>JAUIMM010000052.1:28935000-30382500 GCA_031769625.1 Taudactylus pleione
GAATCCAATTCAAATTACTTACGGTTACTTAAAAAGCCTTTAACACCAATTAATATGTCAAATGTAATCTCAAAATTCTAGCCTACCATACTTTTAATGCTGCTATTTACACTGGCACATTTCTCCCGGCTACCCTCTTGTCTTATCTCTACATATAATCTTGTATTTTCTTTATTTCCCCACTGTCCGGTGCTGCAGCTCATCTTGCTTAACACCTTACAAATCCATGATGGCCGCAGGAGAGCTATTGAAGGCAATACTTGTATATGCCTCGGCTGAGGTCATACTTGATGCTGCGGAGAAAGATTATCTGGAGTCCCCTGAGCAAGGGCTGTTAGGGTTTGATTGAAGCCGGGTACACATTAGACGACCTGTGTACCCAGCCGATGGCAGATGCGACGGACGACATATTGTGCGGTCCATACACCCCACACAATTTGGCGTACGATATATCATTCCCTTGCCGCATCCACATGCATGGCATAGTCAGTCACATCTTCAGATTGAGCAGCATTTAGGGCTATTGTGTACTCAGCTTAAGGTGTGGTGAGACTGTCATATATAGACCAGACCAGAGAAGAATGCTAGGCAACCAGCGCACTGAAATCCTTGTGTGGAGATGATAATTAGTACCACTAAGTAATTGTTATGAGTCACCCATACTGCAACAAGAGAATGTATCCCACAGCATTAATAAATCTCCAAAACCCTAAGAGCTTTGTTTTCTTTTATTTGTCCATTACCAGTAGATCTATACTTAGTTTAAACTAAACCACCATGACCTATGCAGTTCTCCCCAAATGGCTTACTGGGAAGTGAATCCAGGTGCTAAGGATTTCTTTTTCATATATACCGTAGGTTACTCTCTAGGTGTGCTTAAATCCTCTGTCAGCAGCTAAACTAATAGATCATATGACTTCAAAACTTTTTCTCCTTGGTATCTCCGACCTATGGGGCCGGTTCAGGAGCTCATTCAGACCGCTCGCTAAGATGCAAACGCTCGCTGCTGCTGATGGTATGCATTGTGTATATATTGCAGTGCCCATACCTTAGCGAAAGTTCACAATGCATATGCTCGCTGCGCATAGACAGCCCAGCAGAGTGAGTGACAAGGGAAGCCGTTTGTAGGTGGTAACAGGGGCTGGCTATTAAAAACGGGGGGGTGGAGGTGCAAACGCAGGCGTGAATGAGCATCTCAACGGCGTTTTAGAGGAGTGCATAATTAAAATACAGCATCATGGAACAGGTCACCTGGTTTGTTTTTACACTGAAGTGCTTGCGGCCGTATGGTCAGTCTCGAGTGCTGCGATCGCATCCGATGTTACCCGATGTACCGATGGTTGCATACACTTCCTGGACATGACTTATACAAGTGGGCGTCTTAAGACAGACTGGTGGGTGTCTGCATACACTGTGATTGCTCTCTAAGTAATACTGGGTGTGCTAATGCATTGCTGTGCGATTGTACTGCCTACGCAATTTGCATACACATCGTGCGAACGGCTCTGAATCCGCTCCTCAGTCCGCTCAAAGCTGGCCAAAAATTGTTTAACTCAGGTTAAAAACTTACATCCGTGACTTTTATTTTCCTATTCTATTAGAAATCAGCTTTAGATTAATGTAGGTCTCAATGGGAGTTAATTTTTTCGTTCACAGCTCCAGACTAGGTGAAAAATAGGGAAAAATTGTTTATTAAAAATGTTTGGACTCTGTGCAATACCCCTCAATGAATAATAATGTATATAGAGATTTTTAAATATGAAAATATGGCTAATAAAGATGTGATTTTCACTAAAAAGCAGAAAAATTAGTTAAATGATGTGAGACCTGCAGAAATCAGGTACTTCACATGTGAATACATTCTATTCCTGTCCTAGCTATGTTACAAACGTGTTAATTGCAATGCAGTGTGGGAAACAAAAATCTATCACTAATGTCTGTAATTGAGCAGATCTTTCCCTTGCAGTGTGGGAGGATACATACAGATGAGGACACTCATAATGCAATCCGTTTTACATTCCCAATCAGAATACTAAACTCTTCATTGCACTTGCTGCTTGCCCTTTTCATATTCTGCATAATTGTTACAGTACACGATGCTCTAGCAAGTGACTTACAGCTGTAGTCAAGATTTATATAATATATGGTAAATGTATATATAAGGCGCAATTTAATTTTTATCTCTCCCGTCTAAAGTGATGGGAGATTGCGGGTAGATATTCAATTCATACAGATAGCGGCAATCGTGTCCAAATAGGTCGGGTTTAGCTGTGTAAATCAGCTATACCTGACCAAAGCGCTGGATGCAATCTGGAAAAGTGCAGTTTTTGCAAACAAATGGGTCACTTTTCTCGCATTGCAGCTCGCCAGCCCCCAGGGGGGGGTGTGCGAGCTGAAAATCCTGCGTCGGCAGCTGTTCATTCCCGACAGGAGCAACAGTTGAATAGCTTCATAGCTTCATCGGGCGCGAGGAGGGGACAGCTGCCGGCGAAATCAATTGAATTGTGCCCATAATGTCTATTCAGAATACACCTGTAGCTCACTCAAGACACTGCAAAAGCTTTAATTCATGCAGGCAACCACCCTCCACTAATTTAAAAAAAAAAAAAATCTGCTTGTACGTGATTTTTTTATTGTTTTTTCCATGATTAAAATTTAAATTTTAAACTGACAAGCAGTTTAGGGCAGCAGTGGAGCTTGGGCACAGGGTTAAACACTTTTGCATGGTGGACCTATTTCCAGTAAAAATGTTTCTTGTAAAGCTTAGTAATTACCATGAATAAACTCGTCTGGCGGCTTTTTTTTTGACCAATGTTTAAGGGCCTGATTCAGCAAGGAACGCCGTTGCGAATACGCACGCAATCGGCCATTTGTTGTGTACTGCACATGCATCGCAGCACGCAAACTAGCAATTGCAATCGGAACTGCGATCACAGCAGCTACGCAGGCCCATTGCAGAGTGATTAACAGGAAGTGACATTTGTGGGTGGTAACGAGGGGGTGTGTCGGCAAAACGCAGGCTTAGCAAGTGCGTTGCAGGAGTGTGCATAAATTATCTACTGTGATTACCTACGCAGCTTGAGGCCTGATAGTGTGCATGGAAGTTAGCAATTTCGGAGTAAAGTCAGGGCTTGTGCAAGTGTGCTTGAGACTGTGTGATGATACTCGATTGTATCGATGTTCTCGCAGTCTTGCTAAACATTACGTATGTAATATTGGCGTCCTTATGTAGTCCAGCGGCAATATTACGATCGCAATGCTATTGCAGTTGAACTGCATGCGTAATCGCTATTGCAGTTGCGTTCCATAGTGAATCTGGCCCTAAGTTCTTACATAAAATATATTGAAATATTAAGGGAGCAATTCATTAGCTGAAAAGTTTTGTCATAACCTAACACAGTACTATAACATAGGCTGTCTGGGCAGGATAACCAGTCTATTAAGGTGTTAGCAAAAAATAAGTGTTTTTTTGTTCCATAATTAAACGCTCCATGCACATCTGTGTATCACTTCAGAATGTCTGTCTTAATGCAGTCAGTTTCTAAAATCAAATATAACATGAATGTCAATCCAACTCCTTAAACTACAAGTAGTCGTTGGGGGCTATTCAGTTCCGTGCGATGTTGAATAGCCCAGGTAAGAAGTTCTACGCTAAATAAAGAGAGGGTACACTCCTTATGTATGTGTGTGTGTGTGTGTGTGTGTGTGTGTGGTTTTTTTTTTTTGTTTGTTTTTTTCCATATTCCTATTTTCAGTATTACAGTGCTGGAGAAATCCTGGTTATATATGGTAACTTAGAAAAACATCCTGGCAACTGGGGCATTTCCCCCTTTCTAGTAGTTCTTCCCATAAGCAATTGTAGTGGGCTGTCATTGTGCTGGGACTCCTTTTGGACAGATTATTATCACTGATATAATGTACAGCACTATAGCTCACTGTGCTGTTGCCACACTATCGTGTTTATCAGCAACCCCAGTGACCTTGCTGTAAGCCAGATTTCACTGTAGACTCTGGCCTCAATAACAGGACATCATGTCATAACACTCTTGGAACTTTTATTGCCAGGAACTTGTCCTAATTGGTCATGGAATATGTAGGGAGGGGGAGCATAGCCATTAAAGTTTAATGGCAGGTAATCCAGTTTACTGATTCTCCAATCCATTAATATGCGCCCATACATTGATTATATTTTTCAGTGATGATTTACAGATCGTTTTCATACAAAGACAGGATCTGAAGATCATGAAGTGCCCATACATTTCAAAGGGTCACCACTTTATTAGTCACATGTAAAGAAAATGGTACGGTTGGGGAAACATTCTGCCAAATGGCCGAAAGGTACCATACACAATGGCAATCTACAGCCCCAATTGGTTGGTGAAATCCAACATGTTGAGCAACCCGATTCACCAATTCTCATCACTTTTTGGTTGGAATCAGCAGTCGGTGAACCCTATACATTACCAAGTTTTTTACACAATCCTCTGCAAAATGCAGAATTGCCCCAATTGTTTGATGTATGGGCCCCATTACATAGGAAGGTTATAATTGCCACAATTTTACCTTTTTTCGAGGGCTAATTCTATTGAAATGTAAATTGTGGGTGAAATACTGAATAAAATATAGTACCAAAAAGCTGCTTACCTAAGGTCTACATTCATGCTATTTTGCAGGACTCTCAAGATCCTGTGCCCACCACTATTCTGCTCGCTTCTGCATGCACTTGTTTTTGGCAACACACCGCCTGTCTGAAATATTAGGTCTGCAGGAGAACATTTGATTCTTATGAAAAGTAAACTTTACTTAACATGATTGATTTTGATTTCACGAGTTGTATCTTAAAAGGGAATATTATGATTATTCATAATTAAATCTCTTAAGGTTGGTTACTTCAACATAGTGGAATAACTCTTGATGTTTGCTTTAAGACTTCGCCTGTTGAAATCTAAAAAAACAAAACACACTGATGCTGCCATTTGACAGTTTGTGCATAAGTGACTCTCCTTAGCAACATCTGTAACTATGGCAGCAAACTGCTGCATTGATTCCATGGCTATGGAATTTTGAAAAGAAGGTAGTTATTAAAGCCCTCGCAAATGGCAGTTTTTGACTCATCATTTCATACAGGAGGCCTGTTTAAAATATTGGGAGTTTTTCTGGTAAGTAGTTCCCAATATAGTGAATTTTATTAGGCAAACTCTTTGGCTGCCATTTACTGTAGATGGCTTTACCAGTATTCTTGAAGGAAGCCTATTTTCTCAGAATTGGTGAGCTCACTGAAGCACTTCACCCGTATTCATGAGACCTTTTCAGTTATTAATCATTTGAAGTGCTGGCCTGTAGTTGTAGTATATGCCATGAATTATTACGGGATCTTCAGGCAATAGATGACTGGCAAGGATGTTTATAAATTGATATGGATGTTGTGGGTCTAAAATGGCTATACATGTAATCCAAATATTAAGCACAAAGATGTATTGGACATTTTAGAAGCTTGTAAGAATGTGACAGCATGCTTCAGATATATGATCTTTCCACTTTTTATTTTTATATGGGTTGCGTTTTATGGATATTGGGCCTGATTCAGCACGAATTGCAACTGCGTACTCAGATTGGCTGATTGTTGCGTTCTGATTACGCACGTAGACAGAAATCCATCTGAGTGAGCGTTTGGGGGGTGATGACGGGCGAGTTGTTGCAGAAACACAGGCGTGCCTGTCCGTTTGAACGCCGTTGTATGGGCGTGCATAAATTAGCCACTGCAACTGCCTACGCAGCTTGAGTACTCACTGCGTGCGACGAGACTTTCAGACAGGTCAGACCTGCTGTAATTGTGCGATGTTCTCCAATGGTACTGATGTATACGCAGGACTGCGAGGATTACGGATGTGAGAAAGCCATAGTGGGCGTCTCAATGGTGGCTGAGCAGAGGCAGACAGCATATTTTTGCAGCTTAATTGCGTGCGATTACGCAGCTGTGATTGCGAGCCGTGCTGAATCAGGCCCATTGTTCATGAGTGACGTGGAACAATTATGCAGGTAGTTGTCCCCTTTACCAGCAGATATCCCATAATTTTGTAATTATTTCCTATTGCCCTTTTCAAGGTAGTGTTACTTTTGTTTACTCGTATATCAGTGCTTTTGTTTTCCTTGTTTGATGACAAAAACCCAGAAGTGCATTTTTTATTTTTTATTTTTTTTTGTTTCATTCAGCCAAAAAATAAATTCTATTGGAATTCTAAGAAAAAATGCTAGTAATGAATGGTGCATATTATTACGCTTTAAGTATTGTCTGTAAATATTTTTAGTGAGGGAAATTATCTTTGCCTGGAAAACTCTAACTTGTAACAGCCCTAAGTATACCATCTGTTTTCTTAAAGGATGGGGGGAAAAATGGGTGCAGTGTTTATTGCAACTGCATTAGAGCTTGAGGAAACTATGAATCTATTACTATTGTATTCAGGAGAGCGGCCTAAAGTACTAATTGCATGAAAGTGATTGTTGGAATGTTCATGGACTGCACAGATGGTGTAATGGTTAGCACGACTGCCTCACAGTGCTGAGATTGTGAGTTCGATACTCGCTATGGCCCTAACTGTGTGGAGTTTGTATATTCTCCCTGTTCTTGCGTGGGTTTCCTCTGGGTTCTCCGGTTTCCTCCCACACTCCAAAAATATACTGGTAGGTTATTTGGCAATAAAATTAACCCTTGTGTGTATGCATGTGATGGGGAATATAGATTGTAAGCTCCAACAGGGCAGGGACGGATGTGAATGGACAAATATTCTCCGTAAAAGCGCTATGAAATGTATGCGCTATATAAAATAACTGGTAATAAATAATAATGTCTACCCAGTATTTCTCTTTATACAGTCTATAAAATGAACTGTATATCCCAGATTTCTACCTTTTTATCTGCTACTTAGAATGCATTTGTGTACGCCTGTCTGGATTATATTACATGTATTTGCTTGCATTTGTAAATATGTTGTCAAGAGTGGTTAAACCTGTAATGTTTACAGGTAACGTATCCTAGCTATAAATATAAGATTATAATTGTGGTTTGGTTTATCACTTACAAGGGTCTTTTCTGGTGCTGTGTGATTGTTACACTTGTGAAATCTGAGAGTATCCAATAAACCTGCTCCGCTAAAACTTCTTGAGAAGTGGGTTTGGAAATTATTGGTTTTCACATACTATCCTTGTATCCTATGTTAACACCTTTTCTTTTCTTATAATAAGTTATAACTTCTATAGATTTTGTAGTGATCCAGTTTAAAAAGTAAAGCAATGTTAACAAGGCCGTAGCTAGGGTAGTGCGGCCGGTGCCATCGCACAGGGCACCACAGGTCAGGGGGCGCTGTTTGGGCCTGTCAAATTTCTGTTTATTATCATTCTCACTTGTAACTTCCTCTTATTTCATCCCCAGCATTTGCTGGCCTCTCCTATCTCTTCCCTGGCCCTTCCCCATGAAGCCATGGCTCTTTTTTGGGTGCATTATGTCCCTTTGAAAAATGAGGGGGCACCAATGCTCTTTCTTGGACAGGGCACCAAAAAGTCTATTTACGGCTCTGAATGTTAATAAAGGTGACTTTATAGTGTATCTTGTCTTTAGGGCAAGATGTGCGGATAACTTTGTTCTACAGTATCCTGTATACTTGTGACTGTGTAGTGCATTTTATTTTCTCTTAAAAGTTGCAGTGTACTAGGGTTAAGGCACTTCCAGAGGTTATCTGAATTTCTCTATTAATCCATAAAGTGCATTCTACTTTCAGTAATATTTTGAAGTAACTGTACTGCGATATGCAGTTTTTAGCTGGGAATTTGTTACACCCCCATATTGCTGGTTGCCAAGCTCATCTCAAGAAAGGCTTGTCGGCAAGTGTCAGCCATGTTGCTGATTTTGGATGACTGGAAAGGTTTGTGAAACGCTTCCTGGCTCTGTTTGAAAATACTGATGCCCTTTCTAGTATTTGGAATCTGTTGACATTTTGAGGATATTTTATTAGATATTTTTTTATTCCCCCCCCCAAACATTTGATGTTTTTTGTCCCTTCCGGCCCATCACCACACTCAGTGTACCTCTTCCTCGCTGGAAAAGTGTGGCATTCTACAGTTTTTCTGTGACACCGATTCAACTTTATTTTTTTATTTCTTAGAATCCTATCTGAATGCTAGAACTTTAGTGTACATTTTTTTTTTCTCTCGTTTTGATCCATTTCATTCATTTAATAGATCCTTGTCGATCTGTGAGGTCTGTGTGCATTTTTCATGCGAAGTGCGCTAAAACGTTTACTGTTCAATGTAAACTTCCGTGACAGCTGACTCAGAGAAAGTATTAGAAGAGACATCATTTTAGAGAGAGCTTTTTCTGTGTGGCAGTTTTTGTTCAACAATGCTTATTGTAACTGAAAGCGATGTTAAAAGGGATTTAAATTCAATTCTGTCAGTTCCACTTAGGAGAGTACTGCCAATTTCATGTCCTTGAAAAATATAGCTTCAAACCTATAATGTAGTTTAGTGCTCATCATCAGGAATATTCCATTCTGTCTCTGCCCTGCACACATTAGGTCTGTAAGAAAATAAAAATATATCTTACCACTGATGTGTTAAATAATAGGTTTAATCAAAATAGATTCTTTCTAGGTCATGAGGATTTGTTTTGCTAGTAAAATGGTGTTTGTAGCTAAAGATGGAGGCTTGTCAGTCTTCTCTAACTTCCTGTTCAAGTGCTGCTTTTTATTTTGTCTCCTTTTTACTTGGTAGATTGATGGAAAATAAAAGAAATGGTCTCAGAGGATATATTCCACTCTCTCCCAACTGCTATTGCCAAATGCTCATCTTGCTGGGCAGCGGCAGTTGGGCAAGATAGAAAATAAACAGGGAGGTACATTAACAGCCTTGCTGTCATGGCTTTGTGTGAATTGAGCGAGCCATTTCATGGTTATACCTTTTTAATGATATTTTAAGTCATTATTGATTGATATATCAAGTTTGATATTACACATTTTCTTTAAGACTAGTATATCTTTTAATGATCTATGTGGATGACTTACTTAGATACGAGCTGCACAATATTTCTCTGCATGGAATTTACAGAGTAATTCAGATTGCAAGACCTGTGCTAGTGCATGTGTGAATAGGGATTAATTTGCCAATATACAGTGCATCCAGAAAGTATTCACAGCGCTTCACTTTTTCCACATTTTGTTAAGTTACAGCCTTATTCCAAAATGTAATAAATTCATTTTGTCCTCAAAGTTTTACACACAATACCCCATAATGACAACGTGTAAAGTGTTTTTGAGATTTTTGCAAATTTAGTTTAAAAAAAACAAAAACTAAGATATCGCATGTACATAAGTATTCACAGCCTTTGCTCAATACTTGTTGATGCACCTTTGGTAGCAATTACAGCCTCATGTCTTTTTGAATATGATGCCACAAGCTTGGCACACCTATATTTGGGCAGTTTCGCCCATTCCTCTTTGCAACACCTCTCAAGCTCCATCAGGTTGGTTGGGAAGTGTCGGTGCACAGCCATTTTCAGATATCTCCAGAGATGTTCAATCAGATTCAAGTCTGGGCTCTGGCTGGGCCACTCAAGGACTTTAACAGAGTTGTCCTGAAGCCACTGCTGAAAGATGCACAGTCGCCGCAGTCCTGAGGTCAAGGAGCAGGTTCCAGGATGTCTGTACATTGCTGCATTAATCTTTCCCTCTATCCTGACTAGTCTCCCAGTTCCTGCTGCTGAAAAACATCCCCACAGCATGATGCTTTCACCATGATTCACTGTAGGGATGGTATTGGCCTGGTGATGAGCGGTGCCTGGTTCCTCCAAACATAACTCCTGGCATTCATGCCAAAGAGTTCAATCTTTGTGTCATCAGACTAGATAATTTTGTTTCTCATGGTGTGATAGTCCTTCAGGTGCATTTCGGCCAACTCCAGGTGGGCTGCCATGTACTTTTTACTAATTGGTGGCTTCCGTCTGGCCACTCTACCATACAGGCCTGATTGGTCGATTGCTGAAGAGATGGTTGTCCTTCTGGAAGGTTCGCCTCTCTCCACAGAGGAATGATGTAGCTCTGACCGAGTGACCATTGGGTTCTTGGTCACCTCCCTGACTAGGGCCCTTCTCCCCTGATCGCTCAGTTTAGACGGCCGGCCAACTCTAGGAAGAGTCCTGGTGGTTCTGAACTTCTTCCATTTACGGATGATGGAGGCCACTGTGCTCATTGGGACCTTCAAAGCAGCAGATATTTTTCTATACCCTTTCCCAGATTTGTGCCTCGAGACAATCCTGTCTCGGAGGTCTACAGACAAATTCCTTGGACTTCATCCTTTGTTTGTGCACTGTCCAGTGTGAGGCCTTATATAGACAGGTGTATGCCTTTCATAATCATGTCCACAAAACTGAATTTACTACAGGTAGACTCCAAGTAAGCTGTAGAAACATCTCAAGGATGATCAGTGGAAACAGGATGCACCTGAGCTTAA
The DNA here is from genome assembly GCA_031769625.1 of Taudactylus pleione. NCBI lineage: Eukaryota > Metazoa > Chordata > Amphibia > Anura > Myobatrachidae > Taudactylus > Taudactylus pleione. The sequence continues at coordinate 28,945,501 of JAUIMM010000052.1, forward strand.
TTTAGAGCTTCATGACAAAGGCTGTGAATACTTATGTACATGTTTTTTCTTAGGTTTTTTTTTTATTAAATTGGCAAAAATCTCAAACATATTTTTTACACGTTATTATGGGGTATTGTGTGTAGATTTTTGATGACAAAAATGAATTTATTCCATTTTGAATAAGGCTGTAACATAACAAAATGTGGAAAAAGCGAAGCGCTGTGAATACTTTCCGGAAGCACTGTATGTAACTGATTTTGCACAGATGCAAGACTGTCTGCACCAGTATTTGCACCAGGTTTACATAAAATACACCCAATTTTTTTATTTTATTTTTTTAAACTCAAAGGCTCGATTAATTAAATCCGAATTGAATAGCGCTGGGAAGGTGCTCCCGGAGCTATTCAATTCAACGCACCATTTTGTCGGAAAATTGCTGTTCTTGCGCCTTAAACATGGTGTTTAGTCACAAGAACCGTCATTCTCCAACTAAACTGCCTGGCGAGATGCTGTTTCCGCGATGCTAAGAGCAGAAAACAGCATTGCACCAGGAGTTTTGTCGGATTTCTGCTCGCATCCCTGGAGGGATGTGAGAAGAAATCCTATGAGCCGAATTCAATTAGAGACAAAAAGTCGCGGATGGCGAAAATCATTCGCCGCTGCAATCTATTTGCCTCATTCGCCTGTTTGTACGCAAAGTTATCGCGTAATTTCACTATGTGCATACCTGCTTTTTGCCCTATGCAATTCCAAAACAGGTGAAAACGCAGATGTGCAAATGCAGCGAATGGTGAAACTAGAGAAAAGGACAACTTATTTTGGGGAAATCAGTCTGTACCCCATAAAAAGCCTAACTGACTCTGGAAATCAATAGTGTATTAATAGCCCTAATAAAAGTAATTAGGGTTCTTAGCTTGAGTCAAAGGGCTGTTGTATGCATATTTGCATAAGTGTTGAAAAATAATCTAAAGCAATTTCTTTTGTGAAAAAGAATTTTTAGTTATATTGGGGTTAAAGTTAAAAGAGTAAAAGTATATTTTTGGGTCTCAAGTGCCTTTTAAAAAAAAACTTAAAAAAAAAAAAAACACATGCTGCAGCCTTTTGCTATCTTAAAAACACCTGCCCCATCCAAACAACACCCCAAAATACCTGTCCCATCCAAACAGCACCCAAAAATACTCCTACTGTACTCGTACTTTTCATCCCCATTATTATTCCAATTGGTGGGCGCAAGAGTCAAATTTATGCAAATCTTCATATGCATTTTTTCTCTGGTCATGAGTGGAACCAATTTGCGTATTTTCCGCCAATCAAACTCTGCAGCAGGCACGTTGTCTTCAAGAGCCTTCCACAGCTGTAGGTATTAGTGTTCATTATAGCACCTGCAACCCGTGCAGTCCCTCTCTCCTGCCTGGGAAACGTCATAAATACAGACCAGATGCCCTGATTCAGAGCCGGACGCTCTGACAGAGCGCCCGCTCTGAATCAGGGCCGTCACTCTTAGTTTTTAGAGCGGCCTCCTGGCCGCTCGTATAGCTGTGGGTGACCACCCACAGCTATAGCGAGCAGCCAAAAACATTGGTCGCGATGGTCAAGACCATCGTGACTATCGGGCTTGCGACGAGACCCTTGTGGTAGGGTCTCGTTTCCGCAAGCCCTGGAGTGCTTTTGGCTCTATCAGAGCCCAGAGCCCTCCCACTGACATCACTTGTGATGTCAGTGGGGCCGGCTCCAGACGGTAGGTGTTCCCATGGGAACGCCTCCGTCTGGGCAGCCACACCCCCGGCACGCCCACCAAAGGGGGCGTGCTGTCACTCACCATTGACAGCACGCCCCCTTTGTAGCGAGACCCAGAGCGATGGCTTGGCCGTCGCTATCCGGGTCTCGCGCATGCACACGATGGAGCCGGCTCCCTCGTCCGCATGCGCACTTGGCCAACATCGACCCGCTTGCGAGCGCTTAGCAAATTAGGCCCAGAGTGTGCTACAAGCACCAGAGCAGAGAGCGACACCCCAGGCAGGAAAGAGGAACTGCACAGGTTGTAACTGGTACAAGCCAAGGTCCTAGAATTAGCACTAGGTATTACTTAATTTATCTTCCCCCTATTTCCTCAAATAATCCTTGCTCACGATATTGTCATTTAGAGCTGCTGCAATCCATGAATTGGCTATACATGCCGGAGGGGGAAAGTGGTGTGTACTAGCTAAACGTAAAGCTGCACATGTATGGGCCAGTTCCATCCAGCGCACCTGCAGGACACCTATCTGCTATATGGACACCCATTACATTGCTACTTTTCCTTGGCACCTTTTTGTGGCACAAAGAAAAAGCAGCAATGTTGCTGATGTGCTGCTCTGGAATGGCACAATACAGCCGTCACCCTCGCCCCCTTTGTGTTTACATGCAAAAGTATTTAACCTGAATGGAAATATACATTTGAAGTTGCTCTTCTTGGATTTGCACCGAACACTAAATGAGGTCTACAGTCTGATTCTAAAGGAAAGTTTTAGATAAAATTACCAGCAGCAAAACCCAGGAAAATGACTGCACAGTGGGAACCCTACATTTATACCAGTTATAACATAACATTTGTCAAAGAGTTTGGGATGAATTAAAGTGTGTTTTGGGAGCTTCTAAGTAATTGGTGCCCAATGGGAGCTATTCAACCCCCCCTCCCCCGCACCCAATCATCAAGTAGAAAACTGCTAATTATATATTTCTTATTTAAACATAAAAATATATTTCTGAAAATCTTTAAAATCTTTAAAACGGTAATACATACAGCTAGTATGTAATTCTTTACTTCCGCCCCAATAAACAGTCTGTAAAACACATACTGTACTAGTAAGTTAGTATAACTTATAATATTGTATGACTGGTGTTAAACATGGCATCACCAGGCTACAAATTATAAATACAAATGTAGTCAGGAAATATGCTCATAAAACAGGGATTTTGCAGCCCTCCAGCTGCAGTGGAGCCACACATCCTAGCATGCACTGCTGCTGTTTTGCTACTAGTGCATGCTAAAACTGTGGAAGGGCGTGCTGGGATATGTAGTTCCACAGCAGCTGGAGGGCCGCAAAACCCCTGTTGTATGAGCATTAGAATTTGTAGCCTAGTGGTGCCATGTTTCTGTTCCAATGCAGATTGTAAATGTCAGCAACAGCTTCTGTCACCTATGTTTGTGGTAAGATGTTAATGAAAGCATATTCTGCTTACTAGCAAAAATTCAGAATCTCTACTGTGCAAATAAACATGCTCACAGCTCTGTGTCCCTTAAGTGTGAATGTAGACACTCCCCTACAAGGAAGGGCACTTTAAATTGGATTCCAGCTGCTTCTGTCTCTTGGTTTCCTGTGTAGTAGTTTTTCACTTATATCTGTATTTTGTAGGATGTCGGTTTTGCCATCGTATTTCATACTGTGTACTAGTTTTATCCAAACACATGATCATTAGGGATGTTAGTGTTTTACAGTATTTTTACACATTCCCTCTTCATAACTTAACTATGTGATAACAGAAGGCTCAGTAAAACTGGACAATCCATTTATAAAGCTGTGCATTTGACAACATCCATCATAGGTGGGAATACAGCATAAATCTCTCCCATTATTTCTTCTCTCCTGAAAAGTATAAACGATATTCTCAAGGGATGCACTGTCCACTATTGATGATAAACCTGTGACACCAATAGCTATTCATCTATAAGCAGTATATGGCAATTCTGTTTCAAATTTCTATAAACGTGTATGTGTGTGTATGTGTGTATGTTTAAAATAGATAGATATATATATATATATATATATATCTATCTCACAGGGGCTCTGCACTCACCATAATAATAATAGTGGGGTTTCGGTTCATGAATTGATCAATGCATTTAAGCTTGCAACCCATCGTCACGGGACCCCACTTTACTGCAAGTCCCTGCTCTATTGCTCAGAATTATAACATGGACATAGCCATCACATTAGTGTTAAACTCAGGGTATGCTATCAAGGTTTAAAGCTCACAGCAACTTTGCTTTTAAATGTGAGACAGTTACCAAGCACACCTGTTGCAAAGCACCTAGGAAAACAGCTGACACAAGTTAGATAACTAGCTTAAATGCATTGATCAATTCATGAACCAAAACCCCACTGTTTATTATGTTTATTATTATTATTAGTTATTATGGTGAGTGCAGAGCCCCTGTGATTTCTATTTAAACAATATGGTCACATACCATGTTGCACCCCAAAACTAGGAATGATGAGTGCCGTGGATTAGTGATATAGATAGATAGATATATATATATATCTATCTATCTATCAATTTTTTTTATTTTTTATTTACCACTCTTGGGTGCGCAGTTGCACTCTGATATACGCATCCAAGGTGTGCGTATATCGCCGCAACTGCACACCCAATAGTGGTATATCTATCTTCTAAAATGGCCATCAGATGGGAGAATATGATGGATGATGGATCTGATATATAATCTATATATCCAGGTATACTTATGCAGAGGAAGATGGCACTCCGCAGACATGTTTAGAATAGTAACACTCTATTTAGCAGTTTGCCAATACAGTGTTACTATTCTAAACAATTCTGTAGATTGCCACCTCTTTCTCTGCATAAGGTTTCCTGGATGTTATTACCCTAATGGAAGAGCACCAGGCATGTTGTTCTATGTTCCAGAGTGTCAAACTACACTAAAGGTGCCTACACTCTAGGCGATCTGGTCACGATGCGATATCGTGTGCGGTTTCTCCCTTGGCAGTTGTGGGCACGATTTGATGTTAAAAACTCTCCAAATTGACCCACGTTCTATCGTGCATCCTACTATTCCAGTGCATCGTCACTGAGATTTTCAGATCTCGCCTGCAGCAGGCAAGATCTGAAGATGCCATGTACGACCAGCGGGTACGTGCATCGGCATTGTGAGTGGACACTCACGATTAGGACATATTTTACACAATCTGTCATTCCGATGCGTAGGAATCGGGAGATCGTGTAAAAAATCGCCTAGTGTGTAGGCACCTTAAAATCTATCTATACACACAAATAGTATATGTGTGTGTGATGTTTTCTCGAGCTTGCATATAATTTTTTTTTTTGTTCATAGATTTCCTTTTGCCTTCACACTATGAATGACGTTTACAATTCTATTGACCAAATTCTAGGGCTCCGTTTTTTTCATAGAAAAAAATGTATGCATATTTTTATTTGTTAGGATACAATGGTGTGACCCCTATATGTGTTTATTAAGATGGACCTTTTCTTTTAACAATTTAATATTTATTTTTTCAATTTCCGTCTGACCAGCTTATTTTTAATTTTTGTGTTATATTCTTTAAACATTGCAGGGGTTGTGGCTAGGAACTAATTTAAACAAGCCACAAAAAAATAAATCTTCTAAAAAAACTCATTTTTCTATGGGAAACTGATTGAGGGAATACCACATAATATGTTCAGTATTTACAGATCATGATCTTGCCTGCCATAAGCGTCCTGTAGCAAGCTCCAATCACCAGATAAGATAGAAGGAAAGGCTTCATACCGCCAGAGGTGACAACGTATTAACAACTGGGACCACATGAAATTTTATTTGTATTTCATGGTTCTGTACTCGCTCCTGCAATTTTACTTTTATAGATCAAATCTCTTTTAAGGTCAGTAAAACATTAAGTTAACGTGAATATCTTTCACTTACAGCCGGCATGTGGAATACTTCACTCCTGTAAAAGCCCAGATACCTGCTGTACACAGTGAACAGCGAGTTACCATACCTATTGTGAATTTCCCATTTCTTTTTTTCTTCAAGCTAGCAGAAAAAGTACTAATAAAATGGAACAAATTCATACTTTTAAAAAGGAAGTCTCATTTTTGGTCCTAGCGCACTAAGGGCCTGATTCAGAGCCACTCGTAAGTGGCAGCTCGTTCGCTCCGAGCGATGTTTGCCCAACTGCGCATGCGTACGGATCGTTATACGCATGCGCGAACCAGTCAGTGCGGCTGAAATTCATGTGCTCGCAAAATAGCGAATGCTTGCTAATTTGAGTGACAGAATGAGGCGTATGTGGGTGGTAACAGGGGAAGGTGCTTGAAAACGGGGAGTGGAGATCCGATCGCAGGCATGCTTAAAGGTCAAAATGGGCGTTTTAAGGGAGTGCATAATTAATCCAGCAGCGTCATTGACCACGTCACTGGGTTATTTTAACTCAGAACTGCTCGCAAAATAGTGGTTGAAAAAACCAACCACAAGAATAGCGAGCAGTTCATACGCTGGTCGATGTACTCGATTAATCTAATAAATAGCGGACATGACGTATGGTGCGAGTGGCCAGGGGGCGTATTTTTCAAATTTACGTTTGCATATTTTGCTCGCTCGTTCAGACTTAGAGGCGTGAACAGACCGCAAAGTGCGAACGGTTCATTTGAATAGCCACCCCTTTTTAGAAAACGAACGACCGCAAATAGCGAGTGGCTCTGAATGAGGGCCTAAGTGTATAGCAGGAGTATTCAACAAGAGGCTCTCCAACTGCTGTGGAACTAGACATTCCCAGCATGCTCTGCAATAGGTCTGCTATTAGGGCAGGGGTGGCCAAGCAGTCGGAGGCAGAGACAAAAAATATATGTAGTCAAGTAAAAGAGCTGATAGCAGGCGTGCTGGCAAAAAATGGGGCGTGGCCTAGCTGTCACAACGCCACGCCCCATTTTTGTGCGCACGCCTTTGGTATGACATTTGCAGGAGCATGACCTTGTGTCACACCCCCGTTTTTAGTCACGTTGGGGGTGAGCCCAGGACATTGAAAATACATATTTTACGTAATCTTCCCAATATATATTTTTCACTGTCGAAGTGAAATAAATAAACAGAGCAATATAGAAAATATTGAAATAGCCACGTTCACATAAATACACAGAAACAAGCCAGAGCCACATAAAATACATTTAAAATGCCAGTGCCCTCCTGTAGTTGAGCCCATTAAGGAATGCCCCTGTAGCTGTACCCCCATTAGTTGTGGCCCTTATGCAATGCCCCCCGTAGCTGTGCCCATTAAGCAATTGCCCCACTAGTTGTGGCCCTTATGCAAATTCCCCCTGTAGCTGTGCCCATTAAGCAATTGCCCCACTAGTTGTGGCCCTTAAGCAATGCCCCTGTAGCTGTGCCCATTATGCAATGTCCTCAGTAGTTGTGCCCCTTCTGCATTGTCCCTTGTAGCTGTGCCCCCAGCACTAGCTCCCCCTCCCTGCCCACACTCTTATGAAGAAACTTAACTTCATGCTGTCAGGGCTTCAGAGTCCTTCCGTCGCTGCTACTGCTTCCTCTGCCTGCTGGATCTAACTGTATCCAGCAGACGCACATCACGGATGTCGTCACCCACGCACTGAATTACTGGGAACGCTTTCCTCTGAAGCGATCAGAGGCTTCTTTAGTTTCTGATTGCTTCAGAGACCAGTATTCAGTAATAATGGGGGTCTGCCAAGCCCTGGAGCCACATTAGAAGCTCAAAAGAGCCTCATGTGGCTCGAGAGCCGCGAGTTGGCCACCCCTGTATTAGGGCATGTTAAAACTGTGGCAGGGCATGCTGGGATATGTTGTTCCACCGCAGCTGGAGGATTGCATGTTGCATAGCCCTTGTCTATAGCATATGCAAGAATAAAACAAAAGGCATAAGTAGTTTTGTGCAGTATACAATAAAAATGTTATCTACAAGAATGGGCTTGAACAAATTATAAATAATCCTATATGGACCAGTCTTCAAAGCTAGCTTTTGTGCTAAAACAGAAATAGAGTACAAAATTGACCTCTTGCTATTGGATTCTTAACCTCTCCACAAGTAAAGTTCTTGTCTTTCCCCCTTTTAATGCATTTTCTTTGGCCACTGCTGTTACACATAACAAATCCACCATTTTCTGTATTACCTTGCAGTATATTTTGATTGTCTTTTCGCTCTGAACATAAAATAACTGGGTGAATGTAAACAGTTTAACAATTAGTCGGTAATGCAGCTTTAAGATTAGATATTAGCCACCTGCTTATTCCCCTTCAGGAAGTGCTTGGTGCTGCTACTTTTCTGTTATCTGTTACAATTAGAAGAATGTAAGTTGATCGATTTAAACCCTTCACTTCTTTTCTTACACCTGTGCTGAGCACTCTTTAGACTGATACATATGCCCCTTAGTTTAAATGATGCAAAACTTTAGCGCTCTTTATATCACAGTCGTAACTTTAAACTTAAACTACCACCTCCAGTGAATATATGGTACCCTTCCATATATCACTGTTACAGACTTGTCGAAGTCTTATGCCCTTATGCATTTCGTCCGCTAACTTTTTTTTTTTTATCGATTCATGGACTTGTTTGAAGTCTTGCTACTAGTGCCGAGGGATGATCTCCAGTCCACTGCTATCTGGCAGTCCTGAAATGTTTTGGGGGCATATGTATCAAAGTTTGATGTGAGATAAAATTGCGAGATCTATATCACCAACCAATCAGCTTCTAACTTACATTTTGCAGGCTGTGTTTAAGAAATGATAGTTTGGAGCTGATTGGTTTGTGATATATATTTCACAATTTTATCTCACATCAAGATTTGATACATATGCCCCTTGGTTCGCTGCTCTTAAACTTCCTAATCCCCTCAGTCAGGCCAAGTGCTGTCCTCTGTCGCTTGCTAGCTAGCATAGAGGGGAATTCAATTCAGTGCGATATTAAATAGCGATGGGAGGGAGCTCCCGAAGCTATTCAATACACCGCGCTGTTTGGGCAGGCTAAGGATTTCTTCTCGCACCCCCTGGGGATGCGAGGAGAAATCCGACCGAAGTGCCAGGCGTGCAGCTGTTTTTCTGCATAGCGAGGCACTAACAACCATGTGCCAGGTACTTTGGTCAAAGAATGCCGGTTACCACGGCTTAACACCTGGGTTAAGGCGCGAGAACCTGCATTCTCCGACCGCACAGCGCACTGAATTGAATAGCTCCGGGAGGTCGCTTGCGGCGCTATTCAATTCGCGTTGAATTGAATTCACCCCCCCCCCATAGAGTCCACCTTATCAGCTTGATTATGAAATCTGTGCTGTAACTGAGTAATTTGTTGTAGAGCTAATGACTCCATGAAAAAGGAGTGCATAAAGCTGATCCTTAGTAGTCACAATCTGATTGAGGAGGATTGGTGTAGGAGCAGTTATGTGCTGTGACAAGTGTCACGATCTTCTCAATGTAAGTGAATTCCTGGGTTGCTAGCTTGCACATCACAGATGCTATATTAATTCTCTAGATTGCTTCTATTATGACGCCTGGTCAATTTTGACTCAGATTATTTACTATTATCCAATAATTTCCCGGAATACATTAGTGTTCAAAAGAAGAGTTAATAACTTGCTACCTGCTGGATAGCGAAGAGGATTTATTCAAATCTAGCAATACAGTATGTATTCTACCTGCGTGGTCCAACCAGGAAAAAAAAAAAAGTTATTTCCGCCTCGGTACTACATCCAAAAGCAAAAATGCTACAAACAGCATATTGATAGAAGAAAAGTTGGTGAGGAATCATAAAATCTTTGAGGAGTTTGATTTGAGCTGCGAGTGTGAGATTTCCTTGAGAATTTGGCATCCGTCCTGCTAGAGGTCAAGACAGGGCTGTGTTAGTCAGTATGCCAAACCTTAAGGTGCCCATCCACTAGACTGATATCGTTATCGTTCGATAATTGTTGGCAGATTGTCTAAAACGACCAGCGATGCGCATGCCCGCTGGTCGTTTAGACATCTAGCGTTCCCGCTAGGCCCGGCATCTATTCTCCCTTTCTGTAGCGCTTGGGGGCTGCCCGGCATGTCCATAAGCGCCGGGCACGCCCCCAAGTACGACGAAAAGGGGACGCATCTTATAGACACGCCCCCTTTTCATGACCACGCCCCATTTTCGGGCGCGCACATAAGGTTGCCCTCTCTAGCTCCGGCGCCCTGCATGCCGCCGGAGCTAGAGTGAACACTAGACATCTATCATCTTGCAAACATGCTGGACAACCTGACCATAATGTCAGGTTCAGCATGTTTGTCAGTCTGTGATGTGCCTACACTGAATGAGCAGTCGTTCAGTGTAGGCACATCAATCTACAAACAACTGCACGATTACAATGTCGTAATCGTGCAGTCGTTTTGAGGTCTGCTAGTGGATGGACACCTTTAGACTCTTGACTCTATGTTACTGCAGTCCGGCTTCCATCTCCTTCATAAATGGCAAATGTACGTTTTACATGCAATCTATCTTGACTACAATATCAACGTTAGTGTAATTAAACCTGTGCAATATATGATCTCATTAGTATCAAATAAGAGTTTGGGTAATGAGATTGTAGAAGACTATATGTAAGCTATGACAAAGGGTCAATTATAGCGGATTATAATGGCTGCAAATGTTCCAGTAACTGGTAATTATTGTAGTGTAGTGGGTGATGACAGCAAGGGGTAATTATTACAGTCTAGTCGTGGGCGACGGCAGCAGCATGGGGTAATTATAATGGCACAATAATATTTTGCCAGTCGTCTTTGGACATATAGTCTTTAAACATTTTAAGAGGCTAATTTAATTCCTCCAATAAAATTGTACAGTGACCACTTCTGCCAACAACTGATTACTTATTAGTTAGGGTAAATAAATACAATATGTGATTTTCACTGACATTTATTCTTCAGTAACTAATGTACAATGCTACTAATCTTCACCTCTGTTATACCAACATTAGATTAGTACTCCTTCCCTATCTCTGCCTCCTAAGCTGGGTACACACTGGCAGATACATTGGCCGATCAATTGATCGGCCAATGTATCTGCTGCCCGTCGGGCAGTGTGTACCCGCAGTATGTCGGTAAACACCAGCGTTCACCGACATATCGCATTGGCTGTGCTGCACAGCCGATGGACAGATATGCCTGCAGACATAACTTTCCATCGGCAGGTGTGTACAGGTGGTCGGCAGACCACCCGTACACACACAGCGGCAGCCGCGAGGAGGGGGGCGGGACACGCCAACTGGTTGCTGGGACCTGTGGCCAGACACAGATGATGGTTCAATGTGTACGAACAACCATCATCTGCAGATATCTGTATAGCGTGTACCCACCATAACTCTACCACTACCAACATTATTAGTGTCTTTTTATGTGTTCCAGTACAATCGCACAAATCAGAGTGGACAACACAACACTTCAGCTTAACTATGCAGCTAGGTTTTTTTTTTTTCCCTGTTTTGAACAAAATTTAGTTTTCAGTACAGAGAACAAACGCTGCTGCTACGGTTTTAGTGTTGTGTTTGTGTTTTTTTGTCTTGGCCAATAACACTTTTATTGGCTTTGTCCTCCTGCCTTAAGTGTTTCTTCTCTGCGCAAGAATGAACAGGCTGAAATGTTCAGAAACACAATAGACCGTGGCAAATCTATATTGGCTGCAACCATAGATTATGCTCACGTCATGGAGACCCACATCGGCACTGCAGAAATCACCGGGAAAGTGGCGAGGTGGTCATTTTCCCAAAGATTTGTGAATGCGCTGTAGAAAAGTTACTGCGAGCATGGCAATGGCACCATGTTCCCAGAGACCTGCACATACACAGTAAACTCTGGCACCGACAATACATTAGCCTCAAACTGTACAGTTTTAAAGCGCTGCGTAAATGGCATAGTCCGGATGAGACAGAAGGTAATAGGGGTGTATTTATGCTATTGTGCAGCTTTGTTTTAATTTACCTGTTGGTATTACACAATTATGCATTGAAAGTTTGTCCGGTAGAGTTATGTAATCTTGGCCTGTAAATTGATGTTAATTTGAATGTTATTTCAGCCATTTTCATAGTTGAATGTGTAGACCTGTAAAGCTGTTTGACCGACATAGATTACAGATTGTGTATATAACATTATTCGCGGGCCCGTTGCAGGCCATGCCCCCTCCATGTGATGTCACACGTGGGGATACCACAATCGCCGGTGATTACATTCTGGATGCAGGGTGCCATTCTAGGCACCTGCTAGTCAGATGAGGCTAGCAGAAAAAAAAGCACTGAGGGCCAGACCAAATGATTCCGGGGGCCTTATATGGCGCCCGGGCCTGATGTTCCCCATCCCTGAAATAGAGAAACTAATTTTGTTTCCCATCCTTCCCCAGTGTTTTGCAGTGATTTACATTGTTCTGCTGAGTAATGCCAATCCATAATAATTTTAGGCTCTTTATATTAAAGTAGAAAAAGGTAAGCAAGTAGATCTTGTGGTACCAGTAATTTAGTATCTGTATTTATAACAGGAATGTGGTTAGTGTCATGAATAACTCTTACAGCACTACATTTTTCAGTACTTGCTAAAGTGGTCACTTCAGTTTACAAAAGAACCCCAGATATGCACTGTCCTTAAATAACGGAGATCCCAGACTGTCTAGTTTTATTTGTACCAAGGCATATTCTCAATACAACGGTCAATGGATCGGCTTGAATTGAGGCCTCTTGCCATCATCTGTAGTACTTGTGTGGGCAAAGGCCACTGTTAATTCCTGTTCCTGTAAGTCCATATTCCAGGAATAATAACTCTTATTTTCACGTGTTATGATTGATCTTGGCATATAGTCTGCCTGCACAAGTTGCTGTTGAGTGATACTCACTTGAAATGAAAAGTCATGACTTCAGATATTGGCTGAAACATCATTGAGTGCTCGCCAGCAATCTCCTCCAGTTGCTTACTTGACAGTTATCTGTATTATTTTGAATAATCCATGTTTAGTCCTGAATGTTCCATTTTTATTTTCAAATATCTGTCCGCAAATAAAGAATTTAAAAAACTATGCAGTGCCTAAATCATTTGCAAGTGCTGCATCTCATGGCTGCTAATTTAGTGCCGTGGATTAGAGATGGCACCATCCCACCCCCGTGCAAAAATGTAATAGGGCCCCTGATAAAATTAAAATGCGATCAGTCTGAAAATTCATATGGCCATCTACAGTGTGTCTAGGTGACTACAGTAAAACTTTTTAACATTAGACATCTTTTCCTGCAGTAGCCTTCTGAAGCAACTGGCAATTGCATATAAAAGGCTTTCCTCATACTGTATTATGCAGCCTTGCTTTAAATATCTTCAGTTCTGATACTAATAATGGCCTAGTACAGTAGTCCTTTAATCCACTGCAAGTATAATTGTATGGTACCTGTATCTTTGGGAATTGCAATAATACACTGCTCAAAAAAATACAGGGAACACTTAAACAACACAATGTAACTCCAAGTCATTCACACTTCTGTGAAATCAAACTGTCCACTAAAGAAGCATCATTGATTGACAATCAATTTCACATGCTGTTGTGCAAATGAAATAGAAAACAGGTGGAAATTATAGGCAATTAGCAAGACACCCCCAATAAAGGAGTGGTTCTGCAGGTGGTGACCTCAGACCACTTCTCAGTTCCTATGCTTTTTGGCTGATTTTTGGTCACTTTTGAATGCTGGCGGTGCTTTCACTCTAGTGGTAGCATGAGACGGAGTCTACAACCCACACAAGTGGCTCAGGTAGTGCAACTCATCCAGGATGGCACATCAATGGGAGCTGTGGCAAGAAGGTTTGCTGTGTCTGTCAGCGTAGTGTCTAGATCATGGAGGCGCTACCAAGAGACAGGCCAGTACATCAGGAGACGTGGAGGAGGCCGTAGGAGGGTAACAACCCAGCAGCAGGACCGCTACCTCCCCCTTTGTGCAAGGAGGAACAGGAGAAGCCCTGCAAAATGACCTCCAGCAGGCCACAAATGTGCATGTGACTGCTCAAACAGTCAGAAACAGACTCCATGAGGGTGGTATGAGGGCCCGACGTCCACAGGTGGGGGTTGTGCTTACAGCCCAACACCGTGCAGCATGTTTGGCATTTGCCAGAGAACACCAAGATTGGCAAGTTCGCCACTGGCGCCCTGTGCTCTTCACAGATGAAAGCAGGTTCACACTGAGCACATGTGACAGACGTGACAGAGTCTGGAGACGTCAAGGAGAAAGTTCTGCTGCCTGCAACATCCTCCAGCATGACCGGTTTGGGAGTGGCATTTCTTTGGCGGGCCGCACAGCCCTCCATGTGCTCGCTAGAGGTAGCCTGACTGCCATTAGGTACCGAGATGAGATCCTCAGACCCCTTGTGAGACCATATGCTGGTGCGGTTGGCCCTGGGTTCCTCCTAATGCAACACAATGCTAGACCTCATGCGGCTCGAGTGTGTGAGCAGTTCCTGCAAGACGAAGGCATTGATGCTATGGACTGGCCCGCCTGTTCCCCGGACCTGAATCCAATTGAGCACATCTGGGACGTCATGTCTCGCTCCATCCACCAGACTGTCCAGGAGTTGGCAGATGCTTTAGTCCAGGTCTGGGAGGAGATCCCTCAGGAGTCCATCCGCCACCTCATCAGGAGCATGCCCAGGCGTTGTAGGGAGGTCATACAGGCACGTGGAGGCCACACACACTACTGAGCCTCAGTTTGACTTGTTTTAAGGACATTACATCAAATTTGGAGCAGCCTGTAGTGTGTTTTTCCACTTTAATTTTGAGTGTGGCTCCAAAACCAGACCTCCATGGGTTAATAAATTTGATTTCCAATCATAATTTTTGTGTGATTTTGGTGTCAGCACATTCAACTATGTAAAGAACAAAGTATTTAATAAGAATATTTCATTCATTCAGATCTAGGATGTGTTATTTTAGTTTTCCCTTTATTTTTTTTGAGCAGTGTACTATTTCTTCATTGGGACACTGGAAAGCAGCACTGGAAGTGATGAAACCAGTACTTCCTGGCAAAAGTCAGTAGGGCTCATTTATTAATGTTTTTAGGTGAAAAATAACAAACAAACTGCAGCAACCAATCAGGAATTTAGCATTTGCTGGATTTGTAAACTAGACACATTCTGATAGAGATCAATTCAATTAGATCTGAGTATGCAAAAGCAAAGTTGAATTACAAAACTACGAAATACGAGGTTTAGAAATGATTTGTGGGGATGTTCTGAACTGTCCTGATATTTTTATCTTAAGATAAAGATTTCATATGCCCTTTCACCTGCTCAGTTGGGGGGGGGGGGATTTCATTATCTGCACTGTGCAGCAGAGAACCTTCACAACCTGAAAGCGATGTATCTTTGCACATTTTCCTACACACCTCTATGGAAGAATGTGCAAAGATTCTTTTATAACCGGCACAACCAGACATTACTGTTGCACATCACAGTAGATGAGTACCAACCTGTAGGGATAGGAAACCTGTGGAACTACACATCCCAGCATGCCCTGCCACAGTCTTCGCATTCCCTAACAGCACAACTGTGGCAAAGCATGCTAGGTTATGTAGCTTCACAGCAGCTGGAGTGCCTTAGGTTTCCAACTCCTCATCTAGAGTTAGACCATGAAAGCTAGTGTCTGGATGTGATTGTGCTCTTAAACTCGACAGGGGCGATTCAGTTGTTTAGCCGGCAGCTATTTTTTTGTGCCCAACGGAGCAATTCAATTGTTGCTCCGTATGAGCGCGATAGACGACAGCACCGACCTTTCTGCTTGCACCCAAAGGATGGTGCGAGAAACTCGTGGTTAAGGGCACCCTAACCAAATCTTTAGTCAGTTAGCTATTTTACACAGCTAAACCTGGTCTAATAGGGTATGAAGAGGGCGATAATTAATGAGCGCCCAAAACAATTGAGTTGCAAAACTTGGCGCCCACGCAACATTTATATCACCCCAAATGTTGGTAAAATGACCCTAGTTTTACCTCTTGGCTATGTGTAGCCACCTTTTAGGGTTCCATTCATTTAGGATCAAGTTGGGTCCTGTGAGCCATTTTGACGCAAATCAATTCCAAACGCTCATGTTCCCAGCAAATTCACGTGCTTTCTTTTTTGTTTGTGCGCAATGCTCTGAGTAGGTGAAAAGTTAGAGAAAATCTTCCTTTTAAAGTAAAAATGTTAGGACACAGTGCTGAACCTCTGGTACATCCCTCTCAATAAATAATTATGCACTTTTAGGTGTTTTAAATAGTATGATTTGGCCAATACAGACTGTCCGTTTTCAGGTGAATTTTTGAAAAAACTTGCTTAGAATTGAGTGGACCCCTTTACTGTAGTGCTACGCTTTCCTTTGGAACAGCAGTGGTTTCAAAACTATTGTACTTTCTGAGAGTGCCAGACAAGCAGTGCATAACTGAGATGGGCAGTATACAATTACCACAGTCACAAGGAGTTTAAGTAACTTCCATAGATCATGCTTATGAATTCATGTGTGTTTTTTACATTCCAAGAACTAGGTACAGTTATTAATTAGCACATGCTGATTCGATTGAATAACTTAAATCTGTGCAATCCAGTTCCATCACTTGAATTCAGTATTTTCTTGCATTTTTGAAATGTAAAGCTTATTGAAAGTCTCTACTAACCAGGATACATAAAGTAAACGTTATTTTGTAATGCCATTAAATACAAATGAAGTTTGAAATTAGACAGGTAATGTCATGTGTAAAGGTCTGCAATGATTCAAGTTTAAGGGCTCTATTTATTATTATTTTTGCTAAAATAAAGTGAAAAAGGGTGTTTTCACACCTTTTTCACATTATTTTAGTATCACCTAAAGTCACTAAAGGGCAATTGGAGTAGAATTCGTAAAATTCTACTCCAAGCCCTAATTATCACATATATTTTTAGTAATCATTTCGCATTTCCCATAATTATAATGGGAAATGCGATCTGTCTGGTAGTTACTAAAAATAAATTGTGAAAAACCCAGAGCCGGCCCCAGTGATTAGCTGTGTGGTCTAAACAGACCACACGCTGATCACTGCAAAGAAAAAATAACTTACCTTAGTCGATGGACCGGAGATCGGGGCTCCGGTGATGTCCTTCCTCCGGTCAGCTGGTCTCCCATCCTGCACTGGGACCCGGTCACGAACACACAAAGTCCGTGATAACTTAACAGACCTATGTTTTTTTCCCCATTGTGCTGGCGAAAGTTTTGGGTACACATCAGGTCCTGAAAACAAATCCCCAATAAGTGCCGGTGTCAGGCCGGTCTTCGGGGATAATCGGATAGCCTGGGGGATCCATTACCGCCCAAACAATGTTCGGGGCTAATTGGATTCCACCCTAAATGTGTGCCTGCAATGGAGTCCTGGTATCGCCACTCTTTTATACATCTAATGGGGCTTCATTCTGATGATGTGCTGTAACCTGCTAGATTCTCACTACTTTTTCAGTTAGTGTTTAGAGACAATGGAAAGTAAATGTCTCCTTGCAAAAATTTCCCTAAATCTGAAAGTCGTGCTTTGTAGTAAAGTTAAATTACAATCTAGTTTTACTAAAGAACTTGTGCATTTGCAATACAGCCTGGAACACAACAGGAAACCATTTATAGTAACCAGCAATTAAATGCATGTGTATGTATGTTGACTGCACAGTGATTTGCTTTGCTGCCCCACAGTGCTGGGATAGACCATTTCTGAGTGCTCTGGTTGTTAGACGTGATACTGTTATGTTAATTCAGGCTTCTTGAGAACCACTCTATCTGTGGGTGTATATGGGAAAAACATCCTCCCCCTTAATCACAGTTTACCAAAACGAATGCTTTTATGTTTTTTCTTAATATTTTTGTAGCCCTATTATGTAAGGCACCTTTTATGTTTTGAAGTCATTTGAATTTTTTTATTAGAGCCTCATAGAAATACACTTTACATCAGTATATAAACCCCATCATTTATTACCCACTACTTTTCATAGGTCTCTTGCAAATGCTTTGGTTTCCTCCCACAGTCTAATATATTATTGTGTGTATTTAGTGTAGAACTTGTATTCAGTCATATTGTTTCACAGGTTTTAAAAATTTTTAAATTTTTCTAATGGAGTACTGAATAAAGGGCCTCGTTTACAGCCCGATGGTTTGCCTACATCTCCGTTGATGGGAAGATTCCGTATGTGCAGGATGTGAAAGGATTCGAAGGGCTCATCCTGGGACACTGACACTGCAAATGTTCATGGTATCCGTTTCCGGAGGCTGCAGGAGATGATTTGTAAGATCTTCTCCTCCGGATGTGCCTCCATAGGCATAAAATTGTTTACACCATCTGAGGATGGCATAAACAGACTGGACCAAACTCTGGAAAGATTCACTTCTAGGAGTTTCGTACTTTGGGGTCAGACTACTGTGCCCACTGACATTAATGTGGGCTGCAGCGGTAGTTAGCGTTTTGAAGGAGATTTCTGTGAGATCTCCTCCTGTGTTAGCCTGTTGCATACGTGGGATTCATAAAATTATGCAGAAACTGCAGATTCTGCATAATTTTATGAAAAACCATCTTAATAAATAGGCCCCTAATTCTTTTATCAATCTGGAGCTCATACCAAAACTAAATCCTCTGGACCAGTGGTGGCGAACCCTGACACTCCAGCTGCTGGTGGACTACATATCCCAGTATGCCCTGCCACAGTTTTAACATTCCCTAACAGCAAAACACTGGCAGGGTTCCCCACCACTGCTCTGGATTCTAAAGGTGCGTACACACTGGGTGATTAAAGTGGACGACTGAACGATAACTACATTGAGCATACCCTGCCGGGGACACATTAGACGATATGCTCCCTGAGCGATATCATCTAGTGTGTACGTTCCTTAACACACTCTAGGCCTGATTCAGAGGTGGAATGATGTAGAAAATCAGATCAGAATTGCATGGAGATCCATGTAATTCCGATAATCGTTCCCGGCCGAAAAGAGACAGTTCCATTGTCCAATTCTGTCAGACATTCTAAGGCAGGGCTCGACAAAACCCGGGGGCCATGGCGACCAGATTTGGCTGCCTTGCAACCAGATTTTCAGCAACCCTCTGCCTCCCAATGGCGTATCTACTATCCCTGCAGCCCCCGCTGTGGGTTGGGGGCAGTGCTGAACAAGGGCGGTGCCGGCGTCAAAGACATGAGGGGAGAGAGGCAGCCGCGCAGACTGCTGTACTTGCGCCGGAGACTGGACAGAAACTGTAGTCGCTGTCAGGCGGGCAGCGGGCGCGTGGGAGCCAGCGCGGTGATATAGGGCTGGCTGGGCAGCGGCTGTTCCTCCTTGCTGTGTGGCACTGTGTGACTGAAAGTGCAGTGCTGAGGACCGCGGGCGGCCTGCAGGGGCATGGGAGCCGGCGGTCGGTGATATGGGTCTGAGCACGGCTGCTCCTGGCTGTTTGTCACAGTGTGTGACTGTCAAGACAGTCATCGATCATCATCCAGATTCCTGAGGTGAGGACCGCGGGCATCCTGCGGGGGCGTGGGAGCCGGCAGTGAATGATACAGTAGTTTTTTTTTTGTGTGTAAAGGGGTACTGCATGAGGGGGTTGGCTGCTGCAGGGGGCAATGCAGAGGGGGGGGTGGCCACTACTGGGGACACTGTATGAGGGGACGCTATTGGGGCACTGTACAGGGTGGGGCCACTACTAGGGGCAATGCATAGTGGGGACTACTACTGGGGTCACTGCATAGGGGGACTACTACTGGGGGCACTGATTAAAGGGGCACTACATAGGGGCACCACTACTGGGGCACTGTATAAAGCGGGTGCTACTAGGGCACTGTATAGGGGGGTGCGCTACTTGGGGCAATGCATAGTGAGGGCTACTACTTGGGGCACTGTATAGGGGGCTACTATGGGGGCAATGCATAGGGGGGACCACTTCTGGGGCAACTCTATAAGGGGCATTGTTAATGGTGCACTTCTGTGGGCACTGCATAGGGGTGCCCAAAGCATATTCTTGCACCTGGGCCCACCACTCTAGTTCGGCCACTGCTGGCGGTGGCTTTGCTTGCCTGGGGTGGTCTTTCTAGGGGTTGGTTGTCTGGAGAGGGGGATTAGCTGCTCAGTAATGTGGTTGTGGGAGGGTGGTTTACCTACGGTACCCCGCTAGTGGTGTAGCCATGGGGGTTGGTTGCCCGGGTCTGGCTCCTTTCATCCTGGCTCCTAGATTTTAGAAATATTTGTCAAGCTCTGTTCTAAGGAACAATCACATTACATATTTTGCAAAGAAAGCAAAAAAAAAAGGACAAAAACCTGGTTTTTGGGGCACTCTTAAGGTGCATACACAAACAACAACTTTTTGAACGATTATCGTTAACTATATTGTTTATTGTTCAATCGTTGAAAAAATCATTCACTTTCTGAGTGAAAACGATGAACAATTATCGTTCATGCGCTTTCACGTTTGTAGTTCAGTCAGACTGGCCAACTCAACGATTTTCATTAAGTTGATATGCAAAATCGTTTGTAGTTCAAAAAAATCGTTCATTACACTTTACAAAATCTGACTTATAATCTGACAGATAATCGTTGGTAACAAAATCGTTTGTGTGTATGCAGTTTATGACTGATTGATATATATAGTGGATAGTTCAGTATTGATTAATATATACCCAAGTAACATATGATAAAAATATAACTTTTAATAGAAAATATAATTAAAAAGGAGTGGTATAAAGCATATATCCACTCCCATCGAAAAAATAATAAATATAGGCACACACATCACTCATATCAGTGCTAAAATAGCACAAGCATTTCTAATCAGTGAAAATTTTCAGTGATGAACCCTTGGAAATATATGTAATATCCCTAGAGGCTAGTAATTATAATATAAATCAGTGTCTAGGATCTGCAATGACAGTTATTTTATCCCAAGAGCTTGTATTCACTTTTACTTATTGTTATATGCTAATTCACGATTGCAATCTTAATTGTCTTAATTGTCATATACATATAATATATTGTAATATCTGAAGTGAGATAAAAACAAAAAATATATTGTTTATTCAATTGGCAGTTAGAGTCCTAATTCAGAATATGATCTCCTAATATCACTTCGTTGCATATAAAGGATGAAGATAGCTGACTCCTGGATCAACATTTAGGGGGGTATTTAATTAGGCTGCGAAAAGTCGGAATCGGCAATAAGTTTTTGCATTTTCGCATGTTTCAATTGCAAAGACTTTTCGCCGGTTTGAAAAGTCTTTGTAAAAAAACGGGAATAAGTTTTCACCATGTTTTACATGGTGAAAACAAGTGCAGAATTGGGGTTTAGGGGTGCAGGCTTAAAAAATATAGCCTGCACCCCTGGGACCCTAAAAACGATCTGTGTAAAAAAAAAAGTAAAAAAAAAAACAGGGACACCCCCCAAAAAATTGTGTAAGTTTAGGGTAAAAAAAAAAATAAAAAAATGGGGAACAGTAATTAAAAATAGCGCAATAGGTTCAGGGGTATTCTGTAATTATGCGGCAGGTGTTTTCTAGAATAGGCTATTAGCGACAGATGCAAGTGCTCTTCTGCATCCCTTCAATGTCGGGGAAAAACACCTGCCGCCGCTATTTAAAAATGCAGAGCACATTCTGCAGGTCTAAACGGGAGTACCCATAGTGATCCCCCATGTCTGGACATCATTAGGGGGGTCCCAGGATGAATTCCTGAAAATTCCCCTATTTTTCCCGATAATTACCTTTCCGCAGGCTCCTATTTTCGCCGGCTCCAAATTGAATACGGGGATAAAGCAGGCACGCGCCCGATACTTTATCCCCAGAAAAGCTCCGATGTGGAGCGTAAAGTCCAGCACTGACTTTTCGCTCCCATATTGAATACGGGCCTTAGTCACTGCATTGTATCATAAAGCGTCATAATAGCATAATTGGAAACATTTAAGCAAATAGTACAAAATACAGTGACTTATCTTGATTGATTGCAATCTATAATCTTAATCATCATATGTATATGCAATAATCCAATATCTAGAATCAGGGAAAAGCAAAAAACAATATACTCTCTATAGCAAATTATATTTTTATTTGGGCATGACAGGATCATATATATTGCTAGAATATCTTGTATTGGATTACCATAGCAAAATGTAACAATCTTGAGGATATTCAAACTGGGCTTGTCTAAATACAAACATATCCTCTAAACAACATAGGGCTTAATAGTTTTCCTGAAAATAATAAGATATGTTGTAAAGAAATAGCCCATGGAGGATCCTCTGAACATAGAAATGCATATAAGGTAGAAAAGAGGAAAACTCCAAATGGAGATGGTAATACATCCACTTGTCTAAAGTTCAAACGGGATGAGAGAGGGGAGATCACCGTATCTGGAGGAAAAATAGGAGAGCGCTTCTGCTGTTTGGGCACCTAGATTTCTCACTTCCCTGTTACCAATGGCATTGCAGGGGAAGGTACTGACCTAGCCCAAATGAGAGCGCTGTGCAGAGGGAAAAAAAAGTATCTGGTTCGCAGTCCCCATTATAGCGGCTGCTCGTCTGTCCGTGTGTGTGAGAAACTGCTTGTCAGCAGCACACTGTGGGATGCGCGTTTCGCTTGTTAGCTTGATCACCTGGTCACTGTTTAAAGGAACCAACCATAGGATTGCTCAGAAGTCTGATGGTGTGGCCAATGGGGGTCATTCAGACCCACTCGCGAGCGGCAGTATGCTCGCAAGTGGGTCGATGTTCCCCACTGCGCATGCGCACGACGGAGGGAGCTCCGTTGTGCGCATGCGCGAGACCCGACGAGCGAAGGACTTTCCTTCGCTCGGAGTGTCTCATCAAAGGGGGCGTGCTGTCGATGGTGACTGACAGCACGCCCCCTTTGGTGGGCTTGCCGGGGGCGTGCCTGCCAGACGGAGGCGTTCCCAAGGGAGCGCCTACCGTCTGAAGCCGGCCCCACTGACATCACTAGTGATGTCAGTGGGAGTGATTTTGGCTCTGATAGAGCCAAAATCACTCCTGGCCTTGCGGTTGAGAAACCCAACCGCAGGCTTTCACTCGCAGTTCCGATGGTCGCGATGGTCAAGACCATCGCGACCATCTTTTTGCACGCTCGTATATGCTGTGGGTGGTGACCCACAGCTATACGAGCGTCCAGGAGGACGCTCCATTTTAATGGAGGTGGGCCCTGATTCAGAGCGAGCGCTCTGGTCAGAGCATCCGGCTCTGAATCAGGGCCAATGTCCATTTCTGTGCACCACGGCAGACTAGAGCCGCAGCTGGTGGGCATCTCCATAGACAGCCCATCAGCTGTGGCATTAGCATAAATATCGCAGTAGCTACTGCATATCCGTCAAACTCTGAATCAGACCCTGGGAGACTGCCAAGTTTATCTTCCTTTCCAAAGAGCTAAAGGTCTGCCATTCAGATGCAGGGCATAATATATCCAGTGACATGTGAGTTCTTTAGACAAATATGAAAATTGAAAGGCCACATCTTGGCAATGTTAGGGATCTCATAGACTCCTCAATGTTTTAGTCTGTCATAGAGAAGGAAATTTAGGGGGTGATTCAATTCAGTGCACTGATAATAGCGCAGACAAGGAGTTCCCAGAGCTATTCAATTCAGCGCGCTGTTGGGCAAACTAAAGGTTTTTGACTAAAGTGCTGACCGCGAGGTTGTTTGCTTGCTTAGCGCAGCGCTAACAGCCTCTCATTCGGTACTTTAGTCAGAGAATACCGGTTCTTGCGACTAAACACCCATGTTGAGTAGCAAGAACCGGTATTTTCCGACTAAAGATGGGTACACACGTAAAGATTTTCTGTCCAACCATCCAACTAGTTGATTGGTTGGAATGAAAATCTGGTAACGTATGGGAGTAACTGATGATCAGCAATTTGCTCCTAAATGCCAGAAAACAGATGAAAATGGTCGTCAGACAAGTTTAAATGTTTGATCTAAACAATTTGCTAAAACAGTTTTTGTCCATTTTCCGGCATTTGGGAGCAAATTGCTGATTGTCATTTGCTTACATACCGTACCAGATTTTCATTCTAACCAATCAACTAGTTGGATGGTTGGAGAGAAAATCTTTACGTGTGTATGCAGCTTCAGATTGTTATAGACAGACTAAACAGAGCGGTGATTTGAATAGCTCAGAGACCAGCTTCCCAGCGCTAGTCACCTCGTACTGAATTGCATCGCCCCCAAGAGTCTGGGGAACTAATTTTCAGATCACATCTTATGGAGCATACACACGGTCAGATTTGTCAGATGAACGATTTGACTGCATTAAAATGAATGGAATCGTCCAAGTCTGACTGCAAACACATCAGATGTCAGATATCGTTATCTGACCATCGGGAACGCGCCTCGTTCATCGTCCATCGTTCAGGCATGTCTGATATGTCAGATTTTTCTTCAGATATGAACGATTGAACGATTTTTTAAATCGTTATCGTTCAGATCTAAAGAAAAATCTGACCGTGTGTATACACCATTAGAAATGACTTCAAAGTTAAATATTGAATGGACAGTTACTCTTTTACAGTTACTGGTGGTGGGTAAACTTACTGATGTTGGATGAACTATACTGTAACAGCTTGATAGGTAAACCAGATGTATTGACGCTGCCAAATTGCATGATATTGAAAGAAAATTAGATTGGCTTTCTTGCAGATTTTTTTTTAATTGTAAAGCATAACTGAGATTAGTGCAAAGAGATAACACATTAAATATTAGAGCAAGAAACTGTATACAAAGTGCTACGATGCTGCAGCTTTTTTTCTTGCCAAGTTCCTTTGTACAAATCCAAACTCTGCCACACAGATATACAAGTGTCGCACGTCAAATTAATCAGTCCAGTTTTGTGAAGCGGTTTTGTTGCATCTTGTTTTGACTAAATCACACATTCAAGCTAAAAATGCACTACACCGCTCTGCACACCTTGAAGCTAGTACACTTCTGTATACTGCATATTTTATACTGTATATAAAAGTGATAATTGAAACTTGAACAGCTTGGCCACCTTTTTATCTGATTTGCAGTATGTTTTGGTCACATACAGTAATGAGCACATTTTGTATACAGTCACATTTAGGATGTAATCATTGGTTCTTTCCGTGCTACAGAATATAGCAAGTGTGCATTAGAATAATATTGATTTTATTATTTTAGCAAACATCAAGCATGATGGTGGTGTTTTTTTTATTTTATATTTTAAATATATAATCTTACAGTTTTACTTTGTTTCTGCAGGTTCAACTACAGATCAACACATCACCTAGCGTTTCACGGGTTTTATGAATTTTTAAATTGGTTTGACGAACGAGCATGGTATCCACTAGGAAGAATAGTAGGCGGGACGGTAAGTGTCTCCAACTTTACTTTTTTATATTAAGGCTTACTCTCTGTGTTTTGTATGAGCTGTGTGTATATATGTCAGTGTAGGAACTAACATTCCCTGAAATTAAATGAATTACAGTTTGGAATATAAGTTTGTGTGTGTGTATATGCACATATATCTATCAGAAACCTGATGCACAGCAAATCCTGGACTTCCTTCAATAATAAAAGTTAGTCCACTCCCAGAATAACCAGATGTCAGTGCAGCCTCCTCAATAGCCCCAACCACGGGCCGACACATCAAACTCGTAAAAAAGCAGAGGAAAGGTGTGTTTCGTGAGTATAGTATAGAAATACATTTTACTTAATACATGCTCATATACATCGAAAGTTACTGCAATCAGCCTCACGGTCGTTACCCAGTGCCTCCGGAAACCAATATAAGTTTTAAATGTTATGAAATAAAATGTTTTTAATTTGTGATACTGATGGGTATAATTACATCACAAGATCTAATTGAAATTGTTTTTATGGGGCTTTTATATTATTTATGGTTTGTGAAAGTGGGTTGGATTAAGAGGAAAAAAACAAGCAGTAGAGTAATGGTTGAATATAGCCCTTCATTTTTTGACTACAATAAATGGCCCTGGATCAGTGATGTGATCTACCCCATTGGGAAGTACAGTTTTAGTATAAATGGTAGGAATAATGTGTGATGCTTTTAGTATTAAATCAATACCGGGGCAACAATGCAAATCTGATCAGTGGGTGGATAAAAATTGGACTGATCGGAGTAAGGCCACACCCCTGATGTAGTCTGTGTGACAAAACGCGCTGGACATGGTTTGGTGGAAGCTGTGGACGCATTGACGTTGCTAGCCGGATCGAGTGAACAGGAGGCTGAGTTAAGTCACCGCCATCCTGCATTTAGTGGGATCAAGTACCGGGGGTTGTCCGGAGGCATCGGGGAACAACAGTGAGGCTGAACAACAGTGAGGCAGTAAATTTTGATGATGCCTGACCATTACACCAACAGGGACTGTAATGACATGGTGTTCAAATACATATACTTTAATATGAAGTTGGTCCCCCTTTTTGCAGCTATAACAGTTTCTGCTCTTCTTGGAAGGCTTTCTAGAAGATTTTGGAGTGTTTCTGTGGGAATTTGTGCCCATTCATTCTGTAGAGCATTTGAGGTCAGGCACTGATGTTGGACGAGAAGGCCTGGCTAGCAATCTTCGTTCCAGTTCATCCCAAAGGTGCTTGATGGGGTTGAGGACTCTGTGCGGGCCAGTCAAGTTCTTCCACATCTCATCCACTTTATAGTCCTTATTTTGTGCACTGGGGCACAGTCATGTTGGAATAGAAAAGGGCCTTCCCCAAACTGTTGCCACAAAGTTGGAAGCATAGCAATGTCCAAAATGTCTTGCAATGCTGAAGCATTAAGATTTCTCTTCACTGGAGATAACTAGCCCAAACCCTGAAAAACAGCCTCATACCCTTATTCCTCCTCCACCAAACTTCACAGTTGGCACAATGCTGTCAGGCAGGTAACATTCTCCCCCGGCATCCGCCAGACTCGCCCATCTGACTGCCAAACAGAAGCGTGATTTGTCACTCAACAGAACACATTTCCACTGCTCCACAGGCCAGTGTCTGTGTGCCTTACACCACTCCAGCCGACGCTTGGCATTGGATTTGGTGATGTGAGGCTTGCATGCAGCTGCTTGGCTGTGGAAACCCATTCCTTTAAGCTCCCGTGGCACAGTTTTTGTGCTTACATTAATGCCAGTGGAAGTTTGGAACTCTTCAGCTATGGAATCAGCAGAGCGTTGGCGACTTTTATACACCATGCGCCTTAGTCATTGACCCCGTTCTGTGATTTTACGTGGTCTTCCGCTTTGTGGTTGAATTGCTGCAGTTTCTAAACGCTTCCACTTTGTAATAATGTCACTTACATTTGACTGTGAAATTTCATCCCTGCTGGGTATTTCACAAACATTCTAATTGCAAAGGTGGCATCCTATCATCTTACCACTTTGTATCACAAATGTTTGCAAATGGAGACTGCATGGCTAGGTGCCTGATTTTATACACCTGTTTCAACGGGTCTGATTGAAACACCTCAATTCAATAATTAACAGGTATGGGCAAATACTTTCGTCCATATAGTGCAAGTATATATGTGTTACATAAACATCTTCATTAGAGGATATATATAACACTACGGATAGGGCTCATACAGCATTAATTCTTTACTGAGCAGCAAATAGTTCGATAGAACTGTTGCAAATTCTAACCAATCTGAACTATACCTGCAGAGCTGAGTAATTTAAATCTTAAGTGCATGTACACACTGCACGTTCCGTTGTACGACGTTGAAAAGAGTCATTACATTCTCCATGGAAGAGCACCACGTCGTTCATTGCGTCGTCCCATCTGCCGTGAAAAACAGCAGATGGAAGGATGTGATGAGCGACCATCGTGAACGGATCGGGTGTACACACTATATGATGTTTGATATATCTGCGTCGGGGTTTCTATCATATAGTGTGTAGCCAGCTTTAGTCCATCTAACACCATCTTGTTCATGTGTTGGAAAGTTTGGCTACATGTTGGCTCCTGCTTATACTGGAGCACCTGAATGATAACCCCGCATGTGTGAAGCTGTCCATCTGGGAATGTCCACATGCATGAATAGTGAGGTTGCCTCTGTGTATTGTCTAGGTAGTGAATTACTGACAACCTTTTGCTGCTGATTTCACCGTAATCACTAATGCTGGCCATACACGCTGCAATTATCGGGACAATCCGCCCGATATCGGCGGATCGCCGCGATAATTGTAGCGTGGAGGGGGGCGACCCCAGGGTTAAATATTGCTCGGTCGGGCATGCTGGATTGTCCAGCATGCCCGTCCGATGCGATATTTACCCGGTAACTGTCGGCCGCATCAGGCAGTGTATGCCCAGCGCGGCCGACAGACAGACATTTCCTGTGTTCCTTCCTACGGAAGGAACAGGGAAATGTCTCCTCCCCCGGGGGCGGAGCGCAGATGTCGGGCTATACGCTGTGAGATTTCTCTCACAGTGTATGCCGCGGACATCTGTGGCTGGCAGCCGGCCAGATAGAATGTCTGTCGGTGTGACAGACATTTTATCTTGCCGTGTATGCCCAGCATAACTTGTACAGTGGCTTCCTCTGTTAGCTAGGCTGAATAAAAACTAAATATTATATTCCCTTTATTGTTCCATTATCCTATTTGTATAACTTCTCACTCTTCTCACCTGTATTTGTCACCCTGGGGACTATAGTGATAATATGTGGGAGGAGTTGTGTATGTTACTTGGATTTGTTCTGTGTGGTTTTCATGTAGGATAAAGAAGCTGAGAGAGAGGTCACTAGCCTTATGTTACCAATATTTTCTCAATTTGTAAAGGTGTTATTGTTATATTCCTTTTCAGTACATTTTGGTTATGAATTAGAAGTACATGCACTTGAGGTCAATTAACAAATGGTATCCTCTGAGAAGACAAATAATGGTTATCTATTTGAGCAATTACCTGCTTTAGATTGTATCTTTTAAACGAGCTTATTCTGCAAATTGTCCGGGTAGCATAAGAGATGGATTGAGTCTGCTTTCTCCTCCACGGGTGTAATTTTGCCTTAACATCGCCATATGTTGGTGCTATAAAGCTGAGCTGAGTGATCTTTTAAAATGTCTGCATCACTGTTTTATTTCTGGTGAAGTGCTATTTTATGCATGGCATACTGTATTCACTTTTGTTCCACTTGTATTCAGGGGGGCTTTTTAAATATCAATGTCCCCCCCACTCCAACGTCAACCACTAACGCTGAATAAGGACAGCTTTTCTGTATGTTTAATCAAACTGCAGTGCTTAGGTTTGTTTTCAGGTTGTGTTTTTTTTCCCCCGTGTGAATATGCCTTTTTTAAAATACATTTTTGCAGTGGATTAGTGAAACCTAGGATTGGGAAAGGGTCCAATTAAGTCATTATATGTTCTCATATAATTGGTATGTTTAAATCTAATGCTGTTTTCTTTCTGAAAGGAGGATGTTTAACTTTTTAACCCAGCGATTTTCAGCACGTAAAATAAGAACATGATTAGTAAAATCCAACAGTGTAAATTATAAATTGAATTCTCAACTTCTAGCTCTCAGTTGGCGGTGGTTTATTTGAGATTTCTGATCCAGTTTGTATACAGCTTTCTTTTTGCCATAAAGGTCACTTCATGCTTATATTATGTACTACCTTGTGCTTTGCAAAGCCTTAGAATGCACATCTTTGTACAAAACATGAAAAAATACAGCAAAGAAAGTTAGAAAAAACAACCATACTTTTGGCTAATTCTGCTTCCTTTCAAAGTATTGTGGGAACACCCAATAGTCAGGTGGACACTTTTTTTTTTTTTTTTTTGTTCACCGTAGTGCATTTGTCCAGATTTGGGGCCTTATGTAATATCCTGCAAGATGAAGGTGTGGGTACAATGACGGCAAGTTTGTCTGTAATTTTAAAGTAGCAATAATTTAAAAGGTAAAATTAGGTTGGTATTGTTTCTTAAATTATTGGCGCTATAAACATACAGGCTAACTCCCTGGCATCTCGCCTGTGTCTGCATCTCGCAGGCTCTTGCATACGGCCCCCTCGCAGGCTCTTGCATACGGCCCCCTCGCAGGCTCTTGCATACGGCCCCCTCGCAGGCTCTTGCATACGGCCCCCTCGCAGGCTCTTGCATACGGCCCCCTCGCAGGCTCTTGCATACGGCCCCCTCGCAGGCTCTTGCATACGGCCCCCTCGCAGGCTCTTGCATACGGCCCCCTCGCAGGCTCTTGCATACGGCCCCCTCGCAGGCTCTTGCATACGGCCCCCTCGCAGGCTCTTGCATACGGCCCCCTCGCAGGCTCTTGCATACGGCCCCCTCGCAGGCTCTTGCATACGGCCCCCTCGCAGGCTCTTGCATACGGCCCCCTCGCAGGCTCTTGCATACGGCCCCCTCGCAGGCTCTTGCATACGGCCCCCTCGCAGGCTCTTGCATACGGCCCCCTCGCAGGCTCTTGCATACGGCCCCCTCGCAGGCTCTTGCATACGGCCCCCTCGCAGGCTCTTGCATTGTATTCCCCCAAAAGAATCACTTGTATGTATGGTTAATATATTTAGGCGATGCATTAGCTGTTAAGCCTTCCCTGCTGTCAGTGTAAAAGAGGTTTTTTCGTGTGCTGCATATGCCTACTTTATTTGGGTTGGGGTGTCCACCTAGACAAATCGCCTTCATACTGCTTGCAAAATGTAGGGATCTCTTTTCTACCAAATTCTTAGGGCTCGAATAAATTCAGAGCGATACTGAATAGCCTCGGGGGGGAACTCCCAGAGCTATTCAATTCAGTGCCCTGCTTGGTCCGACTAAAGGATTTCTTCTCGCACCCTCGTGCGAGGAGAAATCCGACAAATGTGCCAGCCACAAGACTCTTTTCATGGTTAGCACGGCGCTAACAGTCTCGCGGCCGACACTTTAGTGAGAGAATGTTTGTTCTCGTGACTAAACACCCAGGTTGAGTCGCGAGAACCTGCATTCTCCGACTTAACTGGCAACTGTTGGACGAAGCATCGCTCTGAATTGAGTCGAGCCTTACTTGCTTACAGTTTGACAAAGACTAATATACAACATGTTGTAAGTGTGTAGTACTATATAACTCAACATGGCCTGCTACAGTATTGATGTTTGATCCTTCTAAAACTGTGGCAAGCCATGCTGGAATGTGTAGTCTCACAACCTAAACTGTATAGTGCCACAGGTTATCTACCCCTTTTCCAAAATATTGTGGGTTTTTTTTAAGATATGGATTGTAATAATGTTTTGTACAATGTCAGTTTTATTGGAGATGAGTGATTTTGCAAAACATCCTGCAATATTACCATATGATTTAAGTGGGAAAATGTTCCTAATATAGCCAGAGTAATCTGTTAGCATGTTCTAGTATTGTCTATTGCATTGCTGTCTAACCGGCAGGCCTGGTGTGGCCAGACTGCCTTACTGCAGAAATTCCTTTATTTAAGCTTCATTGATCCTGCTGGTATTGTATTTCTACCATAAGAACATATTCGTGTATATACTTGGGGGTTATTTATCGCAGGCTAATGGAAGCAGCGGGGCTATTCAATTTAAATCCAAAGGCAGCCCACAGGCTGCAGTTAATGAGGAATTTGTTTTAAGCTTGAGTAGGCTCGAAAAGAAATCCATGTTAAATAGCCAGTTTGCGGGTGCCGCAACTGTGTTGACACATAGGTCCAGTAACTTATCCTGGATTCTATGGGTTAACGTGCGTTTAAGTAATTTATCAGACAACAAAAGGGTCTCTAATCGAAAGCTTCGGGCTTTAACGCCCAGGACTAATCACCCTTTTCACCCCGGTAAATTACCGCGGCTAATTGAATTCCCCACTTGGACAATGCTGATCATGTAGCAAACGTAATAAAAATGTATGTAGTGAGAGTACAAATAATTGTTTCCTTTCTGACCTGATCTCTCTCTCTGCTCCCCTTGCAGGTGTACCCTGGATTGATGGTCACAGCAGGCCTCTTCCATTGGATTTTAAATATGCTGAACATAACCGTACATATAAGAGATGTATGCGTGTTCCTAGCACCAGTATTCAGCGGCCTTACATCAATTTCCACCTTTTTGCTCACTCGAGAACTGTGGAACCAGGGAGCAGGCCTTCTAGCTGCTTGCTTCATTGCTATAGTGCCAGGCTACATATCCCGATCAGTAGCTGGATCCTTTGACAATGAAGGCATTGCTATTTTTGCACTGCAGTTTACATATTATTTGTGGGTAAGTAATTGGATTTTCCTCTTCCCTGTAGCCTTCCTCCACGCTCTGGCAGAGAAACAATAACTACCTTTATGAACTGCATAAATTGTCTGCACATTCATCTGCATTTTCCTCACACACACCACTGGCTTTTCAACTTACACCGTCACAATTGTAAGGAATGAAGAGAAATACTGCTGCTCTTCACATGCATTTATGTGCAGAGACCTTCCCCTCCCCCGTTTTATTTTTTAACACTTTACTGTGAAGTTAAATCTATTTTAAGTCTCTGCCTGTTCTCCTCAGCTGCCTTGAGCAGTTTGGGAGCTTTCATTGCTAGTGGGTATTCAGCCTCCGGTCTGGGATATTGTAAATATTATACAGCGCACAAGCACACTGTTAATGTAAGCAAAATTTCATTTGTGGATAGAACGGACTATTAAATAGCACACGGTGGTATGCTGCTGTACTGGATCATTAGTGAAGGTGCTGGCAGTTTATTGTTGGTTGTAACTTTAGTGCTTATACAAATGTTTATTAAATTGCTTCATGCATGGCCTTAATAACTTTACTACGGCGATTAGTTGCTCACTAGTGTAGAATGCTTTACTGAGGGACTAGTGTCAGAATTATTTAATAGCTTTGCTATAATAAACCAGGTATCTTGTGGGTCTGTCAATTCTCTTTTATTGCCGTAGAGGAAGAATAAAGGCAAATGGGTCCTGAGTGTAACATCTAGCTGTCTGGATCAACCTGTTTAATAATTGTTTTAATGAAATGAAGCAGTTTGACGTGACTTTATCTTAAAATTACATTGCACTATTTTTACCAAACACCCCATCGCCAGCCTAGCCAGAGCCACAGGAGCCGCTATGTGCTTTACCAGTGCACTGCTAGTTATATATACAAAGAGAAAATCTGATTTGCACAGCATGACCTATGTGCTTTTCTCTGTACTAGTTCAATAAATGTTGCTCAGCATGTTCCCATGTAAAAAGCAACATAGATATTCTTATCATAACACCTAAAACTATACAAATCTTTTATCCATAATTTTAATTGCTGTTGCTTAATTGGATTGTTTTAAGGTGCGTACAAATGGCTTTGTCCCCGGCAATGGTGTGCTCAGTGGTGTTAACAACACTGAACAAAATCAATAACTATTTCATTCAGTGCCGGCTCCCTCACTCATCCCCGAACATGTCCAACCTGACAGTATCGTCAGGTTGGACAGGAGGTTCAGGCGATGAACGAAAACTACAAATTGCAGACTGGAGAGCTCATTTGTGATTTTCGTTCATCGTTTTGGCCCTGAAACTGAATGAACGATTACGACGTTATCATTCAAAAAATCAGTCGTCCAAAAAATCGACCCGTGTGTACGCACCTTTAGTGTTTTTTGTTTGCTGCTTGTTTGGTTTCTTTTTTTTTCCCCCTTCAGTGCAACAGTGATGACTGTTTCTTTACTGTAAGGCAGGGGTATTCAACATGTGGCCCTCCTGTTGCTGTGGCACTACACAGCCCAGCATGTCCTGCCACAATTTTAGCATTTCGTGGCAGCAAAACTGTGGCACGGAATGCTGGGCTGTGGTGTTCCACAGCACCTGGAGGGCCGCATGTTTAAACACCCCCTGCTATAAGAGCTCTTCAAAGGTTTGAGGAATAGGTGTGGTTTTGAACTTGGTGGAGTGCGAAATGTTTAAATGTGTTGCTCCAAATTATTAAGACTTATTAGTAGGAAATGCCCAAATCCAAAGAACAAAGGTGTTTGTGTGGTATGTATGTATGTATGTATATCTATATAATAATGTCTGATAATTCCTCTCATGGTGGCGTTGTAACTGCCCTATGATTGACATATTTACAATTGTGGTTATCTTTCTAATTCCAGTAATAGTTTGATTGAAGGAGTTCTACACGACTTGTATTTCATATATGAATCTAATTTTATATATATATAGATCACAGCCATGTGTTTTGTTGGCTGTAGGGAAACCTCTTTCTAAAGCTATGCCTCGTACATCGTTGTGCTTTGATATCCATCAGGCCACACATTTTCAAATGCATTTACATTCATCTTTGTTATTCTCAGCAGAGTACAGCACTTTCATTTGCAATGCAGGCAGGCTTGCACAGATAACAGTGATTGGCACTTGCATCGGACTGCCTGCAGTCAATATGATTAAAAGCAGCCTGTCTAGTAACATTACCAGATTGCTGGTTTGGGACAGAAAAATTCTAAATCCTAATTTTTCCATTGAAGCATTAAATGCATTTAGCCAGTCACCATAATTAAACAATAATGTTATTGGCATGTGAGTAGTCAAATCTATTTTCCTCATGGAACAAGATTATCAAAAGGATGTGTAAGGGTGTAATAGAGATCAGTGTCACAAAGTCTAAACACTAACTAGCGCAGGCAGCCGGAAAAATAAAATCCCATCCACAAGTTACATTAGTACATGTAGCCCATGAATACGTTTTAGATCTAAACATCATTACAATAGAGTACATTCTAGGTAATATAACATTAATAATTTCAAGATTACAACATTTCACAATGAAAAATACAATCGTATACATTTGAAGGGAACTTCCGCTTCCGACGCTAATGGAGACAGGCACACGAGCACTGAGCTCCGCTCCCCGACCACCTCTCCTTAATATCCCGGTTCTTCCTGGACCTCCCTGACCCGCCACACTTGCCTGCCTGGCTGCCCGACGTCATCCTCTTGTCGCATGGATAGGTTTTTAACCAGCTCCATGCCGACGAAAGCAGAGAGGCTGAAAGCTGAGCGCCAGCTCTCCAACATGGCCATGGCTACAGAGAGCGCCGGGGATACCGCTGGCACTGCAGAGTTGCCGCCTCCTGCTGGTTTTTGCACCCTGTCTCCTCTGTCAGACCCCTCAGGAAGGGCCTGTTTGCCACTCAGGCAGCTTCTCTCACACAAGCAGTCACTGACTTAAAGGGACAGGTACACTACATTTCTTCCGGAGTACATCTGCAGAGCAGGGAATGGGAGGTATGTTGCTTCACTTAAATCTCACACAACTAAGCTCCAGAAGTCTCATCATCAAATCTGTTCTATATTAGATGGTTTAGAGAGTCTTTCCCGCAGACACAACCTACGCCTTGTGGGTCTACCAGAGGCTGTAAAGGGGACTCTGTTACATGATTTTATTAATACTATGTTGCCAAAGCTATTAAACATTTCTGATGCTTGTACAGATCTGGTGGTAGAGCGGGCACACTGATTGGGCCCACAACGGTCTGGTGATTCCTTGAATTCTCGTTCGTGAGTTGTGATTTTCCGTTTGCTTGAATTTCCTCCATAAGGAAGCTGAGGACTGCTTCCAGAATGTTTCATTATCTACGCTGGATTGATTCCTGCCTTTTCCTATTACCGGACACTTCCCCTGAAGTTACTAGAGCACATAAGGAGTTTGCGCCGATATGTTTCCGCCTTGTCAAAGATAAACGATAGTTTGCTTTTTGTTCCCAGCAAGATTACGCCTATATGAAGGCGACTCATTTAAAGATTTTACGAATGCCCCAGATACTGCTGCTTGCTTAGATAAAGAGGCTGTGGAAAAGAAGGCTTTGCTGATGACCTAACCTACTCCAGATTGAAGGACACAATTTATTCGCTGATCATTCCTCGCATACACTCATGAGGGTGTGGATCATTAGGTCTACATTATCTAGGTAGACAATGGAAGATAGACAGGGACTGAAGGTCGACACACTAAAGGTCGACTGGTAAGGTCGACAGGGTCAGAAGGTTGACACACTAAAGGTCGACTGGTAACCAGGTCGACAGGTATGAAGGTCGACACTCAGTCAAATGGTCGACACTTTCTTTTTTTTCTAGTATTAGGGTTAGGCACTTACTACGATTGGTCGACTAGTAACAAGGTCGACAGGCAATAGGTTGACGCTCATATAGTCAAATGGTCGACACTTTTTTTTTTTTTGTTAGTGTCAGGGTTAGGCACGTACTCCGATGGTTAGGGTTATGCACCAGGAGGGAGGGTTAGGGTTAGGCACCAAGAGGAGGGTTAGGGTAAAGGTTAGGGCTAAAAAACAAAACAAACCATTTGTCGACCATTTGCATGTCGACCATATGAGTGTTGACCTAATAACCATGTCGGCCATCATACCTGTCGACCTTGTTACCAGTCGACCTTCAGACCCTGTCGAACTACTGCCTGTTGACCTTCAGTACCTGTTGACCTTGTTACCAGTCAACCTTTAGTGTGTCGACCTTCAGTCCCTGTCTATCTTCCATTGTCTACCTTCCATTGTCTACCCAAACATCGTCTATCTAGACAATGTAGACCTAATGACTGGATACCCACTCATGATTCATTGAGAGCGCTGCTGTTTACCTCCATGATTGTTTGTGAGATTCTCTTTGTGTATATATATATATATATATAACATTTTCTGGGGAAAACAGTGTGTGTATATAATATATTATATACACACACACACACACGTATGTATTTTCGGTAAAGATATATATATATATATATATATATATATATATATATATATATATATACATATATATATATATATATATACATATATATATATATATATAATGTATATATATATATATATATGTGTATATATATATATATATATATATATATATATGTATATCTTTACCGAAAATACATACGTGTGTGTGTGTGTGTATAATATATTATATACACACACTGTTTTCCCCAGAAAATGTTTCCAGCGGGGTGGCATCAAGAAGTAGCCGGGTGTGGGCCTTCACAATAATTTAAATGTTTTAAACCCTGATCTTATTTAAACTTGAACTAACATTTTATATATTAATTCTCCTCTTATCCTATTAAATGCCCAGTCGACTGATTATGAACAAGCTGCAAAGTCTGTAGGATCTGTTCGTTTTTATAAAGCTCCGAGATACTGTCCCCACTTGCAGGCTTCCAAAGTGCCGGGTGGCAGGCTGTTTCTTGCCGAGTGGTGCACCCGCAAAAAATAGCCTGGTGAGAAGTGTGTGTGTAATATATATATATATATATATATATATATATATATATATATATATACACAAAATTATTTTTCTATTAATAGTTCTTATTTTGAGCTGTAGTCACTTTGGTTCTATCCTATTGGGTGTACAAAATTTTCAGAGCTCAACTTTGCTTAGAAATGTATTACGAAAGTTGAATACATTTTCTCAGAAAGTCAATTATATTCAGTACTGAGCGGGCTAGTTTTCCCTAGTCATCTTGAGTCCTGCTCTAAAATGTTAGTTTTGTTGAATTCTCCCTTTCCACCATCCACGGCCATATATCTTACGGGGGCATAGGTCTCAGGAGGAGCAGTGAGTGATCTCACCGGAGCTACAATAAGAGCTGGTCTTTCAGGCTCTGATTCCTGTTTCTATGCGTTTATATGAAACACAATTGACTATCTCCAGTTATAACAATTGACTTGAATTTCTCTTATTTTCTTTTGTATACATTTTTCTAGATCGTGATCACTATAGAATAGAACAGTATCCTTGATATCTACAATATAGCTTTATGCAGGAGAAGTGCAAGTTAAACATGGGCAGCCAGGTAGTGGCAGGTGCCATGAGTGTAGGTTCTGACGTACCAGTGGAGTATTTATATCCAGTATGCAAAGGGAATTGGCTATTACTTTAGTATTAGGCTGCCTTTCAGAGTCCTTCCTATTCAAACACTGGCAATGTTGCAAGCATCACTGTTAAGTGTACGTGACTGCCCTTCCCAGGCAAAGCTGCTTGAAGCGGGACATACCCCTCCCTGCTGATGTGTCTTAAACTTTGACTATCTCTTCTGTGGTTTCAAGTCCAGTTGCTGCTTGGCTGGGTTCTGAAATGTTGGCCCTACGAATACGAATTGCTTGGTCGACAATGCTGTTTAAAGCTTGGGAGGGTGAACATGGAACTTACGGAGTGGATTAGCGGGAATCGGTATGTAATGCCGGCTGTCGGGATGCCTCCTGTCAGAATACCGCCAGCGGCATCCCAATGGTTGGTTATCCCGACTGGGGTCGGGTAAGTATACCCTCCTCCCTATCTTTCCCGTTTTGTAGCCTAGCCCTCCCCGTTAGTGCTTAAACTAAAGTCCTGCCCCCCCTTCCTTCCTAACCTCCACGGCTTACATTAAGGGCACCCCGGATCTACCTCATTCGGGCTGGTTGGTATTTCAACGCCTATCTTAAGTCCCTTGTCAAGATTCCCCTGTCTGTATTGAGACCGGCAGCATTGCAGCCACATCCCGATTAGCGCAAGGCTGATTCATAGCAAATGCAATAAGGGGGCTGGCACCTTGGATGGGCCTTCCCCCATAAGCCTGAGGCAATCACATCAAGGTCCCATGTACAATGTTCCCAATTTAAAAACAAAAACAATACAATCTACAAAAAAAAAAGAGGAATGGATGACGCTGGTCTAATGTGAAAACCCATATGACCTAGCCAAATCTGTAAAGAGGGGGCAGACACTTTGGTTGAACCAATTTTTTTAAACACAGGCTATTCACTATAAACTGGTCACAAGGATTAAAGTACTTTGTGCCTGAAACTACACTGGTGATTTTTTAGTTCCTAATATATTGAGGGACCTTAATATAGGTTCAGATCATAAAATGGATGCTTAGGCAATAGTTACCCTTTCAGCAAAGGTCTCCTGAATATTGGTAGTAATGGTAAATTCTGCAGCTAATTATATACATATTTCCACATAAAAATCCATCTACATGGGTTTTATCCAGAATATATGGTCGTCGTAGCACCTTTTATTAAAGTTGTTGTTACTTCTAAATTACTGACAACAGCCTATAGCCTGAGGTCCTGATGAAGAGAATGGAGGTCAAAATGTCCTTCACTAAAGTAGGTCTCTGAGCAAAATGAGTGTGCACATTCTCTCCCTAGACGGTTTAAAGTAAACTAAATTAAAGTATTTGAAAACTTAAGGGAGACATTTAGAAAGCTGGTTGCAGAGATAAGCTGTTGAGAACAGTGTGATAGATAATTGGTGGACATAAATATCTAAACTAGACACTTCCATGAGTTATACCTTGGGTCCTGCACTATTAACTTGCCTCTTGTGATGACATTTTGAGAGTATCTCAGTTTTGAAGATTAAATACCCACTCTCTTTGGTAAAATCTCAACTCATTATTAACAGAGATGCTGCTGTTATATATTTTTAATTTCTTCAATAACAAGACAGCATTCTAAAGTTGCCCAGTGCAAAGAATTACCATTATAGTTGAATGTGTGTTGTTAAGATTGACCTGACCATGAACTACAGTGGAACAGTGCTCCTAGTGGTTAAAGCATGCAATTTTCTAGAATGCTTGCCGTTTCACAATAGTGGCTCGATCCAATTAGCCGTGATGATCTTGTGGGTGCAGTTCATTGCAGCAATAGCCGTACTTTAAAGCAGCCCGAACTTGTGCAAAAGTGCTCGCAGCGCCATAGGGCTCTGAGCAAAATTGTGCAAATTCGGGTTCAGAGCCGGCCACGGGGGGTGCGAGATGAGGTGCCGTTGCCAGCGTTTTAATGCAGCGGTAACTCTCACCCTTCACAGCTAATTGGATTGACCCCTTGATTTGTTTTCTCTGACATGGAAATTAATTCTAGTTTTATTCACAGTGCAATCATACCTATATTTTTAATGCATTTTGCATCAGCATAGCATTACTTTAACTAGAACTATTTTTCTTGTTCCTCAAAATTAATTTGTTCCAAATATGACTATTAAAGCTGTTCAAGATCTCAAATTGCCTATTTTGTTAAAACGGAGTGTTTGCACACTGTTAATTTTTTTTTTTAATTATTATTTATTTGTTCACGTTTTTAACAGTATATCTTTTGATTGCTTTACAAGGCTTAATCAGTCTTTAGTATTCAACCTTTCTCATGTCAATGTAATAATCTAATATCAGTAACTCCTATCTCAAGTCATATCCAAATTTTACACTAAACCGCAAGTAGAAACCTACAAATATTACCTTTGCATCAAGTTTACCTCACATATCAATACGCTAATCCATTCCATTTTACTAGGAGTATAGTCCATGCTCTTTACAGGTGAGTATTGCTTCCTACTTGTTTTGCCAGTAATGTAGCTGTTATTTATTGCAACATGTAATTGAGAACTTGCACCCACAACCTGGGCCACGCTGCACAGTAAAGTGGATCTAACCCCCATTCCACAAATAACATTTCTATGTTCTAGTGAAGGAGGGGGACTTCATATGGGTGACTCCAATGATCCTAGTGTATTCACTGTGATAAATGGGGCGTCCACCAACTGCATCATAATTAATCTATATAGGCATAATTGCTCAGAAAGTCTAAATGTTAATGGGTATAGGATTATTGGAAGCAATGCATGTTAGGTTTGTTTTTGCTAGACTAAGAATGTTCATAAAAGTTTGTGTGTTGACACTAGTGGCTAATGGGCTGAAAGGGTAATAATGACATTTATGACCAATCCAGTTTAGGTTCCTTGTATTAGTGTCCCTGCAAATTGTAATATGCTGGTGACTGCCAAACACCTTATTTCCTTTGTGTCATCATCCATTTCCTGCCAAAATTAATACACCTTCCATTTGCGGTAAATTTACTAATCGGCGCTCTTTAAAGCCATTACGTTTAATAATATTGAATGCAAAACTAGGCATGTTTTGTATTCGTTATTTTTGCCCATTTAACTCCAGCGGCCTAAAATAACGAAGATGCTGCGACTTCGAAATACCCAGTTTTATAAATTTGCCATTTGGAAACCTTAGTGACTGTTGAGTAGTTATATTGAGCTAAAATAGAAGGTCCATCATTAACCCATTTTGGGAACGGTTTGCATACATGACCAAACTTATACAGGACTCTTATGGGAAAATAGGATACAAAGACTCTTCAACAACATTCCAGCATGAAAAGACCACTTAAGAGTCATATAAGTTATTTGGGAAAGTTCTACACCTCAGTAAAGGTGGAACCTATTATACCACTTTTATACCTACCGTAAATTCCAGGTCTGAGCCTGAGGTTGGAACAGGGTTCCAAACCAGATCAGACTTGGAAGTTAGCTGGCGCCGACCCAGGAAATTCCCGAGTCTGCAAGGTTCACACCGGAGCCGGGTCTGCGGTGACCCGGCTCTTCCGACGTGGAACTGGACGTCATCTCCAAGCACCACTGAAGCCGGGATGCAGCACGCTCCAGGTCATTGTGACCTGGAACGTGCCGTTTACACTACAGGGTTTCATGGGTTATTTCCTGTGTTAAACCCTGCAAGTTACCTGGGTTTGATTGCCGGGTCACTCAACCCGGAAATCCAATCCTGTCCCCTTTTACACCAAGGACTTACCCGGGTTAACCCTGCAATAACCCGGGTTTTAGCTCTAGTGTAAAAGGGGTATTATATAACTGTTTTAAATCACCCCCTCCATCATGGACTGTTTATACTATGCAAAATGTAATTATATTTTAGCACCATTCAGGAGAGATCTGCTGTACTTATCCGCTTGTGTAATGGCTAAAACGTATAGTATGTTTTATGTAAAGACTATGATATAAATTGTGGTGCAATCTAAAATCACCCCTGTCAAAGGAACGAATCTATAAAGTGCTTGCTATTGCGTGTGATAAAGCTGCATTTGTATTGAAAGAATTGTCACAAATTTTGTGACCAATTAGATGCATCTTCGCTAAAGTCGGACTAAACCGCCCCACTCAGCGTGTCAGGTCCCGTGTGACTCTGCTAGTGGCAGGCGGCTTTTTTCTCGTCTCTTATGCCTAATATGCGCCTAATTCACGATGCGACTAGAAAGCACCAGGAGACTTTGTTGATTCATTTGATATGCGCCACTTGTATATGTGTGTGCGACGGAGTCTTTGAATCAGCATACGAAGAACTACTATGCAGTGGCCGCAACTTTTTTCCATGCCAAGTTCTGTTTACAGACTCAGTCGCACACAGTATACAAATGTTGCATATCAAAATAATCCGCAGTGTCTCCTGGTGTGTTCTAGGTGCATTACATTGCGACTGATGCATTTTCAGCGGGAAAAAAAACGCCTGACGCTAGCAAAGCTGCATGGGATCCAGCGGCTCACTCACGCCAGGCATGTCATTCTACGTGGCGTATTGAAAAGAGATGTAAGAGGACGCATCTAGAATTGCAGTCAGTCAGAATTTCGTATTTACTGTGATTCACCTCTGCCACTTCTGAGATTTAACCAATGAATTGTTTAATGGTTGATATTAAGGGCTCGACAGTTGAGATATTGAGATGGGATATGGCACCAATATCCAGTTCAATCCAGCCCATATTATTTTCATTCTAAAAGTGTGCTACTTTTAATTTTGTATCTTTTTCTATCACTGTAACAATGTATTGCTGCTGTTGCTTTCTTATGACTTAAAAACCTTCTTGCTGGGTACACACTCAGCGATATATCGGACGATATAGCGTTCAAATGCAAATATATTAGTGCCGTCGCTGGGTACACACATTGCCTAGTGCAGTGGCTCTCAAACTCTGTCCCCCACACAGGTCACGTTTTGTAGGTCACCCAGCAGGTGCACAGGTGTATTCATTACTCACTGACACATTTTAAAAGATCCACAGGTGGAGCGAATTATTTCACTTGCGATTCGGTCAGGAGACCTGGAAAACATGCACTGTTTGGGGTCCTGAGGACCGAGTTTGAGAACCTGTGATCTAGTGTGTACCCAGCTTTAGAGGTAGATTCTTGATTCTACAACAATGCAATGAATCACATTTATCCCAATCTACTCATTGCTATTTCTAGTTTTAATATTATTTTCTCATGTAGATCCCCCACTGTTTTGTTCTTCATATGACATGGGAGTGTAACACATGGTTCTCACTGTTGTAATATTGCCAACATTCTCATCTTGCAAATACATTAGTTGCCAAAGAGAAAATGTCTTTTGTATTTAGAAGGGCAATA
Source organism: Taudactylus pleione (assembly GCA_031769625.1). NCBI lineage: Eukaryota > Metazoa > Chordata > Amphibia > Anura > Myobatrachidae > Taudactylus > Taudactylus pleione. The sequence continues at coordinate 28,988,412 of JAUIMM010000052.1, forward strand.
TTGGAATGTACTGTATCACACCATATAAACTGCTCAAAGGTATTCTGTGTGCAGCATGCCTGTATTGGATGATATCTCTGCTAGGTTATAGTCAGCTGTCATGCTGTAGTTCCCTTACTTTGGTTCCTATGATATAATATGTCCAGTAAGACACTTATCTCACAAGTATATCTTTTACATAGATGGTGTTCAGGCCGCCTGGGTATCCTATAGACGTGATGTGCGTTTCGCTCTTTAATATAATATAAACATAATCACTCTTATTGATATACTGTCAGTGTTTCTCTTACTGATAAAGAAAAAAGTCATGTTGAGAATTATGTCTACAGCTTTTAATTAATTAATGCTGTTCATTTTCCACCACCATGTGAATATTGGAATATTTATTGAATTCCTCTCTCATTTTCTCTGACTTTGTTTAATTTAATGAGACCTGGCATACTGCAAGGTTTGTTTTATCTTTGGGTAGTTATTTTTGTGTTTCTGAACTAGGTTTATAGCTTTTTATAGGGTATTAATTGAAATGGTGTGTTTTTTATTTTGTGGGAGCAGCCTTGTTTCCTTGTTAGGTTGAGATTTCAGATTATTCGCACTCTGGAGTTTGAGACTGCTCCATATAATTTCTTGCACAGGGGACCATTTAGCCAGCTACCATTATCTCCTGTCATGAACACAGGATTATACATAGGGCTCATCTGACTTTTTGACATTGCAAATTTCCTCTGTTCTGCTAAGGTAGTTGCAATTTATGTTCTCCACATGCACGCCTGTCATTCTTACTACATAATAAGCATGCTTGTATTTTCTGCTTCTTACTGTACCAGTAAAAAACAATACATGGTGTGCGTGTCAGAAAAACAAAATGTTATTCATTTTGCAAGTACTTTAGTGCTATTCTACAATGACAGCAGTACTGCAATATAGTGGTATAGTTCTGTAAGCTTGTTCAGAGGCATTTAAGCATTGTATCCAACTGTTACCTAATTTACAGACCATCTTAAGATTACATAAGTTGTGTGTAGTGTTTTGTGTTGTTTTTTTTACTATGTGCTGTCATAAAAGAGCCCCAGGGGTAATTGCTTTCTTGAATCCTGAATAAGAGTCACCGTAAAAGAAGCTCTAAACACAGGTGTGAATGGAAAGAGAGAAAAGGGGTGTATAATGTATAGGTTTGTATATATTATATAGGGTGACTCATCCAGTGAATAAACATTTAAGGGAATTGTTTAAGAGGATGGTGTATGTCGAAGATACATCATACAGTAGAAACAATTTTGAGACATGTACTTTAATCTTTAAAGCAAAACTGTCATGGTAGTTTTAGAATTTTACTTCCCGTTTCATAATTGCTGTAGGAATGTGACTGTGTACAGTATTTTTAACTTTCCAGCGGGTTTATATTTTAAACACTTTAAATGGATATCTTTTAATTTTTCACTTCCCTTTTATAAATCTAAAAAGGAACCCCTAATTACAATCACCGCCTATGCTTATATTGTGGGCTGGCAGGTTCCCGGATTAAATTGTTGAGCGCCAGATTTGCAAGCAGACTGCAGCAGATCCCCTATACTGATTGCACCTCCACCTGCCTTGGGTATCAACACAATAAACACAGTACCATGATATGGCAAGGGGCTAGCACTATGCTGGAACCTACTCCTGAATTGCCCCCCAACGTTTCCAGTCTCATCAGATACTCACAGTACAGATAAATGTAGACCAGTACAATTAACACTTGTAAGATATTTTCATGTTGCATGCTTCCGCTTAATTCAGTTAGAAATGGCAAGTCACGGGCATTACGTGTTAACTCTGCAGTGTGCAAACTATGTAAACTGCATGAAAGAGTGGGAAAATCATCCTGAACCCCAAAAAAGTGGAAGATAAGATGGTGTTCTACACTATCTTGTGGCTGTAACAGTGGTTCCCAAACTTTTTTGAATCACCGCGTCCTAGAGTATCAGCATTGTTTTCTTGGCACTCCTAAGCCAAAAGTTTGTTATTGAGAAATTCAGAAAAAAATGTAGTAAAGTAAATTGTGCTTACCTGTCATCCTTAGGTTTGGTTATACTGTATACAGTAGTGGTGGCCAGGTTTGTGCTTCTTTTTGCCCACATATTTACATTACATTGACCATAAAGAATTTGGTGCTGGACCACCAACCTTAGGCACTCCTGCAAGTGTCCCGAGGCACCACAGGGTGCCGCGGCACACAGTTTGGGAACCACTGGGCTATAAGTAAAGTATAGTATGATGTTAATAGGTGTCAGTGGTTACTTTTTTCTCCATTAATAAGGTATAAAAAATATCACTTGTATTTCAGCAAATAAAAATCAGGAGACATTTCAATGTACCTCACTTAAGTGTTTATATAAAAGATTGTAAAATATTGGGAAAAACTCAGAACTCCCATCTGCAAGTTCAAAAACCCATTTCCCATCAATACAACACATCAACATTCATGTTCTTTATACATGAAAAAGGATATTTCTTTATTGTCTATCGGTTACTATTTAAACACCTCCAAATATATTATTGTTTTTTAGGAGTGGTGGTATTCTGACATCTTTTAGGTCTTTTCCCTAGCTTTCACATAGTCTGGGTTGCTAATTCACTATACACAAAACCTATGTTTACCACTTTACATTCATTGCTGTTGGTTTGAAACAAGCTTGCTTTGTTGTTGGTGGTAGTTCCATTAAAACAGCAAATGTTTGATCTATATTTTTACTTTGGTTTATAAATGTCACTACGTCTAATAAAGTCACAGGTTATCGGAAGCCTTCCAGCTGAAGCTGCAACAGCCGTGCACCAAAGTAGCATTTATGCAAAGCAATTTTGTTCCACGCACTTAACAGTGGTGTTTCTAAAGGTTTGTGTATTTGGGAGTCTGTCATTCCTGCCCAACATGATGATAAAGACTTAAGAGGGAGAGTTCATAGAGCAAAGAAACAGTGTAAGCGTGTCTAAGACTACTCTTGCACACAGCGGTCCTTTGTTATACATTCATTCATCCTCTTGCATTCTAGGAATAAATACACCTTCAGTACTGCTGATTGCAGTGACGTTAGAATTTATATGTAACATGCTACTTTTAAAGTGTTCACTGTGTACTTGCGTTGTTTTGTACTGGTTGGTGGGCTTGGAAACAGTATTATATTCACTTTCAGATGCTTGTGCTGTAACAAATCTTTGTACGATGGGGCTGGACAATTTTCTCCAATCGTTAAGAGCTGAAAATGGTTTAACAAATTTGAATATCTTGCACAATTTTTTAGTTTGTCTACACCAAATATATTAATAGCACAGCTGATGCACACAAAACAATGACCAGCATTTAGTGCCTATATTTCCACATTTCCACACCCAGACACCAGTTATGGGGGAAGAGAGAGATAACTTGGGGGAACAGTGGTATACTGTATGTGATTGGGGTTTCATAATGTGATTTTGGGGCCCTACAGTGTGTTTAATACATTAGTGGTTCTGGAAGTTCAGATGTGTCGTCCTACATCTAGCCTCAATACGTCACGCAGAGCGACTGGTCCCGTGACTCTGCTTGTTACGGGCGTCTTTTTTTTTTTTTTTTTTTATATACATAAATTGCGCACTCGCAATGCGATATGACTAAGACGCACCAGCAGACTGACTGTGCTCATTAATTTGATATGTGACACTTGTATATCTGTGTGCACCTCAGTCTGTTATGAAGCACAACGGAGCTTGAAATGAAAAAAGCTGCGGCTGGTACATTGTAGCACTTCATGTACAGATTCAGAGACTCAGTCGCACACAGATATACAAGTGTCGCATATCAAATAAATCAGCAGAGTCTCCAGGTGCATACTAGTCGCATTGCGTTGTAAGTAAGCCATATTTTTGCCAAAAAAAGACACCGATCACAAGCGGTCTCACGAGAGCTGGCACGCAGGGAAGGGCTTTTTGGTGTGACTGCAGCAAAGATGTTTAAGGACACATATGTATTTACACAATGTTACACATTATACTTTTTTGTAACATCGCTGGCATCTCCTATTGATGATTTTATTGGTAGGGGCCCCCACAAACCTTAATCCATCCTTTGTCACAAAGCATGTTTAAGTCGCCCTTGTGTGCGGGATTCATCTAGCTCTGTGTTAGACCCACACACTAACCGTTCCACACCGTTTTGGAGTGGTTTGGGGGTCTTTTTTTCTTTTTTTTTTTTTTTTTCTTTTTTTTTTTAATCCTTTAGACACGTCTGTCGTAGAAATTTTGTGAAATTAAATATGCATCTCAACCTTTAAGTCAGGGGTTTCCAAATTTGGTATTCAAGGCACCCTGACAGTTCACATTTAAAGGATATCCATGCTAGTGTATAGATGGTATCAAACTGGCTCAGGTACTAATTAAGTCACCTGTGCTTAAGTATGGATATCCTGAAAACCTGGACTGTTAGGGTGCCTTGAGGGCCGAGTTTGGGAACCTCTGCTTTTAGATGTAGCCAGCAAAACCATCCATAAACCAGACCTAATGTACCTTTTATCGCTGTATTCAGTTGCTGTTAATTTCATGTGCCATTCATATTAATCATTAGATTATGTTTTAATAAGTATTTGTGTTAGTAACTGGGTAGATGAGTGCTCTGATCTTATGTATTGAATTGCGAGTTTTTGGTTCGCCAATGACAGATGAAAGGCGCACACTTGTCTTAAATGTATTTTTGTCAATTGATTGCCTGGTGGCCAATATTAGGTGCTGATATTTATAAGTAAAGGACAGTATGTCAATTTGAGTACATCTCCCATTATATTCCTTATACAAAGGCAGCACTAACCATGCTTTGTGCCCCTGTTGAAGTGTGTGTAGACAGAGATCTTCAGTGAGACTCATAATAAGGTGTACAATTCTCCAATATTCCTACCAGCTCTTCCTGCTTTATTTTTAGATTCTTACAGCACAATTGCTGTTTTGGTAAATGAGAGCTCCAGCCACAAATAACCTCAGCAAATAATTCTCTCTCCTAAGCTTGCTTAATGGCCGGATTCTAGAGCACATGCTAGCCGGAAGTTTTCTGCCTCCCGTGACATGGGGATGCAGCCTTGTTCATGCACTTAATGGGGAGGAGGGGGGATAGTTAACAGCAGGGTCTGCCACTTATTTAATTGTGTGTGTGTGTGTGTGTGGGGGGGGGGTAGTTCTACGGCTATATCTTTTAAAAACTGGTGTTTTTCTTTAAATGTGGACATCATATTAATAGGTCACTAAATGTGTTTAATTCCTACAAACCCAGTCCTCCTCCTCCTGTTAAGCTGCTTGTTATGAATCCCCAGTGTTTACATTAGGAGTGTCTGTTCCTGGAGAATGTCATTCTGTGTTCTTGGGCTTGTGTGATTCAGCTACAAGTTCCGGACTGCATTGTGCTGGATTTTGTTTCATTCTGGTCAAGTAATCTTGTTCAGGCTTCACATAGACCTTTATTATAAGTGTCAGAAATTACATATGGTTCTTGTGTATGTTCAGCTCTGTGACATAAGGAAATAATACACAGTGCGTAGATAACACTGGTGTAGTTACAGCTGAATTGTACTGCATACGGGTGTATAAGATGAAATACCAATGACATTAAGCCAGTGAAGCAAGCGTATGAGGTGAATGAAGAGCTGCTGCAAGGTTATAAAGATGTATGAGAGAAATGTGGATTTCCCCCTTTCATCTGTAGTACACTGTAGAATAGCTGTACAATCATCAGTGTTTGGTTTGTTATAAGAGCTCGGAACAGATCCTTTGTGTACACAATTGGTGTAAGAAGCAGTGCTTTGTTACTCTATATACCTAGAAGAACATGCTGTCAGTCAAATCTGAAGTATATGAAAGTGGACCTCTTATAACGGAAGGGTTTGAGGCTGAAGAACATAGTCTGTAATTTACATTACTATGGTTAGATGGCCGTATCATGCTGCATATAACATTTCCCATGGGTACTAATTTATATTATGACGCATTAATAATTGCATGTAGAACATCTTCTAAGACTGTTTACCACCTCAGGGCACTGATAACAGTTAAGCAGAGAACATGTGAGCTAACTAGGATCTGTCTGTTGTGAGCAGCCTTATGCATATAAAATGTCATTTTACAGTCATTGGTAGGTGCAGGTATTTCAGAGTTTTGTAATTTGCTCTTGATCTTTAGCACTTTAGTTATTAGTATCTTTGGTCTCTCCTGTTCAACACCTTTAACTTTGATTTAAAAATAGTGTTAGGCCGAGCACACATCAGAACGAGGGATATATCGACCAACGGGAAGAGATGTCGGTCGGCCATACACACAAAATGATATAACGCCCGATCGTGCGCTATATCATTCATGGCCGTATTCAGTTGTATGCACAGCAGCTGGGACTACCCTGTTGTTGGCGGGTGTGAGAGCGCGGTAGTGCATACACCTCAGATGATGTGTACGTTATGTCGCCCCTATCCACGGGATCGGACAACATATTGTCTGATGTGTACCCACACTTAGGTGCCTGGAAGCATCATATCATGCTGATATCACAATACACCCTTAAATAACCTCTCCATGCCAGGACAAGATCAGGGAATAAGGAACAGGCGAGGGGATAGATGCGACAATGGTACATTGTAATGATCCAGTGATGGTGATTGCACACATTAGGCAGCTACCACGGTCCCTTCCTTCCCTCATCTGTGAAAAGGAAAGCCCTGATCAGCACCTCCCCCATACTTCATTTAAAAAAAAAAAAACTAAGGAAGCAGAAATGCAGTGAATGAGCATAGTATATCTGATAATCATTGTATTCTCTCCCTCCCAAAGGTGCATTCATTTCACCCTTTCATTCATAATAAGGGAAGCATGTTGGTTTTTATTCATGCTATGATTTAAAGCCCAAACAGGATTTCTGTCAGTTTGTAGAAGATGGATGATTAACTCGTATCATGTTTTACACAACTTTTCAAAGCATAACTTAAAATAATTTGACACTTGATGCATATGAACAGTGTGGGCATCATAGTATCTAAACCTACTCTGTTTAGCTTAAACTTAAGTGATCATTCTGCTGCTTTTCAGATGTTTGCTTATGCTACTTTACCTAGTGCCGAATTGTGTTGTCCTGTAATATACAAAGTGGAATGTGCTTCTAATGTAAATGTTCTACAAATGGAGAATTGCCATTCTGTGTAATACAGGACAAGGTGTTCTTTCACCTTTGACAAACTTCTAAATGTATCTCAAAAACATAAGCACAATGGGAATACCTTCATTGGTGCCACCACCACCACCTTTGTGAGGAACGGTAACTTCCTCTTGGGCATTACACCCCATCCCTTTTTTGAATCTTTCCTTCGAAGGTGGAGGTGATTTTGGTATCATCCTCTGGCAGTTTAGAATATAAGAAATGCCTGGCTGTTTATATTCCATGTCAGTTGCTAGCTCTCTGCTGGAGCATTAGTGGTGTTCACACCAGACATCCCCCCCTCCCCCAACCATTGGTGTCCACTCCCAGGCAATGCTAGCACTGTATCTGTATGTACTTACTAAATATCGCATTCAAAGCTAATTGGAACTGACTCTCTTAAAACATGTAGGGGTCAATTCAATTAGACACGAGTAAGTGCGGCTGTGTGCCGCAATTTAAGTACTGCCATATGGCTGTGTATGAAAATCCAGGCGAGTTGCAGGGCTGTTGGTGGCATTTCCACGCCGTTACACCAACAAACCGCGTCTAATTGAATTGACCCCTTAAATTAAAAAGCTTGATAAAAATGTATTCAGAGTATGGGATTCTTTCATACAAAGTATCCCTAATGTGTGTACATTTATTCACACTTTAGGCCCTAGGGGATACTTTGTAACATTTACCATCCCGGCTTTTTAGAATGTAAGTTCTCATGGGCAGTGCCCCCTTTACCGTACTGTTGGCATGACCCCGAGACACTGTAATGCAACTGCATTCTCTCACAGATCGCAGTTGCTAAAATATGCTAAATGCCGTCCAACGCACAGCCGAGGATAGGGACGCCCACTGCTGCCTTCTCATGTCCATCCGAAGACGTACATCAGCATAAACATTCGTACTATAGAGACACAGCAGGCAGTCACGCAGCATGTAAGTCAATTCTGACCAGCCGCAAACACTGCACTTCTCCTGACACGCAGAGGGGTCTTGTGCTGCGCTGGAGAACACAACTTGTATTTTTACTTCACAAATTGCTATTATGTATAATTACATCCATGCATTTATGTTTATGCTTCATTGTACTCATGTATATTATGCTTACTGAATTCTCGAATGTTTGTAGAACAATGATTGCCATGGAATATCTGGCACCTCAAACATAAACATTGCTTACGGTGATGCTCTAGACCAGTGGTTCTCAAACTCAGCCATCAGGACCCCACACAGTTCGTTTTCCAGATCATCTAGCAGGTGCACAGGTGTATTCATTACTCACTGACACATTTTAAAAGATCCATAGGTGGAGATTATTTGACTTGTGATTCAGTGATGAGACCTGGAAAACATGCACTGTTTGGGGTCCTGAGGACCGAGTTTGAGAACCTGTGCTCTAGACTAGTGGTAGGCAACATTCAAATAGAATAATGTATTTAACAGTGCCTGGTTCAGAAAAGTGTATGCAAATAAAGGCCCCCTTACATCAGAGATTGATTGCAGCAATCGTGCAATTTGCAATCGATTGTGTATAAAAATCTTTCCCTTTTTCAATCGATTGTGGCAATTCAGCAATCTGCAATCGATTAAAAAAGGGAAAGATTTTTATACACAATCGATTGCAAATTGCACGATTGCTGCAATCAATCTCTGATGTATGGGGGCCTTTAGTCTCTGTGGCTATGAGCAAAATCAGAGAGAAACCTTCCACCTGTATGCCTGTTCTTCATCAATACAGGGTTGTTTTTTGTTTTTTTTTAAACCTGTTCATAGAAAGTAAGAGAATATCTGTGTAAATGATTCCATACAGCAGAGGTTCCCAAACTCTGCCATTACTATCTACATTTTAAGGCTATCCATGCTTGAGCACAGGTGACTTAATTAGCACCTCAGTCAGTTTGGTTTAACTATCTGGACTTAAGCATGGTTATCCTTTAACACCTGGACTGTAATTGTGGAGTTTGGGAACCTCTGCCATTCAGCATTGAGTTCGAGTAGGGATGGGCAATTAGCGGCCCCCCAGCTGTTGTACAACTACGCATCCCAGCATGCCCGGGCCACAGTTTTGTTATTTGGCAATGGTAAAACTTTTGCAAGGCATGCTGGGATGTGTAGTTCAGCAACAGCTTGAGGGCCACTTATTGCCCACTCCTGAAGAGGATAAAATGCATTTTACAAAGGATTACTTTTAATTTGGTGCCTCCCTTTAATTTGATAGTTGTCTGTGACAAAAATGAAACACATTTGTATATACTGTAAAGCAAACCATTATAGAGCAATGAAAATCATTGGAGGAGTAGACTGACCATAGTTTGGGATGACTGTCTCTTTGATGGAAGGTTTACAAGCAGAGGGAGAAAACGCCAGCCAGTCAGTCAGGTTTTTTTTTTTTTTTTTTTCTATTTTAGAATGACTGATAACATTCACGCTGTTTTGAGCACTGTGTAAAATTTATCACTGAAGACTTTAATTGTCGCACATTCTAAGGCTGAACAGATTGAAGGACAATGGCTCTATAACTATCAACCATCTGCGTCTTGCAGAATGATCTTTAATGTTATCTAAATTGTTTTAGCATATTTGAATCTGATCAACTTTTTTTCTTCCGGTTTATGAATATTTTAAATTAAGATTGAAAACGCTTAAAATGTTTTTACTGAAATTGCTCAGCATGTGACGTATAGGTGTTTAGTTAGTGTCCTGCTCATGAAGCCAATGCTATTGCGTCAAAGTCTGTATTTAATTTCATAATGGTAATAGTATTTCAGTTTTGTAAAAACAAAAGCCATGCTTGTGTGAGAAATCCAATAATTTATCCCTGTCGTACTCATTCCGCACAAACATTGATACACAACATTGTTGCTGGTAATGCAGGAAATACAGAAATAACAATAAAGCTGGGTACACATCATGGTGCAATGCGACGACCGATGTAACGATACATCGTATATGCCGTACACACTGCATGATCCAGCAGATCGCGTTATGATGTAACTAGTCATGCTGCATGTAACAGATGGGATGATTCAATAAACTTCGTTTTGGGCATACACACTTACACGATCTATATCATGCTGATCTGCGTCTGTTCAATATATCATACGATACATTGTATATTGCAGTGGTTCCCAAACTGTCACTAGGGTCCTGCGGCTGCCGGGGGCCTAAAGAGGCCAGCCAGTGTGTTTTTGTAATTTATTTATTTTTTTTTTTGTACAGGCGGGAAATGGGTTAGCAGCGTGGCTAGGAGTGTGGGGCAGGGGCGTAGAAGGACTGGCTGGGCCTGGGTGAAGGAAGTGTGACCTAATCACGGGCAGCGTGGCTCGGCAACAGGCAGTGAGTCCTGAGGCTGCCTGTTGCTGATTGGGGTCCTACAATGGAGTGTGTTGTGGAGATCAGACAGGAAGTGTCTGATCTGAGGAGCAATGCTGCTGATTACAACTAAGTAAGGGGGGGCATGGAGAGGGGCAAATAGAGCCATGGAGGGAGCAATGGGAGAGAGGCGATGGGGGCAATGGGTAAGTGTAGTACTTAAATACTTATTACATTATTTTGACCCAACTATTTAAAAAAGAAAAGACTGCTCTGTAATTATTTTGGCTTATGGGTGCTTTGAAAAAAATTATGAAGACCCTAAGGGGGTTCCTTGAATGGAGTTTTGGAACCACTGGTATAGTGTGTACCCAGCTTTAGATACTGAATTGAAATACACCTGTAAATATAAGTCTTTGGGGGGGGCTAATTGATCCTCCCAGGTTTATTCAATTGTCCCTGATAGCTGGCACTTTTGTGGATTTTTTTCACCTGCCCGGAGGCAGGCGAAACGAACTTCCAGATAAGTGACTTTTATTTTTTTTAGCAGCCGCAATCCAGAAAAACATGGAACCTGGAAACTTATCCCGGATCCTATGTCTTTTTCGTGCAGTAAAAATGGGGATGATTGAATTGCCCAAAAAAAAAAAAATTGCTGGAAAGTCCTGATTTTGCTGTGACACCCCACTCCCCCTTTGTATTAATGCGCAAAGTACTCCTCTGGTATATGTATTATAGGTGATCATTTAGCAATGTGATTTAAGTTCTTCTGACAACTCCTGTTGTAAACTGCAATTGCAGATCATTTCTCTTATTGGATAATGGTAGTAAGCATGGTATTACTGACTAAGCTAATTGGAAACTGCCAATTGCTTAATTAGTCATTAGGACGGGTGCCGCTGGGGTCCCAGAGCATTTCCCCACCATTTTTCCTAAAATTATGGATTTTAGGAAAAATGAGTCGTGCTCTGGAGATGCTCAAAAACCTGCACCTAATTGAATAGCAAAAATCCTGCACTTGGAGGCAAAGTCCCGTGGGTGCAGGATGTTTGCTATCCTCGCCCCCAATTGAATATGCCCCACATAGTTGTTTTAATATTATGCTCGCTGGCGATTGTTCAATAGACATAGGTATTGGTACCAAGTGAGTGATTCAATGTGCAGAAAACTGTGTTTGCTGATGACCTACTGTAGTGTCTATTAAATGGATAATGTTTCTTTGTGTATTCCACGTTTTGGTGGCTAAATTGTATTGATGTTTCCGGGACTTGGGGGTTTAGAAGCTATTCTTTACCTACCTGCTCCACGTATAGCTATGTCGTGTAGTCTTTCCTGGGAATCACCTTTAGTGAATTATCTTTTCCAAGGTTTTTATTTTATCCTTATTTTAATTCAACTGTCGTCATATATTATCTCCAGTTTCTTGTTTAATACAGTCAGTAATATTTTTATTTTTGCTACGTATTAATTTTCCAACTGGAAGTAAAATAGTGTGATTCGTGGTTGAGCCACTGTTCCGATGTATTAGGTTGAACTATTGTTCATCTTGATAAGGGGAAGATGATGAAGGGCTCGGATATTAGCTTACTGAAAGAGGTCAGGTCATTGTATACGAGTAGCCAGGGCATGAGGTTTGGGTCCTCCATTTTTGTTTGTTTTTGTTTAAATTCATGTTTTACAATAAACCTTTTGGGGATCACCACTTACATGTTCTGCTGGACAGGTGCTCTAAGAGCTTGCTTACACTGCAAATAAACTACACCTTTATCTTATGGAACTAAATTACATTGCGATCAAATGAATACGGTTATTCCCACAGTATCAATGATTTTGCCCGTCCAATTAATGTTGAGTGACAAAAGTGCAATCCTTCTGCATTCCCAGTGTGGTTAACGCACATTTACATGCACCGTAGTTGAAGCCCTTTTGTTTTTACATTGTTACTGTCCATTTGCTCTTCTCATTTTACAATCTCTGTAATTTCAGGTGAAATCTGTAAAAACAGGTTCTGTCTTTTGGGCAATATGCTGCTGTTTGTCTTATTTTTACATGGTAAGTACGTCCAGCCATGAGTGGTTTATAAATTAGTGCATGTTTATCCAGATCAGACTGCTAATCATAAACCAATTTTATGTTCATATTGCCCATATCTGCAGTCTCTGATCTCACCATTCTTTCAGACACAGCAGTACATGTACCTATTACATGGAATTGTAATAACACCGTTATGTACTGTCACAGGTATCATAGAATTTTCATATTCGTTATATACCTTACATTGTACCTAATTGTGTTACATTAACTCATAGAACTCCAGTTATAATATTTGTGTACAGTATCTACAGTTTATTTTTGTTATTGTTTAACTTTTAGTATATTTACTAGTATGTGTACCTCTTACTTTTTGTGGTTTGATATAAACCCATGATTTCGTCTAGTTTGTCTCTAGGTAGCTATGATATTAATGGTTCATATTTCTAAATGACTTCTTTCCATAGAGCTTATCTTTAACACTTATTTACAAGAAAAACTTTGCATAAACCCATTAATAAGAAGGTTCCTAAATGGTTTTTGTATTGGTTTTTATGAAAAGTTTTTGCATTCATCAGTTGTTAAACTACACTTTCCATGATTTGCTCTGGGCTAGGGCGAGTTTGTTGCAGAACATTAAGAGAACCAAATTTTGTTTGCTATTTATGCTTTTTCTCTATCTTCTAGGTGTCGGCCTGGGGTGGCTATGTGTTTATCATCAATCTTATTCCACTTCATGTGTTTGTGTTGCTATTGATGCAGCGTTACAGCAAGAGAGTCTACATAGGTAAGTCCCTTCCCATCCACAAGTATAGAGCATCTCATTCATTTCTCAGTGCATTTGATAAATACGCCTAATTTATGATGTCAAATAGTATGTCCTCGTATTGTAGATTGCTTTTACATGATGTTTTGTGTCCAGTGAATAGGTATTTTACATCAGTTAGCTTGTCTATACATTCTTATCTTGTTATTAAGTTAACATAGATTAATTCCCATCATTCTAGTTTAATGCCATGAGTTTTGCGTGTTACACGTCAATGATATAATTTAATGTCAACTCCTTAATTTAAATAAGGGTGTCCACTGTAATTCTATTAAGGTGCAGTCATAACATAGTACTTTTGGTAATATATATTTATAGCACACATCCCTTTTTCCCACTGCTTCCAGAAATCATTGGTCTGCAAATAGTGCTCTTTCTTTCCCTGCAAGTGCTGATGGAGTAGATACTGTTTGGAGTCATTCTGAAACTGCATTGTACCCACATTATTAATCCTGTATTCCCCAGTCTTCTCTCTGTATTCCTAGAACTCACCCTGTGGTCTTTCATATCTAATTTTTGTTGTTGTTGCTTCTTATTATTCTCAACCCATCCTCTTGTCACCTGTTGCTCATTCATAGATACACACTCTGCTCTCCCCACACTGTACTTTCTGAGCTGCCAAATCTCCCATTCCACATTTAATATACGCATCTACATCATCCACACTTCTGTGTTCTCTGCATACTAAAGTCTGTGCTTTGCTTTTCATCTACAAGTGCACATTATGGTCCCCAAGGTCTGCAGATGTACAGGGTGCCTCCCTCCCTCCATCTGTACCATGTGGACCCCAGGGTCATGCATGGTTGTCCTTCTTCTTTTTTGTGACCGCATTTTTTTCTGCCTTTTTTTTTTTTTTGGTGCATGGTGTCCCTATTATACAAGGTATATGTAAGTGCCTAACAAGTGTATATATTTACAAATAATCAGCACAGTTCCTGCTACATAAATGACTAGCTTATTGACTTTCAAATGCCTACATAACTAACACTGTACTAGATACGCAGCTTCTGATTCCTAATATTCCAGCACGCTCACTATGATCCGCACATAACTAATCATCTAAAATCGAACATACTTCATATGGGGCGTCAGCGTTTAGCTTTGCAGTCTCGTTACTTCACATATTTTGAGAGTCCCATGTCTAGAAACCTTCAAAGACACAAATCTGTCACTTTCCAACAGAAATATCACCATTTGCTTTATAGTACTCACACAAATTAACCTTGCTTCTATCAGACTGGATTTTTCAGTATATATCATTAATCTTTTTGATTCTTCTAACACTTCAAATCAAAATCTAACCACTTTTTTTGCATTATGCATGTGGTCAAGGCTGTCCGAGATACAATATGCATCTAGTAGCTATACAGAATAGCACGGATATCAGCCGCATCTCTACTGGGCATGTAGATGGAATTGTGGCCTATTTAGAGGTATGCTTATACAAAGAGCCAGTGCTTTCACACAGGTCTCTTGCAGCAAGGATAGGACTTTGACAGATGGGTTGGTAGATACGTGCTGAATGTGATGACTGCTACTCGCACAACCGGGTGTATAGGGGCTGTCTTTGGTTACAGGAGGAAATCCACGGCTATTTTCAGTACGCTGTTTTACATGCGACTGTGACTCAGCCATTTTAATGCCCAGTTTATTTGTTAATAATGAAATTGTGTTGTCGTTTAACAGCTTGTTGTCAGAGCATTAAGTTCATGGAGTGTTCTAGTAACTTCTCTGGAATAAAGTTACTGTTGAAATGATAAGGCCGTTTGCTTGAAAAGTAGTTGTGGTGTATACATGTGGTCAGATCTTGCTGATTGCTGTTGTCAGACTCAGATTAAATATGGGATCTGAGAGAGGATATGAAATAGCTGTCGGAAAGAGATGATCATTTTCATGTGAAACTGTTGGTGGTGAATACCATGGGAAATTGGTGGTGTGCAAACTGTTCTTCTTTACTTCTGCAAAATCTAAAATGCTGAAGCTTGGTAATGCCTATGGCTTTTTTAAAAAAAAATTTTTTGCTTTTGTATTTACGATAAATTCAAATTGATTACTTGGTAGCTTGAGATGTTTACTATGAGAACATGCGGTGTTATCCTATTCAGGGACTGTTGATCTATATGTTCAAACCCCTTCTGTGAAGTGATTTTGCGCCTCTAGCAATTAATGTTTATTTTAGATTTTTCTTGGTTTTGTTTTTGCCACATTTTTGGGTGTTTAACTTTTTTAATTTTTTTTTATTTCATCAATTCCCCAATTTCTTAGTGCATAAATGTCTAGACAATATCGCTATGCTGTTAGAGCGGAGTCTTATCATTGTTCCCTCCCTAATAGTAATCTGTGTAAAAGATGAAGAAAAAAATTAAACTCATGAAGTATTTTGACCATTATTGTCACATTGTAGAGCGTGGTTTTTCCCGTCCTGTGAGCATGCCTGATATAAAAAGCAAATCTAATCTCCACCAATGAAAGGCCTTACTGCACTGACCCCCATTTCCCTGCAGTTTCCCTGCTGAACAGAAACCATTATATGCAAGTGTTAGTCTTTGATAAGGTTCCGCTAAGCTACAGAGAAAGCAAAATGAGTGTAACCAATTACGTTTTGTAATTAAGAACCAGGGTTGTAAAGCATTTCTTTGAACTCCATTATTATTTTTCTTTTTATATACTTAATATAATAAGAAGGATTACATCTCATCTAATTATGTTTAGAAAACAAAAAATACATTTTTAATCTTTTAATTACTTGAAGGACAAGGTTCATTTAATTTCTTATTTCATTTTTTTTATCGCCCAAAACGAAATGAAAACAAAAGAGAAATTATATGGCAATTGTAAAGAAGATGAAAGGCTAAATTTACAAAGTGGCATGAAGCCTAGGTTCTGCGTTCCCATACGTCATATATTCTTGTTGCTCTGAAGCTTGCATATAATAGCAATTCACCTGGAATATAAAACAAAAACGTGCACATCTGTGTATTCAGGGTCACATGCCAGCTTGAAAGTAGCAAGTATTGATGACATTTTGTGAATGGCTTTCATACCAAACCTGCAATTTGGTCCTAGTCTGACAAAAATGTCATCTGATTTGTCCTGTCATTTGGTGAGACTTGAGTATCAGATGCATGATTGTGTTGTATTCCATCTATTATTCCTGCCTGCATTGGCCTGCACATTTTATTTTATTAATGCTTCTAAGCTATACCTCCTATGTAAAAATACAGTACAGTATTATGCGTGTGTAGGTCTGTTCCTCGTATGTAACCTTTTGGATTTGTGCTAGTTAATTTGTCACATTGTATACACAGAGATGAGTATTTAGCTTTCACCCAGTCTTCTAATATCCTGAAATCATAATAAACCGTATAGGTCTCTGTTTCTCTACCTAAACACAAGCAACGAAATACATCCTATTACATTTATCTTCATGCAAGCCTTTTCCAATGACAAATACTGTATTTTGCCACTGTTTCCACAGGATGGCAGCCTAACAATTATTATGTAAAATCTACTTTAGGGGAAATAATTTAACCCAATTTACTATTTAGTAATAGGTCTGCGTGAGGACTTTACTACTGTGAAAACAAACTTCTTCAATTAACAGTAGCAGTAACAGAGTAAACAAAATTATGAGTTGAAAAGCAGAAGTCTCCTCACTGAACACAAAAATCCACAGCAATAAAATGTCTACAGCAGCTACAAAGAACAGCGTGCCATGTTTTCCTTGCCTTGTGTTTCACAATTAGGGGGTGTATGTACTAATAGTCACAGTGCTGCTGTGATTATTATGTATCCATCTTGCAGGGGATATTTTCATTTTGAAAATATCCCGGCTATGTACAAAGGGAAACTGCTGTCCCTGCGAGTTATATCTCCTGCAAATTGGGGAAGTCTTTCACAGACGTTAGACTTCTCTGGGGGAAGCTGACACTGCGCATGCACACAGTGTCAGCTTCCAGAGCCAGCCGGGTGCTGCGGGGGAGAGATCAAAAGATCGATCTCCTGCCCCTGGATCCTCCCGAAGGCAAGTATGGGGATTAGGTTTAGGGACCTGCCTAGGTGGGTTAGGCTCCAGGGAGGGGGGGGGTTAGAGTTGGGCACCACCGGTGGAGGTTAGGGTTAGGTATCGCCTGGAGAGGATTGGGTTTAGGGTACGGGAAGGGGGTTTAGGGATAGGCACCAGTGGGGGGGAGGAGAGAGAGGTTAGGGATAGGCACCACAGGGTGGAGGTTAGGGATAGGCCCCACTGGGAGGGTTAGGGATCGGCACCACCAGCAGGGGTACAGGTTAGGGATAGGCGCCACCGGCAGGGGGGGTTGGGGGGATTATGGATAGGCACAGGCACCACCATGGAGGAGGTTAGGGATAGGCACCACATGGGGGGGAGGGGGTAGGTTAGGAATCGGCACCACCGGGGGAGGGGTATGGGATAGGCACCACCAGGGGGTGGTGGTGGGGGGGAAGAGGTTAGGGATAGGCACCACAAGGTGGAGGTTAGGGATAGGCACCACTGGGGGGGTTAGAGATCGGCACCACCGGCGGGGGGCAGGTTAGGGATGGCACCACTGGCGGGGGGGGGGGTTGAGGGGACTAGGGATAGGCACAGGCGCCACCATGGGGGAGGTTAAGGATAGGCACCACCTCGGGCTGGGGGGGAGGAGGTTAGGGATAGGCACCACCGGGGAGGGGGGGGGGGTTAGGGATAGGCACCCTTTGGGAGAGTTGGGCTACTTACCGGCCCCTGTCGGTATGTTCACAATCGGGATGCCGCTGTAGGTCTTCTGACCGCCGGGAACCCGTCTGCTGGTAAATCGTACAGATTCCCCTGTAACACCAAGCAGTATGTTCAATTACTATTCACTGTTTTTCTACAGATGGGGAGAGATTTAGTAAAAAGAGTAGTTCTTTTAAAACCACTACCCAATGTATGTTTGGGTTAGGTGATTGCATCTTTGTCCCAGCAGTGTACGGCAAAGAAAGCCAGTACCTCTGTCCCAAACAGACTGTCACACAAACAAATCTATCAGGTTGTGGTGTATACAATGTTGTCTGGTTATTCTAAAACATGCAGCTGACACTGACTCTGAATACTGGAAGGATATTCAGAACATGCCTCAAAGACCTGGACTGTCCTCACTATATAGCAGCATAAAGGGAGCAACACCTGTATCAGAAGCAGACTCCTGGAACAATGGCAACAGTGCAATCAGCAGGCAAATTAAATATTATTGGACTCTCCCTGCTTCCTTGTGGGGGGTATGGACACTTTATGCTGATGTGCTTGTGTCTTGCTTTTTTATGTTCCCATAGACTGGTATGTGATATCTCTTACTGAATACACTTTGGATTTCTTTTGCCTCTTATGTGGTCTCTTTCCTCCTGAATGCAAACTGCCGCTTGTGCAGGATCCCTGGCAGGCTATTATTCAGAGATTGCAGATGGGACTTTTACTCCTGACTGTCTACACAGCATTACCTAGACTAATCTTGTAACTTTGCGAGTGTAGAAACTTGGTCTGTTGCTATTGCACCTAGCTTTGAGACTGGTGACTGCAGTGTGTGCACTATCACTCTGGAAGACTGGTATTGTCCCTCTATTGTCCTGACTGCTGGTAAGACTCATTCACAGAACTCACTCAGCATCTGTCTTCAGTCTTCCCCAGCATATCCAGTAACACTTCTGTATAGTCTCTCTGTTTCTCCCACCAGCTTCAGCACGTTCATACTGGGCTGACAGTGCTTCTCTCCTATTGGCTGGCTAAACAGACTGGCAGACAGACGCTTGTTTCTGTTTGTCAGTCGCCTCTCTAATGCGGGCCATACACAGGGCGATTTGAAAGCATAAGACACCTCGGTCCGTTTTCAAATTCAGCCCGATGCATCGCATGCTGCTGTGAATGGTAAACGATGCATCTTACAAGATGCTTTGTTTACCTATTAACAGCATGACGGACCGCAGATCTTATGGTTTTTCTATAAGATCTACGATGCCGATGTACGACGGCGAGGACGCGCATCTGTGGTTTAGCATGCCAAAACACGCACGATTGATCGTTCTGATCGATATCGTGTGTAAAATCTTATCGTGTATGGGGGCCTTAAGTAGGGCAGTTATCTACAATATGGCCACACCACCTCATCCATTGTTTTTTTTTCCCTGTTTCTATTTCCCCCCTCTCCCTGTAAAGCATGTAGCTCTTTTTACATTTTGGGTTTAATATCCATGGAGAGAAAAAAAACGTAATTCTCTTCGCTATTTTTTATTTTGGTTCCTAGCCACTCATTTTTGGCAGGAACTGATGCCCAGCAAGCTGTGAGAAGACAGGAAGTGCATCTTCATTTTCCGCACTCAAGGCATTGGTACATTGCCCCCATCCCAGGACTCCACTCATGTAAAGGAGCACTCTGAATATTCACTTGTGATTGTGATTGTGTGAGAACAGGTCTGCATGTAAATGGGTAGTTCCATGATGCACGAAGGGAAAATGGAGGCAAGCCTGAAGGCACACAGAGATAGTGAAAACATTGGGGTACCATGGTATTGCAGGGTGACTGTTGTGGAAAATGGCGTTAACCAATCCAGAGCTTCCTAAGCTGGTGAAAGCCAGGTAATCTATCTCATTGCTTTACAATGAGGATAGAAATGAGGGCGAGTGTTTGCTGTACAGATTGTTTGGTGTGTATTGTGCACATGGGGTTTGGAATGAACATGTTGTATATTGTGTCTAGTGTTTGCAGCCAGCTTTGTCACAATTGCTGTGTGTAATTTTAAAACCGAATGTTTCTGCATTAGAAAAACAGGTATCAGCATGATAGCATCTCTTATTATGTATAAATTAGGATGTGCAGCCCAGTACCACATTTTTTTTTTTTATGTATGTGTGTACACTTAAAGGGTGAGACACTTTCTCCTAGGCTAGTACTCCTCCTACCTGCCCCAGGTGATCTTAATTAGTATGGGTCCTGTGCATTACAGTACACACATGTAATGGTCACTATTAAAGGTAAAAGCCCCATACATCAGAGATTGATTGCAACAATCGTGCAATTTGCAATCGATTGTGTGTAAAAATCTTTCTCTTTTTCAATCGAATGCAGAATTGCCACAATCGATTGCAAATTGCACGATTGCTGCAATCAATCTCTGATGTATGGGGGGGCCTTTAGTCCTAGATACATTTATATAATGTGTCATCAGGTGGATTCGTAGCATCCCTAATACTGAGGTTCACAGTGACTGGGTAGGTGGGCAAACATCTTTGGCCCTACATGTACCTTTTATAATAGGGTACATGTAGGGCGGTTGTTTGTTTTGTTTTTTTAATCAGTATTCTTGGTGCTTAGTGTGTGCGTCTGCATTTTTCACCTTTTCTCTGCATTAGAACTACAGGTCTCAGCATGATAGCACGTCTTATTATATTTAAGTTAGGATGTGCAGCCCAGCACCCCCCCTGTTTTCCTTTAATTTAAAACCAGACAGAAATCCTAAACAGATGTGATTGCTCATTGAAATAAAGAAAAATGTTTGTTACTGTACTTAGTTTAGGATAACTTATTCTTAAATTGTTTGTTTATTTTATTTTTTTCCTTTTCCCCATCTCTCCCCCTGAAGCATACAGCACTTTTTACATTCTGGGTTTAATATTATCCATGCAAATTCCATTTGTTGGCTTCCAACCCATCCGTACAAGTGAGCACATGGCAGCTGCAGGTATGTAAGATCAGTGATTTTATGTAAATTGTGGTACTGCTACAGTGTGATGCCAGCACTACAGGTTGCTATAATTACATTTACCTTTTAATAAATCCTTTCACTGACTTGCTTGGATGGTAAAAATATCTTTGCCATGTTATGTTGTTTCAATTTTCCTTAATCGCGTTCTTAACACTTCCACCGATGTGCTTTTATTTAAATGCATAATGTGTGAGCTATATAAATATCTGATAATATAAATATAAATAACTGATAATTGTGGAGATGTAGGTGAAACGTAATGTTCCCAATCAGTATTGAGTCGTCACTTTTCTTTCTTTTTTTTTTTTTTTTCCTATTATATTTTTTTTTAACAGAAGTATAATCTTTTTATCACACTTACAATACTAATGTTCTTTTTTCAGACATTTGCAGTAGTATTGTCCAAAGAAAGCATTACTGTGTGTAAATTTTTAATGATTGGCATGTAGTATATCAATAATGTTACTAATGAATTAAAGAAAATACTTGTGTTCTTTAAAAAGTTAATCGCCTCAGGGTGCAGGTCCAACAGTCACAAAACTGGCTTCGGTTCCAGGCATAAAACACATGTCTCCATAGTCAAAGAAAACACCACAGATAGAGCATTTAGTGTAGCATCATTAAAAAAAGTTCTGTAATCCTGTAAATCAAAATAAAACCTGTTTATAGTGTACATACCAACCAAAGCTTATCTGGTGGCTCCAGATCCTGCTGGACCTTCAGATTCCTAGGATCGTCAGAAATAGTGTCCAGGAAGAAGGTCTAGCTACATCTTTGGCCTGATGCACACACGTTTTTGGGCACCCATCCCTCCATCGGTAGATATTTATACTGTACCACTAAATATAAGATGCTGTAACACTGTAGGTCAGAAACTGAAATTACACCCTCCCCTCTCTCATTAACCACTCCCTGTCCTCAGTGTGCCCATTCTCTTTACCACTCCCTGTGCTTCGTATCCCCTCACATCACTGCGCTTCATGTCCACTTCATGTCCTCTCTCAGTACCTCTTCCTGTCTTCAATGTCCCCCTCTCATATCCTCTGTCACTGTCCTCAGTGTCCCCTCCTCTGTCCTCCGGGTCCCCTCTCTCATTACACCTCAATCATCAGTTTTACTCGTTGGCTGAATATATTAAGAGTGCTAACATCAGCTTGATGCCAAGCTGATGTCCGCAAATCTGATACTGCTAGCTGCTTGCTCATAGGTAGCATTCAGAGGAGAAACGGCGGATGTCATTTCACCATCATTGCATCTAGTCTGATGGTACCCACCCACTGCTACACTATGTTGGTACCTAGGGGGTTGGCAAAGTTTGTTCTAATTGCTGCGCTGGCATGGTAATAAATATTCCTACAGTCGGACTGTTTTATATCGGCCCGCAGTGTCTCACATCTACCTACCTGTCGCTGGGCCTGTCTGTATTCCCAAACTTTAGTTTCAATTTACTGAAAAGATTTTCCATTTGTAGTTTTTATTGTCCTAGGGCCTAATTCAGTGTTGAACGTAAACCCAATGGTATGCGTTCAGCACTGATTGAGAGACATGCGCAGGAACTGTACTGTGCAGGTCTCCTCTGCGAGATTGCTCGCAGTTTCCCTAAGCCGCAGCCTGATTGCTGACATTTGGGGACGAGCACTGGGCTCTGATGCTGCGTCTTAGAACTTAGCACTTGGATCTGCGATAAGGTGAGGAGGCGTCTATTTACACCAGACGCTACTGCTGCATATTAGTTGTACAGTATCGCACAGCCGCTTCCTTGCAGCTGTGCAGTACCGTACTATTCTGAATCAGGCCCCTTGCTTTTTAATTGTTGCATAAATGTTACATGATCTGAAAGTGTGGGTTTTTTTTTATTATTTGTTTGTTTGTTTTCACCTAGTCCATTAAAGTGTAAAATGTGTATGTGTTGTTGTAATATCCACTTCTGCTGGGTTGACAACCTCAATGAGCACAGCGGCTCAATGTGCATAATCAAAAAATTAGGTGGACCCACCAGACTTGTAGTAAAATAGCAGGTTCTCTTTATTCATATGGCAAATAGAAACAGCATTTTATATATATATAGATATATATATATGTGTGTGTGTGTGTATAGATGGTAAAATAAGTGAACACATCAACATTTTTCTCAGTAAATACATTTGTAATGGGGCTATTGTAATGAAATATTCACCAAATGTCAGCAACAACCCATGCAATCCACGCATGCAAAGAAATCAAACCATAGATGTCCATAAATAAGTTATGTGTAGTAATGTGAAATGACACAGGGAAAAAGTATTGAACACATGAGGAAAGGGAGGTGCAAAAAGGCATGGAAAGCCAAGACACCAGCTGAGATCTATCAGTAATTGGAAAGCAATCCTGCCCCTTGTCAGTGCAAATTAATATAAGATGGTTCAGTCCCAACTGATGGCCTTTAAAAAGGTTTCTCATTACCAAGGTGTCACACATGAAACATCTCATGATGGGTAAAAGCAAAGAGCTCTCGCAAGACCTTCGCAACCTTATTTTTGCAAAACATACCGATGACATTTGGTTACAGAAGGATTTCTAAATTATCTGAATGTTTCAGCGAGCACTGTTGGGGCCATAATCAAGAAGTGGAAAGAACATAATTTCACCGTGAACCGGCCACGACCAGGTGCTCCTCGCAAGATTTCTGACAGAGGAGTCAAAAGAACTATCAGAAGAGTTGTCCAAGAGCCAAGGACCACTTGTTGAGAGCTTCAGAATGACCTGGAATTAGCATGTACAATTGTTTCAAAGAAAACAATTAGTGCACTCAACCGCCATGGCCTGTATGCATGCTCACCACGCAAGACTCCGTTGCTGAAGAAGTTTTCTGCACAACATTTGGACAAGCCTGTGAAATACTGGGAGAATAAAGTCAGATTAACAGAAAAAAAACAAGCGCTAATATAAATAAACTTTATAAACAATAAAAGTAAAATAACCAATAATAAAAAATATCTATAAAAGCAGCAGACGAAAAAATTTGCTTGTGGTAGCACATCAAACATACACCTGTAAAACAGGTGAACCACAGACCTTTTAAATGTTAATCTCTCTAATCAATCATAATATATATATATATATAAAAAAAAATGTATATCCTAAAACATCAATTAGACCGATCAAAAAAATAATTCACATCTATAGCAATATTGAACAGAAGATCTATCAAACCGTCCCCATGGAGAGTAATCCACCAGGGATTAAGCACTGGGAGATGGATCCCAGTTATGCTGACGCTTATGATATCTGTAATGTATGATATGCTAAAGATGCCCTACATACTGCCTATATCAGTATCGCTATGAATTCTACCATTGGATTAAACTTGTTGGTGTTCTGATTGAAGTTTGAGTGCTGGCCTTGTCTCTGTTTGAGCCCCTGGTGGATTACTCTGCAAGTGGACTGTTTGATATATTGATTACTTTGGCCTAGCACCTCAGAGATATATATAGATAGAGATATCTCTATCTCTCTATCTCTATCAAATTCAAATAAATAAATATATATCTAAAGTTTTTCTTAATAGCCAAAATCCCTTTTTTTTCTTCCAAGATCCTAGAGGTAGACAAATGTCTTTGTCTTGGGCCTTATTAGTAAAGGTGACTCCTCTCTACCATTATAGGAGTATTTGCTCTGCTGCAAGCGTATGCCTTCCTACAGTACCTGAGAGATAAGCTGACGAAGCAGGAGTTTCAGACTCTTTTCTTCCTGGGAGTGTCTCTGGCTGCTGGAGTTGTGTTCCTCACAGTTATCTACTTGACTTACACAGGTAATTGGTGGAAGATTGTTATAGTAAATGCTGACAGTAGTGTTTCAGCATTTTTTTACCGTCACCTGTTTTATTTCATTATATACTGCTTAATATTTGTTCAAGTAATTCTTCTGCATGTAGTGCATGTACTTCAATTTTTCCTCCTGGCTTCCTGTGGGTATTTCTATTAGAGTTAGCATACAAAAGAGGTGACAGGATGTCGCTGAATGGGTATACTAACACTGGAGTAACATATGGCATTTGCCAGTCTATGCATATTTTCCAGAATTTATAGCTGAAGGAATTTAAGCATATATAGCTGACTGTGAATAAGTCTACTTTTATTTTTAGCTTTAAAGGTGTTTGCACATGGGTGAGTCGTGTTATTTGGCCACAGCAATAGGGACCCTGGTCCAGTTTGATCACACATGTAGGAAGACAATGAGATGAGACCTGGTCCTAGCAGACCAGTCACTAATGATGTAAGTCTTGTACACTATGTAGACAAAAGTGATTGGACACTGACAGCGGATAGATCAATAAGATTTTATTGACTTTGGCACTTTGTAGGTCCGCAGACACCCTTCGTGGCAAACTGTCCACAAGTTCCTGGTAACAGCAGGCGGTATGTTTTGCCATTCCGCCGTAAGTACAGTGACCAACTGTGACTCTGAAGAAGGTTGAGCCGGCCTAGAACGCACCCGTCGCTCCAATTCCTCCCAGAGGTTGTCAGTGGGGTTAAGATCTGGACTCTGAGCTGGCCAGTCCATTCGGGTTACCGAATTTTCTGTAAACCAGTCCAGCGTCGCCCTGAAAACATGACAGGTGGCATTGTCATCCTGATAAAAACATTTGTTGTTTCCTTAGAACTGCCACAAGGTAGAGAGCACAGAGTTATCGAGAACATTTCTATACGTCTCGTTTTATACCTTCACGAACACGTGTCTGCTGCAGGAGCACACCATTTCGTCTGCGCAGGGGTGTCCCATCACTTTTGTCTACATAGTGTATGTTAATGCTGCAGAAAGATGGCCATACGAAGGCTGATAGTGGTGATCTTCCTGCCGCATTTTCAAATATACCTTACAAGCAACTTTTTATTTCTTTTTTAGTTGGATGATTTTCTGGCTCAGTCCATTTGCCATAGAATGTGGCCATTTTCGAAAACTCATCCTTAATTCTTCCTTGAAATTTAACAGACCCTCAGGTGCTAGTTATTTTTAGAATACAGAGCTTTTTACTATACATATTTATTGACACAATAAGTTGGTAGGCAACAAGCAAGCCATAACTTCATGCTGCCTTTCTGACCAGAACGGTTTGTTCTGCCACCATTCCAATGTTGTCCATCTATATAGCATTTATGTTAAGGATTGGGTGATGTCAGCGGGTGACAGCTAGCCATAGGTTAAACTACTATTTGTAGCACCTGAACACCTGTACTTTTGATCAAGTCTCATAAAATGCTCTGATGACGTAGAAATAATTTGTAGCACCCTTACGGAGCCAAGGGCCACTTGTAGGCCCCCGGGAAAATATCTAGTTACCTGCATCTGCCAGAAAGCATTGAAGACAAATGTATAACCATTACCTTTTATGTTTGGTGTTAACACAAACAAAACAACATAAAAACAAACTATTTCCGATTTTGTCTTTATGTGATAAGCCCATTTTAAACAGACATGTTGAAGCTCATACAGTACATCTTCAAACCAGAATACACATATATGGCTATTTATCCATTGATCATTCTCGAGCAATTTGCATGAACTATATGTATATGTTTCTAATACAAATACACTTTATTACATTACAGGATACATTGCTCCTTGGAGTGGAAGGTTTTATTCCCTTTGGGATACAGGGTGAGTGTAGTGTGGAATTGTGAACATTCCATTATTCGATAATTGTGAATGTTTGCAGAAACCAGCTATGTGACTGGCAATAATGAAGTGACTAGTGGATGAAGGTGTTATGTTACATTTAGAAGAAACTCCAATATTTACAGTTAAAGTTAAATTTGACATGACGTTGCACTGTTATCCACAAAATATATCAGAAAATAGACTACCAACATTTAAAATAGCATTGTTACTATAGTCCCTAGGTCATAACATCTTCACCCATTAAAAAAAAAAAAAAAAGTAATTTTTCAGAAAATTGTTACATAATACCTTCATCCACTCGTCCTGTTTTATGGTCAGATCCCTTTTCCTGCGGTAATTTCCAATATGGATAATTTGTTTATACCTTATTCAAACAAATGTGCTTCTTTCACCGTTGTTTTGCAAATGTGAAATAATGTTAAATAAATTAAGCCCAGTCATTAGTTTCTGGTCTTTGGAAAAGGTTCTATTTCTGAGCTGAACCCTTGTGAAGTACTGTTACTATGGATTGCCTTGCCCTCACATACATGGTACTGGTACAGGCAGTTCTATGTTGGGCTGTGGTTCGGTCAGTTATGTAATGCATGGTTGCTCTAACTTTAGTAAGTGTTTACATTGCACAGTAGTGTGTAAATTATACCATGTTCAGCTGCAGTTTTTTTTTCTTTCAAAATATGTAAAGGAAATGTATATAATGTACTAGCCTTCTCTCACTTGCGTACATGTATTACGCCAAGCTGTTACTTTATTGCAGCTGGCTGGCATCATTTTACGTTCTAGTTGGTTATCCAGCCAGCTCAACAGCCGGGGATTATCAGGCATCTGAGCACAAACTGACCTGTAATGTTGCAGGGCACAGCCCTTGTTTGATACAATTGGTACCTAGGCACTTGACAGGTGTGTTCTGATATGATTTGGAATGAAATCCTAATTAAAGCTGCCTTTTATACCTTTAGATCCTTGTAAAATTGCCATCAGTTTAGTAGCTCTAAAATGACCAGAGTTTAGTCTGCAACCAGAAGGTTATTAGCATGAGGTTTTGTGACTTCATCAGCCGTTCTTGGCAACATTGTTCTCATGGAATAACAAATGTAACATTTAACCTGCCAGATTCGTCTGGCTTTCTGTTAATTACGTGCAGACATTGTATCATCTTTTATCTTTATTATTATGTAATGCTTCTACAGCGTTTGTTGCTATTCTGTATATTATGCTGTTGTGTAGGGTTTAGACCTGTGTCCAGTTTGAATAGAACTTGTATATTTCACAATTTCTTGTATTATAATGAGCTGTTGAAAGAATATTAATTGTACTTTAATAAAATAAAAATAACACCAAATGCCTATAAATAAAACTTACATTAGTCACTTTTGTATATTTGAATGTTGACGTAATGTTTATATTGTAGGAAAACATATACTGTTGTTGTGGTTATACCTTCATTTTAATGTATTTTGTTTTATTGAACAGGTATGCAAAGATTCACATCCCTATTATTGCTTCAGTATCTGAACATCAACCAACAACATGGGTTTCCTTCTTTTTTGACCTTCATATATTAGTGTGTACATTTCCTGCAGGGCTTTGGTTCTGTATAAAGAATATCAATGACGAGAGAGTATTTGGTAAGTATTGCCAATGAATGAATATTTTTTATATAGTCTTTTCTGTGCATTTTGGAAACGGGTGTTGCCAGGTTTTGAACGAGGCTTTTGACCATTGGTTAAAAAGGAAGAGCTACCATTCTGTAGTGCTTTTATGTGGCAATATCCTGCTATCTCATATTGCCAAGCTTCCCCTGACTGATGACATCTGGCAAATAGCCTCCCTGTGTAATTTTTTTTTTTACTTTATCTAGGTACTCTTTAAAGCCAATCTGAAATAATTTTAAAGAATGTATGGGGGCACTTTTGGCTTAGATACACTTTCAGTAATGAAATATTTGACAGCACACACCAGGTCTCCTAAAAGTGTAGAGTGGGTTGTGACCACTTAAAGCTCAAGAAAAGTTGATGTGGAGGACTTTAGGATGACATGTTATAACTCAATGAGTAGATGCTACATTTAGGAAGCCTTGAATCATGGCACCCTAGAGTATCAAAAAAAATTTCACAGCACCCCTAGGCCAAAAGTTTATTATTGAGAAATTCAGAAAAAAGTAAATTGTGCTTACCTGTCATCCTTAGGGTCAGTTATGTGGCAGGGACAGGGTTGCACTTCTGTTTGTCCACATTTTTATGTTTGTCTCTTACATTGACCATAAATAGTTTGATTTGATGATGGACCACCAACCTGAGGCACCCCTGAGAGTGTCCTGAGGTACCCCAGGGTGCCACGGCACACAGTTTGGGAACCACTGTTCTAAACTATAGATCGATATAGATATATATGTATATGTAGAGAGAGCTATAGGGAGAGGAGTATTGTATAAAACTTTTTATAATATGTAGTCATAGATCACAGTACTTAATTTGCTGAGTTTTCATTTTGCAGCTGCCCCGACACAATTTATAAAACATTTTTGTTTTTTATCTGCCATTCATCTAATTGCTAGACTTATGGGAATTTGTTTATTTTTAATTATTTCCTAGAAGTGTTTTGTTCAGTATATATCCAGGGTTAAGTTTATTGACTAACTTTATCCTAAGGATTAGCAGTAGATGCATACTACTTCGGGCTATTGCATCTTCCCACACCTTGCTACATTGGGGCCTGCAGTGTTACATTTTAGATTGTCTTTGACTCATTACAGTACAGAGTAGTCACGTTTTATGAATAATATGGTTTTACAGCTATTTGGCATCCATTTTAGTACCTGGTTTGTTGAATCTAATGTCCTCTGTTTTCCATGTTATGCCAGTGCAAATTATTTGAACTACTCCTCTGACGGTCCACTATAATTGGCTTCTGCTAAGAGAGCATCCTGTGTAATTGTGTATGTGAGATTTATATTGTTGTTTTTAGCAACAAGGTTTATAGTTATGTAGTTATAATTTATTAGGTTTTATAAACTGCAAGGGAGCTGGGTATTACAAATGTACAGCAATTCTGATTTTTGTAATGCCATTGGTGAAATAATAAATACATGGACTGTACTTTTCCTCCGCAGTTGCTCTATATGCAATTAGCGCAGTTTATTTTGCCGGCGTGATGGTTCGTTTGATGTTAACCTTGACTCCGGTGGTCTGCATGCTGTCTGCTATTGCTTTCTCCAATGTCTTTGAGCATTATCTGGGTGACGATATGAAAAGAGAAAATCCACCAATAGAGGACAGTAGTGATGAAGATGATAAAAGGAATTCTGGGAATCTCTATGATAAGGTAATTTATTCTGTTTAACCTTTTATTTTTCATGTTGTTAGGATGTCAGCCTTCTACAGTAAAAATACACATTAACCATGTTTTCGATACGTGTTTACAAGTGTGTTTAGTCAGGTTTGTTTGTTTTTTTGTTTTTAACTGAACAGGAAGTTGTTAACTTGCTAAAGTAAACTTCTCTTATCCACATCTCATTGTGTTTACAATAAGCTCTTATTGAGGTTATGTTTTTAAATATTGTTGCGCATCAGATACACTTAAATGGAACAAGAGATAAAAATAACATCATGAAAAAAGAAAATGCAGGTGCACACTCTAAGCACTAAGAATACTCCTAATCAAATAGTTCTAATAAACTGTACAATTAACTGGGAGTATAAATAAGGTTCTTGGCACATGTTTGGTTAAAAATGTATGCCCACCTACCACGTCAAGGTGAACCTTGTCAGGTGGCATACATTTTGGCCAAACGTACGAAGAACCTTATTTATACATGTTAACATTAGTTTATTGTAATTGTTTTTCAGTATTAGTGCTTACATAGAATTTGATGGCAGATACGAACCACTTGGCCCATCTAGTCTGCCCTTTTTCATTTATCCTTTTGACAACTTCAACCATATTTATTTGCTCCTTAGGTCTTTCTTACGGATATTCTTATGCCTATCCCAAACGTGTCTTCCTCAATCATGTACTCACTCTCTGTCTTAAGTCTTATTATTCCCCCACTTATTATTCCTCCTTCTTTCACTTATATACTTAAAGGGGTCAAACCTTTTTTTTTTTATTTACTGACTGGGCCATTTTCTCCTCGGCATCTGCCTTTGCACGCCTAATCACCTTCTAATGCTGACAGATACATTGGCTGATCAATTGATCGGCCAATATATCTGCTGCACTTCGGCCAGTGTGCACCCGCCATATGTTGGCGAACGTCGTCATTCACTGACACATCGCATTGGCTGTGCTGCACAGCCGAAGGACAGATATGTCTGCAGACATATCTGTCCATCGGCAGGTGTGTACGGGCTGACATGCCCCGACTTGCCCACAGGCCGCCGGGACCCAAGGGCACAAGCAGATGATGGCCGCTCAGTGTGTATGAATGACCATCATCTGCAGATATATCAGTCAGGTGTGTACCCACCTTTAGCCTCTTTCCTTCTGGCAAGGTACACCTCTTTGTCGTTATTCTTTTGAGTCTGCTTATATTTCCTAAAAGCCATCTTTTTTGCTTCGACACTAGTTGATACCTCTTTTGTAAACCACACTGGCTTCATTTTCCTAACTCCTTTAATACAAAGGTCTGTAGCCTTTAGCATTGCAACTTTTATTTCCCCCCCCCCCCCCCCTTTCCTGCACTCATTCCAAGTTCCTCCAATCTGCTACTGACTCAGTAACACATTTCTCCATCTCTGCAAAGTCAGCCTTCCTAAAATAGAACACTTTTTTTTGTTTTTGTATGGCATGAATTGGACCCTGACTTTATACTAAACCATACTGCTTGGTGATCACTGGATCCTAGGTTATCACCCACATTTACATCTGATATTGTCACAATTTGTGAGTATCAAGTCCAGAATAGCATTTTTGCGAGTGGGCTCCCTCATCAATTGTTTGAGAGATGCTTCCTGAAGGGAATTTAGAAAGTCGCCACTTCCAGAGGAACTTGCAGCAGACACCTCCCAGTTTACATCAGGTAATTTAAAGTCTCCCATGATTATGACCTTTCCTTTTAAAGCCATTCTAGTAATGTCCTGCAATAGGTACCTATCCAGTTCCTATCCCTGTCCAGGTGGTCTATAGATCACCCCAGTATGAATTATGTCCTTGTACCCCATTTCTATGGTAACCCAAAGGGCCTCAGTTTTTTTTTCTTCAATATTTTGTATTATAGTAGT
This sequence comes from Taudactylus pleione, assembly GCA_031769625.1. Lineage (NCBI taxonomy): Eukaryota > Metazoa > Chordata > Amphibia > Anura > Myobatrachidae > Taudactylus > Taudactylus pleione. The sequence continues at coordinate 29,020,366 of JAUIMM010000052.1, forward strand.
ATTTGTGCTGTTTTTCACATACATAGTTACTCCTCCTCCAATCCTCCCCATTCTGTCCTTTCTAAATAGAGTATAGCCTGATTTGTCCCTGTCATGATTTTCATTACACCGTGACTCTGTAATAGCTACAACATCTAGTTTATCCCTTGTCATTATTGTAATTAGTTAAGAGATTTTATCAGCTATGCTCCTGGCATTTGCACACACAGCTCTAAGAGTTTTTCTTGTGCATCTTTTTTTTATAGACATGGTTAGACAGTATATTACAAAATGACAATGTTTAAGATGAAGTTTGGAATTACCTGGTCTCGGATGTTGTTTGATGTTTGTTCAACTGTTTTTTTAACTGTTAATTAAAAAATTTTCACTCTTTGTATTTTCCTCACTTCATATACTTCCAAACTCAAAACAGCTGCCCCCCTCAGACAACTGCCCCCTTAACTGAATGCAAAGATAATATAGGTCTGATTAAGAAGGCTACAGCTGAAGCCACATGAGCATCTAATCAAAGGAGTTAAATTGCCCTGTGAAAAGTAAATACTAGGCCATAAATGACACTTCACTGACCAACATCATCAAAACAGGCAATACTAATTACAAGCATATACTAACATTATACACAGACTTTTAAATACACAGCTGATTTTGTATCAGTGCAAATATAGATTAAGAGTTGTAATTGGTACTTTTAGTGCTCAGCAAGGAAAATCACATACAGTGCCTTGCAAAAGTATTCGCCCCCTTGGCTTTTTACCTTTTTTGTTAAATAACAACCTGTACATTTTTTATTTTTTTTTTATTTTATGTGATGGATCTGCACAAAATAGCCTAATTTGGTGAAGTGAAATGAGAAATATATAAGAATCTTTATAAATAAAATTCTGAAAATTGGCATGTGCATATATAATCACCCCCTTTTGCTATGAAGCCCCTCAAAAGTTCTGGTGGAACAAATTACCTTCAGAAGTCACATAATTAGTGAAATGAAGTCCACCTGTGTGAAATCAGTATAAACACACCTTTTCTGAAAGGCCCCAGAGGCTGCAACACCATTAAGCAAGAGGCATCACACCATGAAGACCAAGGAGCTCTCCAAACAAGTCAGGGACAAAGTTGTTGAGAAGTACAATTCTGGTTTGGGTTATAAAAAAAAAATATCCAAATCTTTGATCCCCCGGAGCACCATCAAATCATTCATCAACAAATGGAAAGAACATGGTACCACAACAAACCTGCCAAGAGAGGGCCGCTCATAGACCGGGCAAGGAGGGCATTAATCAGAGAGGCAGCACAGAGACCAAATGTAACCCTGAAGGAGCTGCAGAGTTCCACAGCAGAGACTGGTGTATCTGTGCATGTGACCACAATAAGCCGTATACTCCATGGAGCTGGGCTTTACAAGAACACCATCCCCACAGTGAAACATGGTGGTGGCAGCATCATGCTGTGGGGATGTTTTCAGCAGCAGGGACTGGGAAACTGATTCAAGTCCAAGGAGAGATGGATGGTGCTAAATACAGGGATATTCTTGAGCAAAACCTGTTTCAGTCTGCCTGTGATTTGAGACTGGGAGGGAGGTTCACCTTCCAGCAGGACAATGACCCAAAGCATACTGCTAAAGCAGCACTCAAGTGGTTTAAGGGGAAACATTTAAATGTGTTGTAATGGCCAAGTCAAAGTCAAGATCTCAATCCAATTGAGACTCTATGGTCAGACTTGAAGATTGCTGTTCACAAGCGGAAACCATCCAACATGAAGGAGCTGGAGCAGTTTTGCCTTGAAGAATGGGCAAAAATCCCATGGGCAAGATGTGGCAAGCTCATAGAGACTTATCCAAATCGACTTGCAGCTGTAATTGACGCAAAAGGTGGTCGCACCACCCTAGTTACAGCTCTGAATGCAGACACTGGTACTTGTAGTGCTCAGCAAAGAAATTTCATACATTGCCTAAACGGCTAAGGATGCATGGGGATTAATGCAGACACTGGTACTTGTAGTGCTCAGCAAGGAAATTTCATACATTGCCTAAACTGCTATTGATGCATGGGGATTAATGCAGACACTGGTACTTGTAGTGCTCAGAAAGGAATTTCATACATTGCCTATACAGCTAAGGATGCATGGGGATTAATGCAGACACTGGTACTTGTAGTGCTCAGAAAGGAAAATCACTTACCTGAGATGAAAATAAATGGATAACTCCATATTCAGTGAGATTCATGCAGGATAACTAACTGTTTTTTTAACTGTTACTTAAAATGTTTCCACAATTTGTAATTTCCTGCTTAGTGTGCACCTTAAATTTTTTTTTTTTCTACTTAGCACTATAAGTGTCCGCATGGTAGCACCTCTTATTATGTTTAACATTGGGGTGTGCAGTCCACCCCTCTTCTTCCCCCCCCCCCCCCACCCTTAAATAACACAATGTAAAGCCACAAAATACATGGGGGTAAAAGTTCCTTGTGAGACTGCATGATGTTGCTTTTATGACTGCTACTTTAAAACATCGGGCAGTCTCGCACGGGACTCGCCGATGCCTGCAGTCCGCTGGCTATTACATATAGTCTTGATTATACAATGATTTTCACAGCAGTTTACATCCACTTTATATGCACAAGCAGCTTCTTCTGATTAAAATATGCGGCATGCCTATATTCTGTGTGCGACTGCGTGTGTATGTGTCACTGTCAGCGGCTGTGGCACTGTAAATTCGAGTTTCACATTCACAAACACCCACAGTCACACACACAATATTGACATGCCACATATCATTTTAATCAGCTGAAGCTGCTTGTGTGTCCAATTCACATCACTTTGCCAATAAGACTCATTTGAAGGCAAAAAGTGACTTAAAAAGATGCTTGGCGCTACTGAGTCACAGCATAGCGCGACTTCTAGAAGGGCTGTTTAATGCCCAAGTAAGAAAGATGTATGTGGACACATCTGTACAATAGCACATGTTAAGGTCAAGGAATTATTTGTGTTGTCATTTATGATGGTTTACGTCAGGTGTATTACAAATATGGGCATTAACCTTAAACATTCACAGCGACACAGGTATATAAGAAGTAAACCTGCGGCTTTTTGATCAGTTAATACCTTGAGTACATTTCAGCAATTTTTCCTACATTCCAGATTAATTACAGATAGTGTCTGAGTATAGTGATCTGTAACAGGCATGAAGAAAATTTGCTGTTTTTACTTATTCTAAATTCTGTTAAAGATGTTATTTTCTTTCGGCTTCATCTCCTTTCTATCGATTCACTGTTTTTCCCTAATAAGCACTGCTAGCTGTAATACAGTAGGTGCGAAGTAGCAAACAGTGTTTAATCTCTGCATTGTGTATCCACCTCTACAAGAAGTTTGGTAATTTAGTGCAGACTATCACAATTCAGGTCTTTGTTTTTTTGAATTCTTTTTAATTACTCAACTAAATGAAACTACTTGGCTAGGCAGTGGATGCGGGGATAACAGTTTGATTATACAATTATCATTTTGAATGTCAGATTATTTTCCATGCTGGTTGCCACTCAGCAGGGTGAATGCTAGATTGCCTGCTGCTGTGTAAGTGTTACATTATGAAGACTAGTCTGCCAAGAGGCCACCTGGGAATTGCTGGCTGCTTTTGTTTGGACAAAGCAACACCACCTCTGATGATTTCCATTTAACTGCTTTGCTGCTGCAACACAATAAATATGTGACCCAGTTACCAGCGTTTTTTTACATTTGCTGTGTTTTATTGTGATACAAAAGTGAGACTGATATATGGTATAATGTTACACGTACATTGAATTCTAAGGGGCTGATTCAATTAGATGAGAACTGACGCCAGCGCTTATAAGCGCATTGCGATAGGCTGATCTCTGCTCGCACTTTCATAGGCTGTGACCAATAATCAGTGCCTCAGGACATTTTGCAAAGCCACCAGAAGCTATTCAACGGTAATTAACTTGGCCCCTTGGAATATTTGAAGTCACCAAGGAGTTAAGAGATCTAAAGGAACGCTGCTGAAGGCGTGTAATAGAAATCCAATGGGTCTTCTAATGTCTGGGTCAATTTACACAAGGGTAGGTGTTTTTATTTCGAATAGTACATAAGCTTTCTTAATGAATGTGTTGGTGATCTACCCAAACTCATGGTTTATACTAATGTAACACAATACGCTACATAAATGTTAATAATTTCAGGAGATTGTTGCATGTCAGTATAGGTATACAGTTATTTGAAAATGTGACCATTTACTAAATCTGTATTTTTATACATCAGAACGTAAGCAACAATGATCAATTTTCCATCAAGTCCTAAAATTAGTCAAATCTAATAACCTGTAACTGATTTTAATTTATTCAGTAAATAGCCCATCAGGAAGACTCCATGATCCAGAAGAACCCAGCAATTTATAGTACTCACCATTAATAGAAATATATAAGAAACCAATATACATATATATTTCAGCACGCACTGCTTATTATCTAACATCAGAGATTGTGGTATGGACGGCAGCTTGGTCTCCAGTGCACCTGCCCAGCATTATTAGAATTGGTTCCCGACACTTACCCTTACTTATTATTTAATGGTGCTTAGATTTTATAAGAATCCTCATTAAAAAAAAAAAAAAGTATTCACCGCATAACCTTTGCCCATTATAATATATAATTAAGGCCTCATACAAACTAGCTTTAATCACATACCTTTTAGGGCTAGTGAAAAACATCACTATATACACTAAAAAAACATTGACACTAGAGACCCAGTTTCTAGTGTCTTCATACACACTAGCCTTTTTACTAATATTGCTGTAGTGTACCTGTTTATGGAAAACCTTTCCAGTGCGTCTACCATAAATAAATAAATGTAGTGGCTTATTAACCTTTATAATGAAGCATATGTGGTTTATAGTAACATGTTTTACTGCTGTTGTTGTTTTTTTTTGTTTTTTTTTCTCTTGTATAACCACAAGCTGGATCATTAAAGCTAGTTTAAATCAGATATTTTGAAATAAAAATAGTTTTGTCCTAAAGACCTTTTAAATGTTTTGTTAAATATTGGTAGCCCTTCAGATTCTACCGATCATGTGACTGGCGACCTCTGTAGCTAATTCTGTCTGTGTCCTTTCAGGCTGGAAAAGTGAGGAAGCATGTGTCCGAACAGGAGAAGACTGAGGAAGGCCTTGGGCCCAACATAAAGAGTATAGTCACCATGTTGATGCTAATGCTGTTAATGATGTTTGCTGTACACTGCACTTGGGTAACTAGCAATGCCTACTCCAGTCCAAGTGTGGTGCTAGCTTCATACAATCATGATGGGTAAGAACTTTAGGACCATTGCATTATGCTGTCACAGACTTAATTGTTGGGATAGATAATTACCTACCTTCCTTATGTGCTTCCCCAATATTTAAAGTAAATAAATAAATGAATTTACTTCAAACCAAAGACTGTATACATTGGTGTATTTGTATGTTGGTCTTCTGTTAAAAGGAATTAATCGACTTGAAAGTGAATTAATTTAAATGCTTTGTTTGACATTATCCGTATTATTTCAGAACAAGAAACATCTTGGATGACTTCAGAGAAGCATACTACTGGCTAAGGCAAAATACCGATGAACATGCCCGTGTGATGTCCTGGTGGGATTATGGCTACCAAATAGCAGGAATGGCTAATCGAACTACGTTGGTAGACAACAATACGTGGAACAATAGTCATATTGCATTGGTAAGACTGGAAAAATGAGGCTAGCCTTCACTAGAACAGACCAGAAGTTCATTACAACCGATGTACAAGGAGATGCATGCTTCAGAAATGTGCTTTGCCCCTGTTTTCTCAGTGTACTGTACTCTTGAACTAGCTTTGTACAGTTCACAGGTTGAGTGGCCCCCTCCCTTTGCAGTGCCCCCAGTAGTGCCCTTTATATAGTGCCCCAAGTAGTAGTAGTCCCCCCACCTCCTATGCAGTGCCCACCGTAGTGGTCCCCCGATGCAACGCCCCCGTTAGTGGACCCCCGATGCAGTGCCCCTAGTTGTAGTACCCCGATGCAGACAAAGAGACACACGTAAAAAAAATAAAAAAGAAAACCCTTACCTGAATCCCTGCTCCCGCTGCCGTCCGCTCCTCCGTCCTCCCGGGCCGCCCTGCTTTGCATTATGGGAGAGACGTCATGACGTCTCTCCCATCAGCCACTGTTGGAGCCGGAGTGGGTGCAGCAGCCAGTGAGAGTCTGTCTGACTCTTATTGGCTGGCTGCCAAAACCAACACACTGCCGCCGCTGGCGTATGTTTCTGTGTGTAGTGCAGACTGCACTCACTGCGGTCTGCACTGCAGTAAGCATCGATGGGCCATGGGGAACGGCTCCTCGGGCCACTTGTGGCCCACGAGCCACGGGTGGAAGACCCCTGGTCTAAGGTTTGTCCCATCTCTGACATGTGCCACTGCAGTAATGTGACACAGAACAGCCTGTGAGGGCGTCGGACCACTCTGCAGTAGGGACAGGGTAAGTATAACTGTGTAGAACATAGCAGTGTGGAGGCGAGGCTAGAAGGGGGTAGTCAGTAGGGACCCCGCATATGTTTGGTTCCTATACTAGTTGTTATAATTGTCGTTGATATTATAACACAGCACGGGTTCTCCAGTTGTGAGGATACATTAATGTGAGTAGTTTAGGTGGGAGTGTAGGGTAAGTTGTAATAAGTTGATTTTTAAAGAGCATTTAAATATTTGAAGGCTGAATTAGTTTGATGCGAGGATGGTAGGGATTTACATAAATGGGTAGCCATACAGGAGAAGTATTGTAGGTCGGAGTGATGGGTCGTTACCAGAGATTAGGTAAAAGTCTGAGATAGATCTAATAGAGTGGGTGAGAAAGTATTTGAAAACAAACGATTTGAGAGAGATATATGAAAGTGTCTGGGTGATGAGCTCTGTGTAAGCATAGGTGAGTGAATGGTGCAGCAGATAGATGTGACTAAGCCAGAGAGGAAGATCTGTCTTGCTGCGGCAGTTGTGATGGTTTTAAGCGTTTATAGATGGGTAAAGGCAATGGCACATAGGAGGAGGTTACAGTAGCCAAGGCTGGAGATAAGAGAATTTGTGAGTATTTGTAGCAGCTTGAGTATATATTTTGAAGGTGGAAGTGAAGGGACTGTGAGAGACTGGATGTGCGGAATAAAACAAGGCTACAAGACCGATGATTTGAGAGGATATTATCTGCTATTGATGATTAGGGAGTTTGAGGAGAGGTAGTGACTGGAAGAGGGTATATGATGAGCTCTGTGTTATGCTGGGCATACACTATACAATTATATGGGCAAGCAGCCCGATATCAGCGGATCCCACCCATAATTGCACTGTGTGAGAGGGCGACCGAGGGTAAAATATCGATCGGTCAGGCATGCCGGATTGTCCAGCATGCCCGTCCCATGCAATATTTTGGATGTTAAATGTCGGCAGCATCAGTCAGTGTATGCCCGGCCACGGCTGACAGACACACATTTCCCCTGAACGGGCAAATGTCTCCTCCCAGGGGGTGCAGTGCGGATATCTGGGCCAATACACTGTGAGCTTATCACTGTGTGTGCCCAGGACATCTGCAGGGTGACAGGCTGCCAGATAAACTGTCTTTCGGTCTGACAGGCATTTTATCTAGCAGTGTATGCCCAGCATTCTATATGTTGATGGCAACATCACTGACTCAGTGGGACCAGCTAGGAAATGATGACAGGATTGACTGTCTTTATGAATATTTGTATAAGACACCTGACTTGACTATTTAAGTAGTGGGTTATTTTTATGTAGTGTTAACGCTTCTATTTAATCTGTAGGTTTCAGTGAGAATAATAATCTGATTACTGATTTCTTTTGTGAATACTTAAAGGCAGACTTGAGGGTGATGGTAAGAAACTTTCATGTAGATAGGCTTATAAAGCACAGCAATACTAGATAGTTATACAGCATAAGAGAGAAATTTCCTGCCTGTTTTATTACCACGGCAAACAAGTATGAGTCATGCTCAACAGACGTAAATAGCTTAATAGCTTTTTTTTCTTCTAATGATCCTCTGCTGGCTTTTTTTTTTTCTCCCTGTTCTTTTTGTTGCAAATATTGATTGTGTATGCGTTCTCGCTTAAAGTTCTTTATTTCATTCATGAAAGACTAGAATTACAGCCCTACTGCAAATATTCCTTTTGTCTTTTATTAAATCCCTTTAAAGATGCTTGAGTATATTGCATTAACTATGTTTAATGGGTTTTTTTTATTTCATGTTTATAGCAGAGGTGTTAGAATGGTGTTTTATTGTTATACGCTTGATGGATTGTTTTGTTAGTTTTTTTTTATTGTTAACTTATAGAATGTACTTTACAATTGGGGCTAAACCGTAATAAAACAAGACTAACAAAAAGGAGGAAGTATACTAAAAAGGGATTTTGATACATGAGGTCGAGTGCCACAGGTTGCTTATTGCTACAGGTAGAAATAGTTTAGTGGTGCTGTTTTATACAGTTACACTGTGATGTTGTTTTTATGATCGTTAGAATGTTGTCGTTTAGAAAGAATCAGAATTTGCATCAACTCTGTAGAGGCTGGTAAATCTGGTAGAATAGCCTGTTGGATGGTAAAAGGGTGTTTTGGAATTTAATAAGCTTGTCTGGTGAGATGGCTTTTCAGGAATTACTTGAAGGTTTGGATGTTAGTGGAAAGCCTTATTTGAGCAAGGGAAAGTGAGCAGCCCAAAAAATAATTCTTTAGCTGCTAATGGGAGCAAATAGTGAGAGAATGAAAGGCTCTAATCTCACATTTACAGAGTGAACAGTATGTTGGTGGTGTAGTTTTGCTTATGACTTGTATTAGCAGAACTATTATATATTGGATGTGGTAAAGTACAGGTAACCAGTGTAGGTAACCTCACAGAGCAGCAATGGAGGAATGTTTGGCAAGGAAAAATAGACTGGATGCTGTGTTCAAAATAGATTGTAATGAAAGAAGTCTGGCTAGGGGAAGACCAGTAGGAAGGGAGTATTGAAAGTGTGGATTGGGTGCATGAGTTTAGGTCTTTGCAGTGACTTGCTGTTAGCTGGTGGAAAGATTGAGTTTTAGGTGGCCAAACATGGGTGTTTTCCAAGAGTAATGATGTAAAGTAGCTAGAAAATAGCAGATGGTGTAGGACTGAGCAGTACTGTATACCACTGATAAGTGAGGAGGTGGATACAGAGATGTGATCAGTTTGGAAAGCAGCATGAGAATGCTATAAGGATATATCCTGAAGACTTATGTGAGTAGTGTCAACTGCAGCAGAGGGGTCAATAAGTATTTGCAGAGAGTTCTGTCCTTAGGTTTATCAGTGTTCTAGTCACTACATTCGCTATATGGTGTTGGGACCAATAGGTTATGTGAGGTGAGTATCGGTAAGCCTCTCGAAGCTTGGAGGAATATGGGAGTTGAGAGATGGAACAGTATTTGGGAGACCGTTTGGGCCAGAATAATTTAAGGAATTTGTTTTATGCACATCCTGGTGGAAAAAATAATTCTCTGTTTTATTGTTTGACTGGACAGTCTCAATAATTAACTTTTTTATTTTTCCCTTCTGGCTATAAATGTTGATGAGCCATGTTTAATAGATCTATATGGCATATTTTGTTTATGATGGAGGTTTCATTTCTTTCTTACTATTTTATGACTGTTGACTTGAGTATTTTTATTTTTTTTGTTTAGGTGGGGAAAGCAATGTCATCAAATGAATCAGCTGCTTATGAAATCATGAGGAGCTTGGATGTAGATTATGTATTGATCATCTTTGGAGGTGTAATAGGCTACTCTGGTGATGACATCAATAAATTTCTCTGGATGGTTAGGATAGCAGAAGGAGAGCATCCCAAAGATATCCGGGTAAGGAAATGTTCAGTGTAGACACATGACTCGTACAGACTTTATATGCCTGGCTGTGGGAGAGTGGATTTCCCAACTTCTTTATCACAAGGCTTATAGAGCCCTATTGTCAATGTATGATGTGTTGAGCCTCTATAGCAGTGATCTTTTTGATAATGTGCCACACTTGCCGACCTAGAAACTCCAATGAAAAGATTCAGCAACCCATAGCTACCATCCAAATACTTAAATTGCAGTTTAAAAAGCAAACAGTTGATTTATTGCTGTGGGTTCCTACACACAACTAGGCGATATGTAAAGCTGGAGAGTGATGAAATTCACATTGGCGTGCATTGAGCTGGTCTTAATCTGACTCGTTCCACCAATGTCAGTGATGTTACTTCCATAGAGTTCCAGCATAGCACACATCTACAGTCTCCAAACATTCCCATACTTACTCATCACATTCCACATAACACTCCTGAAAATCACCTCCTAACACCTTAACCTTCTCTACAACCAAAAATGTTTAACCGTATAGAAGAATGGAAAAAGGCACACATTGGTGTGTAGGTAATATACAGAGAAGAAAAAGCAACAAAGACATCCCAGAAAGTATAATTTTAAAGATGAAAATAAGGTAATGCTAAGGATACTCTGTATAAAATCAAATGCTAAGAGAAATATGAGATTTTTTTTTTAAATAATTTCCAGTGATTTTCCTCTTGCCACCTTGCACTTACAAGAATTTATGTTGTTTTCCTTTGTTCATGTCATCTTGTGTTTGTTACATCTACATTACACCTAAAGTGTTTTGTTCTTCTAGGAAAGTGATTATTTCACACCACAAGGAGAATTCCGAGTTGACAAGGCTGGCTCTCCAACTTTGCTCAATTGTCTCATGTATAAAATGTCATATTATCGATTTGGTGAAATGCAGGTAAATGTGTGTTTTGTCTTTCTGTGTGCCCCAGTGATGCAACGCTGATGATTAGTGCTTTGTTTTTCTTACAAATTTTGTGGTTCTTTAAAGAAAAAAAAAAGTTTGCCTTTACAGAACTGTTACTAATATTCACAAATATGTGTAATTGAAGGAATTTGTGAGAAATTCCATAGGCAAATGCAGGGGGGTTTCCGGTTGGCTGGAAACCCCCCCCCCCCCCCCTCCCAAGCACACACAATGATGATCACAATAGAAATGGCATATAATACTAAAGCTGCGTGTTTTTAAGATTCCATCAGGGTCACAAATTAAATTATTAGCATCCCTCTTGGTCTTTTAAAATGTGTGAGCCAGTAATGCACAGGTTCTCAAACTCTGTCCTCAGGACCCCAAACAGTGCATGTTTTCCAGGTCTCCTCACAGTCACAAGTGAAATAATTAACTTCACCTGTGGATCTTTTAAAATGTGTTAGCGAGTATGAATACACCTGTGCACCAACTAGGATATCTGGAAAACATGAACTGTTAGGGGTGCACTTATATAGACCATCTATAGGGGTCAATTATTAATACTGTATAATAATACACTATCCAGTGCATAAGGAGACCAATCTGTACATATATGTCCAGGGCACTGCAAGGTTCTTTTACTGCTCCTCCAGACTCTCGAACTTGCTCAAATGCTCTGTAATGGTGCCCACATCTGAAATAAAAATATTCAGCTCAGACAGGATGGCCCTACTGGCTTACCGTGATCGCTGGTCCTGTATATGCTGGAGTTATGAGACACACTACACTTTGTATGATGCATATTAAAGTTGGTTAAGTGCTAATTATGCCCTCTTCATGGAATGGCCGCCTTCGCTCTAAAATCAAAAATCTGTAACCGCCCCCCTCTAGAAATCCTGCGTTTGCCCCTGACTTCAGATATGCACATAATATTGGGTTGGTGTATTTTTTTTTTTATAGACATTGTGCCAGTAATTTCACTGAAGGACATTGCCTCCACCTTAGCAGCCTTTTGTAGTGTTTTATTTAAAGCAATTTGTGTTTTAGATTTTTGTGGTCTTTCAAGCTAATGGGGCCCATCTACGGCCCAGATTTTCCATTCTGCTGATCAGGGATCCGATCGGTGGCCATTGATCAGAGATCTGTCGGCGGATCAAGGAAATTCAACATGTAAAAAAATCCTTGACTCGCTGATTTCAACCACTTTTCGGGTCGGGATTGGGGAATCGAGATTTTTTAACATGTTGAGTACCCCTAGTTCCATGACCCCACCATCTGCGGAACGGGGAACTGCAGCAATCATCGCAGATGTATGGTTCCCTTAAGCCTCTCGGAAAGTATGTAAAAAAAATAAAGAAATACTTGCATTATTGTATTCACCATTTCCTTGAAAATATATTTCAAATGGTAGCTCTTGTCAGTGCCTTAGTCACTGGACATTCAGAAAGTGTGACGACTCTGCACTTGCTCATTTCATTGGGTAAAGTTATAAAGCACTGACTAAAGCTGGGTACACACGTAAATATTTTCTGTCCAACCATCCAACTAGTTGATTAGTTGGAATGAAAATCTGGTAACGTATGTGGGTAACTGATGATCAGCAATTTGCTCCTAAATCTTTGCTCCTAAATGCCAGAAAACAGATGAAAATGGTCGTCAGACAAGTTTGTTAAATGTTTGATCTAAACAATTGCTGATTGTCATTGGTTGGAATGAAAATCTGGTAAGGTATGAAAGCAAATGACAATCAGCAATTTGCTCCCAATCGCCGGAAAACATTTAACAAACTTGTCTGACGACCATTTTCATCTGTTTTCTAGCATTTAGGAGCAAATTGCTGATCATCAGTTACTCCCATACGTTACCAGATTTTCAATCCAACCAATCAACTAGTTGGATGGTTGGACAGAAAATCTTTACGTGTGTAGCTTTAGACTGTTAACACATAAATGGTGATTCTAGTTATTGCTTCTGCATTTCAGTTGCTTTTCTGCATATTACAAAATACGACGGCCAGTTTCACTTTCTAATAATACCAAATGTAATACTACCAAATATTGATTTGTGTAACTAAATGTGTGCTGTATTCCTATTGCAAGCCGTATAACAACATGTTTATTATGTTTAGATCATGTAGTACTGACACTTTCCCTAATAATGGTCTTGTACATACAGATTGTTGTATGTTACTTAAGATTAAGCCGTACAGTATTTTATATTAAATGCAAGTCAGTTGAATTGTAGTAAAAATCATTTATTGTGCAGTAAATTAGATATTATGCAAGCAGGAGAGGAGGCAGACAAAGAGGCATATTGACAGTTGTACATTTCTTATTTAGCATATTAATGCTATTAACTTTATAACCTATGTCATTCTAGAATTGTAATCTTTATAGTCCAGCCCAATGGCGAATGACACAAACTGTTCTTGTGACTAATAACGTTAACACTGACTTGGCTTGTAAATTTTAAGAATATGAAGCTTTTATTCTTTATTCTTATACATTATTCTTAGTGAAGGCAAAGGTTTACATGCAGGAGTCAGCTTAAACTATCTGCACATGGATAGTTTTCAGTTGTTAGGCATGACGGCTAAACCACAGTCTGGCATATCTTGTCACCCAATGGACAGACTGGTTGTGTTATGCAAACCCGCTGGTTCAGCCCATGACCATACTGTACATACCATTGCCAATTGCGTGCACACAGAAAGATGTATACAGGTGTATAAATTCATCAACAGCCAGACTACTGTAGCAGATGATGGCAAAATTCATACAATTTTGGAAGTTGACTTTTTAAGAGCACATTTTATATACATAGTATTCCTAGAGGTAGTTGTATGAATTCCGCCATCCTTTGATTATAGCAGGTTAATGTGGATGAAACATATAACTTTGTGTGTGCATTTATCTTGGTTTGGTTCTATTGATGGGGCGTACAAATACATCTGATCAGACAGCAGTTTTCATTTTTAAAGCTTGATTACATAGGCTCCTCTGTGTTTTTTCATTAAATTATGTAGAAACTGCAGTTTCTGATTAATTTTATGAATTGTCCCTATGGGGTCTATGCACTAAGCTTTGGAGAGAGAGAAAGTGGATGAACAGCTTCTAATTGTCATTTTTTAAACACAGCCTGTAAAGTGACAAAAGCTGATTGGTACTTTATCAATCTCCAAGGCTTAATACATAGACCTCTATGTACTAATGGCACAATGCAGGAGATTTCACAGAAATCTCTGGCAAAGTGCTAATTAGCACTGCTGATCACAGTCCCCGTTATTCTCAATGGGGACTACGATCTGACCCCTATGTACTAAACTTCCAAAAGCGAAGCCGTTCGGAGTTTAACTCCGGTAGTGTACAGTGGACAGTGCAAACTGCTTTAAGTCTATGAAGGCTTATGAGCAGGAGAGAGATCTTTCGATCTCTCCCCCGCAGCTACCGGCTGGCAGCAGAAGCAGACATTGTGTGCATGCGCAGTGTCAGCTTTTCCCAGAGAAGTCTTTCACAATCATGAGACTTCTGCAATATGCGTTAACTGTTGTCTCTACAAGTTCCCCATGGTACATAGTGGGGATATTTTCATTAAAGATTAAAATATCACCTGTTACATAGAACCTTAATCGTGGCAGTTCCGCCATTATTAATACATAGGCCCCAGTCTTTATCAATGGTAACGCCTAATAATTACATTGTTCTGTTAAAATTGTTTTCATGCACTGATTGCTTTTTTCTTTATAACCAATTAAAGTTTGTTCCATTCGTATTAGGTTTTCATCAGAGTCACTTGTTATACACTTGAATAATGACTTAGTATGTAGGTTGATAATGACTGGATTGTGAAATCATTCCATACCTGAGCAGCTTTAGTGAGAAAATATATATTTGCTTGGTATAGTGCAGAAATAATAGATCAATTAACCACAGACGTTCTGGGTTACAACTAAACTGTGTATGGTGTGCAAGGTATCCCTGATATAGTGCACACACTGTTAGTGAACAGAATTGCCATGGATACTGACTTAATTTCTTAATTGTTTTGCAGCTAGATTTTCGAACCCCACCAGGCTTTGATCGTACACGTAATGCAGAGATTGGGAATAAAGATATCAAATTCAAACACTTGGAAGAGGCATTTACATCGGAACACTGGCTTGTGAGAATATACAAAGTGAAACAGCTAGAAAATATAGAGCCCCTTGGCCACAAGCCGAGAGTGACCAACATTGTACCCAAACAGAAGTATTTATCGAAGAAGGTAAGCTGAGTAATATTAACTTATTTCCTGTTTCATCTTCCAAACTATTCCTAAACAAACTTTAAAACTATTCCCTATTATGCATTAACCTTCCATTCTTTACTGCTAAGCTATGTTTTTATTTATTTACGTCCAATGCTGGCAGGAATCATTAGCATTGGTTATCACCAGGCATTGTAGTCTGTATACTATTGAAAAGACCATTAGTTCCATTATCACCTATTGTTTGTTTATGGTTTTTTTAGTCATATGTTTTTACCATTACTTCTTGCCCTCCACTTATTGTGGAAATGGAGAGCACTGCAGTGACCTTTTTAGTAACACCAAATGAAATTGTTTGCAGATAAACAGACTATCTTAATACTTCATACACACTACAACTCAAACATTTGTGTCAGACAACACGCAAAGTTCAGGACAGTAAATATAGTAGATGGTGGTCTAAATCTGGCTCTTTATGGAAAATTATTTATTAAGGGTCTTGCAAAACTAGAGACAAACCTAAAAATACCTACAGTAGATCTACAGCTTATAAACCTATTTTTGCCAAGGAAGTGTGTCGGCACCCAAACATCACACCCATATGTGCTTGTTTAACATTTCCTACCAAAACCATGGCCACCGATATAGAGTTGGTCGCCCGTTTGCAGCTATAACTGCTTCCACTCTTATGGGAAGACTTTCCACTAGATTTTGGAACATGGCTGCTGCTCCTTTCATCCTTTCAGTTATAAGAGCATTCATGAGATTTGGCACTAAGGTCTGGCTCGCTGTCTCCAATTCATCCCAAAGGTGCTCGATTGCGTTGAAGTCAGGATTCTGTCAAATCTGTTATGTTCTTCAACACCAAACTCTTCACATGTTTTTTAATGGATTTCTGTTTCGGCATAGTGGCATTTTCTTGCTGAAACAGGAGAGTGTCTCCAACACCACCTCCGCGACTTAACACATTTCGATTCAAGGATTTTTATTTTTTTTAAATCATCCTGCGTTAAGGCCCAGAGGAGGTGTTCTTGATTTGGACTCCAGTGCGGAAGTAGACTTTATTGTATTGTGAAGTGCCTTCTTAACAATACTCTCATTCGAGCGGGCTATTGTTATTAAAATACCCTTTTTTTTATTGCAAAACAGTGTTGCACTATATTTTCTATGGTACTTATGTGAAATCCATGTTCGGAAGAAATAATGAAATTACAGATCTAAATAAGCATATATAAGCCAGCTGTTTGGAGTGGGGATCTATCCTCCTCAGGATCTTTCCTGAAGCTGTCTCAAGATCAGAGACACTAGACACACTTTTTATTTTTTTCAAACACTGGGGTATTTATGTTATTGCTTATTGGAAAATGGACCATTGTCTATTATATGTATGTTTCAGAGTACAATGATTTATATGCTTGAAGGAAACACAGTGTGGAAAAGAGTAATTATATATATATTTTTTTATATTCTGCTTTTTGTTTATCTTACTAAAATACACTTTCAGGGGGGTAGGAATGGATTATTGCATCTGTCTATGCGAGTCAAGCATGCAATTTTGCAGTGTTTGGGCTGAGGGGTCTTCTGAGAACGGACAGCAGCAAAAACTACATATCACAATCCGTACACATTTATCTTCGGTATTCATTTAAATGTGGAATGTGACTGCTCACTTATAAGTGTGAACTGTGTATCTGCCTATTTGTATTTAAAATTTTGTAACCTGTTTTTCAGACATCCAAGAGGAAGCGTGGTTACATAAAAAACAAACTGGCACTGAAGAAAGGCAAGAAACCTATCAAGAAGACTGTTTAAACCAACTCATCTCACAGGAAGAAGTTATCCTAGAGATAACCAGTCTTTGCCTTTAAAATGAGCTCATGTTTCTCTGTGACATGAGAGTACAGAACCATCTTTGGTCCAGAATATTGTACAAAATTTTCAGGCAATGTCTGATTACAAAATATATATTTATTGGCTTATTAAGAACAGCTGTTTTAGATTTGTAATGTGAAGCCAGACAGAGCTGCTGTGGACAAGTAACAGCAGAAATTTTCTTTTGTTTTTGTAAATATTTTATTTTGAAATCCTTTGACAATTTGGACTGATTGCACCAAAGAGTCCCCTAATTTGGTTGACATATACATACTTGTCTTTTTTTTTTTTTTTTTTAGTTTTTTCTTTAAATTTAAAAATAAAATAATAAATGATGTAACTCCTGAGCTGTATTTTATTTTTACAACATTCAGTGAGGAATTTGCATTCAGTAGGCATACTTTGTGCCATCTTTATGGCCTATTTTTAAGGTAGCAACTTAAAGGATTGCTGTTTAATTTGCCCACACACAGCTCCATTGTTGCAGCCTGTTAGTGCAATTAGATTTGTGCAGTAGTAACCATATTAATGCATACTGCATTTTCTTCCATGTACGCTAATGATCCCTCCGATTTATGAAAAAAGAGGATCATTTTTTGTGGGTCGTGGTGGTTTTCAACAACTACCTGCTACATCATTAGGGTGATTACCTGATGTTGCAGTGTGCATGGGCATTCATATGCCTGTGATTGTATTTAAAAAAAAAAAAATTAAAAAAAGTAGGATAAAAAGCATGAGTTCTTGAATAAAGTAACACTTTATTCCCATAAGCTGGACAAATATATTATTTTTCGTTTGAGGGGTTTTTTTTAGTCTACGATATGATGCACAAAGGATGTCTATTTTGTTATCATGGATGTGTGGGTATTTAGAATCGCTGCTGTGTTATTTTACTTTTCTATCGGTACAAGCAAGAGTAAATTGCAAACAATCAGAATTTTATCTGTGACAATGTGTGCAGCTGAGTTAGTTTCAGCTGTTTTCAACCATACAGTTGCTGAAAGGATCCAATCTATTAAAATGTACCTGTCTTAAAAACAGGAGGAAGCTATGTTGTGCACTGAGTCAATAGTCAATTAAGTCATTAGATAAATGACAAAATGGAAGATGACTATTGTTTCAGTCCAAAAATTAACTGCTTCCACTGTGGGTGACTGGTTCACTTTAATACCATAAAGCCTTAACAGCATAGCTTAATCTCGCTTTTGCTGTGACGCTATTGATTTACAATGCTAAGCCTGGACCTTGGGCTAAAAAATTGTCACACCATTTAGTGTGGATGGGGGAGACCCACAAATGTAGAATGTTTTGATATACGCAATCCTACAAAATGTAAAGAGCCACATTTAAATGTTTATACATTTTAAAATCTCTAGTTAAGTACACAAAAATCCACTTTTTTGACGGTATGACCTTATATAGAGGGTATTTGAAAGAACCCAAAACTTTGATTTGATTTTTTTTTTTTTGTTGTTGATTATCAAAATTTTCTATAGTGCAGTTGGCTTAATAGGGTAGGTTTTCTTTTCTAGGTTTTCTTTTTTTAAAAATTAAAATGACAATTCTGTCAATCTAATGCACTAAAATGTAAATTGGGTTGAGCATTTGGGTGGATTTTTTTTTATTATTTTGGCTTTAGGCATTATGCAGACTTATGTTGATATTATTTTTTCTGGGCATATGTTGTGATTTGGGGGGGTTGTTTTTATTTTTTAATTTAGTTTGAGCAGAAATTTATCACCATAAATACTGTATTACCCTGTGTTTTAGGATGTATCTCTTTTTAATATATACAATAAAAGATCAGACGTGGTGGCATATTACAAAAGTATCAACTTTTTTGTTTTTTATTTCATTTATTTTTTCAAGCTTGTGATATTTTTACATACCAGGAAGCTGCATCACTGTTAAGCATTTGTATGCGGCTCTAATGCCATTGAAACATGCTGGCAATCTGTATATTGGATTTAAAACTTTGGAAATTGACAATAGAAGAA
The DNA here is from genome assembly GCA_031769625.1 of Taudactylus pleione. NCBI lineage: Eukaryota > Metazoa > Chordata > Amphibia > Anura > Myobatrachidae > Taudactylus > Taudactylus pleione. The sequence continues at coordinate 29,039,292 of JAUIMM010000052.1, forward strand.
ATAAAGATTTAATTAAGGTTTTATGTGAAGCGTCATGTTTTTGTTATCAAATGCAAGGTTCAGGCTTTTAATATGTTGAGGAGAATAAGGCTAAATAGAATTTTTGGGTATAGCAAAATAGATTTTTTTTTTTAGTTGAACTGTTTATTACATAATTGGCTTGTGAACAGATTGCAGTACAAACTGTAATGTTATAAATAAAAAGGGTAAAACATTTGTGCTCTTTTTTTTTTTCTTTTTTTTCTTTTTATATGTGGGGGGAAGCAGAGTTCATTATATTATAATGGACTCTACAGTTTAGCCTTCTGTTTGCTAGCAAAATAGAACTCCTATTGCAATGATAACAGACTGAGGAACAATACAAAGCAAGGGGCTTGTCAGTAAAGTTATGTTTTTTTAGCATTTAAATAGTAAAATATATCCATAAAACTTAGATAACAGAGTTTATACACACACTTGCGACGCTGTCAGGATGAATCACAAGATAGTTCCCATTTTATCATAGATGTAAATAATTTCTTTTCCTTTGTATAAATTAATCAACTTATGTAAAATTAGTCTTGTAGTTCTTCTTTCAATGGTTATTTCTTGGAAAGACTAATTATCCTCTAATAGTTCTTCCACTTTCTTTCTCATTCAAAAGAAAGGGCAATACATAGTGTAGTATTTCAGAAATTAAATCAACATATAAATACATATAAGGCTGTAAGCAAAAGCCACATGATAAAGAACAGCTAATCTAAAACAAGTGACTGCTACATAAAATTCCAATAAGGTGTGCAGTCCAGAATATGTAAAAGTGGGACACATACCGTGATCAGCACCAAACCTCGGTGCTAGGAAGTAAGAGGTTTCCGGACTCCTTCCCTTCCAGCAAAGCGGCTTGGTCGTCCACAGAATGCTCTGGATCAAGTATAAAGAGGAGTTGGTAAGTCCATAAAACGCTGCCAAAGTGATTCGAGTGATTACACTCTTCCTCAGGGCTTACTGGGCTTGATGGTGGATATTTAAAGCCACCTTGACCCGGAAGTATAACCAACATCATTGTTAAAAACTTCATTGTTCCTTATAAAAACATGTAAATAAACATTTCTACCTCAGGGTCTTTAGGGATCCACAGGGATACCTTGGGGTATAGGGCTTGGCTCCAGCCATGGGCACCACAGAGTTAAAGATGTCCCTCCCAGGATGCATCGGGCCCCCTCCTATACCCCGCCCCAAGGCACCTCAGTTTTAGTTTCAGTAGGTGCCCGGCCGGGAGCTGGGTCATCGCAGAGGGGGGCTGTGTATAACAGCCCCTGAAGATCTTCAAGAACGGTAGCATAGGACTGTCCAGCGGACGTCCATGCTACCGCTCCGACACCCCCGCCGGCGCCGACCACCGGTAGCGATCCGGGGAGCTCGGCGGGCTCTTGGGGGTTCCAGCTAGCAGAACCCCCGGGGGCCTTGGACTGTGGCCGGTCCTACGGGGGGCTACATAAGGTAAGCAGCGGGCATCTGCGGTAGGCGCCCGCTGACTCACAGTCCAGCATCCCCAGAGCTGCGGGCTCCCTGGGGACGGCAGTATGGTGGAGCCAGGCGAATGCCTGCGCTCTCCACTAGACCACCAGGGATACGGGGCTGGAGCATTGCGAAATACGCTCCAGCATCCCGGGGGGTTAATGGCCTGCCAAGGAAGGATGCCTTCCCTGTAGCGCTCAGGAGGCTCCTCCCCATCACTGCTCTCCGGCGCCTTACTTGTGGTTTTGGCGGGGTGAGGCAGTGATCCTCCCCAGGCCCACCTCCCTTCATCCTCCGACTTCCATTTTATGAGCAAGACGCTGTGGTGCAGGGTGCGGAGCCTGGGTGCCCCTTACATACCTCTCCTCCCAGTATAAGGTCAGCGTATGTAACGCTATCACTGCTAGGCTGTAGGTCTGTGTAAGTGATTTTATGCTAGCGCTGTGTGCCTGATCTTTTCTCCTGTCAGCCATTTTACTATCCCTATTTCTTCCTTCTGACCAGCCCTCTCAGTGTCAGTACTGTCAGGGTAGGAATTTACCTCACAGTTTAAGATTTATTTCTGTGAGAGGAGTGTCACATACAACTATGTCCAGTGAGGACTCTGTTAGAGGAGCACCTCCTATTTTCCTGCTCCAGATGTAAAGCAGGTGTGGGGGAGGGGGCGGTACTTCAGGATGGGTTATGTGCTGCATGTTTGGCCATCCCTGTACCCAGCACCTCTCAGGAACCACCTTGGGCTTGTTTTGCACAAGCCCTGACTGTTCTTGTAAATAGGTTTGCAGCCCCTCCTACGTTGCCACAATTGGGGTTTGCACAGCAGGCGGTAGTCCTGCCTCCTGTTCTGGGAGTTCCGGGGCTGATAGTAATGCAGTGCCCCCCGCAACATGTCCTTAATCAGGCTGACCCAGGTTTGTCTGATTCTGGGGTGCGGGGCTCTCAGCAGGATCAATCTAGACCTGCTAAAAGACCGTTATTGTCATATCCATCCGCTCAGGATGATGAGAACGACGGCTCGTCTGATGAGGGCAAAATTCTAGATTTGTCGGACACTGACACTCCTCAAGTAGGAGCAGAGGCTAAGTCTCGTATTTACATTCCAGGCCTCATACAGGCAGTCCGTGCGGCCATGGTAATTACTGACAACTTACCTGCAGCGCCTACTCATGCTTATTTTAAAGAGGTTAAAGGAGCTGCAGCAGTATTCCCTCTATCTGGTCAGCTAGTTGATCACATGGAGGAGGACTGGAAATCTCCGGGAAAAAGATTTCAACCTCACAAGCGTCTGGCTCGTACATATCCCTTTGCGGAAGATTACTAAATGGGAGTCTCAGGTGGATTCTCACGTGACGCGCTTAGTAAAGAGCGCAGCTTTGCCTATGCCATCTGTCTTCTCTGATGCATACTACAGACCGTAAAGTGGAGGTGTGCCTAAAGTCTATATTCTCTTGCTATGGAAAGGTGGGCGGATGCTTTGGAAGCATCATTTGCTTCTGCGGGTACCAGCGAACAGGTTGTGTTAGCGGGTAACCCTCGGGATTCCGCTACGTATATTAACGAAGCAGCTTTGGATTTGAGCCTGCTCACTTCTAGGATTTCTGCGGCGGCTGTGGCCGCTCGACGCTCCTTGTGGTTACGTTCTTGGAGGGCGGACGCTGAATCCAAGAAAGGCTTGGAATGCTTACCCTACAATGGGCAGGTCCTGTTTGGACCGGCTTTGGACAAAATAGTGGACACGTTGGCAGCTGCCAAATTGGCATGTCTGCCTTCAGCCCCGACTCCGTCTGGGTCTAAAAATCCGTCCTTTAGGCCCTATCGCCCTCCGGGAAAACCTAGGGTTCAGTCTTTTCCGAGACCTTCAGGTCCCAAAAAGACCGCTAAGACCAAGAAGCAAGTTTGGAGAACCAGACGTCCAGCTGCCAAGCTGGACGACAAACCCTCAGCCTGACGGGTTGGGCCTCCCCTTGGGGGATCCCAAGGTGGGAGGCCGACTTCTGCAATACACCCAGTGTTGGTTCAAAACCACCACAGACACTTGGGTAAGGGAGGTGGTATCTCAGAGATATGCCCTCTCCTTCCGCAGAAGGCCTCCTCATCAGTTCTTTGTAACAGCACGTCCTTCAGATCCAACGAAGGCTCTAGCGATCCAAGAGTCGGTGCGTTCTATGCTTCAGATGGGAGTAATAGAACCTGTTCCGTTATCCCTGAGAGGGACCGGATATTACTCCAACCTTTTTCTGGTTCAAAAGCCAAATGGATCCGACCTATACTCAACCTTAAGTCCCTGAACAAGTTTTTAAGGGTCCCTCGGTTCCGAATGTAGACTCTGCGTTCTATTGTTTTAGCTATGCAGCCTGGGGATTTTATGGTGTCCCTGGATATTCAGGATGCTTACCTGCATATCCCCATTGCCAGGGTTCATCAGCGTTACCTCAGATTTACAGTGTCGGACCTCCATTACCAGTTTCAGGCTCTACCGTTTGGCCTTTCCACGGCTCCTCGGGTGTTCACAAAAGTAATGGCGGTCAAGGCGGCACACCTGCGGTTCAGGGAGTTCGCCTGTTACCTTACTTGGATGACCTTCTGTTGTTGGCAGGGTCGCCACAAGTCCTTTGCAGCCATCTACAACTGACAATATCAGTATTGCAGGCTCACGGCTGGATAGTGAACTGGAAGAAGTCCTCTCTAATTCCTTCTCAGAGAATGGTCCGTCTTGGGCATTGTTGGACTCTCAGCAACAGAGGATCTTCTTGACGGAGGAAAAGATAGCCCTGTTGCAGTCCAAGATACGCAATGTTCTAAGCAGTCGCCGAGTGTCTCTTCTCTCAGCGATGAAGTTACTGGGTTGCATGGGGTCAACGTTCGACATGGTGGAGTATGCCCAGTTCCATTCCAGGCCTCTACAAATGTTGATCCTGTCCAGATGGGACAGAAATCCCCGCAGATGATGAGGTTCGCATCGGAAGTGCGCCTGTCTTTGACGTGGTGGTTACAAAAGTCTCATCTCAGCAGGGATCGTCCGTTTTGGATTTCTGATTGGGTCCTTCTAACAACGGATGCCTGCCTTCGGGGCTGGGGTGCTGTGACAGGCCCACACGTCTTCCAGGGCAGGTGGACGTCAGAGGAATCGGACCTGCCAATCAATATATTGGAAATTCGAGCAGTGTTCAGGGCGCTGCAGCATGCAAGACCGTTCCTGCTGGGGAAACCTGTGCAGGTTCAGTCAGACAACGCCACCACGGTGGCTTACCTAAATCATCAGGGAGGAACTCTAAGCCAAGCGGCTCTAAGGGAGGTGTCCCGCATTCTGACTTGGGCAGAAGGCAATCTTCCGGCCATTTCGGCCATCTTCATTCCGTGTGTGCTCAACTGGGAGGTGGACTTCCTCAGCCGCCACGATGTACACCCGGGGGAATGGTCTCTTCACCAGGAGGTGTTCCAATTCCTGGTGGACAAGTGGGGTCTTCCCGAAATAGACCTCATGGCCTCCAGACACAACCCCAAGCTGTGGGCGTACAGATCCCGAACAAGAGACGCAGGAGCTCCTGGTGGACGCTCTGTCGGCACGATGGAACTTCCAATTCGCGTACCTGTTTCCTCCGTTCTCCCTGCTGCCTCGAGTAATTCGAAAGTCCAGGCAGGAAGGAGGCAAGATCCTGCTGGTGGCACCTGCGTGGCCCAGGAGGAGTTGGTACTCTGATCTCCAGTGTCTATCCATCGACACTCCTTGGCTGTTCCCTCAGAGGCCGGACCTATTGTCTCAGGGTCCTTGTCTCTACCCGGACCTGAGTCGGCTATCTTTGACAGCGTGGCTCTTGAGACTTCCCTCTTGAGGTCCAAGGGTTTCTCTAGAGCGGTGGTCAATACCATGCTACATGCTCGTAAGCCGGCTTCAGCTAGAATTTACCACAGGGTGTGGCATACCTATTTTGAGTGGTGTCACCCTAAAGCGTACGATCCTCACGAGTTTAGAATATAGAGTGTGTTGGCTTTCCTTCAGGCAGGCTTGGATTTAGGTCTACGCCTTGCTTCACTGAAGGTGCATGTTTCTGCCCTGCCGGTTTTGTTTCAAGGAAGGATTGCTACGCGGCCTGATAGCCGTACCTTTATGCAGGGTGTCCTTCGCATCCAGCCTCCCTATGTCCATCCGGTAGCTCCATGGGATCTGGCTGTGGTCCTGAAGGCGCTACAAGATCCTCCATTTGAACCTTTGAGTTCGGTGGATCTGAAATGGCTTACAGCAAAAACAGTGTTCCTTTTGGCTATTGCTTCAGCCAGAAGGGTGTCTGATTTGGGGGCTCTTTCGTGTCGTCCCCCATTTCTAATTTTTCATTCGGAATTCCTTCCTAAAGTGGTGTCTAGTTTCCACATTAACGAGGAAATTGTGGTCCCATCCTTTAATTCATCTGATCTCTCAGCTGGTGAGGCTTCTTTGGATGTGATATGGGCTCTGCGGATTTACGTGGACTGTACCAGTTCTTTGAGAAAATCGGACTCTGTTTGTCCTATATGGATTTCATAAGAGGGGTTGGCCTGCCAATAAACAGACTTTGGCACGCTGGATCTGCATGGCGATCTCTGAGGCATACACTCATGAGGGACTTCCAGTGCCACCCTCTGTGAAAGCTCATTCTACAAGATCTGTGGGACCTTCGTGGGCAGCTCGATGTGGCGCCTCAGCTGTTCAGCTTTGTAAGGCGGCCACGTGGTCCTCCATACTTTCGTCAAGCATTACGCCTTTGACACATTTGCTTCTCAGGATGCTTCCTTCGGGCGGCGGATTCTCCTCTCTGCACAGGAGCGTCCCCTCCCTTGAAGGATACTGCTTTGGGACATCCCCAAGGTATCCCTGTGGAACCCTAAGGACCCTGAGGTAGAAAACAGGAGACATGGTAAGAACTTACCTTTATCTCTGTTTATACGAAGTCCTTAGGGTCCACAGGGCGCCCGCCCTGACGCCCTGTGCTTCTGTAGGGTGTTGTTCTGGTCACCAGTTTCTGTCTCCCTTATCTATGAGAATGTGAATCTTGTGTGTTCCAGACTTTCTTCTTCCTTTTTCTTCTCTCCCGGCCTATGGCTTGATACTAAAACTGAGGTGCCTTGGCCTGGGGGCGGGGTATAGGAGGGGGCCCGGTGCATCCTGGGAGGGACATCTTTAACTCTGTGGTGCCCATCGCTGGAGCCAAGCCCTATACCCCAAGGTATCCCTGTGGACCCTAAGGACTTCGTAGAAACGGAGATAACAAAGGTAAGTTCTTACCATATCTCCTGTTGTTCTATAAATCCAATCATTAACAAATATATTTAAAAAAGAATACTATATAAAATTGCTCAAAAGTCTCAAAAGTATTGATCAGAAACTTCTTTATCTACTCCGTTTCCAGGTCATCTACGAGTGAGTGTTCGTGCCAAAACGGGCCTATGTTCTAATAAAGTTCATTGAATGAAGAATACATAAAGGAGAGGCCGGAGTTGTTGTTGTTTACTTCCAGTATTCACCGGAAGTGGTGCGGCCGCGTGTCTAGAAAGTATGTTGGAGGTTAGAGTATACAAACCTCCCCTCTTGTGGGCAGGTTACATGGTCACCTGACAGAGCCGTGCCCTCCCATGGGAGTATTTTAAAACCACATGGTTCGTGTTAGTAAACACGAGGAAAGTCAGCCGTCGAATAACCGGAAGTATAAGTCCGCACACTTCCGGTAAGTCTATAAACAGGATAATAGTATAACGGTTTATGTATACCAAATCATCACAAAGAAAAACTTTGGTCATGTGACGACATGCAAATCGTGCTAAAATATCTAAAAAAAATAAATAAAAATAAAATGTATAACTATAGCATAGTAACAATAATAATAAAATTACATATGTAATTAAAACTTATAGTGTAACTTTTGAAACTTACTAACATTTCTTAAGTTACACTATAACAATCAGTTTTATTTACATATGTAATTTTATTATTGTTACTATGCTATAGTTAGATACATCTTTTTAGATATTTTAGCATGATTTGTGTGTTGTCACATGACCAAAGTTTTTCTTTCTGATGATTTGGTATACATAAGCCATTATACTATTGTCCTGTTTATGGACTTACCGGAAGTATGCGGACTTATACTTCCGGTTATTCAGCGGCTGACTTTCCTCGTGTTTACCAACACAAACCATGTGGTTTTAAAATACTCCCATGGGAGGGCACGGCTCTGTCAGGTGACCATGTAACCTGCCCACAAGAGGGGAGGTTTGTATACTCTAACCTCCAACATAAACTTTCTAGACAAGCGGCCGCACCACTTCCGGTGAATACTGGAAGTAAACAACAACAACTCCGGCCTCTCCTCTGTTTTTTTCTTCATTCAATTAACTTTATTAGAACAAAGGCCCGTTTTGGCACCAACACTCACTCGTAGATGACCTGGAAACGGACTAGATAGAAGTTTACTGTCAGTAATTTTGAGCATTGTTATATAGTATTTTTTAAATATTGTTAATGATTGGATTTATAGAATGTTTATTTACATGTTTTTGTGAGGAACAATTAAGTTTTTAACAATGATGTTGGTTATGCTTTAAATAGCCACCATCAAGCCCAGTAAGTCCATACAGCCCTGAGGAAGAGCGTAATCACTCGAATCACGTTTGCAGCATTTTTATGGACTTACCAACTCATCTTTATACTTGACCCAGAGCATTCTGTGGATGACCAAGCCGCTTTGCTGGAAGGGAAGGAGTCCGGAAACCTCCCATCCATGCTTACTTCCTAGCACCGAGGTTTGGTGCTGATCGCGTTATGGATCCCACTCTTATATTTTCTGGACTGCATACCTTATTGGAATTTTATGTAGCAGTCGCTTGTTTAAGATTAGCAGTTCTTTATCATGTGGCTATGCTTACAGCATTGTATGTATTTACATGTATGGCAAAAAGGGAACTATCTTGTGATTCATCCTGACAGCGCCACAAGTGTGTGTATAAACCCTGTTATCTATATTGACTATTTGGTTATGGTGGACTCCAAACTTCACTTGTCCTAAACATCTTTTGATATCCATAAAACGTGTTTGTTTATATTTTGTACAATTTTATATATAGTTTGATGAAGGGGCAATGTAAAAATTCAACAATTTACTCTTAATTAATTTTGCCCATTATGTTTTTAATTCCAAAGCACTTAAATGGTTTTTAGATTTTGGGCTTCAAGACAAACCACTTTGGCCTGATCAAGAGGTGGACACAGTTGCAGCCACGACTTTCTTTTTCCGCAACTGCGTATTGTATTTTTATGCAAATTCTGTGACAGATTTCCAACTTACCGAGAAACCCAATGGCAGCAGCTGTATTCCGTAACAGCATGTACTAAGACTTCTAATCGGTCACAACTTTGAAGATTGCATCTACCCTAGGGCAGGTGCAATTTCACACTCTTGCCCTGACACTGGTGGCCATGAATAATGTGTCTTTGATTGCAGTCGTTCTCCACAATACTGCAGCGTCTGGCTACCCACAACCCTGTTACCTTCCTGAAACACCAACCCAAAATTGCATCTCTCTGCGTACAATTTTGAGCTGCGTCTTCGAGCAGTAACTATTGGGACACGTGCAGTCCGACTTGGATGCATGCTGAGCCTGAAAACAATGGCCGCTTGCATGCGGCTTCGAAAATGACAAGCACCTATGAATCGGGCCCCTTAAGTTTTCAGCATAAGCACAAAAATTCAGTTTTGCTGGTCTATACAATTAGTACTTGCTTCAGTGTGGAAACCTGACTATCTAGCTCTTAAGTTTTTATTTAGTTTATTTTTTTTTATAGGCAGACAGATATGTCCTTAGCTAGAAATAGTCATAATGCCTATATATTCAGTGGCTGTAAGAAGTATGCACCACCTCTTTGTCATGTTTCATTAATTTAATCAAAATGGATTTATTTGGGAAATTTTACCAATAATAACACTATGCTCTGCAATGCCAAAAATAAAACCTTTTCATCACAACCAATAAACCAGTTCTAATTGTGTAATTAGTCTTAGTTGCACTTAAACCTTAGTATCTTTTGCAAGTCATTAGAGTCCACATGTATACAATTAATGGTTCATTTGTTTAAAAATACTTACCTGAGGTCTCTTGTATTGTATGGAACTTCATTATGAAGACTAAATATTTAGAGCAAATCAAAATAGTTTGTTTTTGTAAAAGCACCAATCTTAGGACATGTGTAAATGTGGGTGCATAGCGGTCTATGCAAAGGTTTGACACGTCTGGTCAAAGTAATTTTACTAGATCTGAGTGAAAGTTATCACCACTTCTGTGAAGTAATGTTTGTTTTACGTGTATATACACCAGTGTATACTGTCATATTCTGCAGTGCTTTACAGAGAATATAAATCCCTACCCCATTGCAGCTTGGAATCGATATTCTCTACCACACGGGTTACTATTCTCTATCACACTAGGGTTAATGTGTTAATTTTTTTCAGAAACCAATCAGTATGTTTAGGGAGTGTGGGAGGAAACACATGCAAGCATAGGGGTTCGAACCCCAAACAGATGGGTCATGACCTTGATTTGAACTCATGACCTCCGTGCTGTGATGCAGTAATCCTAAGCACTACATCCATTAATCTTTTGTTCATGTAAGTACTTAATGGTGGATTTTGATGTAAATTTTCAATGGTCTTACTCAATGTGCAAATCTTTACCTTTTCTAGAATGTAATGATAAGCAAATTCTACTGTAGCTATCATTTATCTATTGGTAACTTTTTTGCACTTGTCCTCTTTACAAGGTTTGATAGACCTCCCTCTAAATGTGGTTGAAATCTTTCTTAAACCTATATAAGTCCATGAAGATGAATGAAACATCAAGGGGTAAAACGTATCCATGAGGAATGGACTCAGGTGGCAAAGGATCAGTCTAAGAGTAGGACTAGAATTCATGTATCCATTCAATGATTGAAACATTTTTTTTTTAATATTTTTGTCTGTAAAGTAGATGCAACAATAGTTAGCATGTCTGCAGAACTAGAATTAGTCTTTAGGATGGGGTCCTATTAATCTGGCCCCCCTACCAAGGTACGTGTTGTACAATATAAAGACATGCCAACAAAGATAAATAGGTTTTAGATATCATCTGTAACGTCTTACTACTGCCCAAGCTCTCATCTGAGTAAGTTGGGTTTGAGGCTTGCAAGACAGTCTACAAAGCTTAATTATAGTGATATCAATTAAACCAGTTGTTTAAAAAAAAAAAATGTGAATGGTTTATTCCAGACCTTTCCCCCTCAAAATAAAACAGGTGATCAAGATATTGCTTCAATTGGATTAAATCCCAATAATAGGAAGTCGGAACGTGTAAGGGCCAAAATAATGCATGTGATAAACATTTTGTAGAAGCATGGCTGAATTTGTAAACTAGACAAATTGTCAACTCATCCCTTCACAGCAAATAAAACTCTCGGCTGTACAAGAAGTACCATACAAATAGGCTTGCTATATTTCAAAAATAAAAAAGGAACACATTCGCAGGTATCTAGTTTGCACAGTCAACCCCCACACTATTGCATAAATCCCATAATATAGGAATTCTATTGTCATGAAGGCAAAATACAGGCTATACATAGAATTTAGTGGTGTCCAAATTAAAATACAAAAATTAGAGAGTCCTAGCCCGGCAGACTTGAAGGTTCCCAAGCCTATCTCTGGCTATTAGTAGGTTATGACGTGGGCTGGCGTCACTTTGAGTTTTGACTGGCAGTGGCTGTAGTCAGTTTTTGAGTCTGTTATGACACCAATCTGTAATAAACAAATGTAAATACTGTAAATGTAAATGCTCGTATCAATCACCTGTAACCAGCATCCATCAGCTGTCGCCTCCACCCCAATCACTGACACCGGAATGTCTACACAATGGTAATCCAATAAAGTGATGGAAGACCTCGCACAGTTGGGGGGATACCACCAGGTATTGTGTACAAGTCACTGGGAACAATTGTAGAGCGACCTATGGCTGAGTAATGTGGTCTGAAAAGAAACTTCATAAAAATATACTGGAGAGCAGTATGGAATGTGTTTTCAACATTTTCATCAATTACCAGGTTCTGGAAAAGCATCTTGGAGACAAAACCGTAGAAAAAAAATCTTAATTTCGCTTTTAGCATTTAATTCGGCAGGCACAGAGAATGCAGTGTCTGATTATCTGAGCTGAAGAACAGTTTTATTTAAATGGTCTCTACATCAAGAAGCTTTTAAGATACTGTTTTGGGTTTCCTCAAATGGACATTACAGCCACAAACCAGATTGCCAATATACCTCTCTGGACCTATAGGTCCAGGGACAGGAGGAGTGGTTTGTCAATACCATGGAGGTTTCAGTAAAGGGGGGCATCCACTACACGATTTTAGCAGGCGATTGAACGATAACTACGTCGTTATCGTTCAATTGTTTATAAATCGTGCAGTGTTTGGTCGTTACCTATCAACGATGCGCGCTCCCGCTGGTTGTTTGATCGTCTCGTCAGTCGACCGAACATGCAGGTCAATTTCACTTGATCTATTAAAGATCGTTTGCAAATCGTTCAGACTGAAAGATAAAATTTCAAGGGAAAATCGTTTAGAGATTAAACAGGGAGTAGATCGTCTAGTGGATGTGCCCCTTTAGCCCATGCTTTCTCTCTGTTTCTTATGCGTCGCGTGCTGATTAAAAATAGAAATGATGATGCAACAAAAACTAAAATAGGTTGGATTCCATCATGCTTAGTAGGATGCTATAAGAGTGGGGAAACCAATTGTGTATATTACATATTGCTATATTAGCAATATGGTTAAGACCATACCATTGAGATCCAGAAATAAAGAATTTAAGATAATGTAATTTATCAACTGTAACACCAATTATGTATGATGTTATCTGAAGCCATCTGTATTATGTTGGGAGAACATGAACACAGAAAAAATATCAGTAAGGTTATGATAGTATCACATATCACTTTACTTCCATACACAATGGGAATCCAGATTAGAGATTACTAGAGTAGAGCATGTAAAAGTAATAACAAGAGGGGGAGACAGATTCTGCAAATTCCTTTGCAAACAAGTCTTTGGATCTAGTCATTTAACTCCAGGGGGCCTGAATGTTAAATAAATTTACAAATTATGAGACCAAACATGTCCACCTGCCTAATATGCTGTTGCTCAACAAGGCATAGACTCTACAAGACCTAAAGGAGTCTTCTATCACCTGGTACAAAGATATTACCAGCAGATGCTTTAGTTCCCATAAAAGTTGAAAGGTAGATCCACCATGCTTGGAATTGTTGTTTCAAGACAGAGAGCATTTGGGCTATTTAATTGAGATCTGGTGAATTTGAAGGCCAGGGCAACAACATTGTTAGTCCAAAACATTTTCAAACAATCATGCAGGGTGGCATGGCATATATTCCTGCTGAAAAAGGCCTCTTCCTCCTCAGAATACTAATGCCATGAAAGGATGGACCTGGTCTGCAACATTTTGAAAGAGGGTGGTCAGTATAAAATTAATGTTCACATGAATGACTGGACCCACGGGTTTCCCTGCAGAACATTTCCCAAAACATCACACTCCCTCCACTGGCTTGTCTTCTTACCAATAATGCATCTTGGTGCCATCTCTTCTCTTACTAAATGATGCACACATACCAGGCCATCCACAATAAGTAACAATACAGGAATCATTAGACCAGACGATCTTCCATTGATCCAAGGTGAAGTACCGATGCTCATGTAGATATTATAGGCACTCTTTTGATGGACACTGGTTAGCGTGGTCATGCTGACAGGCCTGTGGCTATGCATCCCCATCCGTAACAGGTGTGGATGCACTTTATGTCATGACATACTCCAGTCCCCATTATTAATTTTATTTTACGATTTGTGAGACAGTAGCCTTAGTCTTGGTGTGTACCAGAAGGGAGAGCCTTTGTTGACCTCTCATACCGATAAGTCATGGCTGCCTAGCACCCTGTTGGTGGTTTTTCCTTCTTTGGACCACGATCAGTAGGTACTCACCATGGCTGACCTTCAGCAACCCACAAGCTTTGATGTTTTGGAAATACTCTGACCATCATCTGACCATATCTTCTGCATTCAACACACTGACTATGCGTGTCTAATGTCAGCTTATAGCTAATATATCCATAACCTTAGCAATTGCCATTAAGATAGTCAATGTAACTTGCTTTATATGGAATTCATGTTTTGGTTCATTGTTGTGCACACTGATTGAACAAATCATTATGACCACCGGGTTAGGAATATGCTTAGACCAGTGGTTCTCAAACTCTGTCCTCAGGACCCCACACAGGTCACATTTTCCAGGTCACTCAGCAGGAGAACAGGTGTATTCATTATTCACTGACATATTTTAAAATATCCACAGGTGGCTCTAATTATTTTACTTTTGATTCTGTGAAGAGACCTGGAAAACATGCACTGTGTGGGGTCCTGAGGACTGAGGCCCTGATTCAGAGCCGGACGCTCTGACGGAGCGCTCGCTCTGAATCAGGGCCATCTTTCTGATTTTTTTAGAGCGGCCCCCTGGCCACTCATATAGCTGTGGGTGACCACCCACAGCTATAGCGAGCGGCCAGGAAGATGGTCCTTGTGGTAGGGTCTTGTTGCCGCAAGCCCTGGAGTGCTTTTGGCTCTATCAGAGCCGAAAGCACTCCCACTGACATCACTTGTGATGTCAGTGGGGCCGGGCCCAGATGGTAGGCGTTCCCATGGGAACGCCTCCGTCTGGCCAGCCACGCCCCTGGCATGCCCACCAAAGGGGGCGTGCTGTCACCATCGACAGCACGCCCCCTTTGTAGTGAGACCCATAGCGACGGCTTGCCTGTCGATATCCGGGTCTCGCGCATGCGCATGACGGAGCCGGGTCAGTCGTGCGCATGCGCACTGGGCCAACATCGCCCCGCTTGCGAGCGGGTCTGAATCAGGCCCTGAGTTTCTAAAGTCTGTCATTTGGTCGTTTTCCAATCCGTTTTGCTCTTAGTAAATAGTCTGATTGCAAAACCGACAGAAAAAACATAAGACACTTAGTAATTATACCCCCAAGACTTAACACTGAAACAGTAGATACATTAAACATATCAATAAAATAATGGGTTTACAGGATACACCACCTACACCTAGCTCACTAATTATATTTAATTTTTTTGTTTTTTAGAAGAACAGTATTTATAGTACATTATGTGACTAAACGTCTGAATAAGGAATGGAATCATTTGGAGAAAGGTGAACTAACTAATAGGTTAAGCAATATGTTTCACTCTCAAGAGAAAAAACATTAATTGGTAGTCTAGATCCCATGGACAGAGATGGAAAAATCCTTTAAAATATGAGAATGTTCGTAGGTACAGTGATCAAATGAAGTGTGGCTATGGCTTCTGTCTCCAGAGCAATTGCAATTTGGATAGACAATCTGGGCGCGATTCAAATGTTTTTTTGGTCGTGATAATTAATGAACGCCCAGTTTGCTATTCAATTGTTCTAGGTGCTCATTAATTATCGCCCTCTTCGCCGACTATGAGTCGAGGTTTAGCTGTGTAAAACTGCTAAACCCGTCTTAATTTCTAGTTGGGTGTGCTATCTGCGGTTAGCGTGCCCTAACCAGGGTGTTTCAGACACATTTCTGCTCGCACCCTCCTGAGTGCGAGCAGAAATGCCGGCGGCTATCGTGACCTGACAGAGCAACAATTGAATTGCTCTGTCGGGCGTCTTAAAAAAAAAAAAAAAGCCACCGGCAGAACTATTGAATCGCCCCATCTGTATACTACTGCTCAAAAAAGTAATTAGACAAAATGTTATATATTATATTGTGATAGGATCACTGGTAAAGTGGTCTGTGACAGGGACATTTATCCCAGATTCCTGTCCTATGTGTTTTAAACCCCCAGGAGAAAGTCTGCAGTGTAGCAGGCTTGAGTTTCGGCTTTTTGAAAAGCCGGTTTGGGACCTGGGGGTTGTGGGTGAGAGGAGAGGGAGGGCTCCACCCACGGCCACTCCAGGTTTTGGTTCTCGCAGCCTGGTAACAGGCTTGTTAGTTTTCCACCTGAGAGTGGCCAATATAAGCCTAGTGTGTTGTGGGCTGATTGTCTCACCTGGGAGAGCAGGCAGGGAGTTTGCTCAGAGACACTTGAAAAACCTATTTGTGAGTACTGTGCTGTGCTTTGTTGCTGGCGAGGGCATTAGGCCCTGCCAGGTTCTGGTAGTGAGGGAACTACCTGTGAAGTTAGTGCCCCGACAGGGCTTGGATTTATGTTTATGTTTTCTTTATGTTATTTCTGACATTGTACAATAAAGACTGGCGCCGACCAGCTTGTACTTGCATCCAGACTGGTGTGCTGCTTCCCTGCTGCTGTGTGTGTGTGTGTAAGGAAGGAGTCCTCTACCCAGGAGAGGGACCCCCTAACCTAACTGTGTCACAATATATTAACTGATTTCATTTATCGAGCCTCAATGGATACTATTACGTTTGCAGCTAAAGGATCATCATACACGTTGGTGGTGAGCCCTATGGCTGTATTCATTGACAGCAGAACAGCATTCTGAAACAGCCTACCAGCTTTGCTCTGAGTGTTTGGTAAAAAAAACTGGACATGATGATACAAAGAGGAATTGAACATAGTTTACCTAAGGTGAATACAAAAGTCTTTTCTGTTTCTTTAAGGCATCAGTTCAAGGAAGCCAGATCCTATCTCCCTGGCAGACAGTATATTAGAAGTTGTTTCTGTAATGTAGCCAGGTGTCATTTCTATTCCTTTTGTGAAACAGCAATCAGACAAGTTGAAATCCTGCCACCTGCAAGGATTGTATGAGGCTGCATTATTCCATTGGGTACACAATCCCGGTACACACATTGTAGGCAGTTGTAATCCTGGCGCCGATATCCTGACGGTTGAAATCCAGACGCGTGCAGGTAAGTAATTTAACCCTTCCCCTAACCTCCCATAGCCTAACCCTATCCCTCCCCCTAGTGGCTAACCCTAACCATACTACTTACAGTCGGGATTGCAGCCATCGGGATTCTGACCCTGTCGGGATTCCGGCGCTGGGATTGTGTGCGTTGGGATTTTCTGGTGTAAAAACAGAAGACTGCACTTCAAGAGACCAAATCGTTGGTAAACACCAAGCATTTCTGTATGGAATTTGTAAATTCCATCTTATGTACAATAGAAGGAGACTGCTCAACATACATACAGTATATTAACAGGATGCCTACCTTCACCTATTTGAAGCCCCTCCTCTGGAGCCACCACTGGTTTCAACAAATAATTTGGGATGCATCAGAAAGATCTCTTGGTGATAAATCAAAATTCCAACTTGAGAAAGTTCTACTCTCATCACGAAAGCCCCATCCTTTCTTACACTCCCTCCACGGCTTTTGATCCCTTTCACTACATGAAAACATCCCTTACCTAGGTCACTAATGACCTTCTCTCCACTAAATCAAAGGGTCATTTTTATCCTCCTTGACCTGTCAACTATCTTTGACACATTTACCCCCTCTCTTCTATAAAACTCTCCACTCTCTTGGTTTCCTTAGCCCTGC
Source organism: Taudactylus pleione (assembly GCA_031769625.1). NCBI lineage: Eukaryota > Metazoa > Chordata > Amphibia > Anura > Myobatrachidae > Taudactylus > Taudactylus pleione. The sequence goes on from JAUIMM010000052.1 coordinate 29,056,376, forward strand.
CATCTCATAAGTGTCTAACCATTAATTTTATATCTCAAACCCTTCTCTTCCCATTGGTAACCCTCACAGCTCTATTCTTGGCCACTTTCCTTTATCTCTTTACACCTCTCCCTTGGTAAGCTTAACTCTTTCAATCTCCTTTGCCATCTGTATGCTGATTATGGGCCAGATTCAGAGATGTACATTCATGCGAGGATAAACGCACATCTTCGATGTTTAGGGGTCTGCGCCTGCATGATTGACATGCTGCAGTATTTTGGGGGCAGAGTGGGGGTGTGCCTGGTTACTATTCTGGGAGGGATGAGCCCAGGGTCTGCGTTGGCGGATGCAGATTCCTGGCCTCTTGCGTGGCCAGGCTGTGGGAAGCTTCAGCTCCTGCAACACCTGACCAAAGGAGCGACCATCAGTCACAATGTTGATCCCAGCCTACGATGTCGATCGCAGTGCTGGGATCGCAAATGCAACAAGAAGGTGTCTGACACCACTTTCTGTATTTGCATCTGAGATGGATGGATTTGCACAGCTGCATGTGTGCGACTGTGTAAATCTGTCCATCTCTGAATCAGGCCCTATATACGAATCTACTTCTCTTCCTCTGACCTCTCCTGCTCCACTCATTCATGCATCTACAAGTGTCTCCCTTCCATATTTTCCTGGATTTATCAGCTGTTTATTAAACACAGTATGTCTAAAGGTGCATACACACTTTACGATTTTTTTGAACGATTTAACTATAACGACATTATCGTTCAATCGCTGAAAAAATTGTTCAGTTTCTGAGTTATAATGATGGACGATTATCGTTCATGCGCGTTCCCGTTTGTACCTCATTCTGACTGACCAACTGAACGATTTTCATTAACGGAAGTTACAAAAATCGTTTGTAGTTCAAAAAATCGTTCATTACACTTTAAAAAATCTGACAGAAAATCGTTCATAAAATCGTTGGTAACAAAATCATTGTGTGTGTATGCAGTTTTAGACTGAGCTTATTGTCTCCAGCCTCCCATCCCCCCGGGGTCCTTTCTCTACTCCAGCTCTCTATTTCAGTTGATAATTCTATCCTCTCTCCACTCTCTCAAATGCACTGTCTTTCTCTCCTCCAAATGTTTAATATATTTTATCTGTGCCCTCTTTAATATAATAACAATCTGTGGCTGCTTTAGTAGAAAATTAATATGTGCCTCTATTAATGTAATAAATATTATCGGTGCCCTTATAGTCTAAATAAAAATATGTGCCTCTTTTGGGCACCACAGAGGGGTTAGGGTTAGGCTTTGGGGGGGAGGGTTAGGTTTAGGCACAAACGGCAAGGGTTAGGGTGCAAGAAAGGAGGGTTAGGGGGAGAAGCTGGGGATGGTTAAGTATACTTACCTGACCCCTGTCTGGATACCGAGCATCGGGATGCCGCTGCCGGCATTTTTACAGTAGGCATCACGACTGCCAGTATTTCATACCAACCCCCTTGTTTAAGTCTCGGAAGCAGAAGTTTAAATGTACTGCACATTATCCTTTATATAAACAAACCATACCCTTGCTGTGCTAATAAACACTGTACAAGTGCAAATAGAAGCTCTTCCTGCAGGATCCTTGTCAGCACTGGATCTAGAAATCATAACAAAAGACAAAGCAGGATGTTTCTTGTTGGTATCCTGCCAATGCCCACATTGGAAGTTGCTCCATGACTGGAGCTCCCACTCTCAAGAGTGTTGTTGTGACGTGTACTCCATCTCTTCCTCTTGGGACTTAGTGAATGATATTTAATGCACATTTGTTACTATTTACATGTGCAGGTTTTTAATCCCTTTTTACTATTAAATATTATTTTAAAAAATAATACACTATTATTTTGTGGTGCTGTCGGTGCTGGGATTTATTGCAGACCTATTGCAATTGCTTAAGCCATTGGAGTCTGCTTATATGCTATTGCTGTGAAACCATTGATTTAAATACTGTGATGACCACAATTCATTTGGAGCAATATCCGATAAGCCTGCTTTAATTGATCTAAGAGTACACACAATATATGAGTTATCATTTCACTATTGGATTATAACTACTACACTATGAGCGCCTTCCTGCTTTGTTTTTTACTCTCATTTACAATGGCGTCCCTACCTCTTATGACACCTGGTGCGAGTAGTGGTGGGCGGGCATCTAGTGCGTGCTTCAAAGCCGTGAGATGGTAAAAGGGGCTGTGGCCTCGCAAGTGGGGCGTGGCCTTGGCCTCACGGCCCTAACCACCATTTTTGTCACTCCGGGGATCCCAGAGATGCGGACTGCCCCGGGGACCAGTATGTTTGCAGTGCCTGCTCCCTCACAGTGTTAGGAGCCAAGTCCTGCACATAATGCTACAATGCAGCTGAGGAGGAGTTGGGACTTTGGTGTCACCCCCCTTGTGATGCCACTGCTCATTTATATGTTTGTGCAGTTTAATTACAGAAACTATTCTGCAACAATATCACCAGATCATCCTGGCATAGATGGAACTTTCGAATTAGCACCCAGCAGTTTCGGTTGCCACACTTCACAAAGATAATTCAACAATATGTAAATGATGCATGAAATAAGTTCCTCCCAATGGACCACTACAACCCTCGCTAGTTCCTTCTGGTTCTCGCAGAGATTTCGCTTCAGAATTTATTCCAAATCTACAACCCTCCAAAGTATTCACCACTATATTGTACATAGATTTTCTAAGATGTCATATTTCCTACCATTTACCAAATAACTCACTGCACTTCTAGGAGCACATTTGTTTTTTTTGTTTTTTTAAATAAGGCTCCAAGTTTGTCCAGACTGCATAGTTTCAGATAAAGGTTCACAGTTCAAATTCCATTTCTGGGGTGCATTTTTGTGAAATTCTTCAGATAAAATAAAAATGTCATCAGGATACAAACTAGAGACAACCGGGCAGACAGAGAGCGTAAATCAGTGTCTCAGAATGTTTTACACATCTATAGCAATCATCAGTAAGACAACTGGGCTGAGCATCTATCTCTAGCAGAATTTGCTTATAATAGCAATCATTATGCCCCCACATTGCAGAGTCTCTTTTGTGCAAGGTATGACTACCATCCTCAACTATTCTCTGTTTGCAGCAGTTCCAGTAATGTACCAGCAATTCAAGAATTACATTGAAACACAAAAGTGTAGAAAGACTACTATCAATTTATACCAAGCACAGTTAACTGTACCTTCATCTGTCATGTTGCTCTATCTTCGCAAATATTAAAAATTCATTCCACTTACTATAGCAAGCTTGGTAGTCAATATGACTACCGGGTGTTTGAAGATATTGTTGTAGGCTGAGATAGGTTTCGAGCTTCTGGCATTGTTTAAAAGTGTCTGCACATTTGCTGCTATTTAACCTGACTGTGATTGGAGCTCAGCCCCCTAACACTTAGGGGTATATTCAATTGGGTACGAGAATAGCAAGAATCCCGCACCTGTGGGGTTTTGCCTGCAGGTACAGATTTTTTGGTGCACCGTCTTTTACTTTTTGTGCGCCGGGAAGTTTTTTTCGCGCACCTTCAGAGCACGACCCGTTTTTCCTAAAATCCCCAATTTTAGGGAAAAAGGTTGGTAAATGCTCTGGGACCTTGGCAGCACCCCTAATAATGACTAATTAAGCAATTGGAAGTTTCCAATTTTCTAAATTAGTCAGCAATACTCAGCAACCCCCGGTGTATGTGTTCCCCCCCCCCCCCCCCAAGTTCAGTGTGCCCCACGGAATGGGTGCTGGGGCTGGGAGACCTACATCTCCCAGCAGCCTTTATCCCTCCCAGCAGCCCCCTCTCCAGTGAGAAGATAGAGTAGAGGCCACCGGGAGCCGTGGAGACCACCGGAGACCCTGCGGAGGTAAGTGCAGAATTTTTTTTTTTAAGCGGTTCAGGGTTTTCAGAGCTGAAACCACTGTGGAAACTTCTTTTAAATTGGTTACCGTGGGTATCGGGAGTGCGCATACCAACGTTAATCCAAAATTAGGCGCAAGGTTTTTTCCTCACTAAACCTCACGCCCAATTGAATATGCCCTTAACAATGGCACATCGCCTAGCAGTCAATGCTAGGTGATTATTCTTTGAACCTACATTTGTATGCACCACACAAACATTTGTGTTAGATTTTGGCTTTCATCTTGGCTTGTTCCTTGACTACTCTCCTATCTGCTCCATTATTTAGATTCCTGTGTACCGGCTTGGCTTGTTATCTGACTATGCTTTGCTTATTCCCTGGGATGTTTTACTCATACACCACACCATTCTGCCTGTTATTGCACCTTGATTTACATAACTCCTGTCTGCTGATCACTCCTCGCTGTGTACCAATCTTAGAATGTCTTACTACAAACTTTGTGTGGGCTGATACTGCAGGACAGTTGAGCAGAATGCTAATAAATCTATTCTTTGGTATTTGCTCACTAAATGTTACCTTATTTGTTCTAGTGTTCTATCCTATAATATTAAAAACAGGGACATGAGGAATATATAGTTGAAAAAGTTTTAATTCGAGGAAGATATTTATTGTGTTGGGTACAGGAGGTCGACAATGACTGTCACTAGTTGTTAACTCGTCCTCAGTATGCTGATGTCACAATCACAACATGCTTGAAATGCTGCTTTGAGCATATCATCCGTGTGCGTTATAACTTAAAACATGCTGGTGACATTGTTACCGTCGTCCTTGTAAACACATCTGTATCTTCTGGTAAAATGGAAAGTGTGTTCTAGAGAAGAGTTCATGAGAACCCCCTGAAAATATTATCATTATTCTTCTCATATTTGAGAGTTTTCCAAGACATATCCTACAAAGCCTGGAGCACCTAGAAGTCACTTTATGAGGAGAGGCATACTGTCATAGACATCACTATTCATAGTAATGCCCCAGTGCTCTTTTAAAACCTGCACAACTTACTTTGATAAACTTGCCAGGTGATATGGCACCCAAACATTTGGGGTTGTTACCCATGGGATGAGAGAGGAAACCCCATCCTAGCATTGTTGGATGGTCTCTCAAAGCTCAGATATGCACCTCCTAGCAAATGGGTTCTCACCAAGCAATCATTGCTATGTTACTGCTCTATGATCTTGCATATGCGCACACTCCGCATTCTTTAAAAGTTTATCTGGTTCCTGACTCTTGGCCTGTTGTTTGACTATCCCTCTGCTTGCTCATTCACTGCTTTGCCTCATCCCTGACTGCCATTGTTTGCCTAGCTGTGCACCAACCTTCGATTATCTGACTACAAACTATTATGCTTCTGACACTTCTAGGCAGATGAGTAACTCTCCTCTATTACTATGTTACCTCTGACAATGAAATCTGACTACAAACTACTATGCTCCTGCCACTTCTAGGCAGATGAGTAACACTCCTCTATTACTATGTTACCTCTGACAATGACATCTGACTACAAACTACTATGCTTAGAAAGAAAGTATTATCCTGCACCGGATATTTAGTAACCAGATAGATGCATATTAGAAAACCAGCAATCAAAGCAAACAGATATCAACAGTGGCTCAAACATTTAATATGTACTATTCAAATAGATCAGTGGTTCTCAAACTCGTCCACACAGGTCACCCAGCAGGTGCACAGATGTATTCATTACTCACTGACACATTTTAAAAGATCCACAGGTGGAGCTAATTATTTCACTTGTGATTCTGTGAGGAGATCTGGAAAACATGCACTGTTTGGGGTCCTGAGGGCCGAGTTTGAGAACCTGTGAAATAGATGATAGCTGGAGGTGCTCCCAGGAATACAATAGCAGGTATTGAAAATAAAAAAACAAATAATTAGCCTAGGATAATTAGAAAGCAAGAATTCCTTTGTAGGGCACACTTTTAAATCATAATTATGTTTAGTATAAACAGAGATAAAATATAACTTTTATTATTCCTTCCTAAAAAAAAATGGGGTATATTGACTCATTGAACCATGGAATGACAGTTACCCCTATTACATTACACAAAATATATTGAACATACATATAAATATAAAGTCATTTTTAAAGTGGTGAAAATATGTACTTCATACAATTATGTCTCTTCAATGAGTACTTAAAACAGTTGGCAGTGTAAAATTTAATCAATAGTCTCTTCAATGAGTATTTAAGACCATTAATAATATAACGTTTAAACAATTATCACACCAAATATTAGTCAATATTCCAAAAAGTAGCCAAGTGTACATATTACCATACTTAATTTTGTCAGCAATACATTTGATTTATCTAATATATAATTATTGTTACTCCCTTATAAGTTTGTTCATACAATAGGTTAATTTAATATATTTCTAATATAAATAGAAACATTTTTTATCAAAAGGGAAATAACTCCACAAGCTGCAATGATTGCAGACCCAGGGGAAACTTGTTTGCAATAGTTTCAAAATCTCGCCTCAATTGAGAGTTATAATGTATCTAATTTGTTGCAATAATTCCTACAAGGTCTCTATACAACAGTCAACACAATCTCACCTCAATTGAGAGTTATAATGTATCTAATTTGTTGCAGTAATTCCTACAAGGTCTCTATACAACAATCAAAAGCAAAAAATTGCCTGATATTATAAGCATTTTATTATTCTGACGTATGGTAGTGTGGATCTAATTACCTTAGACATATCCACAAGGCCATCATACACATAAATAAAAAGATAAACATGAATTCAAAGTTGTTTGCAGACAAATCTTGATCGTTAACCAATATTTAAATATCACCTCCTGCAAGTGCGTATCAAAATGGTTCATTAGAATATATTTCGAAGCATAAATAGTTAATTAATCTCAGAGTGGAATTATATAATTATATATATATATATAAATATATATATATATATAGTTCAGAATTGTATCCAATGAGGAAGGATGCACTCTCCTTTAAAATCAATAAAGCAGTTTAATGTCACAATATTTCTCAATAATTTAGTCCTTATAGGTCACAAGTGTTTAGTCGTAGTCGACGTTTCGGTTCCCAGATGAACCTTTTTCAAGACTTTCATATAGTGAACATCATAGACATCACATCGAATGGTAGACATTAATTTGAGACTTTACAGAAATCTGAAAAAATAACGAAATACACAAAATGACTTGTCTAAGAGGCTCCTAAATACTCAAATAGACACATACACCCATGTGTAAGGAAAACACCTGTCACCAGACTAATAGTTAGCCACCAGATCTCAGTGAGAATATTGCAGTTAGCCCATGAAAGGAAAATCATAAATGTTAAACAAATGAATACCTCCATAGGGTTAGTCAGTTAACCCCAATTAATATGGAGCTCAAAAGGTGTGTCCAAACTCCTAAGGGTAGATAACATGAATTTAAATGATACTCAAAAAGGGTCACTGTAGCCAATAGTGTGTGAACAATCCATGAATAATAATATCTACCTAAAGCCTCATCCAGCCAACATCAAAGGCCCGCTGTTTGGATATAGCTGACATAGACAGCACTATCTGAAAAATGACAAGGCAAGGTGATCACAACTTTAAACGTACACTAGCACATAGCGTTACTAGCATAACCCATGTGTGCTTACCTTACTGCGATACTGCAGGCCAAAGGGAATGAAGAGAGGGCACACATGCTGCCGGCGTCCGCAGCATATCAGCTGTACGGCGCCCCGCGGCTATTTAAACCCGCTAGCCAGAAGCTAAACACTTCCGCGTGTCAGCCTGACACGCAGAAGTACGGTGGCCTTAAGAGTACAAAACGTTGTGACTCAAACGCTAGCTGATAGCATGTAAAAAAATATATATCAAGGAGAGTCCATATACTCTCTGTAAGGTGAAGTGTATATGTATAAAAGTATTAATTACGGAGCCTGCTTAAACTAACAGATACCATTCCAAACAAGATTATTACAAACAATTACATACATTACAATAATATCCAAACAAATACACATACACATATATTTACTCACGTGCATGCATATATATATGTTAACAAATCTACACACACATGCATCTACAATATTCATATAGTCAGACCCTTGTGAGCCATATCGACTTGACAAAAAAGTTTTTTAACAAAAAAAGTTTTTATACCCCTATTAGAGGATTACTTATTCATTGGTGGACCCAAGCAGTGTAATCTGAACATTAATACATAAACAATGTCAATTACTAAAGCTTTCAAAATAGTACACTCACCCTCATTTTAGGATTTATTCAGAGAAAGATACCTAGAGGAATATTCTCGTTCAAACCTCTAGGAGTCACTGTGTCCAATACATGAATCCAGATGATGGCTCGTTGGTAATAAAGCCAAATTCCTATCAGTGGCTTTCCTGTATAAAGAGGTAGTGAGTTTTTTATCAACAACACTAATAGTAACATCAAGGAAATGAATTTCGTTCATACTTAATTCATGAGTGAACCGGATCGGTGAATCTAGCCCGTTAAGATCTGTTACCATTGACACAAAAGAATCAGCTGTATCTTGCCAAAGAAGAAAGATGTCATCTATAAAACGGCGGTAGAATCTAATCTTGTTGCCGTATTTTGAAAGAATATGTTCTTGTTCGTATTGCGCCATATATATATTGACGTATGATGGTGCTAAATTGGAACCCATTGCAGTTCCCGAGATTTGCATATAGTAGCCATCTTTATATTGGAAATGGTTATTACATAGCACCAGTGTGGTAATTCAACTAGAAATTCCGTAGGTCTACATAAATTGGACCTAGTCATAAGAGCTTTCCTCAATGACCCTATCCCCTCCTGATGGGGGATCACAGTGTAGAGCGACTTCACATCCATAGTTGCTAGTATTACATTATCCAAGTCCTCAATACCTCTAATGCATTGTAACAGATGTCGGGTATCCCTGAGATAAGTAGAATGGTTACATACCAACGGCTGTAGTTCACTGTCTACAAAAATAGCTAATGGTTGGAGTACAGACCCTTGTGCGGAAATAATTGGTCTCCCCGGCGATTTCTCAAGTGTTTTGTGGATTTTAGGTAATGTGTATATTATTGGGCATTGTGGTCTATCCACTGTCAAATACTGCAATTCGTTGTCATTAATCCATCTTTGTGCATGAGCATGGCTGAGAACTTCATCTACCTTAGCTTTAATAGCATCCACTGGTTTATACGCAAGACTACTATATACCTTATTATCCCGCAATTGGGACATAATTTCGGCATCATAGTCAACCCAATCTTGTAATACCACTGCTCCACCTTTATCGGCGGGTCTAATAACAAGGTTGGGATTTTCTTTTAAAGATTGTAAGGCTCTCCTCTCTCCAGGTGATAGATTACTATATACTCTAGGAGCCTTACTATTAGTCATGTCATTGTTCACTAGCCTGAGGTATGTTTTCAAACTTGGATTGTTTGATGGTGGGTCAAACGTGGAAGGTCTCTTAAAACCCAATATTTTTTCAGTAGAGATTTTGTTAGAAAATAATTCTTTCAATCGCATATTTCTACCAAATTTATAAAGATCAATGGTGTTACTGAAACTGCTATGTCTGTATGTCGGTACGAAGGATAAACCTCTCGTTAATACCCTCATTTGATCATCATCAAGCGTCATACTTGACAAATTGAATACAACATCAGCATCTATAGCCTCCTTCCTCTGTGACGCCTCCTTGTGGCCGCCCCTCCTCGGATGTGGTCTCCGGTTATATCGTCGTTGTTGTCTGACGTACGATGTTCGTGTGGTGATCCTACTTCTAAAAAACGACCACTCGTTTTTTGCATATCCTGATATGCGTCCCTATCGGAGGTAGATAATGAGGAACCTGACTCAGCCAAATATAGTGGCTGACGTCTTGGTCGATATGATCTGGCTTGTGATCTAGGTCTAGATTGTTGGGTATCACCCAATAACTGTCGGTAAACCGTATGGCTTTGGTAATCACCTTTAACAGTATTCAATTTTTTTCTTTTAAAAGAGGTTAAATCTCTTCTGTAATTGTCTATCTGTGTTTGTAATCTCTCAAGCCAATTAGTAGCCTTGTCTTCCTTTAGTGTGGGTAATGTAACAATTCTAGCCTGCTCAATTTCAACCTTAACTTTTTGGAGTTCACCTCCCACTTCCTCGATTACAAGAACCATTAAATCTAATGAACACTTGTTCAAAATAGCGCACCAATGGCTGCAAAACACTGGGTTGTTTCTACCTAATGTAGGGATATTATGTATCCTGAATCCACGTGGTATCTGTTTACACCGATGGTATTCAGACAAAAATTGTCCATGTAATAGAAGATCGATCTCTCTCCTCTGTAGTCTGAGCAATCTATAAAAAAGGTCTGCTGAAGTTTCAGCTGGTAGTGTACTAAAATCCAATTTATCGAAAAGGACCTTACTTATCTCATCATCAGTAAACGAGATAGCACCACTTTCAGCCTGTGAAAGAAGTGCTTCATCAAATAAACCAATACCGCCTTGGGCCATAGTATAAAGTCTTATATGGCATAAACAGTATAACAAGGTTATTCAGTATTACAAAACAAATCGTAAATCGTTAGTATTGCAAGTCACAAAGTGAATTAGGCATTTACACAGAATTTCAAATGCAAAAGAGCAAAAATCTGGATGGGTGACAGGGAAAGCATGGGTTAATACAAGGATCAACCCCACTCATAAATTACAAAGACAAAGACTCTGCACTCACATTCATAAACAAATATCAATCGGGGTGCTTCCAAGGACACTAGGTCCCTATATAGTTCAGAATTGTATCCAATGAGGAAGGATGCATTCTCCTTTAAAATCAATAAAGCAGTTTAATGTTGTCACAATATTTCCCAATAATTTAGTCCTTATAGGTCACAAGTGTTTAGTCGTAGTCGATGTTTCGGTTCCCAGATGAACCTTTTTCAAGACTTTCACATAGTGGACATCATAGATATCACATCGAATGGTAGACATTAATATGAGACTTTACAGAAATCTGAAAAAATAACGAAATACACAAAATGACTTGTCTAGCAGGCTCCTAAATACTCAAATAGACACATACACCCATGTGTAAGGAAAACACCTGTCACCTGTCTCTAATAGTTAGCCACCAGATCTCAGTGAGAATATAGCAGTTAGCCCATGAAAGCAAAATCATAAATGTTAAACAAATGAATACCTCCATAGGGTTAGTCAGTTAACCCCAATTAATATGGAGCTCAAAAGGTGTGTCCAAACTCCTAAGGGTAGATAACATGAATTTAAATGATACTCAAAAAGGGTCACTGTAGCCAATAGTGTGTGAACAATCCATGAATAATAATATCTACCTAAAGCCTCATCCAGCCAACATCAAAGGCCCGCTGTTTGGATATAGCTGACATAGACAGCACTATCTGAAAAATGACAAGGCAAGGTGATCACACCTTTAAACGTACACTAGCACATAGCGTTACTAGCATAACCCATGTGTGCTTACCTTACTGCGATACTGCAGGCCAAAGGGAATGAAGAGAGGACACACATGCCGCCGGCGTCCGCAGCATTGGCCTTTGGCCTGCAGTATCGCAGTAAGGTAAGCACACATGGGTTATGCTAGTAACGCTATGTGCTAGTGTACGTTTAAAGGTGTGATCACCTTGCCTTGTCATTTTTCGGCTAGTGCTGTCTATGTCAGCTATATCCAAACAGCGGGCCTTTGATGTTGGCTGGATGAGGCTTTAGGTAGATATTATTATTCATGGATTGTTCACACACTATTGGCTACAGTGACCCTTTTTGAGTATCATTTAAATTCATGTTATCTACCCATTGGAGTTTGGACACACCTTTTGAGCTCCATATTAATTTGGGGTTAACTGACTAACCCTATGGAGGTATTCATTTGTTTAACATTTATGATTTTGCTTTCATGGGCTAACTGCAATATTCTCACTGAGATCTGGTGGCTAACTATTAGAGTCAGGTGACAGGTGTTTTCCTTACACATGGGTGTATGTGTCTATTTGAGTATTTAGGAGCCTGCTAGACAAGTCATTTTGTGTATTTCTTTATTTTTTCAGATTTCTGTAAAGTCTCATATTAATGTCTACCATTCGATGTGATGTCTATGATGTCCACTATGTGAAAGTCTTGAAAAAGGTTCATCTGGGAACCGAAACGTCGACTACGACTAAACACTTGTGACCTATAAGGACTAAATTATTGAGAAATATTGTGACAACATTAAACTGCTTTATTGATTTTAAAGGAGAGTGCATCCTTCCTCATTGGATACAATTCTGAAATATATAGGGACCTAGTGTCCTTGGAAGCACCCCGATTGATATTTATTTATGAATGTGAGTGCAGGGTCTTTGTCTTTGTGTATATATATATATATATATATATATATATATATATAGTGTGTCCTGAGACTAAACACACTATATAAATTTATGCAAACGTGCAATCACATGTTATGCATTACATGTATTGGTTCAGACACATTTTGTATCATAAGTCCTCCTGTAAATATGTATCAAAGTTATTCAGGACAATATATTAGAGACATTTATTAATAGGTTAGCCCCAAAGTAAAATGACACATAGGTGCAGTCTAAGATATTTTAATTTGAACACATTCCTATTGATAGATAAAGAAGAATTTAGTTAAGTACGGCACCAGTGTCCTGAACCCTTATGCTAACTCCGGTCTTCATAGAGCGGACCAGGGATGAGAGAGGGTAACTTGAACAGTGCTGATAGATTAAAAAGTAAGTGTGGAGGACTCAGATCCATGTGCGGTGTTAGACGATCCCTGTTGCTGTTAGCAGTGCAGAGATCGAATGTGCCGCCGGGAACGGTCGCTGCACACTGGAGGGGAAATACCTGCGATACCAAGATAGAAGGTGTAGCTGCCAAATAGTACTGCCGTGTACGGTTCCCTCTTGCAGCTGGGAGCCGTTAGAACACGCGTTTCACCACATGAGGCTTGATCACCTGATTACTATGCTCCTGACACTTCTAGGCAGATGAGTAACACTCCTCTATTACTATGTTACCTCTGACAATGAATACATGTGAATAAAAGTGTGTGTTGCCACATAAGCACATACTGTACAATGCTGCTTACAAGTTAGCATTATTAGATTTTGCTAGGTCACAATCATGGGTGGGGGTTGGCTTTGCAAGAGAGATGGGAATTTTCAGGAAGCAATATCTGAATGAAAATAAAAAAATGATTGTACATGTGCACTAGCTTATTGTATCCACAGGTGTTTGCTAATTATATTTGTGTTTTCCATGTGCACTAGTTAAACAGTTCAATGATTAATTATACAGCATATTACATACATTTTTAATGGAGACAACTAATGCAATTTTATAAATGATTTTGTACCTGCTTTAATATTGCATATTGTAGAATGGTAAATTATGCAATATCAGAATGTGTTGTTTCTCTATTGGGAATGTATTTTTTTAAAAAGAAATGTGTTTTATTGATTCAATAGCATTTTCAACAAAGAATCAAAACAATGTACAATGTCATATGGATAAAATCCTAGAGACAAATAAAAGACGAGAGTTTGTCCTAATGCTATAACGTATGATTAACAAGTGGTAAGGCAAAGAATTCAAAGTTCAAAAATACAATTCACAAAGTAAAGAAAATAGAAAACATAAATTAAGCAGGATAACAGTGCGGACTAGGAAACCCCCAATAATGATATTGGGGGACCATTATCTCCTAAGCGTAAAGAGTACCATGAAGTAGGTGAAATGCATTGGAGGAGCAACCATTTGGGGGGGATATATAATAATCAACCAATCAAATAGTTTGCTTGGGGTATATTTACTAAAGTGCAGATTTTTCGAAGTGGAGGTGTTTCCCATAGTAACCAATCAGATTCTACTTCTTTATCTAGCACCTTCTAGAAAATAATCGCTAGGATCTGATTGGTTGCTATGGGCAACATCTCCACTTCTATAAACCCACACTTTATTAAATACTGTATACCCCCTTATGTTTGACACCCTTTGCATCCTACATTTATGCAACATTGTTTCCCTGAGAGAGAAGACCTTGAAACCGACTATAGTGATATAGAAGTATTGCTCCTGGTCAGCCTTGAATCTTGTATTATCTAGACTGAAATGAGAGATAAAGTCTATTTTCTGAGAGAAGATATTCTTCAGATTGAATCTATGTGTAATTGTTAATGCTGATTAACTGTTAAACTGGAATAAGATCACGGGTGAATTTACAAATACTTTTAAAAGTTAAATTTAATTGTACATAAAATACTGTTTGGATTGTGAACTCTCTGTTTTAAGATTTCTATTCCAAAAACAGATCAGATTATCTATTGGAGGTGCTTCTATTCTGTCCTGTATGAATGGTGCCCTTGAATCTTGTTTCTCTGCTTGCTGGCTCTTAGTGATAGAATGGTGCATTACCTGAGGATGGAGGAAAATAACTCACATTCAAAGAGCTGTTATGGATCATAGAATAATAAGAAACAAGTTGCTGCCATTGAATTGTAACACAAAAGACTGTGCAGAGATACTTTTTAAATATTTGCACTAGTCATCTCCTCTGCTTATGATATGTTATATTATTAAGGGGCACGTCATTCCAATATCTTCAAAACCACTGAAACTTTGTTGGCTTCAATCTATGAGATCCACTTATCTTTTTATAGACTTGTGAAACATAGGAATTAGAAACACAACTTTCTGTCTCATAATGTTCACAAATCCTGAATGATGTAGGTAAATGTTCTATAAAAATTTCTTATAATGAAGAAGCTTTTAAACCTCTACATAGAATTTATACAGTAATAGTCCAGCACTTGGTAATTTCATTTACACAGTCTCACAGGCAGGGGAGTAGCGAGGGTGGTTCCAGTGGAGCATGAGCTCCGGGCGCCATAATGGACAGAGGGCGCCATTCATGTTTCTGGAACTCATGGGGCGCAGCACAGTGTGACGGCCGCCTGTTAGTTTTATCTCGGTTTGTTTGCTCCATATCCTAACTAAGTTACAGATCTGAGATCCATTTCTACATTTCATGCTCCCTCAAGCTGCCCAGATTACCTACCCTCTGGCCCTCCCTCCTCTGTGATCATCTTCTGTCACCTCCCCTTTCCTGTCAGATTGATTACATTGACTTCTCACCGCTTTAATTCCCTCCCCTCTCTACCCTGTGATAGGCTCTTTACCCATGTCCACTCCTTTCTTACTGGCTTCTGTCACCACCCCTCTCTGATCGACTGCCCCTCCCCTCTCATTTTCTTATTGGCTTCTGTCACCACCTTTCTCCTTCTCTTACACCCATACTGAGTGAATGGAACCTTGAGACTCTCCGGCAGTTACTAGCAATATCCGCATCCTAGGCTGCCGCATACAGAGGAGTAGTGTGGAATCATGACGCCTGGAGAAAGTGCATGTCGTAGCGCCCCTCCTCCCTGTATTCAACTGCGCCAGTGGGGTATGGCCAGCCTGCGGGGGAATACTGAAATGATAAGAAAAACAGCAGCAGTATCACCCTGGGCATTGAGGTCCCATTGGGAGAATATAATGCTTTGTTGATGCACTATCTGACAATAAGGGGGAGCTCCTTTGGCACTGCTTTATTTATGTATAGCACTTAGGATCTGACTTTTATCTAATCATTTAACTTAAATTGACAGAATAAAAGTGCTAGCGTGAGATTCCACAGGGTGCACAGCTTATTACTGCAATTACTGCCCCAAGCAGCTTTCACTGGAGTGGGAACACCTATGGGAAGCTCCATTCCCAGATATGCTCCCACTTCGCAAATATCTATTTCACCTATTTTAATGTGAGTACTACTAATCATGTTCTGTCTACCACCATTATTTTAGGTCTCCTCAGTGGTGTATCTATAATGGGTGCCGTGTGTGCGGGGCACATGGGCCCCGCACCGCACACCCTGCACCCATATTAGTTCAAACCCACCTGTCCATGGTCCCACGTCGGGTGTCAGCACTGCTCAGAACACCAGCAAATGGCCACTGCGGCATTTTTTCCGATGTACTGCGCATGCGCAGTAGACTCCGGGCACACTCTAGTGCTCAGAGTCTACAAATGCTCCGGTGGCTGGCCAGCAGCGCCAGTCGGCTGCCGGCCACCGGGGAGAGATGAAGGGGCCCCACACGGGGAGTGCTCATGGGCCCCCTCCTCTCTTAAGATGCCCCTGCGTCTCCTAATACAGTTTTTTTTAAAAGTCCTTTCAAATAACACTGTGTGGTCATGCATGGGAACACCTCATTACTTTAAAGAGCAAAGCAGTGACCTCTTTTTAAACTCATACCTTCCAATAAGAAAAGGAGAGTAGAGGGGTGGTGACAGAAGCCAATAAGAAAATGAGAGGGGAGGGGCAAAGAGCCCATCAGAGAGGGGTGGTGACAGAAGCCAATAAAAAAGGAGTGGACAGGGGCAATTAGCCGTTACCATGGTAGAGAGAGGAGGGAATTAAAGCGGTGAGAAGTGAATGTAATCAATCTGACAGGAAAGGGGAGGTGTCAGAAGATGATCACAGAGGAGGGAGGGCCAGAGGGGAGGCAATCTGGGCAGCTTGAGGGAGCATGAAATGTAGAAATGGATCTCAGATCCATAACTTAGTTAGTTTTAATCTCGGTTTGTTTGCTCTATATCCTAACAGGTGGCCTTCACACTGTGCAGTGCCCCATGAGTTCCGGAAACATGAATGGTGCACTCTGTCCATTATGGCGCCCGGAGCTCAAGCTCCGCTGGAACCACTCTCGCTACTCCCCTGATCTTAAGTCCCATGTGGCAAGAGTTTAAATTTACTATAGGTTCTGAATAGAGATGAGCGGATCCAGACCTACCCGAGCTTCTGGATCCGAGGAGAGAACCGAGCTTGGCTCGGGTTTTCCCACCTGACTCGGATCTCAAAATGAGGCAAAACGTCATCCTCCTGCTGTCAGATTCTCACAGGTTTTGGATTCTATAAAGGTCTCAGTGATAGGCGCCATTTTAATTATGGCTGTGGAGAGTGAAACTAGTAGACGTGGGTAGTCAGTGTCACTAGTGTAGTTAGTTGCTTTCAACTTGTCAACTTACTGTGTTGTCCAGTCGGGGTCTGGGGCTGAAGGCTGCTGCTGTGTTGTCCATAAAGGGGCTGGGGCTGCAGTATATAAAGGAGTGCTTCAGTGGGTGCTGCAGCTGCTGTGTCACTTGTCCTGTCAATCAAGGGGCTAGGGCTGCAGTCCATAAAGGTTTGCTGTTGTCCAGGGGGAGTTATCTGTCAATCGGGTGCTCTTCCCCAGTGCAAAAAAAGTGCTTTTTTCTTTTTGTGTGTGCGTTAACAACTTAGCTACGCTTTTATTGTTTGGTGACACTGCCGGCCAGACCACAGTTTATTGTCCATGTATTTGTGACTCTGCAGGTGGTCTGTCCCAATCGGGAGGGGTGCTTTGTTGTCCATAAAAAAAGGGGTGCTGTCTATGTTGTTCATCAAGAGGTTGCTTCCTCATTCAAGGGTGCTTTTCCCAGTGTTAAAAAAAATATTGTTCGGTGACACTGCCAGTCAGATCACAGTGTAAGTTTGTTGATATGGAGCACAGTCAAATGAGAGGAGAGAAGGAACCACATATCAATCTTGCGGCTGCTGCCAGCAGTCATGATGATGATGCAAGGCAGTCAATGTCTTCTACGAACGCCGATGCCCAAGGGCTTAAGTCAGGGCATTTAAAATCAAACAAGCAATGTTTTACAGTGTTAAAGAAAAAAGAATTAAAAGATAGGTCAGCTGCAGAGAAACATAAAATTGGCAATATGCCATTTACTACATGAAGTGGCAAGGAAAGGATAAGTCCTTGGCCTTTATTTATGACTGGTGGTTCTGCATCTTATGATGATGTAAGCCCTTCTCCTTGTAGAAGTGTCAAAAAAATTTAAATCGCTAAAGCACATGAACCAACTGTGTGCTCAGAAAAGTCACAGATCCACGGGGAGAGTCCAAGTGTGTCCGCGGTTGCCATGTGTGAGTCTGACCTTTCTAATACTGTACTTGAAGAGGATCCTCCTTCCACTATTTGTGTGCCCTCTACAAATGTGGGTATGAGCAGCACAAGTCAACAAGGTGACGTAGAAATCGAGGATGCTTCTGTGGAATTGCACCAGGAGTATGAGGAGGATGTGGATGTTGTTTGTGTAAATTGGGCAAATTGTTGCCCATGGTATGAAAAAGCCCTTTGTCATGCTGTGGCAAAAGACAAAAAATCCACTTCTCGTGTGGAATTATTTCCACCCAAAATCCGGACAACAGTTGTCAAGCCATCTGTAACGTTTGCCAAGCAAGAGAGTAGAGGTAAGGACCTTAACCATCTAGGAACCTCCTCCCTGTTATGTCACTTGCAGCGCATTCATCAAATTCCAAAGTGTTTGCAAAATTCAGAAACTTTGGCTAAAAATTCAACAATCAGTTCAGTGTCACCTAGATGCTCCCTTCACTCTGTTAGATCCACGCGCCTGCAATCTCCACTACCAACACCAGCATCATCAACATCCTCAATTGTGTTTGGAAGTAGTACTGCATCCCATTTCATAAGCATGACTGACTCCTCTCCTATGCGTGATTCCTCAGAAGGATCCTTGAGTGCTACGCCTGTTGCTGCTGCTGTGAGTGGATCTTCATTCCAGAAGGAAGAAGACTACTTTTAGTAGTTTAACAAAACAATTGACTGTCAAACAATCCTTTGCAAGGGGGAACAAGTATGACAGCAGTCAACCAGTTGCACAGCGGATTACTGATGCCATAACAGCTATGCTGGTATTAGATGTGCGTCCAGTATCCGCCATTAATGCAGTGGGTTTTGGACAGTTAATTGAGGTCCTGTGTCCCCACTACCATGTCACTTCTAGATTCCACTTCACTAGAACAGCAATTCCCAGTCTGTACAAGGACATTAAAAAAAAACTTATTAGTGTCCTCCGAAATGCTGTTGTACCCACTGTCCACAGATATGTGAACAAGCGGGACTGGGCAAAATAAAGATTACATGACTGTGACAGCCCACTGGGTAGGTGTATTGTCTCCAACAGTGCAAACAGCAGCAGCATCTAACAAATGCCAGCTCATTCAAAGGCAGGCTACTCTGTGTATCACCGGTTTTACTAAGAGGCATACCACTGAGAACCTCTTAGAAAAACACAGGGAAATCATTGCAAAATGGCTTACCCCGCTTGGACTCTCCTCAGGATTTGTGATTTCTGACCATACTCACCAACATTGTGAGAGCATTCAATCTGGGCAAATTTGAACATGTCCCATGTTTTGTTCACACAATTAATTTGGTTGTGCAACATTTTTTAAAACATGACAGGTGCATGCAGTAGATGGATTTTGGGACATTTTTAACATTCAGCAACTGCATGTCGAAGATTGCAGCACCAGCAAGTACTGTGGAATTTGCCCTGCCATCAGCTGAAGCAAGAGGTAGTAACTAGGCGGAATTCTACCCTCTATATGCTGCAGCAGTTGGAGGAGCAGCAAAAGGCCATCCAAGGCTACATAACGACCTATGAAAAGAGCGGGAATGCACCTTAGTCAAGCGCAGTGGAGAATAATTTCCATGTTGTGCAAGGTTCTCAAACCCTTTGAACTTGCCACATTTGAAGTTAGTTCAGACACTGCCAGCTTGAGTCAGGTCATTCCCCTAATCAGACTTTTGCAAAAGCAGCTGGAGAAACTGAAGGAGGAGCTGAAACAGTGTGATTCTGCTAGGTATGTCGAACTTGTAGATCAAGCCCTGCATTTGCTTTGCCAGGATCCAAGGGTCACCAATCTCTTGAAATCAGATCACTATGTTTTGGTGACCATACATGATCATAGGTTTAAGTCATACATTGTCTTGCTATCCGACGGACACATCTGAAGAGATGCATAGAGCTGTTGGTGAAAAAATTGTCAGCTTGAGCGGCACGTGACATGGCAGCATTTCCTCCTTCTGCTTCTGCGGCTGCCAGGAAAAAACAAAATTTTCTTAAGAGACCCATTGCTGGTAATGCAGATCAGTCAGCAAAACCTAATGACATCTAGTTGGATCTGAAGGAACTGCCTACAATTAGTGACATGTCTAACATGACTTTCGGTCACCATTCAGAGAATGGTTGATGATTATTTTAGGCATAGCATCCAAATAGGCATGTCAGTCAGTCAGTTTCACTACTGGCAGGAAAAAGAGGCAATTTGGAGTCCCTTACACAACCGGCTTTGCTTTACTTAAGTTGCCCACCCTCCAGTGTGTACTCTGAAAGAGTTTTCAGCGCAGCCAGGAACCTTGTCAGTGACCGGTGTAGGAGGTTACTTCCCCAAAATGTGGAAAAGATGATGTTCATCAAAATGAATGACAAATTCCATGAGGAAGACTTTACCAGCAATGAAGTAAAACAAATACAGAATCGCCTGTAATGGTGGATTCCAGCGGGGACAAATGAATATTGTGTGAAGAAGACTATGTACACACTGATGGGGATGATGATGACGACATCTGATCTTACCTATGTTGTAAAGCCAGTTTGTGTATGGGATCATTGCCACCAATATCCACTGCGCATTGGCAGCTTGTTTTGTGGGGGCCCAAACAAACCAATCATTTCAGCCACAAGTAGCAATCTAGAGGTGTGAGAGCATCAATTATTGAGCACCTAACTGCAAAGGAAGTAGGAAAGAAGAAACTTGCAGTTGCCTTATCTACTGTTGGGACTAAATGTCATTTGAGTTTCTAGTTCAGAGAGGGCCGTCAACTTCACCTCTTTATCAGGGATCTGATCGAGAATGCTTTAGTCCGTGTGATATGTGTTTCCAGTGAGATGTTGACCACAGGTCTGAATTCCCATTCTCAGAATTGTTCTTGCAGGAATGTGGTCTGGAACATATTTGATTTATTGATGTTTTTGCTGAATATGTTTCCATAACTCTCCTTTATTTCTCATTACAGATGAGACATCAAAAAATGTGTGATGCTCATGTATATTGTAATGAGAGGCAGCTTTTAGCGATGGGTGTGGCTCCTAGGTGCTGACCTTGGAAGGTTTTGGGCAGATTTGTGGACCTGGTAGTAGGAGCAGCGCAGCTGGAGCAGGGTCTTCACAAAGTCTGAGGATGCCTGGTTTTGTTACACTGAGGTTTCCATCCTCCGGAGATGGAAAGCAGGTGGGACCCGACTCAGTTGAGGTGGACTGGGAGTCGCAATAGCCTCACTATGTTCTGTTGGAATAACACCAACTTATACATTAAGCAATACTTGAGCATAGGACCATATAAGAAGAGGACACCATACAATTACAATACCGGTGTGGGATTGACATTTCTATGGATTGGGGGTAGTGTCCTGTCTGGGGCTCATGCCATATGCATTAAGCCTCGAGCGCTCTTCAGAAATGCAGTGGTCATAATGCTGAGCCTGTCACTACAAGGAGAGTGAGAGGAGACACTGCAAAATTACTATTGGCTGCAGTGTGTGCAGCTACAACCTATTGGCTGCAGTGTGTGCAGCTACAACCTATTGGCAAGAGTGAGACCCATTCATTCTTCAAAACTGAATTCCTTGTCACATATAGCATGTAAAATACGCACTATAGTCTGTAAGTGCGATCCCTGAACAATAGGAAGAAGACATGAAAAATAGGATAGGGCCTGGATGAAGAGATTACAGTTTAGATGGAAGGGAAAGATAGGAGAGGGTGTGGTCTTGGAGGAGTTATGATCAACTGGTATAAATTAGGTTTTTGAGGGAGTACTTGACTGGCTGTAAGAGAGAATAGGGTTATGCAAGGGAGGGAGTTCCACAGGTTGGGTATTGAGTGATAACAGTGTTAAGGAAGACACCAAAACAGTAAGGCCTGTATGGAGAGAGCTTTCTTGTCAACAGTGAGGAGGACAATGGTAGTGAATAATGGTAAAACATAATATGCTCTGTTTTGAACAAGTTTAGTTTGAAGTAGTGCTAAAACATACAGATGTAGATTGCAGTGGGTGAGGAAAGATTTGCCATCGGTGTAGAGGTGGTAGTGAAGGCTAAATGAGCAACTGAGTTCACAGAGAGAAGAGGTGTAAAGAGAGAAGAGACGGTCGATATGAGTCCTGATGGATTCTGACAGCTAGATTAAATGGAGAGTGTCAGGAAGTGGAGTCATTGCAGGAGTAATAAGAGAGGTAGGGGTCAAATTAGGTGATAGCAGTTCTTTGAAGGATGATGGAGTGATTATGCTTAACAGTGTCAAAGGCAGAGTGAGGTGTACGAAAAGGGAGAAGTAACCCTTTGATTTTGCTAAAAGTAGACCAATCAGAATGCTCCCATTATTTATTTTTTGCAGAGTCAGACAGACATGTCTTTTGCAAAATGTTTCAAATGTGGTGCAAACTAGCTTGGGCTGGTTGGAATCATGGTGCTGAAACCCCCACACGACAGGTGTACATCTATAGTGCCACTAGCCCTGGCTGGTAAAACCTAATGCTGGTTAGTGGAAAATGGGTAGGGTATCCCTCATAATTTTTCCACCAACAGCCCAGGCTTCAAGGACTAGATCTGGTTGTCAATTTGGGGGGATACAATGGCATTTTTTTGTCATTATGCAATTTTACATTTTTCTTTTAATAAAAATAAAAAGTGCAAACACGCCAGGCACAGGTAGGTCATTTATTTTTTAAAGATTCTATACTCGCTGCTTAGTAAATTTGGGGTTGTAATGGACAAAACATTGATGGTTATCCGTTGATGAATTGTATTCTAAACTGTGATTTGTCTGCAGCATTGTGGTGATTTGGGCAACAGTAAATTGGCAGGATGCAATCCTGCTAAAAAAGCCAAACCTGATGCTTAGTGAAGATGATCCTTAATGGGCCTTATCAGAGGTGCACATAATGTCAATGTCACATGTTAGTACCCGATGTTCTATGTTTGCACATGATTTTCATTCCAACCATTCAACTAGTTGGCTGGTTGGATGTCAGTTGGTCTAGTGTGTGGCCAGCTTTTTTGTGGAAAGTAGAAGTTTTGCTTTCCACTTCCTATCCCTACTATGTGGACAGCCCAATCTCTATATGTGCTATGTGACCTGGAAGAGTCATATGAACAAAAACTAAGGGCCTGATTCAGCTTTGGGAATAGAGTGAGTATCAGCACTTAACTGTGAACCTGGACAAACCATATTGCAATGCAAGGGGTGTAAATAATACATTAAAAAAAATTGCATTTAGGGTAAATACTGGCTGCTTTTGCATGTAGCTCACAAATACTGCACAGCTTTATTATTACTCTACAATTTAGATGTCACTTTGGACACACTCCTCCCAAATGTAAATCTCTCTGCACATTTTAAATCTGCATCACCTGCAGTGCAGCATGGTTTCACCAAGATGATCAGTTAAGTGATAATTCTCACTCTATTTCCAAAGTTGAAGCAGGCCCTAAGCCTGTGAGTATTGCTCTTAGTTTTTTCCACCAAAATTCCGGGTCTGACCCGGAGTTGGAACAGAGTTCCTATCCGGATCAGACTCGGAATTTAGCCGGCGCCAACTTGGGATATTCCCGAGTCGGCGCCGCTCACACCGGAGTCGGGTCTGCGACTGTGAAAGTGGACGCTTGGAGATGACGTCATCTCCAAGCCCCACTGAAGCCGGACCAATCGGCCGGCTAGCAGCGCACTCCAGGTCATCGTGACCCGGAGTGCGCTGTTCTCACGGGCTATGCCCGTGTTAAATCCTGCTAGTTACCTGGGCTGGATTGCCGGGTCACTCGACCCGGCGATCCAACCCTCTCCCCTTTTACACCAGGGAGCTGCCCGGGTTAACCCTGCAATAACCCGGGTTTTAGCTCCGGTGTAAAAGGGATAGAATTGTGTTCCTATATTCTATATGGAGATTGCAAAACAAATAGTTGTGCCATAGAGTAAGCCAGTGGTTCTCAAACTCGGTCCTCAGGACCCCACAGGTCACATTTTCCAGGTCACCCAACAACTGCACAGGTGTATTCATTACTCACTGACACATTTTTAAAGATCCACAGGTTATTTCACTGATTCTGGGAGGAGACCTGGAAAACATGCACTGTTTGGGGTCCTGAGGACAGAGTTTGAGGAGTAATGTTAATGTTTGATTGTAATGTCACCTACATCCAACCTTATAGATTACCTTAAAGATGTAGATGTTTATATTATCCTTTATAAGGAGAATATATCTTTCATTACAGTTTAAGGGAGAAAGTTAACATTCCTCACTGGGGATCCTGGAGGCAGCCTCATTGCTTGGCATAACATAGATCATTGCATGAGAGAGGCCTGTAGGCCCCACCACCAAGAATCTGGCATTAAGCATTTAGCGCTCAAAGTAAAATTGAACGCGAGTCAGCCATAATTATACCCACATTACTTGCAGGGAGAGAAATGCTGATCATTTACCATAAGCTGAATTGCACACATCCATTCACTTTGTTACATACTGTAGTCATCATCACCATTATCAGTGTGCACTTACACCAGCCCTAACCTTGGTGTAAGACATCCATATAAAAACAGGCGTATGTACATACAAGCACATTTCTCCATAGCTCGCAGTTCCCTTCTCGCGTCCTCCGTGAATTTATCCTGCGTGTGAAAGCCATGTTACAGGACCCAGTTTCTCCCCTTCAAACCAAGTGCAGATACAACGCGGCTCCATACGCAGTACATTAACATGCCAGATCTGCCAGCAACCTCTGCTCCGGCCCCTTCATCCCTGTCTGTTACTGCTAATAAAATGTTGATTGCAGCACATTGCTCAGACATCAGTACATACGGTCTCAATAAAACAGACAATAATATGTTAACATTGTAAATATGTTTATTGAGGAAAGTAGAAGATACATTTGTACAAAATATTCCTCAAAGAGAAATGTCATTATTCTACAACTGAATCCAGGTACAGTGATAATCTTAATGAATCGTCTAAGAAAACATCAGTCACAACAAATGATTTGTTTTCTTGGATTCTGACTTCTGTGAAGCAGAGATAAAAAGCAGGCCAGGGTTATACAAGTAAGGCATGTGCTGTCCCAGACTCAGGGGTACATTTACTAAGATGAGAGTTTTTAGAAGTGGAGATATTGCCCATAGCAACCAATCAGATTCTGCTTAACATTTAACTAGCACCTTCTAGAAGGTAATAGATATAATCTGATTGGTTGCTATGGGAAACATTTCCACTTCTAAAAACTCTCATCTTAGTAAATGTACCCCTTAGTTTGGAAGGCTTGTTTTCCAAAGGCTGGAATCAACAAGTTACTGACTTTATGACATTAATACATAGACATATTGTACAGCTCCAAATGTATTTTAAGAATGATTTGCTGGCTTAGATGCTTTTGTCCACACCAATTTGTGTGCATCTCTAATACAACCAAATATGTTTACAATTATATACATAGGGGCAGATTAAATAGACGCATATATGCACTCAGGGCCGGCTTGAGGCATGTTCAACCAGTGCGGTCGAACAGGGGCACCACCCCATAAAGGGCGCACCCCAGTCCTAGCCATTCCTGATTTCAGCGGGACAGTCCCGTTTTTCGGGCACTGCCCCGCTGTTTCACCCGCAGGACGAAGCATCCCGTGGGCGGTCAGGAGGCTGGGTGACTCCACCGCTGCAGCTGTGTGGTGGTGCCGGCCCTGGAGAAGAGGAGCAGCAGCCATTCACTGCAGGAATAGTGACTTCTGAGGAAAACAGCCTTGCGTAATTTGGCTGAGAAATGCATCAAGCTCCGCCGACAACTTGATGACACCACCAGGAAGTGCTCTTCCCACACACATGGCACGGCAAAATCAGGCTTGTTTTTCAGGTATTACTATTGCCCTTAAAAATCCAGAACTCAAAGCTGATGAGAATCGGTGGTATTGAAAAATGATCTTCAGTACATATACTTCTGAATTTGAGCTGGCAAGACTAACCTATGCTTAATTTTTATTCACTAAACAAAACCTAAATTGTTCTAACCTGGCAATTTTGTTTGTTTTTTTAAGCAGTTAAGGGAGCATCTGTCACACAAACAGTGTAGGCAGCCATTTTGTTGGCTTAAATAGGAATGGGAACTCAGTGATGCTTTTTCATTCCTTTAAATGGACTTTAGTTTGTGGGGTGATAGAGTTGAGTGAAAGTCCATTTTTCTGATGGATCTTGCGATTTTCTACACTGCAGATGCTATGTAGCAGAGCGCACGCATCTATGGACAACTCCAAGTCATATGCATCTCAGGAACATCTCTGCTTGCTGAGGAATAGGTGTAACTGGGCGGTAAATGGGGTGGACATAGGCTAAGTTAGGGAGTGTTGAGGTCGTGTAGACGGAAATGCTGGCTATGCAGAGATTTCTGGCTACATAGATAGCGCTGGTTCTAGTGTGCACAGACAACGATAATGGCTATTAAACCAAGAAGATGGATAGGTGGGTGTGAAAGCATAGATGCACACAACTCTGGGCCTAATTCAGACCCGCTCGCGAGCGCTGAGCGCTCGCAAGTGGGTCGATGGTGCTCTAGTGCACATGCGCACGACGGAGGGAGCTCTGTCATGCGCATGCGCGAGACCCGCATAGTGACAGCCAAGCTGTCGCTATGGGTCTCGCACCAAAGGGGGCGTGCTGTCGATGGTGAGGACAGCACGCCCCCGTTGGTGGGCGTGCCGGGAGCGTTGCTGCCCAGACGGAGGCGTTCCCATGGGAACGCCTACCATCTGGGGCCAGCCCCACTGACATCACTAGTGATGTCAGTGGGAGTGCTTTTGGCTCTGATAGAGCCAAAAGCACTCCTGGGCTTGCGGCAGCGAGACCCTACCACAGCTATGCGAACGGCCAGGAGGCCACTCCAATTTTAGGTAGGAGGGCCCTGGTCAGAGCGTCCGGCTCTGAATCAGGCCCTCTGTATGGACTAATGCAAGTGTAAATGTGGCCGAATTCTGTGCAACTGTGAAATGGGCCCAATGTATCTCATTGTACTTACATAAGGCTGGCGGTACCACAATACCAGGCGCTGTGTTCGGACACTGAGCAAATTTTTAAGGCTGTTCAAAATGTTTTGAATTAATATTATTATTATTATTATTAATTTACTTGTTTTGTCTTTAACATCTCACTACCTCGATTCTAGACAAAGCCACAGCTGCATGCAGTTTTTTTCCACCTTAGTGTACAAGACCATTAGGTGAAACATCCAAATGAGTAACCAGAGATAATTTACAGTAACATTTGATTGGAAATATTGATTTTGGCTTTGGGGTGGATTCCATTTTCTATAGTAGGGATTTATTTGTCTAAGAGCCACTAACTCTATTGTTGGTTTATAAATCAATGTATAACATGATTACAGCTATTTATATTCTGCAAACTACGGAGATCTATAGGAGTAGTTCAGCAAGTGAGCAGCTGGGACTTCAGCAAGCCCCCACAGATGAAGGCACCAATGCTTATATGGAACATAATAGTAATAATTGCACTTACTGCTACAAAAAAATCTTTTTGTGGAGTTCAAACTCTTAATATACAAAAACTTTAACATTTTCCTGCACAAATCTACATAGGTTGAGTAAAAATATTGGACATACAGAAAAAAATGTTGATGCTGACAAAGATAGACCTCTACTGTCCTGTACCAGTGAGCGGGGTGCATGGCAACACCAGGGACATGAGAGGCTGAATGGGGAGTGGCTAGGGGTGTCCTTTGATTTTGGACATTATTTGCTTTACTTTGTTCTTCTCCCAGTTGGTGAGGCCGGATTCCAGCACCCAGCACAGGGTGATAGGACGGTAGAGCTAGCATAGGTAATTATAGCTAATATTTGCTTTTTTTTCTTCTGAACTATTCTGTGTAATTACAATTGTGAAAATGGTTAAAGTTGTAACACTAGTCTTACATTTTATGTTCAATTAGAGATGTGCACAGACCCCCATGTTTTGGTTTTGTCAAAACCACCCTCAAGTGTTTTTTGGATCGTTTTTGGTTTTGCATCTAGATTTCTTAAAAAATTGATAAAACAGCTAAAATCATGTAAATGTGACCTGTTTTTGTTCCTATAGTATTATTAACATCAGTAATTTCCAGTCAATTTTGACCACATCACAGCCCCTAAAATCTCGAGGGAGGAACATAAATGCGATCCAAAACACGTAAGATCCGGTTTTTAGATCTGATTTCCGAACTTGGCGAGAAGACCCAAGTCAGGACTCTGTTCTATTCAGAACCCCAATAATGATCCGAGCCGGGATTTGCAACCCCAAAGTTTGGGTGTGTTTGGTTTTCAGCAAAACTGAATCACTCTTCTCTATGTATAATGGTGACAATTGTTTATTCATTCATTAGACTACTCAGCTTCATAACTCAGGATTATTATTATCATTTATTTATATAGCACTACAAGTGTTCCGCAGTGCCTTACAAAGTACATAAACAAATAGGTGACCAGTGACTTACCGTACAATACAATACAGGACAAGGACATGGATAATATACATTGCTACGTTAGGGACCATAACACCCACATAAGCAGCAGAGTATAAGCAACCAAGTGTGGGGGGAAACATGATAAGGCGGTTGTAAACAATACGCTCAAGGAGTTTGGAGGCAAAAGGGAGGAGAGAGATGGGTCAGTACTTAGAGAGAATGTTAGGATCAAGGGTAGGTTTTATAAGAATAGGGGAGACAAGGGCATGCTTGAATGCAGAAGGGACCGTGCCTGATGAGAGGAAAAGATTAAGGAGGTGGGCAAGATGGGAGCAGGCAGGAGAGGTAGCGGAGGAGGTGAGAGGGGATAGGGTCAAGGGGGGTGGTGGAAAGGGGGCCTTATGAGGGCCATGACTTCCTCTCCAGATACAGGGGAGAAGGATGTCAGAGTCAGTAAAATGGATGGGGAAGGGTGACCTGGGAAAGGAGGAGGTGGAGAGCTGGGGGACTGGTTGGATATGATGTCCTGATGTATGGAATCAATCTTAGATGTAAAGCAGCTTGTTCAGGACAGGAGTGAGAGAGAGAGGATAGGGGAGAGGAGTAAATGAGCACACATGTTTAAGTAACATTCTATAAAACTATGCTGTTAATAAAGGGAGAACTGCTTTATATCTGAGGAACAGAGCTTCTATCATGGGCTTACTGATAACAGGACTGCATGCCCCTAAGAGCAGTAAGATTTGTCTTGTCTAGCTGGCAAAAGCTTCCTCATGCAAAGCATGGGGGAATCTTATTTAACAAGGTGGTACAGGTACCACCACAATGATGCTTATGTTGCTGCCATTTCAGGATTCTGTTTTGAAACATTTAATTTTCAAGAAGTAGAACTAAAATCCCAAGTTCAGGCTTTCAGTTCTATTGGGCATGCTTTATGTTACCAGCTAGCTAGGTCATGCCCATGTTTAACCCCTGAGACTGGCCTGGCAAAGGTCAGAGTGCTTCAGACCAGTATTGCAGAGACAGTATCGCTTACCTCGCTCGGTGACATTATATTAAAACATTACGGCAATAGGTGATTTTCTTGCCATAGGAAAATCAGGCTTATTGCTACATCTTAATTCATAGAGCCCTATATATAATGTATTTGCACTGGGCAACTTAGAAAAGTAGTGTTATAATTGTATCACGTCTTGTTATAAATAGCAGACTACATTTATTTCAGTGTCTTTTATTGGTTATTTATACATATGAACTATCAGTACTCTGAGATTTATTTTTATTATTCATGAAGTGATGCTACAACATAGCTGAGAATTGTGGAAAGTTAGTAAAAATACAGTAATATCAGAAATAACTACTGTAAGAAATAGTGCTAATTGGAGACAAGGTCAGTTTAAAATTGAATTGCAGCGACGCCATCTTGAAAATGAAATCGCAAGATGCCATTTTGCGAATGGCCGCTCAAGCGCCATTTTTAATAAACTCACACTTTAGTACATGTGGCGATATTACTATTAGCATCATGCGATTGCATCTTACACCATTTCTCATACACACATTAATACGCACAATTGCACAGTTAACTAGTCGCATATTAGCGAATACATAAGATCCTGTATGAAAACACCGAATATTAGCTTCATGCACACGCATCTGCCCCAAGTTAACTAGCGTCTTAACATCAAACCCCACATACTCACACATTACATATTCACATACAAGGTTCCATAAGCTTTAAGGTATAAGATTCAAGTATGCACATTTACTATAATTGCTATGAAATAAAGATTATTTTGTAACTAAGGTTTTATATGTGATAAGTAGCCATGTTTGGTATTGTACTGATGCGTACTCTCTCAACAGTATTCTGGTAACATCGATATAGAGATCGCAACAGGCATTCTCAACTTATGGACGCAGAGACTTCAAGCAACAAAATGTACATTATATGACCAACTGTTAGGATTTTGCATGAGGCGGGAAACCAGAGACCACCAGTTGTTAGAGGCTGGACTGTGTCTATTTGAACCAACCTGTTAGATGCCTTGTAACATATGCCCTCTACTTTAAGACCAATGATATTAGCAACAAACTTCTATGTTGTGTTGTCTATTTCTGGGGGGGTACAAATTAGGGGTGAGCGGGTTCGGATTTCTGAAATCCGAACCCCCCCGAGCCCCCCCCGATCCGAGTCAGATCCGAGTCAGGCTCGACTTTTCCCGCCTGACTCGGATCTGAAATCGAGGCAAAACGTCATCATCCCGCCTTCCGGGTCTTGCGGGTTTTGGATCCTATATAAGGTACCCGCGTCGGCGCCATTTTCTCACTCGGCTGTGGACAGTGAAGAGGGAGGGTGGGAGTTAGGGCTGGCTGGGCTGTGTAGTGTAGTGTAGTGCAGAGTAGTGTTGTGCTGTGCTGCTGTTGTCCACTACTTCAAAGTCCATAGGGGCTGGCTGTGTTGTGCTGTGCTGCTGTTGTTAATAGGGGCTGTGTCCACTACTTCAAAGTCCATAGGGGCTGTCTGGACTGTGTTGTGCAGTCAGTTCTCCATAGGGGCTGTGTCCACTCCAAAGTCCTGTGCAGTGTCCCAGTCCTAAAGGGGTGCTGTAGTGTTGTCCAGGGGGTGCTCTGTCCATCAGGGGTGCTCCCCCCAAGTGCTAAAAAAATAATATTTTTTGTGTGTTTGTGAATAGTGTGCGCAGTAGCCGCACGTGCATCAACAAAGTAGTGCCAAGCGTGCGCCTGTGTCATAAGTAAAGGGCCGGCTGGCTTGACCGTTAAAGGGTGCTGTAACCCCCAAAGTACACTCCAGTCCAAACCAAAAAAATAAATATTTTCTATGTTTGTGAATTGTGTGCGCAGTAGCCGCACGTGCATCAACAAAGTAGTGCCAAGCGTGCGCCTGTGTCATAAGTAAAGGGCCGGCTGGCTTGACTGTTAAAGGGTGCTGTAACCCCCAAAGTACACTCCAGTCCAAACCAAAAAAATATATATTTTCTGTGTTTGTGAATTGTGTGCGCAGTAGCCGCACGTGCATCAACAAAGTAGTGCCAAGCGTGCGCCTGTGTCATAAGTAAAGGGCCAGCTGGCTTGACCGTTAAAGGGTGCTGTAACCCCCAAAGTACACTCCAAACCAAATAACAAAATATTTTTTCTGTGTTTGTGAATTGTGTGCGCAGTAGCCGCACGTGCATCAACAAAGTAGTGCCAAGCGTGCGCCTGTGTCATAAGTAAAGGGCCGGCTGGCTTGACTGTTAAAGGGTGCTGTAACTCCCAAAGCACACTCCAGTCCAAACCAAAAAAAAATTTATTTTCTGTGTTTGTGAATTGTGTGCGCAGTAGCCGCACGTGCATCAACAAAGTAGTGCCAAGCGTGCGCCTGTGTCATAAGTAAAGGGCCGGCTGGCTTGACCGTTAAAGGGTGCTGTAACCCCCAAAGTACACTCCAAAGCAAACCAAAAAAAAAATTATTTTCTGTGTTTGTGAATTGTGTGCGCAGTAGCCGCACGTGCATCAACAAAGTAGTGCCAAGCGTGCGCCTGTGTCATAAGTAAAGGGCCAGCTGGCTTGACCGTTAAAGGGTGCTGTAACCCCCAAAGTACACTCCAAACCAAAAAAAAAATATTTTCTGTGTTTGTGAATTGTGTGCGCAGTAGCCGCACGTGCATCAACAAAGTAGTGCCAAGCGTGCGCCTGTGTCATAAGTAAAGGGCCAGCTGGCTTGACTGTTAAAGGGTGCTGTAACCCCCAAAGTACACTCCAAACCAAAAAAATATATATTTTCTGTGTTTGTGAATTGTGTGCGCAGTAGCCGCACATACATCAACAAAGGAGCAGCGCCAAGCGTGCGCCTGTGTCCCATAAGTAAAGAGCCAGCTGGCTCATTTCTTAAAGGCTGGTGTAACCCACAAAGTGCACTACTCTCCAGCAAAAATAAAAAAATATTTTCTGTGTTTAGCCGCACGTATATATCAAATCGATATAACATAAATGGAGGACCAAACTTTCTCCGATAAAAATAAAATAGAGAAAGATCAAGAACCACTTCCTCCTAGTGCTGAAGCTGCTGCCACTAGTCATGACATAGACGATAACATGCCATCAACGTCGTCTGCCAAGGCCGATGCCCAATGTCATAATAGAGGGCACATACAATCCCAAATGACAAAGTTCAGGAAAATGACTTGAAAAAAACATTTAAATCAGCTGAAGAGAAACGTAAACTTGCCAATATGCCATTTACGACACGGAGTGGCAAGGAATGGCTAAGGTCGATCCCTAGTATGTTCATGACTAGTGGTTCAGCTTCACATGACGATGGAAGCCCTCCTCCCACTAAAAAAATCAAAAGAGTTAAGCTGGCAAAAGCACAGCGAAGAACTGTGCTTTCTAAGAAGATATCACAAATCCCCAAGGAGAGTCCAAGTGTGGTGGTGGTTGCGATGCCTGACCTTCCCAGCACTGGACAGGAAGAGGTGGCTCTTTCCACCATTTGCACGCCCCCTGCAAGTGCTGAAAGGAGCACCCACAGTCCACTTGCTGATATGCAAATTGAAGATGTCACTGTCGAAGTACAACAGGATGAGGATACTGGTGTAGCTGGCGCTGAGGAGGAAGTTGGCGAGGAGGATTCTGATGGTGATGTGGTTTGTTTAAATCAGGCTCCGAGGGAGACAGTTGTTGTCCGTGGGATGAAAAAGCCCATCACGGTCATGCCTGGGCAGAAGACCAAACATTCCACCTCTTTGGTCTGGCAATATTTCTATCCAAATCCGGACAACAACTGTCTTGCCATATGTACCATATGTAAAGGTGAAATAAGTAGGGGTAGGGACGTCAACCACCTAGGAACATCCTCCCTTATACGGCACCTGCAGCGCGTTCATAAAATGTTACTGTCAAGTTCAGAAACTTTGGCTAAGACCGTAAGCAGTCCAGGGACACCTAAATCCCGTTGTCCTGTTGTATCCAAGCGCCTGCAAAACCACAACGTCAACTCCCTCCTCGTCAATTTCCTCCTTAGTCAGGATCGGAAGTAGTCCTGCAGGCCATGTCACTGGCATGACTGACTCTCCTATCCGGGATTCCTCCGGAGATCCTGCATTGCTACGCCTACTGCTGCCGCTGCTGCTGTCACTGCTGCTGGGAGTCGTTCATCATCCCAGAGAGGAAGTAGGAACACCACTACTTTTACTAAACAATTGACCCTCCAACAGTCCTTAGCGAGGAGGATGAAGTACGACAGCAGTCATCCTGAAGCAAAACGTATAACTGAGGCCTTGACTGCTATGTTGGTGTTAGACGTGCGTCCGGTATCCGCCATTAGTGCAGTGGGATTTAGACAATTGATGGAGGTAGTGTGTCCCCGGTTCCAAATCCCGTCTAGATTCCACTTCACTAGGCAGGCGACACCGAGACTGTACAGAAACGTCAGAAAAAGTGTCCTCAGTGTCCTGAAAAATGCCATTGTACCCAATGTCCACTTAACCACGGACATGTGGACAAGTGGAACAGGGCAGACGAAGGACTATATGACTGTGACAGCCCACTGAGTAGATGTATCACCTTACGCAGCAACAGCAGCAGCGTCACCAGTAGCAGCATCTCAGAAACGCCAGCTCGTTCCAAGGCAGGCTACGCTGTGTATCACCGGTTTCAGTAAGAGGCACACCGCCGACAACCTCTTAGAGAAACTGAGGGAAATCATCGCCCACTGGCTTACCCCACTTAGACTCTCCTGGGGATTTGTGATATCTGACAACGCCACCAATATTGTGCGGGCATTACATCTGGGCAAATTCCAGCATGTCCCATGTTTTGCTCACACAATAAACTTGGTGGTGCAGAATTTTCTGAAAAGCGATAGGGGCGTGCAGGAGACGCTTTGGGTGGCCCGAAAAATTTCTGGCCACTTTCGCCATTCAGCGACTGCGTGCCGAAGACTGGAGCGCCAGCAAACACTCTTGAACCTGCCCCGCCATCACCTGAAGCAAGAGGTTGTGACGCGGTGGAACTCAACCCTCTATATGCTTCAGAGGATGGAGGAGCAGCAAAAGGCCATTCAAGCCTATACATCCACCTATGACATAGGCAAAGGAAGGGGTATGCACCTGACTCAAGCGCAGTGGATAATGAATTCTGTGTTGTGCAAGGTTCTCCAGCCCTTCGAACTTGCCACACGTGAAGTCAGTTCAGACACTGCCAACTTGAGTCAGGTCATTCCCCTCATCAGGCTTTTGCAGAAGCAGCTGGAGAAAGTGAAGGAGGAGCTAAGATGGAGTGATTCCGCTCGGTATGTGGGACTTGTGGATGAAGCCCTTCATTCGCTTTGCCAGGATTCCAGGGTGGTCAATCTGTTGAAATCAGACCACTACATTTTGGCCACCGTGCTCGATCCTATGTTTAAAGCCTATGTGGTATCTCTCTTTCCGGCTGACACAAGCCTGCAGAGGTGCAAAGACCTGCTGGTGAACACACTGTCAGCTGAAGCAGAACGTGACACGTCAACAGCTCCTTCTTCATTTTCTCCCGCAACTGGGGCTGCCAGGAAAAAACTTAGCTATCCTAAGCAACCCGCTGGCGGTGATGCAGGGCAGGCAGGACCAAGTTTGGACATCTGGTCCGGACTGAAGGCCCTGGCAACAATTTCTGACATGTCTACTGTCACTACATATGATACTGTCACCATTGACAGAATGGTGGAGGATTACATAGGTGACAGCATCCAAGTAGGCATGTCAGACAGTCCATACCTGTACTGGCAGGAAAAAGAGGCAATTTGGAGGCCCCTGTACAAACTGGCTCTATTTTACCTGAGTTGCCCCCCCTCCAGTGTGTACTCCGAAAGAGTGTTTAGTGCAGCCGGGAACCTTGTCAGCGAAAGGCATAGGAGGTTGCTTCCACAAAATGTGGAGAAGATGATGTTCATAAAAATGAATTATCAACTCTTCCAGGGAGACCAGCCTCCAGAACGTACAGAGGGACCTGTGGTGGTGGATTCCAGTGGGGACGAGTTAATACTCTGTGAGGATGAGGATGTACACAACACTGAAGAGGGTGAGGAATCGGTGGATGAGGAGGATGAGGACGACATCTTGCCTCCGTAGACCCAGTTTGTGCAGGGACAGATTAATTGCCAGCTTGTTTTGTGGGGGCCCAAATGAACCAATCATTTCAGCCACAGTCGTGTGGCAGACCCTGGCGCTGAAATGATTGCTTTGTTAAAGTGTGCATGTCCTGTTTATACAACATAAGGGTGGGTGGGAGGGCCCAAGGACAATTCCATCTTGCACCTCTTTTTTTTCTTTGCATTATGTACAGTTTGGGGCCTAGTTTTTCAAACTGCCATCCTGTCTGCCACTGCAGTATCACTCCTAGATGGGTCACGTGTTTGTGCCGCCCACTCGTGTCGCTTAGCATAGTCATCCAGCTACCTCGGTGCAACCTTTTGGACATAAAAACACTATTGTGAGGTGTGAGGTGTTCAGAATAGACTGGAAATTAGTGGAAATTAAGGTTATGGAGGTTAATAATAGCATAGGAGCAGAAAAACCAACACATTCTGTGATTTTAGCTGTTTTTATGCTTTTTAAAAAAAAAATACAGATCCAAAACACAAAACCCAGAACCCAAAACACGGAAGGGTGGTTTTGGCAAAACCAATCCAGATCCAAAACACGAAGAAAGATCCAGATCCAAAACCAAAACACGAAAAGTGGCCGGTGCACACCCCTAGTATAAATATGTGTGCTCTGACCCTGGGTTGCTAGTCTTCATGCTGAATGCTGATTGACGAGGGGTTTCTTGCTGATGCCTACATCTGGTCCAGAACGCTGCATATTTATAACTGTACTTGGGTCTGTATAATTCCATTACGCTAAATTGTACTTATAACTAGCGTGTAACTGACTGTACTTTTACTTGATTAATACTATGTGCTTTGGAACCACAGTTTCTAGGTCTGGAGTCTTTATTTACTGTATAACTGCGTACGCAAAATAGCGTCATCCTTAGAGGTTTATAGGCAGGATATCAGAAGGTATTTGCAGGGGAGTATAGAGGTTCAAAGGCAGTATCGTTAGTTGGGGGCTTGTAGTGAAGTCACTTACCCACTCACGGCACATACGGTTATCGATATCTCACCAAAGGGTGGAGTGGCCACATGCAGGGTTTACCTGCAACCACTCGGTGCTGAGAGATCGCTACCCATTTTCGTGTGAGCCAGGGACGCTGACTAGAATCCAGGGACAAGAGAGGAAAAAGTTTGTTTTCCTTTGTTGATGGAACCTAACATTTAAAGGGGTGCCGCAGTATTGAACACGCGGCTGAGTTGCAGTTTTGCGCACAGTAAAGACGCACTTTTGTGTACGCAGCTAAAGGTTGTCATATTGTTGTGTGGTAGTTGCATTATTGTGTATGCGACTGGTCGCACAATAGCATATACGTACTTCTGGTTGTGCTGCCACATGTTTAAACAAAGCCATTGACTTTACATTATCAATTGTTGCTAAATATCTGGGTTAATGTGTATTTTTCAGCGCAGGAAAAAGGTGTGTAACTGTGAGTGTTTGTTTAGGGTGTAACACGGGACCTAAATGTTTATGGTATCGTAGGACCCTTAAGTGCTAGACACCAGAGTTGGCCTAGTGACTCGGTAGCAGCTTACCGTTTACTTTACACAAAGCAGGTGTATGGTTTGTTATTTTTGTTAGGGTTCGGCCCCCAGCGTGATTATAGCATTCAGTAATCAATGTGTGTGATCTGTTAGGCTTATTTGAACACTATAATTGAACCACATAATCTTGGCTAGATTGTGATTGTGAGCTGGTGGGAGAGTGGACGAAATCAACTGGAACACAAAGGGTACTTTGCTGCCCCCTAGCAGTTGAGAAGTAGTCAAAAAGGGATTGCTGAGCGGAAGCGGCCTTTACTTCCGTAGGTGAGTGGAAGCATCTAGTGGTCCTCCATAAGGTTTGCGAATACGCCTTTTTTCCAAGACGTTCACAGGTAAGTGAAAGTATCTTGAATGTCTTTCACCAGTTTAAATCTTTATTGAAAAACGTAGGAGTTGTCTCAGAATGGGAGCCACGCAAACAATAGAGATATTAGACAATGATGTGCTGCTAATGGAAGCGCCGCTTGGATCGGCTCGTCGTATTATGCATACTAAGTACGGTACTTATGCAATAAGGTATTGTCATGTATGGTTTAAAATGACGATGAAGAGTGTTAGACCGTTTCCCAGAATTGGTAGTTTTGATAAAGATGTATTAGATAATGTCCGGTATCACATCAGTCTGATGCGCTCCCGAGAGAAAAAGGTCAAATATTATGAATTTTTAAAGTTGTGGCAGCATGAAGGGGATGCGTGGCTTAAAAATGCGCAAGTGATGCAAACTAGCGTTGCGAGCGCATTGCCAGAGAATACATCCGCGACGCTGAATTGCAATGCGGACGAGCCGCAAAATGGCGCGCACGTGCAGCAAGGTAGCGTTGTGGAAGGTATTGTCAGCAGTTCACGCACACCACCCCCACCTTATGTGGATGGAGGTGCAAGTACAGTTATCAAAAATACCCATAAAAATGTAACAAGCAATTTGTACCCTGTCTTAAGCAACTATAAAGAAAATGTTCATGATGTGGATGATGAGCCTATTTTAATGTCTGCTTTTTCCCATGCTGTACAAATGATAGATGCTACACCACGACAATCATGAGTGGTGCCGCCATCTCCATCGGTAACAGCAAGGGAAGTGCTAACACCCTCTGCACCCATAGAGGAAGTTGTTAATACCATACATAGCAGCAACAGATTAAACCCCCAGCAAGGTAACAAGGTCAAAGGTAGCAGCGCTACCGGTCTGCATCCCATTCGGACAATAACTGTTCCGAATGGAAATGCAGATGTGAACGGTGTAGTGCCCACGAGGGAAGTGGTAATGCATTGTCCTTGGAAAAGAGCAGAACTAAATTCCATCATAAATGATTTTCCCGATCCCAAAAAGGAACTAGACAAATGTCAAAGATTTTTGAGGAATTTTGGTAGTTCTCATGAGCCAACTAATAAAGATTGGCGGGTGTGTCTACCACGCAATACCGACATGACAAAATTTATCACGGATTGTGTATTGGATGGTGACGTTCCCTTCACAGACCAAGTAAACCAAGGTAACATTTCCCGCATTATAACTCAATTGGGTATATATTTTCCGGTAGTAGTTAACTGGAACAAAATTTTCACCATAAAGCAAAAGGAGAGTGAATCTGCAGAAGAGTATTGCGACCGGGCTCTGCAGGCTAACTCCCAGTACACTGGGATAGAAGATATTAAAGATAGCACTCACCACAGGGGAATGATAGTCACGGTACTCATGGACGGTCTTAAGGAAAACTTAAAGACTCGGGTTCAGACCTCACAACCTGGCTGGAGGGGAGTCACATAGAACATGATAAGAACATCTCAAAGAAGAGAGAGACACAGAGCGAAAAACTAATGGCTGTCAGTAGTCAAGCTCTGGAAGGAATGACGGTTATATGCCCTCGCAAATCCCACACAACAGCAAACACAGCTCTATTCTAATAACCCTACACAACCATAGGTCCCACACTACTCACAAACTTCATATCCCCCACAATACCCTTATCCTCCATATCCCTACCCATATCCACCACCTTTTCCCCCTGCTCAAACCTCACAACAACCCGTGTCTTCATCCGATCCATGAATATGTTTTAATTGTAACCAGCCAGG
This sequence comes from Taudactylus pleione, assembly GCA_031769625.1. NCBI lineage: Eukaryota > Metazoa > Chordata > Amphibia > Anura > Myobatrachidae > Taudactylus > Taudactylus pleione. The sequence goes on from JAUIMM010000052.1 coordinate 29,095,513, forward strand.
ACATTTAATTAAAAACTGCAGAGTAAAAAGGGTAGGACCCCCAAACCAGAGAGTACCTGGATATCCCCATAAGGGAAATGCACAGAGAACAGCAAATGTCCAGCAGGCACCAGCTCCAATTGTGGCCATTAATGCTTTATTGGAGAATGGTAGCAAACGTTAGGGGTTAGGTCATACCTGTAGTCTACAGATAGTCAGGTTAACGGGAAGTACTAGGGAAGAACCGGTCATGATGGTTGATGTAGCTGGTACTGAATATCCTTTTCTTGTAGACACAGGGGCGACCAGGTCAGTGATAAAATCTCCCGTTAATTTACAGCTGACCAACGAGACAGTACCAACAATGGGTGTAACAGGTAAAGTGGAACATTATCCTTTAACAAAGTCCACAGAGGTTACTATTGGGCCGTTGCATACCAGGCATTCTTTTCTTTTGGCTGCTGCAGCTCCTACTAACCTGCTGGGCAGAGACTTGTTATGTAAGATGGGATGTGTTATATATTGCACCCCTGATGGTGTATTTTTAGATATCCCTGAGAGAGTTGCGCATGAGGTGCGGGATATGTTGGACACTCCCCAAAGGATAATGTATCACTCTACCAGTTTAAATGAAAATCCGTCCAAGGTAGATCAAATGTTGCCCCAAATTCCAGATTCCCTTTGGACTAAGGATGGACAGGACACTGGATTAATGGCAAATGTAAGCCCTGTAATGGTAAATTTAAAAAGCAGTAGGCAAGCTCCAAAAATTCCCCAGTACCCACTAAAAGAGGAGGTAGAATTAGGGTTTTTTCCAATAATTGAGCGACTATTGCAACAGGGAATTTTAGTCCGTACAGCTAGTGTAGCCAACAGTCCCATCTTTCCGGTGAAAAAGAGTGGTGGGAGGGGTTATAGGCTGGTACAAGACCTTAAAGGTGTTAATAAGGTCGTAGAGAGCCAATTCCCCGTAGTGCCAAATCCAGCTGTCATCCTGATGCAGATCCCACCAAATGCAACCCATTGACCTCTGTTCTGCTTTCTTCTCTGTGCCTCTCCACCCTGACTGTCAGTATCTATTCACATTTACATACAGAGGTGTGCAATATACATGAACACGGTTGCCCCAAGGTTTCATAGACAGCCCCAGTATCTTTTCCCAGGCATTGCACAACTGTTTACAATCTTTTAAACCTGCCAATGGATCTGTTCTAATTCAATATGTGGATGATTTATTGCTGTGTTCTGATTTGTTTATGTCATGTTTGAATGATACTAAACTTTTGTTACTTCATCTCTCGCATACAGGACACAAGGTGGCTAAGGACAAACTACAGCCATGCCAGTCCAGAGTAAAATATTTGGGACACTGCCTAACCCAGGGGTTAAGACATCTCACAAATGATAGAATCCAGACCATACAGAACATGACACTGCCGCAGAATCAACAGCAAATTCGTACCTTCTTGGGAATGTGTGGATACTGTAGAATGTGGATCCCAGTTTTTTCTATTTTGGCCTTGCCTTTACAGGACTTAATCTCTTCCTCAAAGCCTGATCGTGTCATACACACAGAGGAATCAGAGCAGGCTTTCCTTAGTCTTAAAGATAGTCTGACAAAAGCACCTGCATTGGGAATACCTGATTATGAAAAACCTTTTGATTTGTATTGTACGGAAGCTGATGGTTGTGCTGCAGGTGTCCTTACACAAAAATATCATGATGCCAATAGGCCCGTAGCATACTGCAGTGCCCAATTGGACACTGTGGCGAGATCACTCCCCACCTGTTTGAGAAGTGTAGCAGCTACCGCTTTATTGGTGAGTAAAAGTGAGGACGTAGTATTGGGTCATGATATGATTGTATACACTCCCCACGCTGTATCTGCTCTGCTGAATTCTGCTCAAACCAGACATGTCTCTTCGGCTAGGTTTACCAAATGGGAACTAGCTCTAATCGCACCTGCAAACATCACTGTTAAACGTTGCAGCACGCTGAATCCAGCAACGTATTTACCTTATGTACAACATGATGTACAAAGGGTGGAAGGAGACGAGTTGCTGGTGGGGGGTGAGTTCAGCGGACATAATGATACACACGATTGTATGGAATATCTGAATCAGACCTTTACTGCTAGACCTGACATACACGACACACCTTTAGAGAATGTAAATGTGGCTTTTTACACAGATGGGAGTTGTCATAGACAAACAGACACTGGTGAATTATGTACAGGTTATGCTGTTGTAAATGACACAGACATCATAGAAGCTAAACCTCTTGGTCCACCTCACTCAGCCCAGGTGGCAGAGTTAGTAGCACTAACTAGAGCGTGTGAACTGGCAGCAGGCAAATCTGCTAACATTTACACTGACTCGAGGTACGCGTTCGGGGTGGTGCACGAGTTCGGGGCTCTATGGCATCTGAGAAATTTTCTGACAGCAGCAGGCACACCAGTTGCACATTCCCGACACATAAAACACCTTTTAGAAGCAATCCAACTGCCCAAAGTGGTGGCAGTAATCAAGTGTAAAGCCCATACATGTGAGGATGATCCGGTGTCATTGGGCAACAACAGAGCCGATGAAGCTGCAAAATGGGCAGCAGGGTTAAAAATGTTTTCTCGCACTGAAAAAATGATGTCTTTCCAAACAATTGATATGCTGAAATTAAATGAGATGCAAAATTTGTGTTCAATTCAGGAAAAATCCATGTGGAAGTCCAAGGGATGTGGGCAAGAGTCCTCCGGGCTCTGTAGGGATGGACAAGGTAAGACAGTAGTCCCCAAGGCATATTACCCCAGCCTGGCTGAGGCAGCACACGGTCTGACTCATCTGGGAAAGCAAGGTATGTGCAAGTTGGTGAGAGCATCCTGGTGCGCACCAGGTTTTTCTTCACAAGCAGAAAAGATAGCAATGTCCTGTCTGACCTGCTTGAGAAAGAACATAGGGAAAGCGATCCCTACTGAACCGTCCCACATTCCACCGACTGATGGACCTTTCCAGGTGATACAAATGATTTCATCCAATTACCACCCTGCAGGAATCTTAAGTATGTAAGTGTGCACTGAAGTATTTTCTAATTGGGTTGAAGCCTACCCAGCGGCCACTAATACTGCTGCGTTTACTGCCAAGAAAATAGCTCAGGAATTTGTATGCAGGTACGGTATCCCTAAAATCATTGAGAGTGACAGGGGTACTCATTTCACAGTTGATGTTTTTCAAAATATGTGTAAGCTGATGGGTATTAATAGTTGACTTCACACCCCCTAATGACCGCAAGCCAGTGCCAAGGTAGAGAGGATGAACGGGACTATTAAAAATAAGTTGAGTAAAATCATGGCATAGACTGGACTAGGATGGCCAGAAGCGTTACCTTTGGTCCTACATAGTATAAGGACCACTCCTAGACCCCCTCTAAATCTGTCCCCATTTGAAATACTGTTTGGTAGACAACCTCATTTGATTATAAGTCCACAGGAAGACTTGAAGGGTAACAACGCGGTAACTGTAAAGTATCTTATATCAATGAGTAAGCAGTTAAATCAACAGCAGCAGAAACTGAAATTGTTGTCCAATGATATGCCTGAAACTAACTGTCAAGATATTGAACCAGGAGAATATGTTATGATCAGAAATTTCTTGTGTTCAGGTTCTTTGACAGATCGGTGGGAAGGTCCGTACCAGGTGCTGCTGACAAGTACTACATCTTTGAAGGTGGCTGAGGGAGATACCTTGGTCCATTCCACTCACTGCAAAAGTTCAACCAACCGGTGGAGAAACGAGTCGGAGACAAGGCTGATAGCGTGGACCTGTCGCTCGTGAGCTTGTTCCGGGAGGATTGAAAAGGTCATAGTGAGATACCTGAACTAAAAGAAATCTGCAGGTCTTGTTGTGGCAATGGACGGGCCTGCTGTGTTCATTTTCATGTTCTCTTTTAGAGTGTTCACCATCCTGGTCGGTTCGGGAATGTCCAGTTTCTGTGATGGGGGACCGATTGTGGAGAGGGGAGTTGATGGCAGTGCTGATGGAGTGGAGTCAGAAGGAGTGCAATGCCAATCGGGATTGTCTGACCAATCTTAGTACTGTTATTGTTAAGAGAGCTGTTATCCCGGTTACTCGGGGACGGTGTGGAGGTTTATCGTCTTAAGATTCCTGTATTTGTGAGCTTTGTGGGTCCCTAGTTGATGAGAATTGTATCCAATGGTGCCAGCCTAAATATAAACCGTACTGGGGTGGGTATCCTTTAGAGGATTATCATAGCATGGTAGGCAAAGTGTTAAATCAAACTGATTGCTGGGTGTGTTCACATGTGCCACAGGGACAGCATAATGTAGGGTTGGTGCCATTTCTGCTGAATATCACGGAAATTTTAGAATTACAGAAAGGGAAGACATTGGATGGAAAATTCCTCTCATCCAAACCACCTCATTTCAAACTCTATCAATTCCAAGTAGATAGATCACTTTTGTGTTTAAACATAACCAACCCTAATAAACCCGGGAGTTGGGAAGTGACAGGGAATAATCAGACAATGACCTTCTCACAAAGAGCTGATAATGAGTCCATAAACCATGATCTGTTACGCTCAATTAAATCTAGTGGGAGACATTTTAGGTACCGGTATGCATTGAGTTCCACCAAAGAAATTATTGGTAAGGTGCCAGATGGTTATTGTGCTAAAATAATACAGCCAGAGACTTGCATGTACCAGATGGAAGAACCAGAAATAGGATTGTTTGCAAGGGAAATGTGCTTAATGATAATGATGCATACCATTCCTTATGTTCTCCCTGATAATGTATATTTTATTTGTGGAAGAAAAGCATATAAGTGGCTCTCCCCGAGTTCCGAAGGTTTGTGTTACCTGGGAAGAGTAGTCCCAGAAGTTATGACCCTCACACATCATGTTGAAATGCTTGGTATACATAAAAACACACCATCACCATATCTTCACATGCAATATGAACACAGAGGCAAACTAAATATGATACCTGGTGACGTGCACAAAGCCACTCAGTTAATTAGTGAGACAACTGGCTTTCAAGTTTTAGTCGCATTGGATCCCACCAGGATCGCTCGGGGTACATTCAATTTTAGATATATTCAGGAACTTGCTAAATTAATAGATAATATCACCGAGATGTACGATGAGACATTCAGGTATACAGGGAGAGATTTGCAAGCGTACAAGAAAGAACTGGTGCAACAGAGGCTAGTGTTAAATTATTTAACTGCTGTTACTGGAGGGTATTGCATAATGTTGGCCACCCACTTTGGAGTAAAATGTTGCACCTATGTCACCAATGATACCAGCGACCCTAAGGAAGTGATAGACCGGAAGATGGATGAAATTCGTAAGAACCATAATACTTCAGTGGCTGAAGTAGGGGAGAAGATAGAAGGATGGGTTTCATGGCTGAACCCAGTGAAATGGTTCTCAGGTCTAGGGGAATGGGTCCAGGAAGTAATCGCCAGCATAGGCAAATTCTTAATCCTTATACTGATTGTCATCATAATAATTGGCATATGTGTCCGGTGTGTTCCTATTGTGTTGAAGTGTGGAAAAGGTAAAAATTGAGTAAAACGAAAGAACGAAATTATGATGGTGGTCAGTATGAATACTGAGGTAAATACGAAACTGCATTATAACCCTGAACTAGGAAATACCATCATTTAATGTATTATATTTAGACATGCATAGAAAGTATTATTGAAATTTTATTTTAAAACACCTCAGATAATGTAAAGTCTCAAATTTCCCCTTCAAGACTGCCTTTATAGGACTGGTGTATCCCCACACCTTTCACATGATCTTCCAAGATCTGCAGTGTGCGTATAATAGTAGTTTTATGTCCCCACTCAGAGACACATTATTGATGGATTAAGAACCACCTTGTGCCATCCCATAATAACACTAAATAGTATATAAATGTAAGCCTAAAGATTATATTTTAAAATCAGATTGTGATAGCATGTTGTTTGCTATCAAAGGGTGGACTGTCAAAGCTGGATTATTGGCTGAGACAAGATCAGTTTAAAATTGAATCGCAGCAATGCCATCTTGTGACTGGCCGCAAGAAGCCATCTTGGAAATGAAATCGCCAGATGCCATTTTGCGAATGGCTGCCCAAACGCCATTTTTAATAAACTCATACTTTAGTACATGTGGCGATATTACTATTAGCATCATGCGATTGCATCTTACACCATTTCTAATACACACATTAATACGCACAATTGCGCAGTTAACTAGTCACATATTAGCGAATACATAAGATCCTGTATGAAAACTCAGAATATTAGCTTCATGCACACGCATCTGCCCCAAGTTAACTAGCGTCTTTACATCAAACCCCACATACTCACTCATTACATATTCACATACAAGGTTCCATAAGCTTTAAGGTATAAGATTCAAGTATGCACATTTACTATAATTGCTATGAAATAAAGATTATTTTGTAACTAAGGTTTTATATGTGATAAGTAAGCCATGTTTGGTATTGTACTGATGCGTACTCTCTCAACAGTATTCCGGTAACATCGATGTAGAGATCGCAACAGGCATTCTCAATTTATGGACCACAGAGACTTCAAGCAACAAAATGTACATTATATGACCAACTGTTAGGATGCATGAGGCGGGAAACCAGAGACCACCAGTTGTTAGAGGCTGGACTGTGTCTATTTGAACCAACCTGTTAGATGCCTTGTAACATATGCCCTCTCCTTTAGGACCAATGGTATTAGCAACAAACGTCTATATTGTGTTGTCTATTTCTGGGGGGGGTATAAATATGTGTGCTCTGACCCTGGGTTGCTAGTATTCATGCTGAATGCTGATTGATGAGGGGTTTCTTGCTGATGCCTACATCTGGTCCAGAGTGCTGCGTATGTATAACTGTACTTGGGTCTGTATAATTCCTTTGCGCTAAATTGTACTTATAACTAGTGTGTAACTGACTGTACTTTTACTTGAATAATACTTTGTGCTTTGGAACCACAGTTTCTAGGTCTGGAGTCTTTATTTACTGTATAACTGCGTACGCAAAATAGTGTCATCCTTATAGGTTTATAGGCAGGATATCAGAAGGTATAGGCAGGGGTGTATAGAGGTTCAAAGGCAGTATCGTAATTATGTAGCTAGGTGCATAAATACACTTTATTACAGAGGACGGAAAAAATTATGCTTGCCTGCCAACTACCAAGGATAAAGAGTAAACACATTTATTTAATTACATTTGTACTATAGCGTTATTTGGAACATTAAATCATTTACCACTTGTATTGCATATCTTGCAGGTCAGATGACAGTCTGCACTAATGACACAAACTGTGTACCTTCATTTATTAACAAATGAAAATTAAGCAGAAACAACATCATAAAGAAATACTTTATATTACGTTCCAGGTGACAATGAGCACTGCACACATTTTATTGCTGAAAATTCTGATTACAGCCAACTTTGTAATTTATAAGTAACATTATTAATCACCTTAGTAACACTAGTAATAATCCCTACATTAAAATAATTGTGTTAGGTTGAAACTATAAAGATTGCTATTATGTTGTAGGCAATGTTTGTACTTTTTAAATGATACAAAAGTTAGATATTTGCAAGAAAGGCACAAGGAATAGAATAAATAGGATTTCACTGTGCTCTGGTTAATCTTTAATATTAGATTAATTGACTACTGTGTAGTAGCTGCCATAATCTGCACAGACAACAATAAAAGTGTTGGTGATGTATAATTTACGCAAACATGTAAGGATCTAATACAATACATTTTAGTTATTTGTACCATGTCGCTTAACCATTTCCATAATTATTAATCAGTTTTGCACAATGTAATCTGAATTTGTGAGATTTCGGCATTTTCTGCACTATTCGGAGATTGTGGGAGTTACTGCAGGCAGACAGAAGGGTTGTCCCAGAATCTAAACATAAAAGGTGCATACACACGTAACGATTTTTTGAACGATTTGTCATTGACGACCAATCGTTCAAAAAATCATTCAGTTTCTGAGTTATAACGATGAACGATAATCGTTCAAGCGCGCTCCCGTTTGTGGTTCATTGTCCATCATAACGATTTTCATTAAGGGAAGGAACATTTTTCTTTCGTTCGTTGTAAAAATCGTTCACTTTTTCAAGGGAAAATCTGACAGAAAATCGTTGGTTACAAAATCGTTGTGTGTATGCACCTAAAGCCTTCATGTGAGGCCCAGTAAAATACCCATTAAGCATTCACCAAGCATTGGTGGTGTACATTGTTATTGTTACTAATTTGTAAGGCACCAGGGAGTGTGGAAAACAGAGCATACGGTACATTGAATTGGAATATAGGTGGATTATAAAAAAACTTTACACATTTCTCTGCAACGTGTACAAGCAGTTTCATGAATCCATTTATAGATATTGCAGAGAAACTCATAAGGTGTTTTTAATCCAAGTTGAAAACTGAAATATGAATATATAGACATAATCCACGAAAGTAATTACGTTTCAGCAATTAAAAGAATTGGGTACAATCACAATCCAAGTTGCAAGGGACAGACTGTTACATTTAATGTGATTGTTTTGTATTAATTCCAGGTCGGTTGCTAGAGCAGAGATGCCCTGCATAGAGTACATAGAGTACATAGAGTACATACTGTAGAGTACATAGAGTACATACTGTAGAGTACATAGAGTACAGACTTATCTCACACTGGAGCTTGCTACCTTTATGTGAAAAAGCATTATACTGTCATACTGTATTTTAAAAAGTAATACACTGATGCTGCTGTGATCCATGCTACATGTAATTTAACCTTTAAGCCAGCTGGTGATGTTTTTCAAAGGATCATTTGAAACATATATTCAGGGACTTAGGGCCTGATTCAGCACGGATCGCAGCTGCATAATCGCATGCGATGAAGCTGCGAACATATGCTAATGTCTGCCACTGCTCAGCCAACAAAGAAACGCTCACTGCTACCTTCTCACATCCATAATACCTCGCCGTCCTGCATATACATCGCTAACATCGGAGAACATCGGCCCCTCATGCACAATTACAGCAGGTTTGACCTGTCTCAGAATTTGCAAATCTCGTCGCACGCAGAGAGTACTCAGGCTGCGTAGGCAATCACAGTGGCTAATTTATGCACACCCATGTCCGCCTGTGTTTCTTCAACCACTCCCCTGTCACCATCCCCAAATGCTTGTCGAAGCCGGATGATTGGCTAAGACAGAATCTGTTACAAAATCGGAATCTGCAAGATGCCATCTTGCGAATGGCGACAAAACTCCATCTTAGAAATAGATCACACAGTGGTATTTTGTCAAAACTACAGAGTACACAAAACACAACGCTAAATTGCTAATAAATAGCAGGCCAGCTTTTTAACAATCTTCCCCAAACACATACCGACAGTGTTAAACATACATAAAAATGACTTTCCAACAAAATCAACACGGACTTAAATATGAACAGCGCAAAATAGTAGCAAATTAGTGGTGTTTTCCCTGCATTCACATTAACACATAAACACGATGTTAAACAGTGCACAACGCAAAATAGCTAATGATTAGCATGAGAACACTTTTATTAATCCTTCTCAAAATCATACTGCCAGTAGTCAAAACACTAACATTCCAACACACTGCAACACTTACACAGCTCTAGTTAGTGCTGTTCTCCCTGCACTCTCAGTAAAACACCTAGCCGCGAGGTTAACACAAATCTCATAGCACAGAGAGTGTAATATAGTTAAACTGTGCTGTGCGTCTCAAATGCATTAGAACACTTTATACAATCCCCACACAACCAATACTGACTTAGTCCCACACACTCAAAGATACCTTTCCAGCTTAGCGCTGCTCGCTAAGTATCCCACAAACTCCCAGACACACAACGCTATTTAGCGTTGTTTTCCCTTGCATACATACACTTAAAGCAATGGTTCCGTAGTGCAAAAGTATTCTTATTATTCGATTCACTCACAATGCCAGCATGTAAAGAAATGACTGTTTTCTGCAACTACATTATAAACAGACCGTGTTTGGTGTTGTACTGATCTACTCTGTCTCAACAGATCTCCAGTACCATCAGTGAGAAGATCGGAACATGCATCTGCGAACTATGGACTAGAGAGAGTTAAAACATTAAAATGTACTCTGTGATGTTAGCAGCTTAGATTTGCATGCAGCGGGAAAAAGGAGACAAAAGACTGTCGGAGGCTGACTTGTGTCCATTTGAATTGACCTGTTAACTGTCCTGTAACAGAAGCATCGTGACGGAGAACCAATGGAATCATGCCAAACTTACCTATTGTATTGCCTATCACTGTAAGAGTATATATGTGCGCTCTCTGTCCCCAATCGAGAGTCTTCTATCTGATGCTTTGACGGAGGTTTCTTGCTGATGCCGGTATCTGGTCCCAGAGCGCGTGCGTATGTAACAACTATACCTTGGGTCTGTATGATTTATTTGCGCTAATTGTCTTTAGATCACAGCGTGTAGCCATCTGTTTTTATGTTGAATAATAACTTTTTGTGCTTTGGAAACACATTCAAAGTCTGAAGGCATTTATTTACTGTATGACTCATTATGCTAAATAGCGACAATTCTAGAAGGTATAGGCAGGATTTATAAGGTATAGGCAGGATCGTATAGAGGTTTAGAAGGTATAGGCAGGATCATATAGAGGGTTAAATCCAGTATCGATACGCTCACAGCCTGTCACTCACTCTGCGATGGATTCCACAGTGCGACCGTAATCGCAATGTGATTGCCATGCATGCTCAGAGCGGCCCTAAATCTTGTCAAGTAGGAGGGACACTTAAAATCCAGATTTCTAATCAATTTCTTTTCGCTATGTCCCATACATGTGCTAATTATATGGTCCTTTACCACCTGGCTGTGGACTTCTGGTAATTATAAATACTATTTGAAGTGTGGTGGTCACTCATCAAACCCTGCGCAAATCACGCAATATTTTCCCAGAACAAAACCATAATAACAGTAAAATGCTTAATTACTTATATGTATATTATTAAGTAGTCCTGAGCATAATATAGCCACTCATTTCATTGGTGCACTTTCAGCATTCGCTAGACCTAGGTTTTTAAGAACCTATATTATGAAATCTATCCTGTATTTTATTCACTATGTATCTACTCTGAACCAGAAGTCTCTTTAAAATCCTTCAAATATATGGAAACTTTTCCTTGATACACAGGGGTCTAGTTACTGAGCAGTGTTATGAGACAGAGTGAAAAGTGATAAGTCTGTGATAAGGTGCAAGCCAATCAGCTCCCAACTGTCATCTCACAGGCTGTGTTTGAAAAATGACATTTGGGAGCTGATTGGCTGGCACCTTATCACAGACTTATCACTTTTCACTCTGTCTCCTAACACTGCTTAGTAACTAGAACTCACAGTCTCTAAACTGTCAGTTTCTTTAGTACTCCATGTTAACTAAACTTATACTGATAATGTCTCCGGGCTTCCACAGCGTAGCTCACTACTGTGCTTGTATTATTTGAATAGTAACTGTATTATCTAATTTTCCTTAGTGCATCTTTGCCGCAATGTGTTATTATCATTTACTCTCACCACTCTTTTCAGGCAGTGCAACTTTAAGGTAAGGACCATCTCTACAGCTCCCAAAATGAATGGAATCAGAAAAATTGTACACTACACACCGTCAGATAGGTGAGCTATTGAAACACCTGACAGAGGAGGTGTTTGTGTCCCAGTCACTCTGTAATAAACTGTTCCTTATGGGGAGTATTGCTCACATCTCTGTGTTCAGTTTTGGATTCTCCTATTTGCATAATTTTTCTCTACCAAAGGGGCTCTTTGCAGTCTTCTTCTAGTCATGTTAATTTACCACATTCTACATTGTGTCCGGTGAGGTCATATTACATCACCACATCCTTGGGAATAAATTGACAACGTTAAGTGCAAAACATTCTTAATATTGTGTTCGGTGGAGAGAGTTAAAACTTTAAAATAGAAATTATACACTGACACGTGCTGGTGCAGATGAAACATACATTACTCTATATTCAGATATAAAATGAATGTTAACAAGAGAAATGTTTCTATGCGCAGACTGCAGATACATAATGACATAACAAATTATACCTGTATGTATCCTATTACTTCTCTGTATACTACTACTGGAACAGGAGAAACATCTGCCCACTCTAATGCAATACAGTGATTTGTGTTAATCAAAGCCCCAGCTTGGAATTAGCTGTATTGCTGTGCCTGATCAGCGATATCGCTACTTATGATTGTAAACACAAAAACCTGACTACAGGAGTTCATAGGTCGTTGAAGAGAACTTTTCCCTACAGTAAGTTTGGTTAGGGAAGTAAGAATATGTTAATACAGTTACATTCCATCTCAGAAAAGTACTTTAAATCATATCTTTATGAGTGAGAGCTTTAAGGGTGGTTACTAGATGTGCAGTGTTCATGCTATTTATGAAGCAGTGAAAAGTGTGGAGGAATAAACAAGTGGAGAAGTTGCCCATAGCAACCAATCAGCTGCTACCTATTATTTTATAGACTTCCTACCTATTATTTTATAGACTGTACTTTATAATTACTACTTGAAGCTGATTGGTTGCCATAGGCAACTTCTCCACTGGTTCACTTCTCCACACTTTCACTGCTTGATAAATAGACCCCTAAGTATATTACTTCAAACTCCAACCTACCAACAATTATTATTTTTTTAAATATTTCTCTTAAAATACTACTGAATTTAGCTTAATTAGTGAAACTGAGGGACACTTGTATTCATTATGTGTCACACAAATGTATACCATTAAAAGATTGAGACCTGCTTTGCCATCAATGCATCTGTGATTTTATGCTAATGTTAGTCAATGGTGTTATGAGGAGGGTGCGAGCCACTGCTGAGTGCCACCCTCGGAGGGTGTGATACCAAAATACCGGCTACTCAGCATTGACAGGAGCTGGGTGCAACATCCTCCTGCAGCACCTGGCTCCTGTCATAGAAGAGGAGCTGACAGTACAGACTGCCCAGTCTCCAGGGGTAGCCAAGCATCGCCGGAGATGCTGGGCTGCCCCCGGAGTGTTGTCACTGGGATCCTCTGTGAAGCCACGCCCCTTTTATTAGGCCACACCCCTTTCAGCAGGGGGTATCCAGAGTGTGCACCTGGTGCCATCAGACCTGGTGATGCCTCTGGTGCTAGTATCAGCCTTTCCCTGGTGTACAGCCGTGTGTCCGACTGTGCAAGCACTGGGATGCCCACTTTGTGCATTTTCAGATGCTGAAATCCCGCTTGGGGTGTCTTTAGGCACAACCATTGGTCGCACCATCTAAACACGATAGGCGCGAATTCTCAGACTATGGCCTCCAATGTGAGTAACTAAGGGGCATATTCAATTAGCCGTGGGGTTTCTGTCTATTATCATTCTTGCTTGTAGCTTCCCCTTATTTGATCCCCAGCATCTCCTGGCCTCTCCTATCTCTTCCCTGGCCCTTCCCCATGAAGCCAAGGCCCTTTTTTGGGTGCATTATGTTGCTTTGAAAAATGAGGGGGGCGCCAATGCTCTTTCTGGCACAGGGCACCAAATAGTCTAGTTACGGCTCTGGACATTGCATGTGACTCAGAAGCGGTCCCTGATTGATTTTTGCATGCTGTGAAAATATGCTAATAGTTCCAAAGCTTAACAGTCCTAAGGATGCCCGCCGCTGCCTTCTCATATGCATACGATGTTCCTTACCTGCGTGAATATCAGTAACATCGACACACATCGAGCAGCCATCTTGCCCTTACAGCAGGCCTGACTAACCACAAGCACTGCCGCTCTCCTGACATGCAGAGGGCTCTCATGCTGTGTATGGCTAAGTTATGCACGCCTATGTAATGGTGTTCATACGTTCAGACATGCCTGCGTTTTTCTGACCACTCCCCCAAACGCTGACTACCTGTCACTCACTTTACAAATGGGTTCTCAGTATGTGCAGAATTGCAAGACAATCACTGCATGTGCGCAGTGCAGCTAATATGCATGCGCAATGGCAAACAATCGCTCAATCTGCCTAAAAACCGCCATTGCAACCGTTTCCGGGACTGCTGGGAGCCTCCAGAAAATCGAGTGCCGCTCCCAGCACCCCGCAAGAGTAGGCAAGTCCCCCAGAATGTCCGCCACCCACCCGTGAAGGTGGGTGATTTGGGGGGGCGATGACGTGATTTGCTCTGAATCACGTCATCGTAGCCCCACCCCCTGCTTTACAATGCCAGTAATATCAGCATCATAAAGGAGTGAGTGGGGCTGCGATGATGCAAACGTGCTGACATGCCCCCCGCTCTGCCCACTTAAGCCGCCCCCACCCTCCCTGCTGCACCGACCTGGCAACCCCCTCCCAGAGGGGGCTGCCAGAATGTTGGTAAGTATGTGATACCACAGAGCCTGGGTATACCACCTGTGTAAGAGTGCCCTAAGAAACATATATAAAAGGTGTAAAAAGGGTACATAAGCAAATTTAAATATATGGAAGCATTTCCTGTCTGTTGTGTTTGCTATACTTATTTCTCCTGTATTGTATTTAGCACTCTGTGGGGAGTGCCCTTGTGTAAGTATTTGTATATAGTTTAGCCCAATATTGTGGACAAAAATATGTTTATTCTCTGGACCAAGAAAGAGAACCAGGGGACTGGAGGGAGGTTATATAAAGCCCAACTGCCGGACCAATGGTGAGTCAGCAGCAGGTCACATGACTCAGAACTTGCTGGAACCAGCTGGAGGGGGCGGAGTTGGACTGCTGAGTCAGGACAGGGGGTCCTGAGGTAACGGTGAGGAGAGAGCAGGAGCTGCGCTATGGATGACGTCTGTGACAGAGGAAGTAATGATAGGCTAGCCCACCTGAGGTGAGAGCCAGGTCAGAAGGAGGTGATAATGACAGACTGTCACCTCAGGAGAGCCACTAGCATCTAGAGAGGTCTGTAATGTCACACCTTCCCCATCACTCACCACTGTCCTGAACCTACAGCTGACTGACCATAGTGTAATGTCACACCTTCCCCATCACTCACCTCCTTCCCGCACCTACAGCTGACTGACCATAGTGTAATGTCACACCTTCCCCATCACTCACCTCCTTCCCGCACCTACAGCTGACTGACCATAGTGTAATGTCACACCTTCCCCATCACTCACCTCCTTCCCGCACCTACAGCTGACTGACCATAGTGTAATGTCACACCTTCCCCATCACTCACCTCCTTCCCGCACCTACAGCTGACTGACCATAGTGTAATGTCACACCTTCCCCATCACTCACCTCTGTCCTGCACCTACAGCTGACTGACCATAGTGTAATGTCACACCTTCCCCATCACTCACCTCCTTCCCGCACCTACAGCTGACTGACCATAGTGTAATGTCACACCTTCCCCATCACTCACCTCCTTCCTGCACCTACAGCTGTGACTGTAGTGTAATGTCACACCTTCCCCATCACTCACCTCCTTCCCGCACCTACAGCTGACTGACCATAGTGTAATGTCACACCTTCCCCATCACTCACCTCCTTCCCGCACCTACAGCTGACTGACCGTAGTGTAATGTCACACCTTCCCCATCACTCACCTCCTTCCTGCACCTACAGCTGACTGACCATAGTGTAATGTCACACCTTCCCCATCACTCACCTCTGTCCTGCACCTACAGCTGACTGACCATAGTGTAATGTCACACCTTCCCCATCACTCACCTCCTTCCTGCACCTACAGCTGTGACCGTAGTGTAATGTCACACCTTCCCCATCACTCACCTCTGTCCTGCACCTACAGCTGACTGACCGTAGTGTAATGTCACACCTTCACCATCACTCACCTCTGTCCTGCACCTACAGCTGACTGAACATAGTGTAATGTCACACCTTCCCCATCACTCACCACTGTCCTGCACCTACAGCTGACTGACCATAGTGTAATGTCACACCTTCCCCATCACTCACCTCTGTCCTGCACCTACAGCTGACTGACCATAGTGTAATGTCACACCTTCACCATCACTCACCTCTGTCCTGCACCTACAGCTGACTGAACATAGTGTAATGTCACACCTTCCCCATCACTCACCACTGTCCTGCACCTACAGCTGACTGACCATAGTGTAATGTCACACCTTCCCCATCACTCACCTCTGTCCTGCACCTACAGCTGACTGACCATAGTGTAATGTCACACCTTCCCCATCACTCACCTCTGTCCTGCACCTACAGCTGACTGACCGTAGTGTAATGTCACACCTTCCCCATCACTCACCTCTGTCCTGCACCTACAGCTGACTGACCGTAGTGTAATGTCACACCTTCCCCATCACTCACCACTGTCCTGCACCTACAGCTGACTGACCGTAGTGTAATTGACCATAGTGTAATGTCACACCTTCCCCATCACTCACCTCCTTCCTGCACCTACAGCTGACTGACCGTAGTGTAATGTCACACCTTCCCCATAACTCACCTCTGTCCTGCACCTACAGCTGACTGACCGTAGTGTAATGTCACACCTTCCCCATCACTCACCTCCTTCCTGCACCTACAGCTGACTGACCGTAGTGTAATGTCACACCTTCCCCATAACTCACCTCTGTCCTGCACCTACGCTGACTGACCATAGTGTAATGTCACACCTTCCCCATCACTCACCTCCCTCCTGCACCTACAGCTGACTGACCATAGGGCCTGATTCAGAGCCGGACGCAATTAGCACTCGCTCGTCCAGAAAATAGGGGTGGCTATTCAAATGAACCGTTCGCTCTTTGCGGTCTGCTCACGCCTCTAGGTCTGAACGAGCGAACAAAACTTGCGGCCGTTTTTTGGAAACTACGCCCCCTGGCCGCTCGCATCCTACGTCATGTCCGCTATTTATTAGATTAATCGACTACATCGACCAGCGTATGAACTGCTCGCTATTCTTGTGGTTGGTTTTTGCTACCACAATCTTGCGAGCAGTTCTGGCTATAAAACAACCCAGTGACGTGGTCAATGACGCTGCTGTTTTAATTATGCACACCCATAAAACGCCCGTTTTGACCTTTAAGCACGCCTGCGTTCTGATCTCCACTCCCCGTTTTCAAGCACCTTCCCCTGTTACCACCCACATACGCCTCTTTCTGTCACTCAAATTATCAGGCATTCGCTATTTTGCGAGCACATGAATTTCGACCGCACTGATTGGTTCGTGCATGTGTATAACGATCCGTACGCATGCGCAGTTGGGCAAACATCGCTCGGCGCGAACGAGAGGCCGCTTACGAGCGGCTCTGAATCAGGCCCATAGTGTAATGTCACACCTTCCCCATCACTCACCTCCTTCCTGCACCTACAGCTGACTGACCATAGTTCCCATTATTGATGTGAAGTACAGGGTGCAGCCCTCAGTCCTTCCCACTGCAGGATTGTGATATACAGGGCTCATATTTACTGGCCTGGTCACCGCAGCTATAGCGAGGAGAGGTAGCTATAAACTGTGTTATAAGTAGCTTTCAATTCTCCTCACCACAGTAATCATGTATCTCCAGCTGATAGTAAATCCAGAGTTAGAAGGTGATCATCTATGGTACCTCAGATAATTAGTTATCACGAGTAGGAAAGCCACTACCAGCAGTAGCGCAGGGATAACCTGACATCTGTGTACCTACAAGCATCGTACATCTCCCTATACCCAGCAAGGGATCAGCATCATCCCTCAGCTTATCTGCAGCAGGAGAAACACAACCTAATACATCAGTATATAAGGAGTCTCACGTTTAACCTCACTCAACTAATTAAATAAAGGGGCACCTCTTCACTTATAGGGGAATTCAATATGGAGCGAAAACTCCATTTTTGCGTTAATATCGCACCTATGACGTCATTATCGCAGGTTTTAGTTTTACACTGTATTCAATTTCCAAGACTTTTCGCAGGTTCGAAAAGTCTTTGAAAAAAAACGGGGATAACTTTTCACCACTGAATAGGTGGCGAATAAAAGTGCAGAATTGGAGTTTAGGGTTGCAGGATTAAAAAAAATAGCCTGCACCCTTCAGAATGACCCCTTGAAACGATCTGTGTCAAAAAACAAAAAAATCGGGACACCCCAAAAAAAGCACTTTGAATTTGGGGGCCAAAAAAAAAATGTTGGGGAACAAAGTTAAAAAATAGCGAACTTGACTCTGGGGGGGTCCCCAAGTATGCCCAGGGTGGTTTTTTCATTGCAGCGCCTTGCGCAAGTGGGTTTTTCACGATTTTTTCAAGTCTCTTTAGCAACTTTAAAATATGCTGACCCCTATTTTCAAGTACCCCAAATTTGATGAGACCACTTAAAAATACGAAAAAAAAACCTAAGTGCTCTTCTGCACCACGTCTTACCTTCGGCGTGAGGTAGTTCCAAATCCTCCTTAGCAAATGTTGGGAGGTATGGGACGGTAGTATAGTGATGCAGTGTGTGGAGGTAGTGTAGTCATGTAATACAGTGATGGAGTGGTGTAGTGTAGCGATGTAGTGTAAAGTGTTAGTTATGTAACAATGGGGTAGATGTATGAAGCAGTGAAAAGTGGAGAAGTGAACCAGTGGAGAAGTTAACCATGGCAACCAAACAGCTCCTACCTATTATTTTATAGAATGTACTTGATAAATGCAACCTCAAAGCTGATTTGTTCCCATGGGCAACTTCTCCACTCTTTTCACTGCTTTATACATCTACCTGATGGGGAGGTAGTGTACAGTAGTCATGCAGTATAGTGGTGATATGTAGTGTAAGGGAGCAGTAGTGCAGTTATGTAGCATAGGAAGGTAGTGTAGTCATGTAGTACAGTGATGTAGTGTAAGGGAGAGGTAGTGCACTTATGTAGCATGGGAGGTAGTGTAGTCATGTAGTACAGTGGTGTAGTGTAGCGATGTAGTGTAAGGGAGAGGTAGTGCAGTTATGTAGCATGGGAAGGTAGTGTAGTCCATGTACTATATTGGTGATATGTAGTGATGTAGTGTAAGGGAGCGGTAGTGAAGTATTGTTTCATGGGAAGGTAGTGTAGTCATGTAGTATAGTGGTGATATGTAGTGTAAGGGAGCGGTAGTGCAGTTATGTAGCATGGGAAGGTAGTGTAGTCATGTAGTATAGTGGTGTAGTGTAGCAATGTAGTGTAAGGGAGCGGTAGTGCAGTTATGCAGCATTGGAAGGTAGTGCAGTCATGTAGTATAGTGGTGATATGTAGCGATGTAGTGTCAGGGAGCAGTTCACCACATAGGTACTAATTCACTGGGACAGCACTTTTCCACAGCCGCTGTCACAGCACTGACACAATAATACATTGCCACATTTTTAAAGTACATCACATTGCAAATTGCGGTGGAATTTTCACTTAAAGATCACAATACATTCATAATTATTAGTAAATCTGCCCTATAGTGTGGGGAAGGTAGTGTAGTGTGGGAAGGTACTGCAGTAATGTAGTGGGTAGGTAGTTCAGTGATGTACAGTACTGTATGGAGGTATTACAGTTATAGTATAGTGCACAGGAATGTAATGTAGTGATATAGTCTGGGGAATTAGTGTAGTGATGTAGTGCAGACAGTTAAATAGTATGTGGACGTAAAGCAGGGATGTATTGTAGGGAGGTAGCGTTGTGATGTGGTTCATTGATAAAGTGGGGTATAGTGTGGGTAGGTAGCATAGTGATGTAGTGTGAAGAGGTAGATATAGTGTGGGTATGTAGTGTTGTAAGTAGTATAGTGATGTAGTATGGGGAGGTTGCATAGTGATATACAGTAATGTAGGGAGGTAGTGCAGTGATATAGGGGAGGTACATAGTGATATAGTGCAGGGATGCAGTGGGGTGATTTAGTGTGGGATGTAGTGTGTATAGTGATGAGGTGTGGATAGTGTAATGCATAGTATGGGTAGGTAGCATACTGATATTGTGTTGGGAGGTAGTTCAGTGATATAATGCAGGGATGTAGTGTAGGTAGGTAGCATAGGGATGTACTGTAGTGTTGTGAAGTCGTTTGTGGAGGTGTAGTGCGGGGATGTATTGTGGGAAGGTTTTGTAGTGTATACCGCGGAGGTGTAGTACAGTGATATAGTGTGGGAAAGTTGCATAGTGATATCCAGTAGTGTAGGGAGGTAGTGCAGTGATATAGTATGGGGAGGTACATAGTGATATAGTGCAGGGATGCAGTGGAGTGATTTAATGTGGGGATGTAGTGTGTATAGTGATGAGGTGTGGATAGTGTAATGAATAGTATGGGTAGGTATAGGAAAAAAATGGTGGAGGATGCTAATCTGTGCGCATAAGCAGCCGATTTGTGAAAAAACAAGGTCTCAATTAGGCTTCACTTTACCTACAACAATAGCTAACAACAGACACAAAAGAGACCCTACATACACAAGCAGAGCCGTAACTAGACTTTTTGGTACCCTGTGCCAGAAAGAGCATTGGCGTCCCTCTCATTTTTCAAAGGGGCATAATTCACCCAAAAAAGGGCCATGGCTTCATGGAGAAGGGCCAGGGAAGAGATAGGAGAGGCCAGGAGATGCTAGGGATGAAATAAGAGGAAGCTACAAGCAAGAATGATAATAAACAGAAATTTGACAGGCCCAAACAGCGCCCCCTGACCTGTGCGATGGCACCGGCCACACTACCATAGCTACGGCCCTGTACACAAGTGGCGCTATGTTGGCATATAACACAATTAAAGTATACAATACGTTCCTTTCAAGGTAAGAAAATGTCCTCAAATGGTTCTTCTTTTTCTATTGTTCAAAGAATTCCTCCGTTCCAGGTGATGTTTACATGAAAAATGGACAACAGAGAAATCCAATGTGTAGTAAATTCTTAATGTTTTCAAAGCATATCATGCAGGGTGTAATTTGATGGACTGGTACTCTCTAAATGCGTTCCCCCTCACAATAAGACACCAGTGGTATGTGCATATAAAGGTTTCTTTTACAGCTGATACGATGAATCACGTGCTTTATACCGTCACCTGCTCTCTTTTTACAGATAGATTTTGCATACCTTACTCACATGGAGGTTTAGGATAAGTGTATAACGGTTTCTTTCAAGATATAAGAACACTTCAAATTTCAATTGGTATGGCGTACCCCACTCACATTTAATCAGGCGTATTCTTTCACATCAAGGTATCTTTCACCCTCGTGGTATAACATTCACCGGTAACTCTTCAATATTCAGAATATAGTATTCCCCTAAAAAAATTAAAAGTATGTTCCAATATGTGTATATAATTCAAAAATAAATGTATTCACATACATAACATCCAACAAATAGGATGTGGACATACAGATATACAACAATTTAAAAATATAAAACAAAATATAAAAAATCCAGCATAGTTTACCTATGAGTGTCAGTAATAAGTATCCACAGCTTCCACATGAAAAAATGTCAATGCGTTTCAGCCCAGTCCTGGGCCTTTATCAAGACATATGGTTGCTGTGTAAGGTTGTGTTATTTAACTAAGGGGCCACCAATCAGGGTGCACCACTCAGTGACATCATAATTATGAGCCATACATTTAAAATTGTATCTTATATATCTAAAAATACATATATAGGGAAATTAATTCATATAGGGCAATGTTGTCAGATATCCAGTGTATATAGATTAGGTACATTCCTCCTCCGTCGCTAGATGGGAGAGTAAAACCCCGAAATAGTCACAGTGGGGCCGCACTTCCTGTTTACACGGAAGTGACATGCACGTGTGTGTGCATTCCACCGTCTCCCATGGGGTTCGTCCTACACGTGGTTCCCAGCGCGGGAAGCGGCCCGGGCGTGATCATACAAAGATCACCCTCCGAATCGCACTCGCTGAATAGCCACAACGTAGGCAGGCTCCTGCGGAAGTGACATCTCTATATGAGGCGTCCTAAATGTGTTCCACCATCTCCATAGCGACTAACTCCATGTTATCTGGGCATATTCCGGAGAATTAACTTCCGGTCTATACTGCCCCCATTACCATGGTAACGCGTCTTCTAAGGAAAATAATATTAATAAATACTGGGGTCTCTGGGTAATGAGCAGGACCGCTCTATTACCCCAGGATCCCTAGAAGATGTGCCACTAAGCAAGTCCACTATAAGGACACAACAAGTGTCCAGATGGACGGCAATGACAAACCGTCGACAAAACTGGATATCTAGAAAACATGTCTCTATATTATCATACAGAACAGAACATAATATATAAAACCTGAATAAAAACAACATAATCACACAATATTGAGGCATGTCATAAAAAAAGGGACATTCATACATAGTACATATTAAAAATTACATACATCAGGACAAAAGATCAATTTATAACATCATACATAGTCTTCCGATTTATTTGTCCTGGAATCCATACACAATCTTCTTAGACGAACAGGATGGTACCATACTACAAAAAACTAAAAAGTAGCGAATTACTGAACAAGAAATATATATAAAAGGGAAATATATAAAACAAAATCAAAACCAAGAGCTAAAATGCTGTATCTAAAGGAACCATTTTAATTCAAAATCCTTATTAAGGCCATTTGGAATAAGGGTCTTAAACTCATAGATAGAGTTCATCTCAGTTCTTGCTAATCGCTTTGCTATATTAAGACATTTTTTGTTACCTTGTACAGTTTTTAAACCCACAAAATTCTTAATATGTGCAACAGAACAATTATGGGTTTCCTTAAAGTGCATAGATAATGCGTGTGTTTCTATTCCCTCTTTTATATTTCTGACATGTTCTCCAATACGTATCCGTAATTGTCTTGAGGCTCTGCCTATATAGAATTTATTACAAGAACATAGTATCCCATAAATTTTGTGGGTTTAAAAACTGTACAAGGTAACAAAAGATGTCCTAATATAGCAAAGCGATTAGCAAGAACTGAGATGAACTGTATCTATGAGTTTAAGGACCTCATTCAGAGTCGGTCGAAGCGGCCGCATGGTCGTACGGGAAAAGGGGCCGGATATGCAAATGATGCACTAGCATGTTGCGTCCCTAAGTTCGGATCGTTAGCTGCCCGACCAAGGGGAGGAAGCGGCCGGAAGATTAAAAATACGCCCACTTCTCGTACGCATTACACGTCATCTCCGGCCATATAAGGATTAATCGAGACCATCGGGCACCATCGGAACTGGTCGTAGAGCTTAAGGTTACCATACCCTCTCTTAAGCTCTACGATCATGTCAGTGTAAAAACCACCCATGTCACATGTGCCATGACGCTACTTTGTTAATTATGCACTCCCATAAATCGTATGCACTCCCATAAAACGCTGTTCGCATAATTAGGCACGCCTGCGTTCGGATCTCCACTCCCCCGTTTTCAAGCACCTTCCCCTGTTACCACCCACAAACGCCTCATTCTGTCACTCAAACTAACGACCTGGCTGTTTTCAAGGAGAGAGAAATTTCTGATCATAGCGGCTAGTTTGCGCACGCGCATTGCGAACTTTACGCATGCGCAGTATAGCGAACATCGGTGGCGTACGACCGTGCGGACGCGTCGACCAACTCTGAATGAGGTCCTAAGACCCTTATTCCAAACGGCCTTAATAAGGATTTTGAATTAAAATGGTTCCTTTAGATACAGCATTTTAGCTCTTGGTTTTGATTTTGTTTTATATATTTCCCTTTTTTATATATTTCTTGTTCAGTAATTCGCTACTTTTTATTTTTTTGTAGTATGGTACCATCCTGTTCGTCTAAAAAGATTGTGTATGGATTCCAGGACAAATAAATCAGAAGACTATGTATGATGTTATAAATTGATCTTTTGTCCTGATGTATGTAATTTTTAATATGTACTATGTATGAATGTCTCTTTTTTTTTTTTTTTTTTTATGACATGCCTCAATATTGTGTGATTATGTTGTTTTTATTCAGGTTTTATATATTATGTTCTGTTTTGTATGATAATATAGAAACATGTTTTCTAGATATCCAGTTTTGTCGACGGTTTGTCATTGCCGTCCATCTGGACACTTGTTGTGTCCTTATAGTGGACTTGCTTAGTGGCACATCTTCTAGGGATCCTGGGGTAATAGAACGGTCCCGCTCGTTACCCAGAGACCCCAGTATTTATTAATATTATTTTCCTTAGAAGACGTGTTACCATGGTAATGGGGGCAGTATAGACCGGAAGTTAATTCTCCCGAATATGCCCAGATAACATGGAGTTAGTCGCTATGGAGATGGTGGAACGCATTTTTGGACGCCTCATATAGAGACGTCACTTCCGCAGGAGCCTGCCTATGTTGTGGCTATTCAGCGAGTGCGATTCGGAGGGTGATCTTTGTAGGATCACGCCCGGGCCGCTTCCCGCGCTGGGAACCACGTGTAGGACGGACCCCATGGGAGACGGTGGAATGCACACACACGTGCATGTCACTTCCGTGTAAACAGGAAGTGTGGCCCCACTGTGACTATTTCGGGGTTTTACTCTCCCAACTAGCGACGGAGGAGGAATGTACCTAATCTATATACACTGGATATTTGACAACATTGCCCTATATGAATTAATTTCCCTATATATGTATTTTTAGATATATAAGATACAATTTTAAATGTATGGCTCATAATTATGATGTCACTGAGTGGTGCACCCTGATTGGTGGCCCCTTAGTTAAATAACACAATCTTACACAGCAACCATATGTCTTGATAAAGGCCCAGGACTGGGCTGAAACGCGTTGACATTTTTTCCTTTGGAAGCTGTGGATACTTATTACTGACCCTCATAGGTAAACTATGCTGGATTTTTTATATTTTGTTTTATATTTTTAAATTGTTGTATATCTGTATGTCCACATCCTATTTGTTGGATGTTATGTATTTGAATAAATTTATTTTTTAATTATATACACATATTGGAACATACTTTTAATTTTTTTAGGGGAATACTATATTCTGAATATTAAAGAGTTACCGGTGAATGTTATACCACGAGGGTGAAAGATACCTTGATGTGAAAGAATACGCCTGATTAAATGTGAGTGGGGTACGCCATACCAATTGAAATTTGAAGTGTTCTTATATCTTGAAAGAAACCTTTATCCACTTATCCTAAACCTCCTTACATGTGAGTAAGGTATGCAAAATCTATCTGTAAAAAGAGAGCAGGTGACGGTATAAAGCACGTGATTCATCGTATCAGCTGTAAAAGAAACCTTTATATGCACATACCACTGGTGTCTTATTGTGAGTGGGGTACACATTTAGAGAGTACCAATCCATCAAATTACACCCTGCATGATATGCTTTGAATACATTAAAAATTTACTACACATTGGATTTCTCTGTTGTACATTTTTCATGTAAACATCACCTGGAACGGAGGAATTCTTTGAACAATAGAAAAAGAAGAACCATTTGAGGACATTTTCTTACCTTGAAAGGAACGTATTGTATACTTTAATTGTGTTATATGCCAACACAGCGCCACTTGTGTATGTAGAGTATGGGTAGGTAGCATACTGATGTTCTGTTGGGAGGTAGTTCAGTGATATAATGCAGGGATGTAGTTTGGGTAGGTAGCATAGTGATGTACTGTAGTGTTGTGAAGTAGTTTGTGGAGGTGTATTGTGGGGATGTATTGTGGGAAGGTTGCGTAGAGTATTGTACGGAGATGTAGTGCAGTGATATAGTGTTTGGAGGTAGCGTAGTGATGTAGTATATGGAATGTAGTGCAGAGATGTAATGTGGGGAGGTAGTGCAGTGATATTGTGAGGGCACATAGGGTCTGAAACACTACGGGAAGCAACTGCGAATGCAATAGCGATTACACACGCAGTACAATTGTGATAGTATGCTAATTCATTGAGATCGCAATGTTGCACCTGTACTACACAATGACACCCACTTTACCTTACACACATCCATAATGTTTAGCAAGACTGCGAAAACACCTGTACAATAGAGTACCATCGCAGCCTCACGCACACTTGCACAAGCCCTGACCTTACTCAGCAATTGCTAACTTCCATGCATGCTATCAGGCCTGCGTAGGGCATCGCAGTGGCTAATTTATGCACGCCCCTGCAACGGCATTCAAACGCACTGGCACGCCACCGGTTTTCCGCCCACCCCCCCGTTACCACCCACAAATGGAACTTCCACTCAATCACTCTGCGATGGGTCTGCGTAGTCACTGTGATCGCAGTCCCAAGCACAATGCTAGTTCTCGCACGCGCACTGCGATGCATGCGCGTTACCTAACAATGGACCAATTGTGTGCATATTAGCAACTGCGTTCCTTGCTGAATCAGGCCCATAGTATGTGGAGGCAGTTCAGTGATATAGTACGGGGATGTAGTGTGGGCAGTTAGTGCTGAGCACACCTCCTGTGGTTACACATAATAGGCCCTTCATAAGTTTCAGTTCCAGACCTTAATCTGACACTGGCGACTGGAATGCCTAGGGCACAGGTTCTCAAACTCGGTCCTCCGGACCCCAAACAGTGCATGTTTTCCAGGTCTCCTCACAGAATCACAAGTGAGATAATTAGCTCCACCTGTGGCTCTTTTAAAATGTGTCAGTGAATAATGAACACACCTGTGCACCTGCTGGGTGACACTGTGTGAGGTCCTGAGGACCAAGTTTGAGAACCACTGGCCTAGGGGCATTCCACTGCTCTGCAGTTCCCCCTGTCCACCGCCGTGATTGGAGCTCAGCTCCGATTGAGCAGCGCAGCGGTCAGCCTGTCAAGTGCCATACAGGAGGAGGCAAGGAAGATGGCCGCGGCCACTCTTCCCAATGGCCTTTGCGAAGTAGAGCTGTGAGTGACAACCTCTATATTAGCCACCAGCACCCATTGGATCAGGCATCAGTAGCAGCATCAAGAAAGAAGGCAGCAGGCAGGTGCTGAGTGCACACGGTCCTGGCGACTCCCACTCTACCCTCTAGGTAAATTGGCTAGCTCAGGTTGGGTGACAGGAGGAGAGGGGTGGCAGGGAGGACATCCACTGGGCAGAGATGGGCGCATATATACTGTAAATATGTATGTATATATATATATGTATGTGTATTAGGGATGTGCAGGCTCGGATAGGTTCGAGTTTGCACGTGGAGTTCGGATTTTTCCCTCCAAAAAAACGGAACTCAGAACGAGGCAAAACGTCATCTTACATGGACGAACATCATCATTCCTGGACAAAAGACCAGGAATGATGATGTTCGTCCATGTAAGATGACGTTTTGCCTCGTTCTGAGTTCCGTTTTTTTGGAGGGAAAAATCCGAACTCCACGTGCAAACTCGAACCTATCCGAGCCTGCACATCCCTAATGTGTATATATATATATATATATATATATATATATATATACACACATGCTAGGGGACACCAGACAAAATTTTGCCTAGGGCACCAAATTGGCTAGGGCCAACTCTGGCTACTTTGGTTCATCAATGCCCTTCATTGTTTACAAGTATGGTTCTACCTAAGCCAAGGAGTTACACACACAATGATGATGTTTTAGCTTATCACAACAGCTTGGCGAATCCTGGGATAAGATATTTATACAAAGACCCTCAAAAAATATTGGTGTAAAAATGATCCCTTTTGGAGGCTGGGTAAGTAGAATGGGAGCCTCAGTACTAACAATGCCCTTCATCAGACAAGAGTTTAAATAATTTCTCAGATGTCAAAATGCATTTTACAAACACTTTTTCAATCCAATGAAAAATGGAGCTTTACATTTGTACTTGTTCTCTCTCATATTTTCTTAGATTTGTAAAGTCAGATCATGTTACTGTATGGAGCACTGAATTATTCTCACTCTCAGACTGTGGGTATAAAAGTTAGGATGTTGTATAAAAGCTGCCATCACCTCATGCTAACAAAACCATGTATAAATCATTATGTGACAGAGACAAAGTTGTTGCTTTTGTCTGTGCAGTCAAAAACAGAAGAAGATGAATATTTTTTTGCACAACAGTTTTCAAAATGTTGTAATAAGATGTTGTTGTCAGGTTATTTTGCTATTCAATCCAATCTTCAGTAGTGTAGAAAGCAAGTTCAGTGGAGCCTTGCAGCACAAGCAGGGAGATGATGCATTTCAGCAGCCGCTGTGGGACCCAATCATTGTTCCTTGAGAACTGGTGTAGAGTTGTCCCTGTATCCTGGGTTGAGCATGCCGAATTGCTTCCTCAGTTATTAGTTAGACCCTGGGATGGACTGGGGGTGATATACGGGCACGGCCCCATGTGTGTGTGCGTGCACAAGAATCGAAAAGAACCAAGACCTCAAAGGCCAGCAGATCTCCGTGTGCCATTTGAGCTGAGGGCCTGATTCAGAGCCGGACGCTATTTGCGCTCGCTCGTTCTGAAAAAGGGGCCGGCTATTTAAATTGAGCGCTCGCTCTTTGCGGTCTGTTGACGCCTCTATGTCTGAGCGAGCGAACGAAACATGCGCTCGCTATTTTGTAAAGACGCCCCCTGGCCGCTCGCATCATAAGTCATCTCCGCTATTTATTTGATTAATCGAGTACATCGAAAGGCGTCTGAACTGCTTGCAGTGCTTGTGGTAGGATTTTCCTACCGCAATCATGCGAACAGTTCAGGCTAAGAAACAACCAAGTGACATGGCCGATGACGCTGCTTTGATAATTATGCACACCCTTAAAACGCCCATTTTGACCGTTTGGCACGCCTGCGTTCGGATCACCACTCCCCGTTTTCAAGCACCTTCCCCTGTTACCACCCACAAACGCCTCATCCTGTCACTCAAATTAGCAGGCACTCCCTATTTAGCGAGCGCTCGATTTCCGACCGCAATGACTGGTTGGCGCATGCGCATTACGACCCATACGCATGCGCAGATGTGCGAACATCGCTCGGAGCGAACGAGCGGCCGCTTACGAGCGGCTCTGAATCAGGCCCTGAGCGCCTAACTGCCAGCCATGCATTTGGACGGACCGGCCCATCAGGCCATTAGCCCAGACGGCCAATCCGGCCATGGTTAAACTAAGTGGTGGTCAAAAAATAACTGGAAGTTGCCCAGAATTCCACGTTCCTCTAGTGCCACGTGTGCTTTCCACATGGTTTGTGCATAACTGACGCACATCCACTTTTTCTTCAGACACACCTACAAGGATTTAATATCGCTTACAGAATTGCTATAGCTGATGGACGACATTCCAGCGCTACCTCAGGATGGAGCTGTAAGCTTAATGTATGAATGTATATAATGAATGTATATAATAAAGTTTGGCTTCTGGTGTATTTTTTCTGTATTTGCTGACACTGAGGCTGTGAAGACACCCTAGGGCTGTGATCACTATGTGGGCTGTGTGATTACTGATGGCACACTTTATTACGTATAATATGTAGAACATGGAACATTGTTTCTCACTTTTATCCTCTCAGTAACAAGATGTATATCAGATTCTCTCCTTTCTTACACACTCCACAGTCCTGTGAGATGATGGCAACAGGGGGTGTACTGTCCTATCAGGATTTCCCGTCACGTTGCTGGGGAGAGGAGTAGGGAATGCTGGGGAGAGGAGTAGGGACTGCAGAGAGGCATGGCTGCAGTGAGCCCTGCTATTAGTTCCTGCAGCTGCTCGTGGACAGAGAAACCTCACTCTATGAAACATTGCAGGAGAGATGTGGCTGCAGTGAGCCCTGAGAGCTCATACAGCCATGGTTGGGAGACTGACGATCACTGTAGTGAGAGGGGTGGGGGGCTGGGGCTAGAGACGCGGCAGCAGGGAGTCATACTCCGCACCGTGAGCCCATTGGACTGCAGATAAATTCTCTTCCAGCAGCTGTGCCTGGGCATGTCTTATGTGATGCATAGGGGAGGGGCCCTAGATTGCTCACCCTAAGCACAGGGTGTGAGGTGCTACCTGCGGAGACTATGAGGGGTCTATTTACTAAGCAGTGTTAGGAGACAGAGTGAAAAGTTTTAAGGTGCCAGCCAATCAGCTCCCAACTGTCATTTTTCAAACACAGAGATGACAGTTGGGAGCTGATTGGCTGGCACCTTATCACTTTCTAATCACTTTTCACTCTGTCTCCTAACACTGTTTAGTAAATAGACCCCTTAATGTCTTATGTGAACATGCTAGGCAAGTGGGTACAATGTATATTTTTTGCTTGACTGTCAAACTGCAGATTATCAAAGTAAACGCTGCACTTCAAGTCACTTTTTTTTCTTTCAAACAGGCAAAACGCAATCTGGTTTTGTTACCTGGGATCCTTACAAATGGCGCATTGTATCAAATAGCAGATTACTTAATGGCACATAAAATCACAAAACAAAAAGGCACAATTTGTAGACATGATTCTCATTGATGAGGTAGGGCAAATCACTTGCATATTCCTCAAATTGCTTCATTAAAGTTAATCAATAAATAAGCAGCTACAAAGCACACTTGCCTACAAAATAAGCCTCTTTCCCGAAGATCCCAGTTGTGTGGTGGCATCTGGAAGCGAAATGTGAGGTCATGGTGAGTGGGTGAGATGCCATAGGCTGTTATACTCTCCCTGAAATGTGAGAGAACGCCCCGGAATTCGGGAGTCATAGGCAAGTATGCTACACATGCTATACAAACATCTTAGGGTATAACTTTTAATATAGGATCCAGAAGCATCCAGAGCATAGATGTCACAGTCATCGTCATCAGCGTGTAACTTGCTAAAAGAAATCTCTAACAGATATGTTAGTCTAAATTGTAAAGCACTATCTTGGGTACAAGCTGTGTTTGTATTAGACTCGGTCTGTAAAGCAGATGTTTGCATCATTTAAAACCATCGTACACTGGATGCGATTTTACACAGACTAATAAACACTGCAGTTTGTATTTCAAGCTGCATCCAATTGTTGTCTGTGTGATTCTATTGCTGCATAATAAACCACACTTTCATCCACCGCACCACCCAACTTATCACATTCTGTGCTGCCTTCCTCCACCCCTACAATGCATAATAAAGAGAGTCCCGCAGATGTTCTGACATGTACAGGATGTCAAGGCCAAGCTCTACAATGTTAAACAATGAGTAACAACAGATTTATTGAAATTCAACAGGGAACTGCATTACCTTCAGGTTTCATCCTTTTTTTGAGTTGCTTTTTAAAAGACAACAGACGGGATGTAATAGAGATAGAGTCTGCCGGAGGTGCAGTCATTTACAAGGCAAAGCCGAAATGGCTGATCAGTCTGCATCCCGCACCTCCGGCAGACTCGATCACTATTACATCCCGCCCAACATGTCATTTGATTATTCTGTAATAGCCTTATGGTATAAATATTCCTGTACTTGTCTCCCTGCACTCAGAGCTGGACAGTCATTTTCTACACAGGCTTCTCTCCTGTGCTCCTGAGATCCCGGGCTCTCAGAGCATGAGCCAGATAATCCATAAGGCAGTACAGGGGTTAGGTCTAATTTCAAGTAGGCTAACGGACCTCTGATGTCACAACCATGTGACCCGCGACAGCAATGGTAGGAGCAAGGTTGGCTCAATTTCAGAACATGAAACCCAACGTGTACCCTCGCGGTCTCGCCACAGTTTACTATTCCCCAGTGCCAGATTAATGTCCATATGGGCCTGGAGCTGAAAGTCATGAAGGGCCTATTGCAGGGCCGGCTCTTGTGGTGTTTCGACCAGAGCGGTCGAACAGGGGCGCCACCCCATAGAGGGCGCACCCTCCCAACATTCCGATTTCAGCGGGACAGCACTGTCCCACTGTTCCACCCGTGGGTGAAGTGTCCTGCGGGTGGTCAAATCAGGATGTTGGGCACCTCCGCCGCTGCAGCTGTGCGATGGTGCCAGACCCCGGAGTAGCTGAATGGATGCTGTGCGCGCCATCCATTCAGTGCCGGGAGAAGGCTGGGGGAAGCCCAGCTAGTGATGGAGTGCTGGGCTCTCCCCCAGCCTGACATTACACGGGAGGCATGCCGTGCAGGTACGCCCCCAAGTAACGTCACTTAGGTAGGGTGCATGATACCGGGCCGGCACAGGATTCGGGTACCCCTAGAGCCAGCCCTGGCCTATTGTGTGCCACTGCAGGGGTTGTGACAAGTGCTGCAGCAGTGTGACTGGTGATGTTGGGTCATAACTAGTGTGGTGTAGGTGTGGTTTACATAGGGGTGTGGTCTGTGTTGTGAAAGGATGTAAACTGTATTGTCTACCTTTCCTAGTGTGCTATACTTAGAGGCATATTCAATTACCCGCGGGACTTCTCCTCCGAGTAATTGTGGGGTGAAAGTCCCGCGGCGCGGGGTTAAGCTATTCAATAGAATAGCTTTTTCCCCGCGTCAAAAAAACGGACTTTAATGAAAGAAAATACTGATTCCGCGAGAACTGCGGCCTCATGCTGATTTTACCTCGCACCTACATGAGGTGCGAGGTAAAATCAAACAGCGGGGACTCGCGCGCTGGGTCTCAGGGACACCCACGCGTGGAATCCCCGGTAAATGAATCCCGTCCCACGGCTAATTGAATATGCCCCTTAGATTAATAAAAAAAACAAAGAAACAAATGAGCTGTGTTTGGGCTTTAAGTTTTACTTGTTAGTAAAAAAATACAAATTCAATTTAAAATAAAATATCTTTGAGTTGATAAAAGAAAAAAATCTCAAAAGTCTTTACTATATATATATATATATATATATATATATATATATATATATAATCAATGGATGCTTCAGTCCTCTGGGATCACTCTCGACTAGAGTTCACAGATGACTGAAATGTTGATCATAGACCTTAGTAGTCTCATTCCTGGTGAAAGTGACAATGAGTGCCGCCGTTTTTGACTGTACAGTGCTAAACTAGAGGTGTGTAACTGGTGACGCTGCACAGAGTGCAGGACTCTGCAGCACCATCACTGCCCCCATGGCCCTTGCTACTGGCTAGCAGGTTGCTTGGAACAGCACCCTGCAGCCAATATCACTGATGCGGTGCTGCCAGGCAGACACCCTTCAGTCTGTGCAGCGTCCCCAGGATGCTCCGGGCAGTGCTGGACTTTTAGGTGCCAACGGCCCTGTCCCCTCTGTGCGATGGCATGATGTCATGTACTTAGGAGGCAGGGCTGGCACAAGACACTCCTGTGCCAGCTCTGCTACACCGCTAACTGTGTGTATAATATATATAGCAGCCGAATAGGCGGCTTGTATAAAACACACCAAAATCCGTTTAAGTTTTCAACGTTTCAGAACTTGCTTTCATTCTTTCATAAGGTTGATAACTTAACAGGTTTTAGTGTGTTTTATACAAACCATCCAGAGTGCAGTCCTTTCGACTGCTACATGGTCCTCTCACTTCACAGGCACCAGGGAGGGAGGGCTAGGGTAGGGAGAAGGGGAGGCTTAGGATACCGACTGACAGGTGTCTGTATCTTTAGCCTGTCGAGATGCCAGCGTCAGGATCCAGACCACCGACATCCCGTACCCATACCAATTACAAGAGCACCAGACGCCATTGCACCATATTTTGCACAGGAGTGCAAGAAAATAGATTTGAGAGCGCGCTCTGATAGACAAATATGTATATACTTATATATACTCATACCAGATGAACACAACAGTGACAAAAGCAACCAATTAGATGTTTGAAATGAATTTTTAAATGTATCAAAATTCTTTCAATAAAAAATGTTTTACATATCACTGCTTACATGCATTACATATTTTGTGAAGATGTGTTCACATTTTACTGATGTTGGAATCTGCTACTCTCTAGGCCTGATTCACTACCGATCGCAACTGCGATTACATGCGAAATTGGCCAATTGTTGCGCTCTGTGCACGTGTATGACTTCACTGCACAAAGACTTCACTGCAGAGTGATTGACAGGAAGTACCGTTTGGGGGTGGTGGTGGGGGGTGGTCGTCAGTGCATTTGAACACGTTACAGGGGCATGCATAAATTAGCCACTGCGATGCCATGTGCAGCTTGAGCTCTCACTGCGTGCAATGAGGTTAGGAATTCCTGAGTAAGGTCAGACCATGTGCAAGTGTGCGTGAGGCTCCGATTGTACTTGATGTTACCAATGGATTTGCAGACTTGCTAAGTATTACGGATGTGTGTAAGGTAATGGGGCGTCCTTATGTTAGGCTGCCAAGGCATAGCGATTGCATTATTAGCATATCTTTGCAGAGAGACTGCATGCATGATCGCTATTGCGAACTTTACTGAATCAGACCCTCTGTCCTTCTCTCCAAATACCACTCTCATAGATATATATATATATAGCTATATCTAATATATATATATATATATATATAGGTATATCTTTATATGGATATATCTATATATCTCTATATATACACGCATTATATATATCTATATAGAATAGATACATAAATACACAAGGGGCAGACATTACACTGACCTGTGGACCTGTGCAAAGTTAATTTGAACATCCTGGGCTGCCTTCCCTCCTGAGCTAGGCGACTGGAAGGTGGTCACAGCTTTTGAGCATTATGGCCAGGGGGCGGAGCTTCAGTTACATGGGGCGGAGTTTTGGCTGTCTTGGGGCGGAGTTTCAGCGCGCGGAGGTGGGCAGAGCTTCTTCCGGCCAGAACACCAGCCGAAGGGAGGGGGCCAAAGGGATGTGGGAATGGGCTCAGTATCGGCCGGCTGGGAGGTGAGTAAAGTGAGTTGTTGGTGGTGACAGGAAAAAAGATTTTTTTTTCCTGTCTGCACCGCAGTCCGTGTAGTGAGCCTATTTTCAATGGGAGGTCTGGAGCTGTAGCTCCATCTGCCCCATTGTTAATCCGGCCCTGCTATTCCCAATACAGGTTGAGTCTCCCATATCCAAATATTCCGAATTAAGGAATCTTTTTAGCATGACTAAGACTGTGAAACCTTTGCTTCTTGATGGTTCAATGTACACAAACTTTGTTTAAGGCACACAATTATTAGAAATATTGTATAAAATTACCTTCAGGCTGTGTGTATAAAGTGTATATGAAATATTAATGCATTCTGTGTTTAGATTTGGGTCCTATTCCCAAGATATCTCATGTGGGATATAGTTGGCATCCTGGCTTGCGGAATCCAAAAACTGGCGCCGAAATCCCGTCAGCGCCAGGATCCCGGCACGAGTATCCCGAACGCTGGCAGGTTAGGTTTAGGCACCGGGGAGGGAGTGTTAGGTTTACGGTGCAGGGAGGGGGGAGGCTAGGCTTAGGCACTAGGGGGGAGGTTAGGTTTAGGCACCGGGGATGGTGGGTTAGGGTAGGGGTTAGGGTTGGTGCTAACATACTTACCTATTGGTGTCGGGATTCTGACTTTCGGGATGCCTCTGTTGGTATTCTGACCAGCGGCATCCCGACCGCCGGCAATCCATACCCAACCCATCTCATTATAGTTTGCATATATTCCAAAATACAAAATACTGAATATTCTGATATCCAAAATATCCATGGTCCCAAGCATTTTGGATATGGGAGACTCATCCTGTAGATACCCACGAGGATAGTAAAACTGCTAGCCCCCCCAACCTTGCTCCTCCCCGTGCCATCAGAGGATCTTTAGCCCACTTGGTTCTAGCATCAACCCTATCTCACACTACTGTAGGGATGGCCATCGGCCTTCAATGTTTTCAAAACATCGATGATTCCTGGCTGATGTCAACTAGTTTTGCCAATGGTTCTCTGCCATCGATGGATGACTGTGAGCCAATGTTTTTTTTCCATGGTATAGGATGAGCTTTGCCCCGCCCCAGGTAATCGGTAAGCCTCGCCCCCATATTTTATTGGTTTGCCGCCCGGCATCTCCCTACAGTGGTGGCAATCGAGAGGGTGCAAACCATTGATGGTTCATCATAGATGATTTGTGTGCCATCAATGGTTATCACTGATGGCCCCATCGATGGAGACCCCACCGATGGCCATCCCTACACTACACAGAGCAGAGGACATCCCATCAGGCTCAGCAGCATCAGGGGGTCAGGTGAGCTGAGCCCTAATTGGAGGAGCTCATCACAATCTCCTCTGATCCCCTGGCACTCAGCATCATGGGACCTCAGTGTGAGATCAGGACTGCTTCAAGAACTGGAGACAAATCAGCCAATCACTGTTTAAGTAAGTGTGACCTTTTTATTTCATTTATTTTTCATAAGTTCTGCATATGATCTTTTATTACTGCACTGGTACCTCAGACATTTAGGGGTAAAGTTAGTAAAGCTTCTAAAAATGAAGAAGTGGAGGTATTGCACATAGCTACTAATCAGATTGTGGCTATCATTTCTCTATTGCATTCTAGAAAATGATAGAATCTGATTGTTTGTTGTGGGTAATACCTCCACTTGCCTGTTTTAGAAGCTTTAGTAAATTCATAAATCTACCCCTTATACATGTCCACTTTGTATACCAAAAACTGACCATGTACAGTATATGTGAAAGCACTTAGTTAACTTAGACATCTACACATATATATATATATATATATATATATATATATATATATATAGATATATATGTCCAAAGTCCTTAAATAAAGAACAAGGCGGCACTCCAATTCATCAAGTAGAACAAAAGTGTTGTATTCAAAGCATTACAGTGGTAATATGCACATCATTGACGTTTCAAAGTCATTCGACTTTTTCTTCAGGATGTATCACAACAATGGGAATGGAACTAGATCACACCCCTCATTCAATCCCTGAGGAGTCAGGGTATTGAGGGTATGTATCCAGTAAGTTTCCCTCCTGGCGAGTTTTTTATTCAGATCCCCACCTCTTTCATCTAGGAAAAACGTGTTCAAATCCCTTAAAAGAAAAGCCATTTAAAGATGATTTCTGGCACTCAAGAAAATGCCTTGGAACACTATGATTAAGGACTTTATTTATAATGTTTCTGGTGTGTTCCAGGATTCGTAATTTAAGTTGTTTTTCCTATATAATTTTTTCCACATTTACATTCAATCATGTAAATGACTGAGGAGGTAAAACAATTCATTTTACTATTTATATTTTCCCTTTAGTGTTATCAAAACTGAAAAATTATTTTTCATTTACACTACAATACTAACACATTTTACAGTGCGTACAAGGAAAAAAGCATTTAAGGTGGCCAATAAAGTTGTTCGTACTTGGTTCTTTTATTATTGGTAATTTGCTAGGTGCCAATCTATTTTTTAATGTTGGTGCTTTTCGTAATATTATAACTGGCTTTTCAGGGATGATTTTCTGAAGAACTGAGTCCAGTTTCAAAATGTCCCAGTGTTTCGTAATAATTTCCTTAAAACATTTTTCATTCCTATTATAGTTTTATCCCTAAAATCCACAAAAGACTAGAAAATCCCCTTGGGCGACCGATAATTTCAGTGGTTGGATCAGTCACTTCCCAATTATCGGAATTTGTGGATCTTTATCTAAAAAAATATGTAATAAACTAAAATCATACATTCAAGACACTACACATATTTTAAAAATGTTAAATGATTTTGATTGGAACAAAGGCCCTCATTCAGAGCCGTTCGCTATTTGCGGTCGTTCGTTCAAAAACAAGGGGTGGCTATTCAAATGATCCGTTCGCACATTGCAGTCTGTTCACACCTCTAAGTCTGAACGAGCGTGCAAAACATACGCTCGTTTATTTGATAAAAACGCCCCCTGGCCGCTCGCACCATACGTCATGTCCGCTATTTATTAGATTAATCGAGTACATCGTACAGCGTATGAACTGCTCGCTATTCTTGTGGTTGGTTTTTTCAACCGCTATATTGCGAGCTGTTCTGAGTTTAAAAAACCAAGTGACGTGGTCAATGACGCTGCTGGATTAATTATGCACACCCTTAAAACGCCCGTTTTGACCTTTAAGCACGCCTGCGTTAGAATTCCACTCCCCCGTTTTCAAGCACCTTCCCCTGTTACCACCTACATACGCCTCATTCTGTCACTCAAAATAGCAGGCACTCGCTATATAGCGTACAAACGATTTTCGGCCGCACTGACTGGTTCGCGCATGCGTACTAAAAACCGTACACATGCGCAATGTGCGAACATCGCTCGGAACGAGCGTACTGCCGCTAAGGAGCGGCTCTGAATCAGGGCCAAAGAATTTAAATGGTGTACAATAGACGCCGAATCATTATATACGAGTATACTTCGTGAAAAAGGGCTGTGTGCAATTGAACATTATTTACAAGATGATACTTTTTGTTTGTATCTATATTTGTATTTTATTTTGGATTGTATTAATTATATTTTATAAAACAATTATTTTAGGTTTGAGGATAGGTTTTTTTATTCAGCATCGCAGGACAGCGAAGGGAACTCCGTTTGCGCCCCGTTTTCGCAAATTTGTATATGGGCGCATGGGAGCAGAATTATATATACACTAACAAACCATATCTTGAGAAAATTGCATTATTTAAGAGATACATAGATGATATAATCATTGTTTGGAAAGGCACAAAGGATGAATTTGCTGAATTTTTATCTTTTATTAATCAAAATGTTTTAAGTCTGAGTTTTACCTGTCATTTTCACAATACGAAGATCCAATATCTTGATTTAGTGCTAGATACTAGTAGATGAACTGAAGGTGAAAAAATTAACTCTTATACATTCATAAAGCAGTTAGATAGCAACAGCTACCTGCATTATGATAGCTGCCATTTAAAGTCCTGGAAAATAAATATTCCTTTTTCACAGATGACGAGGATTAGAAGAAATTGTCTACAGTCAGATAAGTTTGAGGAACAAGCAAAAATATATTAAAAAAGGTTTATAGAAAAGAAATATCCTTCAAAACTCATTCAAGATAGTATTACTAGATCCAGAAATATAGAAAGGAAAAACCTCCTGGAATATAAAATGAAAAGTGTGGAAGATAAAAGGAAAGTTTCTTCTTTTGTTCCATTTGTTACTAACTATAATAGGAATGAAAAATGTATTAAGGAAATTATTACGAAACACTGGGACATTTTGAAACTGGACCCAGTTCTTCAGAAAGTCATCCCTGAAAAGCCAGATATAATATTTCAAAAAGCACCGACATTAAAAAATAGATTGGCACCTAGCAAATTACCAATAATAAAAGAACCAAGTACGAACAAATTTATTGGCAACCTTAAAGACTTTTTTCCTTGTACGCACTGTAAAATGTGTCAGTATTGTAGTGTAAATAAAAAATAATTTTTCAATTTGAATAACACTAAAGGGAGAATAATAAATAGTAAAATGAATTGTTTTACCTCCTCAGTCATTTACATGATTGAATGTAAATGTGGGAAAAAGTATATAGGAAAAACAAAAAGACAACTTAAATTACGACTCCTGGAACACACCTGAAATATTACAAATAAAGTCCTTAATCATAGTGTTCCAAGGCATTTTCTTGAGTGCCAGAAATCATCTTTAAATGTTTTTTCTTTTAAGGGAATTGAACACGTTTTCCTAGATGAAAGAGGTGGGGATCTGAATAAAAAACTAGCCAGGAGGGAAACTTAGTGGATACATACCCTCAATACCCTGACTCCTCAGGGATTGAATGAGGGGTGTGATCTAGTTCCATTCGTATTGGATTGAGGTATAAAGTAATATTTTACCCCCCTAATCTTCACACATTACTAGACTGCATTCCTATAAGAGCTTGAACAATAATCTGGTTATAAGAGCTTGAACAATCAT
Organism: Taudactylus pleione; assembly: GCA_031769625.1. Lineage (NCBI taxonomy): Eukaryota > Metazoa > Chordata > Amphibia > Anura > Myobatrachidae > Taudactylus > Taudactylus pleione. Next base: position 29,135,111 of record JAUIMM010000052.1, read on the forward strand.
CTGGTTATTCCTATATATAGTTCCTTCTACTAAGTGCGATTCATTTACACTGAATACTAAATTTTTCCCCCCTTCTTCTTCTCTTCCAGCTCTGTAGTAATTTTAATTATCATTTATTATTATTTATACATATATACTGTATATATATTTTTCTAATTAGGTAATCTTTAGAACTTGATGTGTATTGATTAGTCTTTGATATCATCTATGTATGTAGATGGACATATTTTTATTAGTAATTTATTATAGGTAGCTTGATAACTACTTTTATTTAAAATTAATCAGATAATATATTATATCAATCATAGATACATAGTGTATCCTTTGTCTAAATTTGAAATTGTTTGATCAAATTTATGCTATGTAGTGATTATTTTTAATATCCTTGATTATATTGAAATATTTTTATGTAATATGTATTTTGTTGCTAGAAAAATTATTATTTTTTAAAATATCTTCTTATATATATTTTTGGGTAAAGCCATATTCCCATTACATAGTCTAATCATTATATTACTAAATATTAACTATAAAAAGGCCAATAAAAGGATGGGTACCTTCCATTATTAGGAGTAAAAACTACAACATCATGTCTGACAAGCATATATATGGTTGAGCATTTTAATAGATATTGATCTTGAACAAAATGGCCTCTTCCATTGATGGAGACTATGTTATGGTATTTTGCTAGTTTGGAGAATGCTATACCTTGTTATTATGTTGTTATTTTGTATCTAAAAAGTACTCATTTTTGTTTACAAAAAGAGAATCCTACCATAAAAAGAGAATGCTACCTTAATTGTACGGAGACCTACAATAACTATGAAGTAGTTTAGAATAAAAACTTGATACTATTTAACGAGCTGATTGGCTGCCGCTTATTGCCCATCATACAAAATGGGCTGAAATCCGTCGACTAACCACACCCACTGACAAAGTCCAATAGACGATTGGGCATGGTAACCTGGTGACATCATGACGCCGTGGCATTGCTTCATGGGAAGTGTAGTCCTGTGACCAGGATCCGGAGTTGGGACGCTGTGTTTGCCGCTGATGGAACAATTACCTGTGGCGCTTCTAATAATACTGAAGTGGCAGTGTTATTCCGTGCTCGTTGTGACCCTGTATACCGGACTGTGATATCTTATGTGTAAGTTTCTATGTGTGCTACAATTAAATACTTGTTACTTTTTATTCATTGTGGTGCGTATCCCTTCTGCTTCTTTGACCAGAGATCCCTATACTTACTCCTGAGGAGGATTCAATCTAAGGGGAAGCTGCAAACAATGGAAACATTGTAAAAATAAGAGGACTCATTAATCCAATGTTAGAAAGGAACTAACTTCATTGGGCAAGGTGATATACTTTTTCCTTTGTTTATATATATATTTATAAAAATATATATATATAATATATGGGATGGGTACGGGTTGCCATCGGTCAGGATCCGGACGGTCAGAATCCTAGCACCGGCATCCCGACAGGGTTAGGATACCGACAATGGTCAGTATCCTAACCCTCCCCTCTCCCTAACCCACCCTCCCAGGTGACTAAACCTAAGCTGCCCCCTAGTGCCTATATCTAACCGCCCCCTCCCCGCACCCTAAACCTAACCTTCCCCCCTTAGTGCCTAACCCTAACCCTCCCCCCAACTTACCATCGGGATGCTGGCAGTTGAGATGTCGGTGCCAAGATTCAGACAAGTGTTGGGATTCTGGAACCGGTATTCTAAGTGCCGCCATCCCGGCTGTCGTGATATTGACCGCATACCATATATATATATATATACCTATACCATTTCACGCGAGTTCCAAATGGCCACTAATGTTACAGTTTCGACAAGAACACTTCATAGGGAGGCCCATGCACTTATAGTTCTACAGAAACAACAAATGTCATGTTTCCTGGACTGGTATACAGAATATTCGGTAACCCAGAAAGACTGGCTAGCTCAGAGTCAAGATCTTAGCCCCTTTGAGAACCTCTGGGATGAATTGGAGTGACAGGTGTGTTCTAGGCCGACTCAACCTTGTTCAGTGCCACAGTTGGTCACTGTACTTAAGGTGGAATGGCAAAACATACCGCCTGCTGTTGTCCAGGAACTTGTAGCTAGTTTGCAAAGAAGGGTGTCTGCAGTAATCATTGTATGTGGTGGACCTTAGATATTTTCAATTCCTTCATCCCATCTTAACTTATATGCTTACTTTATTTTATGTCTCAGGTGTAAAGGAGCGTGCTAGTATCAACAGTAAGTAAATTACGTGTTTTTTTAGTCCTAACGGTGGTAGCTCCAGAGGTGTTGCTGCACGTAGTCCAATATTCAAATAGGGGAACCGCACCAACTGTCACCCGAAATGCTGCCAAACATCACTGGCAGTTGGTGTAGCTCCCCTATTTGAATATTGGACAGAGCTGCAACCCCACCTGTGAAGCCACCACTTGACCCAGACAATGAGCTTACAGTCCCACAGCACTTGGGCCATGTTGCTTTGTCACCCAATCACCTTGGTCAAGAGGAAACATTTTACCACTTTTCACCCCCTTAGGAATCAAATTTTGAAATATCCCTGCTTAGTGGGTGCCTATGTCCTTGAATTTCATGTTTCTAGGTCCAGGGGTTTGGGCTGGGCGTTGATGAGTCTGTCAGCCAAGACATTGCACAAGGGGAGGAACATTTTAGCCCTTTTCACCTCCATAGGAGTCAAATTTTAAAAAGTCCCTGCTTACTGGGAACCTACGTCATGGAGGGAATATACCCCCCGAATTACTGTACATGTTTCTTGGTTCAGGGGTTTGGGCTGGGCGTATACAGATATATAAATATATCAGTATTTGCTCCATAGATGTAGCCGTCTCGGCCATATACACACACATATATACTGTATAGGTAAAGTCCAAGAAAAGATGGGCGGCACTCAGAGTCTTCTAAAAGTAATTCTTTACTGCATGTTCCTTATGGACCAACCTTTCAGGATGCTACACGTCCTTTTATCAAGGTAAAACATTCAGAGAAGAAAAAGATATTACCTTAAAAAAGCTAACACTGCTAGTGATTGCAAATGCAGCAGGGGGTGTCATACATCTCCTGCTGCATTTGCATACTTGCAAGGATGGAATTGTAAAGCTGCCTGCAATTCCGTCCACTGCTGAATCACCCCCACTGTGGACACAGAGCAATGAAACACTGTGCACAGGAGGAAGGAGAGCTGGAATGTGGGGCCTGATAGTGGCTGTTGCCACAAACACTGGATTCCTTCCAAAGTACTTTGATTTATTTTACCCAAGCCTGCACCTGCTGTCATGAAACAGATAGTGGGTAGCAAAGTGGCAGGTCTCTCCAGGTTTGGGAAGCAGGGCACCTTATTCAACTGAATGACATAAAGTTGCTGGCATGTACAGGATAAGTATTGGTGGATTGGAGGGGGCACTTAAAACTGGTATCTTGCCTAGGGCCCATGGGATCTTAATCCAGCTCTACTCAAAGCAGAATGTAAATAATCATTAAAATATACTGTAGACCCACAGTGGGCAACTCTGTCTAGAATATTGGTAGCTACTGTAGGTGAGAGCTTTGTATAAATGGTGCAGGTTACACTAGCTGATTTGGCAGGCTAAAATCTTATGTTTTTAAACGTTAAAGATCATTTTCATTTTATTTTTTCTGAGCATATGATGTTCTACACTGTACATCTCTGCTTGTCTATTTCTGTGGAAGGTGCAATATTGCTGGAAAACTGAGACACTGTATAATAGCGTTACTATACATTAACAGTATAAGACTGTAGGGTGCTAGCTCGGAACTACGAAACATAAATACACTGCAGAGCATCTCTCAGATACTTTTCTGTGTCACAGATAAACATATTCTGATTCTGTATTATACTTCATTATATTGTAGTGCATCACAGTGGACTCAACATTCAACACAAGAGCTCAGGTAACAGTGTTGGTTACTTTCTACTGGTTCACACCTCTGTTTTCTTAATATGATTTAAAGTCTATACTAGTACATCATGTATTTGTGTCTAGAGTCTATGTTAGTACATGGTTTATATGATACATATATTTATCATTCATACAAAAGAAATATGGTAAAAATCCTGACAAACTGTAACGCAGGGAAAACATGGAGGCGTTGAACATGACCATGATATACAGATGTGTCCTAATACACCTAACCTCAAATTGCCATACAGTGCAAGATGTCCGATGTGACTTAGAAGCTCCGAGAGGTGTAGCATAGCGAATCTGACCTTAAATTTTGTGTCTAAAGCTGAGTACACTCTAAAAACGATGTGTACCCAGTGCGATGTCGCTAACGACTGGACCCGATGCCAATGCCAGCAGGAAGGAAATGCTAGCGGGGGCCATGCAATATCGCCCATCGGACCTGCATGCAGGTCCAACAGTTGAAGTCACTGATGACGTGCGAATGCGCGCATCGTCAGTAACATAGTGCATACAAACTGGACGATATGAACAACTTGTCGTTTAAATGCATCGGAATCGGACAAATCGTTCATAAAATCGTCTAGTGTGTACCCAGCTCTATTTATACCTCAGATGCTGTGAAACTCCGCTCCCAGTGTACTAGAGACGCTGGACTGTGACTTTATACGCACAGGATTGTGTTTTAAAAATGTAAAAAGTGGCAGATGAAGCACAAGATAAGTTGGGGTGAGAAAAAGCCGCAGCCGCTGCATCGCAGCACTTTGTATACAGATTCACACTCGGTCACACACTCAGCTACAAATGTTGCATACAAAATTGATCAGTGTAATCTAGCAAAGTCGTTTTGTCTCTTCCAGTTGTTTTATTTGTAGGAATAAGATGCACATTTTAAGCTAAAAATACCTTCAAAGCGGTCGAGTCGTCCGTGACCCTGTGCACTGTGATGGGCTGTTTGGCGCAACTAAAGCCGCAGTGTATGAGCACACATCTGTATGTGCAAAGCAACAGCTAGCAGGTGTAACATATGTTTTATACTCAGGGTAATAGTGTGGTGCTAGAAGGCAGAGCCGTAACTAGACTTTTTGGTGCCCTGTGCCAGAAAGAGCATTTACGCCCCCCTCCCCTATTTTTCAAATAGGGACAACATAAGATAGTGCACTTAAAAAAGGGCCATAGCCTCATGGCGAAGGGCCAGGGAAGAGATAGGGGAGGCCAGGAGATGCTGGGGATACAAGAAGAGGAAGCTACAAGTGAGAATGTTGATAAACAGAAAATGTACAGGCCCAAACAGCGCCCCCTGCCATGCGGTGCCCTGTGCCATGGCAGAGGTCGCACCACCCTAGTTACTGCCCTACTAGAAGGCATTGCAGCCACCATTCACAATCTTAAATGGAGCCATTCACAATCTTAAAACATACAAATATGCAAAGTATACATTATCCTAAATATCATTATCACACATTATCCTAAATATCATTACCATACATTATCCTAAATAAATAAGAGCTGTGATATTTGGTGTATCTAATTTTGTATCCATTCTTATTTTCAAAGCTGATACAATATGTAAATTTTTTGAAACTAGGAGGGTATTTTATTTTATTTGAACAGTGCAAAAACATTTGGCAAACAAAAAAAGTAAAAAGGGCTTAGAAAATCTTAATTACTAAGTATTTATAGTTATTTATTTACTCAATATAGGTACAGAGTGCACATGTATATGACTATATATATATATATATATATATATATATATATGTACACATTTAGAGAAATAAAATGGCTTTTGGAAATATAATGGATCATTTATCAACTACAAAATTTGGCAATTTCTATTAATGTGCGCCAGTGTGCCTATTTGTCCGTGAGGCACATTTCAAGGGACATGCCCAAATCATGGGCTTCCTAAACAACCCTGTAAAAAGTAATCTGTTTACTTTTTTAAATACAGTACCACCACATAAGGAGCTGTTGCTTTATTCATTTAAACATTTATGTTATTCTCTTAAAATCGTCATTTGTGTATTAATGTATCTATGAGTGAGTGGGCATTGGGCCTGATTCAGAGATGGACGGAATTGCACAGCGCTCACAAGCGGCTGTTCAATTCCGTCCATTTAAAATGCAAATGCAGAAGGTGGTGTCACACACCTCCTTGCTGCATCTGCGTGATCCCAGCGCTGTGACCCAGCGATTGTTGTTGATGGTCCATTGGCCAGGCTGCGTGAGCTAAAGCTTCCCGCAGCCTGTCCGGGTCCTGGCAGCTTGCGAGGTCACGGAGACCCTGGCCTAGTCCCTCCCAGAAAAGGGGGACGACATGCCCCCGTTTCTGGGTACGCTGCCAGGGAACGCCCCCGCTCTGCCTCCCAAACGCTGCAGCCTGTCAATTATGCTGCAGCTGGGACACACTGCGAGCGAGCGAGCTCACAGTCAGAGGGCTGCACATGCACAGTCCTCCAAACATCGGAGATGTGCGCTAACCATCGGGTTAGCGTACATCTCTGAAACAGGCCCATTGTGTCTTAGGGGTCTATTTACTAAGCCATACTTGCCAACTCTCTCTCATTGACAGGGATATTCCATGAAATAGCAGCAATGTCCCTCATTACACCTTACCCCCATTATGTAGCTGTTATACACTTGGAAAAATAGATATAACATATATATATATATATATATGTATATATATATATATATATATATATATATATAAATCACAGGGGCTCTGCACTCACCATAATAACTAACAATCTATCTAACATGTTATAATTCTGAGCAATAGAGTAGGGACTTGCAGTAAACTGGAGTCCCGTGACGGGGGCTGCAAGCTTAAATGCATTGATCAATTCATGAACCAAAACCCCACTGTTTATTATGTTTATTATTATTATTGTTAGTTATTATGGTGAGTGCAGAGCCCCTGCGATTTCTATTTAAACAATGTGGTCACATGTTGCACCCCAAAACTAGGAATGGTGAGTGCCGTGGATTAGTGCTTTTTGTATTTGTATATATATATATATATATATATATATATATATATATATAATATATATATATATATATACATACATACATACATACATTCAAATGGGATCATCAGTGCCATTTCCCTGCATTGGTTATACAGCATAATGATGTATCAGTGTGTTCTCATCAACAAGCAGATCTTCCTGAGCAACAACTGCTGCTTTGGGGCTCATTTACATTTGGATGTAAATCAACCTCATGACACGCCTCCAAGTGGAACAGTACATGTCCATTTTAAAGCTGCATCCATAGGTGTTGCTTTCACAATCACCCTGAAGTGCTTTATCTTAAGTAGGCAACTATGTACTAAGCCTTGGATGGAAATAAAGTTAACAGAAATTAAGTACCAGCCAATCAGCTCCTAACTGCCATGTCACAGGCTGTGTTTAAAAAAAAATGACAGTTAGGAGCTGGTTTGTTGGTACTTTATCTCCGTCCACATTATCTCCATCCAAGGCTTAGTAAATAGACCCCTATATCACGTCACATTTGCATTTATTAAACATCAAAGTGCACCTACAAATTTCCCACAGATGTAGAACTGTAATGTGGAATCTATTTGATTGGATCTCCAACAGCTCAGGGCTGATCTTACAGAGAGGAATTGGCTTTACATTCCTCCGCAGCATAATGCATCCTCTTTATCTCACTGACTCCCCAAAATAAAATCTTATTTTGCAATCCGTCACAAATCTGGTGGTCCTGCAATGTGTGTAGACCCAGAACTTTTGCTGGGAGAAAAAAATCTGAAAATCTAATTCCTGAACGTCAAATGCAAAATTAGGTGCAGAAATCGGCACTCAGCAAGGAAGGCCCCCACGTTCCACCCAACTAGATTCTGTTAGACTGGTCAACAAAGCCATGCGCTTTGCCACACAACTAGGCACACTTTTGCAAAAAAAGACACATAATGTCACAAGAAAGAATTTGCACTGCAGATTTACTCTTTTGTAGTTTGTAAATGACCCTTAAGATAGTGGCAGCAGAGATATGTTAACAGTTCACAGTTTCCTCTTCCACTTGAATGTTCTTTGTGGTGACACACGTCTTCCAGACAATGAACAATTTGCTGGGAAGTTGAACTCCTGCCGTCAATGTGTTTTCCATAATGGGTTCACATATACCCAGCCTTCCCCCTACAAGAGAATGAAATCCATTTTTAGTCATCAATGTTACTGGGGAAATGTACAGCCGCTTATCTGATTATCAATGTTCCGATATATAGGTAATCAATGGTTTCAAATAAAACAATACTAATTTTATGTATGTAAAAAAAAATGATTTTGTTTATTCATAAAATCGTGTTGTATAAGTTTAAAATAGATGTTCTTGGCGTAATTTAATCATAAGAAAATAACAATTTCTGAGTGGTTTTGGAATAAATAATAGCCAGATAAGGGGTTAAGAGCATAGAAGTTCTTGTTTATTCAAGTCAGAAACAATAACATGGATTCTGTTCTCATATAATGTAATAATATTTTCATTTTGTTTTCCTGTATAAATTCCATAATAGGTGATGATGCCCTTGACATGTATGTTTATTATACCCATCCCTTTTATTCTGCACACGTTATACATGTTGTATTGTGAAAATTTTCTAAGTAAAAAATAAAGAAAGAAAGGGCCTGATTCAGTACAGATCGTAACTGCGAATGCAATAGCGATTATGCACGCACTCTCACTGCGATAGTATGCTAATTCACTGTAATCGCTATTCCGTCGCAGCACAACATAAGGTCGCCAACTTTATCTTACACACATCCGTAATACTGAGCAAGACTGCAAAACCATCGGTAAGATCGAGTACCATCGGAGCCTCACACACAGTTGCACAAGCCCTGACCTTACTCAGGAATTGCTAACGTCATCGCACGCTATGAGTACTCAAGCTGTATATGGCATCGCAGTGGTTAATTTATGCATGCCCATGCAACAGCGTTCAAACGCGCTGGCACGCCTGAGTTTTGCCGCCCACCCCAGTCACCTCGCCCAAATGGTACCTACTGTCAATCACTCTGCGATAGGTCTGCATAGTCGCAGTCCCGATTGCAGTGGCTGGTTCGCGCACTGCAATGCATGCGTAGAACGCAACAATTGGCCGATTGCGAGCGTAATTGCAGTTGCGAGCCTTGCTGAATCAGAAAGAAAGAAAGAAAGAAAGACCAACAGGAAATAGAAAAATAGAAGCATATTTATAACAAACAGCAAGCATGGTAAATATAGTTTAGTTTATATTATACAATATATAGTTAAATGGGTGTAGTATAATATGTTGACATTCATTATATTGATACCATCATGTCGACATTCAGAATGTCTACATACATATTGCCTCGGCACTGACATAAGGTCATCATTTTCAGAATGTAACATTGTGCATAGCGACAGTTAAAATGTTGACGCTACTATTTTTGCCTAAAACCAACCCTAACCCCAGCCCTGATTGCAGCCTAACCCTAAATCCTTACTGCAGCCTAACTCTAACTCTATTTGTTGCTTAACGCTAACCCTAACTGCATGTGTCATCATTATGACTGCCAACGTTTTTTGCGTTGACATTTTGGAAATTACTACATTAATTCAGTGTCAAGATTATGGATTTCGACATGACATCTATTGATATTCTAAACGTGTCAATATGTTGAATGCCAACATTCAGTACATGTTGACATTTTGGTGTCGTCATTTTGAACATTCTGAATATGGACAACCTGACTGGAACCCGTTTAGAGTGTACCTATTGTTATCACATGCCGGGAGCGGCCATTTTGTGGGCTGAATACATGAGAATGCAGCCATTATCTTTTCACTGTTGTTGGCTTATCCACAACTCATTTCTTACTACTATCAGGACATTATTTTTAAATGTGCTCCATTCTGTGGCATTCCTTTGCTCTCACTAAGGGGTAAATTTACTAAGAATCGAGTCTGATCGAGATGACAATTTCTGGTGAGTTTAGGCATGTTTTTCATCTTGCAAAGTTACTAAAGGCAAACTCTGGTGAGTTTGGGAGACAGTTCTCTCTTCACATTCGTAAAACTCAGGTGAGATCGCAAACTCGAATCTTATCACCATCGGGCAAACTCGGAAGTACTTTTCACCTAAAATATACAGCTCACAAATTCACCAAGAATCGAGATGACAATCTCAGGTGAGATGACAACAAACTCTCTGCCAAATTGAAGTTTTAAACACTCACCTCCGGAACTGCGAGTTTGCCAGAAACATACAAAGATCATTGTGAATATATTAAAAATAGGGAAATGGCACCGATGATCCCCCCAAAAGCATAACCAGCCACGAACTTGTCAGCCAGTCCTGGTTCTGAAAATTACGGGGAACAAAATGAGTAGAGTTCCACCGTAATTTAGGAACCAGCACCAGGCTGCAGAGCCAGTCCTGATTTTATATATAGGGGGAAAAAAATTTTGTAGGGGTGCAGCACCGGACCCAAACCAACCAGGGTGTAATGCCACAGCCAGAAGACCCTATTACCAGGACTCCATGGCCAAAACATTAACACCCCAAGCCGGTCAGGCCAAGCCGGGGATCTCAGGGGAGGTGGGGACCCCCCAAGAAGGGGTCCCCCTTCTCCCGAAACCCCAGGCTTGGTATGATTCCTGGGGCTCTTCCCCGCACCCCTGGACTGTGGGTACGTGGGTAATAAAGTGTTAAATAGTAGTAAACTATTGTATTTTACAGTGGAACTACAGGTGCCAGCATGCCTGCCCTTTGGCACTTGGGGACCCTATGTAATTTTTTTTTAAAAACATTTAACCTTTTTTGTACAGGTACAACACACAAGCAGCCTTCACATATCTCACTGATATGTGCAGGCTGCTAGCTCGGGAGAGTTTTGCAGTGAGATAACACTGCAATCTCAGGTGAGCAATCTCATCTAAACTTGCTACTCGGGAGAGATATCTCGATCTCCATCACCATCGGAAAACTCACTTTCACCTAAACTCACTTCTTAGTAAATTTGAGAGATGAAAAACGGGAAAAACACCCGAGTTTCGGCGATGCAAATCGAGATTAAAAAAAAAAAAACTCAACCAAACTCGATTCTAAAGCTGGGTACACACGCAAAGATTTTCTATAACTAGTTGATTGGTTGGAATGAAAATCTGGTAACATATGGGAGTAACTGATGATCAGCAATTTGCTCCTAAATGCCAGAAAACAGATGAAAATGGTCGTCAGACAAGATTGTTAAATGTTTAATCTAAACAATTTGTTCAAACAACAGTTTTTGTCCATTTTCCGGCGTTTGGGAGCAACTTGCTGATTGTCATTTACTTTCATACCTTACCAGATTTTCATTCCAACCAATCAACTAGTTGGATGGTTGGACAGAAAATCTTTTTGTGCCATATGGCGCAAGATGCCTGGCACATCTTAGATGCTTTGCTAAAGGGTAGCGATTTCTGTACGCTAATTACTTTTACCTGAACTTTGTGTCTAATTCACTATGCAGCTGCACACAAATTTTGCTTATAGTGTACTAAGGACCTGATTCAGGCCCACTCGCTAGATGCGGCAGCTCGCTCCCAGCATATGGAAATTTAGCAAAGTGACGTCAAGGCAGCCGCTCGCTCGGCAAGGCATAAGCACGCCCACTCTGTCTTGGCGAGGGATCACTTTGTGTTTAGCCTGTGTTTAGCCACCCACTAGTGTACGTCATCTCCAGGAAGTATATTAAACCATCGGTACATCGGGTTACATCGGATCTCACCGCAGCGCTTGCGGTTGACTGTACCCTACCGCAAGCACGTCAGAGTATTTTTCAACCAGGTGACAATTATTATGACACTGCCTGTTAATTATGAAACGGCGTGAAAACACTCTGCCACGCCTGATTCCGCAACTCCACTCCCCCGTTACTACTGGCCTACCCTTGTTATCATCCACAAATAGCCTCTCCTGTCACTCATTCCACTGGGCTGTAATGGCAGGGTGAGCAAGCAAAATCCGATTGCTCGTACTAATTTGCGCACGCGCACTGCGAACTACATGCATGCGCACATTAGCAAACATCATCTGCAACGAGTGGCTGCTTGCTAGCGAGCGGGTCTGAATCAGGTCCTAGGTTCTTAGGATTAGTATTTTTGTAGCAAAGGAGTTGGCATAAAGTCACAGATTAAGCATAACAATGCCTGGCGGCAGGTGTAGCGCGGACCACTCATATTGGACCTCCACCTTTTGCCTTTTAACCCTGATTAGTGACTATCTGATCCTAATGGAAGAGGAGACCTACAAGATGGAGCACACAACTCTGAAACTCTCCTAGATGGTTTATATGCCAAAAAGAAGACCTTCTAGGGAACTTTGGGCCTGATTCAGAGCCGGACGCTATTTGCGCTCGCTCGTTCAGAAAAAGGGGCTGGCTATTTAAATGAACCGTTCGCTCTTTGCGGTCTGTTCACGCCTCTATGTCTGAACGAGCGAACAAAACATGCGAACGTAATTTTGAAAAAACGCCCCCTTGCCGCTCGCATCCTACGTCATGTCCGCTATTTATTAGATTAATCGAGTACATCAAAAGGCGTCTGAACTGCTCGCTATTCTTGTAGTTGGTTTTTCCTACCGCAATCATGCGAGCAGTTCTGACTATAAAACAACCAAGTGACGTGGTCGATGACGCTGCTTTGTTAATTATGCACACCCTTAAAACGCCCATTTTGACCTTTAAGCACGCCTGCGTTCGGATCTCCACTCCCCGTTTTCAAGCACCTTCCCCTGTTACCACCCACAAACGCCTCATTCTGTCACTCAAAATAGCAGGCATTCGCTATTTAGCGAGCACACGATTTTCGGCCACACTGACTGGTTCGCGCATGCGTATTAAAATCCGTACGCATGCGCAGTTGTGCGAACATCGGTAGGAACGAACGAGCGGCCGCTTACGAGCGACTCTGAATCAGGCCCTTTAACTCCACCACACCCAGTATCTAAAAAGGAGGATGTTGTAGGGCATTTAACATCAGATTACACTCCCAAGGAGCTAAGGGGGCCAGTTTACTCTAAAGGAATACTAAAAGAGCCAAAACCTGCATCTTTTGGGAAATACGTCTAAATCCTCTGTCCAGTCCCTCCTGTAAGAATATTAGTAACTTGGAAAATCTAAAAGACAATATAGGAAACTGGAATGCTTTTTCATTAAGCGTAGTCTGAATCATATTTTTAGACATGCCCTTTGCTCTAAGGATCATGGCTTCAACAGCCACTGTAATCTCAGATGAAGAAAAGGGCCTTAGCTTACCAGGTCAGCCATGTTAAAAACATCTGTGTATTAAACTGTGTAAATAAGAAGAAGGAAGAGAAAAGAAGACTCTTTGTTGGAGGCACTCTTAAAGAAGTACGAATAGATTAAAACTTAACTGTTATTTTTTTAGGTTTTAGAATATAAAAGGGGAAGAGGTTATTTTTCAACCTCCAATAATATTTACACACAACCAAAAATTACAAACAAACATAGAAATCAATATAGGTCACTGCCAATTTTTGTTAATACAGGCAAAAGGCGATTGTCGTAAGTGGTTAGATTCAACACATTATATATATCTATTATTGATCATTCAAAAAACATCCCTTGTTATTGGAAATAATGCCAGGAAAACCTTCCTTCTAATTTTGAAAAAATATCAGATAAACATATCTACATAGATTCTAGTATACTTGAAGGAGTATTTTGTCAGATGGTTTATCCTGCATACATACTGTCATAGGAGATATCATTATATCCATTTAGTACCAATATGCAGTTGCTCAAGAGCTAGCAGAGAGACAATTGTTATTCATGTAGCAAGAAAAAAAAACAGAAAAACAAATCCCTACAGAGTACTGCCCTGCTGAAACAAATATATTACATGAAATGAATCAGCTGTAGAGATATATTTGGGTCTCAAAACTGGTAATGCAGAGTGCATTGTAGTAACCACATTTATTAGGTATATACTAATTGCTCATGGCAGAGCTTTACCCTGCTTAGTGAGCAGGAGGGTCAATATTTTTTACCCTTAATAAATGTGCTGTAAAAAATGCACATCAAGTATAATTGACACAAATTTGGGTTAATAGAGATTTGATTCACCGCAAGGAATGCACCGTTTAAACCTTTAGTAGGTTGACAGAATCCAGGCAGGTGAATCCCCTTTCACTTCTGCTGTCTGATCACCATACATATACTAGAGGGTGATAGATGAGAAAGTGGAGAGGCCCTGCCTGGGGTGAAAGATAGATGGAAATGCACTTCTGCTGTCTGATCACCATACATATACTAGAGGGTGATAGATGAGAAAGTGGAGAGGCCCTGCCTGGGGTGAAAGATAGATGGAAATGCACTTCTGCTGTCTGATCACCATACATATACTAGAGGGTGATAGATGAGAAAGTGGAGAGGCCCTGCCTGGGGTGAAAGATAGATGGAAATGCACTTCTGCTGTCTGATCACCATACATATACTACAGGGTGATAGATGAGAAAGTGGAGAGGCCCTGCCTGGGGTGAAAGATAGATGGAAATGCACTTCTGCTGTCTGATCACCATACATATACTAGAGGGTGATAGATGAGAAAGTGGAGAGGCCCTGCCTGGGGTGAAAGATAGATGGAAATGCACTTCTGCTGTCTGATCACCATACATATACTAGAGGGTGATAGATGAGAAAGTGGAGAGGCCCTGCCTGGGGTGAAAGATAGTTGGAAATGCACTTCTGCTGTCTGATCACCATACATACAGTGGAGGGTGATAGATGAGAAAGTGGAGAGGCCCTGCCTGGGGTGAAAGATAGATGGAAATGCACTTCTGCTGTCTGATCACCATACATATACTAGAGGGTGATAGATGAGAAAGTGGAGAGGCCCTACCTGGGGTGAAAGATAGATGGAAATGCACTTCTGCTGTCTGATCACCATACATATACTAGAGGGTGATAGATGAGAAAGTGGAGAGGCCCTGCCTGGGGCGAAAGATAGTTGGAAATGCACTTCTGCTGTCAAGACAGTAACCACCCATCTGTGCTGGTGTCAGACGATAGTGCAGCACTAGACGGGGGAAGTCCTGATGAGAAAGCGCGAACAACTGGGTGTCTATTAGCATGTGCAGTGGTCTGTATGCAGGTATTACAGTACTATTTCAATAACAAAGGATAAGGCAAAAGACGTTGGTAGATTACATCACCCTCTATCTGCATGGGTATTTGCTTCAGCGGTAATATTCTAATGGAGATGGCTGCATCCTTGTTTGCTGGAGATGATGATCATTTCGCCTAGAGGGCTTGTTCACTCTGTAGAAATTCCGAAGCAAGAATGAATGGAACGCCTTCCCTCTTTACTTTCTTTAGAACCCTTTGGACTATCGCCATTGGAGGAAACAAGTAAATGAGATGAAAGTCCCACATGGTGTCTACCTGAAATTTCCCTCGGATCTCTGGTAGTGGCACAATTGGATTTTGCGGTTCAACAGATATGCCACCATGTCAACATCTGGTAGACCCCACCATTTCTCCAGCTGAAGAAAGACTTCTGGTTGAAGGGACCACACCCTGTGATGAAGATCCTGAAGACTGAGAAAATCCACTTCCAGTTGTCTGACTTCAAGAGTATGTGTTTGTCCTGTGCTCAGAAACCTGAGTTTTGGCTGGTCTTACCTTGTTCTGCAGTTCCTGCATGCTGAGATTATTTCTCCTGTGTCCTGTGCCTGTCTGCCTGATCAGAAGTCGCCTGTGAGTCATCTGCTGTGGTTCCATCTGCTCACGTCTTTGCTGTTGGGACCTCTGGAACAGTGACTTCTGCGGCCATGGTCTACCTCTCCACTGCCCACGGTCTTTCCATACTGCAGCCCAGTCAAGCCGCTTCAGTCTGTGTCCAGTCGATTCAAGCTAGCAGTGTTCTCTACCTCTCTGCCTCCAGCCTGTGTTCCAGCCATGGCTGTGTTCACTTGTCTGTTCAGTCAGTGGCTTGTCGTACCTCGGTCCTCAATGCTGCACCGTGTTATTCCTGTTGCACCTCGACCCTCAAGACCGCAATGTGTTGTTCCTGTCACACCTCAGCCCTCAAGACCACATCGTGTCATTCCTGTCGTACCTTGGCATTCAAGGCCGCACCTTGGGCCTCAAGCCCACATCATGTTGTTCCTGTTGCTCCTCAGCTCTCAAGGCGCACCATGTTGTTCCTGTCCCACCTCTGCCCTGAAGACCGCATCATGTTATTCCTGTTGTATCTTGGCCCTCAAGCCAGCACCATGTTTTTCCTGTCGCATCTTGGCCTTCAAGGCCACATCTTGAACCTAGTCTGTTACTTCAGACAGTGGCCTAGCCACATTATAGTGCATTTACTGTCTGTTTTGTCGTGGTCTGTAACGCGGCCCTGACACATTGGTTGTCTTACCTGTCTAGTCCTTGTCTGTAAATTCTGCAGTATCACAGTCCAAGTCACTCCTGCTCCTTAGCTTGTATTCATTGTCTAGCCGCTGCTTGCCTGACGACCTAGCTGCACCTTAGTCCCAAGACATACCTGAGACCTTCATCATCTGTCGCCGCTAGTGAACCTTGTCCTTCACATCTGTACAAGTAACCATCTGCCAGCAGCCTCACTCTGTAACAGGTGCAAAGATGGGATACAGAACTTTATCAAAAGATAATTGTCATACCGTGAACCTAAGAAGAACTGATATCAGGGCCATGATCTTCATAGCCATGATCTTCATGGACACCTGCAGGCCATGATCTTCATGGACACCTGATCTTGGTTGATTAGACTGTAAGCTCTCGATTTTAGGTGTGGATCCAAACCTAAAATGGTGATTGTCCTTAGGGATGGGAGCTATTCATTGCAGTGCCCACTCCTCAGGCACTGGAACCCATCACTTTAGAAAAAAAAAATCTCTCTTAGAATGTGGGAAAGGTTTTATAATTAGCTTGGATCTGGCCTCCACTGCACAGTATCAGCAGTAAGGTCCAAATGTTGCCACACTGGAGACCGGTCACTGCTTACCCTAACAGTGATTCTGCTCCCTGGAGCCTACATTTCATAGCCATCGCTGTGTGGGAATTCTCTGCATACAGACCTGTGCCACAACCATGGTACGGAGCACGGAGTGAAAACAAAAACTTAATTAAAGTAAAAACTAAAGGCTGCTAACTGCCGGGGCACTTTTTTAAACACGGTGCTCCCAGCAGGCATGGGGTATAGAAGGGGAGGAGCAAAAACAAGTGTTCAGATTTAAAGTGTCCCCACTCCTCCTGCACCCACTATACCCAATGTGTTCCTAATAACAACCAAATGGAGGACTAAAAAGTGGGGATTAGTCAGAATGTATTCCCAAACAGGACACCATTTGGAGCATGCCCAGCTGTTATATCCAAGTTTTCTTTTCAAAGGCATTGGACTACATATTTATTGTTTATCAATACACAAATTGAAGAAAACCTCAACACTCTGCTGCTTTGACATGGTTTAATACATTTTCCTTCTTTGACTTTGCACTTTACCTTTAGAAACTTTCATCAGGTATTCAATCAATACTGGCAAGGGAATAAAGACTGACCATGCTGAATTCATGAATAAATCATGAATTGGTATTCTGAGTAATATTTAATTTATTTTTCTCCAGCTCTATACTGCAAAAGCAAGGAATTTTCTTGCAAAGACTTGACAGTGAAAGGATATTGCCATTTACAATTTACCTACTGTTACATTGATTTTTGTTTTTGTGCAGATCTTGCCTATAGGAATATAGCAAATGCACACATAAGAATGGAATAAACACGTACATTCATAAGTGGCACCAGGCAGACTTCACAAAACAGACTCTTAATAAGCATTAATAATTAACAGTACAGTATGCCGCTGTCACATACGGAATCGGTATGTAATACCGCCGGCGGCACGGCCGGCCATTCGAATCCCGGTAGCGTCAGTCCGACAGAGGAACAGATCCCGGCAGCGGCGGCCTGACAGCGCTGGAAATCCCTATCGTCCACAGGTAAGTACTAACTAACCTAACCTACCCCCCTAACCCTCCCTTAGGGGTGCCTAACCCTAACCTCCCCCCCAAGTGCCTAACCCTAATTCCCCCTCTAAGTGCCTAAACCTAACCCCCCCATTCCCCGCTGCCTAAACCTAAGTCCCCGGGGGGGTGCCTAACCCTAACCTCCCCCCGAGGGTGCCTAACCCTAACCCTCCCTCCCCCTAGCCTAACCCTAACCTCCCGGGGGGGTGCCTAACCCTAAGTCCCCCCCCGAGAGCCCTAAACCTAACCCTCCCCCCCGCGGCTGTCCGTTCGCGGCGCCCGGCATCCCTTCGATCGGGATGCCGGGCGCCAGTCTCCCGGCGTCGGTAAAATGAGCGGCGTCCACATCTAGACGCCGATCATTTCACTCTCGCCGGGATATGACAGTCGGGGAGCCGGCTGTTGGTATAATGTCAGCCGACTTTCCGATTGCATCCTGTCACATACAGGTGCTCACTTAGGGGTGGCCACATGATACATGGTAAAATGGTAAATGCGTCCATATGACGATAAAGATACGTTCCATACTGCTCGTCCCCAGGGCTAGATTATAATCTGTGGGGCCCAGGGCAACTAACTTGAGGGGGTCCCTACCCCTAAAATTCTCAATATGATAT
Source organism: Taudactylus pleione (assembly GCA_031769625.1). NCBI lineage: Eukaryota > Metazoa > Chordata > Amphibia > Anura > Myobatrachidae > Taudactylus > Taudactylus pleione. Next base: position 29,153,723 of record JAUIMM010000052.1, read on the forward strand.
GCTGGCAATGTTAATAAAAGAGTAATGTGTAAATACTCCCAGCACCACAAATGATCGGAACCACTGGGTTTTAGAACCTGGCACTTAGTAAACCCCTAAGTGTCAGGTTTGAATTAAACAAGAAGTCCTGTTGTAGTTGTGCAATGTTCTTGTACAATTACGGTAAATAGAACCTTATTGTATTTATTTATTTTTGTAAAATGACCTCTTCTTATTGCCATAAACATCCCGCGGAGGCATCTATAATGGGACCCACTGCTTCATTGAATTGGACACTATGGGCTAAATGTAATAGGGAGAGAGTTTACAAAAAGTGAGAGTTTAGCAGTAACCTCTCACATTGGTTGAGTTTTATCTTCAAAATGGGAAAAAATCTGGATGAGAGTTAAAATCGTGCGGTTTTTGTAGTCTAAAAACATGTGAGTTTGCATTTTCTCGGACTCTATTACATTGGATTACTGCTAAACTCTCACATTTTCTAATCTCTCACCCTATTACATTTGGCCCTATATGTCTAGATATATTTACTCTGGACATGTTTCAAAATTATATCATGATAGCATGTTTAAATATTGATGCTGAATGACATACTTGTATAGACATTACCATAAAGTACTTAAGAGGTATTTAATGTACTAAAAGGTAAAAAACTGCATCCAGAAAATGTTGTTGCTGAGGTAGTAATTGGTATATTACTGATTACAGATATAGAAGATTATCTTTGTCAATTGTACTCCCCCATCACCAGAGGGAGTGGTCTATATTAGGTATAGGTACCAATGGACCAAAATTCTTTCATGACCTACAGATGTGCCCTCACTCATCTTTGCTGCAGTAGGTGTCAAACAGCCCCTCGTGGTGCGACTGGTCGCGTGAGCCTATGCTAGTGCCAGGAGTCTTTTTTGCATCTTTTTGTGCCAACAATGCGTCTAAGGGGCATATTCAATTAGGTGCGAAAAGTCCCGTACTTTTCGCATGCCGGACTTTTCACCAAAGTATCGCACTCGTCCTCGATTATCCCCATATTCAATTAGAAATCGGCGAAAACGGGAACCGGCGAAAAGTCCTGTCAGATTTGGGGATATCAGCCTGACACCCCTGAAAAGATGCACTGACATTGGGGATCACTATAGATCCCCTCGAATAGGCCTGCTGAAGGTATTTGGGGTACTTAAATGATCTCAATAGCTGCTAATTAGCGTCTTTGCAAAAGTGGTGAAGAATAACATTTATCAGTTTTTTTGAAAAAAAAAAAAAAGTAGTCCCAGCAAATTTGGGGTACACGAAAATGGGTGCAAGCATATTTTAAAGTGAAGTTTTAAAAACGTAAAAAATCCAGTAGCCGCAAGCACCTGGGCATATTTGGGGACCCCCCTGGAGTCTATTTCGCTAGTTTTTAAGTTTGTCCCCAAACTTTATACTTTTTTGGCCCCTTTTTCAAAGTAATTTTTTGAGGTGTTAAGTATTTTTAAACTTTTTTTTGACACAGTTTACAGTTGGGGGGCTGTCCCAAGGGTGCAGGGTGGTTCCCGCAAGTTTGCACCCCAAAACCCCAATTCTGCACTTTTTTTCAACAGCTTTCATAGGCAAATCTTTATTGCCTATTCCAATGCATTGACTTTCCGCACCGGCAAAAAGTCTTTGGAACTGAATACGGGGATAAGTTTTCACCTAGCGAAATGACGTCACCAGCGAAACTTTTCTGCAAAAACTTACTTTTTGCACCTATTTGGATATGCCCCTAAGTCGCAATGCGACATAACTAGGAGGCAACAGGAGACTGTGCTGATTAATTTAATATGTGACACTTGTATATATTTTGTCTCTCAATCAGCATGCGAAGTGCAGCTTTTTTTCCATGCCAAGTCGAATCCCGACGCCTATCTCCAGCCCCACACCGAAATCCCGACAGCCGGCATCCCGGACAAAGGTAAGCGGGGATAGGTTAGCTGCGGGGGGAGGTTAGGTTTCAGCACATAGATCTACAAGTATCACATATCAGCTTAATCAACACAGTCTCCTGATGCTTCCTAGTTGCATCTCATTGCGACTTAGATGCATTTTCGGCACAAAGAGACACCCAACGTTAGCAGAGCGGCATGGGACCCAACGGCTCACTCACGCCAGGCATATCGTGCTGTATGGCGTATAGAGGCTAGATGAGCAAGCGCACATCTGTAGGCAACCTTTGTGGGCCCACCTAATCTACTCACCACTGGCCCAACCTGCTCCATGTTCTGTTTCTAAAAGAATTTAAAATGAACTATTAAAAATGTTTATTGATGTTATTATGCTTGTAGTCATATATAATTAAATAATGGCCAATTTTACACCCCTGCAATTCTGCTGCAAGATGTTTGGGCTTATGTGGCTTTGTCACAAATTCTTAGTTCTGTATTAGCCCATGTTGAGAAAGCTATACAGTGAATATTTACATCATAGAGTTCAGGGGCTCTAATAATTAAAGAGCAAAACCAACCAGTAGCCCTTAGTGGTAATGAGATGCGATCATACAATGTCAAACGCTCTGTTCCAGCGGGTGTAGTAGCGGAAGCCTGGCAGAGGTGAAGATCCCGAATGCTAAATAAGGTAAGTACTGCTAACCCTACTCCCTACCCTAACCCTCCCTTAGGGGTGCCTAACCCTAACTTCCCCCCAAGTGCCTAACCCTAACTTCCCCCCAAGTGCCTTGACCTAACCCCCTCTTCCCCGCAGCCTAAACCTAAGTCTCCCAGGGGGGTGCCTAACCCTATCCTCCCCCTGGGGGTGTCTAACCCTAACCACCCCCTTCCCTAGCCTAAACCTAACCCTCCCGTGGGGGGTGCCTAACCCTAACCTCCCTTTCCCCGCAGCCTAAACCTAAGTCTCCCGAGGGGGGGTGCCTAACCCTAACCTCTCACCGAGGGTGCCTAACCCTAACCCGCCCCTTCCCCTAGACTAAACCTAACCCTCCCAGGAGCCCTAAAACCTAACCCTCCCCCCCGCGGCTGTCCGCGCCCGGTTTACCTTCGGTATGCCGGGCGTCGGACTTCTGGCGTAGGTCTAATTACACGCGTCGAGTAGTCTTTAGTACTTTGCCAGGATTTGACAAACGGGAAGCCGACGGTTGGCATTTAGACCGTCGGCTTCCTGACTACATACCGTTCCAGCTTGCCCAACTTCTGATCATGCAGATCACACGGATGGGACTGTGGCCCTGATTCAGAGCCGGACGCTCTGAAATAGCGCTCGCTCTAAATCAGGGCATTTTTTTTTTCTTTGTGTTGCCTCCTGGCAGCTCGCATAGCTGTGGGTGACCACCCACAGCTATTGCGAGCGGCCAGGGTGATGGTGATGGACCATCAGGCTTGCGACGAGATCCCTTGTGGTAGGGTCTCGTTCATCGCAAGCCTAAGAGAGATTTTGGCTCTAACAGAGCCGGAATCTCTCCACTGACATCACTCCTGATGTCAGTGGGGCCGCCTCCAAATAGCAAGCGTTCCCTCGGGAACGCCTCCGTTTGGGAAGCCACCCCACCCAGCCCGCCCACCATAGGGTGCGAGCTGTCACTCAACATCGACTGCTCGCCCCCTTTGGTGCGAGACCCTGAGCGACGGATTGCCCGTCGTTAGCCAGGTGTAGCGCAATGCATTGTGGGCCACCATCCACCCGATTGCGAGCACTCAGCGCTTGCGACCGGGTCTGAATCAGGCCCTGTGTGCGCTCTAATATCACACGGATTAGACGTACAGCAGATTTTGAGTCTCTATTTAATCCATTCTGCCACTTTCACTAATTTCTGAGCAACACACTTTGTACTATTAGTTGTCTAAGTTTCTCTGATATTGTTGAATTACTCTATAGTAACCCAGTTGTTTCACCATTTTTGTTCACTTGTGACTCTGACTATTCCCCTATCTGTTAGCAGATGACTAGAGAGACTAGGCTAGGGAGCATAACCTGTGGCCTCCATTATGTGAAATCCACCCTCCTTACGTGGTTAACCAGGATCAACCAATCACTAGTGGTATAGTTGTCCCACAGGAATGCAGTGAAATTACCGGAGGCCGGAATCCCAACAGTGGAATCCCGACCCGGGACTAAAGATAGGCGTCGTAATCCTGACGCCTATCTTTAGCCCCACACCAAAATACCGACAGCCAGCATCCCGAACAAAGGTAAGCGGGGACAGATTAGCGGTAGCCGCGCGGGGGGAAGGTTAGGTTTAGACATTCCCGGGGGGACTTAGGGTTAGGCACCCCCACCCCGGGAGTGTTAGGGGAGGTTATAGTTAGACACCCCCCCCCCGGGAAAGTTAGGTTTAGGGTGCTATGAGGGGGGGGTTAGGTTTAGGCACCCCTCGGGGGGACTTAGGGTTAGGCACCACCCTGGGAGTTTTAGGGTTAGGCACCACCAAGGGAAGGTTAGGGGGGACAGGGGAGGTTTAGCCTACTTGCCAGCCTCAGTCGGGATGTTGATCCTTTGGACTTCTGGCGTCGGTATGAGTACCGCCAGCTATTCCGCAGTCGGTATTTCATACCGATTCCGTTCCACATGTGGGCTTCTTGTGACAAAAAGGAAGAAATGTCAAGCTTAACTAAAGAAAGATCATCTGCTGCCCTGTTTATATTATATAAATAACTTCTGGGCAATTTGAAACCTAAACTACAGTATAGCGACTGTCTTGACCAGAAGAGGGGATACTTTCATGTCCATTCTGTGTGGAGAGGGTGAACATGTGGACCCTATGCCAATAAAAATCAAAACAACTACACATGATATAACAGCTTTGATGAAAACATACAAATAAACCAATGTTTATACAAATTAAGATCTTCTGGAGCTAGAAACCACATTTAAAGTGAAATGCCCTGTAAAAGTAAGATTCCTTCAGTATGTATTTGAAAGTGGGCTGTAGTTTAAGTAACTAAAAAATTTTTTCATAAACAACACCATACAATGATTAGGCTCCTCCTTTGGTGGCAAAAATAAAGAAAAGGAGAACAAATTCAGCTAACTTGTATCTCTTACCCATGAGGAATCATAAAAATACTAATGAGGTCACAAGGGCCAAGTGTGAATTACTATGTGTGATTAAGGTACAGCCACAACAGTCTATTAAAAACCCGATTTCTCTGCAGCACAAAAATAAAAATAATCTCGCTTGTGCAGAAACAAAATATTTAAAAATGTGGCCTGTTTTATTAAAGTGACTTGCAGATCGAGACAGTGTACATTTCACAGTAAGTAATTATTTGGATTACTTAACCACTTCATGACTGGGATCTTAACCCCCTCCCTCCCCATTCATGTACACATTGGTAACATGCCAGTTCCAGAAGGTATATATTATTTATTACAATAAATAAGGTATATATATATATATATATATATATATATATATATATATACATATATATATATTTATTTTGTATCTGATAAGTGAAATTAGAATGCTTTTTGATACTGATCGATCACACATCTTGCAGAATTCTATTTTAGAAAGATTCATAGTTAGAGCTATGATCCCAAATATCTAGCTGAAAATGTAATGAGTTGGTTTTCCAACGCGTAGGAATGACAACTGTGAGCCGTATTCAATTTGAGCGGACCCGTGATACTTTTCCGCCTCCCAGACTTGTCGCCTACATCACATGTTTTGTAGGCGGAAAGTATCGTGCGCGTGCCCACGTATCCCCGTATTCAATTTGAAAGTAGGCAAAAATGGGACCCGACGAAACTTAAACAAGCTGAAAGTACTGTTAGATTTGGGGAAATAAGCCTGACACCCCCCAAAAGATGCTCTGACATGGGGGTTAGCTATGGTACCCCCCAATTTGGCTTGCTGAAGGTATTTGGTGTTTTTAAACGGGCTCAATAGCTGCTAAATAGCATTTTTGTATAAGTGGTGCAGAATAGTATTCTGAAGATTTTTTTGTAGAAAATAACTTACCCCAGCAAATTTGGGGTACTTGAAAATGGGGGCCAGCATATTTTAAAGTTAAGTTTAAAAAAACATGAAAAATCCACCTTCCGCAAGCACCTGCAATGAAAAAAACACCTGGGGCATACTTGGGGACCCCCCCAGAGTCAAGTTCGCTATTTTTCAACTTTGTCCCCCAACATTTTTTATTTCACCCCCAAATTCAAAGTGATTTTTGGGGTGTTCTTAAGTGTTTTTTTTTTTAAACAGTTTACCTTTTGGGGACTATCTGAAGGCTGCACGGGGGTTCCCGCAACGTTGCATCCCAAAACCCCAATTCTGCACTTTTTTCCGCCTGCTATTCATAGGCAAAACTTTTTCACCTAGGCGGAAAGTCTTTCAAATTGAATACGGCGATACTTTTTCGCCTGGCGAAATGACGTCATCGGCGAAACTTTTTATCGGATTCCGGCTTTTCGCCTCAAATTGAATACGGGCCTATGTGTACTTTATACAAGGTCTGCATTTTAGGTTTTTACCCTCACTGGGCCTGATTTAGAGTGAATGTGGCACAAAAGTAGGTGTAGATTACGGGTACGAAACTGTCCTGTTACATATGTATTTTGAGTTACAGCAGGTATATCATAAAATACATGCAACCTAAAACACAGCATGTAGATGCGTCAAAGACCTAGCTACAGCAAAGATGTGACAGTCGTTATCATCAACTTGATCAACTGTTTCTTTATTGTTTTAAATGAATGTATAAATAAATATTAATATAATGAAAACACTCCAACAGGGAAACCTGCCAAAAAGTGAGCCACTCGCAGCCTGCTCAGCTTGGGGCTGATATCCCTAGGGAAATTGGGCCCATAAAAATGTCATTGTTGCTGTGGCTATAAATAGTGGAGGACGTTATAGGTGTGATGCAGGGATTTCTCTATTTTCTAGTATCAGGCAGGATTTATTTCACCCTCTGATCCTAATGTACAGTATATTGGCTTACAGTAGATCTAAAATTATATGTAAGATGAAACTAAAGCTGGGTACACACTTAACGATGCGTATCCAGCTGATGTGCGTTGTGCGGCAGATCCCGGCGGGGTGTGTACACACTTGCTGATGCCGGCAGCATTTCCCCCACTGATGAAATGGCCCGTCAGACCTGCATGCGACATAGCGGGTACACACTGCCTGATATGGACGATATGTCATATCGTCTAGTGTGTACCCGGTTTAATAAACAGATCCAGTCATATTTGTGAGGTTACTGTGCATAATTAACAGAGGAGCTTAGTCAAAACCAGAGTTGGGTTCTGTTGTATAAGAATTACAATAATGACATAATAACCAGGCTGATTTTGCATGAAGCTGTGATCCATTGCACCATCTCAAACATACTGTAGGAGTTTATTACCCAGGCAGTAAAGTAGTTGCTGGCTTAGATAAACAGAGCAGGGTTACAATGTTCCAGAAATGCTCCACACTGCAGTGCTTTTATCTCTGACAAGTTATCAGAGCGACGCAGCCCTTTATACCTCTGAGATAATAGCAGAAAGAAGATCGCCATCTTCTGCCTCATTATGCTCTTAATAACGTCCCTATGCTCCAGGTTATTGCTTGATTAGTACACTACATTTCATCCAATAAACTGTGAAATGGACATAAAGTTAAGTGCCTGAGTGAATCCAATGTAACAAAGTTGCATCATACAATAAAACTATCTTAGTAAAGGGTTTGTGTCAACTAAGTGAAATAAACATTATGGTTTCGAGCGTGCCTGTTATACTTGCCTCTCTGATAAAATACTTTGGCTTCCATGGCGTATTAATGGATGCCCTCTGCCTGGCTTCTGTCCTCTGTCTCTCCTCCAGTTGGTGTTTGTGCTCTGTTGCAGTTTCAATGTCATCTGACTTTAGGGCATTGGTGACATTCTCCCAAATACGCCTGAGGATTAAAGAAACAAAAAAAACAAAACAGGGACATTATGAAACAGTCACTAAGATGTGGGATAATTTGCCTCCTTCACCTTCAGGGGCATTTTATCAGTGGAAGGGCCCCGTGTGCAATCTCCATAGGGGCCCCGCACCCTCTGGAAGAGATCACATTGTTGACTCTACACATGTACAATATATCTATATTTCTGAAAAATGCACCCAGTAAAAAGGCCACAAGATAAGTAAATTCAATGGCTGCGGTGTGGGCAGGCTTGAACCAAGAGCCAATGGCACCACATAATTGCACCCATTATAGATATGACAGTGTACCCCCTATAAGTAATATGATTTTAGAAGTTACAGAGAAGTTCTGTAAATGCACAAGGCCGCTAGCTGAGTGCTTTTACATAGGTCACAGAACTTCAAGGTAACTTCTAAAATATGTAATAATTTAAAGTAGGGGTTACATTTATACTTTTAATACCAAAGTTTTAATTGAAAACAAAATATATAGCATACTGTTTAACATACCAACTTAAAATGATAATTGCTGACACACAGAGTGGCCTATTCATGATGTTAATTATCGGGGGCCGTTCGGACCCCGATAATTAAAATTCAAACTCACGGCAGATTCCGGAGCAATTCATCATCCGAAAATCAACTGTCCCGCGAGTGGCTTCACTGCTCCTTTTTGTATGGTAATTGTTCTTGTACACTGAATCAAGATCAATTGGACAAATATGAATGTGAATCTATTACTATGCTATTGGCAGTGCACTGAAAACACAATTTGACGATGGCCAATAAAATCAACCCTCCTACAACGCAAGTGCTCAGAGTATGATTTCTATTGGCTATGACTCTGAGGCCAAGAAACATCATCAGTCCCCCATTGGTGTCCTGGAACCCAGAGTTGGTTCATTTACACTAGATGATCCAAGTTCTGTATGCTAGCAACTGTCATAGTAGAGCAAATACCTGCTATAATTGCAGCTGCTGCACTAAAAATCTTTCTTGCATATTGGTGGCAGCACGGTGCCAACACTAACCACAAAAACAGTATCAATAGTATACGCATCATCCATCTTTGTACAATATACTGTAATTCTCGGGACTGGAGGAGGATTTGCAGATACAAATACAGTTTTGTATTAATCCACAAGGGGGAAAGTCCTCTTTTGCCACCACCAGCATGATGAAGTAAATATTGTTGGAATGATGATGAGGTTTCTGCTATTCTGAGTGTTCTTTCAGTTGTCACTTTCTTTGGCATCTACATAATGTATTCAAATATGGCGGTTGTAGTTATAATGCCGACAGTCGGGATGCTGGCGCTTAGAATGTTGGCGCCAAAATCCTGGCACCTGCCAGAATCCCAGCTAGGGGCCTGACGGTTGGTACTGGGGTTAGAGGGTTAGGTTTAGGCACTAGGGTGGAGGGTTAGGGTTAGGCACTGGGGGGTTAGGAACTAGGGGGGGAAAGTTAGGTTTAGGCAGCAGGGAGGAAGGGTTAGGGGTACAGAGAGAGGGAGAGATAGGATACTGACCGACAGGTGTCGGCATCCTGATGCTGTCGGGATGCCAGCATTGGGATTCTGACTGCCAGCCTCTCGTACCCAACCCTAAATTTTGGTGTCACTTGGGAACACTTCATTCCCTGTTACAGTTCTCTGGGTAAAAAAATCACTTATTTTGTGTTTGAAGCACGGATCATATACAGTGGTAAGAAAGTATATACTTTTACCCTGACACGGGCATCTTTTTACAAGCACTTCAGCCTAGTGTCAGTTGTTGAAACTATTTTACCACTATGAGAGGTGCAGTAGTACAACCATTATCTAGCCATTGTTGTACAACATATTAGGGAAAGATTTCTCAAGAATGTAGCATACATCAGTGGCGGGCTGGGCCGGGGGGCAGGGTGCCATGTGCCCCCCGGGCCGCAGCGTCATGCGAGCCGCGGGCCGTCTGTGTCACTGTGACACAGACTGCACCGCGTGTGCAGTGCTGACCGGACGGAGTTCGGTCAGCGCTATACAGCACAAACACACAGCCGCCGAAGCCGGCAGCTGTGTGTTTGCTGTAATCAGCAGCCGCTGAGAGTCTGTCAGACTCTCATCGGCTGCTGCTGCTCCCACTGCGGGAGCCATCTTCCGGCTCCCGCAGTGGGTAATGGGCAGGGGCTGGCTGGCAACTTTTAGCCTGGGGGGCAAATGCATGCAGGCGGCCCTGGCAGAGGAGTAGCGTGTAGCCAGGGTGCCCGAAGAACGTGCGTGCTTCGGCACCGCCCCCCCTCAAGTGTTTCAGGGAGGAGGCGGGTCCATATGGGATTAATGTAAGGTAAAAATAAAGATTAGGGGCAGTCCCCTGTCGTAGTGCCCCAGTGTGCCACAGGAGAGAACACCCTTATGCAGGCCTCCAGTAGTGCCCCCAGTAGTGATCCCCCCCTATGCAGTGCCCCTTGTGCCCCCAGTAGTAAGCCCCTTATATAGTGCCCCCAGTAGTGGTCCCCCCTGTGCAGTGCCCCTTGTGCCCCCAGTAGTAAGCCCCTTATATAGTGCCCCCAATAGTGGTACCCCCTATGCAGTGCCCCTTATATAGTGCCCCCAGCAGCAGTCCACCCCCCATGCAGTGCCCCCAATAGTGGTAACCCTTATGCAATGCCCCTTAAATAGTGGCCCCAGTTGTAGTCTCCCCCCCTATGCAGTACCCCCAGTATTGCCCTTTATATAGAGCCCCCAGCAGTGGTCCCTCGATGCAGTGCCCCCAGTGGTAGTCCCCTCCCCTATGTAGTGCCCGTAGTAGTAGTCCCCTCCCCTTGTAGTGCCCCTAGTAGTAGTCCCCCCCTTGTAGTGCCCCCAGTAGTAGTAGTACCCACTTGTAGTTCCCCCAGTAGTAGCCCCCCCTTGTAGTGCCCCCAGTAGTAGTAGTCCCCCCCCCTTGTAGTGCCCCCAGTAGTAGTAGTCCCCCCTTGTAGTTCCCCCAGTAGTAGATCTCCCCCCCTTGTAGTGCCCCCAGTAGTAGTAGTCCCCCCCTTGTAGTGCCCCCAGTAGTAATCCACCCCCCTGGTAGTGCCCCCAGTAGTAATCCCCCCCTGGTAGTGTCCCCATAGTAATCCCCCCCGGTAGTGCCCCAGTAGAGAGAGACTTAATAAAAAAATAAAAAAACACTTACCTGAAACTCCCGCTCCTGGTCCTGACGCTTCTACCAGCTCCTCCGGCCGCTTTGCATTATGGGAGAGACGTCGTCATGACGATGTCTCTCCCATTACCCACTGCGGGAGCCGGAAGATGGCTCCCGCAGTGGGAGCAGCAGCAGCCGATGAGAGTCTGACAGATTCTCAGCGGCTGCTGATTACAGCAAACACACAGCTGCCGGCTCCGGCGGCTGTGTGTTTGACAGTGTGTAGTGCTGACTGAACTCCGTCCGGTCAGCGCTACACACGCGGTGCAGTATGTGTCACAGTGACATGGCACCCTGCCCCCCAGCCCAGCCCACCACTGGTAATGGGAGAGACGTCGTCATGACGACGTCTCTCCCATAATGCAAAGCGGCCGGAGGAGCCGGTAGAAGCGTCGGGACCAGGAGCGGGAGTTTCAGGTAAGTGTTTTTTTTGTATTTTTTTTATTAAGTCTCTCTCTACTGGGTGGGGGACTACTGGGGGCACTACCTGGGGGGGATTACTACTGGGGGCACTACCAGGGGGGTGGACTACTACTGGGGCACTACAAGGGGGGGGAACTACTACTACTGGGGGAACTACAAGGGGGGACTACTACTACTGGGGGCACTACAAGGGGGGGCTACTACTGGGGGCACTACAAGGGGGGGCTACTACTACTGGGAGCACTACAAAGGGGGGACTACTACTACTGGGGTCACTAAAAAGGGGGGGACTACTAGTACTGGGGGCACTACAAGGGGGGGACTACTACTGGGGGAACTACAAGTGAGTACTACTACTACTGGGGGCACTACAAGGGGGGGACTACTACTAGGGGCACTACAAGGGGAGGGGACTACAAGGGGCACTGCATAGGGGGGAGGGGACTACTACTAGGGGCACTACATAGGGGAGGGGACTACCACTGGGGGCACTGCATCGAGGGACCACTGCTGGGGGCTCTATATAAAGGGCAATACTGGGGGTACTGCATAGGGGGGAGACTACAACTGGGGCCACTATTTAAGGGGCATTGTATAAGGGTTACCACTATTGGGGGGACTGTATGGGGGTGGGCTGCTACTGGGGGCACTATATAAGGGGCGCTATATAAGGGGCTTACTACTGGGGGCACAAGGGGGTACTGCACAGGGGGGACCACTACAGGGGGCACTATATAAGGGGCTTACAACTGGGGGCACAAGGGGCACTGCATTGGGGGGGATCACTACTGGGGGCACTACTGGAGGCCTGCATAAGGGTGTTCTCTCCTGTGGCACAAGGGGGCACTACGACAGGGGGCTGCTGTTAATCTTTATTTTTACCTTACATTAATCCCATATGGACCCGCCTCCGCCCTGAAACACTTGAGGGGGGGCGGCGCCGTAGCACGCACGTTCTTTCGGCACCCTGGCTACACGCTACTCCTCTGCCAGGGCCGCCTGCATGCATTTGCCCCCCAGGCTAAAAGTTGCCAGCCAGCCCCTGACACACATGATTAAATTCACAGGGGTATCATTCCTAATAACTGCACTAGTAGCATCCTCGAAAGGTGTGAGCAGCTGTCCCAAGGTCCTCATAAATTACTAATGATTAGAAAGGTCTCATCCAGCAACTTGGCTTGCTCAGTTACATAGTCTTTGATGGCTTGTGTACATCAAGAAGCCACAAAAGCATATTAAAAGTGCATCTGGTTTGGACCTCTTTTCAACTTATACAATGACAATTTTATTAACTAAAGTGCATACAGGGCCCCGAGATGGGAGGGGGTGTGGCCACGCCTGCTTGTAAAACCATTCCTTGTGAAGATAGTGGGGACTGTCCTGGATAATTAGTACACCCCTGCCGCCATCTCTGTGCCCCTGCATGTAAGTAACACTCGGGTATATGTATCAAGCAGTAAAAAGCGTGGAGAAGTGGACCAGCGGAGAAGTTGCCAATAGCAACCAATCAGCTGTTACCCATTATTCTAAAGACTGTACTTGATAAATGCTACTTCATTTGCTATGGTTGCTATGGGCAACTTCTCCACTGTTCCACTTCTTCATTCTCTTCACTGCTTCATACATTAACCACACGGTCCGGGCTGCGTAGCATAGATTAAAATAAGAGCAGACACTATATGTTGGTAACAAAAAGTATTTTCATACGAATCAAATGACAATAATATTGGCAACATATGCAAATCTAGGAACACAGGTGAGTGAGCCCTGATACAGTGCAGCCTCAATATTTGTCCTGGTGTTCTCTGCTACATTACTAGGTCACAGTGCCCTTAAACATAGCAGTTGATTGGTCATATTTTCTAATGTCATGCCATGTGGATTTTTTTTTAATCAAGTGTATTTTATTGGTTTTTAAGAAAAGAAAAGAAAACAGACAAAAGAAAACAAAGAACAGCAGTCAAAATACAATGTTGCAGTATTAGTGCAGTTCAGACAAACACAAAATGGGTAATACGAAGAATCACAGTAAAATATGCAACAGAACATAACATAGGTAAGGTTATCTAGCAGCATATACATACAGTCAGGTCCATAAATATTGGGACATTGACAGAATTTTCAGATTTTGGCCTCTATTCACCACCACAATGGTTTTGAAATGAAACAAACAAGATGTGCTTTAACTGCAGACTTTCAGATTTAATTTGAGGGTAATTACATCCAAATCGGGTGAACGGTGTAGGAATTACAACAGTTTCAATATGTGCCTCCCACTTTTTAAGGGGCCAAAAGTAATGGGACTATCAACTCAAAAGCTATTTCATGGACAGGTGTGGGCTATTCCCTCATTATTTCATTATCAATTAAGCAGGTAAAAGGTCTGGAGTTGATTCTAGGTGTGACATTTGCATTTGGAATCAGTTGCTGTCAACTCTCAATATGAGATCCAAAGAGCTGTCACTATCAGTGAAGCAAGCCATCATTAGGCTGAAAAATGAAAACAAACCCATCAGAGAGATTGCAAAAACATTAGGTGTGGCCAAATCAACTGTTTGGAACATTCTTAAAAAGAAAGAACGCACCGGAGAGCTCAGCAACACCAAAAGACCCGGAAGACCACGGAAAACAACTGTGGTGGATGACAAAAGAATTATTTCCCTGGTGAAGAAAAGCCCCTTCACAACAGTTGGCCAAATCAAGAACACTCTCCAGGAGGTAGATGTATATGTGTCAACAATCAAGAGAAGACTTCACAAGAGTGAATATAGAGGGTTCACCACAAGATGCAAACCATTGGTGAGCCACAAAAACAGGAAGACCAGATTAGAGTTTGCCAAACAACATCTAAAAAAGCCATTACAGTTCTGGAACAACATCCTATGGACAGATGAGACAAAGATCAACTTGTACCAGAGTGATGGGAAGAGAAGAGAAGGAAAGGAACTGCTCATGATCCAAAACATACCACCTCATAAGTGAAGCATGGTGGTGGTAGGGTCATGGCGTGGGTATGTATGGCTGCCAATGGAACTAGTTCCCTTGTATTTATTGATGATGTGACTGCTGATAAAAGCAGCAGAATGAATTCTGAAGTGTTTTGGGCAATATTATATGCTCATATTCAGTCAAATGCTTCAGAACTCATTGGACAGCACTTCACAGTGCAGATGGACAATGACCCGAAGCGTACTGCAAAAGCAACCAAAGAGTTTTTTAAGGCTAAAAAGTGGAATGTTATGCAATGGCCAAGTCAATCCCCTGACCTGAATCCAATTGAGCATGCATTTCACTTGATGAAGACAAAACTGAAGGGAAAATGCCCCAAGAACAAGCAGGAACTGAAGACATTTGCAGTAGAGGCCTGGCAGAGCATCACCAGGGATGAAACCCAGCGTCTGGTGATGTCTATGAGTTCCAGACTTCAGGCTGTAATTGCCTGCAAAGGATTTGCAACAAAGTATTGAAAAGTGAAAGTTAGATTTAGGATTGTTTAGTTTGTCCCATTACTTTTGGCACCTTAAAAAGTGGGAGGCACATATAGAAACCGTTGTAATTCCTACACCGTTCATCTGATTTGGATGTAATTAGCCTCAAATTAAATCTGAAAGTCTGCAGTTAAATCACATCTTGTTTGTTTCATTTCAAAGCCATTGTGGTGGTGAATAGAGGACAAAATATGAAAATTCTGTCAATGTCCCAATATTTATGGACCGGACTGTATGTGCAAATCATATGTATCAGTGCATTAAAGCAACATGGCAACAAAATCTATACTTCTAATAAAGTTGTAATTGTTGTTTCTGTACATAGAATTTTTTTTGGATAAATGTACACCATGGGACTGTGTATGAACTATAGAAATGAAAAAAATTTTTTTGGGGGGATTTTTTGTCTGTCTGTTTGTTCCGGCATCACACAAAAACTACGGGATGAATTTAGATTGCGTTTTCAATATTGTATAGCTTAGTCACCTAGGAAGAAACTGAGGTATGTATTATCTCAAAGTGACATCGGGGAGAGGAGCAATAAAGGAAAAAACAGACGCTTGACACTTGGTGTGTGCAGTGTGCAGGCTCCTAAAGCCAAAAATGACTAGACGTATATAAATATATTTTTGGGGGGACAAATATACTTTTTGGGACTGTTTTTATCAGAATTTGCACAGGCTCCTCAAGTCCAAAATGACTTGAGGAGCCCAATCCATCCAGTGGAAGGCTCAGAACAGGCTCCCCGGGTCAAAGTTCTGCCCAGCGTACACCAACAGGAGGTCCGACCAGGACCCTAACCCCCATAAAACCTGTCCAGGGCTACCAATTGGACCACACACTCAAAGAAAAATGTGTGTGTATCCTGGGGAAGGAGGTTCATCCTCCGAAACGTTAATTAAAATGCCACATAATTTTTTACTTCTTTAAAGTCTCTGAGTGCCGCCTTCATTTGCTTGCTATATGTATACAGCGGGTAAAATAAGTAATGAACACATCCACATTTTTCTCTGTAAATATATTTGTAATGGGGCTATTGTAATGACATTTTCACCAAATGTCAGCAAAACCCATGCAATCCACACATGCCAAGAAAGCAAACCATAGATGTCCATAAATTACGTTATGATGCAATTTGCGTCTTTGCGGAAAAAAGTAAAATGTGACTGGAAGTGCAGAATTGGCCACAAACACAAGATGTGTCCAAATCTGCATAGATAGCAAATGCACTTCCTTCCCCATACAGCTAACAGGAGCCAGAAATATGACAGGAGATGTGGCTTCAAAACACAAAAAAATAACAAAAAACACAGTACACAACTCATACACATTACAGTAAATGCCTGTAGATTGTAGATAATAAGTACCCAAGTCACAAGGAGCCTGGTAAAAGCAAACTAAACAGGATGCAAATATAAAATGATATACACACTAATAAACATATCGACAGCCTGCCATTACCTAACAGATTAAGAAACATACTTTGTTTTGTAAAAACTAATGCTAAGTAAACTGTAATTCTGCTATTACTGTAGGTCGCAGCTGCAGCATTTTGAAAACATTTGCATAATTGGGCAGCACAGACGGTGTAATGGTTAGCATTACTGCCTCACAGCACTGAGGTCGTGGGTTCAATTCCTACTACGGCCCTACCTGTGTGGAGTTTGTATATTCTCCCTGTGCTTGCGTGGGTTTCCTCCGGGTACTCTGGTTTCCTCCCACACTCCAAAAATATACTGGTAGGTTAATTGGCTCCCAACAAAAATTAACCCTAGTGTGTATGTGTGTTTGCATGTGATAGGGAATATAGATTGTAAGCTCCACTGGGGCAGGGACTGATGTGAATTGCCAACTATTCTCTGTAAAGCGCTGCGGAATATGTGTGCGCTATATAAATAACTGGTAATAATAATAATAATAATAATTGGGTGTAATTAGACGATTTGGGGGGAATCATAGGAAGCCAGCGGCAGGACCGTAATTTAACTTTTCTGCGCCTTGACTTTTATAATTTTATTAGTTGTATTTTAAAGGGACAATTTTAATAACTTTATTAGATCTATTTCCATTAGTTCGATTTTAATATAATGTTATTTATCTTTATATTTCTCTATTAATATTTTTTTCTGATTCATAGATCAAGGTCTCTTTTTTTTTTTGTAATCATTTATTGAATAAATTTGAGAGTACATTGAGAAAATGCAATAAACAGTAATATCGAATCATTACAAAACAATTCAAACCAGCGAAAAAGCTGTAAACATTTGAATACAATATAATTAGAATTGGTTTGTATAGCTGACCTTAATAGGTAAAATTGAAAATAGGGGTGGGGAATGAAAAAAAAAGATATAAAAGGTGAGAGGGAAATAAGAGATAAGAGAAATAAAGTAGAATAAAGGAATAAGTGAGGGGGGGAGTGAGTCGGGGGGGAATTTTAGGGGTAAAAATTACAGCAAAGGTGATCATCATGACTCCCAGGTCTGTTCGTGTGCCTCAAGTGGAGGAGACTCCAATGCCAGGATAGAATGGTATATAGATGAAATAGCCCCTTTGTAGTTAGATTTATAAATACATAGTCTTTCAAAGGGTAAGGGGTTGGGTGTGGGGCTGGCAGAGGAAGAAGAAATCCCAAAATGGCTGATTTGTAAGTATTGGTAGTGTAGAGTATTAGGGATTCCGTGTTTTTGTTGTATATCTGCAAAGGACACAGGGGAAAATGCCCCAACGATATGGTGGAACCTTGTCATGCCGCCGAGAACCAGGGGCGAGCCATGTCAAGAGAAAGGCCTGGGGGGAATGCGGGATTATTCCAGATGGGTGTTAAAGGGGAAGGGTGCAGGGAAAGATTTAGTTTTTTATTTATTAGAGCCCAATTACTAAGCGTCGAGTTAATAGTGGGAAACAGAAAGGAGGACTTGGGTCTGTGTTCACTAGGCAGACACGACAAGTAAGAGATTGGGTGGATATCCAGAAGTCCACAAGTTCCAGGTCGACCCAACACTTGATGTGTCGAGGAGAATGCCATGATGCCAACTGACTCAGTCGGGTAGCATTATAGTAACGCCATAGATTGGGTAGACCCAAACCTCCCTCCCATGTGCGTTTGACAAGTATATCTCAACGGATGCAGGGTTTTTATTATCCCATACAAATTTACCGAGCGTAGTTTGAAAAGAGTCTACGGTGTGGGATGAGATAGGTACAGGGAGGGTCTGAAAAAATAAGAGTTCTGGTATAACAAACCTTCGTTAATTCTTTTTCTTCGAGGTCCATGGGGTCCACAGCGAATACGTTGGGTATGAATCCCAGTCACCAAACAGTTAAACAAATGAGCTCTCTGCTCCCAGGACGCACCGGATCCCTCCTTCATATACCCCGCCTCCGGCCCCAGACAGCCAGTTCGTTACCAAGCTCAAGCAAGTGCAGAAAAAAGACAAGAAAGAAGAACCCATGCTCTCTAGACCAGTCTCTCATAGAGAAAAGAAATTATAGAGATATCCAAAACCACAGGTGTGTTAGGGTGGGTGTCCTGTGGACCCCATGGACCTCGAAGAAAAAGAGTTAACAAAGGTATGTTATACCATAACTCTTATTTTCTTCTTCGGGGTCCATGGGGTCCACAGCGAATACGTTGGGGATATCCCTAAGCAATAACCTTTAGGGGCGGGAACGCTCCTGTGTCTCAGAAGAGAGGAGAATCATGCGCCCGAAGGAGACATCATGAGAGACAAAAGTGTCAAAGGCATAGACCTTGACAAAAGTATGGATGGAAGACCATGTGGCTGCCTTGCACAACTATTCAGCAGAGGCGCCCCAGCAAGCCACCCACGAAGGTCTCGCTGATCATGTGGATGTACCTTACTGAATCCGGCACCACCAGACAAGCCTGTGTGTGTGCCTGAGAAATTGTCATACGAATCCATCTGTCCAGCGTCTGCTTATCGGCTGGCCATCCACGCTTATGACAGCCATACAGTACAAAAAGAGAATCAGACTTCCTCATGCTGTTGGTGCGATCCACATGAATATGCAGCGCACGGACAACATCCAATGGAAGCCTCACCTACCGAGAGGCTTGTAGTCTGAAAGCTGGGACCACAATTTCTTCATTTATATGGAATCAGGATACCCCTTTTGGAAGGTATCCCACCCTAGTACGAAGTACCGCTCTATACCGATGAATTATTAAACGGGAAAGCGGAAGGGAAGTGCTGCCAGATCAGAGACCCTACGGCCGAAGCGATAGCCAGGAGAAACTGTCTTCACTGTCAACCACGTTAGGCCTACTGACTTCAGGAGTTCGAATAAAGGAGCCTGAAACCAATGTCAGACCCCACGGGCTATCGGGGGGACAAAGGAAAGGCTGACCCTCGAAACACCCTGAAAAAATGTTCTAACATCAGGCCATGGGGCGATCCTTCGCTAAACCAACCAAAAGTGCAGGAGCCTGAAATCTCAGGGTGGCCAGATGGAGACCCCAGTCTAAACAAGTCTGATGAAAAGAACACACTCAAGAGACCCTAACCACCCTAGGGTCACATTTTCTCAGTTCACCCCGCTGAACATATGAGTGCCAAATTTTGTAATAAATGCAGCCAGAGGTAGGTTTCTTGTCCTCTGAATTACAGCAATCCTTTCCCTTTAAGATGGAGGTCTGAAAAACCATGCCTTCCAAGATAAACGAGGAAGGTCTGGACACAGGAAGGGACCCTGTATTAACAGGTCCAACCTTAGCAGAGGTGGCCACGGAGTGTCTATGGAGAGACTCTGCAGGTTGGTGAACCAACAGCGTCTGGGCCAAGCAGGGGCTATCAGTATTATTGTTGCACTCTCCTGTGAACCCTTGGAAGAAGGGACAGCGGGTGATGCAAATACGCCAGCCTGAAGTTCCACTCTACTACCAGAACGTCCAGAAACTCTGCTGCAGGATCCCGGGTTCTGCACGTACCTGGGTACCCTGTGGTTGTGACTCAAGGCCATGAGGTTTACCTCTGGAAGACCCCATCCTCCCACAAGGCTCTGAAATACCTGTGGATGAGGAGCACACACTCTCTGGTGCGTATATCCTGCCTGCTTAGGAAGTCCACTTCCAAATTGAGGACTCCTGGTAAGAACACAGCCGATCTCGCTGGAAAATGACATTCTGCCCAAACAGAATGTCTGCCACTTCCGCCATAGTAGCCTGGCTCCCTGATGGATGAGGCAATCTACTGCGATGACGTTGTTAGATTGTACCTAGACTGGCCTTCCCCTTTAGCAATTCCTGAGCTTGAACAAGCGCTCCTGATTACTGTCCTTAGTTCCAGGACGTGTTATGGAGAGACTGCTTTCCGTTGTCCTCCATTTTCCTTGAAACCGTGTCGACCTCTCTCTGCTCCCCACCCGCGGAGGCTGGCATCATCCAGATCCAGAACAGGCGACCCTTGTTGTGACAGTACGTCTTCAAAGGATAGTCACTCTTCTGGCGAGAGACAGATCATCTGTGGTTTTATTTGGAACCCCAGCCGTACCATGGCCGGGCAAATAAAAGCTCCTGACAGAGAAAGACTGCCTTGAGACCGTCTTCAAGTCTCTCATCAGTGGAACCTTTAAAGGTGAATGCCGATGGTACCAGAAAGGGATATAAGGCCTCAACCTTTCTGGTAATATGGATTTTCCTGTCCGGAGAACTCCATACTTCCTCAAGTTCCAATCAGGTGCTCAGATTTGGTAAATTGAGCTTTCACAACTTTCTGGCATTAGAATACTGGAGCCTTTCCTTATACCGACTCCACAAGCACGGCTTTGACCCCTCTGATCAGGGAGGAGACATACTGTTGGGAGATGGTCTTCCTCTCTTGAGAGAGTGACTCTTGGGAGGAGACCCATGTATCACCCCTAAACACCAGAAGATGTACCAGAATCTGAGGGCTGGACGGAGCGCGAGACCGACCACCTTCTAATTTTTTTGGCTGTACTGGCCTAGCTGCTTGCCGTAGTTGCTGAAAAGCGGCTGAGAACGAAGTCACATTCTGACCCGAGTGAGCACACATGTCCCTCCAGGACAGATGCATAGGGGGCCTAAACATGGTAGGTTGCAGCTGCTGAAGGTACTTCATTATCAGTGCCGGCGTAGGAGCCACCAACCTGTGCCATGATCTGGTAGATTTGACATCCCACCTGTATTAAATCTTGTGAGGACACCCCCATCGTCCCTCTCTGTGGCCTGGCCCCGTAAGGGGCCGACACTATCTGGTTTTGGCTGCATAGATCTAGAAGCTTGTAGCGATTGTTGAACGCCTACTGAAGATGATGTCCTGCCTCGACCAGCACACATGTCCATCCATGATGGGACATAGAGGGCATAACCCTAGGGGGTGCTGCTACAGGTCATACATGACATCAGACCATGGGCTCCAGCCACCAGTCTGTTTCATTGGACATAAAGTTATCCAACGTCTGAGTATCAACGTGACCATCGTTTCACACCCATTATATCCTCACAGATCTTTGTAGAGGGTTAAATGTGGAGAAACAGCAGTGATAGGTTATGCTGACAAGGCAGCATAGCCCAGCAGATTTCATAAGTCACATGCAATGCACACGGATACATAATTTGATATATACATCTATATAAACATATCCACATGTATATACACACTAAGCACTCTAGTCAACTACCAAAACACCAGGTAGGACCTAGAGCTCTGTATGCCCTGATCACCGCAGGGGAGGCATATAGGGACCACCCCCCACCTTTAGAGCAAATAGTCACCACCAGCATCAGAGAGTGGTCTCTGGCTGACTCATATAAAGGGAGGTTCTCCCCTTTTACACAATGTATATACACACATATATATACATACACACACACATATGCAATAAGTTTTTAGTCAACTACTAACAGCCCCAAGGCTAAGTAGGACATCAAGCTCTGTATAACCTGGCCATCCAAGGAGAGGCATACAGGGAGATGAACCAAGCTTCCTGAAAACATTTGCAAGTAACCCACAACAAGTGTAGGGTTAAAACTGCCAAGTGACCACTTTCACAGAAACATGTGAAGCACTCTCTAACCCCTAA
This sequence comes from Taudactylus pleione, assembly GCA_031769625.1. Taxonomy (NCBI): domain Eukaryota; kingdom Metazoa; phylum Chordata; class Amphibia; order Anura; family Myobatrachidae; genus Taudactylus; species Taudactylus pleione. The sequence goes on from JAUIMM010000052.1 coordinate 29,175,726, forward strand.
CACCGCAGTTTAGGGATTTAGTAAGAAAAAAGTAACACTTTCAAATAGTTTCAATAGTAGCATAAGTCAGTTTGGCAAGATCTACCTGCACATTTTTGCCTCAAAATAGGTACTAAATCACAAGCAACCAAAGCAGGTAGGATTCCAGTGTTATACACTTTTCTAGTAATAAGGCGTAATCAGGGATAGGCCAATTTCACCCCCCCCCCCCCCATCAGTACTCAACTGCAGCGGAGTCTTCCTAATTAGGAGAGAGAGGGGGATGGGCAAAGGTCTCACCAGTACATGTGAATTACAATTTAGCCCCTATAGCCTGCAGCTTGGGACAATTGGATTACTTCCTTTACAAAGGTAACAATGTAATATGCTCACCTTCACACATATCTAGTAAATGTGAAGTATCGTTATACTGACAATTTTTCAGAAAACAAAGGCAGCATAACTCAGCAAAACTTAAAGCATTTCAGCAATATATTTGCCATAGGCTCTTAATCAACTACAAAAAGCACACCAGCTTAGTAGGAGATTCAGCTCTGTCTGGCCGCTAAGCAAGGCAATTTGGTCCATAATCTGGGAAAAGGAAACCCAAGGGAGTTCCTGTCCAGAAGCTGGAAGGTTTGCCTGCTTAACACAGTGACCACATAATTCAGATTGTATGAAATCCTGTGGCCAGCACAGGGGCTTTTGCCACCTGTCTTTCAGACTCTTTAGACATAATAATTACAAATTCTGAGTACACACGTGATTTTGTTTCACCCCAAATACCCACACACCCGTAGTAGAGGATTATAGGGAGACAACAGCAGTGATAGGTTACAAACTGACAGTTATACAGGTATAAAAGGCAGTACCATGCACAGCAATTCAAATCACATGCAATGCATAAAATACACCTTGTGAGCATATGCAATTTTAAGCTCTTGTCACTACGAACAGCCCTAGGCTTAGTAGGATAGAGAGCTCAGTATAACCTGATCCAGCAGTAGGAGAGGTATACAGGGAGACTGATCCAGCCTCCTGAGTGTGCAGCAACTGAGAGCACCTGAGAGTGGTCTCTGGCTGACTCATATAGGGGAAGCTGGTAGGAGCAACCCACAACCCCTCTGAGCTTGTAGCTGAGCCAGCACGTGGATCGGGGGAGGGGCCGCCGGGGAGAGCGAGCCTCCACTATGCTGCTTGGACTTGCCCGGTAAACTGACATGGCCGCCGCCAAAGAAACAACCCCCAGCTTGTCAGGAGCTAGTCATATCCCGGCGGTCTAGTGTAGGAGACAAGCTGTATGTCCTCCCGACTGCAGCTGGCCTCCGGCCAGTCTCTCCACCAGAGGCCGGACCGCCACGAGGTCTCAGCGTCAGAGGCCACCGAGACCCCTCTTACCTGTCATCCCTTTGATCCGGATGCAGTCCAGGGCATGAGAGCCCCTGCCCGAAGCCCTAGCCATGGACCTGCCAAGGCTAGCGGTGCAGCACCGGAGGAGGTAGTTGTAGCGGGTAGCCGGTGCGTCTCCAGTCAGACGCGAGGCTGCTTCCAGGACAGCTCAGACCACCCGCCGGATGGAGAGTAAAACTCTTTTTTGTTTTTATTACTCGTCTGCGGGATTGCTCCTGCAGTCCCACTGCCTCTGTGGTGACACCACCAAACAGGAAATAACTGGCTACCTGGGGCCGGAGGCAGGGTATATGAAGGAGGGACCCGGTGCATCCTGGGAGCAGAGAGCTTGTTTGTTTAACTGTTTGGTGACTGGTATTCATACCCAACGTATTCGCTGTGGACCCCATGGACCCCGAAGAAGAAAGATATAGCAGTTTGGGAAGAATATTCATCTTCACGGCATTAATACGTCCTATCCATGAAAGAAAATACTTTCGCCTTTGTTGCAGGTCATTATATCTGATAAGGGGGGGGGGTAATTGGTTTTATAGAGTGAGTCATAGGATTTTATTATGGATATCCCAAGGTATTTCAGGAAATCCCTCTTCCAAATGAAATTAAAATTTGTCTGTAACAACCTCCTCGTGTTTCCAGGGAGATGGAGAGGAAGGGCCTCAAATTTGTCATGATTAATGTTGTAGCCCGACAAAGAGCCATAAAGGGAAAGCTCCTGAAACAGGTTGGGGAGTGATGTGAGTGGTCTTGTTAGCGTGAGGAGTATATCATCAGCAAATAAGGAAAGGGTATATTGGGATTGTTTAATTTTGACACCGGCTATGTTAGGGTTTTCCCTTATACGGCTAGCGAGCGGTTCTATAATGAGGGCAAATATCAGGGGCGATAAGGGACATCCCTGTCTGGTCCCATTGGTGATAGAAAATGAGTCTGATAATAGACCGCCTGTGGAGACTGAGGCGGAGGGGTTATAATAAAGGGCTTGAATGGCCTGTAAGAACTTCCCGTGAAACCCGGAGCTACGCAATGTTTGGAACATAAATGACCAAGAGACCCTATCAAAGGCCTTCTCCGCGTCCAAAGCAAGCACCAGAGAAGGAAGCTTGTGAGCATTGACATAGTGAACTATATCAATAGTGCGTCTAGTATTGTCTAGTGCCTGCCTGGATGGGACAAAGCACACCTGGTCTGGGTGAGTGGGGAGAAGTGGGTTTAGCCTATATGCAAGTACTTTGGCGAAAAGTTTTAGGTCGGTATTAAGCAGTGAGATGGGGCGGTAGTTAGACATTAGTAATGGGTCTTTATTGGGCTTTGGAAGGACGGTGATAGTAGCTTTGGTCGCATCTGGGTGAAATGAAGTTCCTTCTAGGATTTGGTTAAAGACCGCAGTTAAGTGGGGTATCAGAGAGGATTGGAAGGTTTTATAATAAGACATTGGAAATCCATCGGGACCTGGGGCTTTAGAGGGTTTTTGTGTTTTAAGGGCTGAGAGGATTTCTTCGGCGGAGATAGGGTCGTCAGGAGCAGTGGAAGTCGCAGTATTTATGTGGGGTAGGTTACAAGAGGCTAAGTAATCTGTAATTGAAGTGTCGGCTGGGGAGGGAAGAGGGGAATACTCGGAAATATTATAAAGGTGCTCGTAATATGTTTGGAATATTGAATTAATAGTAGTAGGGTTATATTGATGAGTGCCATGGTCGTCTTTTAATACTGGGATCACGGTCCTGGCCTTCCGGGCCTTCAACCTATTAGCTAGTAGGGAATCTGCTTTATTATTTTTTTCGTCGAATTTTTGATTAAGCCAACGTAAAGATTGCTCAGTTTTTTTCGGGCTGAATGGCATTGAGGGATGCTTTTGCAGTAGTTAGTTGATTATATAGAGAACGGGAAGGGAGAAGTTTATGAGAAGTTTCTAGGTGGTGGACCTCTTCTGTCAGGAAAGTTATTTGGGATCTACGTTCTTTGTTTCTGAAGGAGGCATAACTAATGATATATCCACTAATTACTGCTTTATGTGCTTCCCAAGCTAATGGGGTGCATGCAGAGTCTATAGTGTTCAGGGAAAAATAATCTTTAAGGGCAAATCTAATTTTCTCCTGAAATTTTGGGATCTTCAAAAGGGTTTCGTTTAGACGCCAAGAAGGTCGGGATGTGGGCATGTCAAAAAAATCAAATGATGTAGTAATTATGGAATGGTCAGACCAGTGATTAGTGGCTATAGATGAGTCGGAAAGGTGTTTAGATGCTGGGGTGCAACAGAGAAAAAGATCAATCCTTGAGTAAGATTGATGAGGAATTGAAAAAAAGGTGAAGTGACTGTGGGATGAAGGGCTCGCCAAGTATCGAAAAGGCCTGATTCACGAAGATGTGAGTTCAAAGATTTAGTCAAAGAGCAAGGTCGTAAAATAGTAGGGGCAGGAGATTTGTCGAGTTCATGATTGAGGACGGCATTGAAGTCTCCACCTACAAGAAGGTAGCCCTTTCTACATTTATTTCATTTGGAAAAAAAACATTTAAAAATTCTATCTGGCCATTGTTAGGAGCCTACACAGTAGCTATCGTGCATTCCAGATTACCCAGTTTACCAGTAAATATAATGAATCTTCCATCAGATTCTGTGTGAACTGAATTTTGGACAAAGGCCACTTTATTGCTAATTAGTATGGCAACCCCATTGTGTTTCGATTGACTAGAAGAGTAGTAGGAGGTAGGGAAGTTCTTGGAATGTAGAGAAGGGTGCATAGTAGCTTTAAAATGAGTCTCTTGAATCAGAACAATCCCAGCTTTGAGACTTCGGACAGATCGAAAAAGCGAAGATCGTTTTTGAGGAGTGTTCAAACCTTTGGCATTTAAGGAGATGAAGGTTAGTGACATAATTATAGGGTATGTTAGAAAAAATAGTTTGTAATGAGAATGAAGGGAATCTGACTCGCTGGGGAGGGAGGGAAAAATATAAGATCAGAGTAAAAGGGGTAATGGGGAAGGATCTGAATGGGAATTCCTCGTGTCCTGCACAGGAAGACACACACGGTAGTCGGGACTATGAAGTCCAAAAAGGTAGCAGGGAAAGTAGTCCAAGCTACCTTAGGAAAATTAGAATAAATAGGCTGTAAAATGAAATAGTATTCAATATGGGGAGTGTGTGAAGGTAGTCAGAAGTAGATGGTGAGAGTGTCGGAGTGTTGTGACCCTCCAGTGGTAGTCATATAGTGAAAAGGAGAGAAATATAGAAAAAATTAATAAAAAATTGTAAATATGTCACTGTAGGTGATGAGGGGGGGGGATTGTAAGAGCAGAGAGCTAAAAGGTCATTAAGAAGTGTTGGGTATAAAATACACAAAAATAAACATTGAGATTAAAAAAAAAAAATACACCCACTATATATACATACTTTAACAATCAATTGGAGCTCCTCACAGGTTCACTAAAAGTGAATCAATAATACACATATATAAACTAGGCTAAGCTAAACCGCTGAGAAATTATAGAATTGTCTAAATTTACACAAACTTTTGAGAATGTAACTCTATTGGCTGGCGATACGACCAAACAACGAAACATTGAAAATAGCTAATATATATCAGGAAATAAAATGATAATATTGTTGAAAAAGATATGAAATGGTCGTTGGAGAAGAACCAAAAATGTGTGTTGGGTGACCATTAAAAAAGGAAAACAGGGTATGATGATGGCAAATCTCGGATTTGTAAAGTCCCCGGCAAACATGTACTGGAGTCTGCGGAATAAAGGAACAGTTAACTTCTTCAGGTAGCGGATGATGTGTTAGGATAAGGGCCGGTGTCCTCCAAATGAGTGAGAAAGTCTTTGCCCTCTCTGGGATCTCTAATGATAACTGTTTTCCCATTGAAGTCGATCAGCAGTTTGAAGGGGAAGCCCCAACGGTAGCGGATACCTCGTGAACGTAGTGCGCTAGTCAGGTCTCGGAGTTCCCGTCGTTTTGATGATTGTGGGAGGGGCTAGGTCTTGAAAGAAGTTTAATGTTGGCGTATAGGATATGAGATTTATTGCACGAAGGGGCAAGGACTCTTTCCTTATCCTTAAAACTGAGAAAGCGCATGATTACATCCCGTGGGGGTTCACCATCTCGGGGCTTGGGTCTAAGGGCCAGGTGGGCTCTTTCTAATGGTAGCTGCTGTGGACCCAAATTGAGGAAAATAAAGGTGAATATTTTGTGCAGATAGTTATCCAGATTGTCCGGGGTTACAGATTCTGGTATATTCCGCATACGAAGATAAATTTTTTTTCCCGGTTCTCTAAATCCTCATTTTTAGTGAAAAGATCAGCACGGTCTTGAATAATGTGATCGAGATCTCTGTGGGTTTTGTTTTGAGATTTTTGAGAGTATCTTGATGGGACTCCAATTTCGAGGTTCTGGAGGACAATGAGAAAAGATCGGATTTAATGGTTGAGACCGCTTTATCTAGTTTGGATTCCAGAAAGTCCTTGAGGTCTGTGATAAGGGTTCATAAAGCCATGATGTCCTCTTTAGTGGACAGAGCTGGAGGGGTTGAATCATGATGATCTGTCTGGTGAGAGCGCGGTGATGAGGGGGTCGACGGCCTTTGAGGACTTATCACCTTTGGAGAAGTGTTGAACTATGTCACCGCCCACTTGTTTTCTGGAGTTTGCGTTAGACCTATTCATAGTGATATCGTATGAGCAGTAGTAAGAGGGAGGTGGATTAGTGGGGGGAATATTCGGAATGAGTTGAACAGTGACAGGAGACCTGTTGTAATAGTGAGTTGGAAGAGATTGCTGTGTTGAACTATAGCCTAATTTAGTACCACCGGAGGGTGCAACAACGGTGCGTTCAGGGACTCTTTGACACAAATTGTTATAGCAAATAAAGAGTGTCGCAATAGCTATAGGTTTTTGAAGGGGAACAAACAATGCTGGCAGGAGAGTCCAGGAGGTCACGGACCAGGATACAGTGAGTTTGGACTAAAATTAAATACTGCTTTGGAAGATAATTCCAAGTAAAAGAATCTGTGAGGCAGAGAGTCCTGTAAGGTATACAGTAAATCTTGTGTTCACTTGACGTCCCGGCAGGGGGTCACCACCACCCACAAGGTGGCACCTTTATAGGGTAGTAATTGGGAGCTCCACAGTGTGGGGAAGCCACCCCATGAACTAGCAAAGGTTACTCTGCAGAGGGGATCACTGGGGTTTTAGGTGCTATGGTGAGGGAAATGATCCAGCCAGCAGCAGTGAGAGTGACCTGCAGAGAGAAAGCAGGTCTCATAAGATGGCGCCGAAGTGTTCCTTGGCTCAGTGCCCAGACCCCCAAGCAGTGTAGTGCCGAGCGTGACCCAAGGGGTGAAGATAACAGGCTCCTGTACTCCCTGGCCATGATTCCAGCGGGCAGTGTGGGAGTGAGTGAGAAAAGCGCTCACCTCTAAATGAAGCCGGCGTCCGCTTCGGATATCCCGCAGGTCGCGGCCCTAGGGTGTTGGGTCACTGGTGGATAAGGGGGGTGGGAATGAGCCGCCAGGGACGGCAAATGTGCCAAAAAAACTGGCGTTTTGGCTGGAGCTCCAAACACCCACGTCTGGCTTCTTCTGTAGTGAGGCCACGCCCCCCCAGTTCAAGGTCTCTTTTACAGTTAGAACCCTTGTGATTGTAACCTACTTATCTGGCTAACATGGCAGCTATTATGTCACTATTACAAGGGATCTATCCAAGTTGATGTCCAGAGTAACATTGGTTTTGTCTCCCTTGGCAACACTTCACTGAAGCCATAGCACTGTGACATCATCAGGTTACCCAGGGAACACAAATGCGGAAGTTCCTAATCTCCATAGGAAAGCACAGTGTTCATAATGGAGGCTGTGTTTTAATAATTGGGTAACTGGGAAACAACTCAAACATTCCCCATGAACAGTGCTGGTAACAGAGTTTGGGGAAGATGTATCAAGCCTTCTAAATAGTGGAGAAGTGGACAGGTGGAGAACAGTGATGTGCGGTGAGGTAAATGTCTGGGGAGGCACTGGCTAGTATCAGAGCCAGATTTACAGATACATATATGAACCCAAGGGTGCATGCGGGTATTATACAAATGTGCAGCAGTATATAGTGTTGGAACTTGGTGACTTTTGATCAGGCATGTGCGGAAAAGGTAGACAGGGGAGGCAGTGCCTCACCTGCCATACACTTTTTACTCCAGAATTTTGACTATAAAAATAATTTGAATAATACAAAGAAGATATTTATAATAAATGTTACTTCTCATTTTATAGTTAAAATTCTGGAGTATATCTAAGTATGACAGGAAAGACTCTGCTTCACCTCACTGCACTGGTGGAGAAGTTGCCCATAGCAACCAATTGCCACTAACATCTAAGTATCATCTTCAGTAGACTGTGGGCTTTCCGGATACTTACATTCAAGTTGTCAGACTTGCCAGAAGTCAAACAATATGTTATGCATGGCAGTTGGATAAGAAGCATTTAAACACGGTAGTTAATGGTACACATTATCTTTTTCTAAATATTGCAGTTACTGGAAAAAAAAACACTCTGGAATACTATAAAACACTTTGAAAGATATATTGTTTTATTTCATCTGTGATAGTCTTTACCTGAGACCTTTCCACTACAGTATCTGAATTGTTCTACATTTACCCACCTTGATTCAGACAGGCCTTGTTTTTCCACGGGGCGTATCTTTTTCCTAATGACTGAAAGCTTTGTGGTGTCAATTACTTTGGTCTCGCCACTGCTGTATGTGAACTCCAGAGTTCCATTCCATTCCCCTTGGGCCTTATAGACTATTGTGTTGGTGGGGTTATGCTTCACCTCAGCTGTGACTCTAGGTAAAAAAAAACAAGTAATAAGGAATAAATAAAAAGAATGTGTTGTTTTGAAAGACTTTTCAATAAATTTGTCAAGTGATGTAAACCAATAACAGTGACAGAACTGAGCAGACCTTTCAGAGAGTGTACCATCCAACACCAGCAGAAAAAGGCATCTTGCAACAGCAAGGACGTAGGAACGGGGGGGGGAAAGGGCAAGGGGTTGGCTTATAAACATTTGAAAGGCGGCAGGGAGGAGGAGACTGGTGCAGTAGCCGAGGACGGCGGGGTGATGCTGGCAGCAGGGGACTGGGACTCTGACAGCTGTTCCTCCTGGTCCCCTGTGCACTCTGCACTCTCTGCAGCATCCAACACCCACAGCCCTGAGCTCTCACACTCAGGGCAGGAGCAGCAGCAGCAGCAGCCTCCGCTCAATCAGAGAGCAGCGTCAGTAATAGGCGGAGTCTCATTGTGGGCTGCTGGGGCTCCTGGACGGCCATGACACCAGAGGGTGTGTGGGACTACATCACGATGTGGGCACAGTTCAGCTACAGCTGCACGTCGCGCTGCATCGTCCACCCGGTAGGGGCAGTGGCAGCCCAGTAACAGTAAGTTGGAGGGAGGGAGGGGGGGTTGGAACGATTTTATTGCCCCCCCAACATAAAATTGTTCAGACGCCCCTGTGCTGTGCAACAGTCTAAAATGTGTATTATGTAAGAATGTCCAAACGTATGCAGTCAGTATGTCGACACTGACAATGTTGACAATTATTAAAATGTTGACATCATAAGTGCGAACACCTGTAAAATGTCCACATGGACAGAATGTCAACATATGAATTGTCAACAAAAAATGTCAAAATTACCATTAGGTTTAGCGGTTATGGCCAGGTTTAGGGATAACCTTACCTTAAAAACATTCTGACCATGACGGCATGCTAAATGTTGACATGGTAAATGTCAACATTTCGACATGTTTCGTATTGACATAACAATCAGGTTGACTTAATATACCGAACCCGACCAAACTATTACAGGAGATAATAATATATGTACTTTTACCATCTAGATACTCAGATATTAGTCATTTAGGCTAAAAAAAAAGCTCTATGTAGCGTCCTTCAATACAGGTGGATTACGGTGTGCACAGGAAAAATTCTATCCCCAAGATTAAATAATGTCCCACAAAGGTCTATTGGCCCTGTTTTAGGAATGAGGTGTATATAATGACACATTTTTCTAGATGAGGAGGAGGGTAGTTCCACAATGGGGTCCATGGACACTGGTGGATGGGGTTGATAAACTGCTAGGGATCTATTACTACTAAGGGGGTAACTCCACTGAGGAGCTATTACCATTGGGAGGTGATGCTACAATGAGGCCAATGGACACGGGAGGGGTGGGGAGTCATGCAAGGCACCACCTAGGCGTATATTTAAAAAAAATAATAATTAAATACATTTTTAAGAAATATTTTAACCTAAATTATAAAAAAGAATTGATAGTTATGTGGTTAATAAGTGGTTAGCTGTAAGTGCAATGAAAAGGGAAAACACAGATAATGAACAATATTAATATTTCTCAAAAAGAGCAAGAGACTCAATTAAAAACAAAAAGAAAGTATTGCGCAACATAAATTCACATAGGAAATTATATGATGATGTCAGGACTACTGGTAGTAGGAGAACACTCTTTAAGTAACAAATGTAACTGAGCGCAGTTTAGCTTTGCTACTAAAATGCCTAAAATTCTTTAGCAGTATTATCCATTACCTGTGTACTTTCCCTCCATAGAAAGGCTTGGTGTGGAATGTAATGGTGGCAGTGTAACCTGTCTTGGCACAGGTAATATTGATTTTACCTCCCAGCTCCACCCAGGGAACTGTGAGTATTGACCGAGCATAGGCACTGGGAAGAGTAAATACGTATTCCTCACCATACTCCATCAGCTTGAGGACCCCTAAGTGGAACAAATGAGCAAACAAAGAGAGAGCCTGTTAGATGCAATATCCGGTAACACAATCTGTGCTATAATGAAGACAAAACTCAATTGTAAAATATGTCCTATTAAACAGGATTTTGTATAGGCTTTGTGTCAAATGTTTTTCTCAAAAGAAGTATTAATGGTAATCTGTCAAAAAAGCAACAGTATACTATAATATTTATAGTTCTTAACAAAGACTAATTAGGATGGTAGAAAGTCATTTATACTATATAACACGCTGAATTTGTACTGTAAATAAAAATAAAAACCCAACTTTGCACCAGTCAAATGTACTTACACCCAGATACATTTACTCTCAGCCAGGTTATATGTATGAGAACAGATTTTTAGCAATTGTTTTTATAGCGAAAACCACTTTCACCATTTAATAGAGTATGTATAATTTTATGTCTTGTGTAGGACTGAAAGTAGCAAAAAATATATTCTATCATACACACAGAAAAGCATATAAAGCACCTATCAGCTTCAGGGGTGGATCCACAACCAGCCAATCAGAAGCAGGTTAGTGCTGGTGACTCTCATCATCCTCCTTATGTGTTTACACCAACCCTCAGGTGCACTTATGGGAACATTTCCTTACTGTACACTGTCCGCGTTTGCCCACCCTTTCCTCTCCCATTCTGTATCTCAAATCCTAAAGTGGTGCAAGGACGAAATCTACATACTGACATATTGTTTGTTGGCATGCATAGTATAAATGAGAATATTTAATGTTATGCAAATAGTTGTAAGCCCATCTCAACATGAGCCCATGTGTGTTGTTTATGCCACATTTGTTATTTTATGTTCAGCACAACATACAGTATAATAAAATAAATTTACCATATATCCGTAATGGGCATGACATTAATTGCCTTTCTACCTCATTTAAATTTCGGTGTGTGATTTGGACTTGGTTATAAACCGTAATTAATTTATATAGGGGACAAGAATATTGTATTCTTTTAAGTACAAAACATGACAACTTCAGAACCTCATAGAGCAAAGCCTTGATTTTTGTAGTAATATTTTGTATTCTGTCTAGATTTATAGAACATGTCATGTTCAATTTTATAAGTTACATGTAGCTATATTTCACAGAGAACATCAAACATCATAGAAATAAAAGAATGGTAGCTCCAAAAATAGATTCGGTTGACAACTTCCCAAAAATGTAACTAAATTCTCATTGTAACTATTAAGTTACAAAAATAAATATAGTAGTAATGTTCTTTTCTGTACCGAGTCCATTTCGGATACACTATAATAATGAGTAGTAGGGCAAGGGGGTAGAAGAGGAAATCAGTCACTGATGTAGATCCTCCATTCATAAACCACAAAACATAGACAAGCCCCAAAATACATTATTTGATGATTTATCATTTATTATGCAGAAAGTTCTGATAGCCTTAAGAATATATATATATATATATATATATATATATATATATATATATATATATTAGGGGTGAGTGGGTTCGGATTTCTGAAATCCGAACCCCCACGAGCCCCCACGATCGGAGGCAGATCCGTGTCAGGCTCGACTTTTCCCGCCTGACTCAGATCTGAAATCGAGGCCAAACGTCATCATCCCGCCTTCCGGGTCTCGCGGGTTTTGGATCTTATATTAGGTACCCGCGTCGGCGCCATTTTCTCACTCGGCTGTGGACAGTGAAGAGGGAGGGTGGGAGTTAGGGCTGGCTGGGCTGTGTAGTGCAGAGTAGTGTTGTGCTGTGTTGTGCTGCTGTTGTCCACTACTTCAAAGTCCATAGGGGCTGGCTGTGTTGTGCTGTTGTTAATAGGGGCTGTGTCCACTACTTCAAAGTCCATAGGGGCTGGCTGGACTGTGTTGTGCAGTCAGTTCTCCATAGGGGCTGTGTCCACTCCAAAGTCCTGTGCAGTGTCCCAGTCCTAAAGGGGTGCTGTAGTGTTGTCCAGGGGGTGCTCTGTCCATCAGGGGTGCTCACCCCAAGTGCAAAAAAAAATAAAATATTTTCTGTGTTTGTGAATTGTGTGCGCAGTAGCCGCACGTGCATCAACAAAGTAGTGCCAAGCGTGCGCCTGTGTTATAAGTAAAGGGCCGGCTGGCTTGACCGTTAAAGGGTGCTGTAACCCCCAAAGTACACTCCAAACAAAATAAAAAAATATTTTCTGTGTTTGTGAATTGTGTGCGCAGTAGCCGCATGTGCATCAACAAAGTAGTGCCAAGCGTGCTCCTGTGTCATAAGTAAAGGGCCGGCTGGCTTGACCGTTAAAGGGTGCTGTAACCCCCAAAGTACACTCCAAACAAATTAAAAAATATTGTCTGTGTTTGTGAATTGTGTGCGCAGTAGCCGCACGTGCATCAACAAAGTAGTGCCAAGCGTGCGCCTGTGTCATAAGTAAAGGGCCGGCTGGCTTGACCGTTAAAGGGTGCTGTAACCCCCAAAGTACACTCCAAACAAAATTAAAAAATATTTTCTGTGTTTGTGAATTGTGTGCGCAGTAGCCGTACGTGCATCAACAAAGTAGTGCCAAGCGTGCGCCTGTGTCATAAGTAAAGGGCTGGCTGGCTTGACCGTTAAAGGGTGCTGTAACCCCCAAAGTACACTCCAAACAAAATTAAAAATTTTTTTCTGTGTTTGTGAATTGTGTGCACTGTGGCTGCACGTGCATCAACAAAGGAGCAGCGCCAAGCGTGCGCCTGTGTCCCATAAGTAAAGGGCCGGCTGGCTCATTTCTTAAAGGGTGGTGTAACCCACAAAGTGCACTAGTCTCCAACAAAAATAAAAAATTATTTTCTGTGTTTGTGTGCGCCTTAGCCGCACGTATATATCAATATAACATAAATGGAGGACCAAACTTTCTCCGATAAAAATAAAATAGGGAAAGATCAAGAACCACTTCCTCCTAGTGCTGAAGCTGCTGCCACTAGTCATGACATAGACAATAACATGCCATCAACGTCGTCTGCCAAGGCCGATGCCCAATGTCATAGTAGAGGGCACATACAATCCCAAATGGCAAAGTTCAGGAAAATGACCTTGAGAAAAACATTTAAATCATCTGAAGAGAAACGTAAACTTGCCAATATGCCATTTACGACACGGAGTGGCAAGGAATGGCTAAGGTCTTTCCCTATGTTCATGACTAGTGGTTCAGCTTCACATGACGATGGAAGCCCTCCTCCCACTAAAAAAATCAAAAGAGTTAAGCTGGCAAAAGCACAGCGAAGAACTGTGCGTTCTAAGAAGATATCACAAATCCCCAAGGAGAGTCCAAGTGTGGTGGTGGTTGCGATGCCTGACCTTCCCAGCACTGGACGGGAAAAGGTGGCTCTTTCCACCAATTGCACGCCCCCTGCAAGTGCTGAAAGGAGCACCCACAGTCCACTTGCTGATATGCAAATTGAAGATGTCACAGTTGAAGTACAACAGGATGAGGATACTGGTGTAGCTGGCGCTGAGGAGGAAGTTGGCGAGGAGGATTCTGATGGTGACGTGGTTTGTTTAAATCAGGCTCCGGGGGAGACAGTTGTTGTCCGTGGGATGAAAAAGCCCATCACAGTCATGCCTGGGCAGAAGACCAAACATTCCACCTCTTTGGTCTAGCAATATTTCTATCTAAATCCGGACAACAACTGTCTTGCCATATGTACCATATGTAAAGGTGAAATAAGTAGGGGTAGGGACGTTAACCACCTAGGAACATCCTCCCTTATACGGCACCTGCAGCGCGTTCATAAAAAGTTACTGTCAAGTTCAGAAACTTTGGCTAAGACCATAAGCAGTCCAGGGACACCTAAATCCCGTTGTCCTGTTGTATCCAAGCGCCTGCAAACCACACCGTCAACTCCCTCCTCGTCAATTTCCTCCTTAGTCAGGATCGGAAGTAGTCCTGCAGGCCATGTCACTGGCATGACTGACTCTCCTATCCGGGATTCCTCTGGAGGATCCCGCATTGCTACGCCTCCTGCTGCCGCTGCTGCTGTTGCTACTGCTGGGAGTCGTTCATCATCCCAGAGAGGAAGTAGGAACACCACTACTTTTACTAAACAATTGACCCTAAAACAGTCCTTAGCGAGGAGGATGAAGTACGACAGCAGTCATCCTGAAGCAAAACGTATAACTGAGGCCTTGACTGCTATGTTGGTGTTAGACGTGCGTCCGGTATCCGCCATTAGTGCAGTGGGATTTAGACAATTGATGGAGGTAGTGTGTCCCCGGTTCCAAATCCCGTCTAGATTCCACTTCACTAGGCAGGCGATACCGAGACTGTACAGAAACATCAGAAAAAGTGTCCTCAGTGTCCTGAAAATGCCGTTGTACCCAATGTCCACTTAACCACGGACATGTGGACAAGTGGAACAGGGCAGACTAAGGACTATATGACTGTGACAGCCCACTGGGTAGATGTATCACCTTACGCAGCAACAGCAGCAGCGTCACCAGTAGCAGCATCTCAGAAACGCCACCTCGTTCCAAGGCAGGCTACGCTGTGTATCACCGGTTTCAGTAAGAGGCACACCGCCGACAACCTCTTAGAGAAACTGAGGGAAATCATCGCCCAGTGGCTTACCCCACTTAGACTCTCCTGGGGATTTGTGATATCTGACGCCACCAATATTGTGCGGGCATTACATCTGGGCAAATTCCAGCACGGTCCATGTTTTGCTCACACAATAAACTTGGTGGTGCAGAATTTTCTGAAAAGCGACAGGGGCGTGCAGGAGACGCTTTGGGTGGCCCGAAAAATTTCGGGCCACTTTCGCCATTCAGCGACTGCGTGCCGAAGACTGGAGCGCCAGCAAACACTCTTGAACCTGCCCCGCCATCACCTGAAGCAAGAGGTTGTGATGCGGTGGAACTCAACCCTCTATATGCTTCAGAGGATGGAGGAGCAGCAAAAGGCCATTCAAGCCTATACATCCACCTATGACATAGGCAAAGAAGGGGGTATGCACCTGACTCAAGCGCAGTGGAGAATGATTTCCGTGTTGTGCAAGGTTCTCCAGCCCTTCGAACTTGCCACACGTGAAGTCAGTTCAGACACTGCCAGCTTGAGTCAGGTCATTCCCCTCATCAGGCTTTTGCAGAAGCAGCTGGAGAAAGTGAAGGAGGAGCTAAGACGGAGCGATTCCGCTCGGCATGTGGGACTTGTGGATGAAGCCCTTCATTCGCTTTGCCAGGATTCCAGGGTGGTCAATCTGTTGAAATCAGACCACTACATTTTGGCCACCGTGCTCGATCCTAGGTTTAAAGCCTATGTGGTGTCTCTCTTTCCGGCCGACACAAGCCTGCAGAGGTGCAAAGACCTGCTGGTGAAAACACTGTCAGCTGAAGCAGAACGTGACACGTCAACAGCTCCTTCTTCATTTTCTCCCGCAACTGGGGCTGCCAGGAAAAAACTTAGGTATCTTAAGCAACCCGTTAGCGGTGATGCAGGGCAGGCAGGACCAAGTTTGGACATCTGGTCCGGACTGAAGGACCTGGCAACAATTTCTGACATGTCTACTGTCACTACATATGATACTGTCAACATTGACAGAATGGTGGAGGATTACATCAGTGACAGCATCCAAGTAGGCATGTCAGACAGTCCATACCTGTACTGGCAGGAAAAAGGCAATTTGGAGGCCCCTGTACAAACTGGCTCTATTTTACCTGAGTTGCCCCCCCTCCAGTGTATACTCCAAAAGAGTGTTTAGTGCAGCCGGGAACCTTGTCAGCGAAAGGCGTAGGAGGTTGCTTCCACAAAATGTGGAGAAGATGATGTTCATAAAAATGAATTATCAACTCTTCCAGGGAGACCAGCCTCCAGAACGTACAGAGGGACCTGTGGTGGTGGATTCCAGTGGGGATGAGTTAATACTCTGTGAGGATGAGGATGTACACAACACTAAAGAGGGTGAGGAATCGGTGGATGAGGACGACATCTTGCCTCCGTAGAGCCAGTTTGTGCAGGGACAGATTAATTGCCAGCTTGTTTTGTGGGGGCCCAAACGAACCAATCATTTCAGCCACAGTTGTGTGGCAGACCCTGGCGCTGAAATGATTGGTTTGTTAAAGTGTGCATGTCCTGTTTATACAACATAAGGGTGGGTGGGAGGGCCCAAGGACAATTCCATCTTGCACCTCTTTTTTTTCTTTGCATTATGTACTGTTTGGGGCCTAGTTTTTCAAACTGCCATCCTGTCTGCCACTGCAGTATCACTCCTAGATGGGTCACGTGTTTGTACCGCCCACTCGTGTTGCTTAGCATAGTCATCCAGCTACCTCGGTGCAACCTTTTGGACATAAAAACACTATTGTGAGGTGTGAGGTGTTCACAATAGACTGGAAATTAGTGGAAATTAAGGTTATTGAGGTTAATAATAGCATAGGAGCAGAAAAACCAACACATTCTGTGATTTTAGCTGTTTTTATGCTTTTTAAAAAAAAAATACAGATCCAAAACACAAAACCCAGAACCCAAAACACGGAAGGGTGGTTTTGGCAAAACCAATCCAGATCCAAAACACGAAGAAAGATCCAGATCCAAAACCAAAACACGAAAAGTGGCCGGTGCACACCCCTAATATATATATATTTATATATACACACACATATATAGATAGATAGATATATATAGTGTTCATTCTAGCACCCTGCACCTGACACAACCCGTGCAGTTCCTTTCTCCTGCCTGAGGTGTCACTCTCTGCTCTGGTTCTTCTAGCAGACTCAGCTGAAGCAACAACCCGCTTAGATCAGTGGTTCCCAAACTGTTTTGATTCATGGTGCCCTAGAGTATTAACATCTTTTCCATGGCACCACTGTGCCAAACGTTTCTTATTGAGAAATACACCAAAAATTAAATTAAGTAAATTGTGCTTATATGTCACCCTTAGGTTCAGTTATGTGGTGGTTGACAGGGCAGCGCTTAATTTTGTCCACATATTTTTTGATAGGCAAAACCACTGCCAATCACGCGGACTAAATATTATTTTATTTGGTGCCGGACCACCAACCCGAGGCACCCCTGGAAGTGCCCTGAGGCACCCAGTTTGGGAACCACTGGCTTAGATACAGACCAGAGTGTGCTTCAAGCACCATAGCAGCGAGCGACACCCCAGATAGGAAAGAGGAACTGCACGGGTTGTGACAGGTGCAGGCTGCTAGAATGAACACTATATAGGAACTGCACGGGTTGTGACAGGTGCAGGCTGCTAGAATGAACACTATATATATATATATATATATATATTTATATATTAGGGATGTGCCTGCTCGGATAGGTTCGAGTTTGCACGTGGAGTTCGGATTTTTCCCTCCAAAAAAACGGAACTCAGAAAGAGGCAAAACGTCATCTTGCACGGACGAACATCATCATTCCTGACTTTTGCCTGCACATCCCTAATATATATATATATATATATATATATATACATATACACACACACACAGGTAATTTTATACAACATTTTAAATAATTTTGTGGCTCAAACAAAGTTTGTATACATACATGAAATTAATTAATTTATGTTTCATATACACCTTATACACACAGCCTGAAGGTAATTTTATACAATATCTTTTATAATTTGTGCCTTAGACAAACTTTGTGTACATTGAACTATCAAAAATCAAAGGTTTCATTATCTCAGTGATGCCAAAATAATTCTGTATTTCGGAATATTTGGATATGGGAGACTCAACCTGTGTATGTATATATATATATATATATATATATATATATATATATATATATATACATACACACAGTATATACATACACACACACTGTATATATGCATACAAACACACATACAACAAGGTACTGGTAAACGACTGCACTTGTCATGTAGCAGCCAAGTAGTGGTACACCAACTAAACAAACTGATTCCCTCTCTCATAGTGGAAGGCCCAAACTTCCCTCTCACAAAACAGAGGTCTTTAACACAGCACTTACATTTAGTCATAACAGTGTATTTCAAAAGGCCCCTGACCTATTCTACAGACAGTGAGAGACTGACTACAGAGACTGTCACACCCTTTATCAGTCTCTCACAGGTAGTCTGCTAATCAGCTTCTGTCTACCAGGCATATATCTCCCATTGGCAACCTTTCCAGTGTTTTTGTCACAATACATATACAGTATATATATATATACATACATATATGTGTGTGTGTGTCTACTCTTTTCTCTGTGTCTTGCTGTCTTTTACTCTTCCCCTCTTCCTCTTATCTCTCTCTTCCCTTCCTCTGTTTTACCCTCTTTAGTCTTTTCTTTCTTCCTTCTTTTATCCTATAGGTTTCCTTGTATCCGGAAAGATTTAACGATGTATGTCTCATGTCAGGTGCTGCATGACCCCTCCTAATGCTGCATGCTTCCCATATAGCATGGCATGTGTGCAGAGGTAAGGGTAATAAAGAGTGTGACTATCCTGTTGATATTACATGTGTAGTAGGTGTGCGGCTGGGGTCATGTACCTGGGGCTCTACTCACTGCAGCAGCTGTGAGTGGGAGGAGAGCACAGAGAGCAGCCACCAGACAGACTTGGAGACTCCATTGCAGTCATGTTCTCAGTAGGGGGTGCGGGGGCTCGATTGAAGGTACAAGGGGCTCCATGTACTGAAAATACAGTTGTCTTGGAGAACATGCCGCTTCTTCTACGCCTGTTATCGGTGCGAAGCAGGAGGTGGTTACTGCGATTGTTACTAAAAATAGCACCGCCAGGAGAGGTAATGTTAAGTCACCCCCTTGGCGATGTCAGCAGAGGCTCACTCTCCCATCCCCTGCAGCACTGCAGTTGCAGCAGAGAGATTGTTTTTTAAATCAAACTTTATTAACAAATCCATAAAGAAGACATTCAGATATCAACTTTTTACACACTGCAGGAGGAAGATAACAGCACCTAGAGGAGGTGAAAACGGCGCAGAAGAAAAATCCCAACAGTAAGTGACATCTACCTTTCAGTAAAAACTGGGACACAGCGCTGTAATAAGCGCTGAAGGCAGAGAATTCCCTTTAGTAGATCTATCGAGAAGCAATATGTACAGGTATTTTCTCTGCCTTTTTCATTTGGCCCCCTTATCTGAGCTTAGCTTAGTACATAGACTCCCAAGTTCAGGAGCACCCAGGCTGTACCTCTATTCTCAAGGGGTTGGGACATCGAACAGGGTTGAGAAGATCTCGTTGACTCTCCATTAGCTGTATAGACAGATGCAATAATCTGTTATATAATAAATTGTGTGTATATGTGTATCTATGCACCCATACAATATAGATGGATGGATAGATATTAAACCTTTACCAGACAGGCTCCATATCATATAGAGAAAAAGTGAATTTACTTAGAAGTCAATCTACCTAGAAATGTGGCATTTAGACATGTTGCCTGCACAATTTCCTGTTCTGTGAGGTCATCTTACAGTGTTAGGAAAGTGATCAGTAGCGATTAGACTAATGGAGTTCATCTTGCCTCTGCAAAGTGTTCACAGCACACTGAACACGGTTCTCAGCTGTGACAGTAAATGTATTATTTTTCTGACAGGACATGTATAATAGCTGAAGCCCAAGGGAACAAATACATTTGATACTATTTGTCCTTAAATAAAGTTGACATTAAAAGAAATTGTTTTCCATCTATGGGAATATTTTATGATGTAAACAAGGACTCATCCCAGTCTCACAAATTACAGATATAACTGATGTGCAATAGCAGAAGTGTCCCCATGTCCTGCAGAACAATGATAGCGGGGTTAGGTCTAGACTATACAGCGCTGATGGACCTGTGACGTCACACCCACGTGACCCGGCCTGAAAGGGGGAGGGGCGGGGATGCTAACGGGGGACCAAAATTGTCCCCTCGCGGGCTAGCTACGCTCGCCACGTTTCGGGCACGGTGGCTCGTTGCGCTCGCCACAAATATTTATTCCCCCTCTATGCCCTAGTGGATGGTAACGCAGGAGCGGTCCAGCCTTCTGCAGCGGTCACGTGGTGGATAGGTCACAGAGGTCCTTTAGCCACATAGGAAGTAGCAGCAACCATGATAGCGGCCCACATACTCTCCCTGATAAACAATTGGCATACACCAGGCTTATTAAGTCACATCTGCAAAGAGATGCTTGTCCGGGCTGTGTGGCATTGCTTCCTGACTCCAGATACATCATTGACACACATACAGGACCACAGTTTAATGTTTTAAACTGTTGAAGTAGTGATTGTCAGTGTATTGCTTTCTGTGTTGTTCCAAAGATAGTTACGGTATCATTGTGTCATATTTTACTGTCACTTTGTACATATCCTCTACACGTCACTGCGAAAAGATTGTCGTGCCTTAGAAAGAAAACATAATAAATAGGGGTGTGCACCGGCCACTTTTCGTGTTTTGGTTTTGGATCTGGATCATTCTTCGTGTTTTGGATCTGGATTGGTTTTGCCAAAACCACCCTTCCGTGTTTTGGGTTCTGGGTTTTGTGTTATGGATCTGCATTTTTTTGAAAAAATGCATAAAAACCGCTAAAATCACAGAATTTGTGGGTTTTATTCTGAACACCTCACAATAGTGTTTTTATGTCCAAAAGTTTGCACCGAGGTAGCTGGATAACTATACTAAGCGACATGAGTGGGCAGCACAAACATGTGGCCCATCTAGGAGTGACACTGCAGTGGCAGACAGGATGGCAGTTTGAAAAACTAGGCCCCAAACAGTACATAATGCAAAGAAAAAAAAAGAGGTGCAAGATGGAATTGTCCTTGGGCCCTCCCACCCACCCTTATGTTGTATAAACAGGCAAGATGTCGTCCTCATCCTCCTCATCCATCGATTCCTCACCCTCTTCAGTGTTGTGTACATCCTCATCCTCACAGAGTATTAATTCGTCCCCGCTGGAATCCACCACCACAGGTCCCTCTGTACGTTCTGGAGGCTGGTCTCCCTGGAAGAGTTGATAATTCATTTTTATGAACATCATCTTCTCCACATTTTGTGGAAGCAACCTCCTACGCCTTTCGCTGACAAGGTTCCCGGCTGCACTAAACACTCTTTCGGAGTACACACTGGAGGGAGGGCAACTCAGGTAAAATAGAGCCAGTTTGTGCAGGGGCCTCCAAATTGCCTCTTTTTCCTACCAGTACAGGTACGGACTGTCTGACATGCCTATTTGGATGCTGTCACCGATGTAATCCTCCACAATTCTGTCAATGGTGACAGTATCATATGCAGTGACAGTAGACATGTCAGAAATTGTTGGCACGTCCTTCAGTCCGGACCAGATGTCCAAACCGGCCCTTGACTTATGACACAGGCGCATGCTTGGCGCTGCTGCTGTGTTGATGCATGTGCGGCTACTGTGCATACATTTCGCACAGAAACACAGAAAAAAAAAGAATTGTTTATTTTTTGTGGAGTGCACTTTGGGGGTTACACCACCCTTTAACAGACTTATGGGACACAGGCGCATGCTTGGCGCTGCTCCTTTGTTGATGCACGTGCAGCCACAGTGCACACAATTCACAAACACAGAAAATATTTTTTTATTTTGTTTGGAGTGCACTTTGGGGGTTACACCACCCTTTAACAGATGAGCCAGCCGGCCCTTACTTATGACACAGGCGCACAGTTGGCACTGCTCCTTTGTTGATGCACGTGCGGCCACAGTGCACACAATTCACAAACACAGAAAATATTTTTTTCTTTTGTTTGGAGTGCACTTTGGGGGTTACAGTACCCTTTAACGGACAAGCCAGCCGGCCCTTTACTTATGGGACACAGGTGCACGCTTGGCGCTGCTCCTTTGTTGATGCATGTGCAGCCACAGTGCACACAATTCACAAACACAGAAAATAATTTTTTATTTTGCTTGGAGTGCACTTTGGGGGTTACAGCACCCTTTAACGGTCAAGGCAGCCAGTCCTTTATGTATGACACAGGCGCACACTTGGCGTTACTTTGTTGATGCACGTGCGGCTACTGCGCACACAGTTCACAAACACGGACAAAAAAAATAAATATTTTTTTTGGAGTGCACTTTGGAGGAGCACCCCTGATGCACAGATCACCCCCTGGACAACTCTACAGCACCCCTCTAGGACTACAGCCTTTATGGGACACTGCACAACACAGTCCAGCCAGCCCCTATAGACTTTGGCGTGGACACAGCCCCTATGGACAACTGGCTGCACAACACAGCCCAGCCAGCCCCTATGACAGCAGCAGCACAACACAACCCAGTCAGCCCCTATGGACTGAGTGGTCACAGCCCCTATGGACAACAGCAGCACAAC
This sequence comes from Taudactylus pleione, assembly GCA_031769625.1. Classification (NCBI taxonomy): domain Eukaryota; kingdom Metazoa; phylum Chordata; class Amphibia; order Anura; family Myobatrachidae; genus Taudactylus; species Taudactylus pleione. The sequence goes on from JAUIMM010000052.1 coordinate 29,198,154, forward strand.
ACAGCCCAGCCAGCCCTAGCTCCCACTCTTCCTCTGCACTGTCCACAGCCGGAGTGAGAAATGGCGCCGACGCGGGGACCTTTTATAGAATCGAAAACCCACAAGATCCGGAAGGCGGGATGATGACGTTCTGCCTCGATTTCAGTTCCGAGTCAGGCGGGAAAAGTCGAGCCTGACTCGGATACGACTCGGATCGGGGGTGATCGGGGGGGTTCGGATTTCAGAAATCCGAACCCGCTCATCCCTAATAATAAATAATAATAATTAGTTATCCTGTGCTTCTATGGGAGAAATCCACAAAACATACAATAAACTGCCCCATTGTTAGACTGTACTGCTTGTGGGCCAGGAAAATGAATATCTTAGGGACGGGGATCCTTCTGACAGATCTCCTAGCTCTCCCCAATGCAGGCTGGGAACATTCTGCAGCCTTATAAATATACATTTCTAAGGTGCATTTGCCTTTGGTTAGAACCATAGGAGCCAGCTATGTGGGTGATGTAGGGGGTTTAGCACCCCTAATATTTGTGCTGCCACTCCCTGTAACCATGTCTATGCACAGGGCCGATAAAGAGCTCTGAGTGGACCAGGTACTAGGTGACAGGGCCAAATCCGTGAGATGTTTGTCACATCCCTCCAATAAAACGTAAGAAACGATAGGTCTTCATCTAGTAACTGCCACAATTGATGGGGAAGGAAATGATGATGAGCAGGAACAGACATTTAGGGGCCCATTTATCAAAGTGTATTTCAGGTATAATCCCCGAAGACACACATTTTCGGGGATTTACCTCACATATTAAGTATCCCCCGTATGTACTAAAGAGGGACCGCAGCAGGTATCTCTGATACCTGCTGTGATCCCTCCATTACCGCTGGCGGCCGCATCCCCATAGGTTTCTATGGGGGATGCGATGCTGGCAAATTTACCAATAACCATAATGCGCTACATTCCAGGTATTGGCCCCCGCAGCTAACGCCATCTGAAGATGACATTAGCCGCTATAGCCTTTGGGCTACACCACGCATAATTAGCCGGGGGAGGGATCCACCGGCTATGGCGGATGTGCATGTGCAGTACGCGGGACTGTGCATGCGCAGCAGCCCCTGCACTGGCCGGCAGCTTTCCGGAGACATTGCATGTTCCTGCATGTCCCAGATGATACATCCGGCCGGTCTGATCATAATGAGATCACGGGAGTTACTGGCATGCCCTGATCATTGATAAATGGGGGCCTTAGGAACAGGCTTCCTTAGTAGCACAGACTGAGGGTTTTGTAAAGCTAAAATTGTGGTTTCAGAAGCACTACTATATGACACAAGGCTACTGTACACTTCCTACATTCTACTATGCTGATAAAAAGAAAGGTTTTAGTACAATGGCACCCTGTGCACTTTTGGGGCATTCAGCAATGTCTGCTGGTCTTGCTAGTCTTTACCACATAACTTCTATATTCCATTCCAGAAGTCTAACTTCTATATTTCATTATTCTAGCCCTCTCCATATGAGGTGGTGAGGACTATTCCCGCACCTTAATTGTATGAGGAACTCTCATTTTGTTTGTGATAATCTCTATATAAGACTAGCTGATGTACCCGGTTTCACGTGGTAGACATAAGATATCTTAATTAACTACAAGCTTAACTTATCTTATATGCTTGTAAAGGATGCTTGTAACCACAAGACTCTTGTGGTTAATCTGCCCAATAAAGTATGTTTTTACCAAGTAAAACTGAAAATCATCTAGACTAAATTAAAATATCATCAGTGGTATTGCAAGTAGTTTAATATGGCTGAGGTGTCTAGTTAGATCACTTCAGAAATGAAGTATCATAGTTATTTACCATTGTTTCATGCTGGGACATGTGCACTAATAAGAAGCTGTCCAAATGAATCATGTAACCTATTATTTTGCGGCTAATCACAGTAGTGAAATATCACACTGTTGAGTTCTGCCCTGCCTGTGTTACTTTAGGTAGCGCATGTGCACAAGAATAATCTGAAGGAGAGGAGGGATCTAAAGACATCTCCTTTCGCACTCTTTTCTGAAGATGTCATTACCTACCGCAGTGATTTTGAACCTTTTCAACCCGAGGCACACTACACAAGATTTTAAAATTGGCAAGGCACACCATCCGGCTATGCGGTGTGCGTGACCAATGAAAAAACATACACATTGGCTCCCACATAAAAATATACACATATATTGGCCTCCACAGGAATAAAACATACTACATTGGCCTCCACAGGAATAAAACACGCTACATTGGCCTCCACAGGAATAAAACACACTACATTGGCCTCCACAGGAATAAAACACACTACATTGGCCTCCACAGGAATAAAACACACTACATTGACCTCCACAGGAATAAAACACACTACATTGGCCACCACAGGAATAAAACACACTACATTGGCCTCCACAGGAATAAAACACACTACATTGGCCTCCACAGGAATAAAACACACTACATTGGCTTTCACAGGAATAAAACACACTACATTGGCCTCCACAGGAATAAAACACACTACATTGGCTTCCACAGGAATAAAACACATTACAGTACAAGTGCGCTGAGGTGACATCCACGGCAACCTTGACAGTCGCTCACGGCAAACTAGTTAGCCACGGTACAGTGGTTGAAAAACGCTGACCTGTCGGATACAAGCTCTAAAAAGCTAAAGTTTTCCAAGCTTGTTAAATTGGAGAAGACCACAGTCCTCAAATACTATGGGGACAGCTAAGTGGCGTTAACTAAAATAGGGGGCAGGGTGTGCAGTGCACATGGGCCCCTGAGTCCATGGGGACCCACCCCACACACCCTGCACCCTTTTAGTATACTTACTGTACCTCTCTGATGGGCACCATGGCCCTCATTCAGAGCCGCACGTAAACAACAGTACGCTCGTTGCGTTCCGATGTTGACTAACCGCGCATGCGTCGGTGTTACACTGCGCATGTGCGTACGGCAGATTGCGAGCTTTTTTTCTCTCGTTCCTAAAATAGCGTACAGGAAGTGACATGTCAAATGTGATTGACAGAACAGGGCGTTTTTGGGTGTTGACGGGGGTGGAGATGAAAAAACGCAGGCGTGGCGAGGCGTTTTTGGGGCGTACATACATTAGCAGATGCGAACGTCAAATGTGTTCGGACCGTCTCATACGTCACTGGAACATCCGCTTTCCCTTCAAAATGCTCGCACAGCTTAGGGTCAGGATTACTCGACCACATTGGCGATGGCCTTCTCCTCCGTCCCGGGACTCAACGATGGTGCTGCGATTAATCGCAGCTGGTCAGTAAAGTAATTAGTGTTGGATTGAAAACCGGCTTGGTATGTGTTTGGAAAGCAGTTTATTGGGATAGCACAAAAGCGTACGCAGGTGGAAATCAGAGCTGCTAATGTCATGATTACACAATCAATTAGCGTACATTTTTGGTGTTTTATTTTGGCCACAATTTGTTGGTTATGGCCTATTGTAACAATAATGTCATCATGTTTTAATTAGCTCCCCTTTTTTTTGGTTTACTGTGGAATTTGCATCGCTATGTGATTTTTTAAACGTTCCTTAAAGAGGCCTTTTTTTTTTTTTTAAGAGGGTCAGTTTTTGCCTTTAGGGCCAGGATTAAATGTAACCCATTTGTACAATAATGTCACAATACAATGTCAGTTTTTTGTTTTAAATTTATTGTTTAAACACAAACAAATTGGCCTAATATTTTTTGGCCTTTTTTTTGTGGCAAAGATATTTGTTAAAATAAAAAAAAAAGCCATAACTGGTAACATAAACGTAAATACCAAATTTAAAAAAAATTCACAAGAAAGGAGAGGGAAGTTTTGACCAGAAAGGAATATGAGCCAAGCACAGAAGGAGTGTGGGCAAAGTCGCCATTGCTGTCACCGTTTTCTCGCCCGTTTGGCTGGGTGAGGGTGGGCGCCAGACCGGGTCCGGGATGCCATCGGGCTGGCCTGTCCAGAGGCAGATGTTGTGGCCTCTGGACTAGGCACAGGGCTAGGCACATTTGGAGGATTGGCTGATGTTGTGCCAGAGGTGGAGGATCCGGATGTTCCGGCAGGAAGGGAGGTCGGCTCCACCATGTGCTGGCGAACGAGCTGCTCCAGGGCATCGGCGATGCGTATGTTGGCCCTGGTATTTTCCGCCAGGGCCTGAGCAATGGTCACGTTGGCCGCAGCATTTTGCTCCAGGGCCTCAGCCACCCGTATCAGACTGGCGTCCATCATCTGCAGAATCTCCGTATGGAAATCCGATTTAAAATTGAGTTCTGTGAGGAGGCCCACTGCCTGCGAGGGGGCACGCCCTGGACTGGCTTCTGCAGGGTCCTCAGCCGGATGTACTGGTTCCTCCCCTGCAGAGCCAGCAGAAATTCTGCGGCCAAGGCTCCCCTCTGGAGCAGACTCATCCGCCTCTGTCTCTGTTAGGAAAATTGCGAAAAGACTCACATTAGAATCTACATATTGGCACAATAGCATTTCAGAGTTGGTGACATCACAAGACTTACCTTGGCCAACATGAGGAGCCGCAAAGTCTGGCATGTCCGTATCCATGTTGGACACGCCAAACACCTCCACAGCCTGCACACACCCCTGTGCCAGCTCTTCTAAGTCTGTCAACTCCAATGACACAGGGGTGGGACCCCCACCTGTCCCCCTTGCATGCCTAGCCCTGTCGGCAAGTTTTTGCTTGAGACGATATTTGAAGTCTGCCCATCTGTGGAATGAAATTGGAACCATTATCCTTTGTTTTACAATGGGGTTTGTTTATAGGATGGCAAAGTGTTTACTTACCGCCGTTTGACATCCCGGGCTAGACGGACATAATCACCCACCCTATTGACAGCAACGGCGACCTCCTCCCACATTCTCCACTTCTGGCTTTGGCTCATATTCCTGGCTGCCTGGGGCAGGATGTCAACGCACTTCTGGATCAAAACCTCCATCTCTTTGCTTGTGAAATGTGGCTGCCTTTTTTTTTTGGCAGCTTTGGCGGGTTGACTGGGGCCAGCAGTCTCTTCCATGTCATCCTCCTCACCTATTTGGGTAAATATGCAGATTTAGCCACTTCACAACTTGCACAATATTATGTTTTAAAAGAATCATTGAGACAAAATGCATGAAGGCCTTACCGCCGGATTTTTGGCCATTGTTTCCCTGGTCTGAAGCCATGTCTCTGCTTCCAGAATGAAATCAACCAGAAATTAAATGTGATTTCGTGACGTATTTATACATGCGTCCTTAGTTTGCGGCCGCATCATTGATTGTGCGTCCCTATGATTCATCCTTAATTTGTGCGGGAAAATAAACACTATTTATGGCTTGGTGTGTGTGGAGTCGAGGTTGCGTTGTTGGATTGTTGGCGGTTAAGTTGGTTGGATTTGGTTGTTTGCGGTTGGAGGATTTGGCGGAGTTTGTTTTTTTTTTGTTTTGCTACAGTTGTTTTGGTTTTCCGTTCGCATTTTTTTGGGTTTTTTTTTTCCATCGTTTCCTGATTTGGTAAGTTTTGTGCAGTCTAATTTGTGGCCAATTGGTGTCTACTTCTGGTTTTTGGTTTTATATATTTTTTTTTACACTAATTTCATCTATTTTAGTTTGTTTTGGCTTTCGGACCCAAAGACCTTTTTGTTGGAAATCTTATATATTCGAGTTGGGTAAGTCCATTTTTTTTCTTGCATTTGCGAACTAATTAACGCATTTTTGACTGTTGGTGTAGTGACTTGCATTTGCGAACTAATTAACGCATTTTTGACTGTTGGTGTAGTGACTTGCATTTGCGAACTAATTAACGCATTTTTGACTGTTGGTGTAGTGACTTGCATTTGCGAACTAATTAACGCATTTTTCGAAGCTTATTCATCATGTAAACCAGTTTTGCTTTTCCCTTTTCCATTTTTGGGGTCCATTTGACCCCTATTTGACGTACGGTGTGCAATGTCGTTTTCATCGATGGCCAAATGTGTGTTTCGCCTATTTTATGTGTTGGCTTGCACCAATTTGACAAACAAAAAATCACCCTCTAAATTTTTGATGTCTCATTTTTGGCTTTTTTACAGTTTATACGTATCATGACAATACCCCGGCATGTAAGCAGCTATGGATGGTATCATAAAGCTAAGTTGTTTTATGTTACTTTTGGGGTGGCTCAAAAGCCTTACATTGTAAACTTTGAATTTCAGGTAGATCTGGGGCGAATTGTTCTGGCCCTGCTCCCGGAAGACGACCAACCTCAAACTCGTCCCAGGCGTAGGCATCGTAGGCATGCAAGGCCCCAGATATTTCGAACACGTGTCACCCTTTTTGGAATGCCCGATGATGAGGTTTTAAGATGCTACCGTCTACCTCCCAAAATCATCATAGACACTCTCTCATTAATAGAAAGTGATCTTGAGCGGCAAATTGACAGTCCAACAGCAATACCACCACTGACGCAATTTATGGCGGTGTTACATTTCTGTGCCTCAGGATCGTTTCAAACAACGGTGGGAATAGTGGCGGGCATCTCCCAATCCTCCTTTTCCCGGATCCTGAGGGCAGTGATGGAGGCACTTTTCAAGCACCTCCATCATTTTATTAAAATGCCTTTGGATATGGGTGCCCTTAGTGTGGCCAAGGCCAATTTTTACCAAATAGCTGGCTTCCCACACATCATAGGGGTTGTGGATGGTACTCACATACCACTTCAGCCTCCAGCACGGCTGGAGGCAATATTTAGAAACCGTAAACACTATCACTCCCTGAATGTAATGGTGGTATGTGATGCCTCCCTCCAGATCCTGTCCCTGAATGCTAAATTACCAGGAAGTGCTCATGACTCCTTCGTCATCCGGCAATCAGGGATATGGCAGAAATTAACCAACCTACAAGCTGGTGATGCGTGGCTTCTGGGTAAGTGGAGACCTTTAGTACATAACAATGTTAAGCTTGATACACAGTGTTCCTGATGTTGGCTATTTTTTTTCACAGGAGACAGTGGATACCCTTGCATGTCCTGGCTGCTCACTCCTTATTTGGCTCCCACACCAGGGCCACAAAGTGCGTATAATTCCGCACTTACAGCCACCAGGCAAGTGGTGGAGCGCTGTATCGGCCTTTTAAAAGGCCGATTCAGATGCCTCCACCGCTCTGGTGGCGAGCTCATGTATGTGCCGGATATGGTGTCTAAAATTGTGGTCCTGTGTGGGATATTTCACAACATTGCCATAAGGAGTGGTGTCCCAATGCAGCCAGAGGATGCCTTACCTGAGGATGGCCCCCCCGAGGTTGGTCGGAGGTCAGTATGTGGGGGGGCCATACGCGATGATGTGGTGGCCAGATTTTTTAGGTAAGTTGTAACAAAACTACAGTGTTTATACCTAATGTGTTTGTGTTTGTTTGCGAACATCTAATTTTGTGTTTTTTTTCTCACCATCTTCTGTTTGTTCACATAATCTTTGGCACTCCAACGCTCACTACTTCCTGCTACCCTTACCAAACCTGGATCTGGTCCTTTTGGGCATATATTCTGGAACCCATATTGCAACGCCATGTTTGTGGAATCATGTTGGCATGGTCCTTCGTCAACCAGTTCTTGATTTTTTTGTTTTTATTTAATTATTTCTTGGTATGTGTTGTATTTGAATTTATCACTGTGTTCTTTTTTTGGGAGTGACCACTTTGTTTTCTCTGTTATGTTGTGAATAAATGTTTGGAGAGTGAAATGGTCTTCCTTTTTTGGGACGTTAACAGCAAGTGTAACCAGGTTAACACAAGTTACATTTGACTAAGGGGTAATCCAGTACTGACGCCAGTTGAGCTAAACTGAAATATGTTTTCAGCTTCCCAACCCACACCAAAAGGAAGCCTGGCCCAACCTTGGGATTTGTAAGATTGGCCTAAGCAGCTTGCGCACCAACTAGGAACCTGTAAAATGTAGAAATATGTAATGGACACTACACCCAAAAAGGGAAATGACATTGTTACTGTTATGTGTTTCTTGTGTCTGTTTGACATACAAAGACAAAACACAATCTAACTTTTAAAAAAGGGAAATCCTTGCAGGAACAGTCTACTTATGTCAGGCTAAACTATCTTGGTTTTGGATTTAAAAAATGAGCCAGAACGTATATTTGTCTGAATAAATTTATTTAGAAACGTTAACAAAAACAAAAAAACTACTGGCGAAGGAGGCCAGACAGCCGGTCGAGGGCCACCAGAATGCCGATTACATGTTGCCGCATCTGGCCCACACAATCCGCCACCTCTTGCCGACGCCTCTGTTCCTCTGTGGGTGAGAAAAGTGTGTGGGTTAATACAACAATAGGGAATCCACATTAAAAAAACAAAAACACAACCAAATCACTCCTAAACCTAAAAAAAAAAAAAAAAAGGGGGTGCTGCCAAAAATACAAGGCCTATGTACAAATTCCCACAGGTGTGATATGTGTATGTTGAAATCACCAGGAAGAGGTAAAGGCAAACTGCAAAATCACCAAAAGTCAAGCCACAAAAACACGAAGAAAGGCACGACACATGATTACATACAAACAGTTTGTGCTTTAAAAAAAAACCAAATAAAAACATACCGGGAGCCAAAACGGGAGCTCCGGAAATGCCTCCATGATCCTCCTCGGAGGATCCGTCATTCCCCAAAGAATGGGGAGGAGTTATGATGGACTCCGGGGAGGGGGTAATTGGAAGAGGGGTGGGTGGAGGAGAGGGGGAAGTGGGACGGAGGGGAAGGAGGCCCGACATTTCCGGGAGAGGGTCTGGGAAGGATGGGGAGGAGTGGGGAATAGGGGAAAGATTTGGGGTGGAGTGTTGGCTGGGGGTTGGGGATAGTGGCCGGGAACGCCGTCTGGACGGACGGTGACGGCGGAGTCTTGGCTGTCCCCCTAAAATATGTCAAAGAAATTGCGGTTAGTTTATGGACAAATCCGGCCACCAAAACTAAAAAAAAAAAAAAAACCAAAAAATAAGCCAAATAGGAGTAGAATGAATAAATCAGAAATAGAGGGAAAACATGCACACGCAGATATGAGTACAAATAATAAATAGGACAGACAGGAAAACATGCACACGCAGATATGAGTACAAATAATAAATAGGACAGACAGGAAAACATGCACACGCAGATATGAGTACAAATAATAAATAGGACAGACAGGAAAACATGCACACACAGATATGAGTACAAATAATAAATAGGACAGACAGGAAAACATGCACACGCAGTTTGCCCCACAAACACAAACATTAAAACCACAATACATAACACTTACTTTCCAGGATCTGCATGCGAAAGCATGCCAGCAAGCGGGGCGTTCGCCGTTGCAGGTCGGACCACCTGCGCTCCAGCTGCCCGATGTTGCGGCGTGAGCCGAAGGACCGCAGGCGGGACCGTGCCTCCGCATACGCGGAGCGCTTCTGCCGGTTGGTCATGGGTTGAGGTTGGCTGGTGATCCGGCGATCCATGACCTCCGTAAGCACCAGCAGCTCGCGCCTGGTGAATGCGGAGGCTCTCATGATGGCAATGGTGTTTTTCTTAAAAATCATTTTTGATAAAGTGTGTAAAAATTTTCTGATTGGCTAATGTATTTTGGAAATTAACAGGAGCAATTTTATTGGTTAGTGTATGAGTCATGTGTTCGACAGGGCCAGAAATCTCTGGAGAGTTATGATAGGCTTGATGCAGTGACATGCGTAAGCAAATTTAAATAAAGAAATGAACCCAGGGAAATATGCGGGGATCCACAGCAATAGAACAATTGTTTAATTGTGGTTCACATGTTTTTTGAACAATAAAAGCGAATGTTTCATCCGTACGTATTCTGCGGGTAAACACAAACACGGACAAGAGTAAAGTTTCTTGCATTGTGTTTAAAAAAAACAAACAATTAAGCTAATTGATACATTGATTGGCATGATACGATTGAGGGAGGTAGGCAGAATAAAGGAGCAGGTAATCGACATCTGACAAGGCCACTTCCTGTTTATACTTGTGCGTGCGTTCCTTTCAAGCCATTTCGGGGATGTACGCTCGCTATTTCGTACGCTCGTTAGTTAGAGGAGGGGTCGTCAGAGTTTAGGGAGGAATTTTAGATGCGAACGAAAATACGAGCGAGCCATTGAATTTAAATATTTTTGTACGTACGCCTAACGTACGTGCGCCCGCTTGCGAGTGGGTCTGAATGAGGGCCCATGTTCCCAGAGACCCACACATGAGCAGTAGACTCTGCAACTGCACCACAGAGACAGAAGGGGCCCTCATGGAAGCTTCACACGGGCCCCCTCCTTTCTTAATCAGCCCCTGGGACAGCAGTATATAGTGGTATATTGGTTTACTAAAGGAGATATCCACTGTGTTAAATAGCTCTGCTACCTATGTTTGGAATATTCATGTTTAATTAATACTGTAGGCCCCCCAAGACTGTTTACCAATTGATTTTGTGTTAAATGCTAGTGATAAAAACTGATAGCATATGGAGGTAACAAATGTTTGCAGACCAGGGGGTCATTCATTGAACCCCATTTGGCTACTTGCAGTGAATGTACAGAGATCGAGCATGGAGTGTTAAAAAAGAAAAATGCCACCATTGCTCGGATGGATGTAATTGCCATAAATGTTTATATGCTTAACAATAACAGAATGTATGCTCCCAATGGGTAAGGGACCTTATAATCTCAATTGTATGTCTTCTGCATAAGCGTAGCCTGTTATATGATCTGTAGAACTTTTCTTCTGGGTTTTCAGTTTATTAAGAATAAAATGGCAAATAATTCCAAACACCATTGTGTGATAAAACAAAAGAACTCGTGTTGCAGTGTCCTACATTCATCGTTTTCTTATCTAGAGTAATTCATTCTAAATAGATAAAGGCCATTTGCAACTGATCATTTCAATTATAAAATATTAATTTGTTGGCCAACATATAAGTCTTGGAGACATTGCTTACTAAAATCACTAACTTCAAACAAAACTTAATGGAGAGAAAGAAATGCAGCATAATATGATGGTACTGTTGTTTTCTGTAGTTGAATTACATGACACATCTCAGGTATCTTGCTACGTTACTTGTTTATTCCTTGCTGCACTAATTCCTCATTCTTACGTCAGTGCTTGAACTTTCTACTGTATGGTGTAAATGTACCTTTTCTGGTGCTGCTTTCGTCCATGCTTCAGACAGGTAACTGAGCTGGCAGCCTCTAGGACCTGCCAGAGTTCAGCAAGAGGTCCAACCTCTGACATGACCGTGCGACATTACGCGTATCTTTTTCCCTGTCGTTCCGCATTGACAGGCGCAACCCTGAGGCTCTGCATCTGTTTGCTGCGTGCAGAGCCTGTAAAGCTCACACAATTATACTACACCACCACCACTATAGTGATGGGGCATAGTGCTACAATCCGACGGTGCTTTTACCACCCAGGTGCCCAGTACACCACAACGGCCAGCAAATGCCATAAGCTCCAGGCTGCTTCTAAACTGCTATTATATCTGTTATATCCCAGTGTCTTGTGCCACTTGATTCAGGTTAAACTGTACCATGTGTTTACTAATCGCCACCAGCACCAAACAACTGTACAAACACATCTAACATCACATATACTCTGGCCAAGTGTATTTAATCCTAGTTGGTAATCTGTCTGTATAATAAATATATCTAGCATCTTTCTGCTGCACTCCACATTGCTAGGCTACTCTGCCAATAGGTTATGAGACCAGGACGCAGCCTTATGTTAATAGGTTACGGTACCCATACAGTACCAGTATTTGTTTGTTACCTTACAATAAGCAAAACTTAGGGGAAAATCCAATCAGCCGTGGGGTTTACTAATTACCCGCACAGTGCAGGGAAATGCTATTCAATTAAATAGCATTTTCCCCGCACGACAAGACAGGGGTTAACACGCACTAACCCACTGATTCTGCATAAACTGTGTAATCTATGGGATTCACATTATAAAGCCACTAGGGAAGCGAGAACTAGACAGTGATTGAGATGCCGGAAGGTGACTTGTTCTTGTGGGAGCCCAGGAGAACTGCCAGAAATTCTTGACATTAGGCCAGTACATGTGATTTAAAGACACACAAGCACTAGACCAAACTGTCACATTTACAATCATTGTAAAATAGACATGTCAAACATGCGGTCTGTGGGGCACATGCGGCCCAAATACACATTTTATGTGGCCCGACAGTGTGGGCCCAAATACATTATGCAGCCCAACAGTGACAGTGTCACATGATGAAGCGCTGCGTTGCCGGGGAGAGGCGCCACACCTCACAAGACCTGCAGTGCCAAAATCCCGCCTTCCGGCAGTAACTCACTCCTGTGTTCCTGCAAGCCCACCTTCCGGCAGTAGCGCTCTGCTGGCTAGAGATGCCGCAAGCAGTGGCGTAACTAGGTACTTGAAGCCCAGGGCAAGTAAAAAGACGGAGCCCCCCCAAATAGGTGCGCGCACCGAAGGGCGTGGTCACTGGAAAATGGGAACGTGGCAACATGACACACCACCATTTCTCGTCACTCTGGGACCATTCCTTTCCATATGCACCTTAATGCCCCAAGTAGTAGTGCCCCTCTTGCATTGCCCACTGTAGTAGTGTCCCTTTATGCCCCTAGTAGTAGTGCCCCTCTTGCAATGCCCACTGTAGTAGTGCCCCTTATGCAATGTCCCCAGTATCCGTGCCCCTTATGCAGTGCCCCCTGTAGTAATTCCCCTATACAGTGCCCCCAGTAGTGCCCCTTATACAGTGCCCCCAGTAGTGCACCCTTATGCAGTGCCACTTATTCAGTGCCCCGATTAGTGCCCCTTATACAGTGCCCCCAATAGTGCCCCATATACAGTGCCCATAGTAATGCCCCTTATACAGTGCCCCAGTAGTGGTCCCCCCTATGCAGTGCTCCCAGTAGTGCCCCTTATACAGTGCCCCCAGTAGTGCTCCCCCCTATGCAGTGCCCCTTATACAGTGCCCCGGTAGTGGTCCCTCCTATGCAGTGCTTCCAGTAGTGTCCCTTATACAGTGCCCCCAGTAGTGGTTCCCCCTATGCAGTGCCTCCAGTAGTAGTCACCCCTATGCAGTGCCCCCAGTAGTGGTCCCCCCTATGCAGTGCTTCTAGTAGTGCCCCTTATATAGTACCCCCAGTAGTTATCCCCCCTATGCAGTGCCCCCAGTAGTGGTCCCCCGATGCAGTGTCCCCAGTAGTGCCCCTTATATAGTTACCCCGGTAGTAGTCCCTTCAGTAGTAGTACCCCCTATGCAGTGCCCCTTATATAGTGCCCCCAGTAATCACCCCCCCTATGCAGTGCCCACAGTAGTAGTCCCTCCTATGCAGTGCCCATTATATAGTGCCCCCGGTAGTAATCCCCGCCCTATGCAATGCCCCCAGTAGGGGTCCCTCCGATGTAGAACCCCTTACACAGTTCCCCCAGTAGTAATCCCCCCTATGCAGTGACCCCAGTAGTAATCCCCCCTATGCAGTGCCCCCAGTAGTAATCCCACCTATGCAGTGCCCCCAGTAGTGGTCCCTCCGATGTAGTGCCCTTTATATTATGCTCCCAGTATTAATCCCCCCTATGCAGTGCCCCCAGTAGTAATCCCCCTATGCAGTGACCCTTATACAGTGCCCCCAGTAGTAATCCCCCCTATGCAGTGCCCCCAGTAGTAGTGCCCCTTATATAGTGCCCCCAGTAGTAGTCCTCCCTATGCAGTGCCCCCAGTGGTGGTCCCTTCGATGTAGTGCCCCTTATATAGTGCCCCCTGTAGTAATACCCTCTATGCAGTGCCCCCAGTATTAATCCCCCCCCCATGCAGGGCCTCCAGTAGTGGTCCCTCTGATGTAGTGCCCCTTATAATAGTCCTCCCAGTAGTAATCCCCCTTAATGCAGTGCCCCCAGTAGTAATCCCCCTATGCAGTGCCCCCATTAGTAATCCCCCCCTATGCAGTGCCCCCAGTAGTGGTCCCTCTAATGTAGTGCCCCTTATATAGTGCCCCCAGTAGTAATCCCCCCTATGCAGTGTCCCCTGTAGTAATCCCCCCCATGCAGGGCCTCCAGTAGTGATCCCTCTGATATAGTGCTCCCAGTAGTAATCCCCCCTAAGCAGTGCCCCCAGTGGTGGTTCCTCTGATGTGGTGCCCCTTATATAGTGTCCCCAGTAGTAGCCCCCCTCAGAAGTGCCAGACAAAGACACACACAAAAAAAACTTACCTGAATCCCCGCTCCTGTTCCTGCACCCGCCGCCGTCCACTCCTCCGTCCTTCCGGGCCAACCCACTCAGCATTATGGGAGAGATGTCATGACGTCTCTCCCATCACCCACTGTGGAAGCCGGAAGATGGAGCTCATGAGTGAGCTCCAGTCCGGCTCAGGCAGTGGGCGCAGCAGCCAATGAGAGTCTGTCTGACTCTCATTGGCCGACAACAAACACACAGCCGCTGGGTTGTACGAGTGTACTAGCCAGTGGCGGTGTTTGTTACTGCGTAGTGCGGACTGCACGGTCCGCACTACACTGACCAGTGTCCTGGGCCGCGGCCCCCGTCCGAAGGCTCCCAGGGCATGAGCCCTGCTCGACCCACCTTAGTTATGCCACTGGCTGCAAGGCCTACCACCACACTACCAGCTGAATCTCTGTTGCACACCCAGGCCTCTGTACAGGAGCCAGTGAAACAAGCTCAGCCAGCTGGGACAGGGCAAGCGCGGCAGCTGAGACTGGAGTCACTCATGATATCACACCTGTAAGTACTGCCTGGTGCTGCCATGCTCTGATAAGTGCCACTGTCTGTGCAGTCACACAGCTGCTGCCTACCTTTCACAGTTAAAGAATTGGGGGCTGTGTGTGTGGCTATGGGGGCAGTAAGTGTATTAATTTCATTAATGAAAGGAAACAAGTCTCCTGCTATGTTCAGATGGTATACAATCGGGAAGCCGGCTGACGGAATCCCGACAGCTGGCTTCCCGACTGCTTTATCCCGGCATGGGATAAATGACCGGGCGTCTATATCTAGACGCTTGTCATTTCCCCGACGCCGGGAGACCGGCGCCTGGCATCCCGAGGGGCGGGGTAGGTTTAGGGCCCCCGGTGGGGACTTAGGGTTAGGCACCCCCCCGGGGGACTTAGGTCTAGGCAGCGGGGAAGGGGGGGTTAGGCACTTAGAGGGGGGATTAGGGTTAGGCACTTGGGGGGGAGGTTAGGGTTAGGCACCCCTAAGGAGGGTTAGGGTTAGGTTAGGTTAGTTTATACTTACCTTAGCAACGATCTGGATTTCCAGCGCTGTCGGGCTTCCGCTGCTGGGAACTCTTGGCTCAGATTCAAAAGTTATCACAACCAATAAGATTTCTCCTGAAATTGGTAAATTGGATACAGCAAAAAGATGTCAAATATCAGGAAGAAAACATTAAAGCTAATGTTTTGTTCCTGATATTTGACATCTCTTTGCTTAAACTTTTTTATTGGTTTATCTTAATAATAAAAATGACATATAAGACTTTATTTTTTACTTGCGACCCACAAACTCTTAGGGCCAGATGTAATAATAGGGTGAGAGTTTAGAAAATGTGAGAGTTTAGCAGTAAACTCTCACATTAGTTGAGTTTTATCTTCAAAATAGTAAAACATCCGGATGAGAGTTTAAATTCTAAGAGTTTTTTGAGTCTGAAAAACACGTAAGTTGCTCCGCTGCTTTGTTTTCAGACTCTATTACATTGGACGAGTTAAAAAAGTGTGAGAAAACTCTCATATATTCTAAACTCTCACCCTATTACATTTGGCCGCTAAACCTTTGAATATTTTGCCTGTTGTAAAAAATAAAGATTAAAAAGAAAAAAAAATCTTAATTTCTCAGCTTTTCACTTACCACTAAGCAATTATCCTGGTAGTTCGTCCCATTGCCACCTCATAAAAGTTGGTGGTGCATAAATTATACTCTTCTTACTAAGAAGGATATTAGGGATAAATATAACCCAAGCAATTCTCAAATTCTGAGAACATAGTGGCTTTGAAGGCCAAGGACAAATTGGGAACTTAAAGTGGCCCTGGAAAAATTCTGAACACAAAAGTAAGGTGCAGGTGCATAGCGTGGAAGAAGAAGATGGGGCTCATGTTCCGGGTGCCAGGGCCCTAGTCGTATCCAATCAGATTATTCACTGATGATGATTCATGTGACTGCTGCAGTCACAGGGTACACTGAGGCTGTTGCTTATCCAGGTCTTGTGTGGTAAACAGCACTGCAGGAAATAAGATAAGTAAAAGTGTAATGTGGGGACTAACCTGTGGTGGCGGAGAATGTTGGTGTGCAGTGGGGAATGTTGGCACGCAATGAGGACATCTTGAAGTGCTAGAAGACTATGCCAATGTGCAGGGGGGCATACTGATGTGCCTATAGAGTATGTTGGTGTGAACGGTGCTTGTTGGTGGGCTGGTGGCATGTTGGTGTTCTGGGGGGCATTTTGGTGTGCAGGAGGACATGTTGGTGTGCAGAGGAGCATACTGACATGCAAGGGGGAATTTGTTATGCAGAGGGGGAGCATAATGGTGTGCAAGAGCAGTATGTTGGTGTGTAGCAAGAGTATGTTAGTGTACAGGTGGCATGTTGGTGTGCAGGAGGGAGTGATACTGAGAGGGAAATTACAGTGGGTGAGGTAAGAGGGTAGGAAGTGATGGTGAGTGAGAGGTATATCTGTGGGTGAGGTATGTTATTAAAGAGTGGTGGTGAGAGGAATTACAATTAGTAAAGAATTGGATACTTTTGGAATATACAGTATATCAAGCACAGATTGCAAATTCTGCAACTGCAGTGAGGTGGCTAAGCGGACGCACAGAGATGGTCCATTTTATGTTATGGGAGTGTCCCAGGTGTGTCGCTGTAGTGGTTGCAAACTCAAACACTTCATCGCTCACATTAGAGGCCATTCCCTGGCGGAGAATCTGCTCTGAGCATGGGGATGGTGCAAGTTTTGATGGTGAGACCAATGGTTACATCTAGAGACACGCCAAGTGGTACCTGAGCATCTAAACATGCTCAAAGTGGGCAACTGTCCTTGCACATTCAGACTTATGCTGTACACTAGGAAAAGGCTTGTAGTGGTATTTTCATAAAGTAAAAAATGTGCAACCAGCCAGTGGCATAACTAGGGCAGGGCGAGTGGGGTGCGTGCCCTGGGAGCCGTTGGACCGGTGGCGTGGGGGGGCGCCGCCGGCCACTGTACCGGCCCGCCCACCCTAGTTAGCCAGTGTAGCGCCGACCGCAATGAGTGCGGTCAGCGCTACACATTTACACAGGACCGGCGCTAGGCTTCCAGCGCTGGTACTGTGCTGCACGCCTGAGCCTGTTCCCTCCCCCTGAGCGCTTGCCCAATAGCGCCAGGAGGCGGACTCAGGCTGTGCATAACACACGCATCGCCGCCAGCGCTGGCGGCGATGCGTGTGTTAAAAAGCAGCCAATGAGAGTCAGATAGACTCTCATTGACTGCTGCAGCACCCACTGCAAGAGCCGGACTTTCGTCCGGCTCCTGCAGTGGTTAATGGGACTGACGTCATGACGTCTGTCCCATAATGCTGAGCGCGCCAGCCTGGGCGGGAGCGGCGTCATGAGCAGGACCAGGGGCAGAGATTCAGGTAAGTATATTTTTTTATATATATATATATATATATATATATTTTTTTTAACCTATCTGCACAACGGGGGAGAGGGGTGGCTACTACTGGGGGGACCTCTACTGGGGGAGGGGTGGCTACTACTGGGGGCGCCATTGGGAGGACCTACTCTACTGGGGACTACTACTTGGGGGGAACTACCACTGGGGGCATTATAAAAGGGGCCTACTACTAGAGGCACTGCACTCGGGGGACCACTACTGGGGGCAATAATAAGAAGGGGCACTGGATAGGGGGGATCACTACAGGGTGCCTGCATAAGGGACCACTACTGGGAAAACTGCATTGGAGGGGGTGACTACTGCTGGGGGCACTATATAAAGGGCACTGCATAGGGGGGGGACTACTACTGGGGACACCATATAAAGGGCACTGCATAAGGGGATACTGCTACTGGGCGCACTGCATTGTGGGGACTGCTACTGGGGGCACTGCATAAGGGGGAACACTACGTGGAGCACTGCATTTGGGGGGGCCACTACTGGGGGTACTGAGTAAGGGGAACTAATTGGGGACTGTATAAGGGGGACCACTACTGGGGATACTGTATACGGGGCACTACTATGAGCCTGCATAAGAGGGACCACAACTGCATACTGGGGGTACTGTATAAAGGGTACTACTGGGGTTAAGGTGCATATGGATAGGAATGTTCAGCGTGAAAATAAAGGGGTGTGTCATGTTGACATGCCCCATTTTTAAGTGACCACACCCAAATTTGCCCTGGGCTCCAAATACCCTAGTTACGCCACTGCAACCAGCATAAGATGTTGACATGAACGCTGCTACATCTGATTCAGAATCAGGTCCATTGCCTCAACCTCAACATACTTACAGCCATAACCTAGAGAAGGGATGAGCAATAAGAATCCCTGAAGCTGCTGCTGAACTGCACATCCTAGTATTCCCTGCAACAGTTTTAGCATGGCCAAATAGCAAAACTGTGGGAGAACATGCAGGGATGTCTAGCTCTACAGCAACTGGAGGACCGCTTATTGCCCAACCCTGACCCAGAGCCTCCTAGTTATGTACAATGCAGAATGCATACTAGTAACTGATATATAATACAGAGAGTATCCTAGTGTCATATACAATACAGAAAGCATTTTAATGTAAAATATACTCTGCAACTTAGTAACAACCATACAATACAGAGAGCACCCTAGTGACTGCCATACAATACAAAAACCGGTCCAAGTGAGAACCATACAATACAGAGAGCATCCCTAATTGTCACGAGCCTCCGCACTGAGAATGCTGTGCGGGGTGAACGCCAGGCAAGCGTTCGCTGAAGTCTTCTCCTTCCTCTTGTTTGGATCTGTGGTTATCAGCATATTGTTTGCAGTTCCAGTCCTTGTGGCTGCTGAGCCTCTGCACTAATTACTGCCTGTCTGTGTGCACTATCAGGTGCACACTGACTGATTCTCCTGTCTGTGCACAGCCCAGGTGCTCACTGGTCTGTCATTAGGGAGACTTGCTCTGGTTGGGTCCTGTTTCTGTTAAATTCCAGCCAGCCCTTCACGCCATGCCGGTGATAGCATTCCACGTGTTTCCAGTTCCAGTGTGGTCTCCTGTTTTCAGTCGAGTTACCTGTGTCTAGTCAGCCTCATTGTACCAGCCGTTTGTGTCACCTGGGCGGCTCGGTCTGCATTCCTGTCTCCTGCCATTTGTGCAATCCAGGCGGCACGGGCGCACCTCAGCATCCTGAGTACACAATCATGTGTACGATTTCTCGTGTCATCCCGGCGGCACTAAGTGCACTTAAGCGCTCAGAGTACACTACCAAATGTACAACCACTGGTGTCATCCCGGCGGCACTCAGCGCACCTCAGCATCTCCTTGCCAAGTTCATCCAGCCCTCAAGGCTGCTGCACAGCCTGGAGGCTGTCTCACAGCCCATAGACTGAGACTCCTTTCTGCAACTGTTAGTACTGGCCCTCAGGCCACAACAAGCCCAAAGGCCGCACCTCATCCTACTGGCCCTCAGGCCACAACCAGCCCAGAGGCTGCTACCGGCCCAAAGGCCGCACCTCATCCTACTGGCTCTCAGGCCACAACCAGCCCAGAGACTGCTACCAGCCCAAAGGCCGCACCTCATCCTACTGGCCCTCAGGCCTCAACCAGCCCAGAGGTTGCTGCCGGCCCAAAGGCCGCATCTCAACCTACCAGCCCACAGGCCTCATCCAACCAGGCACCTCCAGCCCTCAAGGCTGTCTCTGGCCGAAAGGCCGCTCCTCATCCTACTGGCCCATAGGCCACAGCCAATCAGTTATCTTCAGCCCTCAAGGCATCAAGCCAAGGTATACCAGCCCTCAAGGCTATAGCGGGACTAATACCCAATTATCTGACCTGAGCCTTAACACTAATGACATCACATAATACAGAGCACATTACAATGTTTACCATGTAATACAGAGAGCATCTAAGTGACCGCCATAAAATACATAGTGTTCTTACTGACAGTCACACAATATAGAGAGCAACTTAGTGACAACCATAGAATACTGAGTGCATCCTTGTGACTGCTGTATAATACATAGCGCATCCCCATGAATGCCATATAATATAAAAAGCATTCCAGTTACATATAATACAGAAAGCATTCTATCAGAGGCATATTAATGTCTGTTTGGGCCTGTATATGGTGCACCCCTTCCCATTCCATAGAGTGGTGTACAGCACATGGCCCCTGGGTACACTGAACACCCTGCGCTGATTATAGATATGCCACTACATCATAGTGACTGCCACACAATACAGAAAGCACTATAGTGACAACCATAAAATACAGACAGCATCCCAATGAATAATATTTATTTTCTGCTGTAAGAACAGCCAAACTTCTGCTCCAGCACACGTGTGACATGTTACTGCCTAGATAAGTTGTTTTTACTTATAATTCATTACTAATATATTAATAAAAAGAGGTATCCCGATCATGACTCTTGACGGATTCTATCTGGTTTAATATTATGAAAACTGACAACTGCATATGCTCAAAAAGAAACAAAAACACAATTCTGCAGAAAACAGTGGGCAATATCGGCTTTTTTTGGAGTTTAGAAAAACCTATCAACATGTGTTGGGCAGCAGGGTGACAGCAATGTAAGTACTTTGAGAAGCCCACAGGCAGTAAGCTCAGCAGCCTCAGCATGGTAAGTAATGTAAAGAAAAGAGAAATGGAGAGTCACAGAGAGAGGCAAAGTGATCATAAAACAAACTCATTTTCCCATTTAAGCATGGCTGGTTTCCTAGACTCCGGTGTATAGTTTCACAGCAGCTGCTTAAAGATTATGTTCAGTATAAATTATTTAGCAGCCAATAGAGATGGGGGAATCTTGACTGTACCTCAGACACATAGATGTCAGCCATATCAGGGAATGTATGCATCCAGGTGTTGGATACATATAAATAAATATTTAATCCAACTAGCAGCATACTGCTAAAGTGCCTTTGAAAAACAGATTTTATTATATGACAAAACTTTTGACTGAACTACTGGCAGGATTATATGTATGAATCAAAGCAGTTTGTTTAAAAAAAATAAAAATAAAACTAAATTTTTACATAATGCCTGTTTAAACCTCATTTACATTACACACAGAAAAGGAGAGAGAGAGGCTGAGTAAAGACAAATCTGAAAGAGAAGCAACTCGTATGTGTTCCTCTTGGAGGTCTGGGATAGGTAATACAAGAAGTGTGGAATGAGTGGGTTAATGAATCGGTCATAATTTCCCCACCCATTTCACTGGAGAAGTGGGCTGGATTCCGGAGGGTTGTGCAAGCTGTATTTCTTGCAGATGCTGGTAGGCAGCTGCAAATACCGGATTACAATGATGTCAGCACCAGAGAACCGCTTGTGATTGGCTCTTTGCAAATTCACTGCTGACACAGATACTTCCTTAGACATACGATAGAGTTTAGTGTGCGCATTTTATAAAAGTTTTACTATTACGTAAACAGTTATTTCTGTTGTTTTAGAGTGGTTTCAAATTTTATTGATGCCTAATAGTGTTGAATTAAGCAAGTAAACCAAATGGTTAAAAACATGTTGGTAGGTCATAAACAAGTGCATGTGCTTCTTGTGCTGAGCTGCACTCATCTTGCAGTATGCACACCTTAGCATATAGACATACATTTGCTGTTGTTACATTCAGCTTTTAGTCTGTGTACATTTTGAACAATCATTTTATAGCTCAAATAATAGATATCAATGTGAACATATCATATTTCATGTGGCTCCTATGGAATGGGATTGAAATGCCGGTGGCTGTTTAGCCGCTGGTTCAAATCCCGACAGCGGCTGGCCGAAGGGAGGAAATCCGGACAGCGGCACGTAAGTAACCTAACCCTCCCCTCTCCCCCCCTAACTCCCTTAGGGGTACCTAACCCTAACCTCCTCCGCTAGTGCTTAACCCTAACCCTCCCCAGGGGGTGCCCTAAACCTAACCCTCCCCCCCCAAAACTAAGAGGATGGGTGCCCCGGACTTACCTCATTAGGGCCAGCGCCGTCCTGGATTCCGGCGTCTGGATTATGATAGGCGTCAGTATCTCGACACCTATCAGGAATCCCAGCTGGCATTCTACAATCGGGATTGTGACCGGCAGTCGCAACTACATACCGGCTCCTATACAGGGGGAATTATGTGCAGTTATTTGTACTTGGCAGATTTTGGGGGATCAATTCTAAGTTGAAGCCTGGATTTGAATTTCCTGACATATCCGTCGACCCAGAATAAGCCAAGTGTGATTCTGTGTTTTTCCTTTTTATTTTAAAATTGCAACACACATTTGGCTACATAATCTGTAACCCTTTCTATTTATATCATTTCGGTAGCTAAGCATTGTACTTCCTATAAGTAAATAAAGTGTTCCTTTATTAGTCTATTTTCATATATACTCCAGGAGCTATTAGATTGCTATGGTTCTGATATAACTATTATAATTTATTGCTAGAAGCAGAGAGAAACCAAGTAACTGAGTGCTAGTTTGTCGCAGAGACAGTGTAATCGTGAGAGTGTTTGGGGACATGAGGCCCCTCTTATTTCCATGGGTGGTGACAAGCAAGAGAGGTGTATGTTATAATGAACAGAGTGATAGAATATTAATTGTGAGTATTATATTAAGCTCTGTCAACGCTGCATCAGTCCTAGTGTAATGTAGTGCCAGTCAGGGTGATATGGCTGTTGACTCTAACCTAGTCCGAATCAAACAGGGATATCTGTAGGGGTTGCCGATAATTCGTATCAGTGCACCTGGCTTCATCCCAAGTACACTTGGGGGGATGACACAAACATCCCCACAAATAAGGTTCTTTTGTTGCATCAAACAACAAATTAAAATTAAATATTTGGATGAGGACCACTCAGTGCTACCTCCATCCACTTAGATAGAGCCAGCGGTCCCTAGGACCCACTATGAACCCGCATGCGTGGGTTTTCCTTTGGCATCTATACTGCAGGAACGTGCCCCTGAGACTCTCTCCAATATAGGGTCCTACAGGCCTATACCACCACCAGTATCAAGGAGCGCACCACTACACACCACCAGGGTGTATACTCCATTATCATTTGGCATACTGTAACGCCCAGTATGTCCAATCTCTTCAGGCTGCATTAAACATATAATAACTTGTTTAACCCTGTGTCTAAAGCCTGGTTAATAAACTTGAAACCTGGTAAATTGCCTACTGTGTGGGCTAATCAACACCTGCCATTTTTACCTTGAAATAGGGATTTTCCTCAACTTTTAACCTGCTCAGGAGGTGGTGAAATGTTATCGCAACTTTATGCTATTTAGAATTCGCACCTGCGAAAACCGTGGCTAATAGGATCGCACAATAAGGACAGATTAGCACGATAAACCTTCTTACGGAAAAAAGCGGCTTATTGTGGCAAATTAAATTCCCCTCTTAATGTTTAGTTTAGTTACTACTTCTGTCAGACATGTATAATGATGAATACAAAATACTGTACCTGATAGCTGAAGTACCAATTTACAATGTCTAAAACACATGGTTTAAATGGTGCACAGAAAGGTATGATAAAGATATGCACTATGGGGAAAAAATATTTATTAGGAATGGTATGAAAAAATAATAAAATAGGATATATTAAAATAAAATTAATTAGTTTATATAAAATTAATGGCATATATATATATATATATATATATATATATATATATATAGGAGAGAAAAAACTAGTAGAACAAATGATTAAAAGTCAGTATTGTTCTTGCATGATATTTTTGGAGTACAACTGTGTTATTATAATCCCAATTACAAAGAATAGAAGAGTCCTATAAAAAAAACAAGATGATTTAGAGGAATGTCCAGAAAAAAATAAAAAAATATTGAAAAAAATTACAAAAGAAATCAAAGGACAAAAGAAAAAACCTGGTGCTTGCACCTCTTTAAAATATGCTAAATTGGAGAAGATCCTTAGTACAGGTTTATAACCTGTTTGTATAGTCAGCTGTTAGGCATTCATAAAGAAGTCCCCGCAGCTGGTAGTGTCTGTCAGTATAGTGTTTCCCTGCTTGCTGGTGCCGGGAACCTGTTCTGTGATGTCGAGTCTTACCTTTTCTAGATAATAGGTGTATTCAGCGTCATTGATGATTCATCCTGGTGAGCTGGTCTGTATGCAGAGATGTCCGGCCGGGAGTGTGCACACTATTACTCACCGCTTGTCGGTTCCCGGTACACTGAAGAGAGTGGTGGGTATCCAACGCATTTCACCCGTCCAATGGCATCGGGCTTTGTCAACAGGGTATGGACTACACTAGCTCTCTGAAGTAGTGTTTAGATAGTGTATACTATACCTCCTGAATAATGATCCACAATTCCCTAATATTTGCTGTTGGTGGAACCCTGCCATTGATTATAACACTGTTATAAAGGAGCCTGAATTTAATCTGGAGATACTAGGGCTTATAAAACAATGTTTCTATAGTGCTTCCGATTCTCCCAGCTACGAGTGTATTAACTTGCTCTGTACCTAAGAGCTCTCAGTTCTCAACTTCATTCCTAAGACTAAATTTACTAAAGTGAGAGTTTTTAGAAGTGGAGATGTTGCCCATACCAACCAATGAGATTCTAGCTATTATCTTCTTGAAGGTGTTAGTTAAATGTTAAGTAGAATCTGATCAGTTGCTATGTTCAACATCTCCACTTCTAAAAACTCTCACTTTAGTAAATACAGTATACCTCTACTGTACAGACATCTAAAGTAGCTGCTACCATTTGTCACTAATGCAAATTGTAAAGGTTGTCATACCAACTAGTGTAGACAGACCCCAGCATACAAATTGGTGAATATCATTAGCTGTCAACTATGAGCAATCAATAAACAGTCAGTGCTTGAGGTGTTGGATGTTATCACAACCTCTAGCACTTTCCCTAGCAATGATCACCCAAAGCCTGACCCAAGCAAAGCAGTTATCCAAATTTACCCCATTGAATCCCAGAAACGGTTTTGAAGCATTACAAAACGGAGATCAATATTTTTATTCATGTTTGTTTTTAGCACTTCAGTCTAGCAAGAGGTAAAATTAAATTGCATGTAGGGCTACAGTACATCTGTGACACAACACAATATTAAACAAAGGTATGGTATGGAAGAGTTTCCCTTCATATAACCATACTGTACCTCTTTTCTATACACTGTTTTTTTAATTCTTATTTCAATGCTGTCGTCATAGAAAAGGGTTGTGACCTCGCCTCAAAAGGGGTGTGCATTGCGTAATGCCCCCCCATCTTTCAGTATCGCTGGCCGAGGAGAACACCGGGAGGCAGAGCTGCCCGTCCGGGGTTTGAGGCTGGACCGGCCCATCTGGCCATCGGCCCTTCTGGCACTTGCCAGAAGTGCCAGATGGGCAGTCTGGCCCTGGAGCAGATGGATTAATCAATATATATTTATCAGGTGTTCTGAGATTTCTGTGTATTTGGATGTTATTAGCCTGCTTTTTCTGTATTAAGCACATTTCCTCAATCTTGTAGCAAATTACAGTGTTAATTCTTAATATTTTGGTAATCTCTGTTCCCTGTTACTGTTTTTTTGCAGCACCTCTATAGGGCTAATAGTTAAAGGTAAAATTGTCTGCAGCTTCTTATCTTGTATATGATTACAATATTTAATCACTACTTACAAATAGCCCTTTGTGAATTTTCAGAAAAGCTATATTTTTTACTAGGAGCAACATGGCATTCAGCACTAAGTCTAAACCAGGACAACAAAACAGAAAACTCTTTAATGATAAATCAATTCTATCCCACAAGGCAAGTCAATGAAATGGTCTACATATCAAATCTACCCTGTAGAAAGCAATTAAATATTTCAAAGGATCTAACTGAGGTCTGAAAGATTAATAACCGTTCCTTATTCATGAACAATTATAGTCTCTGTCTCTCTCTGTTCTTCCTAGTGACCAGCTATGTACTATTTATGCATAATAATCATACTTGCCAACAGTCTGGCTGCCTGGTGGCATGATTGCGTAATCGTGTTTCCGCCCCCCGCTACATAATACCAAGATTACCAGCATTATAAAGTTGGGGGTGGAGCTACGATGATGCTATTCAGCTAAAATTATCCATGGGTGGCTGCCGGTCCGGGAGACTTGCGCTCTCTTTTGGAAGCCTCCTGGGAATTCTGGGAGAGCAGGCAAGTACACTCAGGTCCATAAATATTGGGACATTGACAGAATTTTCATATTTTGGCCTCTATTGACCACCACAATGGCTTTGAAATGAAACAAACAAGATGTGCTTTAACTGCAGACTTTCAGATTTAATTTGAGGGTAATTACATCCAAATCAGGTGAACGGTGTAGGAAATACAACGGTTTCTATATGTGCCTCACACTTTTTAAGGGGCCAAAAGTAATGGGACTATCAACTCAAAAGCTATTTCATGGACAGGTGTGGGCTATTCCCTCGTTATTTCATTATCAATTAAGCAGGTAAAAGGTCTGGAGTTGATTCTAGGTGTGACATTTGCATTTGGAATCAGTTGCTGTCGACTCCCAATATGAGATCCAAAGAGCTGTCACTATCAGTGAAGCAAGCCATCATTAGGCTAAAAAATCAAAACAAACCCATCAGAGGGATAGCAAAAACATTAGGTGTGGCCAAATCAACTGTTTGGAACAGCTGGCCAGCCACTGGAGCATTAGTAGGCTCCGGGTACTAGAGTGTGCCCGGAAGTCTACTGCGCATGCACATAACGGCAGAAAATGGCCGCCGCGGCCATTTTTCTGGCGTTCTGCGCATGCGCAGTAATTCCGGGGACACTCTAGTGCCCGGAGCCTACTAATGCTCCAAGTGGCTGGCCAGCTGTGTCAGTTGGCTGCCAGCCACTGGGGAGAGAGGTGGGGGGGCCTTGCACGGGGAGTGCACACGGGCACTCTTCTCTCTTAAGATGCTCCTGGAGTAAACCAGTGGCAGAACAAGAGAGTGGTAAGCCCAGGTGCAAGAATATGCTTTGGGCCCCCTTTTGCAGTGCCCCCAGTAGTGGTCCCCCTATGTAGTGCCCCATATACAGTTTCCCTAGTAGTGGTCCCCCTATGCAGTGCCCCCAGAAGTGGTCGCCCCACGCAGTGCCCCCAGTAGTTGTCCCCCCTATGCAGTGTCCCCTCTGCACCACAATGGGCCCCGGTGCAAGCTACTGGTTGCACCGCTGCTAGTTCCGCTACTGGAGTAAACCAAGCTGTGCTTTACAAGAAAAATGTAAACATTTATTTTAATTAAAAGTATGAGTTTAAAGTGCAAGGAGGCTTGCCTTTTGGTGTGACATTTACACTTCTGCACAGTGCTTATTCATTGTTTTCTACCTATCTACACAAGTTGCATCACTAATTAGTGCATTAATTTTAGGTAAAATTAGTGGGACTTGCTCTGGTACCCCGGAAGTTTACAATAAGCTTAATTAGTACATAATTACTTACCTTCTGCAGTGCAGTCTTCTGCATCCAGCGTCGGGAGCCGGCTCTTCTGCAGCAGGGTGAGTATGTCAGTGTGTGTGGTGTTTTTAAGTGTGTATGAGTGAGTGTGTGTGTGATCCCCCCGGTGTATGTGTGTCCCCGCGAGTTAGTGTGGCCCCCCCGGAATGGGAGCTGGGAGAACTACATCTCCCAGCAGCCCTTGCCCCTCCCACCAGCCCCTGGAGCCTACTAGCAGTCCCCGGGACTCCCAGAAGCCCCCTTTCCAGTGAGAAGATAGAGGGGAGGCCACCGGGAGCAGCGGAGACCACCGGAGACCCCCGAGCAGGTAAGTGAAGAATACTTTTTTTTTTTTAGCTATGAAAAATATATTTTTTTTTAATCGGGAACGCGCATACCCGCAGTATTCCAAAATTGGGCACGAGGGGCGCAAGGTTTTTTCCTCGCTAAACCAAGCGCCCAAATGAATCTGCCCCATAGTGAGTACCAATTGTAGATCATGTCTGCCCAGGGAGGATCAATTTCTTCAGCAGTCCCCTGACATGTATATATCCAAATATTCAGAAATACAGAATATTCAGAAATACAGAATATTCAGAAATACGGGAATTTTTTAGCATGACTGAGATAGTGAAACCTTTGCATTTTGATGGTTGAATGTACACAAACTTTGTTTAAGGCACAAAATTATTAAATATAAGTATAAAATTACCTTAGGCTTTTTGTATAAGGTGTATATGAAACATATATTTCATGCATGTGTACAAACTTTGTTTGAGCCACAAAATTATTGAAAATATTGTATAAAATGATCTGCAGTCTGTGTGTATAAGGTGGATATAAAACATATATTCCGATATCCAAAATACCCCTGGTCCCAAAGAGAGAGAGAGAGAGAGACTGACTGTACATCCCAAAGGGACTTTTCGCCCTGAGCTCTAATAGGTCTAGAAGGGATGCAATCGGGAAACCGGCTGTCCTAATCCCGACAGCCGGCTTCCCAACTGCTTTATCCCGGCGAGGGTTAAATGACAGGCATCTATATCTAGACGCCTGTCATTTTCCCGATGCTGGGAGACGGGCGCAGCGAGCGGAAAGCCGCGCGGGGGGGGTTAGTTTTAGGGCACCCGGGGGTGACTTAGGGTTAGGCCCCCCCCCGGGGGACTTAGGTTTAGGCAGCGGGGAAGGGGGGGTTTAGGCACTTAGAGGGGTGATTATGCTTAGGCACTTGGAAGGGAGGTTAGGGTTAGGCACCCCTAAGGAGGGTTAGGGTTAGGGGGTTAGGTTAGGTTAGGTTACTTTTTACTTACCTAAGGATGATTGGGATTTCCAGCGCTGTCAGGCTTCCGCTGCCAGGAACTCTGCTTCAGTCGGACTGCCGCTGCCGGGATTCGAATTGCCGGCCAGAGGGTCTGCGATATTTCATACCGATCCCGTCTAGAACCGGTCCTACCCACTGTACATATTTGTTACATTGGGCCTGATTGAGTTTTTGGATGCAGCAGTGATGCTAACATATGTAATGCAGCCGGAAGCCTTTTTAGAAAAAAAGATGCCTCCTGCCAGAATCTGAGATCTGAGTGCTCTGGAATACCATTGCAATGACTTATCGCAATGGCTGCAGTAATCGCCCATCTGAGTAAGCTTAAGCATACTCAGAATGGGCAACAGAACTGGTCAGCCGAGGTCAGAAAGTCTGCATCTGAAGATGCAGACACTGGCCCCAGCACTCCCAGAAAATGGGGCCCCACGCCACTGTTACGGGTGCGCAGACCGCCTCCACCAAATCCCCGCTCCCAAACGGTAGCAGCCTGTAAATCAGGCTCCAGCTTTGGAGAAGTGTGAGAGATCTCACAGTTGAACCCCAGCGCATACACAGTACAGATCCTGCATGTGCGCCGATCTTCTAACACCAGAAATGAACACAAACCATCAGGTTAGCGTACATCTCTTAATTTGGACCTTTGTTATCTGCAGATTGTCTAGTAAAACACTGTCAACGTTTTGGAGGTAATTAATGGAATGCAGCAAATGTGCCACAAAACACAATCGCCTCACTCCCTTGAGATGGCACACTTTAAGGCGCATACCTAGCATTTGCTTCTAGGAGATGCTTCTGCAACCTAGAAGTGCCACTAGTTGTGTGCATTATGAAGAAGCCAAGATGCAAAACAAGTGTGATATCAAACTGCTACAAGTGTAGTACCACCCTTTCCAATAAAATAAACGTTTCTATTTATCACCTAGATACTACTAAGTTTAGCCTCAGCTTACATTAATCACAACTGTATTCTTTACATGTAGTAATTGTGTGCAGTTCTTTTTATTACCTTGCTCGAAGTGCACATAGCAGGGCAACATGAAGCCACAAAATGGGTTTAATTAAAAATATAGGATAAGACTAAGAAAACTAGTTCAAGCTGCTATTGCGGCAGGGGATCAGTCTTGAGCCTTTTAAGTGATTTCCATTGTCTTTATAGAACACTTTTAGATGTGCTCTCATTGACATGTGGTATACTGCCCTCTTTCATTTAAATATCTAGTGTACATAACAAAATTTTAAATTGCAATTTTTAGACTTAACCTGATGCGTAGATGCAAAAAGATTATAATGAATAAGGTAAGCCCTAAACAATTTATACATCAAAACTCTATTGTAAATCCCTACCCTAGTGTTTCATGTGCTTGAATAAGTCTTTAAAGAGCATCTGTAATGCCACATAGGAATCTCATACTCTTTACCTGTTAGGATACCTGATGAACTCCTGCACTGTCAAAACCTAAACAAAATGCCCTTCACCAATAACAACCCCTTTTCCAGGAAAACACACTAGTGCTCGGCTGTCACCTGGACTTCGCACTTAAAGTAATAACTGTTCAGGAAGCACAGGTGTCAAAATAGAGACACAGGAATGTGACACTAAGAACTCATATAGGAAACTACAACTAGATTCTCAGGAGGTCTCCCATCCAGGAATAAACCAAAGCCCTTCCTGTTTAGCTTCCCACACTAGACAGAACAAGTCTATCTAAAGCTAATTGATGAAGTAATACAAATAGCACTCCTGAAGAGTGATTACCAGAAAACTCTCTTGCAGTTAACGTCACTGCAAGCTAGTAACAAACAAGGATACAATTTAGGAAATTATGCAGCTAACAAAAGGGTATGCAGGTATGTTTTCACTATATACATTCTTAAGCAATAGTAATAATTCCAGAATAATTCAATAAATATGAGAGTAATTGCAAAACAGTAATTTCTTTAGAAATACAGCAAACTGCAGGATAAGACATTTCAAAACACATGGCCTATCCAGAGTAGTATATTATCCAGGTGTACATTTGCTAGCAATAATATGTAATAGAATGTATCCAGGATACTTAGCAGATGAAGAAATCAGTAATCCTTCTTAGGTAGCTTGCAAACAGCTAGAACCAGGGACAAGGCAAGACATGGAATCCTGTGGGAGACACAGCCAGAACAGAAGAACCCACACAGGCCCAAAAGCCAGCACCTGATTAAAATTGCTGGCAAACCAATCACAGTCGACCAGGCCAATGCCCAGGCTGACATGATCATAACAGATGAACAAGTCAGCAACCATTCCAATGATTCAGTCAAAACTCGACAGTACAGTACAGATATAACATCATCTATTGTTGGAATCATGTTTATCATGAGGGCAATCTATATAATAAAATCGACTTCTGATAAAATGTCATCACTAGTAAATGGACCCGGTACATGCCTGGTCACTCAGCCTGCTCATGCTACTCCATGTCCTTCCATCTCCCCACCTCATCCCTCCCTGCTATAATTAACAGCTCCTGTCAGTCACTGCAGTGGGAGTCTTTGAAAACTGGAGAAACCTTAGCCGATTATTATATACACTAGTAGATTACTGACCCTTCCTACAACGGAAGAGTATCCCAAGCGCTAATAATTATACAGATCTAAGTAACAAAATAAACGCTAAGGTAAGTGTGAATATAAATAATTGAAGCAGCAGGAGAGAAAAATGTGCTTGTGATAGCACACCAAACAAGCACCTGTAAAACAGGTACAGCACAGAACTCAATTGTCAACCTCTGCGCTAATTAAATAAAGAGAGCAAACGTGACTGAAAAAAATTATTTATAAATATCATTTTATATTTATCAAGCATAAATTTAATATCCTAAAACATCAATTTGAATGGTCAAGGAGTATAAAAAATAATAAATATTAAATGATAATACAGCGTCCGTCTCTCTGAGTCTCCACAGATGTATGCAGGAAACCAAGGGTATCAAATTGGGTCCAATATCCCTGCTTTGATGTGTTTCACACCGCTACTTGGAGGTTTTTTCAAAGAGTAGTGTGTTTCTCCACATGGACCCTTTTTATGTCTGAACACATTTCTTCTCATTGGTGCTTGATTTTCATCAGTTACACCTGTTTGGATTCCACCTCCTGATCCACCTTCTCTAATTTCCTGGTTAAACAATTTGTTTCTAAAGAAAATAATTCATTTATTCGTGACAGAATACTTTCTACACAAATCAATCTTCCAAATCAATCTAATTTCTTCAGCAATTACTACTATATCACTTTAAAAATATAAAAATTAACTAAATAGAATACATTTGACAAGACATATATAGAAGACATAAATATATATATATATAGATATATAAAGGAAAAACTAACTATCTATTGAGAAAAGAACCCAGGACCTTTCAGATCCCAGTCCGTTGCTCTATCTCTACGCTATCTAGACTTGTGTATATGTTCAATGTTAACTATCAGTTTTGTGTTGAATATACAAATGTAGGACATGAATACACATGAAAATGACTTCATCTAGTGGGAAAAGTACCCAGACCCTTACTGATCCCAGTCCGATACTCTACTCCTACTCTATCCAACCTTACATAATTTCAATTAATTCAATGTGAACTGTCAGTGTTCAGTAGTATACATGTTGTGTGCTCTGGTTTGGGATAGCTCTCAGGGATAAATAAAAAAACATCCATAATTATATCTAGCAAATTACACACTACCAATAGTGTAGTTGAAAGAACTACCCATATAAAAAAACAATATTATAGAAGTATGAATAATATAAATACTTACAAATCTATTACTTGAGAACCCGGGCTTAACTGTAGCCTGGCATTGTCACAGCTGGACGTGGGCTTGAATCCTGGGTGGAGTTGGAAGGTGGTTGAGGGGACGCTGTCTGGTACTGGAATGCGGTCGGTCTCAGTGGGGTGTGACTCATGAAGGAGACGTGAAGGCGGGTGACACGTAAGGCGAGATACAGCTTGAGGAGACGCTCACTGAACGCAATCCGGATCTGATGGATCGTGCAGGAGGTGCGAATCAGGAGATGGACTGTGGTTAGAAGCTGACCGGTACCAGGCAGAGTGGTGACGGGCAAGGATACACTGGAACTGCGGCACGTAAAGTAAGGGAGCACAGGTAACTAGCTCACAGCATACGCTGTAAAAACGTTGCACTGGCAATCAAAGGGCCTCTTGACAGCCCTTTAGTACTCACAGGTAGTGCAGGATTGGCTGCTAGCACACAGAACTAGGCTGCCCCCTGATTGGCCAACCCAGGCACCTGACCCCTGATCCAAGATAGCCGCGCCCAGTGGACTACAGCGCGGCAGCGCTGCCCGACTCACCCCCTCACTCCTGCCTCCAGACGGATGCCTTCCACCTCTGGCATCCTACAGCAGCCAGTGCCGTTCTCCAAGGACCCGCACCGCCGCCGGACGACCCGCGCCAGAGCTTCCGGAGAGGTACGGAGCACAATCCAGGCTGCCTCTCAGAGCCGGGCGTGACAGTACCCCCTCCTTTATGGGTGGCCTCAGGACACTTTTTGGGCTTCTCAGGATGCTCAGAGTGAAACTTAAGCACTAATCGTGGAGCATGGACATCCTTCTCTTCTACCCAGCATCGTTCCTCAGGACCATAGCCTCTCCAATCTGGTAAGTACTGGAGTTGACCGTAGTGAACACGAGAGTCCAATATTTGTTTGACTTTAAACTCTACACTCCTCTCGGTAATAACTTTGGGTGAACGTGGTAGAACTTTGCGGAAGCGGATGAGAATCAGAGGTTTTAATAGAGAGATGTGGAAGGAGCTGGGTATTCTGAGGTAGGATGGAAGTTTTAATCTGTAAGCCACTGGGTTAATTACTTGTATGATTGGAAACGGGCCAATGAAGCGAGGGGCAAACTTCATCGATGGAACCTTGAGACAAAGATTTCGGGTTGACAGCGATACTAGATCGCCCTCTTTCAGTTTGGGCACCGCTCTTCTCTTCTTGCCGGCCCCTATTTTGTACCGATCTGAGTTTTTCCGTAAACAGGCATAGACTTGAGTCAAAATTTGTGAGAATTTTTGTAAAGAAGAGGTTACTGCTGGTACTTCGAAGATTGGTAGTTCCTTGAATTCCGGTACTCTGGGATGTAGATCAAAAACTGTAGAAGAATGGTAAGAACTATTATGAGCGAATTCTGCCCAGGGTAGGGTTTCTGCCCAATTGTCTTGGAATGAGGACATATGGATCCGTAAGAAGGTCTCAAGATCTTGATTTACCCTTTCCGTAGATCCGTTGGACTGAGGATGGTAGGCCGTAGAGAAATTCAACTTGACTCTGAAGACAGAACAGAGAGCTCTCCAAAACTTCGCTACAAACTGCACCCCCTGGTCGGAGATAATTTCGGTTGGAAGACCGTGAAGGTGAAAAATATGGTTGACAAATAATTGAGCCAGGTCAGGAGCGGAGGGTAGCTTCTTGAGGGGAATGTAGTGTACCATCTTCGAGAACCGATCTACAACTACCCAGATGGTGGTAAATCCGTTGGAGGTAGGCAAGTCTGTTATGAAGTCCATGGATAAATGTGTCCATGGACGGGTTGGAATAGACAGAGGAAGTAAGGTACCGGCTGGAGCTTGTCTGGAAGTTTTATGCTGGGCGCATAGTGGGCAGGAGGAAATGAATTCTGCGACTTCAGTTTTCATGGCAGGCCACCAATATGAGCGCTGTAGAAATTCCAAGGTCTTACGTATGCCCATGTGCCCAGAGAAATGAGAGGAATGAGCCCAATTCAGTAGCCGCTTGCGTAGATCAGGGGTCACAAAAGTTCTCCCAGGAGGATGTTGAATGTGGGTAGAGGCAAATACTTTGGATTCTAGGACTGGAGTTTCTTTAAGATTCTCGGTGGCTACTTCGGAGGAGAAAGAGCAGGAGAGTGCATCTGCTTTCTGGTTTAGGGAACCGGGACGATAGGTCAGAGTAAAGTTGAAGCGGGAGAAGAATATCGCCCAACGGGCCAGTCGAGAGCTGAGACATTGGATTGTTTTTCAAGAACAGAAGATTCCGGTGATCTGTATAGACTGTGATGGGAAACGTGGCCCCTTCGAGGAGATATCGCCATTCTCCAAAAGCTAACTTCACCGCTAACAATTCTTGCTCCCCAATAGGGTAATTTCTATCAGCCAGAGTGAATTTTTTATAAAAGAATCCACAGGGATGGTATTTACCATCCTCGAATCTTTGCGAGAGCACTGCCCCTACTGCCTATGAGGATGCGTCCACCTCTACAAAAAATGGATTATTTACATCAGGTTGTCTTAAAACAGGGGCAGAGATGAAAGCTTGTTTTAACATGTGAAAGGCGGTGTCAGCCTCAGGAGGCCACTGGATCGGGTTCGCCCCCTTGCGAGAAAGTGCAGATATAGGTGCGACTAAGGTGGAGAATCCTTTAATAAACTTTCGGTTGTAGTTAGAAAAACCGAGAAATCTTTGCATCGCCTTTGGTAAATTTGGACGAGACCAATCCAGGACAGCCTGTACTTTCTTAGGATCCATCTCTAGGCCGGCACCTGAGATAATGTATCCTAGAAATGGGATGGAGGGGACCTCAAAGATGCATTTTTCCACTTTACAGTATAAATGGTTCCGCCGTAGGCGAGTCAGGACTTCTTTGACTTGAGAACGATGTTCGCACAAGCTGGATGAAAATATCAAAATGTCGTCTAGATAGACCACCACAGAGACATACAGTAAGTCCCGGAAGATTTCATTCACAAAATTTTTAAAAACCGCAGGGGCATTGCAGAGACCGAAGGACATTACCAGGTATTCGAAATGCCCATCTCGAGTATTAAAAGCGGTTTTCCACTCATCACTGGCTCGTATCCTAATAAGATTATATGCTCCTCGTAAATGTCCAACTTGGTGAATATGGAGGCTTCTTTCACCCGATCGAACAACTCCGTAATGAGGGGTATCGGATACCGGTTCTTAATAGTGATGTCATTTAGGCCTCGATAGTCGATGCAGGGACACAGACCTCCATCCTTTTAGACACAAAGAAGAAGCCCGCTCCCGCTGGGGAAGAAGAAGGTCGAATAAATCCTTTTTGAAGGTTCTCCTGAATATATGTGGACATGGCCTTGGTCTCAGCTAAGGACAGCGGGTAGGTACAACCATGTGGCGGAGTCTTGCCGGGAACCAAATCGATGGGGCAATCCCATTCGATATGTGGAGGCAGGGTATTGGCTCCCGCTTTACAGAAGACGTCCCCAAAGGAACAATACTGGCTGGGTATTTGTGCGGAAGTAGAAATGTGGATCTCTTTGATGGGCCTAATTTGAGGAAGGCAGACTCCATGACAAGCTTCACCCCAGGTTAAGATCTGCATGGTTTCCCAGTCAATGTTGGGAAAATGTCGACATAACCAGGGATATCCAAGAATGACTTCATGGGAGGCCTTGGGAATAACTAAAAATTGAATTTCTTCCGTTTGGAGAGCCCCCACTCGAATCTTCACGGCTTGCGTACGTAGAGATACCATGCCATTGGAAATTTGGGTACCGTCTACTGCGGACAAGATGACTGTATGCTTGAGGGGGAAAACAGGAATCTCAAATCTCCGGACGACTTCAGCGGTGATAAAATTCTCGGCCGCCCCTGAATCAAGGAGAGAAAGAACATATTTAGGACCATGTAAAAGTTCCAGAATAATAGACAAGGTAGAGTCAGTTTTAACTGGAGACGAGGACATAACTCCCAACCTGGTGTCTCCGGTGCCGGTTAGGAGCTGAAGTTTCCCGAAGGGCGACGAGGGAAAGTAGCAACCAGATGCCCAGTCTCTCCGCAATACATACAGAGGTTCTCCCGGCGGCGCCTTTGTCATTCCTCAACCGAGAGGCGGGCCCGGTTAATCTGCATAGGTTCGTCGCCTAATGGTTCAGGTGGCGGAGCAGCTGAAGAGTTAGTAGGCTGGAACCTGAACCGATCTCCCCTGGTTTTCTTGCCTTGTCGTTCTCGATAACGCAGGTCTACTTTGTTGCAGAGATAAGATAGATCGTTGAGAGTGGTGGGAAGATCTCGAGTGGCAAGATTATCTTTTGTATGGTCAGACAGCCCACTCCAGAAGGCAGAGATCAAAGCCTCCTCATTCCATTTAAGCTCCGATGCCAATGTCTGGAATTGGATGATATACTGACTGACTGGACAATTGCCTTAACGTAGACGCAGGATCTCGGCAGCTGCCGAGGTAGTTCTTCCGGGTTTGTCAAAAATCCTCCGGAAAGATGTCAGAAACTCGAAGTAGTTATCCAACAAGGGGTCAGACCTCTCCCAAAGTGGTGAAACCCAATCCAGAGCAGTGCCGGACAAAAGGGACACGATATAGGCCAGTTGGACTTGGGTGATGGGAAGTTTGTAGGCTGTACTGTGAAGTGGACATCACATTGATTAAGGAATCCATGGCACAATTTAGGATTCCTGTCAAATTTATTGGGTGTCGGGAGATGCAGACGGGATGGCGTGGAGAGAGCAGGAACAGCTGGAGTTGGTGCCTGGTTTGTGACGGCAGGCGGATGGACATTTCATGTAAGAACTGGGCCATTTGTCGCTGTGAAGCCTCCAGTCCCTCTAAGCGGCTGGCGATACCCTGTAGCAGGTCGGCCCTCAAATCCGATCCACTGGCCGAATCCATTTGGCCAGTGCAAACTGTCACGGCTGGACGTGGGCTTGAACCCGGTGTGAGGTCGGAAGGTGGTTGAGGGGAAGCTGTCTGGTACTGGAACGCAGCCGGTCTCAGTGGGGTGTGACTCATGAAGGAGACGTGAAGGCGGGGTGACACGTAAGGCGAGATACAGCTTGAGGAACGCAATCCAGATCTGACAGATCGTGCAGGAGATGCGAATCAGTAGATGGACTGTGGTTAGAAGCTGACCAGTACCAGGCAGAGTGGTGACGGGCAAGGATATACTGGAACTGCGGCACGTAAGGTAAGGGAGCACAGGTAACTAGCTCACAGCATACGCTGTGAAAACGTTGCACTGGAAACCAAAGGGCCTCTTGACAGCCCTTTAGTACTCACAGGTAGTGCAGGATTGGCTGCTAGCACACAGAACCAGGCTGCCCCCTGATTGGCCAACCCAGGCACCTGACCCCTGATCCAAGATGGCCGCGCCCAGTGGACTACAGCCACTGGGCGCGCTGGCTGCTGTAGGATGCCTTCCGCCTCTGGCATCCTACAGCAGCCAGCGCCGTTCTCCAGGGACCTGCACCGCCGCTGGACGACCCGCGTCAGAGCGCCCGGAGAGGTAAGGAGTGCCATCCAGGCTGCCTCTCAGAGCCGGGCGTGACAGGCATGTTTGCTCTAACACTACTTTATACAGCTTCTTCCTTCTTAGCACTACCTGCTAAGGCTACATAATTCCAAATCAATCAGTAATCTCAACAGAAACAAATATCCTCTGAATATAGGTAGCTCATATAGGTAGCTCAGGTGGCAGTGATTTGAGGCAAATCTATTCACTGATGTCCCAATAAATATTCTTGCTGATTTTCAACCTACCCACACCACTACATCCAAACTATCTATACCATTAGACAGTGTTAGCAAACTATATCTAACGAAGCTGGACCAGGCAATCACATACTGGAAGGCTTTATTAGGAAGTGGTCAACCTCGGTTGACCTACAGTATATCAGAACTGCTACTAATACTAATCTAGTGTGCAAATGACTCAAACTCAATGTTATCATTTAGTCCTGACGGGAATAATGTTTTAAGTTTAAAAATCCATAATGCTTCAGCAGCACATAGATTTTTAAATCTATCCCCTCCTCTAATAGTTTTTGCAACATGATGCACTCCAATCAGGGACAGACTGTCTGGGTTACAATTATGTTTTATAGAGAAATGTTGGGATACACTATGTTTAGAATACCATAATGTTCATAATGTTTAGTCTATGCTCCCTAAACCTATTTTTAAGATGCAGAGTAGTTCTTCTCACGTACTGCAAGCCACAGTGGCATTGCAGTACGTATACACAATAAAGAGTATTGCAGTTGATAAATTCCCGTATAGGAAATCTTACCTTAGTAACATAAGATACTACTTCCACAGCTCTATTTGAAATAAATCCACATGTTAAACATCTTGTTTTCCCACATTTGTGGCATCGCACACTGGGGCTTGATAACCAAGTATGAATCTTACCATTGTTAGAATCTGTTCTTACTGTCCTCAGCATACTGGGAGCTAATATATTTTTTAAGTTCTTGTCTTTCTTAAAGACTACCTTTAATTGTGGTGCAAGAGTAGATTGTAAAATGTGATCATTTTGCAAAATCTTAAAATTATCCTTCAATATATTTTTAATATTAATCAATTGGCTATTAAATTTAGAAATAAAATGCAATTGGGTAGAATCATAATTGTTCTGTTTTTTAAAGGTTTTGCTTTTAGTTTGATCAACTCAGATCTATCACTCTTCTCTACTCTATCATAAACTGCCTGTAGTAGGGATTGAGGATAACCTCTTTGTGGAAAATCTTGGAGCATTCTAACTGCTTGTGCCTTAAAGTCTTCCAAAGAGAAACAGTTCCTTCGTAACCTCCAGAATTGGCTGAAGGTGAAATTTTTGAGCCAGGGTCTATAATGGCTACTTGTATAGTGTAGAAAATTATTCGTATCCACTGTTTTTTTTTTTATTTTTTGTTACAATATTTTCCCCCACAGAGGAGATGGTCAGATCCAAAAAATTGACCATAACGTAATCAAACGTATGTGTGAATTTCAAATGATAATTGTTATTATTAAGGTGGGAAACAAAATCAAGTGCCGTGTGCTCATCACCATCCCAAATAATAAAGAAATCATCAATATAACAGCCACAGTACACTAGGTTTGTGCCAAATGGTCCCTCTCAGATGTATTCTTGTTCGAACTTCTCATATATAGATTGGCAAAACTAGGCGCAAACCTAGTGCCCATGGCCATACCTAACACCTGAAGAAAAATACTCACCAATAAAAATAAAGTAATTCTGCTCTAATATAAACAAAATGGCTGAAAGAAGGAATTGTTTAAATTCCCCTGAAATACCTTCATCATTGTTTAGATACCATTCTGTAGCTTTAGTTCCTCTATCATGAGGTTTATGTGTATATAATGCTTGAACGTCTAGTGACAGAAAAGCATAATTCGATCTCCAACTAATATCTTTAATTGAATTTAATAACCATGTGGTATCTCGGATGTGGGATTTCAGGGAAACTACATATTTCTGTAAAAAGTGATCAATAAACTGATAAATTAGAAGTGAGGGATTTTATACCAGAAATGAATCTCGGATGTGGGATTTCAGGGAAACTACATATTTCTGTAAAAAGTGATCAATAAACTGATAAATTAGAAGTGGGGGATTTTATACCAGAAATGATAGGGCGTCCCGGGGGTGTTGTGAGGGATTTGTGAATTTTGGGTAAGTGATAAAACAAAGGGATAATGGGAAACTCAACAAATAAAAATTTATATTCATCTTTGGATATGATCCCACCCTCAACCGCTTCATTTAATAATATTTTAAACTGTAATAAGTACTCAAAGGTGGGGTCCTTCCCTAATTTTTGATAGAAGTCTTTATTGTGGAGCTGTGAAAAAGCCTCTTGTCAATAAGCTTCTCTCCTCATTAATACCACTCCCCCACCCTTGTCAGCACTTTTAATCACTACAGATTGATATCTTTCCAATTGTCTTAGAGCTAATTGCTCACTTCTTGTTGAGTTAGACCAATAAAACTTTTTAGCACAAACCTTCTGGTAATCATCCATGTTTTTTTTATAAAGAATTCCTAATATAAAAAAAAAATTCTGATGTCTTTTCATCAGTTATATTATTCTCTGCCCATAGATCCTCTAAGATAGATAGTGAATCTATATCCATATTGTCCAAAATAATTGGGGGAAAACAGTCATCTTTTATTTTTTTAAAGGCAAAATATCTCTTTCTACCTACTGTAGATCACAATTGAAATAATTAAATTCAACAAACAAGTCAAAAAGATTGGGGCCCTGTGTTGGGGAAAAATTGAGACCCTTCTGTAAAAGTCTAATTTGATCGTTGGTCAACACTTTGTCTGTCAAATTGAATATCCCATTCTGATTTAATCTCGGTCTTCTTATAAAATTTCCGCCCCCCTCTTCTTCC
The DNA here is from genome assembly GCA_031769625.1 of Taudactylus pleione. Taxonomy (NCBI): domain Eukaryota; kingdom Metazoa; phylum Chordata; class Amphibia; order Anura; family Myobatrachidae; genus Taudactylus; species Taudactylus pleione. Next base: position 29,239,254 of record JAUIMM010000052.1, read on the forward strand.
TCTAGTTCTCTTAAATGTTTGGAGGTATCTCTGGATAGAGGGAGGAATCTGTTTTGTGTTTTGAATATCTCCAATCTGTTCTCTTCTAAAAAAAAACCCTTTTAGGAGTATTATTCTGAGATCAGGTATGCATCCATCCCTGCTCTGCCCCACCTGCATTCTCCGCCCCCATCCTCTGCTCTGCCTCCATCCCCATTCCACAATCTGTACCTGCTTCTGTACCAGCTCCACTTGTGTCAGTTATGTCATCACCTGGGCGTTCCAAGACCTACTGAGCATGTCAGAGACAGGACAGACTTAGCAGACTATTATATAGATGGTGGAAGGCAATGACTGTTGGGCTGAACTCTGTCCACTCCGCCCATTTCAGTGATGCACAGGAGATACTGAGGGAGCAGTGATAAAGAGACACACAGGGGGAGGGAGAAGAAAAGTTAGGTAGAAAGTGTTGGGGGGAAAAATAGAGTGTGAGTGGGAGAGAAATGGAGAGAAAAAGGAGGTGGAGATAGTGTGAATAAAAGTCAGGCAATGGTGGGCATTACAGCTAGTTTCTTATATGAATGGAAAAATTATATAGATGTTGATATTCTTACTGGAAAACTGAAAAGTCTTGTATTAGTCTGGTTAACCTGACATGACGTCATATTCTGTTTTCGAACACATGATGGAAAGGGATGTAGTTGGTATCCCGGCATGCGGGATGCAGACGGTCTGAATACCGGTGCCAAAATCCTGACAGGTCGGGATCCCAGCACCAGTATCCCGACCACCGGCATCCCGAAGGTAAGTATCAGGGTGTTAAGGGGAAGTTAGGGTTAGGCACTCGGGGGAGGGTTAGGGTTAGGCAATGAGGAAGGGGTGTTAGGTTTAGGGTGCAGGGAGGGGGAGGTTAGATTTAGGCACTAGGGGGGGTTAGGTTTAGGCACCGGTGAGGAGGTGATAGGTTTAAAGTGTGGGGAGGGGGAGGTTAGGCTTAGGCACTATGGGGGAGGTTAGGGTTAGGCACTGGGGAGGGAGGGTTAGGGTAGGGGTTAGAAAAACACTTACCTGTCTTCCCTATGGGTGTCGAGATTCTGGCTGTCGGGATGCTACTGTCGGTTTTCTGACCAGCGGCATCCCAATAGCCGGGATTTCATACCCAACCTGATGGAAATGGCCCAAAACTTTTAATGTACGCCTGCTGATGACAAGTCTCTGTGTCTGTAGCTCTTTTTCTAGAAACCCATAGTTCTATGTTCCAGAAACATTACTGAAACATGATAATTTACTGTTAACAACTAGGTCCATACAATTCATCTGTAAAGTGAGATGTCAGTATGTATTCTACATATGAACATTAAATGTAATGGCGTTCAGAGAAAGGGCTGCTAAAGCCTTGTGTAATGTGAAGGAATTATTTGAAAATAGACTATAACAAAAACAGAGTAGGAGGACTGCTGAAATAGTGGCTGTGCTTTGCTTAGAAGTGAACAACTTAGTAATCAATCAAGGGAAAACCATTTGTTGGAGAACGCAAAAGGTTAATTAGTTGAAAAATAATGATGTTAATAGCATAAATTTATTCTCTATAGTTTTATTTTTAAATTTCACAGTAGAGCAATAACAAAATGTATTTTAGGCTTTCACATCGCATGGCTTAAACAAAGCCTCATATTGTTTCCACTTCAGTATATTTGCTTTTAGTGACTATACTGTGGGCCTGATTCAGATATGTACGCTAACCTGATGGCTAACGCACATCTCCGATGGTGGGAGGACTGCGCATGTGCAGGAGGTGTACTGCGCATGTGCAGCCCTCCGTCTGCGAGTTTTCTCGCAGAGCCTCACAGCCGCAGCCTGTTTGACAGGCTCTGGAGTTTAAGAGGCGGAGTGGGGCGTTCCTGGGTAGCATTCCCAGAAATGGGGGTGTGTCGCCCCTCGTTTTCCAGGAGGGATGAGGCCAGGGACTGCATGGATGCATGCAGACTTCCTGGCCTCGCAAGCCGCCAGGACCCCGTCAGGCAGCTTTAAGCTTCAGCTAACGCAGTCTGGCCGCGGGGACAGCAATCGCAACTGATGGTCGTGATTGTTCCGATGGTGATCCCAGGCTGTGACCTCGGTCGCAGCGCTTGGATCACGCAGATGCAGCAAGGAGGTGTCTGATACTTCCTTCTGCATTTGCCTTATAAATGGACGGAATTGCACAGCCGCTTGTGTGTGGCTGTGCAATTCCGTTCATCTCTGAATAAGGCCCTGTACCACCCTAGGGTAGAAAGTGGATACTGTTGATCAGTGCTTCCTTACAAACCAACAACAGCATGCAGTAGCGTAAATTCATCCCAGACGCCCGGAGGCAAGCTATAATTTGGTGCCCCCCCGTCACAGCCGCTGACACTGTAATGCAGCAATTCGCATGCAGACAGGCTATAGATAGACAAAGGCAGCAGCTGATGGTCTGACATGGAGCTCTCCACTAGTGTATGGTGGCTTCTCAGGTGCCAGGAGGGGGTGCCATGTATTGGGCGGCTATGACGGTACACTCCAGGTACATAGTTACAGGCTAAGTGGAGTGAATATGTTGTGGACAATGGAGGAGGTGCCCACTCAGTGCTGGAGCCCGGCGGCAGGCGCCTCCATTGTCTCCCATAGTTCTGCCCCTGACAGCACGTTATACAGCATTTACCCGAGTGCACACTACCAGGAGAGAGTAGCAACACATGAGACAGTGGTTTGGGGAACTTTTGTCTAACACTCATCCAGAGCTAAGATTACTGTCATGCAGATTACAATGATGATTATTGTTACATCTAGATGCTGCATTATCATAAGAGACAGATGCAGAAAATACAAGGTAATTGGAAGCTATAATCATTATCTCTAAAATGAGTGTCATCTATTCTGAAGCTAGTGTAAGCACTAAGCACTGCTGCAAGAGAGATCTTTGACTTCATGTGACAGGCGATTTGTCCTGTCAGCCAACTGGAAAAATAAAAAACAACTTGCTACTCTACATTTATGTATGAAAGCAGAGAATTAATAAGCTACAAATCATAGCTCAAGCATGTTACGTTTTAACAAAATCTTTCCAGTTTGTCAATCTTTGACCTACAAAGTGTTTAAAAAAATACGTGAGGAGTCTTTCTATCTGGCACAGCTAAAATGAGATATAAGACGTGGGAGTACATGAAAGACCTCATGGTCGCCTGATCACTCCTGAGTGTAATTACAGTATTATATGGGAGTCAGATCCTGCCCCCTTGTGGTAGTAATAAAAAGTGTGGCTCTTACCATAAAGCCCACACAAAATCTCTAATGAACGAATGGATTTTGGAAACGCGAATAATAATTTTATTGGTGCTTATAAAAATTTTAAACCTGACTTAGCCACCTGTGGAATAAAAAGTCAGTGGTTCTCTACAAATTAAAGAGTTAAATAAATTCTCCACCAAAAACATTTCTATGTAACCTTTTAGAGAGCATAACATTTTAATCTGGCTGTAAGCTGTCGTACTTAGCATTTAAGCACTGAGGATTCAATGTCCTCCAGGTCACTAGTGCTTCCTTGGAATAGAACAGGTAATGTAACATACCACCCAGATTGAAGTTAATGTTACATGCAGCCAGTTATGTTATATGGTAATGCATCATGAACATACCTTCTCCGACCATTGAAACACCAACAGACATGCCAAGGAATTTGCTTTTGGTCCATATGTGAGTGTTCACACACATATTCTTCTCTTTGCATTCACAATAAAAACAGGATACAGGTGGGTGATGAGACACCTGTTCAGCCACAAAGCGCACTTTATATGATTCACTGTCTGATCCCTGGGCTGTGTTAGTTTCTTTGGCTTGTACACAGGCACTGTGAGTTCTGCGGGGCGTCACTTTGTCCTTGGGAACATCCCACCTGCAATGAAATGTTTCACCTACAACTGGGTTATAGGGCTTCTTGGCAACTGCTCCTTTCCGGCCTTCATGGAAAGCTGTTAAGTAATATTCCACAAAGCTGATCATTCGTTCCTCGGGGGTCGTCCCAGCTGCAATGCATAAAAACAGATCGGGATGGGCCATAAAGTTTGCATACATCTCCAGCAGGGATCTTTTCTCCAAAATAAAGGTTGGAAGCACTACCTGTTATGGAAGAAGAGAACGTTAATAACATTTCTTTAAATGACAAAACGTGGATAAGTAACAAATAAGTCAAACATCTCAAATCTGTGAAAATGAAATGCTCTATGGCAAATATCTAATTTTGTTTTGGTAACAAGGTGGGCACAGACACAATATAATTAAGGTACAAGAAATACACTTCCATATCTTTCCTTAGTCATCGCGAAAAATCAAATATAATTTTTAAGGCCAAACTGTCCCGATAACTGGCTGCCGTCATTACTGTGACTCTTCCGAATACTGGTGTTCACAGCAGTGAATGGAGACTTGTCACCACAATCTTGTTTAAATAATATTCCATAAATTGTTTTATAAAGCCAGTATCCCACAGTTATGTCTAGTTGATTACTCCCACTCTATAGCAAACCCACATAGATTGTATATTTCTTCTTTAAATAGCAAATTAAATACATTCTAAATATGACTTTAAGGCCGTCACTGGTGAGACTGTTTTGGCCTTTTTTGGGCTGGTCACATTCCAACATCAATATCAGTAATTACTTAAGCAGTGCCCACACAAAGTATACCTTGTTTCTTCAGCAGATTTTGAATATTCAGAACACAGCATTAATTTGCTTATTTCTTCTCATCCAAAGAAGACAATCTAGCCAAGAATGACCCATAAAGTGCATATCGAAAATTTGTAATTGGGACATGGGCAAAAAGGGTGCATGGCCACATACTAGGGGGCATGGCTTTGTGCCCCAGCAGGATGTGCCTAGTGCTTCTAAAGTGGTAGTTCACAACCATAACGTAATGATGTGTGTTGTCTGTGGTGTTTGCTGGATATAAAAGACCCAATGGTAATATAACAATCGATTCTATTTATTCAAATGTAGTCTATCAGCTAAATCACAGGAGATATTATTGTCAAACATAGAAATCAGAAAAAAAAGAAAAGAGAAAAAACAGGCCACAAAAAAAACTTTTAAATTGCATGCTGCACTAAGGCCCTCATTCAGAGCCACTCGCTATTTGCGGTCGTTCATTCTAAAACAAGGGGTGGCTATTCAAATGAACCGTTCGCTGTTTGCGGTCTGTTCACGCCTCTATGTCTGAACGAGCGAACAAAACTTGCGTTCGTTTTTTGGAAAAATACGCCCCCTGGCCGCTCGCATCCTACGTCATGTCCGCTATTTATTAGATTAATCGAGTACATCGACATGGGTATGAACTGCTCGCTATTCTTGGGGCTGGTGTTTGCTACCACAATTTTGCGAGCAGTTCTGACTATAAAATAACCCAGTGACGTGGTCAATGACGCTGCTGTTTTAAATATGCACACCCATAAAACGCCCGTTTTGACCTTTAAGCACGCCTGCGTTCTGATTTCCACTCCCCATTTTCAAGCACCTTCCCCTGTTACCACCCACATACGCCTCTTTCTGTCACTCAAAATAGCAGGCATTCGCTATTTTGCGAGCACATGAATTTCGGCCGCACTGACTGGTTAGCGCATGCGTATAACGATCCGTACGCATGCGCAGTTGGCCAAACATCGCTCAGAGCGAACGAACTTCCGCTTACGAGTGGCTCTGAATCAGGCCCTAAGTTTGTCTTTCTCATTATAATATATTCAGACTTCTGGGACTAAAAAATCTAAACAAACTGTAGGTTCCAACTTGTGACAGCTGGAATCTAGTTCTTGGGGTAAATTTACTAAAGTGAGAGTTTTTAGAAGTGTAGATGTTGCCCATAGCAACCAATAAGATTCTAGCTATTAACTTCTAGAAGGTGCTAGTTGAAAGTTAAGCAGAGTCTGATTGGTTGCTATCGGCAACATCTCCATTTCTAAACACTCTCACATTAGTAAATATACCTCCTAGTGTCAATACTGGTATTGGCAAAACAGCAGTATTATTATGTCTGTTGGGTATGATGACAGTGTAGTCTATTTCATTAGCAGACTAGTCTCTAAGGGGTATATTTATTAAAAAGCGGGTTTTTAGAAGTGGAGCTGTTGCCCATAGCAACCAATCAGATTCTACTTATCATTTCTCTAGCACATTCTAGAAGATAATAGCTAGAATCTGTTTGGTTGTTATTGGCAACAACTCCACTTCTTAAACCCCGCACTTTAGTAAATATAGCCCTAAGCCCAGGAAAGGTAACAAGGATCTCTTCCTTTCCATGCATAGATGGCTTGCTCCCTAAAAAATTGATGAGACTTATCTATGTCTGCCTGCTGTTCTTGGCATTATAATACCTATGTCGGGGACTCTCCGTACCAGATACCCCTTACCATCTATGACCTTTCCCATCCACCTACGATTTATTTTGAGTTTTCTGACTCACATCTGGAGCATGTCACAATGACATACAGTAAGAAATCATCTGCAACAGAATCTTCGGACTAAAGGCCGGTACGACCTAGTTAGCAACGGGACCCAGCGGTGGGTGCAGACATCAGCAAGTGCATACTGTACACACTTGCCAATGCCGGCAGTGACACAGTCGCAGCGGAGGCCATGCTGCATTCGGCAGCATGACCCCGCTAACGATAGCCACGTCGGACCTGCATGCAGGTCCAACGAAGGATGACGCTGACAGCGCGCGGGAGTGCGCACCGTCAGCGACATAGCGAGCACACACTGCCTGGGGGTGCAAACATCAGCAAGTACATACACACTTGCCGATGCCGGCAGTGACAGAGTCGCGGCGGGGGCCAAGCTGCATTCGGCAGCATGACCCCGCTAACGATATCCATGTCGGACCTGCATGCAGGTCCAAAGAAGGATTTCGCTGATGACACGCGGTAGTGCACATCATCAGCGACATAGTGGGTACACACTGCCCGATGTGGACTAAATGTCGGACCAATCCATCGGATCGGACAACATATCTTCTAGTGTGTACTCAGCTTAACAAGGATAAAACCAGCGCTGCTCCTCTCCCACCTTAAGAATCACACACTATTTCATTAGCAGACTCATCTCTATATTTGCTAAAAAGCGGGTTTTTAGAAGTGGAGTTGTTGCCTATAGCAACCAATCAGATTCTACGGCTCCTCTCCCACCTCAAGAATCACACTCTCCTGATTCAGCACCAGGTGACCCAGAAAAAAAGCATATCCATTACCTTTTCCCCAAGGTCATGGAAATGATTCAGTTAATTATTTATGGTAAAAATCATACCCTTAATTTATAGTTCCAAACCAAATTAGATTCACTGAGAACAGATTAGATGGAATGCAAAGAGCATGAAATCTGTAGGTTTCAAGAAGTGGTTGATTAAGAAATGTCTGATTGCACTCTGACATTGATACTCCTAAAGAACAGATGGAGTATTTTGAAATCAGATCCCATCCCAACAACATACGGATCCAAAACATTTTAGAATCCACTGACTTGGGCTCCCTTCCTTAAATGTCAGTAGGGTTGGTTTATGCAGTGTCTTCCTGAGATTTCCCTCCAGGCTTACTAACTGATGCCATCACTATTACAAACAAAAGAAAAACTCTCTACAATCACTTTAATTATTTTGTACTCAGGACAGAATCATTTCTGGATCTTGCTCCAACTACTCTGAAGATACCCAAATATTTGAAAAATGTCACTAAGACCCTTCACAATAATGGAATTAAATATTGATGGCACTTCCCAATCCTTTGATTGGTGATGGATGCTTTCATAAAGTGTAAACCCAAGTCCATGGCCTGGTCCTGGGCATTCTGCCAGCATCTTTCTCCCCGGCTAAAGCTCAAAGACATTAGGTCTCCTCTCCAGTGTTCCTCTGCTTAATGTTTACATATACTTTTCAGTAGATATTTGGCATTGCAAAGACATATTGTTCTTCATCTTTCTTTACACTATACTTGTCAAGACACTTGGAGGACCCTGTATTCCAAGATATTGTATATAGCTTTCAATTGTTGTCTTCCATACTGTGCATGTTTCTATGCTCATTCCAGATACTAAGATGTTGGAGAATGGTGCTTCCAGTGGATGAGCAGCTCTTGTTATGTGTTCTAAATACAGTCGCTTATTTACTGTTACATGTTTTTAATTGTATTCAGTCTGGTGCCCATGGGACAGGGATTGCTTGCTTATCTCTCTGAGAAATTGTTTGACTGGCAAGTGGCCTCTGCCCACAAGGGCGCTACGCCGACATTTTTATACAGTATTGATTGCTTGTTGCTAGCCAGATGGAATTATTATACTTCCCTGCCACCCTTTCAACCTCCTATGACCAACCCAGGACTGGAAAGGCTCTTCTTAAAGTACTGACCTCTTTTTGATTGACCACACTACAACCTCTGCCCTCCTATCCTCCAAATTTTCCCCTGTGTGACTAGTCAGGTCACTTTGCTGTCCACATAGAGGTAGGGTTGTCTTCACTTTTCTCACCTAAATATCACTGGTTCATTGATGACTTCCTTCTTGTTAAAAAGTTATTAGCAACAGACTCACTGTGGAGTTCAGAGAGCATACCGACCCAGCCTCCCCTGTACATGCCATTAATTGGGAAGCATTTAAAGCTTTCTATAAGAGAGGAGCTTATTCAAATTTCTTTGACGGCAGAGAGGAGGGAGACAACAAATTCAGGATCTAGAATTCCATATACTGTATCAGAACTTACCAAACATCATCAAAGCTTTCCTAAATGTAAAACATACAGTAAGCTTTTGTTCCTCTAATCACCTTTTATCCTCTAAAGCTACTAAAACTCTGAAATGGTTACAAGAAATATACTATGAAATAGTTGATATGGCAGTCACCATCCTGGCCTATGCTTGTAGAAATATTGAAGAATTTATCCATTAAAACTTTATCAAACTCTTCCCTTTATGACCCTCAAAAACTTGCTAACTGTTTTCGTGAAATCTGTGCTTCTCTATACAACTTAAAAGTAAACAGAGCACCTCCCCTACTACAGATTTATTAGCTTAATCCATGCCTAGAGTATCTTAAATCATACCATCTGCAGCACTTGAATCTTCTGTGCCTCAATAGAGCTATTACACAAGAAGAGCTCTCAGATGCACTAAAATCTCTCAAAGAATCCAGATTGTTTCTTTTTTTTTTCTATAAAAAGCTCACGTGTTACAGGAGCTTTAAAACGCAATTTCATCTAAAAGGAATTTTGAAAAGGCCACCACCAGAGCGTAAATTGTAGTCATCACTGAAGAGAGTTGTGATCCTTCTCTATATTCTAGCTACAAACCTATTTCTTTATTGAACATAAACCACTAACTTTTTTGATAAAATCTTGGCTGCCTACCTAGCTTTGGTTATACGCTTACTGGTCCATTCATACCAAGTGGGTATTGTTGCAGAATGTCAGTGTGCAGAGAACACTTGTAAAGTCATTGACAATCAGTATGGCAAATAAGAGGTCTGTTACTTCTCTGTTGTTCACCCTAGTGCAGACGACATTTGACAGAGTGGGCTGGTACTTTATATGGCTTCATGATTTTGGCTTTCACTGTTCTTTTATGAGCGGTGTTGCATTTCACAGCTTTAGCCTCAACCTCATTCCCCAATAAAAATGGCATTAGCCAGAAGTGTCTCCTATTGCCTCTTTTATATGTTCTCATCATAGAACCTCTTGCAGCCAGACATTGCCACAATCCAAACATTTCAGGCATACAAGTTAGGCCTCTGAACCAGACAAGATGATAACTTCTTACATGGCATTGCATCTTGGCGCTCTTACCCCGACTTCTCAGAACTCCAGGACTACTATGGCATGCCATCTAGGAAGTTTCTCCAATCTGTTCACATTAGAACATTTTTTGAGACCTTGGTGGAAGCCAACACTCCCTTCTGAAGTATTTCAGTCTTCAAAGATTGTCCTCCCAAGGGTTGATTTCACTAAAGTTCTTTATTTATCATAATCAAACTCAAAATGATCCACACAAGCTGGCTTGGGAGAAGGACATGGAATGTGGATCTCGATTAGGGAGTGCCCTGCAAAATCATTCATCCTTGTTTGCATTTAAAAATATGGTAATAAATGGCTGTATAGGTGGTACCTAGTTCACCCCCAACTCCGAACAAACTTTCACCCATCAGCAGACCAATGTTTGTGGGGCTGTGGTCATGGGGAAACCCTGGCCCTCATATGGTGGTCCTGCCTGAAACGTAACTACGGTATGTGCACAACTTGACCTACAATATCACAGAAAAACAACTTTCTTCTTGTTTGTTATAATCTCTCTTATCTAGGCCGATTTCAAATGTACCTAATCAGTTCCAGATTTTGATTTGGAATAAAACATAGCCTTCCACACCCAAAGCATTAATTACATTTGGAACACACAGCACTTTGAACATGTCAAAAAGATTGTATATGACCAAGTTAACAACTTAGCTAGTGTTTGGTTCCCCTGGATATTGCACAATGAGGGCCCGGCAAAGAATTGATTATGTGCCAACCCAGTTCCCGGATGGGGATGTAGTTTATATCCCAGCTGTCACGATGCTGGCTGTCAGAATACCGGTGCCAGAATTCCGGAAACCAGTCAAAATCCTGTCTCTAGCATCTCGACTGCCGGCAACCTGATGGTAAGAATTGGGGTTAGGGGTCATGGTTAGGCACAAGGGGGGGTTAGTCAGCAGGGAGGGGTTAGGCTGCGGGGAGGGAGAGTTTGGTTTAGGGGCTATGTATTGGGAGCTATGTAAAACAAATGAGCACAGTTGGAATAATGTTGGTTATTATGGAGGAAATGCTGTTTGTAAAGCAGAGAAAATAATTAATAAATAGCGAAGAAGCAGCATTATAAAAATGTTAACCTCCAAATAAGACTGCAACAAAAATACATTTGCTTTATATAACTACAACCAATCTGGGTTGCAGAACTGAAAACCAGTAAAGTAATGGTTAATACCTTTTCTTATAGGGTGAATGTCTAGTTACAGTAGATGATGGAGAGAAAAATCTTCCTATCGTGCCCAATAATTTGTTATGCACTTCCTTAGCACATAAAATAGTACAATGGTTGGGTGGCCATTTAAAAGCACATATTTTATTATTTGGCCCATTGCTTACTTCTATTATTTGTTCACATATGCACAAAACCATGAAAAAATATACACATATCACTTTCATAACCTTTTCTAATTCCAATTTACTGCAAAATCTCTTTGAGGACCATACGTCCTACCTACTGGGTTTCAATTAACAGATGGACACATTTGTTTACAATTGCAAATTCCAGCAGAGAATAGCTGCTGTTGGAATTGGCATTTACTCAATGAAGTGTATAAAAGTTTAACGGAAAATGCCATTTAAGCTGACTAAATCATTTTATTACTTGCTTCCAAAAGAACGAGTGCATTTCTGTGCAATCACATCAATATAAAATGAAGGCTATATATTACAATTAATATAATGGTATTTAATCAGATTGTAACTATAAACAAACACCGCATTCCAATTTTGCTGAAAGGTGTTTTCAGTGCATGCTCAATGTAGGGCAATTGTAGGACTGTCAGGGGGAATTTCAATTGCTCACAATGTGCCACAGCCCACAGAGCATCATGAGATTTCCTGCACACTTCATTGCGCTAAATGAATTCACACTTTAGACTTTAATCGTACAATTACAATACACATACTTTAATTAGCTTTGATATGACCCTTTTAGATTCAAATTTAACACCTAATCTAATTGGGTTATGAATCAATTTGGCCTCCTACATTTGTTCGTATATTTGGCCACCTACATTTGTTGATATTTGCTCTATTGTCCCCCACATGCATACATACCAATTTTGAAAATAAAATATAAAAAAAACAATAATCAAACTGGATGATGGACCGATTAGGGTGTGACCATATCTATTGCTTATTAATGAAAAAAATACAAAAGTGACTTCTTAGAGAAACTGTACATTAGAAAGCTATGCAATACTGGTCTCTATTTGCTCGATCATATGGGCTTAGAAAAGAACAAAGACTTTTACATATATACCTGTTGATGCTGCATACCGATCTTTAATACCAACATGAATTTCTGTTTTCCTTTATAGACTGGAGCTCTTATTAAAAAACATACTTCAAATGAAATGCTAAACAGTTTATTAGTTGATGAAAGATCAAAACATAATTTTTAATTATTATAGTACTGTCTCTGTATCTTCTTATACCTTTATTGAATCTATTAATTTATTATTTCTATTTATCAGAAGTTCCATCATTAGTTTTCCCTGTAGACTTACACTGCAGTATGTATCCATTTATAGGTTGATAGTGAAGCAATTGTCTGCTACTGGAATAACAGTTACCATGGTAACCAGCCAACCGCTTAGTCACTGGATGTGAACACTAAAAGGAAACACCTTGTGCATGTAACAATACAACACTATGATACCGAAAATTGGATATGTGCTAATAGTAATAGAAAAAGTTGCACTTCATTGTTAATTCCTTAAGGGTACATTTTGTAACTTCACAAATAATTTTTTATTCGTAAAATGAAGAGTTAAAAAAAAACAGAATCACAATATAAGTACCTGACTGAAAAGATTATCGTTATATTAAAAAAAAACCTGTATTGTGAATCGTATTTTAGATTATTATATTAAATTTCAAAAAATACATAATTGTAATCAAAACAATACATTTAAATAAAAATAATGATAATAAAAATCAACAAAAAATACAAACTGCTAACGGACCCTTCTAATCCACTGATACAGTTTAAATATTGTATAGAACAGTATCACTGCACCCTTTTTAGGAATAGGTCTTGTGCTAATAGTGGGATCAATATTCTGGCAACAATTTGCCGCATTATAGATAGAGGCAGTCTCTCAAGCAACGATAGAATGATATTACAACAAGTGATATAAATCCAGAGGAACCACAGAGAAAGAGAATACTTACAGTAGCAAGAATACTTGCAGTGTAAACAGGTCCCTGTCACCTTTGTGTAAAAACTTCCATGGTAACACACATACACTTATTCTCAAGTCGAGCCAAATAGCCCCATTTGGAACCACAGACTTTGTGACAATAATACTAATCCTAATACACTATTTGTTATTTAGCAGGCAAAGTACAGAAATAATTATACCCCTTTTCCACTAAAATGACGGGTCTGACCCAGGATTTTTTACCCGGAATTTTCCCGGGTCATACCTGGCTTAGACCCCGTTTCCTGTGCACACTCGTCCCGGGTTTTTTCCGTGAAACCTCCGTTTCCACTGAACCCGGGTAAGCCCAGCAAAACCTATGGATGTTATTAAAAATGGCCTTTATTCAGGTAATTTTTAATGACATCCACATTTAATTACATTTTTAATTACATCCTTTATTATTTCTTATTATTAAAAATATATTTATTTAATTCTTATTATGTATTTTATTTATGTAATTATTATTATTATTTATTTTAATGAAATTTTTAATGACATGCTTTATTCAGGCATCACCTCTGGTCTCTGGGTGATTACATCAGGAGCCAGCACCCTGGAAGGACCAATCAGCTGCTTTGCAATTACCTGGGTCAAAAAAACAGGATCAAAACTGTTTTAACTGCAGTGTTACCGGGTTTTACCCGGTAAAACCCCTACTCGATACTCAGGAACAAATCCTGGGTCAGATGTGGTACAAAAAGGATAGGTGTATGAGGCTGTTTACAGTCTCTCCAACAATTATACCAATGAGGTATATAACAGTAATATGATATAAATGGTAATACAACACATATTCTAGATCCAGAGGATCCTTAGCAAAAGTAGTTCAGGTCTCTATCAACCCTGTAGTGTGAGAGTCTTCCTTCAATACAACAGGTCTTTCGATATACATAGTAGCTCTCATCATACAAAGCAACAATTCAGTGCCAAGGTTGTTATGTATCAAGGGTCCAACTAGTACCATTTACTGAAGTATTAATGTGACAACTTCATCAGAGGAATAGTGTAGACATTTATTCCAGTACTTATAGAATGTCATATTAATAATCAACCAAGCACAGCTGTGTGCAGTATTACCACTAACGATTCACATAAACAGTTATAATAAAACCATATGTTCGGAAGCCAGAATAAATGAGTAATATATCAAAATCAATAAAACAATCGTCTACAGATCATAGATTTAATGAAAAAAGCAATTAAGTTAAATGAATATGTTTGCTACATCAGAGCATTGTGTAATCTCATTTAATCATTCAGCCGTGTACACCAAGAGTAAACAAACTCTCAAAAGAAACATTAATTTATGTTTTATATCATGCATTAGTATTTCTGGAAATTCAAAGTGTTCACTATTAAATCCATTATCTAAAAGGAATCAGTATGTTATGCCGGCGGCTGATTAGCCGCCGGATCAAATACCGTCAGCGGCAGCCCGGCAGGTCGAAATCCTGACAGCTAAAGGTAAGTACCATAACCCTCCTCACTCCCCCCCTAACCCTCCCTTAGGGGTGCCTAACCCTAACCTCCCCCCTTAGTGTCTAACCCTAACCTCCCCCCATTAGTGCCTAAACCTAACCCCCCCTCCCCACCCCCTAAACCTAACCGTCCCGAGGGGTGCCTAACCCTAACCCCCCCCCCCAGTTGTGCCAAAGCCTAACCCCCCCCCTTCCCTACCCTAACCCTCCCGGGGGGTGCCGCACCCTAAGTCCCCCTAGTGGTCCCTCATCCCCCTGCGGCTAGATGATAAGACACCTAGAATACTTTCGTTCAGTATGCCGGGTGTCGGGATTCCGTAGTGGGGCTAATGATAGGCGACGGAATTTCGAAGCCTATCTTTAGTCCCATGTCGGGATTTTGGCTGGCGGGATAGCGCATGCCAGTATCCTGACTGCATTCCATATACAAACATAAACCACAAGCTATCCCAATGAGTCACTTATAGATGCCATTTATAAATACTACTTGTTTTAGATTAAAAGTAGATTAATTTGTAAAAGACATACAGATGCTCATTGGGTTAGAGTAGTTTATGTTTGCTTATGATTGGACTATGATAAGTTAAATCTGCTAACATTTCATTCTGGGGTATTGCTAGTGGAAGAATAAAAGTATGTCTGGAGACTCCTACCAGACTGATTTGCCCATCAGTGCTGTAATCTCACCTATGGTGCCTGGGTTGAAAGGCTGAATAGCTGCAAAATAAACCATACAGCTGATTGTGTGTCAAATTTAAACAATATTTAGGTTTGAGTTTGTAAGATTCTCATTGAAAGTTTCACCTAATATTTGGAGTTTTCACAGTATTGTGGGGGTAGTTTTCCATTGTTTCAAGCTACAACTGGAACCCATACTTTAAAAAAAGGTCTCTAAAAAGTATTGTATTATCTTAGCATGAACATTAATCCTCACAATCCTTTGTGACACTGAAGAATGATGCTTTATCTCGTGCTAATATGTTACCCTTTTATGTACAGTATTGCTTGAAGCTTTAAGTTGCCTTATTTAGGTCTGTGACACTTTGATGCTCCTCCATATGGGCACACTGGCATGCAGTTCTCTATTTTAGCATTGCACTGTTGTTCTGTTCTGTCTTTTTTGATATGCTGGACTTAAAGCTTTTGTTTTGTAATGCAATACTTTAATAAAAATATATTTGACACAGTTTTACACAGAAACAAAATCAGAAAGGAATGGACAGGAAAGGAACAGTCTGTTGGGCGTCTTTGCTGGAGGAATTTGTCCTTCCACTTAATTATGCCTTTATAATTATCATGTAACTTCACACCAATTGCAGACACTACTAGTGAAAAATAAGCATCATTTATTAATGTATCGTTAAGTTTAATACCCAAATTTCAACCGACTAAAGAACTGTGGGGCTAATTCAGCATTGCACACTAGTGCAATACTGAATGCAGATTCACAATAATTATGTGCAGAACGTGTCATGCGTGATCGCACGCAGCCCCTGTTATGCCCCTGGCTGATTGACAGACCGAGGCATTTAAGAGGCGGTGCAGGGGCGGTGATGGCCGGCATATCTGGAAACAGGGGTGTGTCGGACCCGTTTTCTGGGAGTGGCAAGGCCAGGGGCTGCGCCCACGGATGCTCAGATGGCCGGCAGCCCAGCGCTGTCCACGGTCACAAGAGTTATCCCAGCCTGCGACCATTGTTGCAATGCTGGGATCACAAATACAGCAGGGGGTGTCAGACACCTCTTGCTGCATTTGCATATTTTCAAAGAAGGAATTGCTAAGCTGCTTTCGTGCAATTTAGCAATTCCGTCCACTACTAAATCACTCCCTGTGTTTCTATTTTTCCCTTCTCCCATCCTCTGTGTACACAAAAGCATCACATAATTGCCAATGTTCCCAGAAGAAGTTCAAGAAAAACTGTACAACTGGACAGGTGAATTACTGGAGAAGAGACAAGCTGCCAATTAACTTAGACTGCATACAAACATAGCAAGCATGGAGTTTGAAGGCGCCAAACATAGGGATGACTGAAAGTATAGTGTATACAAATGGGATTTATATTAAATGACAGAGCATAAGCTATGCTTCTAGCATTACATTTCTGTGTAAGATTCCTCCTGCATTCTCTATGAAGTTCATGTGTTTGGACCATACTTGCCTAATTTTTTGAGAAAGCATTTCAGGCAGATTGTGAAAACAACACCTATGCCAGCAGAAGTGTAGAGGACTTGTCCTGCTCCATCTGAGAGACTCATTATGTAATTGACTTACATCCAACTGTAAATGAGCTTTAAAGCAGTTACATAGTACAGCCATGAGTGAGCTGGAGAGCGGTGGGCATTTTCTTTGTAGCACATAGCCTCGTTAGTCATCTCCTCAGTGTTTCCACCATAGCAAGCAGAGAGTGATGACACTGTGGGGCCTATGTATCAAGCCGTTTTTTACATAAATTATGCAGAAACTGCAGTTTCTGCATAATTTTATGTATTGTTCCTATGTACTAATGGCACAATGCAGGAGATTTTGCAGAAATCTCTGGCAAAGTGCTAATTAACACTTCAGATCGAAGTCCCCATTATTATCAAAGGGGACTACGATCTGACCCCTATGTACTAAACTACAAAAAGCGATACTTTTCAGAGTTTAGCCCCCGTAGTTTACACCATCTTCAGATGCTGTTAACTACTGTTTGCCTATGGGGCTCCCGATGCAAGCCATGGGCAGTCCAGGAAGCTGACGCTGTGTCAGCTTTCCCCGGGGAAGTCTTTCACTTCAGTGAAAAACTTCTCAGAAATTCCAGGGATATAACTAACGGGGAGAGCGGTTACTGCAACCAATGTCCCTGCGAGTTCCCAGTAGTACATAGCCGAGATATTTTTATTAAAATAAAGTTGGAACGTTATTAAGCGCTGCAGTGCTGCGATTATCAATACATAGACCCCTGTGTCCCTAGTCCCTACCCGGCGCCTCAGAAAGATTGTTACACTCTTCAGGAAGTCAGGGAGATCACCACGATTTCAGGGAGTCTCACTGACAAGTATGGTTTGGACTGTCCTTTCATCATGGTAGCCAATTATCCATTTATCTTGAGCTCCATGAGATTTCAAATGTGCACTATTAATTACAGAGTGAATGGAAAAGATCTTGCATGCAGCATGGGTATAAACAATGTGCTCCAGTATCACATAACATACAGTAACATCCTAGCTGATTTGGCCTAAATCACTGCATTCAACTTGCAAATTAGAGTAGCCCAGATTTTAGAAATGTGTTCCTGGACAAATCTCTGTTGTCAATATTGACCAATTTCATAATCTTTTTCTGTCTCTTGGACAATATTTTATCATATACTGTTAACTCCTAGGTTTCATATTTATTGAAGAAGAATATTTAAAGTGCAAATCACGTATGTTAAAGTTAAGGTCCGCAGAGACAGACTCACAAGTAACTAGCTTAGATACAGCCCCATTGCAGATCGGCACTTACACTCAACCCAGCAGAATAGCAACATTTATGTTAGCGGCATAGAGCTTTAAAAGTCTGCTAAACGATAAATAAAAAATGTGCGTACGATTCCTTATCTTCCTGATATGTTTCTTATATGTCCCCTGGTAATATATATATACACCCCAAGTAGGGATAAAGAAGTCTAACAATTCCTGAGCTAGAGAGATATGGGAAATCCGCTGACTTTGTCAATAATGTTCAAACACAAATCAGGTTAAGTTAAATCTACTTCCCAGTTTCAGTTGCCACAATTGACAAGATTTCAAATAAGAATTTGTTAATCTCGTTACCAAGGAAATAACATTATCTAATTACTCCGTTTCAGCTGAGGAGAGAAAGCTGTCTGTAGAATGGAAGCAATACGGCAGAATCTTCTTTGCGTACCTTAGTAAGATCCATTCCAAGCTTCAGCTGTGAGATAAGGTGGAGGATTACACTACGCTGATCATCCATGACGCCTAAATCTTTTTCCTCATTATCTTCCGTGTCCGTCAGCTCATCTTCAGCCTCCGGAGGACCAGACTAGAAATGAGAGGAGGGGAAAAACATACAGCTCCATTATCTCTTTGAAATGTCAGGAGTTTTACTGTTTCACCCAATGATTTTGTAAGCTTAGTTATTCTTTCTTTCTTACAGTACAAATCACATTATTTTCTGCATTTACTGTTTATATTTTCTAAACCCTTTCTGTGAAGTCACTTGCAAGTTAACACTCAATTGTTTTGAAAATAGTAAAGTAAGTACTTTTAGAGCTTGATGATAAGACTCACTTAGATTACACAGATTACAGTGACAAGGGCCAGATTATAAGGAGGGTAGGCCAAGGTGGCAATTCCAATGCCAACAGTGAAATTAACTGTCTGCTCTACAGCATTGAGTCTGCGTTACAGCACTATATCACCATTACATCGCTTTATATCTGCATTATAGCACTGTATCCCCATTACATCGCTGTATCTGCATTATAGCACTGTATCCCCATTACATCGCTGTATCTGCATTATAGCACTGTATCCCCATCACATAGCTGTATCTGCATTATAGCACTGTATCCCCATTACATCGCTGTATCTGCATTATAGCACTGTATCCACATTACATCGCTGTATTTGTATTATAGCACTGTATCCCCATCACATTGCTGTATCTGCATTATAGCACTGTATCCCCATCACATTGCTGTATCTGCATTATAGCACTGTATCCACATTACATCGCTGTATCTGCATTATAGCACTGTATCCCCATCACATCGCTGTATCTGCATTATAGCACTGTATCCCCATTACATAGCTGTATCTGCATTATAGCACTGTATCCACATTACATAGCTGTATCCAGGGCAGAACTATGGGAGACAATGGAGGCGGCTGCCGCCGGGCTCCAGCTCTGACGGGGCACCTCCTCCATTGTCCACAACATATTCACCCCACTTAGGACTGTAAATATGTGCCTGGAGTGTACAATACATGGCAGCCCTTCCAGGCATCTGAGAAGCGATTATACACTGGTGGATAGCTCCATGTCAGACCATCACCTGCTGCCTTCGTCTATCTATAGCCTGTCTGCATGCGAATAGCTACATTACAGTGTCAGTGTCGCTGTATCTGCATTATGGCACTGTATCCACATTACATCGCTGTATTTGCATTATAGCACTGTATCCACATAACATCGCTGTGTCTGTATTATAGCACTGTATCCACATTACATTAGCTGTATCTGCATTATAGCACTGTATCCGGATTACATAGCTGTATCTGCATTATAGCACTGTATCCACATTACATCGCTGTATCTGCATTATAGCACTCTATCCACATTACATAGCTGTATCTGCATTATAGCACTGTATCCACATAACATCGCTGTGTCTGTATTATAGCACTGTATCCCCATTACATCGCTGTATCTGTATTATAGCACTGTATCCACATTACATAGCTGTATCTGCATTATAGCACTGTATCCGCATTACATCGCTGTATCTGCATTATAGCACTGTATCCGCATTACATCACTGTATCTGCATTATAGCACTGTATCCGGATTACATAGCTGTATCTGCATTATAGCACTGTATCCACATTACATCGCTGTATCTGCATTATAGCACTCTATCCACATTATATAGCTGTATCTGCATTATAGCACTGTATCCACATTACATAGCTGTATCTGCATTATAGCACTGTATCCACATTACATCACTGTATCTGTATTATAGCACTGTATCCCCATTACATAGCTGTATCTGCATTATAGCACTGTATCCACATTACATCGCTGTATCTGCATTATAGCACTGTATCCACATTACATCGCTGTATTTGTATTATAGCACTGTATCCCCATCACATTGCTGTATCTGCATTATAGCACTGTATCCCCATCACATTGCTGTATCTGCATTATAGCACTGTATCCACATTACATCGCTGTATCTGCATTATAGCACTGTATCCCCATCACATAGCTGTATCTGCATTATAGCACTGTATCCCCATTACATAGCTGTATCTGCATTATAGCACTGTATCCACATTACATAGCTGTATCCAGGGCAGAACTATGGGAGACAATGGAGGCGGCTGCCGCCGGGCTCCAGCTCTAACGGGGCACCTCCTCCATTGTCCACAACATATTCACCCCACTTAGGACTGTAAATATGTGCCTGGAGTGTACAATACATGGCAGCCCTTCCAGGCATCTGAGAAGCGATTATACACTGGTGGATAGCTCCATGTCAGACCATCACCTGCTGCCTTCGTCTATCTATAGCCTGTCTGCATGCGAATAGCTACATTACAGTGTCAGTGTCGCTGTATCTGCATTATGGCACTGTATCCACATTACATCGCTGTATTTGCATTATAGCACTGTATCCACATAACATCGCTGTGTCTGTATTATAGCACTGTATCCACATTACATCGCTGTATCTGTATTAGCACCGTATCCACATTACATCGCTGTATCTGCATTATAGCACTGCGTCTGCGTTACAGCATTGTATCCAAATTACATAGCTGTATCTGTATTATAGCACTGTATCCACATTACATAGCTGTATCTGCATTATAGCACTGTATCCACATTACATCGCTGTATCTGTATTATAGCACTGTATCCACATTACATAGCTGTATCTGCATTATAGCACTGTATCCGCATTACATCGCTGTATCTGCATTATAGCACTGTATCCGCATTACATCACTGTATCTGCATTATAGCACTGTATCCGGATTACATAGCTGTATCTGCATTATAGCACTGTATCCACATTACATCGCTGTATCTGCATTATAGCACTCTATCCACATTATATAGCTGTATCTGCATTATAGCACTGTATCCACATTACATAGCTGTATCTGCATTATAGCACTGTATCCACATTACATCACTGTATCTGTATTATAGCACTGTATCCCCATTACATAGCTGTATCTGCATTATAGCACTGTATCCACATTACATCGCTGTATCTGCATTATAGCACTGTATCCACATTACATCGCTGTATTTGTATTATAGCACTGTATCCCCATCACATTGCTGTATCTGCATTATAGCACTGTATCCCCATCACATTGCTGTATCTGCATTATAGCACTGTATCCACATTACATCGCTGTATCTGCATTATAGCACTGTATCCCCATCACATAGCTGTATCTGCATTATAGCACTGTATCCCCATTACATAGCTGTATCTGCATTATAGCACTGTATCCACATTACATAGCTGTATCCAGGGCAGAACTATGGGAGACAATGGAGGCGGCTGCCGCCGGGCTCCAGCTCTAACGGGGCACCTCCTCCATTGTCCACAACATATTCACCCCACTTAGGACTGTAAATATGTGCCTGGAGTGTACAATACATGGCAGCCCTTCCAGGCATCTGAGAAGCGATTATACACTGGTGGATAGCTCCATGTCAGACCATCACCTGCTGCCTTCGTCTATCTATAGCCTGTCTGCATGCGAATAGCTACATTACAGTGTCAGTGTCGCTGTATCTGCATTATGGCACTGTATCCACATTACATCGCTGTATTTGCATTATAGCACTGTATCCACATAACATCGCTGTGTCTGTATTATAGCACTGTATCCACATTACATCGCTGTATCTGTATTAGCACCGTATCCACATTACATCGCTGTATCTGCATTATAGCACTGCGTCTGCGTTACAGCATTGTATCCAAATTACATAGCTGTATCTGTATTATAGCACTGTATCCACATTACATAGCTGTATCTGCATTATAGCACTGTATCCACATTACATCACTGTATCAGCATTATAGCACTGTATCCCCATTACATCGCTGTATCTGTATTATAGCACTGTATCCACATTACATCGCTGTATCTGTATTATAGCACTGTATCCACAATACATCGCTGTATCTGTATTATAGCAATGTATCCACAATACATCGCTGTATCTGTATTATAGCAATGTATCCAAATTACATTACTGTATCTGCATTATAGCACTGTATCCATATTACATTGCTGTATCTGCATTATAGCACTGTATCCACATTACGTCGCTGTATCTGCATTATAGCACTGTATCCACATTACGTCGCTGTATCTGCATTATAGCACTGTATCCACATTACATCACTGTATCTGTATTATAGCACTGTATCCACATTACATAGCTGTATCTGCATTATAGCACTGTATCCACATTACATCGCTGTATCTGTATTATAGCACTGTAGTCACATTACATAGCTGTATCTGCATTATAGAACTGTATCCACATTACATCACTGTATCTGTATTATAGCACTGTATCCCCATTACATAGCTGTATCTGCATTATAGCACTGTATCCACATTACATCGCTGTATCTGCATTATAGCACTGTATCCACATTACATCGCTGTATCTGTATTATAGCACTGTAGTCACATTACATAGCTGTATCTGCTTTATAGCACTGTATCAACCCCTGTGTCTGCGTTACAGCACTGGGGCTGATACTGAGCTGGGAGCAAAGCACAAAAAAGGAGTAACTTTGCACCTGGACCAACCATGCTGCAATACAAGGGGTGCAATTACATTTATTTCTTTTTGCATGCAGATAAATACTGGCTACTTTTGCATGTAGCCCACAAATGCTGTACAGCTTTATTTTTACATTGCAATTTAGATTTGAGCTAGGACACACCCCTCCAAATATAAATCTCTCTGCACATTTTACATCAGCCCCAGCTGCAGGGCAGCATGGTTATGCCCGGGTATAAAGTTACTCCTTTTTTTCTTTTTTGCTTTGCTCCCAAATCATAATTACCCCATGTGTCTGCATTACAGCATTGTGTCTGCATTACAACCAGGTGCCTGCATTACAGCACGGTGTCTGCATTACAGCACGGTGTCTGCATTACAGCACGGTGTCTGCATTACAGCACGGTGTCTGCATTACAGCACGGTGTCTGCATTACAGCACGGTGTCTGCATTACAGCACGGTGTCTGCATTACAGCACGGTGTCTGCATTACAGCACGGTGTCTGCATTACAGCACGGTGTCTGCATTACAGCACGGTGTCTGCATTACAGCACGGTGTCTGCATTACAGCACGGTGTCTGCATTACAGCACGGTGTCTGCATTACAGCACGGTGTCTGCATTACAGCACGGTGTCTGCATTACAGCATTGTGACTGCATTACAGCACGGTGTCTGCATTACAGCACGGTGTCTGCATTACAGCATTGTGTCTGCATTACAGCATTGTGTCTGCATTACAGCATGGTGCCTGCATTACAGTATGGTGACTGCATTACAGCATTGTGACTGCATTACAGCACGGTGTCTGCATTACAGCACGGTGTCTGCATTACAGCATGGTGCCTGCATTACAGCATGGTGCCTGCATTACAGCACGGTGTCTGCATTACAGCACGGTGTCTGCATTACAGGATTGTGTCTGCATTACAGCACTCTGTCTGCAATACAGCATTGTGCCTGCATTACAGCACTGTGTCTGCATTACAGCATTGTGCCTGCATTACAGCATTGTGCCTGCATTACAGCATTGTGCCTGCATTACAGCATGGTGTCTGCATTACAGCATTCCAGGCTTGCCTACCCTCCCGATTTGGCCAGGAGCCTCCCGATTTTCCGGTGCCGCTCCCGGCCCCCCGGAAAGGCAGGCAAGCCTCCCGGAAGCCTGCGGCCCTCCAGGCAACCCCCCTGAAAAGATTAGAAACCCGCGCAGCAGGGGAGCCGGTGACGCGATTCGCGGTGAATCGTGTCATCGCGGCCCCGCCCCCTGCTTCACACTGCCGAAAATAATGGCATTGTGAAGAGGGGCGGAGCCACGATGACGCGATCATGCGGCTCCACCCCAATGCACCACCAACTGTCTGGCCCGCCCCCGGCTCCACCCCCAATGACCGCCCCCGCCCCCCCGCTGTTAGCCGACAATCAGCTCCCTCCCGGAAGGCTGGAGCTGATTGTCGGCAAGTATGCAGCATTGTGCCTGCTTTACAACAGGGTGCCTGCATTACAGCACGGTGTCTGGATTACAGGATTGTGTCTGCATTACAGCACTCTATCTGCATTACAGCATGGTGCCTGCATTACAGCATTGTGTCTGCATTACAGCAGGGTGCCTGCATTACAGCAGGGTGCATGCATTACAGCATTGTGTCTGCATTACAGCATGCATTACAGCATTGTGTCTGCATTACAGCATTGTGCCTGCATTACAGCACTGTGTCTGCATTACAGCACTGTGTCTGCATTACAGCACTGTGTCTGCATTACAGCATGATGTCTGCATTACAGCATTGTGCCTGTATTACAGCATTGTGTCTGCATTACAGCATGCATTACAGCATTGTGTCTGCATTACAGCATTGTGCCTGCATTACAGCATTGTGTCTGCATTAAAGCACTGTGTCTGCATTAAAGCACTGTGTCTGCATTAAAGCATTGTGCCTGCATTACAGCACTGTGTCTGCATTACAGCATTGTGCCTGCATTACAGCATTGTGCCTGCATTACAGCATTGTGCCTGCATTACAGCATGGTGTCTGCATTACAGCATTGCAGGCTTGCCTACCCTCCCGATTTGGCCGGGAGTCTCCCGATTTTCCGGTGCCGCTCCCGGCCCCCCGGAAAGGCAGGCAAGCCTCCCGGAAGCCTCCGGCCCTCCAGGCAACCCCCCTGAAAAAATTAGAAACCCGCGCAGCGGGGGAGCCGAAAATAATGGCATTGTGAAGAGGGGCGGAGCCACGATGACGCGATCATGAGGCTCCACCACCGGCTACCCCCCCAATGCACCACCAACTGGCTGGCCCGCCCCCGGCTCCGCCCCCAATGACCGTCCCGGCCCCCCGCTGTTAGCCGACAATCAGCTCCCTCCCGGAAGGCTGGAGCTGATTGTCGGCAAGTATGCAGCATTGTGTCTGCATTACAGCATGGTGCCTGCATTACAGCATGGTGCCTGCATTACAGCATGGTGCCTGCATTACAGCATTGTGACTGCATTACAGCACGGTGTCTGCATTACAGGATGGTGTCTGCATTACAGCATGGTGTCTGTATTACAGCATGGTGTCTGCATTACAGCATGGTGTCTGCATTACAGCATGGTGTCTGCATTACAGCATAGTGTCTGCATTACAGCCTTGCCTACCCTCCCGATTTGGCCGGGAGCCTCCCGATTTTCCGGTGCCGCTCCCGGCCCCCCAGAAAGGCAGGCAAGCCTCCCGGAAGCCTCCGGCCCTCCAGACAACCCCCCTGAAAAGATTAGAAACCCGCGCAGCGGGGGAGCCGGTGACGCGATTCGCGCTGAATCGCGTCATCGCGGCCCCGCCCCCTGCTTCACACTGCCGAAAATAACGGCATTGTGAAGAGGGGCGGAGCCACGATGACGCGATCATGCGGCTCCACCCCCGGCTCCCCCCCAATGCACCACCAACTGGCTGGCCCGCCCCCGGCTCCGCCCCCAATGACTGTCCCCGCCCCCCCGCTGTTAGCCGACAATCAGCTCCCTCCCGGAAGGCTGGAGCTGTTTGTCGGCAAGTATGCAGCATTGTGTCTGCTTTACAACAGGGTGCATGCATTACAGCACTGTGTTTGCTTACAGCACGGTGTCTGCATTACAGCACGGTGTCTGCATTACAGCACGGTGCCTGCATTACAGCACGGTGCCTGCATTACAGCACGGTGCCTGCATTACAGCACGGTGCCTGCATTACAGCACGGTGCCTGCATTACAGCACTCTGTCTGCATTACAGCACTCTGTCTGCATTACAGCACTCTGTCTGCATTACAGCACTCTGTCTGCATTACAGCACTCTGTCTGCATTACAGCACTCTGTCTGCATTACAGCACTCTGTCTGCATTACAGCACTCTGTCTGCATTACAGCACTCTGCATTACAGCATGGTGCCTGCATTACAGCATTGTGACTGCATTACAGCACGGTGTCTGCATTACAGGATTGTGTCTGCATTACAGCATTGTGCCTGCATTACAGCACTGTGTTTGCATTACAGTACGGTGTCTGCATTACAGCAATGTGTCTGCATTACAACACAAGGTCTGCATTACAGCATGGTGCCTGCATTACAGCATTGTGTCTGCATTACAGCATTGTGTCTGCATTACAGCATTGTGTCTGCATTACAGCACGGTGTCTGAATTACAGCACGGTGTCTGAAATACAGCATTGTGTCTGCAATACAGCATTGTGTCTGCATTACAGCATTGTGTGCATTACAGCATGGTGTCTGCATTACAGCATGGTGTCTGCATTACAGCATTGTGTCTGCATTACAGCATGGTGTCTGCATTACAGCATGGTGTCTGCATTACAGCATGGTGTCTGCATTACAGCATGGTGTCTGCATTATAGCATGGTGTCTGCATTACAGCATGGTGTCTGCATTACAGGATTGTGTCTGCATTACAGGATTGTGTCTGCATTACAGAATTGTGTCTGCATTACAGCATTGTGCCTGCATTACAGCATTGTGACTGCATTACAGCAGGGTGCCTGCATTACAGCATTGTGACTGCATTACAGCAGGGTGCCTGCATTACAGCAGGGTGCCTGCATTACAGCATTATGTCTGAATTACAGCACGGTGTCTGAATTACAGCACGGTGTCTGCAATACAGCATTGTGTCTGCAATACAGCGTTGTGTCTGCATTACAGCACGATGTCTGCATTACAGCATTGTGTGCATTACAGCATTGTGTCTGCATTACAGCATTGTGCCTGCATTATAGCATTGTGTCTGCATTATAGTATTGTGTCTGCATTACAGCACTGTGTCTGCATTACAGCATGATGTCTGTATTACAGCATTGTGTCTGCATTACAGCATGCATTACAGCATTGTGTCTGCATTAAAGCACTGTGTCTGCATTACAGCATTATGCCTGCATTACAGCATTATGCCTGCATTACAGCATTATGCCTGCATTACAGCACGGTGTCTGCATTACAGCACGATGTCTGCATTACAGCACGGTGTCTGCATTACAGCATGGTGTCTGCATTACAGCATGGTGTCTGCATTACAGCATGGTGTCTGCATTACAGCATGGTGTCTGCATTACAGCATGGTGTCTGCATTACAGCATTGCAGGCTTGCCTACCCTCCCGATTTGGCCGGGAGCCTCCCGATTTTCCGGTGCCGCTCCCGGCCCCCCGGAAAGGCAGGCAAGCCTCCCGGAAGCCTCCGGCCCTCCAGGCAACCCCCCTGAAAAGATTAGAAACCCGCGCAGCGGGGCAGCCGGTGACGCGATTCGCGCTGAATCGCGTCATCGTGGTCCCGCCCCCTGCTTCACACTGCAGAAAATAATGGCATTGTGAAGAGGGGCGGAGCCACGATGACGCGATCATGTGGCTCCACCCCCGGCTCCACCCCCAATGCACCACCAACTGGCTGGCCCGCCCCCGGCTCCGCCCCCAATGACCGTCCCGGCCCCCCGCTGTTAGCCGACAATCAGCTCCCTCCCGGAAGGCTGGAGCTGATTGTCGGCAAGTATGCAGCATTGTGTCTGCATTACAGCATGGTGTCTGCATTACAGCATTGTGACTGCATTACAGCACGGTGTCTGCATTACAGCATTGTGTCTGCATTACAGCATTGTGTCTGCATTACAGCACTCTGTCTGCATTACAGCATTGTGACTGCAATACAGCACTGTGTCTGCATTACAGCACTGTGCCTGCATTACAGCACTGTGCCTGCATTACAGCACTGTGTCTGCATTACAGCACTGTGTCTGCATTACAGCACTGTGTTTGCATTACAGTACGGTGTATGCATTACAGCAATGTGTCTGCATTAACACAATGTCTGCATTACAGCATGGTGTCTGCATTACAGCATTGTGTCTGCATTACAGCATGGTGCCTGCATTACAGCATGGTGCCTGCATTACAGCATGGTGCCTGCATTACAGCATGGTGCCTGCATTACAGCATTGTGACTGCATTACAGCACGGTCTCTGCATTACAGGATTGTGTCTGCATTACAGCATGGTGCCTGCATTACAGCATGGTGACTGCATTACAGCATGGTGCCTGCATTACAGCACGGTGTCTGGATTACAGGATTGTATCTGCATTACAGCATGGTGCCTGCATTACAGCATTGTGTCTGCATTACAGCATTGTGTTTGCATTACAGCACGGTGTCTGAATTACAGCACGGTGTCTGAATTACAGCACGGTGTCTGAATTACAGCACGGTGTCTGAATTACAGCACGGTGTCTGAATTACAGCACGGTGTCTGAATTACAGCACGGTGTCTGAATTACAGCACGGTGTCTGAATTACAGCACGGTGTCTGAATTACAGCACGGTGTCTGAATTACAGCACGGTGTCTGAATTACAGCACGGTGTCTGCATTACAGCACGGTGTCTGCATTACAGCACGGTGTCTGCATTACAGCATTGTGTGCATTACAGCATTGTGTGCATTACAGCATGGTGTCTGCATTACAGCATGGTGTCTGCATTACAGCATGGTGTCTGCATTACAGCATGGTGTCTGCATTACAGCATGGTGTCTGCATTACAGCATGGTGTCTGCATTACAGCATGGTGTCTGCATTACAGCATGGTGTCTGCATTACAGCATGGTGTCTGCATTACAGCATGGTGTCTGCATTACAGCATGGTGTCTGCATTACAGCATGGTGTCTGCATTACAGCATGGTGTCTGAATTACAGCATGGTGTCTGAATTACAGCATGGTGTCTGAATTACAGCATGGTGTCTGCATTACAGCATTGTGCCTGTATTACAGCATTGTGCCTGTATTACAGCATTGTGTCTGCATTACAGCATTGTGTCTGCATTACAGCATGATGTCTGCTTTACAGCATTGTGCCTGTATTACAGCATTGTGTCTGCATTACAGCATGCATTACAGCATTGTGTCTGCATTACAGAATTGTGCCTGCATTACAGCAGTGTTTCTGCATTACAGTATTGTGCCTGCATTACAGCATTGTGCTTGCATTACAGCACTGTGTCTGCATTACAGCATTGTGCCTGCATTACAGCATTGTGTCTGCATTACAGCATTGTGTCTGCATTACAGCATGCATTACAGCATTGTGTCTGCATTACAGCATTGTGCCGGCATTATAGCATTGTGTCTGCATTACAGCACTGTGTCTGCATTACAGCACTGTGTCTGCATTACAGCATGATGTCTGCATTACAGCATTGTGCCTGTATTACAGCATTGTGTCTGCATTACAGCATGCATTACAGCATTGTGTCTGCATTACAGCATTGTGCCTGCATTACAGCATTGTGTCTGCATTAAAGCACTGTGTCTGCATTACAGCATTGTGCCTGCATTACAGCACTGTGTCTGCATTACAGCATTGTGCCGGCATTACAGCATGGTGTCTGCATTACAGCATTGTGTCTGCATTACAGCATTGCAGGCTTGCCTACCCTCCCGATTTGGCCGGGAGCCTCCCGATTTTCCGGTGCTGCTCCCGGCCCCCCGGAAAGGCAGGCAAGCCTCCCGGAAGCCTCCGGCCCTCCAGGCAACCCCCCTGAAAAGATTAGAAACCCGTGCAGCGGGGGAGCCGAAAATAATGGCATTGTGAAGAGGGGCGGAGCCACGACGCGATCATGAGGCTAAACCCCCGGCTCCCCCCCAATGCACCACCAACTGGCTGGCCCGCCCCCGGCTCCGCCCCCAATGACTGTCCCCGCCCCCCCGCTGTTAGCCGACAATCATCTCCCTCAAGGAAGGCTGGAGCTGATTGTCGGCAAGCATTACAGCACTGTGTTTGCTTACAGCACTGTGTCTGCATTACAGCACGGTGTCTGCATTACAGCACGGTGCCTGCATTACAGCACGGTGTCTGCATTACAGCACGGTGTTTGCATTACAGTACGGTGTCTGCATTACAGCAATGTGTCTGCATTACAACACAATGTCTGCATTTCAGCATGGTGTCTGCATTACAGCATTGTGTCTGCATTACAGCATGGTGCCTGCATTACAGCATTGTGACTGCATTACAGCACGGTGTCTGCATTACAGGATTGTGACTGTATTACAGCATTGTGTCTGCATTACAGCATGCATTACAGCATTGTGTCTGCATTACAGCATTGTGCCTGCATTACAGCATTGTGTCTGCATTAAAGCACTGTGTCTGCATTACAGCATTGTGCCTGCATTACAGCACTGTGTCTGCATTACAGCATGGTGCCTGCATTACAGCATTGTGACTGCATTACAGCATGGTTCCTGCATTACAGCATTGTGACTGCATTACAGCACGGTGTCTGCATTACAGGATTGTGTCTGCATTACAGCACTCTATCTGCATTACAGCATGGTGCCTGCATTACAGCATTGTGTTTGCATTACAGCACGTTGTCTGAATTACAGCATTGTGTCTGCAATACAGCATTCTGTCTGCATTACAGCACGATGTCTGCATTACAGCATTGTGTCTGAATTACAGCACGGTGTCTGCATTACAGCATTGTGTCTGAATTACAGCACGGTGTCTGCATTACAGCATTTTGCCTGTATTACAGCATTGTGTCTGCATTACAGCATGCATTACAGCATTGTGTCTGCATTACAGCATTGTGCCTGCATTATAGCACTGTGTCTGCATTACAGCATGATGTCTGCATTACAGCATTGTGCCTGTATTACAGCATTGTGTCTGCATTACAGCATGCATTACAGCATTGTGTCTGCATTACAGCATTGTGCCTGCATTACAGCATTGTGTCTGCATTAAAGCACTGTCTGCATTACAGCATTGTGCCTGCATTACAGCACTGTGTCTGCATTACAGCACTGTGCCTGCATTACAGCACGGTGTCTGCATTACAGCATGGTGTCTGCATTACAGCATGGTGTCTGCATTACAGCATGGTGTCTGCATTACAGCATGGTGTCTGCATTACAGCATGGTGTCTGCATTACAGCATGGTGTCTGCATTACAGCATGCATTACAGCATTGTGTCTGCATTACAGCATTGTGCCTGCATTATAGCATTGTGTCTGCATTACAGCACTGTGTCTGCATTACAGCACTGTGTCTGCATTACAGCATGATGTCTGCATTACAGCATGATGTCTGCATTACAGCATTGTGTCTGCATTACAGCATGCATTACAGCATTGTGCCTGCATTACAGCATTGTGTCTGCATTAAAGCACTGTGTCTGCATTAAAGCACTGTTTCTGCATTACAGCATTGTGCCTGCATTACAGCACTGTGTCTGCATTACAGCATTGTGCCTGCATTACAGCATTGTGTCTGCATTACAGCATGGTGTCTGCATTACAGCATGGTGTCTGTATTACAGCATTGTGTCTGCATTACAGCATTGCAGGCTTGCCTACCCTCCCGATTTGGCCGGGAGCCTCCCGATTTTCCGGTGCCACTCCCGGCCCCCCGGAAAGGCAGGCAAGCCTCCCGGAAGCCTCCGGCCCTCCAGGCAACCCCCCTGAAAAGATTAGAAACCCGCGCAGCGGGGGAGCCGGTGACGCGATTCGCGCTGAATCGCGTCATCGCGGCCCCGCCCCCTGCTTCACACTGCCGAAAATAACGGCATTGTGAAGAGGGGCGGAGCCACGATGACGCGATCATGCGGCTCCACCCCCGGCTCCCCCCCAATGCACCACCAACTGGCTGGCCCGCCCCCGGCTCCACCCCCAATGACTGTCCCCGCCCCCCCGCTGTTAGCCGACAATCAGCTCCCTCCCGGAAGGCTGGAGCTGTTTGTTGGCAAGTATGCAGCATTGTGTCTGCTTTACAACAGGGTGCCTGCATTACAGCACTGTGTTTGCTTACAGCACTGTGTCTGCATTACAGCACGGTGTCTGCATTACAGGATTGTGTCTGCATTACAGCACTGTGTTTGCATTACAGTACGGTGTCTGCATTACAGCAATGTGTCTGCATTACAACACAATGTCTGCATTACAGCACTGTGTCTGCATTACAGCACTGTGTCTGCATTACAGCACTGTGTCTGCATTACAGCACTGTGTCTGCATTACAGCACTGTGTCTGCATTACAGCACTGTGCCTGCATTACAGCACTGTGTCTGCATTACAGCACTGTGTTTGCATTACAGTACGGTGTCTGCATTACAGCAATGTGTCTGCATTAACGCAATGTCTGCATTACAGCATGGTGTCTGCATTACAGCACTCTGTCTGCATTACAGCATTGTGTCTGCATTACAGCATGGTGCCTGCATTACAGCATGGTGCCTGCATTACAGCATTGTGACTGCATTACAGCACGGTCTCTGCATTACAGGATTGTGTCTGCATTACAGCATGGTGCCTGCATTACAGCATTGTGACTGCATTACAGCACGGTGTCTGGATTACAGGATTGTGTCTGCATTACAGCACTCTATCTGCATTACAGCATGGTGCCTGCATTACAGCATTGTGTCTGCATTACAGCACTCTATCTGCATTACAGCATGGTGCCTGCATTACAGCACTGTGTCTGCATTACAGCACGGTGTTTGCATTACAGCACGGTGTCTGAATTACAGCACGGTGTCTGAATTACAGCACGGTGTCTGAATTACAGCACGGTGTCTGAATTACAGCACGGTGTCTGAATTACAGCACGGTGTCTGAATTACAGCACGGTGTCTGAATTACAGCACGGTGTCTGAATTACAGCACGGTGTCTGAATTACAGCACGGTGTCTGAATTACAGCACGGTGTCTGAATTACAGCACGGTGTCTGAATTACAGCACGGTGTCTGAATTACAGCACGGTGTCTGAATTACAGCACGGTGTCTGAATTACAGCACGGTGTCTGAATTACAGCACGGTGTCTGAATTACAGCACGGTGTCTGAATTACAGCACGGTGTCTGAATTACAGCACGGTGTCTGAATTACAGCACGGTGTCTGAATTACAGCACGGTGTCTGAATTACAGCACGGTGTCTGAATTACAGCACGGTGTCTGCATTACAGCACGGTGTCTGCATTACAGCACGGTGTCTGCATTACAGCACGGTGTCTGCATTACAGCACGGTGTCTGCATTACAGCACGGTGTCTGCATTACAGCACGGTGTCTGCATTACAGCATTGTGTGCATTACAGCATGGTGTCTGCATTACAGCATGGTGTCTGAATTACAGCATGGTGTCTGAATTACAGCATGGTGTCTGCATTACAGCATTGTGCCTGTATTACAGCATTGTGCCTGTATTACAGCATTGTGTCTGCATTACAGCATTGTGTCTGCATTACAGCATGATGTCTGCTTTACAGCATTGTGCCTGTATTACAGCATTGTGTCTGCATTACAGCATGCATTACAGCATTGTGTCTGCATTACAGAATTGTGCCTGCATTACAGCAGTGTTTCTGCATTACAGCACTGTGTCTGCATTACAGTATTGTGCCTGCATTACAGCATTGTGCTTGCATTACAGCACTGTGTCTGCATTACAGCATTGTGCCTGCATTACAGCATTGTGTCTGCATTACAGCATGGTGCCTGCATTACAGCATTGTGACTGCATTACAGCACGGTGTCTGCATTACAGGATTGTGACTGTATTACAGCATTGTGTCTGCATTACAGCATGCATTACAGCATTGTGCCTGCATTACAGCATTGTGTCTGCATTAAAGCACTGTGTCTGCATTACAGCATTGTGCCTGCATTACAGCACTGTGTCTGCATTACAGCATGGTGCCTGCATTACAGCATTGTGACTGCATTACAGCATGGTGCCTGCATTACAGCATTGTGACTGCATTACAGCACGGTGTCTGCATTACAGGATTGTGTCTGCATTACAGCACTCTATCTGCATTACAGCATGGTGCCTGCATTACAGCATTGTGTCTGCATTACAGCACGGTGTATGAATTACAGCATTGTGTCTGCAATACAGCATTCTGTCTGCATTACAGCACGATGTCTGCATTACAGCATTGTGTCTGAATTACAGCACGGTGTCTGCATTACAGCATTGTGTCTGAATTACAGCACGGTGTCTGCATTACAGCATTTTGCCTGTATTACAGCATTGTGTCTGCATTACAGCATGCATTACAGCATTGTGTCTGCATTACAGCATTGTGCCTGCATTATAGCATTGTGTCTGCATTACAGCACTGTGTCTGCATTACAGCATGATGTCTGCATTACAGCATTGTGCCTGTATTACAGCATTGTGTCTGCATTACAGCATGCATTACAGCATTGTGTCTGCATTACAGCATTGTGCCTGCATTACAGCATTGTGTCTGCATTAAAGCACTGTCTGCATTACAGCATTGTGCCTGCATTACAGCACTGTGTCTGCATTACAGCACTGTGCCTGCATTACAGCACTGTGCCTGCATTACAGCATTGTGCCTGCATTACAGCATGGTGTCTGCATTACAGCATGGTGTCTGCATTACAGCATTGTGCCTGTATTACAGCATTGTGCCTGTATTACAGCATTGTGTCTGCATTACAGCATGCATTACAGCATTGTGTCTGCATTACAGCATTGTGCCTGCATTATAGCATTGTGTCTGCATTACAGCACTGTGTCTGCATTACAGCACTGTGTCTGCATTACAGCATTGTGCCTGTATTACAGCATTGTGTCTGCATTACAGCATGCATTACAGCATTGTGTCTGCATTACAGCATTGTGCCTGCATTATAGCATTGTGTCTGCATTACAGCACTGTGCCTGCATTACAGCACTGTGCCTGCATTACAGCACTGTGTCTGCATTACAGCATGATGTCTGCATTACAGCATTGTGTCTGCATTACAGCATGCATTACAGCATTGTGTCTGCATTACAGCATTGTGCCTGCATTACAGAATTGTGTCTGCATTAAAGCACTGTGTCTGCATTAAAGCACTGTGTCTGCATTACAGCATTGTGCCTGCATTACAGCACTGTTTCTGCATTACAGCATTGTGCCTGCATTACAGCATGGTGTCTGCATTACAGCATGGTGTCTGCATTACAGCATTGTGTCTGCATTACAGCATTGCAGGCTTGCCTACCCTCCCGATTTGGCCGGGAGCCTACCGATTTTCCGGTGCCGCTCCCGGCCACCCGGAAAGGCAGGCAAGCCTCCCGGAAGCCTCCGGCCCTCCAGGCAACCCCCCTGAAAAGATTAGAAACCCGCGCAGCGGGGGAGCCGGTGACGCGATTCGCGCTGAATCGCGTCATCGCGGCCCCGCCCCCTGCTTCACACTGCCGAAAATAACGGCATTGTGAAGAGGGGCGGAGCCACGATGACGCGATCATGCGGCTCCACCCCCGGCTCCCCCCCAATGCACCACCAACTGGCTGGCCCGCCCCCGGCTCCACCCCCAATGACTGTCCCCGCCCCCCCGCTGTTAGCCGACAATCAGCTCCCTCCCGGAAGGCTGGAGCTGTTTGTCGGCAAGTATGCAGCATTGTGTCTCCTTTACAACAGGGTGCCTGCATTACAGCACGGTGTCTGCATTACAGCACGGTGTCTGCATTACAGCACGGTGTCTGCATTACAGCACGGTGTCTGCATTACAGCACGGTGTCTGCATTACAGCACGGTGTCTGCATTACAGCACGGTGTCTGCATTACAGCACGGTGTCTGCATTACAGCACGGTGTCTGCATTACAGCACGGTGTCTGCATTACAGCACGGTGTCTGCATTACAGCACGGTGCCTGCATTACAACATGGTGTCTGCATTACAACACAATGTCTGCATTACAGCATGGTGTCTGCATTACAGCACTCTGTCTGCATTACAGCATTGTGTCTGCATTACAGCATGGTGCCTGCATTACAGCATGGTGCCTGCATTACAGCATTGTGACTGCATTACAGCACGGTGTCTGCATTACAGCACGGTGTCTGCATTACAGCACTGTGTTTGCATTACAGTACGGTGTCTGCATTACAGCAATGTGTCTGCATTACAACACAATGTCTGCATTACAGCATGGTGTCTGCATTACAGCACTCTGTCTGCATTACAACACTGTGTCTGCATTACAGCATGGTGCCTGCATTACAGCATTGTGATTGCATTACAGCACGGTGTCTGCATTACAGGATTGTGCCTGCATTACAGCATGGTGCCTGCATTACAGCATTGTGACTGCATTACAGCATGGTGCCTGCATTACAGCATTGTGACTGCATTACAGCACGGTGTCTGCATTACAGCACGGTATCTGCATTACAGGATTGTGTCTGCATTACAGCACTCTATCTGCATTACAGCATGGTGCCTGCTTTACAGCATTGTGTTTGCATTACAGCACGGTGTCTGAATTACAGCACGGTGTCTGCAATACAGCATTGTGTCTGCAATACAGCATTGTGTCTGCAATACAGCATTGTGTCTGCAATACAGCATTGTGTCTGCAATACAGCATTGTGTCTGCAATACAGCATTGTGTCTGCAATACAGCATTGTGTCTGCAATACAGCATTGTGTCTGCAATACAGCATTGTGTCTGCAATACAGCATTGTGTCTGCAATACAGCATTGTGTCTGCAATACAGCATTGTGTCTGCAATACAGCATTGTGTCTGCAATACAGCATTGTGTCTGCAATACAGCATTGTGTCTGCAATACAGCATTGTGTCTGCAATACAGCATTGTGTCTGCAATACAGCATTGTGTCTGCATTACAGCACGGTGTCTGCATTACAGCACGGTGTCTGCATTACAGCACGGTGTCTGCATTACAGCACGGTGTCTGCATTACAGCACGGTGTCTGCATTACAGCATTGTGTGCATTACAGCATTGTGTCTGCATTACAGCATGGTGTCTGCATTACAGCATGGTGTCTGCATTACAGCATGGTGTCTGCATTACAGCATGGTGTCTGCATTACAGCATTGTGCCTGTATTACATCATTGTGCCTGTATTACAGCATTGTGTCTGCATTACAGCATGCATTACAGCATTGTGTCTGCATTACAGCATTGTGCCTGCATTATAGCACTGTGTCTGCATTACAGCACTGTGTCTGCATTACAGCACTGTGTCTGCATTACAGCACTGTGTCTGCATTACAGCACTGTGTCTGCATTACAGCACTGTGTCTGCATTACAGCACTGTGTCTGCATTACAGCACTGTGTCTGCATTACAGCACTGTGTCTGCATTACAGCACTGTGTCTGCATTACAGCACTGTGCCTGTATTACAGCATTGTGTCTGCATTACAGCATGCATTACAGCATTGTGCCTGCATTACAGCATTGTTTCTGCATTACAGCACTGTATCTGCATTACAGTATTGTGCCTGCATTACAGCATTGTGCTTGCATTACAGCACTGTGTCTGCATTACAGCATTGTGCCTGCATTACAGCATTGTGTCTGCATTACAGCATTGTGCCTGCATTACAGCATGGGTTGAGTACAGCATGGTGTCTGCATTACAGCATGGTGCCTGCATTACAGCATTGTGACTGCATTACAGCATGGTGTCTGCATTACAGGATTGTGTCTGCATTACAGCATTGTGTCTGCATTACAGCATGGGTTGAGTACAGCATTGTGTCTGCATTACAGCATGGTGCCTGCATTACAGCATTGTGACTGCATTACAGCACGGTGTCTGCATTACAGGATTGTGTCTGCATTACAGGATTGTGTCTGCATTACAGGATTGTGTCTGCATTACAGGATTGTGTCTGCATTACGGAATTGTGCCTGCATTACAGCATTGTGACTGCATTACAACAGGGTGCCTGCATTACAGCATTGTGACTGCATTACAGCAGGGTGCCTGCATTACAGCAGGGTGCCTGCATTACAGCATTATGTCTGCATTACAGCATTGTGTTTGCATTACAGCACGGTGTCTGAATTACAGCATGGTGTCTGCAATACAGCACGATGTCTGCATTACAGCACGATGTCTGCATTACAGCATTGTGTGCATTACAGCATGGTGTCTGCATTACAGCATTGTGTCTGCATTACAGCATTGTGCCTGCATTATAGCATTGTGTCTGCATTACAGCACTGTGTCTGCATTACAGCATGATGTCTGTATTACAGCATTGTGTCTGCATTACAGCATGCATTACAGCATTGTGTCTGCATTAAAGCACTGTGTCTGCATTACAGCACTGTGTCTGCATTACAGCATTGTGCCTGCATTACAGCATGGTGTCTGCATTACAGCATGGTGTCTGCATTACAGCATTGCAGGCTTGCCTACCCTCCCGATTTGGCCGGGAGCCTCCCGATTTTCCGGTGCCGCTCCCGGCCCCCCGGAAAGGCAGGCAAGCCTCCCGGAAGCCTCCGGCCCTCCAGGCAACCCCCCTGAAAAGATTAGAAACCCGCTCAGCGGGGCAGCCGGTGACGCGATTCGCGCTGAATCGCGTCATCGCGGCCCCGCCCCCTGCTTCACACTGCCGAAAATAATGGCATTGTGAAGAGGGGCGGAGCCACAATGACGCGATCATGCGGCTCCACCCCCGGCTCCACCCCCAATGAACCACCAACTGGCTGGCCCGCCCCAGGCTCCGCCCCCAATGACCGTCCCGGCCCCCCGCTGTTAGCCGACAATCAGCTCCCTCCCGGAAGGCTGGAGCTGATTGTCGGCAAGTATGCAGCATTGTGTCTGCATTATAGCATGGTGCCTGCATTACAGCACGGTGCCTGCATTACAGCACGGTGCCTGCATTACAGCACGGTGCCTGCATTACAGCACGGTGCCTGCATTACAGCACGGTGCCTGCATTACAGCACTGTGACTGCATTACAGCAGGGTGCCTGCATTACAGCAGGGTGCCTGCATTACAGCAGGGTGCCTGCATTACAGCAGGGTGCCTGCATTACAGCACGGTGTCTGAATTACAGCACGGTGTCTGAATTACAGCACGGTGTCTGAATTACAGCACGGTGTCTGAATTACAGCACGTTGTCTGAATTACAGCACGGTGTCTGAATTACAGCAAGGTGTCTGAATTACAGCAAGGTGTCTGAATTACAGCAGTGTGTCTGCATTACAGCACGGTGTCTGCATTACAGCACGGTGTCTGCATTACAGCACGGTGTCTGCATTACAGCATGGTGTCTGCATTACAGCATGGTGTCTGCATTACAGCATGGTGTCTGCATTACAGCATTGTATCTGCATTACAGCATTGTATCTGCATTACAGCATGCATTGCAGCATTGTGTCTGCATTACAGCATTGTGCCTGCATTATAGCATTGTGTCTGCATTACAGCACTGCGTCTGCATTACAGCATGATGTCTGCATTACAGCATTGTGCCTGTATTACAGCATTGTGCCTGTATTACAGCATTGTGTCTGCATTACAGCATGCATTACAGCATTGTGTCTGCATTACAGCATTGTGCCTGCATTACAGCATTGTGTCTGCATTACAGCACTGTGTCTGCATTAAAGCACTGTGTCTGCATTAAAGCACTGTGTCTGCATTACAGCATTGTGCCTGCATTACAGCACTGTGTCTGCATTACAGCATTGTGCCTGCATTACAGCACTGTGTCTGCATTACAGCACTGTGCCTGCATTAAAGTACGGTATCTGCATTACAGCAATGTGTCTGCATTAACACAATGTCTGCATTACAGCATGGTGTCTGCATTACAGCACTCTGTCTGCATTACAGCATTGTGTCTGCATTACAGCATGGTGCCTGCATTACAGCATTGTGCTTGCATTACAGCACTGTGTCTGCATTACAGCATGATGTCTGCTTTACAGCATTCTGCCTGTATTACAGCATTGTGTCTGCATTACAGCATGCATTACAGCATTGTGTCTGCATTACAGCATTGTGTCTGCATTACAGCAGTGTTTCTGCATTACAGCACTGTGTCTGCATTACAGTATTGTGCCTGCATTACAGCATTGTGCTTGCATTACAGCACTGTGTCTGCATTACAGCATTGTGTCTGCTTTACAGCATTGTGTCTGCATTACAGCACTCTATCTGCATTACAGCACGGTGCCTGCATTACAGCACGGTGCCTGCATTACAGCACGGTGCCTGCATTACAGCATGGTGTCTGCATTACAGCACTGTGTTTGCATTACAGTACGGTGTCTGCATTACAGCAATGTGTCTGCATTACAACACAATGTCTGCATTACAGCATGGTGTCTGCATTACAGCATTGTGCCTGCATTACAGCACTGTGCCTGCATTACAGCATTGTGCCTGCATTACAGCATTGTGCCTGCATTACAGCATTGTGCCTGCATTACAGCATGGTGCCTGCATTACAGCATGGTGCCTGCATTACAGCACGGTGCCTGCATTACAGCATGATGTCTGCTTTACAGCATTCTGCCTGTATTACAGCATTGTGTCTGCATTACAGCATGCATTACAGCATTGTGTCTGCATTACAGCATTGTGTCTGCATTACAGCAGTGTTTCTGCATTACAGCACTGTGTCTGCATTACAGTATTGTGCCTGCATTACAGCATTGTGCTTGCATTACAGCACTGTGTCTGCATTACAGCTTTGTGTCTGCATTACAGCACTCTATCTGCATTACAGCACGGTGTCTGCATTACAGCACGGTGCC
This sequence comes from Taudactylus pleione, assembly GCA_031769625.1. NCBI lineage: Eukaryota > Metazoa > Chordata > Amphibia > Anura > Myobatrachidae > Taudactylus > Taudactylus pleione. The sequence continues at coordinate 29,280,357 of JAUIMM010000052.1, forward strand.
TGCATTACAGCACGGTGCATGCATTACAGCACGGTGCCTGCATTACAGCACGGTGCCTGCATTACAGCATGGTGTCTGCATTACAGCACTGTGTTTGCATTACAGTACGGTGTCTGCATTACAGCAATGTGTCTGCATTACAACACAATGTCTGCATTACAGCATGGTGTCTGCATTACAGCATTGTGCCTGCATTACAGCACTGTGCCTGCATTACAGCATTGTGCCTGCATTACAGCATTGTGCCTGCATTACAGCATTGTGCCTGCATTACAGCATGGTGCCTGCATTACAGCATTGTGACTGCATTACAGCACGGTGTCTGCATTGCAGGATTGTGTCTGCATTACAGCATTGTGTCTGCATTACAGCATTGTGCCTGCATTACAGCACTGTGTTTGCATTACAGTACGGTGTCTGCATTACAACACAATGTCTGCATTACAGCATGGTGTCTGCATTACAGCACTCTGTCTGCATTACAGCATTGTTTCTGCATTACAGCATGGTGCCTGCATTACAGCATTGTGATTGCATTACAGCACGGTGTCTGCATTACAGGATTGTGTCTGCATTACAGCACGGTGCCTGCATTACAGCACGGTGCCTGCATTACAGCACGGTGTCTGAATTACAGCACGGTGTCTGAATTACAGCACGGTGTCTGAATTACAGCACGGTGTCTGAATTACAGCACGGTGTCTGAATTACAGCACGGTGTCTGAATTACAGCAAGGTGTCTGAATTACAGCAAGGTGTCTGAATTACAGCACGGTGTCTGCATTACAGCATGGTGTCTGCATTACAGCATGGTGTCTGCATTACAGCATGGTGTCTGCATTACAGCATTGTGCCTGCATTACAGCATTGTATCTGCATTACAGCATTGTATCTGCATTACAGCATGCATTGCAGCATTGTGTCTGCATTACAGCATTGTGCCTGCATTATAGCATTGTGTCTGCATTACAGCACTGTGTCTGCATTACAGCATGATGTCTGCATTACAGCATGATGTCTGAATTACAGCATTGTGCCTGTATTACAGCATTGTGCCTGTATTACAGCATTGTGTCTGCATTACAGCATGCATTACAGCATTGTGTCTGCATTACAGCATTGTGCCTGCATTACAGCATTGTGTCTGCATTACAGCACTGTGTCTGCATTACAGCACTGTGTCTGCATTAAAGCACTGTGTCTGCATTAAAGCACTGTGTCTGCATTACAGCACTGTGCCTGCATTACAGCACTGTGTCTGCATTACAGCACTGTGCCTGCATTACAGCACTGTGCCTGCATTACAGCACTGTGCCTGCATTACAGTACGGTGTCTGCATTACAGCAATGTGTCTGCATTAACACAATGTCTGCATTACAGCATGGTGTCTGCATTACAGCACTCTGTCTGCATTACAGCATTGTGTCTGCATTACAGCATGGTGCCTGCATTACAGCATTGTGCTTGCATTACAGCACTGTGTCTGCATTACAGCATGATGTCTGCTTTACAGCATTGTGCCTGTATTACAGCATTGTGTCTGCATTACAGCATGCATTACAGCATTGTGTCTGCATTACAGAATTGTGCCTGCATTACAGCAGTGTTTCTGCATTACAGCACTGTGTCTGCATTACAGTATTGTGCCTGCATTACAGCATTGTGCTTGCATTACAGCACTGTGTCTGCATTACAGCATTGTGTCTGCATTACAGCATTGTGCCTGCATTACAGCATGGTGCCTGCATTACAGCACTCTGTCTGCATTACAGCAATGTGTCTGCATTACAACACAATGTCTGCATTACAGCATGGTGTCTGCATTACAGCACTCTGTCTGCATTACAGCATTGTGTCTGCATTACAGCATGGTGCCTGGATTACAGCATTGTGATTGCATTACAGCACGGTGTCTGCATTACAGGATTGTGTCTGCATTACAGCACGGTGCCTGCATTACAGCATTGTGACTGCATTACAGCATGGTGCCTGCATTACAGCATTGTGACTGCATTACAGCACGGTGTCTGCATTACAGCACGGTGTCTGCATTACAGGATTGTGTCTGCATTACAGCACTCTATCTGCATTACAGCATGGTGCCTGCATTACAGCATTGTGTCTGCATTACAGCATTGTGTTTGCATTACAGCACGGTGTTTGCATTACAGCACGGTGTCTGAATTACAGCACGGTGTCTGAATTACAGCACGGTGTCTGAATTACAGCACGGTGTCTGAATTACAGCACGGTGTCTGAATTACAGCACGGTGTCTGAATTACAGCACGGTGTCTGAATTACAGCACGGTGTCTGAATTACAGCACGGTGTCTGCAATACAGCACTGTGTCTGCAATACAGCATTGTGTCTGCAATACAGCATTGTGTCTGCAATACAGCATTGTGTCTGCATTACAGCACGGTGTCTGCATTACAGCATTGTGTGCATTACAGCATTGTGTGCATTACAGCATGGTGTCTGCATTACAGCATTGTGCCTGTATTACATCATTGTGCCTGTATTACAGCATTGTGTCTGCATTACAGCATGCATTACAGCATTGTGTCTGCATTACAGCACTGTGTCTGCATTACAGCACTGTGTCTGCATTACAGCATGATGTCTGCATTACAGCATTGTGCCTGTATTACAGCATTGTGCCTGTATTACAGCATTGTGTCTGCATTACAGCATGCATTACAGCATTGTGCCTGCATTACAGCATTGTTTCTGCATTACAGCACTGTGTCTGCATTACAGTATTGTGCCTGCATTACAGCACTGTGCTTGCATTACAGCATTGTGCCTGCATTACAGCATTGTGCCTGCATTACAGCATGGTGTCTGCATTACAGCATGGTGTCTGCATTACAGCATGGTGTCTGCATTACAGCATGGGTTGAGTACAGCATGGTGTCTGCATTATAGCATGGTGCCTGCATTACAGCATTGTGACTGCATTACAGCACGGTGTTAGCATTACAGGATTGTGCCTGCATTACAGGATTGTGTCTGCATTACAGAATTGTGTCTGCATTACAGCATTGTGCCTGCATTACAGCATTGTGACTGCATTACAGCAGGGTGCCTGCATTACAGCATTGTGACTGCATTACAGCAGGGTGCCTGCATTACAGCATTATGTCTGCATTACAGCATTGTGTTTGCATTACAGCATGTTGTCTGCAATACAGCGTTGTGTCTGCATTACAGCACGATGTCTGCATTACAGCACGGTGTGTGCATTACAGCATTGTGTGCATTACAGCATGGTGTCTGCATTACAGCATGCATTACAGCATTGTGTCTGCATTACAGCATTGTGCCTGCATTACAGCATTGTGTCTGCATTACAGCATGCATTACAGCATTGTGTCTGCATTAAAGCACTGTGTCTGCATTACAGCACTGTGTCTGCATTACAGCACTGTGCCTGCATTACAGCACGGTGTCTGCATTACAGCATGGTGTCTGCATTACAGCATGGTGTCTGCATTACAGCATGGTGTCTGCATTACAGCATTGTATCTGCATTACAGCATGCATTGCAGCATTGTGTCTGCATTACAGCATTGTGCCTGCATTATAGCATTGTGTCTGCATTACAGCACTGTGTCTGCATTACAGCATGATGTCTGCATTACAGCATTGTGCCTGTATTACAGCATTGTGTCTGCATTACAGCATGCATTACAGCATTGTGTCTGCATTACAGCATTGTGCCTGCATTACAGCATTGTGTCTGCATTACAGCACTGTGTCTGCATTAAAGCACTGTGTCTGCATTAAAGCACTGTGTCTGCATTACAGCATTGTGCCTGCATTACAGCACTGTGTCTGCATTACAGCATTGTGCCTGCATTACAGCACTGTGTTTGCATTACAGTACGGTGTCTGCATTACAGCAATGTGTCTGCATTACAACACAATGTCTGCATTACAGCATTGTGTCTGCATTACAGCATGGTGCCTGCATTACAGCATTGTGACTGCATTACAGCACGGTGTCTGCATTACAGGATTGTGTCTGGATTTCAGGATTGTGTCTGCATTACAGCACTCTATCTGCATTACAGCATGGTGCCTGCATTACAGCATTGTGTCTGCATTACAGCATTGTGTTTGCATTACAGCACGGTGTCTGAATTACAGCACGGTGTCTGAATTACAGCACGGTGTCTGAATTACAGCACGGTGTCTGAATTACAGCACGGTGTCTGCAATACAGCATTGTGTCTGCATTACAGCACGGTGTCTGCATTACAGAACGGTGTCTGCATTACAGCACGGTGTGTGCATTACAGCACGGTGTCTGCATTACAGCACGGTGTCTGCATTACAGCACGGTGTCTGCATTACAGCATGGTGTCTGAATTACAGCATGGTGTCTGAATTACAGCATGGTGTCTGAATTACAGCATGGTGTCTGAATTACAGCATGGTGTCTGCATTACAGCATTGTGCCTGCATTACAGCATTGTGCCTGCATTACAGCATTGTGTCTGCATTACAGCATTGTGCCTGCATTACAGCACTGTGTCTGCATTACAGCACTGTGTCTGCATTACAGCATGATGTCTGCTTTACAGCATTGTGCCTGTATTACAGCATTGTGTCTGCATTACAGCATGCATTACAGCATTGTGTCTGCATTACAGAATTGTGCCTGCATTACAGCAGTGTTTCTGCATTACAGCACTGTGTGTGCATTACAGTATTGTGCCTGCATTACAGCATTGTGCTTGCATTACAGCACTGTGTCTGCATTACAGCATTGTGCCTGCATTACAGCATTGTGTCTGCATTACAGCATTGTGTCTGCATTACAGCATGCATTACAGCATTGTGTCTGCATTACAGCATTGTGCCGGCATTATAGCATTGTGTCTGCATTACAGCACTGTGTCTGCATTACAGCATGATGTCTGCATTACAGCATTGTGCCTGTATTACAGCATTGTGTCTGCATTACAGCATGCATTACAGCATTGTGTCTGCATTACAGCATTGAGCCTGCATTACAGCATTGTGTCTGCATTAAAGCACTGTGTCTGCATTACAGCATTGTGCCTGCATTACAGCACTGTGTCTGCATTACAGCATTGTGCCGGCATTACAGCATTGTGTCTGCATTACAGCATGGTGTCTGCATTACAGCATTGCAGGCTTGCCTACCCTCCCGATTTGGCCGGGAGCCTCCCTATTTTCCGGTGCCGCTCCCGGCCCCCCGGAAAGGCAGGCAAGCCTCCCGGAAGCCTCCGGCCCTCCAGGCAACCCCCCTGAAAAGATTAGAAACCCGTGCAGCGGGGGAGCCGAAAATAATGGCATTGTGAAGAGGGGCGGAGCCACGACGCGATCATGAGGCTAATCCCCCGGCTCCCCCCCAATGCACCACCAACTGGCTGGCCCGCCCCCGGCTCCGCCCCCAATGACTGTCCCCGCCCCCCCGCTGTTAGCCGACAATCAGCTCCCTCAAGGAAGGCTGGAGCTGATTGTCGGCAAGCATTACAGCACTGTGTTTGCTTACAGCACTGTGTCTGCATTACAGCACGGTGTCTGCATTACAGCACGGTGCCTGCATTACAGCACGGTGTCTGCATTACAGCATTGTGTCTGCATTACAGCACGATGTCTGCATTACAGCACGATGTCTGAATTACAGCACGATGTCTGAATTACAGCACGGTGTCTGAATTACAGCATGGTGTCTGAATTACAACATGGTGTCTGCATTACAGCATTGTGCCTGTATTACAGCATTGTGTCTGCATTACAGCATGCATTACAGCATTGTGTCTGCATTACAGCATTGTGCCTGCATTATAGCATTGTGTCTGCATTACAGCACTGTGTCTGCATTACAGCATGATGTCTGCATTACAGCATTGTGCCTGTATTACAGCATTGTGTCTGCATTACAGCATGCATTACAGCATTGTGTCTGCATTACAGCATTGTGTCTGCATTAAAGCACTGTGTCTGCATTACAGCATTGTGCCTGCATTACAGCACTGTGTCTGCATTACAGCATTGTGCCTGCATTACAGCATTGTGTCTGCATTACAGCATGGTGTCTGCATTACAGCATTGTGCCTGTATTACAGCATTGTGCCTGTATTACAGCATGCATTACAGCATTGTGACTGCATTACAGCACGGTGTCTGCATTACAGGATTGTGTCTGCATTACAGCATTGTGCCTGCATTACAGCACTGTGTTTGCATTACAGTACGGTGTCTGCATTACAGCAATGTGTCTGCATTACAACACAATGTCTGCATTACAGCATGGTGCCTGCCTTACAGTATTGTGATTGCATTACAGCATGGTGCCTGCATTACAGCATTGTGTCTGCATTACAGCATTGTGTCTGCATTACAGCACGGTGTCTGCATTACAGCACGGTGTCTGAATTACAGCACGGTGTCTGAATTACAGCACGGTGTCTGAATTACAGCACGGTGTCTGAATTACAGCACGGTGTCTGAATTACAGCACGGTGTCTGAATTACAGCACGGTGTCTGAATTACAGCACGGTGTCTGAATTACAGCACGGTGTCTGAATTACAGCACGGTGTCTGAATTACAGCACGGTGTCTGCAATACAGCACTGTGTCTGCAATACAGCACTGTGTCTGCAATACAGCACTGTGCCTGCAATACAGCATTGTGTCTGCATTACAGCACGGTGTCTGCTTTACAGCATTGTGTGCTTTACAGCATGGTGTCTGCATTACAGCATTGTGTCTGCATTACAGCATGGTGTCTGCATTACAGCATTGTGCCTGCATTACATCATTGTGCCTGTATTACAGCATTGTGTCTGCATTACAGAATGCATTACAGCATTGTGTCTGCATTACAGCATTGTGCCTGCATTATAGCATTGTGTCTTTGTGTCTGCATTACAGCACCGTGTCTGCATTACAGCACCGTGTCTGCATTACAGCACCGTGTCTGCATTACAGCACCGTGTCTGCATTACAGCACCGTGTCTGCATTACAGCACTGTGTCTGCATTACAGCACTGTGTCTGCATTACAGCACTGTGTCTGCATTACAGCATTGTGTTTGCATTACAGCACGGTGTCTGAATTACAGCATGGTGTCTGCAATACAGCATTGTGTCTGCAATACAGCGTTGTGTCTGCATTACAGCACGATGTCTGCATTACAGCATGGTGTCTGCATTACAGCATGGTGTGTGCATTACAGCATTGTGTCTGCATTACAGCATTGTGCCTGCATTATAGCATTGTGTCTGCATTACAGCACTGTGTCTGCATTACAGCATGCATTACAGCATTGTGTCTGCATTAAAGCACTGTGTCTGCATTACAGCACTGTGTCAGCATTACAGCATTGTGCCTGCATTACAGCATTGTGCCTGCATTACAGCATGGTGTCTGCATTACAGCATGGTGTCTGCATTACAGCATTGCAGGCTTGCCTACCCTCCCGATTTGGCCGGGAGCCTCCCGATTTTCCGGTGCCGCTCCCGGCCCCCCGGAAAGGCAGACAAGCCTCCCGGAAGCCTCCGGCCCTCCAGGCAACCCCCCTGAAAAGATTAGAAACCGGCGCAGCGGGGCAGCCGGTGACGCGATTCGCGCTGAATCGCGTCATCGCGGCCCCGCCCCCTGCTTCACACTGCCAAAAATAATGGCATTGTGAAGAGGGGCGGAGCCACGATGACGCGATCATGCGGCTCCACCCTCGGCTCCACCCCCAATGCACCACCAACTGGCTGGCCCGCCCCCGGCTCCGCCCCCAATGACCGTCCCGGCCCCCCGCTGTTAGCCGACAATCAGCTCCCTCCCGGAAGGCTGGAGCTGATTGTCGGCAAGTATGCAGCATTGTGTCTGCATTACAGCATGGTATCTGCATTACAGCACGGTGCCTGCATTACAGCACGGTGTCTGCATTACAGCACGGTGTCTGCATTACAGCACGGTGTCTGCATTACAGCACGGTGTCTGCATTACAGCACGGTGTCTGCATTACAGCACGGTGTCTGCATTACAGCACGGTGTCTGCATTACAGCACGGTGTCTGCATTACAGCACGGTGTCTGCATTACAGCACGGTGTCTGCATTACAGCACGGTGTCTGCATTACAGCACGGTGTCTGCATTACAGCACGGTGTCTGCATTACAGCACGGTGTCTGCATTACAGCACGGTGTCTGCATTACAGCACGGTGTCTGCATTACAGCACGGTGTCTGCATTACAGCACGGTGCCTGCATTACAGCACGGTGCCTGCATTACAGCACGGTGTCTGCATTACAGCACGGTGTCTGCATTACAGCACGGTGTCTGCATTACAGCACGGTGTCTGCATTACAGCACGGTGTCTGCATTACAGCACGGTGTCTGCATTACAGCACGGTGTCTGCATTACAGCACGGTGTCTGCATTACAGCACGGTGTCTGCATTACAGCACGGTGTCTGCATTACAGCACGGTGTCTGCATTACAGCACGGTGTCTGCATTACAGCACGGTGTCTGCATTACAGCACGGTGTCTGTATTACAGCATGGTGTCTGCATTACAGCATTGTGCCTGCATTACAGCATGCATTACAGCATTGTGTCTGCATTACAGCATTGTGCCTGCATTACAGCACTGTGTCTGCATTACAGCACTGTCTGCATTAAAGCACTGTGTCTGCATTAAAGCACTGTGTCTGCATTACAGCATTGTGCCTGCATTACAGCACTGTGTCTGCATTACAGCATTGTGCCTGCATTACAGCACTGTGTTTGCATTACAGTACGGTGTCTGCATTACAGCAATGTGTCTGCATTACAACACAATGTCTGCATTACAGCATGGTGTCTGCATTACAGCACTCTGTCTGCATTACAGCATGGTGCCTGCATTACAGCATGGTGCCTGCATTACAGCATGGTGCCTGCATTACAGCATTGTGACTGCATTACAGCACGGTCTCTGCATTACAGGATTGTGTCTGCATTACAGCATGGTGCCTGCATTACAGCATTGTGACTGCATTACAGCATGGTGCCTGCATTACAGCACGGTGTCTGGATTACAGGATTGTGTCTGCATTACAGTACGGTGTCTGCATTACAGCAATGTGTCTGCATTACAACACAATGTCTGCATTACAGCATGGTGTCTGCATTACAGCACTCTGTCTGCATTACAGCATGGTGCCTGCATTACAGCATGGTGCCTGCATTACAGCATGGTGCCTGCATTACAGCATGGTGACTGCATTACAGCACGGTCTCTGCATTACAGGATTGTGTCTGCATTACAGCATGGTGCCTGCATTACAGCATTGTGACTGCATTACAGCATGGTGCCTGCATTACAGCACGGTGTCTGGATTACAGGATTGTGTCTGCATTACAGCACGGTGTCTGCATTACAGCACGGTGTCTGCATTACAGCACGGTGTCTGCATTACAGCACGGTGTCTGCATTACAGCACGGTGTCTGCATTACAGCACGGTGTCTGCATTACAGCACGGTGTCTGCATTACAGCATGGTGTCTGCATTACAGCATGGTGTCTGCATTACAGCATGCTGCCTGCATTACAGCACGGTGCCTGCATTAGAGAATTGTGTCTGCATTACAGCATTGTGCCTGCATTACAGCATTGTGACTGCATTACAGCAGGGTGCCTGCATTACAGCATTGTGACTGCATTACAGCAGGGTGCCTGCATTACAGCAGGGTGCCTGCATTACAGCAGGGTGCCTGCATTACAGCATTGTGTTTGCATAACAGCACGGTGTCTGAATTACAGCACGGTGTCTGAATTACAGCACGGTGTCTGAATTACAGCACGGTGTCTGCAATACAGCATTGTGTCTGCAATACAGCATTGTGTCTGCATTACAGCACGATGTCTGCATTACAGCACGGTGTCTGCATTACAGCATGGTGTCTGCATTACAGCATTGTGTGCATTACAGCATGGTGTCTGCATTACAGCATGCATTACAGCATTGTGTCTGCATTACAGCATTGTGCCTGCATTACAGCATTGTGTCTGCATTACAGCACTGTATCTGCATTACAGCACTGTGTCTGCATTACAGCATGATGTCTGCATTACAGCATTGTGCCTGCATTACAGCATTGTGCCTGTATTACAGCATTGTGTCTGCATTACAGCATGCATTACAGCATTGTGCCTGCATTACAGCACTGTGTCTGCATTACAGCATGATGTCTGCATTACAGCATTGTGCCTGTATTACAGCATTGTGTCTGCATTACAGCATGCATTGCAGCATTGTGCCTGCATTACAGCATTGTGCCTGCATTAAAGCACTGTGCCTGCATTACAGCATTGTGCCTGCATTACAGCACTGTGTCTGCATTACAGCACTGTGCCTGCATTACAGCACTGTGCCTGCATTACAGCATGGTGTCTGCATTACAGCATGGTGTCTGCATTACAGCATGGTGTCTGCATTACAGCATTGCAGGCTTGCCTATCCTCCCGATTTGGCCGGGAGCCTCCCGATTTTCCGGTGCCGCTCCCGGCCCCCCGGAAAGGCAGACAAGCCTGCCGGAAGCCTCCGGCCCTCCAGACAACCCCCTTGAAAAGATTAGAAACCCGCGCAGCGGGGGAGCCGGTGACGCGATTGGCGCTGAATCGCGTCATCGCGGTCCCGCCCCCTGCTTCACACTGCCGAAAATAATGGCATTGTGAAGAGGGGCGGAGCCACGATGACGCGATCATGCGGCTCCACCCCCGGCTCCCCCCCAATGCACCACCAACTGGCTGGCCCGCCCCCGGCTCCGCCCCCAATGACTGTCCCCGCCCCCCCGCTGTTAGCCGACAATCAGCTCCCTCCCGGAAGGCTGGAGCTGATTGTCGGCAAGTATGCAGCATTGTGTCTGCATTACAACAGGGTGCCTGCATTACAGCACTGTGTTTGCATTACAGCACGATGTCTGCATTACAGCATGGTGTCTGCATTATTGCACGGTGTCTGCATTACAGCACGGTGTCTGCATTACAGCACGGTGTCTGCATTACAGCATGGTGCCTGGATTACAGTATGTTGTCTGCATTACAGCACTCTGGCCCTGATTCAGAGCCGGACGCTCTGACCAGAGCGCTCGCTCTGAATCAGGGCCCACCTCCATAAATATGGAGCGTCCTCCTGGACGCTCGTATACCTGTGGGTCACCACCCACAGCATATACGAGCGTGCAGGATGATGGTCGCGATGGTCTTGACCATCGCGACCATCGCCACTGCGAGCAGAAGCCTGCAGTTGAGTTTCTCAACCGCAAGGCCAGGAGTGATTTTGGCTCTATCACTAGTGATGTCAGTGGGGCCGGCTTCTGACGGTAGGCGTTCCCTTGGGAACGCCTCCGTCTAGGAGGCACGCCCCCGGCACGCCCACCAAAGGGGGCGTGCTGTCAATCAACATCGACAGCACGCCCCCTTTGATCAGACACTACGAGCGAAGGAAAGTCCTTCGCTCGTCGCGTCTCGCGCATGCGCACGACCGAGCTCCCTCCGTCGTGCGCATGCGCAGTGCAGACCATCAACCCACTTGCGAGCGGACAGCCGCTCGCGAGTGGGTCTGAATCAGGCCCTCTGTCTGCATTACAGCACTGTGTCTGCATTACAGCATGGTGTCTGCATTACAGCATTGTGTCTGCATTACAGCATTGTGTCTGCATTGCAGCATTGTGCCTGCATTACAGCATGGTGTCTGCATTACAGGATGGTGCCTGCATTACAGCACTGTGGACCTTATTCAGAGGCGGCCGTACGGTCTACGACCGCACGGCCGCCCCGATGTTTTGCCAGTGCGCATGCGCACGAGGGAGCCGGCTCCCTCGTGCGCATGCGTGAGACCCGCTACGACCGACGGCGCCGGTCGTAGCGGGTCTCTTTCCAAAGGGGGCGAGCTGTCGATGTTGATTGACAGCTCGGCCCGTTTGGAAGGTGGGCCGGGGGGGTGGCAGCCCAAACGGAGGCGTTCCCATGGGAACGCCTGCCGTTTGGGGGAGGCCCCACTGACATCACTAGTGATGTCAGTGTAGAGCTTCTGGCTCTGACAGAGCCAGAAGCTCTCCGGGGCTTACGACAAGTGAGACCCTACCTTAGGGTCTCGTCGTAAGCCCCGATGGTCGCGATGGTCTATGACCATCGCGACCATCACCCGAGCGGTCGTTAGAGCTGTGGGTGTTGACCCACAGCCTAACGACCGCAACAGAGGCGGACGGTCAGGATGCAAGCGGCCGCCCAGTTTTTGAGCGACCGCTTGCATCCTCCGACTGCCTCTGAATGAGGCCCTGTGTCTGCATTACAGCACTGTGTTTGCATTACAGCACGGTGTTTGCATTACAGCACGGTGTCTGCATTACAGCATGGTGTCTGCATTACAGCACTGCATTACAGAACTGTGGGCCTGATTCACTATTGCGAGTGCGGCTGCGATTATGCACACAGGTCTGCTGGGAAAATATGCTAATTAATGCAATGGCAAAGCTGTCGCACTGCCAGCATATAGACGCCCACTGCCTCCCACTACCGCTATCTCCCATCCGCAATACCTTGCAGTTCTGTGTATACATCGGGAATATCGAGTAACATCGGCCAGTCACGCAAAATTACAACAGGTCTCACCATACTCAGAAATTGCTAACCTCGTCGCACGCAGTGAGTACACAAGCTTTGTATACCGTCGCAGTGGCTAATTTATGCACACCCATGCAATGGCGATCAAACGGACAGGCACGCCTGCGTCACTCCAACCACTCTCTTGTCACCACCCCCAAACACTGACGTCCTGTCCCTCGGGCTGCGATGGCTTTGTATTTGCATGTGTGATCGCACTGCGATTGCAATGCTAACTCACGCACGCGGACTGCAGTGCATACGCAGTACGCACCATCAGCTGTTCTGCGTACGCTGTTGCAGTTGCTATCTGTAATTAATCAGGCCCTGTGTCTGCACCTATTTACACACACTCATACATCAATCACAAATAAAGGCATATCACATCTTAATGTCTCAGTACAGAAATAATATTTATTTATTACCAGTTATTTATATAGTGCACACATATTCCGCAGTGCTTTACAGAGAATATTTGTCCATTCACCTCAGTCCCTGCCCCATTGGAGCTTACATCTATATTCCCTACCACATGTACATGCACACACATACACACTAGGGTTAATTTTTAGTTGGGAGCTAATTAACCTACCTTTATATTTTTGGAGTGTGGGAGGAAACCGGAGTACCCAGAGAAAACCCACGCAGGCACAGGGAGGATATACAAACTCCGCACAGTTAGGGCCGTAGAGGGAATTTATATAAATATGATATAGACAAACACACACAGGGATAACAACAACAAAAAAGTATTTTATGTATTAAAAATACACTTCAACCCTTTATTTGAAACGTGTTCTTGTCATTACTGAAAATCAATGAAAATGTTATTTTAGAGTATTGTGTTAGTGGCAAAATTAAATAAACCCTATCAGACTGTTGTGGCCATCAGTGTAGTGATTCTTCCTCCGTGGCAGAGCTGATTAGCTGCTGCACCCACCAACCAACAGGCTGTTACTTACTCATCTACCCCTCTCATGTCCTTTCTAGTACAGACAACGAAAAAAGCTTCTAGAGCTTTACAAGGATCCTTGCACTCAATGATATAGTAAGTGGGGCTAAGTTACAAAGAGGAACTGGCTAGATCCCCTGACATGGACAGAATAAGAATTGTCTGCACTGTGTTCTATTGGTCCCTGCAGGCTGCACCATTAGATTCTTGTACAGGCTCTTTACCCCAGTGTTTCCCAATTCCAGTCCTTAGGGACCCCTAATAGTGCATGTTTTACATATCTCCTAAGTATCACAAGTGAAATAATTAGCATCAAATATGGTTATTTTAAAATGTGTCAGGCAATAATGAATACACTTGTGCACCAACTAGCAGGGGTTAAAAGATCGACAATGCTTTAGGTAGACACTAGATGTTAGACAGACAATAGGTCGACAGGAACAAAAAGTGGACATACTAAAAGTCGACAAGGAAGAAGGTCGACAGCTAACCCTAACTGTCGGTGTAGGTGCCTGACCCTAACTATCCCTTCTAGTGCCTAACCCTAATCCCTCCGGTAAGTGCTTCACCCTAACCCTCACTCCTGGTGCCTAACTCTAACCGTCGTAGTAAGTGCCAAACCCTAACAATAAAAATAAAAACATGCGCCGAACATTTGTGCATCGACTATTTTTTTGCCGGCTTTTTAACCTTGTCGACCATTTGCACCTGTCGACCATCTTCCATGTCCACCTTTAGTCTGTCGACATTTTGTCCCGGTCGACCTATTGTCTGTCTAACATCTGGTGTCTATCTAAACATTGTCGACCTTTTAACTGTCTATCTATTATAACATATATCAAATTTTGATATGATTGCATTATATTGTGGACTAAATCTCAGTAATTTGAAGATTGTGTGTATATAAGTGTGGGTCCTCTGACAAGGAGGGGCTTTTTCCATAATATCGAGCAGCCACTCCTAAAATCTACTATAAGACATTTATAAGAACCACTTGTCCCACGCTGTCTCTTGCATCCATCCCCTCAATAAATTGTTTGGCTGTTGCTTCTCATGACTCATTTCTCATACCTGCATGAAAAACACCATGGGGTATATTTACTAACGATCGATTTTGGATTCCGTTCGATTTCCATTCGATTTTGATATTGGAGATTTACTAAAGCCAAAATCAAATGTCAAATCGAATAGAAAAATGGAATTTCACTCAAAATCGAATATAGGCAAAACATCAATGTTTTCCCATAGTCAAATATAGGATACCTTCATTTATTAACATTCGATTTGCAAATCGAACGTAAATCGAACTCAAAATTGAACTTCAAATCCCCAACTGAATAGAATAATGAGAGGCAGTCTATTTGAGCTTCTAAAAACCATTCTTTTGTCTGGAAATTGATTGTGATGCCTTTAAAAGTTCCCAAAAGCATGTGGTGCAGTCTGGCTGTAGGAATAACGGCTGCTCAAGGCTATGCTGTGCTGTGCACTTACCTGTGGTATCAGGGGCGTTACTAGCTCTTTGGGGGTCCCATAGCAAAGGTGCATACAGGCCCCTCCCACCCATGGTGAGGTTCAGCCGACATAGTCAGGCAAACAAACAAAAATTTTTTTTTTTTTTTTTAAATCATATGTATATACACAAGTATATAGTATATATATATCCATATAAATGTATATATACATTATATATATATATATATATATATATACTGTATATATATATATATATATATATATATATATATATATGTGAAGAAAGAGAGGGCGCTAGACCTAAACTATGAAGGATTCACCTTGTTAAGTGAACCTCTTATTTATGTGTACACATTTAGATGTAAGATACAATAAAATAACAATAATCAGTCCATAAGAAAAAATTCCACTTCCCTAAATTATATTTAGTCCGTGATCAGGTAGATTTTACCATCCACTGCTGCACCATATGGTTGAACGGTGGAGCCCGACTATTCAACGGATATGACAATATGACCCAATGCATTTCGTCCTTAAAAGGACTTCATCAGGGGTATACCACAAACAACGACTTAAGTCAGTAGTAACGAATCCCAAAGTGAAAACCTCCGTGACTGTGTGTGCACTTTGAGATTCATCACTTCTGACTTAGGGCCTCATTCAGAGCCGGACGCTATTTGCGGACGGTCGTTCAGGAAAAGGGGGTGGCTATTCAAATGAACCGTTCGCTCTTTGCGGTCTGTTCACGCCTCCATGTCTGAACGAGCGAACAAATCTTGCGGTCGTTTTTTGGATAACTACGCCCCCTGGCCGTTCGCATCCTACGTCATGTCCGCTATTTATTAGATTAATCGAGTACATCGACCAGCGTATGAACTGCTCGCTATTCTTGTGGTTGGTTTTTCCTACCACAATCTTGCGAGCAGTTCTGACTATAAAATAACCCAGTGACGTGGTCAATGACGCTGCTGTATTAATTATGCACACCCATAAAACACCCGTTTTGACCTTTAAGCACGCCTGCGTTCTGATCTCCACTCCCCGTTTTCAAGCACCTTCCCCTGTTACCACCCACATACGCCTCCTCCTGTCACTCAAAATAGCAGGCATTCGCTATTTAGCGAAGAAATGATTTTCGGCCGCACTGACTGGTTCGCGCATGCGTATTACGATCCGTACGCATGCGCAGTTGGGCAAACATCGCTCGGAACGAACGAGCGGCCGCTTATGAGCGGCTCTGAATTAAGCCCTTAAGTCGTTGTTTGTGGAATATCAAGTCGCAAACTAAGACCTTTTTGTGGAACTGTACCTGGTAGCAAACTGAAGCCCTGATTCAGAGCCATTACACACTTTGTGGCTCAGCCAACTAAATGGCAGGAATGCAGGTGATGCCTACATTAGTATGAAATTTGCTGAAGAACCATGCAACAAATAAAACAAATGAATTTCAATGGTAGATGCAATACATAAACAGCTAAAACTAAACATTGATTCCAGCAAAACAAATCTTCAAATGGATAAAAAGAAATTTAAGTGTAGTCTGGGCCTGATTCAGAGCCGCTCGCTCTGAAAGAGCGCTCGCTCTGAATCAGGGCATTTATTTTTTTTTTGTGCGGCCTCCGGGCCGCTCGCCTAGCTGTGGGTGACCACCTACAGCTACCGTATAGTGAGCGGCCATGATGATGTTCGCATTGGTCAAGACCATCACAACCATCGGGCTTGCGACGAGACCCTTGTGGTAGGGTCTCATGGCCGCAAGCCCCAGAGAGATTTCGGCTCTAACAGAGCCGGAATCTCTCCACTGACATCACTCGTGATGTCAGTGGGGCCACCCCAAACGGCAGGCGTTCTCATGGGAATGCCTCCGTTTGGGCAGCCGTGCCCCCGGCCCACCCACCAAAGGGGGCGAGCTGTCACTCAACATCGACAGCTCGCCCCCTTTGGTGCGAGACCCGGAGCGACGGATTGTTCCGTCGTGCGCATGCGCTGTGGGCCACCATCGACCCGGTTGCGAGCGCTCAGCGCTTGCGACCGGGTCTGAATCAGACCCTCAGACTCATTTATGTTTCACATCAAAATTGTGATATACCCCTGATTAAGTCATTTTAAGGACGAAACGCGTTGGGTCATGCTATTGTTATATCCGTTAAATATTCAGGGTCCACTGTTGTGAGCTCTCAACCATAAGGCACAGTAGTGGATGTTAAAATCTACCTGAACACGGACTGAGTATAATACCTTTTCTATGTAAGAAGGCCTAACAGTTTTTCTGTGATTAACAGGGGTATTCAATATGGGAGCGAAAACATCGTTTTTGCGTTAATATCGGAGGTATGACGTCATTATCGCAGGTTTTACTTTTACACCGTATTCAATTTCAAAGACGTATCGCAGTTTTGAAAAGTCTTTGATAAAAAACGGGGATAACTTTTCACCATTGAATAGGTGTCGAAAAAAGTGCAGAATTGGGGTTTAGGGGTGCAGGCTTAAAAAGAATAGCCTGCACCCCTGGGAATGACATTTAAAAAAGAACTGTGTCAAAAAAAGTTTAAAAAAAAAATAGGGATACCCCAAAAAATTATTTTAAAAATTGGGGTAAAAAAAAAAAATTGGGAAAAAATTGTATAACAATAGGGAAATAGGTTCAGGGCTATTCTGCAAGTATGCGGCAGGTGTTTTGAAGAATAGAATTATAGCGGCAGGTGCACAAATGCAGAATTTTAAAAAATTTACTTTAGGGACTTAAAAATATGCTAGTACCCATTTTCATGTACCCCAAATTTGATGGTACCACTTAAAAAAACGAAAAAAATAACCTAAGTGCTCTTCTGCAACACTTCTTCAATGTCGGGAAAAAAACACCTGCTGCGGCTATTTAAATCCCCGACTTTCAATTAAAGGCTAAAACGGAGGTACCCATAGTGTTCCCCCATGTTTTTACAACTTTAGGGGGGTCCTACAATTTTTTTAAGGAAAAATTTGTAACTTTATGCAAATCCAACTTCGGAGTTTCCCGTTTTCATTAATTTTATATTGAATATGGGGATAAGCGGGAGAGCGCCCGATACTTTAACGCAGGTAAAAACTCCGATATGAAACATTACCTTCGACAGTGAAGTTAACGTTTCATATTGAATACCCCTCTAAATGTTTTTATGTTAAATAAATATATTCAAATGTTAATGGTGGCCTTTGGGCCTAATTTGTCTGGGTGATTTTCTGGTGCAAGGGTCTATTACAGTATGATCCAAAGGAAGGATCAGACATTTGGAGAAACATAATTTTGGTTCCCATTCATCTACTGAGTATTCCGAAGATACTTTTAGAGTTTACCTCAAGAAAGGACTTTATTTACCTTATCATGTATCCAGGACTGATCCATTTCGGAATTTTGTCTTATGGACTGATTATTATTATTTTACTGTACAGTATTTTACATCGAAATGTGTACACATAAATAAGAGGTTCACTTAACAAGATGAATCCTTCATAGTTTAGGTCTAGTGCCCTCTCTTTCTTCACATCCACATTTTCTCAGAAGCTCGTCTAAAGCTGGCCACACATCTAAAGATTATCTGTCCAACCAGCCAACTAGTTGATTGGTTGGATTGAAAATCTGGTAACGTATGAAAGCAAATGACAATCAGCAATTTGCTCCCAAACGCCGGAAAATGGACTAAAACTGTTTGTTAAATGTTTGATCTAAACAATTTGTTCAAACTTGTCTGAACAACAATTTTCATCTGTTTTCTGGCATTTAGGAGCAAATTGCTGATCATCATGTACTCCCATACGTTACCAGATTTTCATTCCAACCAATCAACTAGTTGGCTGGTTGGACAGATAATCTTTAGATGTGTGGCCAGCTTAACAGGGGACAATAGAGAGGTGCAGTTGGTGTAACTTATATATATATATATCTTTAATTGGATATATTTGAATCTGTATTAGCGCAAGTTAAGGGCATTACTTGGCCCTATAGGAAGTAATGAGGAAGTTGAGTTCGATTTTGCATTCGATTTTCATGGGGATTTGAGGTTAGATTTTGGAAGGGATTTCATAAACTGAACACAAAAGCCCTTCTTAGAATTGACCAAAATCGAATTTGATTTGAAAATTGAATGCAAAATCGAATATTAGTCAATGAGAGATTTGTTAAGGGGTTTTGCAGTTCGATTGAAATTTGATTTCAGTCGATATTATAGACTCATAAAATCGAATACCAAATCGAACTTTAGTAAATTTACCCCCATGTTTGTATGACAAGATCAATATAGTATTTTTTTGCTCCCATCTGATATTCAGGACTATGTGGATAACAGGATTCCATATAAATAAATAAATTATCTACTGATATAACAGACCCTCCAACATGACCTCTTCCACCAGGTACAAAATGCTCTGCTCCTGGACTTTCCTCTTCATATATGATTGCTGTCACCTGTGTTGAACTAACTAATTGAAGATAAAGGTGTTTCAACATAGGTGACTGCAATCATATATTAAGAGGGAAGCCCAAGAGCAGAGCATTTTGTACCTGGTGGGGGAGGTCATTTGGAGGGTCTAATATAAAGTTGTAACACTGTTACAGTATGCCAATTAGGACTAGGCATGCCTTACTTGTAATTCAGTTTTTAAACAACTGCTCAGTAGCATCAGCTCCCTTGGATGGGGCTACTTGCAGCTACTATATGTCCCATTTCTGATGTGTGAATCAGGACAAGGCGCATGTTTATATCATGATAGGAGTGTGTTTACATCACAATTTATAGCATGTTTCATCAGAATCTTGGTGTGCCTAGTATTTTTCAAGGCTGCCCTGAACTCCCCTCAAAAACCCATTCATTGCTTCATGCAGAGCGGTGATGAAGCATGTTACCTCCCAACAGACATGTCCAGGGGAAGGACAGCAAGAGAGAGCCCTCAAATCAGGACAATTGGGAATATACACTAATAGCAGATAAGCACAAAATCAGTGATACATGGAAATTTCACTTCAATTGTTAAAACATGACCTGTTGCCGTGAATATGGAATTTAACTTTTTGAAAATGTGTAACTAGCCATATCCCGGTCATTTTTTTTTTTTGTAATTCTTACGTACACAACAAAGGTTTGTGTGGAGAATGGACAGTTTTTGGGACTAACTAAACAAAAATGCATAGCTGCTGGAAGACCAGACGTCCAATATTGGCGATGTGGTGGGTAACTCCATAAGGTAGTGGGTGGACATGAAGATATGACTTGTGTCACAACGGCCATTCCACCACATATTGATGCTGGTAATTACTCAATATGCCTAGGTAGTGCAGAAAGTTGTCAAATTCCACTCAATGACTCCTTGGATTAGCTTCAGGGAAATTGAATTGTTAGTCTGAGAGACCTGCTACTTCAGAAGTTTCCTAGAATAACATTTTGCAACATGTTTACTACTGCCAATAGTATAATACAGGGTCTTCAACCTTGGCCCTCCAGCTGCTGTGGAACTACACATCCCAGCATGCACTGCCACCTTTTTTATATAACAGCATGCTAAAACTATGGCAATGCATGCTGGGATGTGTAGTTCCACAGCAGCTGGAAGGCCAAGGTTGAAGACCCCTGGTCTAATAGGAAAGTCCGTAGGTTGTGGAACTCTGACTTACCCCTTGAAGTGACAAGCTGGTGTCAGGAGGAAAAGACAGAATAGTATCATTAGTAAACCAAGAATGGTAACAGGACCAATAGGCTAGCCCAAGCCAAGTCGCATTCAAACTAGAAGTTACAGAGCAAAGTACCAAGTCTGTAGATTAGGTCAAAGTTTGGCACAAGCTGGAGTCAGAAAATATGCGTTATGCTGCAATTATTTCATCATGGCCCCACCCCTGTTCAACAAATCTATTTGCTGCATTGTAAAGCATGAAGCAGGGCCACGATGACACAAGCCAATGCAATTCCAAAGTTTCCCAGACATTAGAGACAAATTCCCAGACAGATGAGAATAACTAATGTTACCATACCCACTTGTGTTTTTCTAGGGGAGTGGTATGAAAAGTCGACATTCAGAAGTCAACATTCAGAATATCGGCAAGTTCTGAATGACGACAGTCAGAATGGTTAAAATGTCGACATGTTCATAATTTTGACGTTTAAAATGTTGACACCAGAATCCTGACATGAACTTTTTTACTTATTTTAAACACACACAAAGGAAGGAGAACAGACGTAGCAACATGTTCTGAGGAGGCTCCGCAAGTGAGACAATTACGACCAAGGTAGATCCTGGAAAATGTACAGAATGTTTGCGAACAGATGACGGATGATGTGGAGCCTTTAAATGCTTGCTGAAATGTAGTATTGAGCATTATTAATGTTATACTTTATTTATATGGCGCCATACGGGATCCGCAGTGCCTTACAAACTACATAAACAGAAACAGTATGAACATAATAAAAAAGTAACTTACAGTACAAAACATAGCAGAACATGGTCAAGGTTTATAAATATTGCTGCTGCAGCAGCAGTTATAAGACCCAAATATCAGTGGGTTGGCTGATCCCAAAGGTTAGGTGCCATTGTAGGCAGTGGGGTGAGATGATGGTATGTGAGGGAAGGAAAAGCAGAGAGAAGAGGGCCCCGCTAGTAAGAGTTTACAGTCTAAAGGGTAGACAGACTGGGGTGACACAGAGGGGAGAGACCAGACGCGCACGCAGGAGGGGTTTCTGAGCACCAAGAAACCCCCCCTGATGGATCAAAATTGTTTTTTAGAGATGGAGACAGCCTTTGGCTGGCCAACTGACATTGCCCGCCCGGCCGACTAACACCGGATGATGGCACAGACTATTCCTATGTATGTCTGTGCCGGCTGCCGCGTTTCCTGGAATACAAACAGGAAGCTGTCATCTGCTCAGGCTAGTGGGCCTTTCAGAGTGCCGGTCCATTAGTCGGGAGCAATGGTGGCCGAGTCAGTGTGTGGAGCTTGTGCGGGGACAGAGTATGGCACTGTTAGCAAGGGTGGTACTGTTTGCGCACAAGACCACCCCTTAGCTGTGCGGGGCTGAGCAGCTGGCAACGTCGACCTCGTTTGGGAGCCGGACTCAGGAGCGGGCCACCCACAGTGATCACATGACGCCTACTTATCCTCCTCAGCTTCCCTTCCCAGCGGCCTGCCCACTGCCAACACAGTGATCCTGGACCCTGCGGCAGCTGCACTGGAACAGCATGACCCAGAGCTCTACATTTAAAGATAAGAAGTCCTGGGGTCCTATTTGCAGCTATATCACTGACTGTCTATCCAGCTGTGATGAGACTACAAGTCCCAGCACACTTTATCAACTAGATGTGCTGGGACTTGTAGTGCCATGACAGCTAGAAAGGCCTTGAAAAAACAAGTGATATGTGTGTGTTGTGTGTCCCTACCCTCAGCTTCCCTTTAACTCCCCCTCAATGTCCCTGCCCACACTCTCTCACTGTAACTCTCCTTGCAACTGTTCCTCATTTTCCTTGCCTTCACCCTCCCTGAATGTATGGAAACCCCCCCCCCCTTAAAAATCCTGCATTTGCCACTGGAGACAGTAAGCCAGGAGCATTGGATCAGTGACTTAGGATGAGGGCTGGAAGGCTTTGATAAGGAAGTGGGTCTTGACAGCCCATATGAAGTTTAGTATAGAGGTAGAAAGTTTGAGAGGGAGGGAGTTCCAGTGGTAGGGAGCAGCATGGGCAATATCTTGTAGGTTTGCATAGGAGGAAGTAATCAGTTGGAAGGAGAGGCGGAAAATCATTTTTAAAGCAAAGTGGGCTAACGGGAGTGTGAAGGGAGATGAGGTCAGAGATTGTGTAAGGGCTTTGTAAGTGAGTGTAACGAGTTTGTCCAGGTGGTATGTGATGCAAATATGTGCATCATGAGTATAATATGCAGCAATCCTAGTTCATGTTCTGACTTCCCTTCCCTGTGGAAGCCATGCATATACAACAAGTTTAAGAAAAGTAAATTGCCTGATTGATGGCTATTTGGTATTTACAGTATAATTACTTCTTCTGACATGTTTTTTTTTTCTTTCAGATTTTGTTTTATCACATAGTAAAATACATTTCCTAGCTTTTTTAGAAGATGGTTCACTTTGGAGATAACTATTTTGGTTTCTAACCCTGCTACCCCTGGTGTAGACACAAATAAAAGACAGGACTAAAAGTTACACTTGCCCACTTGTTAATGTTACCCTTTGAATGATCTGGGGGCAAGGAAGGTCTAGGTGGGAGGTGTAAGGTGTGGAGGTGCCAACTGTGTCATCGTGAAATAGTGGGTGGAATCCAGGACTGTTGTTTACTCTCCCAAAAGCCCTCGAGAACTCTCCCAAATGCAGGAGTCTCTGAGACATTCCCGTAGAGTAGGTATGATTAAAATAACTGCGAACAGCAATTATAACAAACAATTATGTAACAAGGCATCGAAAATGCTTGTTAATTATTAATTATCAAGTGCCTTGATAACTCCTGTTGGACTATGCTCTCCTGTCTCATCCCCTCTCTTCTGGTCACTATAAAAGATAATGAGGAGGTGTAAGGCTTTTACACATGTTCTGAGGTCATACTCCAGCGTGCTTTCATTACCAATTTAAATCCACATGGTAAAAAAGCAAATTTCAAACAGAAACAAATTTTGGATGCAGGAGGTTTGTAATAATCTGCACATGGTTTGAATCTTAACCCCCAAATCATCACTGACATGTTTCCCAACATCGGATAGTAATTTGGCTTTAAAAACAGCATCCAATGTGTTTGTTGCTTTTCCAACAGCATACAAAATTGCTGCTGTTAAATCCTCCCCCATATACTGTATAGTAAATTAGTAAGAAGTGGGCTATACTGTATTTTACAGAAGAGTCACAATAATAAATTTGTAAATGGAATTTACAAATGTATTATTGTGACTCTTCTGTAAAATACAGTATAGCCCTCTTCTTTACATAGCACAATCAAAGGGGGCGCTGACCGGAGTAAAAAGTATGACAGAGGATCAATATATTAAATTAAATGTGTACAAAACACCCTGTCTGACAGCTGCTACCAAAGAGGCGCTGACCCTCTGTAGTGTAAAAAACAGGAAATCATGAAAACATGGAGCGCTGTCAGAATACAGAGTGAAAAACAGATTTAATAGATCTTCTCAGACCAAATATTAAAACTTTTTTACATAGCAGTTGTCTACATTTGCTCTGCTATCTAAGGTTGCCACCTTTCAAAAATACCAGAGCTGGACAATCCCTCCTACCCTGAAAAAACAATAATGTGAAAAAACAGCGCTTAATAAAGCAAGCTTCAGTAGATCACTGCTTTAAATCCAGACTCCTTCTTGATTTTGAAACAATGTATCTCTATAGTAAATACACTGAATCGAGACATACATAAACATTCTGTCTCGAATACACATCAAGGTATCTTTTCTTCAAATGGGTAGGAAACAACAAGATATAAAAACAGCAACACTTACATAAGCATTCTGTCCCGCATTCATATCCAGGTTTCTTTGATCTTGCTTGTTGTAAACTCAGTCAGGGCCAGATCCAAAGGTAAGGAAAAGGTAATTTATTCACACAATATTCCATAAAAAACAAAAGGCCATATAGAGAATGAATACATAAAAAAGTAAAAGTCCTGGAACTACTGGAGGTGTTGAAATTTGTGCAGAGACCGCAATCCAAACGACACTTGCGCCGTTAAGGTGCAATCCTCAAAGGCAGCAAGGAAAGGTCCGTGTAAGTTGAAACTAATACACCCGCAATCTACTTGTCAGCACGCAACAGTGCAATCCTTCCTGGTCTTCCGTCTCAGATCCTGGAACACAGGATAGCTTCAAATCCCTCCCACCCGCCAGGCCCAGGAATAGACCAGACGGTAAATTTGTTTGAGCATTTTTTTAAAGATTCAGGGGACTATTCATCAACACTAAAATAATGTTTATTAATAACGTTATTTTAGTATTTAGTATTCATGAACAGACTTACCACAGGAACTATTGCTGATATCTCCTTGCTAAGTCCCCCTGCGTTAATTTCCACACTCCCCATACATTAGCATGGGGATGTGGAAATTATGGTATTCATCAAATTCTGAAAATTATGTATTTTCAGAATTTGATGGAGGTACTATACGTCACTGTGAGGTGGCGAATAGCAGGGGAGACTTACCTGCTTCCAGCTGGACAGGTCCTCCGCAGCTCCCTCCGGCGCTCTGTTCCCTCCTCTGGCTCCGGTGGTTGCTCGGACAACTGTGTTCTCCCAGCAGAACATAATAAAGTTTAGAAATAAAAACAAATTTTTTTTTTCTAAAGTGTACTGTGGTTTGGAGGGAGACCACGTGTCAGACCAACAGGATGGAGCCGGAGGCTGCTGTGCGGGCAGGTAAGTGCGGGACGGGGGGGAGGTGAGCGGAGGGGGGAGGAGGGAGGGGGTTTGGGGGGGTACACAAAATTACCGCAGCTGTTAGTGCTGCATATGCACTGGGTTTACGAATGTAACAGCGCATGTGCAGCACGGATTACAGCTGCGGTAAATTAGTGTAGACAGGGAAAACTATCTATTTCCCGAAAAGCTGTCATCGCAAAAATGACAGCTTTTCGAAATAGATAGTTATGGAGAGAAAGAATGATGAATTCCTCCTGTACTTAGGTAGAACTCCATGCGAGTTCTAAACCTAACTACCTCCATCGAATTTTAAGGTATGATGAATAGGCCCCTCAGTCTCCTTTTTATCATCTCACAAGTGAGTATAAACTAGATTTGGCATTTAAACAAAAAAATTATTTTTATCTAAGGACCTTGTCATTCCTATAATATCTGTCACTTTAGCTGCTGTGACATCATTAGCCTATATAAATGACATGGCTTATTTTGCCATTGTGCATTGAAGAAATTGCATCTTTAACAACTCAGCATATTGTTACTGTAGGTACTGTGCATGCAGAATGGAGCAGACTGGCTTCAAACAGCTCAGAAACTGACATAAAAGGGTAAATTTTGCCCCCTGTACAAGTAGAGAAGATACTGATATACTTGGCACTGAAGATGGCATTGCCCACCGGCTCCAAGATGCAGAAAGCTTTGCTTTCTGAAGCTTGGTGTCAGGATCCGGCCGGTAGCAGCCGCGATTTACCACAGCGTCTGCTTCCTCTGGTCACTCGTGCTGTCAGATGTTAGCAGTGGCGAGTGGCTCTGGTGTCTGTTCTCCCTGGGGGCTATTGGTCCACCAGCGTTCTCCACTTGTTCGGCTCCCATGGCTGCTGCCTGGGCGCTACCATCTTTGTCAGCTGACCGGGCCTTCCACCAACGGGATCCCTGCTGTTTGTCAGCTGACCTGACCAACCTATTGTGTGACTTACCTGAGGGTATAAAGCAAGACTTTGGGTAACAGGAAGTTGCCTATACAACTTTGCTTCTCTTGCTGCTGTTGCATGAGACCGCTGTTCCAGGCTACACGCGGTGATTCTCTGTGTGATATTCTTCAGTGATATTCTCCAGTGGCATTCTTCAGTGATGTTCTCATGGAAGAATATCATGATATTCTTCCATGATATTCTCCAGTGACATTCTTCAGTAATACTCTGCCATTAATTCCACAGTATAATTAACATCGGTCACTACCGATAATTCTACAGTATAATCAACACCGGTCACTACCAATAATTCTATTTTATAATCACCATCAGTCACTATTGATAATTCTATAATATTGCCAACATCGGTTCTCACCTATATTCTCCAGGACACTCTACATCGGTTCTCACTGATACTGTCCAGGATATTCAACATCAGTTCTCACCAATAGTCTTCAGGATATTTAACATCGATTCTCACCGATACTCTTCAACATCGGTTCTCATCGATAATCTCCAGGACATTCAACATCGGTTCTCACCGATACTCACCAGAGATAATCAGGCTCAGTTTCTATTTTCAAATTTTCCAGCGATATTCCTCGTGGAGATCCTGTCTCCCTTTTGCTATCTACTGGGTACCTAACCAGGGGGCCGCGACCTGCTCATTGGGTGTAGTGAAGACTAGATCCTCTTGCGAGGGTCACTGGTGAAGTCAACCGGTGGGTTAGACTCCGCGCCACTGGTTAGGTCTAGCCAACATTCGGTACTAGCTCTAGTTCCCGTTCACGAGTAAATCCTATATCCGTCCTCTTAAGCTTCTGCTGTCTTCTCCCCTAGAGATCCCTACACCCAGTCCACCAACTGAGATAGACAAGGGCCCGGTCGTGATACTTGGTGCATATGAGAAATGCGGTCAAACCCACGAAAACTGCATTTTTGGGGGTTTAACCGAAAACAGATTATAGTACATCCCACCCAATATGTTAAATTCCTGGACAATCCTGCCCAAAACTGCATAGGTGGCAACCGTACTGCTATCACTATAACTTTAATAGATATGAACCCATGATATGTTTTATATGCATTACATCACTTTTTTTCTAATGAAAACTGACAAAATGAATTATGCTTTGTTACAAATTTATCTATTGATTCCTGATTGATTGAGAAAACAAAACAAAACACTACAATACTTTGCATCCTACAGCACAGTTCCACAGTGGCCAGCAATGTGACCTCATTTACATGAAATATAAGACAGAAGGGACAAGTAACACAGTTTCTATTCCGGCAGTGCACGATATACAAGGGCTCCATTTCTCAGTAATCTCATCCAGAAGAAACAGCAGCATCCACTGAGTGCAATTAAATCCCCCTTTTATATATACCACCAACATAGAAAACCATCAGCTTGGTCCAATGAGGACCTTTATGAGAAACATGCCAATTGTACCAAAACGTTGTCCATAAATCTGGCTCTGGTGACTAAAATGACTGTTTAACTGCACTCACTGGATATTATTGTTACTCCTGGACTATACTACATCAAAAACATTTTGTAAGTCATTTTGACATGTTCCCCAACATACAATGGAATTACTAAAACAATGCTGTTCCTTCACATCCAGAAAAAGCAGACTTCGGATTTACTCTGTAAAATTAATTGTTCCTTAAAGCATGTATTCAATTAATTAATATTCCATTAACAAACAGCGGTGCTGTGGAATGTACACATTAGACACTACCCTGCCTTTGGTGTCACGCAAAAAAACTTACTGTAGCAGTGTGTGTACCTCTTTGGCTCTCTTCCAGGTTGGTCTCATTGGGCTTTAATAGCTACCTGAACACAGGAACACACAATGTTTGCAACGATAGAATGTAGGCATACAAGCATTTGACAGCTCTTCCTCCCTCCTCATTTGTTCCAGCCTCGAGCCCCCTCCCTTGATGTTTTCAGCAGAGCTTAAATGAATATGGTGATCCATCAGGACTTGAATGCATTAGTTACACTTATGGTCCAGTGACATGTGATCAGTGAACTTTGCTTAGCAATAGATGAAGTATGTCTGCAGATGTTGTGGCTAATGCTTGCATGAAGGATTTCCTGATAAGTTGCTATGTTTTATTTAGTTTTTTAAGAGTTGCTCAGGGACTTGTAGGTGGACAGGGGTGTAAAAAAGCAGCTGATTCACTTTCAGTATTAATGCAGTCTGGTAGGGAGAGCTGTTAACATAGAACAATCTGATCTATTTATGCAATTTATGACAATGCAGTTCGTCTTCGCATGACCCTGTTTTGGCTTCAGTGCGCTTGCTTTATAACGATGGTGTGTGCAGGCAGTGGCAGAACTACAGTTGCTGCAAGGTCTCTAGTGGCTACTGTCACTCCTGCTCTCTGAGACCCATAAAATCTGTACCATCTGCAATGGTGGGAGTTATGAAAACTATTCAACAAGTTACTGTGTTAAAAGATTGTGTCGTGCCCATGGTATGGAGCAATTTATTTTTATGGGGATCCTTCCTTACCAACTCCACACACCTTAGCTACACATCCCTTAGCTCCCAAACAGTGAAACATCACTGCCAGTATGCCCCCAAAAAGTAAAACATCAGTCCCTAAAAACAGTAAAACAGTATCCAAGGGCACTGAGAGAGGGCAAGTATTCAGGCCCATGGATGTCTAAGGGCCCAGACTGCCGAGACTGCAGCTACACCCCCAAGATGGCATGATCTTCAGCAGAAGTTGCAGCATGTAAAGCGGGCCCTGGTATTCTCAATGGAGTGTGGCCTATTACAGGATCTCCCAATAGTTCTGACAGTATCCACCTAAAATGTGCTGTCAAACAGACAGCACATTCCAAGCACTGGAACTGCACATTAGAAAAAGCACGGACAGAGCATTAAAATAACCATTGGTACAGCATATTAAATCAAGCATAGGTAAAGTACATCATTAAAAGCATGGATAGGCACTGCACATTAAGATTATATACCCATTGGCATAATTATGCATTTTTATTGCACTTGCATTGCTTGCTGCATTATTTTGTATGGTTCTTGTTCCACTTTAGTGCATTGGATGCATGTAAGCCACAGCAGAAAACTATAAATTCAATAATTTCAAAATCTAGTAGAAAAGCATTGCAAAGTGCAATCAGTTCAAACCCGAATTAGATCCCAACAGCCTGGCATTCCTAGCACAAACTAAAACTAAAATGACAAAATGTGTGTGTTCACCGTCTACCCTTCCTTCTCTTGGCACATATGTGTTCCACTATCCCCTTGTTCCATATGACCCCAGCTTTCCTCCCATTGTCACATATTCCCTCCCCCCCCATTCTTCCCTTTTCACATATGCCCCAGGCCATTCTTTCCTCCACCGCCACACTTCCATTTCATACCACCCTCCAGATACCTAACTACAGATGAATATGGTGTACTGCTGCTTGGTGTGGGAACGTAGTTTGTGCAGAGCACGGGTAACTCTTGCTGATGACATCACTGGCATTCCAGTCTATGCACACTGCTCACACGGAACAGCATTAGTTGTGTCGTTCATTGCAGCCTTAAAACCCTTCCTCAACCGAACTGGAAGCAGCATAATGGCGCCTGAATTGTCCGGTGGTGGAGTAGAGGCTCATGTGCAGATGCCATCATCCCACATAGTATTCCAGGCCCAGATGCTATTGTTCTGGGCCTTGGGAAGTCTACTCATCTGGCTCTATTATATTCCACCACTGATTGCACTGATTGGGGGCTGCAATACCTGTAAAGTCTTGAAGCAGTAACTTCACTGCACCAATGATAATCATACTTCACTACAATCTTTATTTGAGTAGGACTGTCCTGACTTGCAGACTCCAAAAGGGGTGTGACCTTTAATTAATGTGGATGTGGTTTGGGTGAATCTAGGCATGGGTTGGGCAGATTTGCCCATTGTTCATCTGGATCCTGGCCGGAGTTTATTTGTCTCCAGGTGTTAGCACCTGAAATAGAAGCATGTAAGCATGTCTACTATCTTACCTAGGAGCATAGAAATAAAAGACTGCCAGTATGCGTAGCATTGTGGTAGATATGGATGCATAGCTGTAGTACCTCTTTGCCATCTTTGTATGTGATTGTTATGCAACATCAAGTATCATTGGCAATTTCATTCCAGGGCCAGCTGCATGAATATTTAATTTTATTTGTTCAGCTCTAATTGTGATCATCCACAGTGGGAGTTACTGTATCTTAACATAGACACTGTGATTAGATAAAAATCTTTTCATTAAGTATAATGATAATAAGAAAAAACATGTTCTATGACCGTTATCAATTTAAAGGAAGGAGTAATTTTTCTATGTACAGGATCTCTGTAGATTTTAATTTTAGCGGTACAACTAATGTTATTTTGTTGGCATCTTGAAGTATATATGGAATTTTTTTCAATACTAAAGCACAACAAAAGTCAACTACTTTAATATAATTATTGTCAAATTAGAACTCACACAAATACAGTAATTTTCTTTTGTAGTGAATAGATATACAGTATACATGCTTATTTTTCCGAATACTTGGTTCATCCACAATGCTGATTATCTATAATAATGCTGCAGTTGCATTACAGCAACTATTGAATGGGTAGTGTTATGACAATGCAATCCAATTGAGAGGTGATCCGTGCCATCTGACCAAAAGAAAGCGGCTCCATCGGTATAATTTATGCACTGTTTCTGCAATATAGCACGATAGGGTCTGCCCATTTCTGAGACTTCAAAAGCTCTAGGCCTGGGGCAGTAGCTCCAATATGCTGACCATTCAGAACTGCTCCTATTGGGGTTGTGGATGGGAAAGGTCTACCACCACATTTTGCCAACTGTAGTGTGATGACGTGAATTGTCGTAAGCGTAGTGTGGTTGTGTGAAATAACCTGGGATCCAGACATCACTTATTATTCTGGCATTACATCAAGGCCGGACTCTCTTGGGAGACCGGGATACCATCCACTATTTCAGGAGTCTCCAGAATACAATATTTACTTTAATAATTTTTTTTCCTTTAGATTGTAAGCCTTTACATGCAGAGCCCTATACCCCTGTTCTCTACTCCAAGCACTATCCCTGTCACTAGTGCGCTTCTGTTCCCCTGCCTCTCATTCCCCACCAGTCATCCGATCCTGTGTATGCACCCACTTATTAGGTACAGGATCACTGAATGGTGATTTCCTCCAACTTTTCCTCTGTGCGTATTTTAATGAATTGTTGTCACTAGCCATAATTAGATGCTCTACTCAACCCCCTACCTCCCTCAGTTAATCCACTCTAAATTTGGTTGTATCATTTGTTATAGTTTTCCTGATGTATTGTCGTTATATTGTTTTGCGAATACCTTGTGGCGCCCTATTAATAAAGACAATAATAACTCTTAGAACACTTTTTTACAGTATCTTTAACCAGGGTCCTAAATCACTACTACACACAAAAACTATTATTATTTTTATAAATCTAAAGGGGATTATTCTCCATTAAAATTAAGTCTTAAAAACCACAGTCTGCTTCTGAACATTCTGTGGACTATTAGGGCTAGAATATCATCTGCCATAGGTGGGTGACACAGACGCAGATGCGGCCTTGGCTGCGCCTTTTGCCTCAGCCATGTCTACTCTTTATGTGTCTTCAGGGCGTCTTTAGATGTACCTTCCATACTTGCACCAGCCCTATGGCAGGTGCCGTTTCTCCATCTGAGTATGACAACCTGCGTGAGCACTTGTGCATCTTTATACACTTGCCAAAAACATGCTTATGTCTGCCTAGCCACACCATGTTACTTCCCAGGAATGCCCACTAATAACCATACTCCCTGCATCTAAATTCGTTTCGAGTCTCGTGCGGTAACAATCAGAAAGCATGTGCAGTGCCTCAGACGGATGCATGCACAGTACTTAAAACATTGCCCAGCTGTGCTCATATTATAGCTTGCTACCCTGAATCAGGAAAAAACGTACAATTGTTAAGTTGTATATTGAATACATTAAAGGTACATCAGAATAAAACAATGAGAACCAAATAAGACAAGTTATCGAGAGGCAATGGTTGTGGTGCTGTTGGCAAAATGTCCTATGTTACCTAAAATCCTTAGGAGGCGGATTAACAATGTCCAACATGGACAATTCATGCAACAGCTACAGTATGAATAGTTATATTTTCTATGTATGTAGTTACAGTCTATGATGCATTAGTTTGGAATGTGTTCATTTCCTGAATTTTGGGATCACCCACAAAAGCACCTATTTGCAGCTCATATTAGGGTCGTCAAACAATGATGAATGATGGTTCTAAACTACTGGATGGGAACTATTAATGGTTGAGCCAACAATTGTTTAACTTTGTGCATAAGCAGAATCTGCCACCGATGTACACAATCTGTAGCCTCCTATCAATGGTATAAATAGTTACCATCACCATCAGCTGGAGATTATGCCTGAGCATCTGGAATTATATCACGTGGCCACAGTTACTGGCTGAGGACAGAACTTCAGCAGTGCAAGGACTTTTTATATGTGTGCTATGTCAATACAGTGAAAGTTTAAAGTGGCCCAGTTGCCCATGGTCATTATTATGACCATGTAAGCACTTTGTTGGCCTACCTTTTGCCCTTAATGCAGCTTGCATTCTTCTAGGTATGGATTCTACTAACTGTCAGTATGCTTCTAAGGGAATATTAGCCCAAATTCTATGAACTGCATCTTCGAGTTCCTGAAGGTTTCATGGTAGCGGAGCTATTTGTAAGTTGTGAAGATGCAAGAGGGATCCATTCTTTCGTGCTGTTGTCTCCATATCCTCACCCTATCCGTGATTCATCAAACCACATGACCCGTTTCCAATCATTTACTGTCTAATTCCTGTGTTCCTGAGCAAACTGGAGGCGTTCTGCTTCTGTAGCCCATACAATGCTATGTGCAGCATACTGCTCCTTGAGCGGCCATAAGAATTGGTACCTGATTCAGACTATCCATAATATGATGCACTCTTGTGTGGGAATGAACAAGTCTGCGCACTCTCTGTTCCACTCAAACATACAACTGCTGTTTACAACCACAGGCCTTGCACAAAGACCCGTTTTTTTTGTCTGGTCCACTCTGTGTACACTTTAACAACTGCCGTCCTTGAACTATTCACCAGTGCAGCCGTTTTGCTAATTCTCATACCGATTCTGCGAGGGCCAACAAACATTCTACGTTCAAAGTCTGTCAGATTGCATCATTTACTCATTATCTCATGAGTGATATACTTCATCTTTCTACTCTTATACAGATTCAGACTTAGTACGTCAGTATTATCTGCAGGATAGCTACTTTGCCTAAAATCAACTGGTGGTCATACTAATTTGGTCACTCATATATCGGAAACCAGCATATGCAGGGTCACTTGCTCCGCCCACACACTCCGTCTCCTTGCTCCCGCAGATGTATACTTATCAGTTCCTAGTGGGTTCCTCCATCCTCTCTGGTTAGGCTAGGGTCTATCCCGTTGCCCGCTGCAGAGGAAGCCATTGGGGGATAGTCGCACTGGCTCCCGCTGCGCATGCATGTTGGAGATGTGACAGACATTATTATTATCATTGTTATATGGACTCTTATTTTTTTATATATACAGTATATGCAGTATACTGTACACAATAGATGTGTGCTACGTATACAGCAAATCGTGCCACTCATGGCGCGAGGCATGCGCACGTGAGCGGATACACTTTGCGATCGCACCCGCGCCTCCATAGATTGCATGGTGCGGTCGCAGTGCATGCCACAGCATACCGTAGTGTATGCTGCTCTGGGTAATCGCACTGCGGGCGCACGTTTGTAGCGTGATCCACAAATATGTAGCTGGACACATCTGCACCTTGACAAAAGTCCCAGTGAGGACTGAAACGTTGATGTGAATTGCTGTTGCAGCAGAAGTCCCTAGACTGCCTTGTTTGTCTATACTGGTTTGGTTGTGGAAGGGGCACCAGGGCATCAGGGCACCAGTAACAGACTTGATTTGGAAGAGTGCCGGACTCCTCTGCATTTATATATAAATTGCATGAAAATTGTGTCTGATTGCTGCAGATGCTTTGTTTTTATTGAGGGGAATATATGATTAAAGCTGTGTGACTTTGCCTTTTCATTACTGCAGTTGTACATAGTATTGCAAGCTGGAGGCTTTTAAGACACTATAACATAAAATAAAAAATTTAATCAGACATAACAAGAGAAGCAAAGTGCATTAAAAGAGCCTCCTGCATCACAAAGAAAGAGCCTTCAAGCAAATGCTGTGCAAGTATGGATTATTATTCCAGGTCCATTTTTGTATATACAGTATATAAAAAAATACAATTACATTTTATTACATTTCTTCAATATACATTAAAGTAGCTGCAAAAATATGTCCTGCAGCGTAAATTATGTTATCCTCCTATTACTTTGTCTAAGCACAAAGCTTAAATGAGCAAGATTGTGTAGGGGTACTGAATTTGGACAGATCAGGGTGTTCCTTGTTGAGTGTGGACTAGTTGTACACAGACATTTTGTAGTGTCTACATTCATTACACAAAGTTTAATTTAGCAAACAATGAGCTTTAAGTTATTTAAGGAGGGCATTTATAGGAGTGTTCCTACAGAGCCCTATTGTCTAAGCACAAAGATTTTTATAGAAAGAGTCATTGGCTTATACTACCAATGGTCAGTGCTTGGTGTAAGTAGAGTTTGCACAATTAGGATATTAGGTTACGGTATACTATAAGTCAGGTAGCTGGAACTGTACGGTATCGCTAGTAGAGCGCCACACTGGGTTCTGCTGAACTACAATTTTTCTGAAAGATACACCCGTATAAAGTCACATGGATAATTTGGGTCCAAGGAAAAGAATACATTCATCACAATTAAACTTAATATTGAAATATGTTGACTATAAATTTAAATTAATGTAAGACTGGAAAATATGACACTATCATGGATATTACACAACGCTATTATTGAACTTTGTTTCACCAAATCAAAATTTTTCATTCCATATCCAAGATTTAAAGACTTGATTTGTGCTTATTTAGTTGTTGTTTTTCAAGGTTAATAGTTTCTCATTTGCAGCCACACATTTCTCATTCATAAGAACACAACAAAACTGTGCCATAATGACAGTGTCTTACTGGACTAGTTTCTCTCTACCAAACAAAAATAATCAATCACGTTTATATGTTTCTCTGTACAGCACATAAAGGAGTACACCAAGGCAGTGCATGGAATGAAGCCTAAACTGCTTGAGCTGTTGGGTGATCTATCACACTTTGAAAAAACAATTTGAAGTTGAAATGCTCGTCTGGGGTATAAATCTTCTATCCAGAGCAGCATTTTCCTGTTTGCCAACACCAACATCTGCAGTTACAGTAAATTTGAAGGCAATAGGCATGAGTTGTAAATGGGGTATACATATGTTTGTTTGGGTTACAGTGATTTCTTCTTGATTTGTAGACCAGTAAAACACTAATATTGGAGCTGTGTATGTCCTTATTACCGTTAGCCTGACATACTGCTCTATATATCCTGCAATAGGTATCTTGAAAAACAAGTGAGACTCAACAGCTCTACATGAGGAAACTACAATATGTGGCAGGTTACTTATTATTTGGTGAATAATTCAGGTGGTATTGCACAAATGTCATAGCAACCTATATGTTGCTTGCCTCACTACTTACAAAACTAGTAAGCAGACAATCTGTGTCAACAATCGTGGTTATTAAAGAAACACAATTTTGGAACCTAGAATGAGATTCTGGCCCTGATTCAGAGCCGGACGCTCTGAAAGAGCGCTCGCTCTGAATCAGGGCGTTTTGGGTTTTTTTGTGCGGCCTCCTGGCTGCTCGCATAGCTGTGGGTGACCACCCACAGCTATAGCGAGCGGCCAGGTTGATGGTCGCGATGGTCAAGACCATCGCTACCATCGGGCTTGCGACGAGACCCTTGTGGCAGGGTCTCGTGGCCGCAAGCACCAGAGAGATTTTGGCTCTAACAGAGTGATGTCAGTGGGGCCACCCCAAACGGCAGGCGTTCACTTGGGAACGCCTCCATTTGGGCAGCCACTCACCTGGCCTGCCCACCGAAGGGGGCGAGCTGTCACCCAACATCGTCAGCTCGCCCCCTTTGTTGCGAGACCGGAGCGACAGAGTGCCCGTCGCTATCCGGGTCTCGCGCATGTGCACGACGGAGCCGGCTCCGTCGTGCGCATGTGCACTGGCCCACCATCAACCCGGTTGCGAGCGCACAGCGCTTGCAATCGGGTCTGAATCAGGCCCTCTGTTCACTAAGGATTGCATATTTAGTGGGTTAAGTAATACAGAGATTATTGAAATGGCATGATTTCAGTGAGTTCACCTCGGCAATTATAAAGAAAACCCAGCCAAATTTGCCAAAATCACTTCGGTTCCATAGTCTCGGGACCTATTACATAACTCCCTTAATCTGTATTAGTAGAAATTACTGTAATATTTATTAGAAGACATGACTGAGTTTATTTTAAGAGGGCTAAAAAGCATGAAAAATGAGACCTTCACACATAGCTGATGAAAAATCTTGCATAATCCTATAGTCTTTTATTTAAAAAAAAAAAAAATTTAATCTCTGATTCTTGGCATACAATTTTTTTATGGGTCTAGTTGCGGCAGTGGATATTGAATTAACAGAGCAATTTATTATTATTTATTATTGCTACGGTGCGGAGACAGCTTCTCCGAAAAGCAGCTGTCCCCGCAATCAGTATCATTGCTACAGAAGTAGGACAAGGAGGAATGAGAACATTCACTACTAGGACCGCATATTATATTAAAACAGTCATAGACTTATATAAGACTAATATATCCAAATGTATTAACACATTGTTAAAAACAATCCTCAAAAATAGAAAATGTAGCAATGATACTTAACGGTGCCCGTCCGAACGCACGTCGCTGGGCACTCAGTGCAAAGGTAACGGAGGTATTGGATTCCTCTTCTCAACCCTGGATCTCTTTCCAATAGGAAGGAGCGAGGGCCTGGGTACCAACGCCATCTAAAGACGGTGTTGTTTCCTGCAAGCAAACTCAGAAAACCTTACATTTCGGAGTTTTCTGAATACTAGGCGGCCCTAACAGGCCCCTAATAATGAATGGGCCTTTTATAAAAAAACATATGGAAGCTAGCATTTCTGCAAGTGTAACGGGCCCATAAGAATATTCATACAAGTCTTGTGATGATTTGACGAAGAGATGATATTCTGCATTTATTGGTATTTATAATCATGGTTGGTATCTTAGAACACTAGAGATCTAGTAATTGCCTTGAAATATTTCATCAATTGTTGCAACATGTATTTCATTATACTGGTTTCATAGGCCAGGTATTCCAGGTATTGTTTGCTGGAATTTGACTTGGAAACTCCTCTCTTGGATACATGTGGGCTGCGGGTTTTTGTAGTCAGGTAAAAAGAGGTAGTTCTAGGATGGGTAAACCTCATAGTTAATGTGGAGCGAACTAGTCTTTGGATAAAAGAGACACAGGGGTATTATCTTCTGGAAGGTGCTAGTTAAATGTTAAGTAGAATCTGATTGGTTGCTATGGGCAACATCTCCACTTCTAAAAACTCTCTCTTTAGTAAATTTACCCCACAGTCTCTTTTAGAGATATGAGGTTC
Organism: Taudactylus pleione; assembly: GCA_031769625.1. Lineage (NCBI taxonomy): Eukaryota > Metazoa > Chordata > Amphibia > Anura > Myobatrachidae > Taudactylus > Taudactylus pleione. The sequence goes on from JAUIMM010000052.1 coordinate 29,318,443, forward strand.
AGTTCTCCAGCAATCTGAATCCACCCAAATTTCGTGAATCCGTACAGATCCGAGTCGCGGTTCTGATTTCCTGAGGAGACCCGGATAAATGAGTTGTGATCTTCCAATGGTTCGGAATTCGGATTTTATACCTGAATTTCGGGTTTTGGATTGCAAAATTTACATGATTTTAGCTGCTTTTAAAAACTTAAAAAAAAACAACAGAACCACGTTAATCCTGAAGTTTTCACCAGCATTTGGAATACACATGTTTCTGTTCCTAGTACTGCTAGACAATTTAAAGATGTATAATTACAGAGGAATAATGGCTTCTTCTATTGTATATTTAAAGGCATTGAGGCATCTTGTGCCTAACAGCGTGATCAAACATAGCTATTATTCTCTTACAATTACATACCCTGCAATGTCGCACTCAATACAACTTTTTATTTCACAACCATGCAAACGGAAATCGTTAGCAATCAGCTAAATGTGACAGAGCAACTTTGTCTTTAACACTTCATTTATTTTAATGATCAATATTAAATGGCATTATCCAAAGCACTATGGCCTGATTCAGCAAGGAACGCAGTCGCTAATACACATGCAATCAGCCGATTGTTGCGTACTGCGCATGCGTATGCATCGCAGTGCACGTGCGCAGAACCGGCCACTGCGATCAGTGACTATGCAGACCCATCGTAGCGTGACTGACAGGAAGTGCCATTTGTGGGTGGTGACGGGAGGTAGTCGGGCAAAGCAATTGTGCAGTGCGTTTCAACGCCGTTGGAGGGGCATGCATTTATTATCCACTGCGATGGCCTACGCAGCCTGAGGCCTGATAGCGTGCGTGGTTGTTAGCAATTCCTGAGTAAGGTAAGAGCTTGTGCAAGTGTGCGTGAGGCTGCGATGGTACTCGATGGTACTGATGGTTTCACAGTCTTGCTAAACAGTACGGATGTGTGTAAGGTACAGTGGGCGTCCTTATGTTGCGCTGCAGCGGTATAGCGATCGCAATGGATTAGCATACTATTGCAGTTGAACTGTGTGCATAATCGCTATTGCATTCACAGTTGCGTACGGTAGTGAATCAGGCCCTATGTTATTTGAAAACATACTGTATATGCTTTGTAAATCTTGCTAAATAAAAGAAGTCTGGTATCATTTCTGATGCTTTTCTCAAACATATTGTATGGTAATACCAAGCAAACTTCTGCTGTCTTTAGAGGAACATTATAGCAGCCTCCTCTTTTCATATTAATTAACACAGCCCTGTCAAGTATGATTACATTTTAGACACAGACCTGTCAACAAATCATTTTAAAGTCTTTTAAAATGATTCACCTGCACGCACTCCAGCTGTTTTATGTGACTGCACAATTTAGTATTAGATCAAGAGAACAAATATCCTATCATTCTACAAAAAGCAAACTCATGCAAGATACACTCTGCAACTGGCTGTATGATCAACTCAGTCCTTATAACTCAGCAGCCAGACTGCCCCCAAACCACACTCTTCCTAATTTCTCATTGGACTCTGATGTCGCTCCCAAATCAGTTCCTGGCTCTATTCTCATCTACAATAAACCTACTGCAATTACCCAAACTTCCCTAGAAGGACTTGCCCTATCTTCTACTTCCATGCCACTATAGTGTAGATCTTATGTCCCTTGCCTGACCACAATGGGAAATGTAATAATAATAATAATAATAATAATAATAATAATTATTATTATTTTGGTATTTATATACTGTAGCACTCTTCTTCCAATAGGACTCAAGGTGCTTTACATTTGCATAAAAAAACACAATGTACAAATAAATTTGACATTTATTAAAACTGTTGTACAGTAATAATGTAAAAGAGGTAATGTTTTCCATGACAACCAATAACATTTACTTTTATTTTCTGAACTTTGCTAGAAAATTACAGAATCTTATCTGTTGCTGTGGATAACACCTCTTTTCTACACATTTCATACTTTTGCACTACTATCGCGGAACAACAGGGATGTTCTCAGTGAGTCCCACAGAATCCCTGAAGAGTAGGTGTCCCTCCTGCATCCTGCCACTTTCTATTGAGATGGTCAGGACTGGGAGCATAAAGTTGCAAATTGCAGGTCCATTTGGAAGGGGTGAGCCAATAGGAAGAGATTCTATGTGAATTACGTCATTTTGGCCCCAACCCTTTATCATAGACCCACAATTCGTGAGATTATGCGGTGGGGCCGAATAGCAAGAAGCTCCTTTCCCCGTCCCAATCATAGATCAGTTGCATCTCACCTCCGGACACTCTCCCGGAGGGGACAAAATATACGTTTATTTATTTACTATGGCCCTCATTCAGAGCCGTACGCTCTGAGCAGAGCGCACGCTCTGAATGAGGGCCGGGCTCCATGAAAATGGAGCGTCCTCCTGGACGCTCGTATAGCTGTGGGTCACCACCCACAGGCTATACGAGCGTGCATTGTGATGGCCGCGATGGTCGTGACCATCGCGACCATCGAAATTGCGAGCCGGAGCCTGCGGTTGAGGTTTTCAACCGCAAGCTCCGGAGTGATTTTGGCTCTATCAGAGCCAAAATCACTCCCACTGACATCACTAGTGATGTCAGTGGGCCGGCTTTTGACGGGAGGCGTTCCCGTGGGAACGCCCCCGTCAGGGAGGCACGCCCACCAAAGGGGGCGTGCTGTCAATCAACATTGACAGCACGCCCCCTTTGATCGGACACAACGAGCGAAGGACTTTCCTTCGCTCGTCGCGTCTGGCGCATGCGCACGACGGAGCTCCCTCCTTCGTGCGCATGCTCAGTCCATAACATCGACCCACTTGCGAGCGGACAGCCGCTCGCGAGTGGGTCTGAATCAGGCCCTATGTTAGCAAGTATGACAGTTTTTATAAATATTCTCCACTGTGTCTTGAATCCCCCATAGCTTTATTCCACCTTCCACACCCCTGATGCCACAAACACTTGAATCCATGTTCCCATCATCTCCCACTGAGGTTACTACAAACTCCTATTCGCTGGTCTCTTTCACTCTTAAGGGGGGTATCCACTAGGCGATTTTAGCAAGCGATTGCACGATAACAACGTCGTTATCGTGCAATCGCTTGCAAATCGCCATGTATCGGGCATGTTTTGGTCGGAAGCAACCAGTGATGCGCATGCGTGCTGGTTGCTTCCGAAATCTATCATCGCCTGTACATGCTGGTCAACCTGACGATCCCGTCAGGTTCAGCATGTGCGGGGATGATGGATGTGCCTGGAATGAACGTTCAGTCTAGGCACATCACTAGATATACAAATGAGAGCACGATTGCAATGTCGTAATCGTGCTCTCGTTTGTATATCTAGTAGTGGATACCCGCCTTTACCTCTCTCCACCTTAGTCTATCCTCAACGCTGCTGATCGTCTGGCTCTTCTCCTCTGTAATATATTTCACTGGCACCCAATGGGTGCCAGTGAAATATGGCACCTCTGAATGTATTTCAAACTCCTCACCCTTACATATTAAGCCCTTATTAGCTCGCCCCCATTTACATCTCCAACTTTACACTCCCCTCCCTTCCCCCACAAACACACACATCTCCACCTCTGACGGCTACCATTACACTGGTCAGTTATGAAAATGCTCGTCTACAATGTTTCTCCTGTAGCACACACCCTCCTCTGGAACTTGCTCTCTCCCTCATGCAGGGGCTGATCTAGACTGTATTTTTAGGGGGGGGGGGGGACGATTTATTGATTAATTCTGACTCTCCTGTACTGGCACCTCCCCTTTCTGGTGCCAACTCTTCCCATTCACTTGTTTTTTTTTGTGGCCACATTGATTATTACAATTTATATATGTTTATGTATTCACTATGGGCGGGATGCATCACGCCGGTCTTCGCACGCATGCCGGCATTGGTAATGCCGGTATGCATGATAAACACCGCAAAGGACCGCTCTGTCGGTAAGAGTGGCCCTTTGAATTGGAGGGACTTCCGGGTCTATGACCCAGAAGCCCCTCTGGCATCCTTCTGGGCATGTGCAGAGGGAGGCACACGCCACGGGGGTGCTGGGAGGGATCTGATTGGATCCCTCTCTCAGCACTCTCCCAATAGAAGCCCATAGGCTTCTATGGGTAATGCCATCAGGAATACTGCATTACCCACCGCAACCAAGCACTGGAGTGCATCTCATTCTGGGATTTGGTGCATAACAGAAATGGTCAAACCCACATTTTTGGGTTTGACTGCATTTCTAGCTTTGATGCATCCCGCCCTATGTGGAATACACAGTTTTAGCACCAGCAGCTATCTCCCTGCTCCCCCCCCCTCCCTCTGTCCGAGGGCAGCAGAAACCATCCCCCTGCTCCCCCTTCCCCAGCCATCTCCCTGCTCCCCCTTCCCCAGCAGAAGACAATTCCCCCTCTTACCTCTGTGCTACGGCAGAAGCAGCCATCTCCCCCAGTCATCTCCCTGCTCCCCCCCTCCCTCTGTCCGAGGGCAGCCATCTCTCTGCACTCCCCTCTCCCCCTGTCCAAGGGCATCAGATGCCACTCCTCCCCCTCCCCAAGGGGGCAGAAGCAGCCATCTCCCTGCTTTGCTTCCCTCTTCTCTCTATCCAGGGAAAGTAGCAGTGGGGTAGAGCGAGGCTGTAACATCTCCCTGCACCATGTCAGCAGTGCACAAACAGCGCTACTTACAGGGATGACAGTCTTCAGTCAGTCCCAGTCCTGCAGCAGCAGCAGGGAGCCGGCTGTAATCTCTTCTTCCTCAGCTCCCTGCAGACCCGCTGACAGTCTGTCATGACACCCCCCCGGGGGACGCGCTTACACAGCACTGATGACAATAAGGGCAAGGGAGGGAGAGGGCACACACCCTAACACAGTCTGCTGCTCAGTGCATCAGGAGAGATAATAACGGATGGACTGTGCTAGGGGGGTGATCGCTTCAGTCGCCCCCCCCCCTGGATCTGACACTGCCCCCATGTATGACTTCTTATTATGGACCCTAAAAATACACCATTTCACAGAAGTTTACAAGCCCTGTTCTTAACTTCTTCCCCACTTACTCCTTCAACTTACCCCCTTCCTAGTTCATCCACTAAATGTTTGGAAAAGCTATTCTGCATGTTCCTCTTCAAGGAGCTGTTGCCGTGTCATGTTCCGCTTCAGCTGACAGTGTTTTCACCAGCAGGTCTTTGCACCTCTGCCGACTTGTGTCTGCCAGAAAGAGAGACACCATGTAGGCTTTAAACCTAGGATCGAGCACGGTGGCCAAAATGTAGTGGTCTGATTTCAACAGATTGACCACCCTCGAATCCTGGCATAGCGAATGAAGGGCATCATCCACAAATTCCACATACCGAACGGAATCGCTCCGTTTTAGCTCCTCCTTCACTTTCTCCAGCTGCTTCTGCAAAAGCCTGATGAGGGGAATGACCTGACTCAAGCAAGCTGAACTGACTTCACGTGTGGCAAGTTCGAAGGGCTGGAGAAACTTGCACAACACGGAAATCATTCTCCACTACACTTGAGTCAGGTGCATACCCCCTCCCTTGCCTATGTCATAGGTGAATGTATAGGCTTGGATGGCTTTTTGCTGCTCCTCCATTCTCTGAAGCATATAGAGGGTTAAGTTCCACCATGTTACAACCTCTTGCTTCAGGTGATGGCTGGGCAGTTTCAAGAGTGTTTGCTGGTGCTTCAGTCTTCGGCACGCAGTCGCTGAATGGCGAAAGTGACCCGAAATTTTTTCGGGCCACCCAAAGCATCTCCTACACGCCCCTGTTATTCTTCAAAAAATTCTGCACCACCAAATTTATTGTGTGAGCAAAACATGGAACGTGCTGGAAATTGCCCAGATCTAATGCCCGCACAATATTGGTAGCGTTGTCAGATATCACAAATCCCCAGGAGCGTCTAAGTGGGATAAGCCATTGGGCGATGATTTCCCTTAGTTTCTCTAAGAGTTTGTCAGCGGTGTGCCTCTTACGGAAACTGTTGATACACAGCGTCTTGGAACGAGCTGGCATTTCTGAGATGATGCTACTGGTGATGCTGCTGTTGTTGCTGCGTAAGGCGATCTACCCAGTGGGTTGTCACAGTCATATAGTGCCATGTTCCATTTGTCCGTGGTTAAGTGGACATTCAGTACAACCGCATTTTTTAGGACACTGATGACACTTTTTCTGACGTCTCTGTACATTCTCGGTATTGCCTGCCTAGTGAAGTGGAATCTAGATGGGATTTGGTACCGGGGACACACTACCTCCATCAATTGTCTAAATCCCACTGCACTAATCTCGGATACCGGAGGCACGTCTAACACCAACATAGCTGTCAAGGCCCCAGTTATCCGCTTTGCTTCAGGATGACTGCTGCCGTACTTCATCCTCCTTGCTAAGGACTGTTGGAGGGTCAATTGCTTAGTAAAATATGTTGTGGTGTTCCAACTTCCTCTCTGGGATGATGAACGACTCCCAGCAGCAGCTGCATCAGTAGGCGTAGCAATGTAGGATCCTCCAGAGGAATCCCGGATAGGAGAGGAGTCAGTCATGCCAGTGACATGGCCTGCAGGACTACTTCCGTTCCTGATTGAGGAGAAAATTGACAAGGAGGGAGTTGCTGGTGTGGTTTGCAGGCGTTTGGATACAACAGGACAAAGGGATTTAGCTGTCCCTGAACTGCTTACGGTCTTAGCCACAGTCTCTGAACTTGACAGTGACTTTTTATGAACGCACTGCAGGTGACGTATAAGGGAGGATGTTCCTAGGTGGTTAAAGTCCTTACCCCTACTTATTACACCTTTACATAAGCTACATATGGCAAGACAGTTGTTGTCCGGATTTGGATAAAAATACTTCCAGACTGAAGAGGTGGATTTTTTGGTCTTCTGCCCAGGCATGATGATGGGCTTTTTCATCCCACGCACAACAACTGTCTCCCCCGGTGCCTGATTTAAACAAACCACGTCACCATCAGAATCCTCCTCGTCAACTTCCTCCTCTGCGCCAGCTACACCAATTTCCTCATCCTGTTGTACTTCAATAGTGACATCTTCAATTTGAATATCAGCAAATGGACTGTGGGTGCTCCTTCCAGCACTTACAGAGGGCGTGCAAATGGTGGAAGGAGCCAGCTCTTCCCGTCCAGTGTTCGGAAGGTCAGGCATCGCAACCAAAGATACACTTGGACTCTCCTTGGGGATTTGTGATATCTTCTTAGAACGCACAGTTCTTTGCTGTGTTTTTGCCAGCTTAACTCTTTTAATTTTTCTAGTGGGAGAAGGAGGGCTTCCATCATCATGTGAAGCTGAACCACTAGTCATAGGTCAGGGCCTTAGCCATTCCTTGTCGTAAATGGCATACTGGCAAGTTTACGTTTCTCCTCAGACGATTTAAATTTATTTTTTTGGGTAATTTTACTGAACTTTTGCTTTTTGGATTTTACATGCCCTTTACTATGACATTGGGCATCAGCCTTGGTAGACGACGTTGATGGCATTTCATCGTCTATCTCATGACTGGTGACAGCAGCTTCAGCACTAGGAGGAAGTGGTTCTTAATCTTTCCCTATTTTATCCTCCAAATTTTTGTCCTCCATTATTTTTATGGAGTACATTATTTTTATGGAGTGAATCTCCCTTGTAAAAATTATTTGGATGAATTAAATCATCCCTTTTTGGAGTGAATATACACAGGGCACAGAGCAGTGTACCTCTACACCACACAGGGCAGTCCCTGTAAAAATTATTTGGATTAATTAAATCACAAATCACTCTTGTAAAAATGATTTGGATGAATTAAATCACCCCTTTTTAGAGTGAATATACACAGGGTACAGGGCGGTGTACCCCTACACCACACAGGGCAGCTCCTGTAAAAATTATTTGGATGAATTAAATCACCCCTTTTTATTTGGAGTGAATATACACAGGGCACAGGGCAGCTTACTCCTACACCACACAGGGTAGCCCCAGTAAAAATTATTTGGATGAATTAAATCACCCCTTTTTATTTGGAGTGAATATACACAGGGCAGAGTACCCCTACACCACACAGGGCAGTCCCTGTAAAAATTATTTGGACTGAATATACAGTATAGGACAGCACCACTGGACTGGACTGATACAGCAGAGCAAGTCACCCCCAGACTGATACAGCAGCACAGCACCACTGGACTGGACTGATACAGCAGAGCAAGTACCCCCAGACTGATACAGCAGATCAGGTCACCCCCAGCCCAGACTGATACAGCAGCAAAGCACCACTGGACTGGACTGATACAGCAGAGCAAGTACCCCCAGACTGATACAGCAGCAAAGCACCACTGGACTGGACTGATACAGCAGAGCAAGTACCCCCAGACTGATACAGCAGATCAGGTCGCCATGCCACGCCACTTTCCCACAGACACTACACTACACGTCCTCTCACTACTCTCTCCAGGACTGGAGTGAAGATGGTGGGATGGGAGGCACGAAATGTGCAAAGTCCGGGTCTCGAGAGAATCTGAAACCAGGATGATGACGTTTTGCCTCATTCCGGGAATCATGTTTGGTGGGAAAACCCGAGCCAGACTCGGTTCCCGGCTCAGATCGGGGGGGGCTCGGGGGGGGGGGGGGTCGGATTTCGAAAATCCGAACCCGCTCATCCCTAATTTACAGTTGTGCCTTCTCCTGCGACTCACCAGTGGCTGCTCCTAAAAACTGCAGCAGGTTGTCCTACCCTTCCCCCTGTATTCGTAATTCTCTTCTGTAATTTTACTGCAATGTTTGTACTCACTAAACCCTGACCAAAATACCTGTTTCTCTGATCTGGCTGACAAATCTGTCCAAGTACTATATCCAGCACACCAATATCTCTTCATTAGGTCTGTGTCATCCTAGGTTATGATAATCTATCAAATGCTCTATAGATCCTATGTATTGGACACAGGAAACAAATTCTGGCTCTTACCTTTACTTGGGATAATCTAAGTGTCCATTAAAGCTGCAAGATGCAAGATTTGATTATGTTGGACCCTTTAAATAAATTGCTACATATACAAATACTTAGGGGTAAATTTACTAAGACTCATGTCTGTCCGAGTTAGCATTCCCGTGACAGTTTCCTGAGATTTTCAAAAACGGATATTTACTAAAGGCAAATACAGGTGTAAAAACACAAATATATCTGCAAAACACGTCTGAACACACAAATAGAAATCAATATACCAGTAAACCAACTCACAAGTGCTTTCCATAGACAGGACTACAGAAATTTACCAAGAATCATGCCTGCAAACAAGATCTTAAGTGGAGCAAACTGCGGACAAAATAGTAGTTTAAAATAGACCACCTCCTCAGCAGCGTGGTGTGCAGAAGCACTGCACATGTCAGTGTGATCTGTGCAGGCTTCTGTGTTCTGTGGGGTACATAAAGTGTTAATGTTAAAAAAAAAAAAATGGTGTAGGGGCACCCAAAAGCATAATTGTGGTTTTTTTCCCCCTATTTTCCTGTTCCACAACGGGTTCAGAAGTCTAGGGCTGGTTAAACTTTTGGGGGGAGCCCACACGGGTTTTTTATTTTTTCATTTTAACACTTTTTTTTACCATATATAGCACATAGAGGCCTGCACAGATCACACTGATCTGTGCAGTGCTTCTGCTAAACACGCAGCTCACAGGCAGCTCATTATACATTTCAGTCAAAATACAGCTGAACAAACGCACTTAACAAACACGATTCCATATACCATTGGCAAACAAATTCAGTCAAAAACTATTCTTGGCAAATTTGTGATTTTGTTTGAGAAACACTGACTTGTGTCCCTGCGATGTATAGTGTGTTTAAAACTCGGCCAGCCACAAGTTCTCATTCCCAGTAAATGTACCCCTTTTGTAGATAATGGTATAACATATTGGTCCTTATATAATATAAGTATATTCATTTCAACTCTTCACTAGGCCCTTATTTCTGAGTTTACTGCTAGGCCATGCATATCACATTCTGTCACTGTAGCCATAATTTTAATGTACAGAAAACGAGTTTGATCCTATTACATCTTCTGTAAAAGTAATGGATTTCTGACTACTTAACAATTTGGAGAATTGTTAACATAACATTTATTGTGAGCATGGCAGGATAAAGCTGTGACTGACAGATTTCTAGTTTCTGCTGGGTACGATCTGTAAAGTCCTTTGTGCATTTTTAATCATACATCTGTTGATTCAGTGCAGGTCATGCTGGTAGCTTGTGAATTGCCTCTTCACTTAAAATGCCTACTACTATTTTACTGTAGTACATACAACAGTGGGAGTTTATGTAACCTTTCATTCCAATTTCCGACACACGCTAAAGTGATACTCTGGTACAGACTGCCTAAACCCATGATAATATTGTTTCCTATGAGGAAGCGGTGTACAAAGTGAAACTACATTATACACGTATTGATGAGCTTTTAGGTCCCATTCATAGCAAGGCACTGTAAGTAAATTTAAAATATTTTGAGGAGTTCCTATACTGGCTCTGTCCATTTCTTAGCTGTATCACCCAGCTGATGAATAAAAAGTATTAGACTTGAAAAGCAAAAATAAAATACAAAACAAATGTGACCATAAATAGCAAAAGCTCTTCTTTCCGCATGCATCTAATAGGTGCAGATGCAACAGGAATATAGCAGGAGATGTGGCTTCACTGTGAATCATTGGCCTATCTATAGTAAAATGTAGAGGTGGGCAATAAGTGGCAACCCAGCTGTTGTAGAAATCCCAGCATGGTTGAGCTTATTTCCCCTTCGCGCTAGGGACCTGGAAGTGACGTGAGTGAGGGCGGAAGTGCAGTTCCTGCCCATGACAGCCAGCTAAAGAAGTACTTTGTCCCCACTTAAACAAGTTTTTTCTGCGCTCGCCGCGCTTCGGGCACGGTGGCTTGTTACGCTCGCCACATGGTTATATTCCCCCTCCGTGCCCACTTGGATGGCAGGGAATGACGATGGACACTGGCTGATGACGTCAGGGTCCTCTCCGTGAAGGGGATTTAAACATTACCATCCCAGTATGGCCTGCCACGGTTTTGCTTTTTGGCCATGCTAAAACCATTGCAAGGCATGCTGGAATTTGTAGTTCAACAACAGCTGGAGGACCGCTAATTGCCCACCCCTGGAATGGGTCCAGGATGTGTGCGTACCCATAGTATAATGGGTGCACACCCTGCACCCATATAATTATAATAAGTAATTATACTTACCCAGGGCTATATTGCAGGCGAAACAGACCGGGACACCGTTCCTGAAGCTCATTTGAAAAATTACGTCATAAAAAAATGCAATCTGGAACCCAGCTGTCAGCATGGAGCATCAAATGTCAATGGTGTGCATTGGCGTAGTGCCATGAGCCAATTGCAGCTTGTGAGAAACAACCCCACACATGAATGGTCTCAGTATGCTTTACTGTTGGCATGATGCAGGACGAAGCCACTTCTCTTCATGAAAAACATCAGAGACAGACTGATTTTCTTCAAAAGATAAAGGGATTGGACTGCCCTTTCAGATTGTTTGGGGCATCCTAAAAAACGTTTGTCCGGAGAAGGAAAGGTGAGCGCTACCATCAGTCCTGTGTCATGCCAACAGTAAAGCATCCTGAGACCAATCATGTGTGGGGTTGCTTCTCAGCCCAGGGAGTGGGCTCACTCACAATTTTGCCTAAGAACACAGCCATGAATAAAGAATGGTACCAAAACATCCTCCAAGAGCAACTTCTCCCAACCATCCAAGAACAGTTTGGTGACAAACAATGCCTTTTCCAGCATGATCGAGCACCTTGTCATAAGGCAAAAGTGATAACTAAGTGGCTCGGGGAACAAAACATCGAAATTTTGGGTCCATGGCCAGGAAGCTCCTCAGACCTAAATAACATTGTGAACTTGTAGTCAATCCTCAAGAGGTGGGTGGACAAACAAAAACCCACAAATTCTGACAAACTCCAAGCATTGATTAAGCAAGAATGAGCGGCCAGCAGTCAGTATGTGGCCCAGAGTTTGATTGACAGCATGCCAGGGCAAATTGCAGAGGTCTTGAAAAAGAAGAATCAACACTGCAAATATTGACTCTTTGCATAAACTTAACGTAATTGTCAATAAAAGCCTTTGACACTTATGAAATGCTTGTAATTTTACTTCAGTATACCATAGTAACATCTGACAAAAAGGTCTAAAAATACTGAAGCAGCAAACTTTGTGAAAACCAATACTTGTGTCATTCTCAAAACTTTTGGCCATGGCTGTATACCCAATATCGTTTGTCCTGCACTACAGAAATTTCAAAGGAATCTTTCACCAATATCGTTCATACAGCACCTCATCCCTTGTGTATGCACCTTTAGGGAGTGATTCAATTTGGCGCGAAGTTTAGCAATGTAATTTTGGATTACAGTGGGTATGCAAGTTCCCGATACCCGTGGTATCCAATTAAAAAAAGTGGTTGCAGGGTTTTCAGAGCTGAAAACCCTGTGGTGCGTAAAAAAATGAAACAAAATAAATGATACTCACCTGTCTGGGGGTCTCAGGTAGTCTCCGCGGCTCCTAGTGGACTTCCCTTCATCTTATCACTGGGGAGGGGGCTGCTAGGAGTTCTGGGAGCTGCTGGGAAGCTCCCCAAGCTGCTGGGTGGAGCAAGGGCTGCATGGAGATGCAGTAATCCCAGTGCCGGCTTCGGGGGGAATGCACTCACATGGGGGGGGAGGGGGTCATGCACACACACACACTCATGCAAACACACACTCACATACCCACCCTGCTGCAGAAGACCTGGCTCCCGATGCTGGGTGCAGAAGACACAGCTTTGGAAGGTGAATAATTAAGGACTAATTAAGCTAAACTTCCGATTGCTTAATTAATCCTCGTGGGTAGGGGTGCCGCCGGGGCCCCAGAGCAAGTCCCGCTGATTTTTCCTAAAATGAACGATTTTAGGAAAAATCAGACTTGCTCTGGAGGTGCAAGAAAAAAGACGCGATGATTTGAATAGCAAAACCACGCGGCTGCGGGAAAAACCTCGGACCGAGGGTTCCTCTAATTTCCCACCCGCAATTGGATTCCCCTCTAAGGGGCTGATTCAGAGATGTACGCTAATGCAATCGCAACTGCAATTTTGTACGTAACACAGCTGCAAAACTACACTAATGTTTCCAGAGCCTCCCTAAGCATAGGGTCGCCCACTGCTGCCTTCTCATTTCCGTTCATCAGCGTAAGCGTCGGTAACATTGATGCAGGTTGGCCAGCCACACAGCCTGTAAGTCAAGTCTGACCTGCTTCAAACACTATGGCCCTCCTGACATGCAGCGAAGGAGATCGCAATATTTATGCACGCTCGTGAAACAGCGTTTAAATGGTGAGACATGCCTGCATTTGCCTAATCTCCCCCCGTTACCTCCGCCAAACGCTGACTACCTGTCACTCACTTTGCAAGTAAATCCTCTGTGTGAATGCAATCGCAAAATAATTGCTGCACGAGCGCAGTGTGGCTTACACGATCTAATATCGGCATTCCGTAAATCTCTGAAACAGGCCCTGTAATACAATACAGTTAATAATAATTTTGGCCAATTTTGTGTTATATTTTCAATATAGATTTAAGTACATAGATAACATAATGAATGAGACACTGTGGTACTTTACCCGGCACCTATGAGAGAATCATCGACTTTATATCCCTTGCATCTCATTTATAACTTATAACTGAAGGCTTGATTCAGAGGTGGACAGAATTAAAACAATGGGCCAGAGGTTCCCAAACGCGGTCCTCAAGGCTCCCCCACGGTTCAGGTTATCAGATAGCCATGGTTGAGCACAGGTGATTAAATCAAATTGACTGACGTACTAATTAAGGCAGCTGTGTTCAACCATGGATATCTCTAATGCTGCATACACACACAATGATTTTATTACCAACGATTTTATGAACGATTTTCTGTCAGATTATCTGTCAGATTTTTTAAAGTGTAATGAACCATTTTTTTGAACTACAAACGATTTGTGCATATTCCCTTAATGAAAATCGTTGAGTTGACAAGTCTGACTGAACTACAAACTACAAACGTGAACGCGCATGAACGATAATCGTTCGTTTGACTCAGAAAGGGAACGATTTTTTCAAATGATTATCTTTAAACTATATCGTTTAACGATAATCGTTCAAAAAATCGTTGTGTGTGTATGCAGCTTAACCCCTGAACTGTTGGGGAGCCTTGAGGACCACGTTTGGGAACCTATGCATTGGGCGCAATGCTTTCATTCTGTGCATGCGTCCGAGATGCACTGGTTACCACCGGAGGTTGCATGCGTCCGAGATGCACTGGTTACCACCGGAGGTCGCAAATCGGAATTGCATGGAGATCCATGCAATTAATTCCGATGGGCGTTCCTGGGTGGAGGGGAGGTGGCTATCACCAGCACAAATATGCCCGGCTTATTTGCCAGACAATTTGCTCTGCCCTAGCTCCTGGGCATAAGCTTCAGTGTACATTGGTTTGCTCCCTGTTTTGTCCACTCACTTTACCTACTTGTCTCTTCAAGTTGTAGAGAGATGCCCAGGACTGCCTTGTACCTTGCTGTTATTTGATCTGCTAACTAATAGGTGTATGTTATTGTGACATTCAGAATTGTAATTAAATGTTTTCTTTTGCCATGCACTCTTTAATTCTGATTCAGAGGTGGATGCTGTTGTGGCATCGGACGCATGCGGACAATGTTTTCAGTCTGCTCCTGTGTCCATGTCGAACTGCGCACGCCTCCCGAGGGTTACCGCTGGGGGACACAGAGCCAGGGCCGGTGCTACCATTAGGCAACCTTAGGCAGCCGCCTAAGGGCGCCGGCCACTGGAGGGCGCCGCTGAGTCTACAAAAAAAAAAAAAGAATGCCATAATTCATGGCTGAGTGGCATATAATGAATTTGAGACACAGCTGTGTGGCATATTATGAATTTGCGGCAGTATTATGAGGTACATAATGATTTTGGCGCTCTCCTGTGTGTAATATTCTATATAGTATATTATGAATTTAGGACACTGCTGTGTGGCATATTATTTAACTGGGGAGACTGAAGCGTGGCATATTACAAATTGGAGGGAGCAGGGGTGGTTGGTGAAATGTTGCCTAGGGTGCCCGGAAACTGAACTAATTTAGTCACTGAGAGAGGCAACTTCAGTAGGTATTCCTGCAATGTAACAGGGGGGTGGCTAGCCAGAAACGAGCATGACGTGGGCATGTCGCGGTCCGCGACTGCGACTTTTTCCGCAGTTGCATTGATTCAAGTAGCCATGTTCAGATGGGCATTCTGCACCTCCATAAGGCTGGTGCAATGTTCGATGGGGCAACTTTTAACACAGCCGGTGGGCGCCTCTGTACGAATTCCGGGCCTGATTCAGAGCCGCTCGTAAGCGGCCGCTCGTTCGCTCTGAGCGATGTTCGCACAACTGTGCATGCGTATGGGTCGTAATGCGCATGCACCAACCAGTCAGTGCGATCAGAAATCGAGCGCTTGCAAAATAGCGAGTGCCTGCTAATTTGAGTGACAGGATGAGGCGTTTGTGGGTGGTAACAGGGGAAGGTGCTTGAAAACGGGGAGTGGAGATCCGAACGCAGGCGTGCCAAACGGTCAAAACGGGCGTTTTAAGGGTTTGCATAATTAACAAAGCAGCGTCATCGACCACGTCACTTGGTTGTTTCTTAGCCTGAACTGTTCGCATGATTGCCGTAGGATAAACCTACAAGCACTGTGAGCAGTTCAGATGCCTTTCGATGTACTCGATTAATCAAATAAATAGCGGAGATGACATAGGATGCGAGCGGCCAGGGTGCGTCTTTACAAAATAGCGAGCGCATGTTTCGTTCGCTCAGACATAGAGGCGTCAACAGACCGCAAAGAGCAAGCGCTCAATTTAAATAGCCGGCCCCTTTTTCTGACCGAGCGAGCGCAAATAGCGTGCGGCTCTGAATCAGGCCCTCCATCTGCTGAGGCATTAGCATAAAGCTGCAGTAGCTCTGCGTTAAAACTCGCAATCACGCCGGCATTAGTGTTCACCTCTGGATCAGGTCTTGTGCGGTTCTGCAGACCCTTTTGTGGAGTCTTATAATGATAATACATATAATAAGAAGGAAAATTATAAAAAAAAAATATATGAAATGAAACAAAAAAACACATTTGTCAAGTTATATATAGAAAGATTTGTAACAAATTTGTAAGAGTTGTGTTAATACATTTATATATTATGATCTCTTAAAAAGAATGAAAATATTTGTGGTATGTTGTCAGCTAGTTTCCAGATGTAACAGACCTCAGGAAAATAAATGTTTATACTGTAATTGTTTTATTCATTCACTCTGAGTGTTACCTTGCTAAGTTTAATTTCCACCTGCAGAGAATTTCAGCGATGTGCCCCATTCCATCCTATTACATTGATGTTCAGCTTCATATTAGTGAGATTGGTTTTGACTCCACAGAAGAGCAAATGGCAGATAATAACAGCGTAATCATTTTACAAAGGAATTTTGTGATGTGTCTGTGAACAACCTGCAATAATTAAAGGGAGACAGAGGAGCAGATGTGGAGTTGAACGTATGCCCATTTGTGGAAAGCATATTGCATGAATGCACACTGAGGGGTATATTTACTAAAGTGCAGGTTTTTAGAAGTGGAGATGTTGCCCATATCAACAAATCAGATTCCAGCTTCTAGAAGGTGCTAGATAAATGTTAAGTAGAATCTGATTGGATGCTATGGGCAACATCTCCACTTGTAAAATCCTGCACTTTAGTAAATACTATATACCCCTGAGTGTGCTTGGAAAATGGGCGCACGTAAGTCCGGGCGATGCAGAGTTGCACATGATGTGATCAGATCCACACTTTTGACCGAAGTGGCGGAACTGGGTTGTGATGACGGGGTGTACAAAGTTCAATAAGGATGTGTTGATGCAAATGCAGGCTATGTAGACCTTTATTAACATTTATTTATGTAGAACCAAAATATTCCATTGCAATTCACAAATGGGTAGTAAGGGAGTGAAAATATACGCTGCGGATGATGACTAGTAGGAAGCCAGGTACACACATAGAGGCGGCAGTGGCATAACTACCGCCCCCGCAGACCCTGCGGAGGCTTGGGGGCGTGGGGAGGCTTGTGGGGCGCGGTGGCTGCAGATTCCATGCGGCTTAGCCGTCTGCATGAAATCTGCTGAAATGGCCCTCCAAAAATGGGCGCCGCCTAGGAGGAGACATATGCTAGAGGTCCTACTGGACCTCTAGCATCTATTAGTCACCCAGGCAGGGCAGTATTGTGGACCGCACATAAGTCCGCACTACACTACTAGTATAACAAACACACAGCCGCCGGCACCGGCAGATGTGTGTTTGTTTTAGCAGCCGATTAGAGTCAGATAGACTCTCATCGGCTGCTTGCCTTGCGCCCACTGCCGGGTGATGGGAATGGGTGATGGGAGAGACGTCTCTCCCATCATGCAGGTTGGGCCTGCCCGGGAGGACGCCGGACGGAGGAGCAGATGCCGGAGTGTGGATCAAGGTAAGTGGATTTTTTTGTGTGTGTCTATCTGGCAGGGGGTGGGGGTGTTTACTACTACTACGGAGACTGCATAGAGGGGGATTACTACTGGGGGCACTGCTGGGGGGGACTACCACTGGGGGCACTGCTGGGGGGGGACTACCACTGGGGGCACTGCTGGGAGGAGTACTGCTGGGGGCATTGCTGGGGGGGGGACGACTACTGCTGGGGGCATTGCTGGGGGGACGACTACTGCTGGGGACAGTGTTTGGGGAGACTACTACTAGGGGCATTGCTGGGGGGGCTACTACTGGGAGTATTGCTGGGGGGCTACTACTGGGAGCACTGCTGGGAGGACTACTACTGGAGGCACTGCACTGCTGGGACCACTACTGGGGGCACTGCACTAGTGGGACCACTACTAAGAGCACTGCATAGGTGGGGATTACTGCTGGGGCACTGCATAGGTGGGGATTACTGCTGGGGGCACTGCATAGGTGGGGATTACTGCTGGGGGCACTGCATAGGTGGGGGACTACTACTGGGGGCATTGCTGGGGGAGGACTACTACTGGAGGCACTGCTGGGGGGGACTACTACTGGGGGCACTGCTGGGGGGTTAGTATTGTGGCCACTATATAAGGGGGACTACTACTGGAGGCACTATATAAGGGGCACTGCATAGAGAGACCACTACCTGGGGCACTATATAAGGGGCACTGCATAGGGGGACCACTACTGCGGGCACTACTGGGGCACTGTATAAGGGGCACTGCATAAGGTCTTGTGTAGCTATCTGAGAGGGGTGGGAGGGTGCAAGGTTGAAGAAATGCCTAGGGTGCCAAGAAACCTTGCACCCAGGGGCTCCCACGCGTGCTGTACTGTGCCGAGGAGACGGAGGAGTACAGCCGCTTTCTGCTGTCTGACAGGTACTCATGCTGGCACTCTTCTTCTCCTCTTCCTCGGGGCTGTCAGACACTGGTGGGAGAAGCCAATGGGTCTGCAGTGGCCACAACCTGACACCCCCCAGACACAGGCCACTCAGGATGCTGGATGTGTACCAGATACTGCTGTGTGCAGGCTGCAATGCTCTGTTTCTGTGTACTGGAGCAATGCTCTGCTTTTGTGCTCTGTCTGTGTACGGGAGGGATGATCTGTGCAGGATGCTCATTCTGGTGATGATGATTGGTGCTCTGTGATACATGGTGTACTGTACATATAAATGCAGTGTGAGGGATGCTGGCGGTATAGGATGCTTTATACGACTGGGAGGGATGCCCTGTGACTAGCAGGGATGTGTTGTGAATTAGAAGGGATACCCTGTGACTAGAAGGGATGCCCTGTGACTAGGAGCGGTGCTCTGTGACCAGCAGGGAGGCTCTGTGAATTCAAAGTAGCACCGGCGCCCCCATTTACATACACTCCCAAATATATATATATATATTATACCCCTGGCAATGTACATGGAGCCCCTGGCAATGGGTATGGAACACCTGACAACAAGCATGAAACCCCTGGCAACAAGCATGAAACCCAGAGACCCCATGCATCTAGCATGAAACCCCTGGTAATGAGCATAAAACCCTTGACAACGAGCATGAGACCCCTGACGAGCAGGTAATTTAAACGTAATTAGAAGCCTTACTGTGGGGCATAAAATGGTGTCAGGGGGCAAATATGTAAGTGGCACTTTGGTAATAGGCATTACAGTGTGTGGCATAATGTGTAATGGGCATTATGGTGTGTGGAATAATGTGTAAGGGGCATTACGGTGTGTGGCATAATGTGTAAGGGGCATTACTACAAGGAGAAAAAATACTGTAAACTGTCTAGGGGGGGTGGGAGCAAACTTTTTGCACTGGGAGCCAGAGTGCGTATAAATGGCCCTGTAATTATTTTACCAAAATGCTGTGGGGGGGGGGGGGGGGCAGTGGGGGGCGACAGAAACATTTTTGGCAGGGGGGAGCAAAATTTATAGTTATGCTACTGAGAGGTGGTGGCCTCTTAGGATGGGTACAACTCTGCATATGGAGGAGCACTTTTTGTGCATTCTTCTTTCGATTGTATGAGAAACTGTAAGAAACACATTGGGCCTGATTCAGAGGTGTACATGGCTAGTGTTCATTCTAGCACCCTGCACCTGTCACAATCCATGCTCTGGTGCTTCTAGCACACTATGGTCTGTATCTCAGCAGTTTGTTGCATCAGCTTAGTGTGCTAGAAGCACCAGAGCAGAAAGCGACACCCAAGGCAGGAAAGAGGAACTGCATGGGTTGTGACAGATGCAGGGGTGCTAGAATGAACACTACATGACTGCGTCTTTTGGCGGTCGCCTGTCTGCATCTTCATGCAAATGCCGATTTAAAGCCCTTCCCTGGTGTACATCCGTGTGTATGAATGTGCAAGTACTGAACGCCCACTTTGGGCGTCTGTAGACGCTGTAATACTGCCTTGTGCATCTGTAGATGTCACCATTGGTCGCACCAACGAAACTTGCACCAGCCACATGGCAGGTGCAGATTTTCCATCTGAGTATGACCTCCAATGTGAACGATGAAGAGTCTACGTATGAAAATATGACACTAACATGAGACGGATAATCTCTGTGCATCTAAATAGCCACCTACCAGTCACTTTTACAATACACTTCTGATATCATGTGTCTCAATCACAACTGTGGCTCTGTGCCAGTTTGTAGGGATTTTCACACATGCGCTGTAGCAAATTCAGAATACTGCATATACTGTAGCTGGCGGCATACCTGGGACTTTGCATAATGTAGTAAACCACTAGCTGCACCCATCAGTCACATATTTCTGGAAGTATACTCTTCTATTTGCAGAATGTAAAAAAGTTTCTTCTACATCACAAGACTGATATGTGTGCCCATTTATTTCCAATATTTACTATATATCCTAGACCAAAGGCATTGCTGCTAATAGTCATAAAAACTTTAAAGGACATTAGTATATATTTAATTAGGGATGTGCAGGCTCGGATAGGTTCGAGTTTGCACGTGGAGTTCGGATTTTTCCCTCCAAAAAAACGGAACTCAGAACGAGGCAAAACGTCATCTTACATGGACGAACATCATCATTCCTGGACAAAAGACCAGGAATGATGATGTTCGTCCATGTAAGATGACGTTTTGCCTCGTTCTGAGTTCCGTTTTTTTGGAGGGAAAAATCCGAACTCCACGTGCAAACTCGAACCTATCCGAGCCTGCACATCCCTATATTTAATATTAAACCCTCTTTACCCATATATTAGAGCAGCAGGGATCCGAAGCTTTGGACCCCTGTAGAAAATGACAATGAGTGGTTGTTATCACTCATATTCCATGGGTACTGAATACTGGGATCAATGATATTTGGACTAAGGGAACTTTAATATTTAAATTCTTTGTAATTAGCAGAAAAAAAAAGAAACACGGTAGAACTTTGCAGTGTTGAATTAAATCTGCCAAAACCATTTAAACTCCCTGGTAGTTAAAAAAATATATATAATTATGACTTGTGAAATGAGCAATAAAACAAAGCAATACTTTTGTGATATTAAACATAAAAATGATTTTTGAACTTTTAATTAACAACAATGCGGCGTATTTAGAGTCTCATGCATTGATTCCAGTGAAGAGAAGAGTATAAAGGAAGAGCTGCTTCAATGCTTTGGCCAGGGAAACCAGTGAAAGGTTTTCCCTGGCTGTGGCATTACCACCCCCCCCCCCCCCCCCCAAACACTATAAAGAGTCTGGTGCTGGTTATGGAGATACAGGGGACCCCTACTCGTTTTGTCCCCTGTTTTTCCACAACCAGGGCCGGCTCCGCAAAGCCCTGTGCGGGTTCTTAATATACAGGGGACCTCTACGCATTTTTTCCCCTGTATTTTTAAAACCAGGACAGACTTTAGAAAGCCCGGGGCTGGTTATGCTTTTGGGGGGGCGCTGCAAGTCTTTTATTTTTAAAATACATACAGAAGCCATCACGGATCTCACTGATCTGTGATGGCTTCTGTATAACTTGCACCTTTTAATGCTAGTCGCATTAAAAAGTTTCAGTTTACATAGTCCTAAACTCACTGAAATTCGCAAATGTAGTAGCCTCGAGCTGAAAAGTTTGCAGGCTATTGAATTTGCGAGTCACAGCACAAACTCGCACCTTTAAAAAATGCGATAAGGTGCGAGTTTGTACTGTCACTAAAACTGACACCCTATTACATTTGGCCCATGATCTGTATAGAATTGACAATCTTTTTAATTATTATTGGCTAGATTCCGGATGTGAAAAACCAAAGGAAAACAAATACGCCTGTATTTTATTTGTTTCAATATGTCACTTTCAGATTTATTTTGCTCACTTAATTATAACTCACCACAAATTTCTATAATGCTCCTAGGTCCTGGCACATGGGCTACTTTGCAGAAGTTACATAGAACTTAGCTTCAAATTAGTAAAAATGAATGTACTGATTATATGCGCAGAATTGCTCATGTGACATACTAAGGGTTCAATCCAATTAGGTGTGAGTTGCTAGTTTGTTTCATGAAACTCGCAGACTTCGCACAGATAAAATTGCCTATTCGTGGTACTAGCAGCGAGGGTTTGCAAATTGTCAGCCAAATGCGATGTGAGAGAAGTGCATTAAAAAGTGGGGTGACCTTCCTGGATCCCCAAAAAAACGGACAATTTTGTTTGTAGAATCATACAGAAGGCTGTTAGCGGGCATAAGAAACACTGGAAGTATTTAAATTGTGTTAAATGGCTGGAAAAAAAATGAACAAAAACTAGGAAAAAAGATGCTTTTGGGCTACTTTGAAGTGACTAAAAAAAATGTAAAAAATATAAAAGGCAATTATTAAAAAATATATACTATAATTAAATTTAGTTGCTTTTTGAGGTAATTTGAGGCCATTTTTTTTAAACTCCAATAAATGACATGTAATTATTGGACTAATTAGGCTAATTGTAAATTTCCAAAGAGTCATTAGGGGGTGGGTCCAAGGGGCTCTGCACAGTGTCCCGACATTTTAACCTTCAAATAAAATGTTATCCCTACCATCTCTCACCGTCAGAGAGGTGAAAACGGAAATATGCGAGTTTACTCTGATTGGTTCAATGCGAGTTGCTAATTGGATTGCAAAATTAAATTGCAATGGGAGTTCGCAGAGAAAGCAACAACCTGATTGGATTGACCCCTAACACTACTATTCTTTTGTGTGATAACCACTAGCCAATGTCTGCTCACAACACATCAGTGAGTTGTGGATAAAGGGCACCAGGCAGTGGCGGAACTAGCGGCGGTGCAGCTGGTGCCTTGCACCAGGGCCCGCTGTGATGCAGGGGCTCATAGCCGCCTGCATCCAACAGCGCCGCTGCACCCGCCGCCAGTGTCTGCTGGGCCCCACAGTATTTAAGTGTAGTGCGGACCGCAATGAGAGCAGTCCACACTACACAGTAACAAACACACCACCACCGCACCGCCAGCAGCGGCGGTGTGTTTGTTATACCAGCCAATGAGAGACAGACATTGGCTGCTGCGTCCACGGAGGGATCCGGGCTGGAGCTCACTCATGAGCTCCGCCTTCCGTCTCCCGCAGTGGTTGATGGGAGAGACGTCGTGCAGAGCAGGAGGACAGAGTAGATGACGGTTTCGGGCGCAGGAGTGGGGATTCAGACAAGTTTGTTTTTGTTTTTTTTATGTGTGTGTTTGTCTTCTATATGTAGGAGGGGCCACTACTGAGGGTACTGTATAAGGGGCACTACTGGGGGCACTGTATAGGGGGGACCACTACTGGGGGCACTGTATAAGGGGCACTGCATAGGGGGGACCACTACGGGCGACACTGCATAGGGGGGATTACTACTGTTGGCAATGCAGGGGGGGGGCTACTACTGGGGACACTGCATAGAGGGACCACTTCTGCGGCACTGTATAAGGGGCACTACTGGGAGCACTGCATAGGGGGGACCACTACTGGGGGCACTGCATAGGGGGACCACTGCTGGGGGCACTGTATAAGGGGTACTACTTAGGACACTGTATAAGGGGCACTGCATATGGGGACCACTACTGGGGGACTGTATAAGGGGCACTACTGAGGGCACTGTATAAGGGGCACTACTGAGGGCTCTGCATAGGGGGACCACTCCTGGGGGCACTGCATAGGGGGCCCAAAGCATATTCTTGCACCTGGGCCTACTACTCTCTAGTTACGCCACTGGCAACAGGGCTTTTAGTTCTTAGTTCTGGCACAAGAAAAAGCAGTTTTGGCTGTGGTTAGGGAAATATTACATTAATTGTTGCAGCTGATTGTAGCCTCAATCATCTCCAGTACCCAAAATTGTAATTGTAATTAGAGGGCGTTGATTCAACTGAAATTTATCCCTGTAAGCCACCAACCTGCACTAACTGCTTCAGTAACTGCTGTGCTCATACTGGACGATCTCCTCATTATAAGAAATAATTGTGATAGCCCATCTGTGATAGCAAGAACAACTATTTAACAGGATAACAGACATAAAAGGTGAAGCTCAATCAATATCGTGCTGTGTCGCCATGTTCTCCAAACAATGGGGGAGCAAGTGGGGAAATTAGAAACTTGCATTTCCATCCTAGAGTTTACTACTGCTCCAATGAAGGGGAGTATTATTTTGGCTCCCAAATGGGGGTTGTCAAACAAATACTGTTAAAATAATGTGAAGTTTGTGCGGTTACCAGTGAGAGATGAAGGGTACAATGCAGATGATTTTTGCTAAGTGGTTGATTCAGGCATTTGGTAGAGATGTGTTTTTGGCCAAGCTCACAGTGAAGGGAGCGCACCGAATTCAAAAGCAGGTTCCCACTCTTTCATTATAAGGACAGGTTAGACAGTCAGTTACTGTAAGAAAATCTGATTCCACCGAGATGCCCCATCTCAGTACACTTAGCAATAGCCGATTAAATTTAAATAATGTCTTGAATATATGCCCAGATTTCTATTATTGCCATTACAAACTATAACACAGGCTATTTGCATCTGGGTGGATTCGGATGCACCTCTTTGACTAATGGAAAGCTAGTGGAGCAGTTTACATTTGGGCAAGAAGGGCGATTTTTTTTGTGCGGCCTCCTGGCCGCTCGCCTAGCTGTGGGTGACCACCCACAGCTATTGCAAGCGCCCAGGTGATGGTTGCGATGGTCTTGACCATCGGGGCTTGTGACGAGATCCTTGTGGTAGGGTCTCGTTCCCGCAAGCCCCAGTGAGCTTCTGGCTCTTAATAGAGCCGGAAGCTCACCACTGACATCACTCGTGATGTCAGTGGAGCTGCCCCCAAATGGCAGATGTTCCCTCAGGAACGCCTCCGTTTGTGTAGCCACCCCCCTACCTGCCCGCCTCCAAAACGGGGCGAGCTGTCTATCAAAATCGTCAGCCGCCCCCTTTTGGGGCGAGACCCGAAGCGACGGAGCGCCCGTCGCTAGCCGGGTCTTGCGCACGCACACGTCGGAGCCGGCTCCGGCGTGTGCATGCGCAGTGGCCAAACATCGACCCACTCGCGAGCGCATAGCGCTCGCGAGCGGGTCTGAATCAGGCCCACAGTATCAGAAATGAAGGAAATATTTATGCATCTTGCCACCTTAATACCTCTGGCCAAATCCAAGCTGCATTAGGATTTCCCAGAGTTATATTTCCTAGGTACTTGTAGCTCCAACAGTCACATCACCCCTTTGAGGAAAGCTCATCAATCAGCTGGGCCATGGAAATGTATCATCGCATATATGCATTTGTGCTGAGGAAAATGGATTCTAATAACCTTTCCAACCTTCTGGACAAAACGCAAAGTGACATAAGGACTTTTTATGATGGTGATAATTCTATACATTGAGGTATACCAGTGAGGCTACACTGTATGACATTCCCAGGTGGCATGTGTGACATACTGTACATCAGTGGTAGTCAACCTTGGTCCTGGAGAGCTACCAACAGTGCATGTTTTTAAGGTCTCCTCACAGAATCACTAGTGTAATCATTAGCTCCACCTGTGGATCTTTTCAAATAAGTAATGAGGCCCATCCATCAGCGATGGATTGCCACGATCCCGCTATGCTGCAACCCAGCATTGCGGGATCGCAGAAATCCAACATGTTGGACTTTCCCGATTTGACGATTGCGATCGAAAAATGATCGCGATCAAAAAATCAGGGGGCATTTAACATGTAATATTTCAGTGATGCTGTGAGGGATCGCTGACCATCGATGTTGGCCGGCCGGCGTTTCCACCCGGCAGATTGGCAAAACCTGTCAGATGTATGGGCACCTTAAGTGAGTAATGAATACACCTGTACACCAGCTAGGTGGTCTGGAAATGTGAACTGTTGGTAGCGCTTGAGGACCGAGGTTGGCTACCCCTGCTGTACATGGTACAGGTACAGCTGTATAATCGCCATAGGGTTACCTCCCCACCAGAAGACTGATACAGTTTGGGAGAGGTTCTATGCTTTGCTTACATGATGGTGTATACTGTTATATCCTCCTGCACCCCCACTGGCCTAAATTCAGAGGCATTCATTCTATATTAATATATACTATACTCTGCTTATAGGTTTTCATGTCATGTCTCTGAAAATGCAGAACTTTTATTTATTGTTATCCAATTTAGTCATATGACCTCAGGAATACACAGATCACCTCAGGTACTATGAGACCTTTAAATAACTTTTACATATGTTTGGCTTTATTTTTTTCCTTTTTTTATATATAATTGCATATGTTAGCACAATGAAAGAAACATTCAATATAAGAAGATTCTCCTGTTATATAATGCAATGGGGTTTGTTTATTGGACAACTTTCCTTTTCTATCAAAATTGTATTTCAGATACCTGCTGCTATTTATTATGAAGCTGTAGAGTGAAGTGATACAAAGTAAAAAAACAAATATTCCAATAGCTGTTATTTAAATTGACTATGTGCTATTAAATGTCTGCATGAAATTAGCCTCTTGAAGTACTAGCGCTGATTTGAATAAATAACAGCCTTTGCGGTCTACTTACTAAGCTTTGGATGGAGATTAGGTGGACAGAGATAAAGGAGCTGGTTCAGACCCGCTCGCTAGGATGCGATCATCCATAGCCGGTCGATTATCGCTTTCTGCACATGCATATGCATCGCAATGCGCATGTGCAAACCACTGCGAGAGATCGGGAAGCGTTCGCTCGCCCAGCATAGACAGCCCAGCATAGTGAGTGACAGGAGAAACCGTTTGTGGGTGGTGACAGGGGCAGTCCACTAGAAATGTGGGAGTGGAGGTGCGAACGCAGGCGTGCCTGGGTGTCTCAACGCCGTTTCAGAGGCATGCAGAATTAACAGGCAGCATCATAGGACATGTCACTTGGCTGTATTTCACACTGAAGTGATCACAGTGGTTGCGGCAGGGTATAGTCAACCTCAAGCGCTGCGATTGCATCTGATGGTGCTTGATGTACCAATGGTTTCATGCACTTCCAGAAGATGACGTGCGCTAGTGGGCGTCTTGTGAATGGCTAGTGGGCGTCTGCATACACAAAGTGATCACACGCCAAGACATAGTGGGCGTGCTAATGCCTTGCCGTGCGATCGCCAGCCTTGCTGGGCATGTGCTGGATTTGCATACGCAGGGTGCAAGCGAATGCATCTAGCGAGTGGGTCTGAATGAGATCCAAAGTGCCAACCAACCTGCTCCTAACTCATTTTTCAAACACAGCCTGTGACATGGCAGTTAGGAGTTGATTGGCTGGTACTTTTTTCTCTGTTCACTTTATCTCCATCCAAGGCTTAGTAAATAGACCCCTTTATCCTAAAACTCAGAAATGAGCGAGGTTAAACATTACTTGTTTAGGTAAAATAATAGCAGCACATGCAGAATATTTGGAGTTTACACCAAAAAAATGAAATATTTATGCATCTTGCCACCTTAATACCTCTGGCCAAATCCAAGCTGCATTAGGATTTCTCAGAGTCATGTTTTCTAGGTACATACATCTGTTTCCTTAAGCAGGGCAGCCATCGGGCTAAATGTGATAGACTGCAAGCTGGCACCGCTGCGAGTATGCCCGTATACTTAAAGCGGCAAGCATGTTAAAGACTAAACCAAGCTGGTTTAGCCTTTAACATGCTTGCTGCTTTAAAAATATGGGCATACTCGTATGTATTCCTGCAGCGGCCTAGACTCGCAGTCTATTACATTTAGCCCTGGGTGTCTCAATGTATCTTGTAGTACACAACAGCAAAAC
Organism: Taudactylus pleione; assembly: GCA_031769625.1. Classification (NCBI taxonomy): domain Eukaryota; kingdom Metazoa; phylum Chordata; class Amphibia; order Anura; family Myobatrachidae; genus Taudactylus; species Taudactylus pleione. The sequence continues at coordinate 29,346,190 of JAUIMM010000052.1, forward strand.
TTATTTTAGACTTTAGTAAACCCTAAATAACATGTTAAACAACTTTCATGATGCCTCACACGTTCATTAAATTACTTTGTATTTACTCTGGTTTCAATGGCCCACATAATGTTATCAAACACTCGGTACATTCTCCATTTGTAATAATATTATGGCCTATTGTCAAAATGTAGCTATCTTGTTCCTTCCTGTACACCACTTTGTTTCCTCTGAGTATGACCAAAAATAATTTGGGTGGATAGGAAAAACAATATAGACATGGTACCATAATTTTCACATATCTCATTTTCTGAAGTCCATATCACAAGAACTCCCTCAACAAGATGGTGTCTGCCTTGACTAGCTATGTAGGCATAGATCTTTACAGGTTTGAATAACCTGATACACATTTGGCTTTCCATTCCATCGGAGTCACTAAATACAGTCTGCTCTATGCATAGGAATAGGTCTTTTATTTCTATTAGAGCTAATTGGATATAACTTATTAACAAAAAGTCTACATATACAAAATTGTTACAAAGTGGTAATATGTTGTCTTCATACTACCAGTAGCATACACAAAGTAATCCCACAATCCTTTCCCATTGCTTTAAGCTTTGTAATAATGTGGTTCATTATTGGTAGAGATGCTTATCAGTAGGGATGTGCAGGCTCGGATAGGTTCGAGTTTGCACGTTGAGTTCGGATTTTTACCTCCAAAAAAACGGAACTCAGAAAGAGGCTAAACGTCATCTTACATGGACGAACATCATCATTCCTGGACAAGTCTAGGAATGATGATGTTCGTCCATGTAAGATGACGTTTAGCCTCTTTCTGAGTTCCGTTTTTTTGGAGGGAAAAATCCGAACTCAACGTGCAAACTCGAACCTATCCGAGCCTGCACATCCCTACTTATCAGTCAGAGGGGGAGATGTATCAAACCGTGGAAAGATAAAAAGTACTAACTTATTCTTATTCTCCTAATGCTGGGTACACAACTGGCCGACGGTTCATACACACCCACCAATCGTTCGGCTGATGTGTGTGGCCAGCAGAGTCATTTGAATATGCCCGCCCACTTGTGACATCATATTCAATTACTTCTGTGGGCAACATATTGGGCGGTCAGTGGGTCAGCCATACAGACAAGCCAGATGAAAAGATATAACGCTAGATATATCGTTATCGGCTGTGCTGCAGGGCCGATCAGATATGTCTGTGAACGCCATTGTTCACAGACATATCGGGTATACACTCCCGGCAATGATAACAAGAGATATGGTAAGAACTTACCTTTGTTATCTCTGTTTCTACGAAGTCCATAGGGTCCACAGGGTTGACCTTGGGGTATAGCTGGATCTGGATCCACGGGCACCACGCAGTTAAAGCTTTGCTGCTCCCAGGATGCACTTGGGTCCGTCCTCCTCTATACCCCGCCCCCGACCACAGGCACCTCAGTTGGTAAGCAGCTAAGGCTGGAGGAGGAGACTAAACAGAGAGAAGGAAGACTGGAACACACAAGAAACCATACTCACAGAAATGGGAGACGGAAAACCGGTGACCAGCCACACAGCCCATTTGAAGCCAGGTGCGTCAGGGCGGGCGCCCTGTGGACCCTATGGACTTCGTAGAAACAGAGATAACAAAGGTAAGTTCTTACCATATCTCGTTTTCTACTTCAGGGTCCATAGGGGGTCCACAGGGTTGACCTTGGGGATGTCCCAAAGCAGTTCAACTAAGGGTGGGGACGCTCCTGTGCTGAAAGGAGTACCCGGCGCCCAAAGGATGCATCCTGAGAGGCGAAGGTGTCAAACGCATAGAACCTCAAAAACGTTTGAATTGAAGACCAAGTGGCCACCTTACACAGCTGAACAGCGGAGGTGCCACGTCTAGCAGCCCAAGAAGGACCCACAGAACGAGTGGAATGAGGCTGGCACAGGTAAACCCTCCTGTGCATAAGCCTCACAAATAACGGAACGAAGCCAACGGGCTAATGTTTGCTTGTTGGCAGGCCAACCCCTCTTGTGAAAACCGAAGAGGACAAACAAAGAATCCGACTTCCTAACCGAAGCAGTCCAGTCCACATAGATTCTAAGTGCCCGGACTACATCTAAGGAAGCCTCACCAGCTGAAAGATCAGGTGACTGAAAAGCTGGCACAACAAGTTCCTGATTAATGTGGAACCTTGAGACCACTTCGGGCAAAAACTCAGGACGAGTGCGGAGCACCGCTCTGTCCTCGTGAAATATCAGAAAAGGAGGGCGACAGGAAAGCGCCCCCAATTCTGATACCCTCCTGGCAGAAGCAATTGCCAGGAGAAAAATGGTCTTAAACGTCAGCCACTTGAGCTCCACCGACTCAAGCGGCTCAAAAGGAGGACCCTGCAAGACCCGCAGTACCACCGCCAAGTCCCAAGGAGCCACCGGAGGCACGAAGGGAGGCTGGATCCTGAGAACACCTTGGAAAAAGGTGTGAACATCTGGCAGTGTAGCAATCCGTCGCTGAAACCACACGGACAAAGCAGACACATGAACCTTCAGAGAGGCCAGGCGTAAGCCGAGGTCCAAACCCGATTGAAGAAACTCCAAGATTCTGGAAACCCGGAACACCTGCGGATCATAGTTTCTGGATTCACACCACTGAAAATAAGTGCGCCACACCCTGTGGTAAATCCGCGCGGAAGCAGGCTTGCGTACCCTAAGCATGGTACCAATGACCGAACTGGAGAAACCCCTAGACCTCAAGACGGCTGTCTCAAGAGCCACGCCTTCAAAGACAGCCGACCCAGATCCGGGTAAAGGCAGGGCCCTTGAGACAACAGGTCCCGACGCTGAGGGAGAAGGTACGGAGCGTCGATGGAGAGGCACCTCAGATCTAAGTACCAAGGACGTCTGGGCCACACCGGAGCTACCAGCACGAGCGTGCCGCCGTCCTGCTTGAATTTCCGCAGAACCCGAGGAAGCAGGGATATCGGAGGAAACAGATACGCCAGGTGAAACGTCCATTTCACCGACGTGCGTCTAACAGACAGGCGCCTGCGTCTCTTGTCCTTGACCCGTAAACGGGCAACTTGTGACGGGAGGCCATCAAGTCCAGCTCCGGCAGCCCCCACCTGTCCACGAGTAGCTGAAACACCTCTGGGTGAAGCGACCATTCCCCGGGATGCACGTCGTGACGGCTGAGGAAGTCCGCCTCCCAATTGAGGACTCCGGGAATGAAGACTGCTGAGATCGCTGGAATGTGACACTCCGCCCAAGCAAGAATACGAGACACCTCCGACATTGCTGCCCGACTGCGAGTTCCCCCTTGGTGGTTGATGTACGCCACCATGGTGGCATTGTCGGACTGCACCTGAACCGCCCTTCCGTGAGCGGGGCCGGACGACTGCAGGGCCCTGTATACTGCCCGCAGTTCCAGGATGTTGATGGGGAGAAGTGCTTCTTCCGCGGACCAACGACCCTGAAGCGATAATGAGCCGGTCACTGCCCCCCAACCCCGGAGACTGGCATCCGTCGTGAGCAAGACCCAGTCCGGGATCCAAAAGGGGCGCCCCTCGACCAGATGCGCTGTCTGAAGCCACCAAGCCAAAGACTGCCGAACCTCCGGGGACAACACCAGCATCTGAGAGCGGATCCGGTGAGGTAACCCATTCCATTCCGATAGAATCAGCCCCTACAGGGGCCGGGAATGGAACTGGGCAAATTCCACGATGTCGACTGTCGACACCATGGACCCCAGAACTCTCATAGCCGAATGGACCGACAGGCAGCAACTGCTCAGGCAACTGTGTATCCGCAGCTGCAGGGAGGAGACCTTCTCCGGAGTCAGGAAAATCCATTGCTGACGAGAATCCAGGGCTCCCAAATGAACCATCCGCTGTGATGGAATCAGGGAGGACTTTTTCCAATTTATCAGCCACCCGTGCGCTTGCAGGCAAGCGATCGTCAGGTGGAGATGTTGAAGCAGTACCTCCGGGGAGCTCGCCAGCAACAGGAGATCGTCCAGATACGGCAGCAGCTGTACATTCTGGTTCCGAAGATGTGCGGCCATGACCGCCATAATCTTCGTGAACACCCTCGGTGCCGTGGAGAGGCCAAAGGGTAGTGCCCGGAACTGAAAATGATGTTGAAGGATAGAAAACCTCAGATACCGCTGGTGCGAAGGTGCTATCGGAACATGGAGGTAGGCGTCCTGGATATCCAGGGACACCATGTAATCCCCCGGTTCCATCGTGAACTTGGGAACTCTGAGGAATTTGTTCAGAGACTTCAAGTTGAGGATAGGGCGATGAGAACCATTGGGTTTCTGCACCAGAAACAGAGAAGAATAGTACCCCGTCCCTCGTTGTAATTGAGGAACGGGAACAATGACCCCTGCTTTCAGCAAGCACTCTATAGCTTCCTGAATCTGTAAAGTCTTGGTTGTATCCTGAGAAGGACTCATGCAGAAAAACTGGTGGGGCGGTCTGTGCCGAAAAGACAGGGCGTACCCCTGGGAGACCACTTCTCGAACCCAGGCATCCGTGGTGGTATTGAGCCACCACTGGGCAAATAGAAGAAGTCGGCCTCCCACTCTGGGGTCCCCCAGGGGGAGGCCCGTCCCATCAGGCAGAAGGTTTATCCTCCTGCTTGGAAGAAGGGCGCCTGGCACTCCAGGCCTGCTTCTTGGACTTAGAAGCGGCCTTGGTCGCCGATTGCCTCGGGAAGGACTGACCTTTGGCCTTGCCCTGAACCCGAAAGGACCGAAAGGCAGAGCTCCATACTTTGGTAGGTGCAGAAGCCGAAGGGAGGAAGGCTGATTTAGACTTAGCCAGAGTATCCACAATTTTGTCCAAGTCTGGACCAAAAAGCAACTCCCCATTAAAAGGTAAGGCCTCCAGTCCCTTTTTGGAGTCTGCGTCAGCTCTCCAAGACCTCAGCCACAAGGACCGACACGCCGACAACGCTGCAGCCGACACCTGAGAGGTCAGCAGGCTTGCATCTAACGATGCTTCCCCAATGTAGGAAGCCGCATCCCTCATTTGTCCTATCAATGCTCTCTGGATCTCCGGAGCATCTTCCGGAAAGGTATCCTCCAAAGCATTGGCCCAGCTCTCGATGGCCTTAGCCACCCAAGAGATGGCCATGGACGGACGGGCAACCGCCCCCTCGAGAGAGTAGATAGACTTTAAACAAGTCTCCACTTTCCTGTCCGTGGGATCTTTCAGGGACGATATCGACGGCAAAGGCAGCGTAGCGCTTTTAATTAAGCGGGTAACGTGGGAATCCACGGCAGGCGGAGTTTCCCACTTCCTGCAATGAGCCTCAGGAAAAGGATAGTTTGAAGCCAACCGTTTCTGCGGTTGGAACCTCTTGCTGGGCAACTGCCAGGCCCCTGCCATATGATCCGTTAACTGGTCAGACAGGGGAAAAACCGTCGAAGCTACCTTGGCCTTCTTAAAATTAGGGTACTTCGACCTGGGAGCCGGCGCATCCTCCTCTATATGAAGGATGGCCCGCACCGCCCTAACCAATGCCGGTACATTAATGGAGGACTTAGCCTCCACCTCCTGGGCCCCAGCATCCGAGTCAGAGTCTTCACGGATCTCCCCGTCATCCGAAGACACGTCCGTGTCCGTAAACTGTGCCGCCAATGAAGCCGAAACGGTTCGCTTGGACGTCCTTGGTGGCAAATCACTGTGCAACATAGTTTGAAAGGCCGATGACGAAGCCGCCAGGCTCTGAACAGAGCTGGAGAGGACATCCACCCAGGGAGGGGGTACCGTTTGAGGATACCCCTGAAACGGTACCATCAACTGCTGTGGTACTGTGGGAGCTTGCACGTACACAGGCAAACCCGCATAAGGACCCACAGTCTGAGACCCGGGAGGAGACTGCACCAGACGCGTCACGCCCGGGGAACGGGGGATGGAAGGCTGGGGCAACGCCCTAGAAGAGCCTGTCCGCGATCGACGCCAGCACTTGTGTAAACATCGCCCACGGAGGATCCTGCGCCACTGGGGGTTTAGAGGGACCAGGTACCAGCTGGCACCGTCCGCACAGACCGTCCTGAGACAAATCCGCCCCGTCAACCCCTGCCGAACAGCGTCGGCAGGAAAACAACACAGGAGCCACGGAGCGCTCCTTCTCCTCATCAGACATGACACAAAACTTTTGCAATAAAAAATGTATCACCGAAAAGAGGTAAAGGCGTATAACACCTGCGCACTCCCAAGTATGCAACACAAACAGCCCACAATCTGGTACTGAGTAGCACACCGCAGTATGTGACGGACCTCACAAATACGTAGATCTATATAAGTGAGGTATACAGAAAGAACACCCCTCCCCCATGCACCTGCGGGCCATAGGAGAAGGAAAGAGATAGGTAAAAAGCTGACAGTAAGTAGAAAAAGCACAGACAGCAGCACTAGCAATAGTCACATACCATGCAGGAAGTTATACTCACTGCACCTTCAGCTACAATCAACCTCCCAGATTCAGTGTCCGGGAGGCCTATAGCGCTGCGAACACTGTCCTTTGCAGGGGGAGAGGTACGCAGGGGGACTGGTCCACTGTATCCGCCTGGGAGCTCTGCGATGCTGCCTGGAAGATGGCCGCCGGAGAGCACTGAGGAGGAGTGGCCAGGAGATAACAGCCCAACGACGCCAGCATACATGAGAGAAGGCGCGCTGGGCTGAGGGGAGGAGCCACTAAAGCAGGGAAGGCTGCCTCCCCTGCTAGTACTAAATCCCCGGGGAAGCCGGTTCCCCGCCGGTACTTACACCCCGGGGGCCAGCGGTCACGCGGGGTATTCCTGAAGAGGGGGAGCCCGCCGCCGCTACTAGCGCCGCCGGTCTGTCCCCAGAGACCGGCAGCTGAAAGACTGCATTTACCCCCCCGCGTGTAGCGCGAAGCGCTACACGCGGCTTACCTGGCCCCATAGAATCCGGCAGCAGTCAGTGGGAGCTCCCGGAGCCACGCTAGTACTGACTCCGGGGTCCCGCTGCGATCCCCAGATCAGTACTGGCGTTGCAGCGCCAGCGGGGCTGTTGGAGCGGCAGCATGGACGTCCAGATGGACAGTCTTATGCTGCCGCTCTGAAGATAGTAAAAAATAAAATAATAAAATCTTCTTCTTTGCAAAAAAATTAAATTAAAGCTTAGGGGCTGCTTATGCAGCCCCACTGCCCAGGGTGACCCGACTCCGGCCGGGCACCAACTAAAACTGAGGTCGGGGCGGGGTATAGAGGAGGATGGACCCAAGTGCATCCTGGGAGCAGCAAAGCTTTAACTGCGTGGTGCCCGTGGATCCAGATCCAGCTATACCCCAAGGTCAACCCTGTGGACCCCCTATGGACCCTGAAGTAGAAAAAACTAAATTTTTTTCATCACTAGATCAAACTATATATTGTTCAAGTGTTTACCCAGCATAACTTTTATTATTTAAACTCAGCCTGTAAAGTGACAGTTAGGAGTTGATTGGTTGGTACTTGGTCTCTCTCCATTTCATCACTCTCTAAGGTTTAATACAACTCCCCCAAAATCTTTGTGAAACATGTTTTAAGTTTACTTAAAAAAATATTTATGACCATAATTATACCTGATATGTGGCCTTACTGTATCAGTCTATAACTAAGGGCCTATTTATGAAGCTGCCAAAAAACTTATATGTTACCATCAAAGATTTAAAAAAGACAGCAAATAGTGAAGTAATATGGAGCCAAAATCATATCACCTTATTTATACTGTACACAGGTTATGCTGTCTGAGGGCTGAGGCAACTGAAAAGGTGATTATTTCATCTCCATTAAAACAAACACAATACACAGTTGTATACAACTTTCGTGTACTTCAAAAATCATATGTCTAGATTTTCCAGCAAGGTAAATACCACTAATGTATACATTCAGAATTTTTTTTTTATTATTTATTCCACAAGGATGCCCCTTGTAGACACACCCCAGTCACTTTCACTGTAAATAATAAAATCAATAAATCAATAATAATTTTTTAAATCTGATAGTTCTTAAACTAAAGTACATATGAAAAAATTAAACTCTGCAAGAAAAATGTGGGAAAAAAGTTTGCGCTATAATAACTTTTTAGATAAGCCTTTTATCTTTTAGTAATTGGAATACTTTAATTTTATTCTCCAGCAATAACCTTATCATATATCAAAATAAGTGATTTTATTTTCAGAATATTATCACTCTAAAACTAGTAATGTGCCACAGCCAATGCGTCTCAATTATAGCTCTCTGGACACTAGTACAGGATAGGTTATAAGTGTAATTTTTAGTACACCCTGAATGTATCAACCGCTCACTGACCTGTGCATGCTCAAAGTGAATTTTCCTTTTAAGCTGGTAAAGTATTATACCACAAGCACTTGATAATGTGAGAAATAAAATTAGATATAATAATCCTGTGTTATAGGGAATCACCTTTCTTTGCTATTATTAAATGTCACGGCCATGTGATTTGCATTACTGAAATAATAAATAATATGATCCTGATCCTTTTATATTTTGTGGATATGAATCAGAGATGTTCTCGGTAACATTGTTCGTTCTGTTGTTTTGTGTATAATAAAGCTAAAATGGTGACACGTGATTGTATGCAAGAAATTGTCACTTAAATTGTTCACATCCAATCATGTACAGCCCACTATCTACTGATGCGGGATGGGCACGTTACACTTAGGGGTCTATGTACTAAGCCTTGGAGAGAGATAAAGTGGATGGAGATAAGGCACCAACCAATCAGCTTTTAGTTTTCTCATTTACGTGCTTTATTTGAAAAAAGACAGTTAGGAGCTGATTAGTTGGTACTTTATCTCCATCCACTTAGGGGTCTCTTTACTAAGCAGTGTTAGGAGACAGAGTGAAAAGTGATAAGAAAGTGATAAGGTGCCAGCCAATCAGCTCCCAACTGCCATCTCACAGGCTGTGTTTGAAAAATGACAGTTGGGAGCTGATTGGCTGGCACCTTATCACTTTCTTATCACTTTTCACTCTGTCTCCTAACACTGCTTATTAAATAGACCCTTTAATCTCTCTCTAAGGCCTAGTACAGAGACCCCTTCATTTCTTATGCATTATATAAAGAGTCTTTTGGCGATATCCCGTCTGCGACTTTATGCAAGTGCCGCTACAAAGCCCTTCCCTTGTGTACATCCATGTGTATGGACTGAGACAACCACTTTCATGCTGTAATACCGATTGGGGAATATTTAGACGTCACCATCGTTCGCTCCATCTAAACTTCCACCAGGCCTATGGTAGGTGCACACTGACTGAGTATTGAATTCAATGCAAATGATGAAGCTTCTGTGTACGCAAACACTTTACTGACATGTCTGCGACATTTCCATAACATGCCCATTAGACGGATCATCTCTGTGCGTCTAAATAACCACCTGCCAGTCACCGACCCTCAAACGCCCATTAGATTTCCAATACATTTCTAAGGCCATGCTTCTTCATTGGTACTGCGACTCTGGGCCTGATTCAGGTTTGGGAATGGAGTAAAAATGAGCAAGTAACTGTGCATCTTGGTATAACCATGCTGCACTGCAGGGGTGGGGGGCAGGTGTAAAATGTGCAGAGAGAGTTAGATTTGGGAGGGGTGTGTCCAACCTGAAATTGCAGTGTAAAAACAAATCTGTCCAGCATTTGTGGGCTACATGCTAAAGCAGACAGTATTCACCCCACATGCAAAAAATAATGCATGTATTTGTTGTATTGCAACATGGTTCCTGTGAAGGAACAGGGGAAATTTCTGTCAGTTGGCAGCGGCTGGACATACACTACCCGATGCGCCCGACATTTAACATACAATATATCGTATCGGATGGGCACGTTGGACGATCCGGCACGCCCAACTGATCGATATTTTACCCTTGTTCGTACACACACACACACACAGTACAATTATCGGGGCGATCCACTGATATTGGGCAGATCGCCCCGATAATTGTATAGTGTATGCCCAGCATTACTCTATTCCCAAATCTGAATCAGGCCTTCTGTGTGTACAGACAGTAAAAAGCCCTTCTGCTCAGAGACTGATGTTGGGAAATTAGGATAAGTAGGTTTAAGTATCAAGTAGCAATATATGGAACTATTAGTATATGAGAGTAATCATGACACTGGAATGATACTCGCAGACAGTGTTAGGTGACACACAGCCAGAGAGACCATAAAAATAATGAGATGAATATATTTGTTGGAGGATAGATATGTGCAATAATGGTAAGGATAAAGTGAATGTACATATATTAACTTATTATCAAAGAGGGGACCACAAGGGAATGTTTGGAGTGGGGGAGGGGGAGAAAGTTGGGAGTGGCCGTGGTGTATTATGTATGGTGTATAAGTAAACATGACTGGGTAGTGGCAAGTGTTTTATATATGTGGATGAATTATAGGGAGGAACGCAATAGGGTTTGTTCAGCATTTAGCAAATCATTAGGACAAGACTAATCCATGAAGTTCAACGTGGCCATTACTGCACATGCCGGACCCTTTGAAACTGTGGTTAACATAGACATCACCTTCAAAGGATCCTATACCTACATTACAGACAGTACTGCTAGTATATATGGGAGTATATATGGGAGGCAGATCCTACAGTCAGAGGTGGCAATGGGGGACACATTTGGGAGCAGGTAAGATACATAGGGACAGGCATGGCGAAAACCTACCAGACAAAACACACATGTAATGCAGCATCCAATGCACCATGATTAAAAATATAATGTAAACGTCCGAAGCTGTGTGTGATCATATGCTCAAAATAAAGTTTTACATGCAGCATGAAGCACTACAAAAGAATATTAAAAAAAATAACACAAGAAGGAAACAAAGCCAATGTGTCCCTTTGCTTTCCTATATTGTTAGTTCACAGTATAATGACTCCCAAATTACAGAATTTTTAAAAAGTTGTTTAAGTGAGGGGTGGTCCATAAAACACAAGTAGACACTGTACACAACCATGTGTGGTCCACATCATCTACAAGTATTAGGGGTCTATTTACTAAGCAGTGTTAGGAGACAGAGTGAAAAGTGATAAGAAAGTGATGAGGTGCCAGCCAATCAGCTCCCAACTGTCATTTTTCAAACACAGCCTATGAGATGACAGTTGGGAGCTGATTGGCTGGCACCTTATCACTTCCTTATCACTTTTCACTCTGTCTCCTAACACTGCTTAGTAAATAGACCCCTTAGGCACTTATATACACAAAGTTTAATACATAAGCATATCCAGTTCACAAAGCAGGACACATTCCTTGCACTGTGCTAGGCTGATGTACATTACCCACCTTATTTTCCTTAACATGAAAAGGTTAATGCCAGGGTAAAACATATTTTTCACAAAACCATCTATTCACATTTGGGGGCATATTTAGTAATCAATATTTGCATCTGTTTCCAGGGGTGCACCTGCAAATATTAAGGATCACCTAAATGTACTATGGAGTTACTGCTGCAGATATTTCTATTTCCAACTGCAAATAGGTGTCTATGGGAGCTGCTATGCAGTCGGATTTACCATTGGCCCAGGACGCTAATGCCATCTTATGGCTACTATATCGCAAATTATACTGAAGCGGGATCCCCTGGGTGACCTGCAACATGACGCAGAGGGTAGCGTAAGCATATCACTCTGCTTTCAATTGTTTCCCAAGATGGTTTCTTATCTGAGTCTGTCTCTCCGCAAGAGACACATGATAAATTTGCGAGAGAATATTAATTCTCAAAATTCGAATTTAGCTGAAAAAGAAATGATCACACCTGCATTAAAAATTTACATTTTCACCTACTTTTGTAGAAATGAAGTTACAGACCCATTCATCATTCATGTAATGCATGGAATATCACTGATATCTCCTAGAAACAATTCTCCGAAAAATTCCAGTCCCCATACTTTAATATAGGGATGTAGAAATTATGCCATTCTTCAAGTTACGAAAAAGTTTTTTTTTCTGAACTTGGTAGTGTAATTGTACGCCATCCTGAGATGACGTACAACCCCTGAATATGTTCACAAGATGCTGTTTACACAGCAGCTTGTGCAGGAAAGGGATCTTTTCAGATCCCTCCCTGCTGTGTCTTCCCTGCCTATGGCTCATACCTCCTCTTATCCAGGCTCCACAGCAGCAGCTCGTGTTCACACTACGTACGGCAGAGGATGCAGGGGGGGAGAAGGGACACATGGGAGAATATCTGGGCAGAGGGCCTGATTCAGCTTGGATCGTGGTTACTAATACGTACGCAATCAGCCGATTGTTGCGTACTGCGCATGCATATGCATCTCAGGGAGTGTGCGCAAACAGTGTGATTGACAGGAAGTGCCATTTGTGGGGGGTGGTCAGCAAAACGCATTTGAACGCCATTGCATGAGCGTGCATAAATTATCCACTACGATGCCCTAGGCAGTCTGAGGACACATAGCATGGGATGAAGTTAGCAATTTCTGAGTAAGACCAGAGCTTGTGCAAGTGTGCGTGAGGCTGTGATGGTACTCGATTGTACTGATGGTTTCACAGTCTTGCTAAACATTATGGATGTGTGTAAGGTAAAGTGGGCGTCCTTAGGTTGTGCAGCGGCGGCATAGCGATTGCAATGGATTAGCATACTATCGAGGTTATATAGTATACAATGATTATGGAACATGCCTTAAATGCATAACCTTTCTACATGTAAGATTTGCAGACTCTAAGTATAGAAGCACAAAGCTAGTGACAGGACGCTGATCCGCACTACGTGGGAGTGCATCTCTTTCTTACATTCTATGGAAAACTACTAATATTTAGTAAGATTTTTATTGTGGTTCCATGGCGCATACATTTTATATGCTTGTTATTCACAAGCTTACCTCGATATCTTGGTCTAGTATTTGGTAGTCCTTAGGCATGCTTGGCAGTATGGGCCACGTGAGGTTGGCAGTAGCAGATGGCAAAGAGCTGAAACTTTCATTTTTGAGATTTTCTGTGGAATGAGACTTTGGTCCATGCCAGCCCAGGATGCTTTCTGAGAATGTAAGAACCCGTCAATGACACATGCAATTTCCATGTAGGTTACTATCATATTATAACACACAAGTGACACGAATGTATGTAAAATAACTTGGAAAATATCCTAATGCTTGGTGAGTATTTATGTCATCCCTTATATGTGCAGTGCAGTAATCCTATTCCTGTAGTGCTTGTATTTTATGTGATGTCACTTGTGCCTAAATGAGTCCTGATTTTTAGGAACATCATTCTCTGATATTGATGTAATTATAGTACATTTACAGGGCCCGTTTTAACACATAGGTATATTTGTGCAACATAAGGATGTAAATGAGCGCTATACAGTATTGCTTCACTGCACATGGGCACAGCTTACATTTATATGTGGAGCTGCATGTATTTTGCACTTGCCCTCCAACATTTTAAAATACCGAACTTTGGGTTATAGTAGGCCTGCACCCAATCTGCCCAAACACCACCCCGATCTGCCCAAACCCCTCCCTGATACACCAGGAGACACCTATTTTTAATGAAACTCTACCCTTTTTGTTTTGTTGTCAGCGAATCAGGACTGTCTTGTAAAAAAAAGAACAATTGGAAGGTTGCTGGATGGCCCATGTGGTTGCAGAGTTGGGCTTTACATACTACATTTTTTACTACATACAGATGTGTCCTCCTACATCTATCTTCTATACCCAACGCAGTGCTACATGCCTGGCATGAGTGAGACACCAGGTCCCATCCCGCTAGCGTCGGGCGTCTTTTTTCTGCCGAAAATATGACTAAGACGTACCAGGAGACTTTGCTGATTAATTTGATATGTGAAACTTGAATATCTGTGTGTGACGGCCTCATTTATCAACGAGTTTATCACTCAAAACTGGTGATAAATATCACTTTTTATGATAAATGGTGCTCAGCCAATCAGCTCCCAACTGTCAACTGTTAGAAAAATGACAGTTGGGAGCTGATTGGCTGGAGCACCATTTATCATACACAGTGACATTTATCACTAGTTTTGAGTGATAAACTCGTTGATAAATGAGGCCCTTATTCTGTAAACGGAACTTGTCATGGAAAAAAGCTTGTAGCACTTCACATGCTGTTTCAGAGGAATCGGTATGAATGGCCAGCGGATGGGATACCGGCGGTCAAAAGACATACAGCGGTATCCCGATCTGCAATATCCAGACAGTGGCCGGTAAGTACACTTCACTGAAATATCTATCATAGATATCTATCAATCATACTGTAGAGATCTATCAGTGTGTACAACCAAAATCATTTGACCTGCACTACAGAAAGTTGTAGGGAAATCTACCAACGATATCTATGGGTGTTCAAGTTGTTCCGTGTGTATGCAGCATAAGTCGCACACAGATATACAAGTGTCATATATCAAATTACTTAGCACAGTCTCCTGGTTGCATCCTAGTTGCACCACATTGCGACTAAGATGCATTTTCATTAAAAGAAGATGTGAAATAGACGCCCGGCAGTACAGAGTATCACGGGACCAGGAGTGCTGTGAGTTGCTGTTTGGCGCGACTGCAGCAAAGATGTGCGAGGACACATGTGTAGCTATTGGTATGATCCTCCTATCTACTGGGCTATTCAGTCAATGACAATAGTACTTTTGTATTAAGCAATGAATCAGCAAAGAATATGGACTATATGAAACAACTACTATTAACTGTGACATTCTCCTTCCATCCAGAATTCATCTTTTCGCAGTGAACTATGATGTTACAGTAATAGATAGCATTGCATTCTGATAGGACAGAAGTATGCATTGTAAATAGATGCTGTAAATGCATGAAATTCCAGAAAACTTACACCAGAAACATTTGCAAATGCACCCCTCCCAACATGACCCATTCCAGGAGGGAGAAAATGCTCTGTTCCTGGACCCCTCTAAATTTATGATTGCTGTCATCTGTGTTGAATCACCTTTCTTACAAATTAACCAGTTCAACACAGGAGACGTCAATCATAAATTAAGAGGGAGTTCCAGGAACAGAGCAGGTTGTCCCTCCTGGAATGGGTCATGTTTGGAGGTATGGCAAATGTAGAATGTAAGAAGTGACATTTTCACAAGGCCAACATCATAGGTCAGTTACAATACATTTATTAACAAAAAAGCACTTTAGCTAGTTACACTTTAAGTGCCAATTATTCTCACCTGTCACCACAGTCTTGTTGTTCTGTCCAGCCTGATATACACTCTGCTGTAGTAAGTGGAGGCATTCTCCAAGGCAGCTGAGAGTGGCAGCTGAGGTAGCTTTCAGCAATAGCAAATCCTGGTCCAAGGCAGAGAGAGGGCCAGAGCCTGATAGGGATTCAATAGCGTGCACCAGATTTTTCTGCTGTCCCTCCACCTCAGCCATGACCTGATTACACAGAAAAAAGGAACATTTATGGACACAACACTCATTGTTATTTACTATCTACTCCAGACCACAAAGTCTACATTTTAATTCAAACACAGAGCAAGATCCTCACTTCAAGTATATTGCACTACTGAGCAAGGTATCTCTCCAAATCAATTGGGAAAATGAGCAAGACTCTCTCCCCAAGCTCACGTGGATGCTATTTATCATAGTTCACTACCCCTATAAGCATGCACGTGATTAGCAGTTAGCGATTCCAAAGGGAAGCCATTGCACTTACTAGAGGCTCACTGAAGTCTGCAGATATTTACTGGGGTGGGGGAGGGGGTGCATTCTTACAGCCCATAGATAAAATTTGCCACTGATCGCCAACATGCTAGGATTAGTCATATCTCTTCTCCTCATCTCCACCAAAACACTGGACTCAACATTTTAAGATTTGAAAACTGATGATCAGGGCCGGCATAAATACAATGACACTGATTTTGTTTCTTACATCGCTATGCAATGAAGACAACTGCTAGCAGTGCTTTATTTTTCTGGTGGTGCTTCCATTTGATAGAATGTAATAGATAATGAGAGCTAGAATCTGATTGCTATGGGCAACACCTCCACTGTAGAAGGTTTTATAGATCTCAGTCTGCCTAGCTGGGTCAGTAATTATACTACCATTTTCCACAGACAGAAATACTGAAACCATGAGCTCTCTGTGATGACCAGATTTGGGAAAGTGTTCTATACAGTTATATCGCTGTATTCCTTATCATTAAGCTATTAACCCTCAATGTGTATTATCTTATATGTAAAAATCATTGGTCTGTTTCTTTATTTGTCTGTTTGGTTAATAATATGGACACCCCTGCACCGATTAGGATGAAACCAACGCGAGGTTTTAGGGGGTTAGGGTACCGGTTGAACCTCCCGTTGGTGTACACTGGGCAGAATTTTGACCTGGGGAGCCTGTTCTGAGCCTTCCACTGGATGGATTTGGACAAAAACTTCACAGAGTGGTAACATTGAATCCCAGAGACATACTAGGGGGTTGAGGTCCCAGGGAGCCTTTTCTCGGCGTTCCACTGAATGAATTAGGATGCAAGCTTCACAGAGGGGTGGTAATTGGTCTGGGATGCCAAATGAAGTGGTTGGGGTCCCAGTCGGATCTCACGTGGAGTGTGCCAGGCAGAACTTTGACCTAGGGAGCTTGTTCTGAGCTTTCCACTGGATAGATTTGGATGAAAACTTCACAGAGTGGTAACACTGAATCCCAGAAGACATACTAGGGGGTTGAGGTCCCAGTCGGACCTCACGTTGGTGACCCAGGGATGCTGGGCAGAACTTTGACCCGGGGAGCCTGTTCTGGGCCTTCCACTGAGTGGATTTGGATGAAAACTTCACAGAGGGGTGGTAATTGGTCTGGGATGCCTAATGGAGTGGTTGGGGTCCTGGTCAGACCTCATGGCGGGGTGCGCCGGGCAAAACTTTGACACAGGGAGCCTTTTCTGGGCCTTCTACTGGATAGATTTGGATGACATCACATAATAAAACTTAACTTGAAGATTTTTTTTTTAAACACTTTATTGAGACATTTCAAAAACATATAGAGTCCTCACAATAAGATACAGAATACATGAATTAGAAAGAGTTACCGTCATAATGTAATTAGAATAACTTGAAGATTTAAACCCGGGCAACGCCAGATACTTCAGCTAGTGTACTATAAAAAACGTCTGATAACAGTAAAGTTGACATGAGCCACTGATGCCATAAGAGGTATCTGCAAAAAGACACTAAAATGTTTTGGGAATGTATTCCTTTCAGTGCCTGGTAACACTGATGATATAAAAACACCACCTGTAAACAATGAATTAAATACTGCTGTAAATAATTATTCCAAATGCAACAAAATAAAGACTTTACAGAACCAGAAATTAATGAGTTAATTGAATACAAACAATAGGACATGAAGGAATATTGTCATACACCACAAGCTTGGGATATAGTTGAGTATCCAGCGAGTCTTGGCAAAGTGGCACTGATACTTCTCAACAAGATGAAAGCACTCATTAGTGAATCAAAGAGCAATCTTTCCTCTATCTTGCACCCAGCCACTTTGATCGTGGGCCCATGCAAACAATGTGATTCAGCAGAAGCAAGAGCTGGAAATGACTGTGATGAAAGGACGGTGGTGATCGGCGACCTCATTATTACAAGAACACATTAGGAAAGCAGCCTCATGCTATGAGCTGCTGCAGACTGGAACATAATAATGAGAAATAAGGGTGTTCCTAGACAAAGCTACACTTATTGAGAACATCAGGCTCCTACAGCTAATGAACATTTCCCATTATTTTGCACCTTCATATGACAGGACAACATCTCATTTAAAGGATTGTAAAACAGTGTTGTGCAGCCTCCAAAGTTCAGGTTATCAATTATATGCTGACCATTGACACTGGGGCTTATTCAGATATGGACAGAAGTGCTGCACATAGCATAAAGTATCGATGTTTGGTACTTTGCGCATTCGCTGGACCTCTGCTGCGCATGTGCAGTACAGGTCTGCCAAGTAGGACGCTGTTTGGTATCAGACTGTCAGTGATTTATAGTCTCATGCCGTTTGGAGGTGGGGATGGGTCGGCCACTGTCTCTCAAAACTGAGGCATGTCGCTGCTGTTGTGTGGGACGGACAAGGCCAGGATATCCGTTGGAGGACAGAGATTAACTGGCCTCTGTTGTATCTTAGGTGGTTGACTTGCACAACCCCATCGGTCACGCAGCTGGCCGATGGTGTCGCAGATGAGTTGATGCTGCATCCTAGGATGCAGCTCGGATCACTAATGCAAGCAGGATGCGCGACGCCTGCTGCTGCATTACCATATTAGAGCTATCACTGCTGCTTCCATGTAAACACCAGTGATAGCAACTCTGTCTGCACCTGAATCAGGCCTACTGTGTGTAACACTGCTTGGCTTTAACATGCCAGCATAGTCGCTGAGGTTTGGAGCAGATATCCTATGGTTTGTAGGCTTGCAGGCAAAGTTCCTCTTGCCTCTGTCTGTCTTGTTTTATTACAGTATTCTCAATTGTAAAGTGCATTGGCTCTATAATAACTGCTAACAGTAATAATATCAGTCTAGGACTGTAAACAAAGAAATTTGTGTGGACTTTGTTTTCCATTTACAACCCCTAAAACTAATAAACAGATTGAAAAGAAAGATAAGATAAACCAAAACAGGGCACTCTAATAATATATGCAAAAATAAATGTATTTGCTGTTAGAAGCATAGCAGCAAAGGGGAAAGTTGAAGTAACAATCACACTGAGGCTCAGGGGCTCTGGTGTCCCACTGTAATGACAAGATGCTGCACAAGCTCAGGGATGCTTTGTTATATCATCTGCTTCTTTGTGACTGCAGACATACAGGAGAACCATTACATTACTGCACTGCGCGCCAGCTATAATGACTCCAGCGTCTACTAAACAGGCTCAGATATTACACTGGGTACATGAGGGCTTTAGTTAAGGAAATGGCTGTAAGAACAGTATCAAGTGACATGCCACAAGAGACAAATGTAACCCTACAATTAATATTAACATATCAAAAAGCATTTCAGTGTAATGTAAGCAAGTGTACTGACCATAACAAATAGAGCAAACAATTAAAATGTATTCAATGTGGCTTCTCGGTGACCAGGTTTTACACCTACTCTATAAAATTAAGTGTAATGCTGGAACAGGGATAACAGAATTCAGCAGAGAGTTTTCCATACTGTACATCTCCAGTGCAAAACCTGTTGCTATTATTCATTGCTGGCCTGCACCCCTGCCACCATTGCGTCTGGCCCCGGACCGAAGACTTGTCTTTTAATTGAATGAGCACTGGCAGGCAACTGTGCCTGCTGGTGCTGACTGTAGGGGGAGCTGCAACAGTAGCGTGCAGCCCCTCCCATTCCTATCCTGAGAGCTGCTGGGTGACAGAGTGACTTCCTTCCCCAATGCTATCTCTGCTCCGGAACACCCAGGTGAGTCTCTTAGTTTTTTTGCCGAAGGCAGGGGGGTGTGCATTTGTTTGTATCTGTGTCAGTGTGTGTGTGTGTGTCAGTGTGTGTGCATTTGTGACAGTGTGTGTGTGTCAGTATCTGTGAAAGTGTGTGTGAGTCAATGTGTCTGTGTATCTGTGTCAGTGTGTATGTATCTGTGCCAGTGTGTGTGTGTGTGTGTGTGTCTGTGATGGTGTGGCTGAGATGACAGGGGGGAGGCAATGGTGTGGCTAAGAGACGATGCAGGGGTAAGGCAATGGTGTGCTGGGAGATGACACGGGGGGAGGTGATGGTGTGCTGAGAGACGACACAGGGGGGTATTTGATGGTGTGGCTGAGAGACGATGCAGGGGGAGGTGATGGCGTGCTGGGAGATGACACGGGGGGAGGTGATGGTGTGCTGACATACGACATAGGGGGGAGGTGATGGTGTGGCTGAGAGATGATGCAGGGGGAGGCAATGGTGTGGCTGAAAGATGACGCAGGGGGAAAGATTATGGTGTGGCTGAGAGATGACACAGAGGGGGAGGTGATGGTGTCGCTGAGGGACGATGCAGGGGAGTGTAATGGTGTGGTTGAGAGATGATGCAGGAGGGAAGGTGATGTGTGCTGAGAGACGACATGGGGGGGAGGCAATGGTGTGGCTGAGAGATGACAAAGGGGGAGGCAATGGTGTTCTGAGAGATGATGCAGGAGGGGAGGCAATGGTATGGCTGAGAGACAATGCAGGGGGGAGGTGATGATGTGGCTAAGAGATGATGCAGGGGGGAGGTGATGGAGTGCTGAGAGATGACGCGGGGGGGAGGTGATGGTGTAGCTGAGAGATGATGCAAGGGAGGGGGTGATTGTGTGCTGAGAGATGATGCAGGGGGGAGGTGATGGTGTGCTGAGAGATGACGCAGGGGGAGATTGTGTGGCTGAGAGACGCAGGGGGAAGGAAGTTACACAGAGGGTCGAGTCTGGTTGAACCGCTGTTGTATGATGATGACTTCTTAATATTCCTACACAAACATGCATCTTCCAACGATGTGACCTACATGAATAGTGAATACCGACTGAAGACGCCTTCTTCCCAGGGAGGATACAATTCAGAGGTTCCACATTGTGTGACACTACCATATAGGTAAGGTGCATATAGATTGAAAAGAAATGTTCCCAGAGTGACGAGAAATGGGTGGCGTGTCATGTTTCCACGCTCCATTTACAGTGGCCATGCCCCTTCGGGGTGTGACCGTGCCCATTTTTCTGTGTGTGTCTTTGCCGCGCAAATTTATTTTCATGTGTGTGTGTGTGTGTGGAGGGGGGCGCCGTTCTTAAACTTGCCCTGGGCTCCAAAAACCCTAGCTACGACACTGCTGACCTTATTCAGAAATTGCTAACAACCACACATGCTATCAGGCCTCAGGCTGCATAGGACATCACAGTGGATAATTTATGCACACCCCTGCAACGACGTTAAAACGCACTAGCACGCCTGCATTCGCCCGACCAGCCCCCCCTCAGCAGCCACAAATGGCACATCCTGTCAATCACTCTGCGATGGGTCTGCGTAGTCATTGTGATCACAGTCTCGATCGCAATGGCTAGTTTGCGCAGTGCAATTCATGCACAGTACGCAACACTCGCCCGATTTTGTGCTTAATCGCAGTTGCGTATGGTAGTGAATCAGGTCCTAGGTCCACCTTTTGCCTATCCTTGATTTATGGATTTGTCCTGCCATTTTAAGGTAATGTAATCACCCTCTTGGATAACAAAAATGTATTAACATTATTTTTAGATTTACTTCCACTTCAAAATTCAAATTTCAGGTTCTAGTGCAATTACACTCACACTACACATCTTAGCAGCTGGCATGCTGGACGGTTCTGCAACAGCTGTAGAGCATAAGGCTAAACTATTTTTATTACTAGTACTGTGTCATTACAACTGTGATTTAATGGCATTTAAATATACATCAAGATGCATATATATGCGATTAGCAGGTCATATGCAACCCACATAATATCAGCACCTGCTAATTTACTGCAAAATGGAAAGCATTTAATTACATATTTGCTAATTTAATTATTTTTCACCAAATAAGAAAATACTAATTAAGTATACAGCATTATATGTGAATGTCTTTCTTTTACTGAAAGCGTATGATTGCTACTCTGCATTTTCTAATCCAGTGTACATTATTATATCAACAAGAAAGGTATACTGTAAGTAAGATAATTAACGTTATATATTTATTATTTTAGAGCCATTAGTAAAAATGTAAATAATGTAATACTGCGCTGATAAAACTGAAAAAATTTTTTATTTTTAATCTTTACTAGATCCCACTAAATGTTCTAAAGATAAATAAAATAGTCTATGAGAATGTATTTGAAAAATTGTAAACAGCTTGTGCTTACTTGTGCTCTTTTTATAATGCTTCAATTACAGTAAGTGGTTTAATAAAAAATTAAAATAAAAAACAGTTACAACAGTAGAACCATTCGGGTTTTTGAAGACAATTTGATCAACTGCTTAAATAATGGAAGTGCCTGTAGTCTAAAGCTGCATACACACGTAAAGATTTACTGTCCAAACATCCAACTAGTTGATTGGTTGGAACGATCTGGTAACGTATGGGAGTAACTAATGATCAGCAATTTGCTCCTAAATGCCATAAAACAGATGAAAATGGTCGTCAGACAAATTTGTTAAATGTTTGATCTAAACAATTTGTTCAAACAACAGTTTTTGTCCATTTTCCGGCTTTTGGGAGAAAATTGCTGATTGTCATTTGCTTTCATACCTTACCAGATTTTCATTCCAACCAATCAACTAGTTGGATGGTTGGACAGAAAATCTTTACATATGCAGCTTTACTAACATAAATATCAAACTACAATGTTACAGCAGGGCTTAAAAGGCGTGCATCCAGAGCTAGGTGATAGCAAAAGTCAGTGTCCATAGCTAATCATGCCTTGGGCTAAAGCTGGCCACACACTAGACCAACTTTCATCCAACCATCCAACTAGTTGGCTGGTTGGAATGAAAATCTGGTAACGTATGGAAGTAAATGATGATCAGCAATTTGCTCCTAAATGCCAGAAAACATATTAAAATGGTCGTTCAGACAAGTTTGTTAAATGTTTGATCTAAACAGTTTGTTCAAACAACAGTTTTTGTCCATTTTCCGGCGTTTGGGAGCAAATTGCTGATTGTCATTTGCTTTCAACCCTTACCAGATTTTCATTCCAACCAATCAATTAGTTGGATGGTTGGATGTAAATTGGTCTAGTGTGTGGCCAGCTTAAGAGACTACACAGAACTATAATGGGGAAGTATACATAGGTAAAGTGAACAATCATGTATACACAAACTAAGCTTATCATACTATCCCTTTAAACTGGGACACTCATGAATTACACAGGTTCTATGGCTGGCTGACTTCAAGCCTGGATTTCACCTGGTTTTAATAAGTCACATAATTAACACAAAGCAAGAAGCCTAACACAAACCAATGTTTCAGCTGTAGACAATTCACCCAGGTTTTCTGGTTAACAAGTGTCACAGCATTCGCCATTTTCCCTTATGTTTTATCTTAGACACACCAGTTCTCAAATACTGTAGTTAATTTATTTCCTTTTCAGTAAACTTAGGGTCTGATTCAAATTTGGGAACAGAGTAAGATACTCTATAGCAAGTAGATGTGCACCTGGACAAACCATGGCGCACTGCAAGAGGTGCCAATACATACATTTTGTTTGCATGTGGGGCACATACTGGCTGCTTTTGCATATGCCGGTATAACCCAGCTCCGCTATACTTGCCCCCTGTTGACAGCTCAACGCTCCTTCATTCCACAACTAGTGATCTGACCTGTTACTTGTGTGGGAGACATGGGGGCAGGGTTGATCCTTATCTTCCAGCTCTCATGCTAACCCACTTCATGCTCTTTCCTCCCTATCTTCCCCTTCTGTGTCACGCCTGTCTGTCTGCCCCTCCCCTTTAGAATGTAAGCTCTCACGAGCAGGAACCTCTTCCCTCATGTGCTTCTCTTTACATTTCCTTCTACGCTTTACTCCCCATATGGGCACCTAACACGTGACTGTCAACTCCAGGCTGCTTATAGTGAGTGTTTAATCGCTATTGCAGCAATGTATATAAATCGTGTCCTTGTCCTGCACTGTAATGTACTGTAAGTTACTTGTTCACCTATTAGTTCTATGTACTATGTAATGCACTGCGGAACACTTGTGGCGCCATATAAATAAAGAATAATAATAACAATCTTTAGCAGGGAATATCCCGGTGTACCGATTGGTCTGTCGGGCCGCTTCTCATCTGTGGCCCCCCCAAATCGCATCACCCGGCTGTCATTCTTTTTTCCAGCATGACAGGCAGCCCAGCTGTCAGCTTCCCGTGGCCACCTCTATCGTGAGAAGAGGCTTTGCTGCTTTACAGAAGGGAGCTACGTGAGACGCCGTGCACCAGCACCTTGGAAGAAGAGTGCTCAGACGCGGGTCCGCTGCCGGCGGCGGCAGGTGAGGTAAGTTACGGGGCCGCCCAACCAGCCCAATTGTCTCCTGTCCACTCTGCCCCCTCCCCAGGCTGTGAAGTGTGAAGTTAAGCTTTAACTTCACAGCCTGGGGAGGGGGCAGAGTAGAGAGCAGACCATCAGGGCTGGCTGCCTGGGCGACTCAGGCAGACCTGGCTTAGTTAAAAATCATGAGAGCCCCAGGAAAGTGCAGTGGCGACAAACGGGGCTTGGCTGGCTGGCTGGCTGGGAGACCTCCAGGAGTCAGGTCTTTTTTTTGAAGTGGCTGATAGGAGAGATCTGTCTTAGGGTGGAATGCCTAAGGTGGAGGGAATTAATGATGATCTGAGGGGAGGAGGGTAATAAGGGGAGAAATTCTGTCTGTGGGGTAGGGAGCTATTTTTTACTAAGGGGAGATGAAGATCTGTCTAAGGATGATGGTGCTGGGAAAACTCAGGATGATGGTGCTGGGAAAACGCAGGATGATGGCGCTGGGAAAACGCAGGATGATGGCGCTGGGAAAACGCAGGATGATGGCGCTGGGAAAACGCAGGATGATGTCATTAAGGACATCCAAGGCGATGGTGCTGGAGACACACAGAGAGGATGGTAGGACCACTGGTACTATTAGAAGAAAAGACTGGGGGACAGTAATCTTCATTAAGACAACAATTATAATGAAACCATATTACTGATGCAAATGGTACCAAATGAGCAAATATATTTTATTAATATAAAATTGTTTGATGTGGGAAACTCACATTTTGTCCTGCCCCAAAACTTCTGTTACTTTCTGGTTGAACCTATGTTGCATGATGATGACATTGGCTTTATTACAACACAAACAGGCGGCTTCCAGACCATCTAATTTCCTGCATGAATAGTGATCACCGACACAAGACACTGGGCCTAATTCAGACCCGCTCGCGAGCGCTGAGCGCTCGCAAGCGGTTCGATGTTAGACCAGTGCGCATGAGAACGACGGAGGCGACTCAGTCGTGCGCATGTGCGAGACCCGGATAGCGACGAGCAGGCCATCGCTATGGGTCTCGCTACAAAGGGGGCATGCTGTTGATGGTGAGTGACAGCACGCTCCCTTTGGTGGGCGTGCCGGGGGCTTGGCTGGCCAGATGGAGGCGTTCCCATGGGAACGCCTAACGTCTGGGGCCGGTCCCACTGACATCACAAGTGATGTCAGTGGGAGTGCTTTCGGCTCTGATAGAGCCAAAAGCACTAAAGGGCTTGCGGCAACGAGACCCTACCACAAGGGTCTCGTCGAAAGCCTGATGGTCGCGATGGTCTTGACCATCGCAACCATCTTCCTGGCCGCTCACTATAGCTGTGGGTGGTCACCCACAGCTATATGAGCGGCTGGGAGGCCGCTCTAAAAATTCAGAGGGACAGCCCTGATTCAGAGCGAGCGGTCTGTCAGAGCGTCCGGCTCTGAATCAGGGCCACTGCCTGTCCAGGGAGGATCAACTTCTTCAGCGGCTTCCTCATTGCAGAGAAATCACATAGGTAAGAAAATACTCAGTCACATGCTTGCTGTGCTTATTCACTAGAGAGGGACTGTGGGCATAGCTATCAGCTCTTAGAGCGGTGGGCATGCCCCCAGCATGACGAAAAGGGGGGAGTGGGTTGAGGGCTTGGCATTTCACATTAGGCAACACACCGTACCACAAGGCCACACCCACTTTTTCATCCCCCCCCCCAGAAAAGCAGGTGTAGCCTTGTGGCAGGGGGCATGGCCTGATGTGAAATGCCATGCCCACAACCCACTCCCCCCCACCCACTGGCCTTGGAAAAACGTTCAGTTTTTTCCAGGGCCACTTTAAATTCCCAATGCACCCCTGCATGGGGGCGTCCACTTTCACTGTGCATGACGTAGATGGGACAGATAACCGTCAATTATTATATGGATTCCTTTTTTCTACCTCTGCTCATCTCTGTTTTACCCCTACTCACAATACCTCGTTCTGCTTCTAGTGGGTATAAGACATTGCAGATATTGCATAGTTAGCAATAAAGTAATGAGGTGGTCTTGTAGTGGTTTTATGGTCGTAGGGCCTAATTCAGAGTTGTACGCTAAAGCCGTCAAAACTGCAAATTTGTAAGTAGCAGCTATGTGCAAATGTCGCAGCCTCCGGGAGATGTACTGAGACGCCCACCTGTGGATTTTCAAATCCAAGTATCTGTGTTAAATGTTGCAGCATCTGCGTACAAAGACGCAGCATCGGTTGCACACCATTTCATTATTGCAGTTCTGAGTGAGTCTATGGTCCCGCAGAATGACCATGGGAATTGAAACGCCAGAGCCATAACACTTGCGTATGGGATCACAGACGAGGGTGGGACATACCCCCGAAACGGTCATGACATGTCTGTGTTCCCTCCCTGTTACCTCACCCAAACGCTCCCTGACTGTTAATCACACTGAGAGTAAATAGTCACTGTGAGCTTCTACTGTAATGTACCTTGACACATGCAGTGCAACTGAGACGCATGCACAGGCCAGTGTCAGAGTGGGGTATTAAGGGCCCATCAAGGAAATGTAGCTGCAGGGTCCCAATGAAGGGGTGTGACCAACCACTGGTAGTTATGGTCATCAATGGGAGGGGCATGGCCATCACACAAAGCACATGTCATACTATGAATTTTTCAGATTCCTAGACACACATGGTCACTGGGGCAGGCAGGTAGGTGGATGTGACACATGCAGGCAGTTAGGTGGATGTAAGACAGGCAGGCAGACAGGTAGGTAGGTGATTGTGACACTGGCAGACAGACACGTAGGTGAATGTGACACTAGCAGACAGGTAGGTGGATGTGACACTGGCAGACAAGTCCGTGGATGTGACACAGGCGGGCAAACAGTTGTTGAATGTGACACCAACAGGGAGACAGTTAGATGTGGTCAGTGGCGGCTTCAGAGGTGAGGCTGCAGCGCAGTCCAAAATTCACATAGGTGAGCCACACCAACTGCCACCACATACGCTACCAAATATACTCATTGGCAATTAGTGTGTCTACCCTATGTGAATTTTGGACTCCACTGCAGCCCCACCTCTGGAGCCGCACAGGCAAGCAGACAGGTAGATGGATGTGACATAGGATGCAGACAGGTAGGATGTGACACAAGTGAGTAGAGAGGTAGGTGGATATGACACAGGCAGACAGGTAGTGGGTGTGACACAGGTAGGTGGATGTGATGCAGACAGACACGCATGACACAGACATGTAGGTGGATGTGAAACAGACAGGTAGATAGATAAGTGGATGTAATGCAGACAGGCAGATGTAGCGGAGACATACAGGTGGACGTGACACAGTCAGGCAAAGAGGTAGATGTGAAGAGGACTCACAGACAGGTAAGTGGATGTGACGCAGGCAGTCAGGTAAGAGGGATGTGATACAGGCAACTAGTTTATACAATCATTACTCTGTACTTACTACACAAAAAAAAGGGATTTTCCCTCCAGCACACTGCAGCAAAAACAAAAATACTTGAATCCTACATGATAATAGAAATTCAGAGGTATTGGTTTACATACATTTGC
This sequence comes from Taudactylus pleione, assembly GCA_031769625.1. Lineage (NCBI taxonomy): Eukaryota > Metazoa > Chordata > Amphibia > Anura > Myobatrachidae > Taudactylus > Taudactylus pleione. The sequence continues at coordinate 29,373,667 of JAUIMM010000052.1, forward strand.
AAATATATGAATAAGCGCTGGGCCAAACGTCAAGGCTCCTCTATACCAGCGTCCCTAACATTATGGGGTTCACGTCTGAGACGCAGGGAACCCCAAAAGAATCCAGCCAAGGACCAGCCCCAGGGCATCACACGAATAATGGAAAAAAGGGTGAAAGTGAAGTGTAAAGTATAGTTGTGTAAAGATAAATCAATAAGTGTTAATGGTAAGGGGTTAAAATGACATAAATAATAGACAAACAAATAGAAAGGTGCTAAAAAAATATCTATGTGAATTAAGTGGTGATGCCCTGAAAAAAGGCCCAGCCAGAGCAAGCCTGGGGGCCCCACACCCAAACGCTCACCCCAAAATAATTGTTGCTACCTAATAGTAGCACCCACTCTGGGTCATATAATTACAAATTAATGTACTGCATAATAACAGTACATGTATAAGCTGAGAGCAGACTCACCTAGAAGGTACCCCAGAAACCTCCTAATGGCACTATTCAGACCAACACATCCTCCCAATGCTGGCTCCTTTCATGCAAACCAATACCTCTGAATTTCTATTATCATGTAGGATTCAAGTATTTTTGTTTTTGCTGCAGTGTGCTGGAGGGAAAATCCCTTTTTTTTCTGTAGCTCAGTGTAAACCCCACCCTTTACGAGCACCTGTGCAATGTCATTAAGTTGATGTGAGCGACCACCATACTTTTTGTTTGTAGTTCTGTGAGGCATGAAAGGAGCCAGCATTGGGAGGATGTGTTGGTCTGAATAGTGCCATTCATTCATTCATTTTTTTTTTTTACTTTTTTTTTACACTGTATCAGCGTGTGGTCTGCTTAAACCACACAGCTGATTACTGGGGCTGGCTCCGGGCTCTGCTCTCCCCATCAGAGCGGAGCAGGAGTCCGGTATCCGGGGGAGACCCCGGATAACGCCACCTCCAAGTGGCGTTATTATCACAGGGCTTTCTCCGGTATTTTTTTACAATTTATATTTAGTAACTTTGGTCGGATCACATTTCCCATTACAATTATGGGAAATGCGATCTGATTACTAAAAATAAGTGATACTTATGGGTTGGAGTAGAATTTTACGAACTCTACTCCAATTGCCCTGTAGTAACTTTAGGTGAAACTAAAATAATGTGAAAAGGGTGTGAAAACACCCTTTTTCACTTTATTTTAGTAAAAATAATGTTAATAAATAGAGCCCCATTTCTTTCCCGTGTGCTGAACTGAGATGGAGAGTGCAAATGCACTAGAAGATAAGTTGTCTTTGTGTTCGGGTGCTGCTAGGAGTAGAGGTAACCAGCCTCCTAAATAGTAGGCATAAGACACTTATGACCTGAGCACTCACCTGTGGTGTCTTGATCGTAACAGTCAGTGGCGTAATCTGGGTTATTAGATGATGAACACAATAACTGAAATAAAGTGACTGACTGGATGCACAAATACAATGCTGATTGTAGATAAATACCATTGAAGTGGATGTAACACTACGATAGATATAATGCGGTAGATAACACAATAGATCATGGGAGAAATTAACACACTGACTAATATAATGGGGTGAATTAGTTGGACTTTTATTAATAATAAAGTGCAGTATAGTAGGCAGTAATAATATAGTTAGATACAGTATGTCATAATTGAGATGGTGACTAATTGATTCAGACTGAAGGGTATGGTAATTCTGAGAGAACAGTGTGTTGGCCAGGGTGTAAAACAATTGATGTACCGGGAACATGTAACAGTACACAGGTGTAAGGGGTGAGGAAGGGTGTGTAGACAGGGAGAAGAGTGTGAGGGAGAGAGTGGTAGGGGGCCGCAGCTCCAATGGATAGAGAGAGGATGTTGCTGAGATGATGGGTCTGGGGGGGGCTGCGGATAACAGATTGCCGCTGGTCAAGTACTGCGTGAGATCTGTTGGTTCACTGATTAATCAGTGGTGCAGGCTGCAGTAAGGCCGTGCCCTGGCCAGTGTGAGGCGGTTACCTGGTGTCACGACGGTGAAGCCCCTTGTTACGTGCATGCCCCTTCACCTTTGCAGCCTCCGGCAGTTCTTCTCGGTTTAGTGTACTGCGGGAGACGCCGGGCTATTGCAGTACACTCAACCGAGAAGAACTGCGGCCAATTTCTGGTTTCCTCCTATGGCGCCAGGCTTAACATGTAGATGACAGGAAGTGAAGGGAGGGATGGATTAGGCAAAGGTTGATTTGTGTGGCCACTGTGATAGTGTTAAGCTGCATACACACGTAAAGATTATCTATCAAACCAACCAACTAGTTGATTGGTTGGAATGAAAATCTGGTAACGTATGGGAGTAACTGATGATCAGCAATTTTTTCCTAAATGCCAGAAAACAGATGAAAATGGTCGTCAGACAAGTTTGTTAAATGTTTGATCTAAACAATTTGTTCAAACATCAATTTTTGTTAATTTTCTGGCTTTTGGGAGCAAATTGCTGATTGTCATTTGCTTTCATACCTTACCAGGTTTTCATTCCAACCAATCAACTAGTTGGCTGGTTGGACAGATAATCTTTACGTGTGTATGCAGCTTTACTTGTCCCTGAGGAGGGGCCAGCCACCAGGATGCAGTGTAATGTCAGGGCTTACCTTAAGCAGAGCACTTTGGTTCCTCTCATTGCAGCACCCTGATTAGTGCAACGGATTCTGAGCAATGGAAGATTTTAAGCAGCAGCCGAAGCAACAGTTGATGCATATGGAGTGTGTGGATGCAGGCCCCATGCGCACGCTGACAGACCAGTCACCAGCCTGCCCTTGCATTGGCCCCGCCCCCGATGGTAGTGGGCAGAACTCCAAAGATGGGGTCCCACAGGTATTTACCTCGGTGGGCTGGGGTAAATGCCCGATACCCTCCCCGAGGTAAATCCCTGGGACCCCCCCTTCCCGGCAGGCCAGTCCTGATGCAGGTTGCCAATTAATGCTCAACTATGAAAACATTGGTATAGCATACAACTTATCAGGCCCTTAGTGAATAGATTGTTATCTGTTTAGGAGTGATCATTTGTTTCATGGAGTGGTGACCTGTAGTCTAATTTTGTATATTTGTATAAGTAATAGTGCAATATCGCCACTATGTGTAAGATGTTAATACCAAGAATTTGGTAGTTTTATATACATATTGAAATATCTGTGGAATTATACGCATACAAATTTATTGGCTGCTTTAGCAGATATGTTTGCAAGATAGTATTGGTATAATTTTGCAAGATTAAAGCATAGAATCGAGCCTGAACACTATTTTTATTTGTTGTAATACATTAACTTAGAATACAGTACAATAGACTTTGCATGGGAAATAGCACTCACATCCAGAATAACAAAATCCATTATCATAGGTATCATACCAAACTGTCGTTTATATATTGAATGTTGGTGACTGTTAATAGTAAATTTGTATATTTGATTCACTATTGTGTGATCAGTGACATAACTAGGGTATTTGGTGCTCAGGGCAAAATGAAAAATGGCGCGCCCCCAACTCTGTGCGCATGCCAAAAAAGTGGGCGTGACCACATACCACCATTTCTCGTCACTCTGGGAACATCCTTTCCATTCCATATGCACCTTAATGCCCTCAGTAGTAGTGTCCCTTATGCAATGCCCCAGTAGTAGTGTCCCTTATGCAATGCCTCCAGTAGTAGTGCCCCTTATGCAATGCCCTTAGTAGTGGTGTCCCTTATGCAATGCCCCCTGTAGTAGTGCCCCTTATGTAATGTCCCCAGTAGCACATGCCTCCAGTAGTAGTGCCCCTTATGCAATGCCCCCTGTAGTAGTGACCCTTATGCAGTACTCCCAGCAGTAGTGCCCCTTATGCAATGCCCCCAGTAGCAATACCCCTTATGCAGTGCCCCTTATACAGTGCCCCCAGTAATAGAGCCCCTTACACATAAAACACACACAGACAGAACACAAAATTATACTTACCGGAATCCCCACTCCTGCGCCCATTGCCGTCCGGTCCTCCCGCCCCGCTCGTCACTCCCTTCACCCACTGCAGCAGCCAGAAGGCGGAGCTCATGAGTGAGCTCCAGCCCTGCGCCGGCTCTGGGTGCAGCAGCCAATAAGAGTCTGTCTGACTCTTATTGGCTGCAAAAAGAAGAGAAAAACGCCATCGGGTATTACACTTACTGTCAGTGAATGTACTACCGGGCGCCGGCAGTGGTGTGTTTGTTTTAGTGTATAGTGCCGCTCTCAGACCCAGCTCGAGCGCCCCCTAGGTAAGCCACTGTATATGATTGGGGTGGTTAGAAAAACACAGATGTGTCCGATTGTTTAAACGCTGTTGCATGGGCGTGCATAAATTAGCCATTGCAATCTCCTTCACAGCATGAGAGCTCTCTGCGTGTCAGGCGAGCTGCAGTGTTTGCGTGTGGTTAGACTTGACATATATGCTACGTGACTGCCCAATGTGCGTCGATGTTACTGATGTTTACACTGTTGCACGCCGTCTGACAGATATGAGAAGGCAGCAGTGGGCGTCCCTATGCTTGGCTATGCTTTGGAAAGCATTAGCATATTTTAGCAACTGCGCTCCATGAGAGATTGCAGTTGCGATTGCTTTAGCGTAAATCCCGGAATCATGTGCTATATATTTAAGTTCTGCTCTAGCCACTATCCGCAGTCCCTTGTCCTCATCATATTCGCCAGTCCCTACTGGTAATCAGTGACTGTATTACTGTGCCTATTCAGATTACTACCTAAGTCTGCCAGTATCGATAAACAAGTTATATGTCTCATATGAGGAAAATCTCATCAATACTTCACGTTTCCTAAATACGGCCTCCAGCCATATCCTACTCCAAGTCCAGAAAACCCACAGATTCTAAAACATACTTTTTCCTTACGTTTTCATCTTGCACTAATAGTGTAATAAGGGCCTGATTCAGACCCGCTCGCAAGCGGGTCGATGGTGGCCCAGTGTGCACGCGTGGCATGTGCGCGAGCCTCGGAGCGTGCGCAAAAAGCACTCGCTACGTGGCTCACTACAAAAGGGGCGGTTGTCGATATTGATCGACAGCTCACCCCGTTTTGTAGGCGTGGCCGGGGGGTGGCTTCACAAACGGAGGCGTTCCCAAGCGAACGCCTGCCGTTTGTGGGCGGCTCCACTGACATCACCCTACCACAAGGGTCTCGTCGCAAGCCCGATGATCGCGATGGTCTTGACCATCGCGACCATCATCCTGGCCGCTTGCAGTAGCTGTGGGTGGTCACCCACAGCTATGCGAGCGGCCGGGAGGCCGCAACTAAAAAAAACAGCGCCCGGCCTGATGCAGAGCGAGCGCTCGCTTTTTGCGAGCGCCTCTGAATCAGGCCCTAAGTCTCTAAGGGGTAAATTTACTAAAGTGAAAGTTTTTAGAAATGGAGATGTTGCCCATAGCAACCAATTAAATTTTATTTACCATTTATTTAACATTTAACTATCACCTTCTAGAAGGTAATAGCTAGAATCTTTTTGGTTGCTATGGGCAACATCTCCACTTCTAAAAACTCTCAATTTAGTAAAAGTACCCCAAATAATGTCATACGTACTTAGGATTAGTATTTTTTGGTCAAAAAAATATTGGTATATAAATTAGCAGATTAAAATGAATATTTTAAGAAAAAGTAGCATGGCGCAGCTAAGTCCAAAGTCCATGGCATACTAAGCGGGGCTATTTGGCACAATTTGTCGATCAGTGTATGTGGACATACCTGTAGCATCTTCCATTCTCAGCAATCCAGCACTGCCTGCATATCCATTAACCGGTCCGGCTATGCTTTCACAAAACATACACCAATATAAGCTGTTTAAAAAAATCTATGAAGCATTATATGTCTTCTTAACATTGCGGCCTCATATCAATTGCATCCTTTTCACAAATTATAATTACAGTCTTGAGTAATACCTTTCTATAAGTTTGAACAAGGTTGTATCGTTAAAAATATTATTAAATGGCTGTGATAGGAATATGACCAACAATGTTTATCTTCCTATTCAGGGGCATATTAAGAGAGGAGGGGGTCCATGTGCAGTCCCTGTTCGGAGCCCCCCTCCTCTCTAACCGACGGCCGGCAGCGCAATAGTAGACTCTGGGCACTAGTCCATGCCAGAGTCTACAGAGCATGCGCAAAACATCGGGAAAATGGCCGCAGCAGCCATTTTCAAGGCGATTTTTACAGCGGGACTCAGGAGAGGTAATTATTGAATATATGTCACAGCGCTGCTGAATCCAGGTCCCTCTTACCTGGTTCGGTGGCGCTGGGGTCCGAGCTGGCGTGGGACAGCGGGCGGGAGATCCCCGGCGCCCGCTGTCAGCAGTTCTCCTCCTTCTCCGGGGCTGTGTGCAGGCGGCCGTGGCTTCAATAGGAGCTCGCACGCCGCTCTGCTAAAAGATTTAAAGAGAAAGGCACAAAATAGGAATGCTGATTGGGGGCTAAATTGAACTCTGACCTATATAAGGAAGTTCCTGGGAGCACTCCAGTGCCAGAGTATAGGCTCCATTACCATACTCCAGCGTTCCTGTGCTTATCCTGATTATCGGTTCTGACCTTGGCTTTGTTCGTGACTCTGATTCTGCTCGACCCCTGGTTCCGCGTTGATATCTGGTTCTGACCTCGGCTTCTCCCTGTGACCCGTTTACACCTGCTCCCTGGTACCGTCTTGTCCATTTGGTTCTGACATGGCTCGTCGACTACGCTAAAGTCTTCTGCATTCCAACCAAGTTCGCCAGCACCTGTATAGGGAAACCTAACCTGAGGGCCGTGACCTGTGTGTCGGACGCAGCCAAGTCCATATCTTCTTGTGAGGGTCCCTGGTGAAAACTGCCAGCACATTAGACTCCGCACCTCAGGAATAGGTCTAACCAATTCCCTGAATACGGGTAGCATCCTTGGATAGGCTTGGCATATCATTCTACACATTCCTCGTATTCCAGAGATGTGTCAGTCCTTGCACGTAGGTCCCTAGGTTTTGTGCTGGATGAAGTTAAAATTGACCCCTTGGGTAGATATGTCTTCATACGGGCATCTATTCACTCCTCCCCACTCCATATTCTTGCAGTTTATATTCCCCCTCCTTATACTAGTGAGGTCCTGAAAAAGTCTGCTGAATTTATTTCCTTATCCCCTGAAACCTCGGTTATTTGTGTAGGGGATTTTAATAATGTGCTACACCCTGCCCTCGATAGGTGGCATGAAAGTTCGAATCTGTCTGGTCCCTCCCCTCACTCTTTTGCCAATTTAGTGGCTGAGCTTGGGTTGGTGGATATTTGGCGGGTTCGGCATCCTCACTTGGCTCGGTACTCTTGCTTTTCGGGCTGTCATCATTCCTTTTCTAGGTTTGATCTTGCTCTGATATCTGGGAGGCTGGTCCCGCAGGTTGTTGAGGTGGAGTATCGGTCCCATGGTGTGTCGGATCATGCCCCTTTATTACTGACTATTGATGTTGCTGCTCCACGAGGTTACTCTTTTTGGAAGTTTAATCCTTTCTGGCTTACATTAATGGGCGCTGGCTCGGAATTGGAATCCCAATGGAGTGATTTTTTTCGCTGAGAAAACTGGTTCTGCTTCCTATGACACTTTGTGGGATGCCTTTAAGGCTGTCCTTCGTGGTTCTTTAATTGGTAGGGTTATAAGTATTAAAACTTTCCATAAGAAAAGGAGTTGGAAAATCGTTGTACTTTGCTTGAACAGCAATATCTGTCCTCTGGTTCTATTACTGCTAGATCCTCATATATGGAGGCCGCTAAACTTTTATCTGATTTCCTCTTAGATAAGTCCAAAAGACGTCTGCTATTTGTTAAGCATAGTTATTATTCAGATTCAAATAAATCTGGGGCTTTCCTGGCTTATCTTTCTAGGGAGGTCCGACCTGCCATGGTCGTAGCTCAAATTCGGGACTCCTTAGGTAATTGCACTCCTCTACACCTGCTATTACGAATGTGTTCTATGAGTATTGTGCTAGTCTTTATTGTTCCCAGTCCCACTATGCTTTAGATGAATCATTTGAATATTTGGGACATATATCCCTTCCATCCATTTCCCAGGACAGCAGAGCATTCCCTGATTCCCCATTTACCATAGAGGAAATTTGGGTGGCTGTTTCTTAATTTCCGGGGGTAAGGCCCCAGGGGTGGATGGGATTCCTATTGAGATCTATAAGAAACATGCCCTTTTCTTTTTCCCTAGACTTCTTGACCTTTTTAATGAACTGTGTGACCTGGGTGCTCTTCCCCATTCTATGTCAGAGGCCATTATTGTTATGATCCCCAAATCAGGCAAAGATCCCCTTGATCCTGACTCTTATCGCCCGATCTCCCTCCTATCCACGGACATTAAAATATTGGCTAAAATGTTTGCACTTAGGCTTAATAAGGTAATTGGTGAGGGGGTGCATCCTGTCCAGACTGGTTTCATGCCGGGGAAGTCTACTTCACAAAATCTTAGGAGACTATATTCGATTTTGCAGCTCGCAGACTCTGTGGACGACGGGGCAGTGGTGGTATCCTTGGATGACGCCAGGGCCTTTGATTCTGTAGAGTGGCACTATCTTTGGGAGATCCTGCTTCGTTTTGGGATGGGACCTAGATTTATAGCTTGCGTCAAATTACTATATTCTTCCCCTTTAGGGCGGGTCTGTATTAATGGATATGTTTCTACTCCTTTTCGCCTCTCTAGGGGTACTAGACAGGGCTGTCCTCTTTATCCGTCTCTCTTTGCCCTGGCCATTGAGCCTTTGGCATGTCTTATCAGAAGTCACCCCAGAATCCGGGGAATTCAGATACAGCAAAGGGTCGACAAGGTGGCTCTCTATGCGGATGACATGCTGTCATTCTTGTCTGATGCATCAGAGTCTTTGATCGCCCTTCTCTCCGTGGTGGATTCTTTTGGACGGTTCTCTGGGCTGCACATTAACCTGAACAAATCTTCCATTCTTCCTGTTCATGGTCCTTCTACTCCGGTTGGTGCTGTGAATACTCCCTTAGAATGGACCTCCAAGTTTAAATATTTGGGAATTTGGGTAACATCACCTATGTTGGACTTTGTCCCACTTAAAGTCCAGCCACAAGTTGACTTCTTGAGATCCAAGCTGCACGTCTGGAATAAACTTCCCTTGACTGTTACAGGTCGGGTGAATTTGGTAAAAATTATTGTTCTCCCCAAATTTTTATATGTTTTTCAGCAGGCCCCTGTTTATATCTCTCCTCGTATATTTCGACTTTTAGATAGTTATATCTCCTCTTTAGTTTGGGCAGAAAAATGTCCTTGAATAAAACTTAAGACCCTATGTAGACCTAAAGCGTTGGGTGGCCTAGCATTGCTGAATTTTCGCCTTTATTATTTGGCCTCCCAATTAGTTCATCTACAGGGGTGGGTTTTGGGTGAGGAGAGTCAGGGAAGGTTGGGGGGGCACACAAACTTACCGCCGCTGTAGGTAGTGCTGCGCATGCACTGGGTTTACGAATGTAACAGCGCATGTGCAGCACTGTTTCCAGCTGCGGTAACTTAGAGTAGAGAAGGAAAAGTATCTATTTCCCGAAAAGCTGTCATCGCAAAAATGACAGCTTTTCGGACTAGATACTGATGGAGAGGAGGAATGATGAATTCCTCCAGTAATTAGGTAGAACTCCATGCGAGTTCTAAACCTAATTACCTCCATCGATTTTTAAGGTATGATGAATAGGCCCCTGAGACTTATAGTGCCATACAGAAAAAAGAAAATGCAGGTGCACACTTTAAGCACTAAGAATAGTCAAAACAATTATGATGAACTCTATATTTAACATGGAGATTAAGGGGTCTATTTACTAAGCAGTGTTAGGAGAGAGTGAAAAGTGATAAGGTGCCAGCCAATCAGCTCCTAACTGCCATCTCACAGGCTGTGTTTGAAAAATGACAGTTGGGAGCTGATTGGATGGCACCTTATCACTTTTCACTCGGTCTCTTAACACTGCTTTGTAAATAGACCCCTAAATGAGGTTCTTATCACATGTTTTGTAAAAAAATATGTGCACATCCACAATGTCAAGATAAACCCTATCAGATGGGTCCCAAACACCCCTAATGCTGACATATTATATATTTACGAATGACCTATAATAGAGCCCATTCTAATATGCAGGCAGCAATGCAAGGACTTGTACCAATTAAAATTATCTAAGAGCAGATGGGAGGGGTCCTAGTGCCAACAGAAGGAGTCTCCACCTTCAAGTGTATTTTATATACACAAAGACAGAGGAAAGGGGTGAGGTGGGGGTGTCTGGCCTGCACATCCTAATTTTAAACATAATAAAAAGGTGCTGAGACTTGTAGTGTCATGCAGGAAAAAATGCAGGTGCATACTCAAAGCACTAACAATACTGAGAATAAAAGGTTGTTTGCACATTTTGTAAAAAATGCATGCCCACCTACCACATCAAGAAGAACCCCATCAGATGGGTCCCTAAAAGTCATCTGATAGGGGTTCACCTTGACGTGGTAGGTGGGCATGTATTTTTTTTACAAAACGTGATTAGAACCTCATTTATACTCCATGTTAATTGTATAATTTATCATAATTGTTTTGTCTATCAGTATTCATAATGCTAACAGTGTGCACCTGCATTTTCTTTTCCTGCACCTCCAACAATCAATGTCATGAACAATGTTCAAAGCAACATAATATTTCTAGATTTTTATGTTGTTGTATGCGCTGCAGTTGTATCTGATATATGTATCTATATAGGCCACGAAGCTATAAATGTGTATTTATAGTTAATTATTAAGAGGGAGCTCCAACTATTTTTTCCCCTTACAGACATCTCCCTAATAAGTTCTTACTAGAACCCGGGAATAGAACTATATTCATCTTTCACCTTGCACTGAATCACTTTAGTTGGGCTGAGTTGATCCTAAACCACAAGGGAGCTGGTGTTTCCATGGTTCTACTCATTGCAAGAAAGGGGTATAGAGGAAAATATGTTTTAACTACCATTGCCCTTTAAGGCACGTAAATATTTAATATACCTGAGATAAAGGCATGCACTTAATTTTCTTAAAAGGATGAATCCAGAAAATGGACCTATAATTTCCTGGTTTAATTCTGCCTCTAAAGCCTCTAGGAGTAAGTGTCATACTGATCATGTTCACTTATCCACCTAAATGACAGTTATCAATATGAATTATGAATAAATATTTTTGGCACTTATTAGCGTTGTCCTCCTTCAAATTGGTATTCATTGCATAAAGTGATGCTACAAGGAAAAGATGGTGATGAGCAAAATAAATTACAATAAAATAACATGTAGATGTACAGAATGAAAAAAAAAATCAATGGTGGAATAGGGAAGAAAGTATTTTAATTCAATTGTAGCTGTAGGGGAGCAAATCAATGGGATACAGGCTCCCCAGGGAGAGAAAACTGATCAAAGAAAAACACTAGCCAAGATCAAACATAATCACATTGATTGTAATTAACCGAAATAGCATTCTGGCAAGATAGAAGACATTTTAAAGTAAATATCATTCTCTGATTTTGTTTGCATATGGCTGGAAATAAATATAATTGAAAAGAGAGTTTCTATTACATTAGAAAATAGTGTTTTAAAGAAACGGAATCTAAAAAATAATGATCATTTCAGAAACCAGAAGGTAAAACAGAATGCTTGGTCAGTATCCTTCCTAAAAATTAAAGTTTAAAGTGCCTGTCACCTACCAATGGTGGAGGCAGCAGTTTTGTGGATGTACATATTCATGAGAATTCACTAGACACTAATGGCAACACGGAGGCATGAAACACTTCTGTTGTCTGCATGCACAGAGTATGAGTCCAGCAATCCAGACACAGGATATATGCAGAAGGAGCCTGTGAGCCTGTCACTCATACTGTGCTTACACTTGAGGTCAAGGATCTTTAGAGGAAGGTAGGATGGCACATGATTAATGGATGGCACTTTATTGACCCCCAGAGACTACAGTGTACAAAAGATGCTTGTGCACTAGTGGTGCTCAATGTTCCTGACTGAAGCACAAGTGGGATGGGGCCATTGGAATAAAAAAAAGTTTGATTCCTAAATCCATCTATGGTACATGATTTTAAGGAAATATACACTACTAGCCTGCATTGGCTGGGTTACAGTCATATATATTTTTTCTTAAATGCTAGATGTCATTCATGCTAGTCATCTGGGTAATACTGTATTATAAAAATAAAAATAGATATGACATTTCTCAACATTTTATGGAGATATCCTGTGGCTGTCTGTTCATAGAAACACCATTGTCCTCTCAGACAGACTTTAGGAGTAGTCTCTGGCACATATCAAGTGTATACTCCCAGAAAGAGCCTATAGGGGGGTATCCACTAGACGATAAAGTTGAACGATTGAACGATAATGATAAAATCGTTCGATCATCGTTTGAACATCGTTAGCAAATCGTGCAGCAATTGTTTCTAACGATGTACGATGCGCGCTCCCGCTGGTCGTTTGATCGTCTCCTCCATCGACTGAACATGCAGGTCAATTTCACTTGATTGCTTACAAATCGTTTACACATCGTTTACACATCGTTCACACTGAACGATCAAACGATGAACCACTGTCTGCCCACTATAGCTGAAAGCTCTCAATCACAGATTAAAACAACATAGTTTATTGTTAGATCTTTTGCAAATCGTTTGCAAATCTTTTGCATATTGTTCAGAGTGGAAGATCATATTTCAAGGGAAACTTCAAGGGAAAATCGTTAAGAGGTTGGACAGGGATAAAATCGTCTAGTGGATGCCCCCCATAAGAGAAGATTCTGTGGGAGCAGCAAGAAAGAAAAACATGTGTAAACTGATCAACACTTTTTATAAATATTGGTTGTCAACTCTGACAACCAATATTTATAAAAAGTGTTGATCAATTCACACATGTTCTTGTGCATTGTGCAGTTTGTGCATCTACCACGAATGGTTAATTTAATATACTCTACAGGCCGAAGATGCCCACATTTTATTTGTGTTGAAATAAAAGTTAAGTTTTACTTTACTTGTCTATAATTTTTTTTTAAGTTTGTGCCCCCACACAGGGTTTTTTTTCTTTCTTGCTGCTCCCACAGAATCTTCTATTAGGCTCTTCCTGGGAGTATACATTTGATATGTGTTTACATTATTGTTTACCATGGGGAGCACCACCAACATTGACTACTGTTACATAAGGAGTGCGTTCTCCTTAATATGATCTCTTATTGTTGGTACTGCAATATTGCTATATCTTTGTGATCTACTAAAAGATTATGGGCTTCATTCAGAGGCGCCCGTACGGTCTACGACCGCACGGCCGCCTCGATGTTTGTCCAATGCGCATGCGCACGAGGTAGCCGGCTCTTTCGTGCGCATGTGTGAGACCCGCTACGATCGACAGCGCCGGTCGTAGCGGGTCTCTTTCCAAAGGGGGTGAGCTGTCGATGTTGATTGACAGCTCGCCCCGTTTGGAAGGCGGGCCGGGGGGTGGCAGCCCAAACGGAGGCGCTCCCATGGGAACGCCTGCCGTTTGGGGGAGGCCCCACTGACATCACTAGTGATGTCAGTGGAGAGCTTCGGCTCTGACAGAGCCAGAAGCTCTCCAGGGCTTACGACAAGTGAGACCCTACCCTAGGGTCTCGTCGTAAGCCCCGATGGTCGCTGACCATCGCGACCATCACCCTAGCGGTCGTTAGAGCTGTGGGTGTAAACCCACAGCTTAACGACCGAAACAGAGGCGGCCGGTCAGGATGCAAGCGGCCGCCCAGTTTCTGAGCGACCGCTTGCATCCTCTGACCGCCTCTGAATGAGGGCCTATGGACCTGATTCAGAGCCACTCGTAAGCGGCAGCTCGTTCGCTCCGAGCGATGTTTGCCCAACTGCGCATGCGTACGGATCGTTATACGCATGCGCGAACCAGTCAGTGCGGCCGAAATTCATGTGCTCGCAAAATAGCGAATGCCTGCTAATTTGAGTGACTGGGTTATTTTAACTCAGAACTGCTCGCAAAATAGTGGTTGAAAAAACCAACCACAAGAATAGCGAGCAGTTCATACGCTGGTCGATGTACTCGATTAATCTAATAAATAGCGGACATGACGTATGGTGCGAGCGGCCAGGGGGCGTATTTTTCAAATTTACGTTAGCATGTTTTGCTCGCTCGTTCAGACTTAGAGGCATGAACAGACCGCAAAGTGCGAACGGTTCATTTGAATAGCCACCGCTTTTTAGAAAACGAACGACCGCAAATAGCGAGTGGCTCTGAATGAGGGCCTATGTTTTTTGGGTTCCTGTGCAGGCTCACTACTACTAGTTTATGACGAGTAGTCTCTGGCAACCAGGATTCCCGGCAATGAAGACTGTATTTAGGGTTGGTGCTAAGCCAAATATTGTCAGATAGACAAAGGAAGGAGCGTGAAACTAGTAGCGCATAAATGAGCCATTTTGCTGCAATTATTTTACATGTACATGAGGCCATAAACAACCAGTTGTAGAAAAAGTATTTTGTGGCAATGCAACAGACTATGGGCCTGATTCAGCAGTGATTGCAGATTCCCGATTATCATGAATCTGCGCATACGCAGGACCCATTCTGCGAGTGTGCTACATGGGTCCTGCGTAGTCGCACGCAGACGTTCTATGCCTCTGCCTGCCTGATTGACAGGCAGAGGCATTCAAGGGGTGGTGCGGGGGCAGCCAGCGTTCCCTGAAACGGGGACATGTCCGCACCGTTTTCCAGGAGTGGCAAGCCCTAGGATTGCCACGAGCAACACAGTGTCCTGGGCTCACAAGCTGGCCAGCCTGAGTAAGCTGAGGCTTATTCAGCTGGCTTGCGGCCCGGCACAATCCACCATCATGACCACCGACCACCGATGGTCGCAATGGTGATCCCGGGCCTGTGACCATCGTCGCAGTGCAGGGATCGCAAATGCAGCAGAGGGTGTCATACACCTCCAGCTGTATTTGCATAATAGCAAGGACGTAATTGCAAAGCTGCCTGCGTGCAATTTTGCAATTGCGATCCTTTCTGAATCACCACCTACAGTATTTATGAAAGAGATTGAAGTGAACAACAAGCAAAGTATTTGCACTATTTGGACAACAGACATAATTTCAGTGAATCAATTTTCAAATATGTTATTTGTAGTTAAGGGGCAGATGTACTAAGCTTTGGAAAGTAATAAATTGGAGTGTGATAAACTACCAATCAATCAGCTCCTAACTGTAATTTTTCAAACACAGCCTGTAACAAGACCATTAGGAGCTGAGTGGCTGGTAGTTTATCACACTCCAATTTATTACTTTCCAAAGAGAAGTTGGTGCAGGGTCTGCAGTAGGAGCGGGGCCAAGAATCTACAGCAGGGGACCAGACCTGATGCTGGACATCAGAGGCTACAGGTGGAGTGGGTGATGCATCCTGCAGCAGGAGCAGGTCCCGGAAGCCACTGTCCAGCAAAGGGGAAGCCACGGCTGAGGTGGTGAAGGCGGAACCGAGACCCGTTGCCAAATAGAGGGTGCAGGTAGCGTGGAACCGGCAGCAGGGGAGCCGCAGACCTGGACTGATGCCAGGTCCTCCCGCCAGGCACATGTGGCTGGAAGTAAAATTGCTGAATGGTCCAGGAGCGGTTGCAGCATTTGGAAGAAAGGTGCCAGGGAGTACTTCCAAGTAAGCACTGCTGGACAGTGTGGAAATGCGGCACTGGCGGAAATGGCGTGCTTCCTATGTTAAAGCAGCTTACAGATGACGTCGGCAGGCAGCAGGAAGTACAATCCTGAAAAGGCCACCCTGCCTAGTGAAAAGGGGGAAGGTGACTAAAACCATGGCAACAGGCTACGCTTTCATCCTACTAAAAGGGTTAGCGTTGTGAGCGTACCCAGGGCCTATCCTTAACCAAAAGGGCAATGCACTGAAGCCAGGCTGACCATCATGCAGCCCAAAATACATGTGGCACATTGTAAAGTCCAACACCTGAAAAGAGGATCAAGTGATGATTGCTGTGAAGCTCCTCTCTTTCCACTCCTCTCAGGGACTCCACTTGGATGGGATTAGTATCTGACAAGTCTTATTATTTCTATTCACATATTTTTGTATTTGCTCTGTATGTATACTGTGTAATTACTCAGTATAATACAGTGTTTTGTGAAAGTTTCTCCTCTTTTCATACATTTAAAATGTCTGGAAAAGGGAGAACTTCCAAAGCTAAATCTGGTGGAGGGAAATCTAGTTCACATAATTATTGTACACGTTGTCAGGCTAAATTACCGAGTGGAGACACACAAGATTGCAAGGATGCTCGTGATATGCAACAGGTTGTGGGGGTTCATACCATCCCTGGGGATTAGTCAGCTTGGGCTAGGTCTTTTTTTCCATAGCTTTTGTTATGAGAGAGGAATTGTCGAATTTTGTGTCCAACCAGAGTAATAGAGTAGATGATGCTCAGTTGGTTTCATCCAAGATGGACCAAGGTGGTACACACGAAGAGTTTTTTTTTTCTTTAGGGAGGTCTTTGACCTTAGAATCCTTGGAAGCACCATCTTGGGCCAAGTGTCAGGACTGCGACTGTTTCAGTACATAAAGAGAGACTACGTTTGCCAAAGTTCCATTGTGGTCGTTGGAGGAGCTGTCCTGCTTGCTGGCATGCTTCTCATTCAGGGGATAGAGTGTTAAAGTGATCATCTGTTTCCCAGGTGCCGTCAGGTTGTGGGATTCCTAGATTGCTCATTATTTCAAACCTGATTCCATTTGGGTCACATGTTCTGAAACTTCCTATGGATCACAGACCTCTAGTATAAAGCCTGTTACTAACTGTGTCTCAGTGTCTGTGCAACGTTGGTTTCAGGTATTTTCTTGAACTCCTGCCAGATCCCCGCTGTGCCTGTGGATTGCTGTGGACTTTGTTATATTCCAGATGAACTTCTGATGTCAGTCATCCGCTGCACTACAGGGACCAGCATTCCTATTGCCTAAGTATTGCTTATTGCTCCATCACTGCAGTTTCATCATTTTGCTCAACTATTTACTTTGCCTGTTGTTTTTCTGTTCCTGTCGATATTGAACTCATCCTTGTTACAGTTGTCAAATGCACCATTACAGTGTCATCTCCGCATCACAAGGCTCAACCCCACTCCGAACCCTAGCCACGTCACGGGGCTCAACCTTGCTACAATCTTCTCCGCATCATGGGGCTCAACCCCACTCCGAACCCTAGCCACACCACAGGGCTCAACCCTGCTACAATCTTCTCCGCATCACGGGGCTCAACCCCGCTCCGAACCCTAGCCACATCACGGGGCTCAACCCCGCTACAATCTTCTCCGCATCACAGGGTTCAACCCCGCTACAATCTTCTCCGCATCACGGGGCTCAACCTTGCTCCGAACTTTAGCCACGCCGCAGGGCTTAACCCTGTTCTGAAACCTCATCACCTTACAGGGCTTAACCCTGCTCCGACTTCACTACCCCACAAGGCTCAAGTTTGCTTCATCTCTCACTGCACCACAGGGCTTGGCCCTGTCCTGGAACTATATTATTGTGCAGAGTCCGCTCTGCTTCGCATTTCCATTACTACAGGGTTCTACCCTGTCAAAGCTCCTCAGTGTCATCCTGAGGTGTTGGCCTCATTCTGGACTCGGGGTTCCCTACCACATTAGTTCTTATATGTTAAAGACTGCATATATATATTTGGGAATTCTCTTCTATATTTATTATTGCATATGTGAACCCCTGTGCTGTTTGAGACTTTATTTGAGACCTTGCTGATTATCATTCTTTTGTGAATAAATTCTATTTTACTTTTATCCTGTGCTACTGAGTTTTATGGAAAGGTCATTCCTAAGACCACCCCAGTTTATTGTGCCTAGTAGGCCTGCCTCCCTCCAGGAGTCTCAAGTGTCGGCAGCCATGACAGTTTGCACAGACCTAAAAATGAATCCGGATCTGGAACAGGCTACTGGGGTACAGGTGCTTCAGGGTTTGACCACCCGTTTGGAAGTACAGGAAAATACTCAGGTTCAAGGTTTACAATGTCTACAGGATCTTTCCACACATCTTGATAAATTTAAAAATCCTGTTACAAGTACATCAGGGGTTTCTGCTTCTCATTTACGCCTACAAACTCCCACCTCATATGATGGTAATCTAAAAACATATAGAGGATTTCTCAAACAATGTGAGATTCATTTTGAATTGTTATCTCAGAGTTTTACCACCCCTCGTGTCAAAGTGGCTTATATTATGTCATTATTGTTTGGTACTGCTCTTGAGTGGGCCTCTCCTTTATGGGAGAGAAATGTTGCCTTAATGTCTAATTACCAAGCTTTTGTTTCTACTTTTAAAAGGATATTTGACGAACCTTGAAGATCAGTGGCTGCATCTGTGGACATTTTACGATTAAAGAAGGAAGCAGCTCCAGTTGGTCAGTATGTGGTTCATTTTCAAACTATAGCCGCAGAACTTAAATGGAACAATGAGGCATTAAGAGCAGCATATTGGAATGGTCTCTTTGAGAGACTTAAAGATGAGTTGGTGACTCGGGATCTTCCTGAGAGTTTGGATGAGATAATTTCATTGACTATTAAAATTGATATGCGTATGCAAGAACGAAGGGTTCAGAGGAATCGCACTGAGTGTTTTAAAAATTCTCTTCCCCAGTCTTGCTCTGTTCATGGTACATCTGATGAGCCTATGCAAATTAATAAAGCCAAATTGTCTGAAGTGGAGAAGCAATGTAGAAGGTGTTCTAATCTGTGCTTGTATTGTGCATCCTCAGAACTTTTTTGGGCTAAATGTCCAATAAGGCCGGGAAACGGTCATCCCTAGTTGATGGAAGGGAAGTCAAACTAGGGGTACTCTCTAAAGTTTACCCCAAATAACATTGTTTAATTTTTGTGAGCATTCCTGACTTTGGTTCTTCATGTCAAGAGTTTTCTGCAGTGCTAGATTCTGGAGCAGCTGGCAATTTTTATTTCATTGTCTTTGGTTCAAAAGTTGTCAAATTAACCCGTTCTTTTTCCCTTTCTGCAGTAAATGGGACTAGAATTTCTAATGGATATATTACACATCAAACAAAGTCTGTGAAATTGAGGGTAGGAGCTTTGCATGAAGAAAGTTTAGAGTTTTTGGTATTACCTATTTCTATGTATGATATAGTTCTTGGTTTACCATGGTTAACTCTTCATAACCCTCATATTGATTGGACTTGTTCTCAAATTCTTTCTTGGAGTCCCAAATGCAAATTAAATTGTTTGATTCCTGTGGTACGATTGGCTGAAGTGAAAGTAGATGTTCCACCTTCTCTCCCACAGCCTTATCATGAATTTGCTGATATCTTTTCTGAGCAAGCGGCAGATGAACTTCCACCGCATCGTCCCTGGGATTGTCCTATTGAACTTATACCTGGTAAAATGCCACCTAAAGGTCGAGTATACCCTCTCTCTGTTCCTGAGACTCAAGCCATGTCGGAGTATGCGCAAGATAACCTACGAAAGGGGTTTATCAGGCCTTCTTCATCTCCCACTGGAGCGGGCTTCTTTTTTTGTAAAGAAAAAAGATGGCGGTCTTCGTCCATGTATCGACTTTAGAGGTCTAAATGAGATCACGGTAAAAAATAAATATCCTTTACCTCTCATTACGGAATTGTTTGATAGAGTTAAGGATTCTCAACTATTTACTAAACTTGATCTAAAAGCAGCTTATAACTTGATCAGAGTTAAAGAGGGTGATGAGTGGAAAAACGCGTTTAATACGCGAGATGGCCATTATGAGAACCTCGTCATGCCTTTTGGTTTATGTAATGCTCTTGCGGTGTTCCAGGAGTTTGTGAATGAAATTTTCCGAGACATACTTTACCAGTTTGTTATTGTTTATCTTGATGATATTTTGATTTTTTTCAGGAATCTTTCTGATCATCGTACCCATGTTAAAGAGGTATTCAGTCATCATCGAGCTAATAAGCTTTATGGTAAGATCTCCAAGTGTGTTTTTGAAGTTCCACTTATACCCTTTTTGGGGTATATCATCTCCGGTTCTGAGCTTCAGATGGACCCTGAAAAGTTAAAGGCTATTCAAGATTGGGTTTTGCCCACTTCGTTAAAATCTATTCAGAGATTTTTAGGCTTTGCCAATTATTACAGAAAGTTTATCAAAGCGTTTTCAACGATTGTAGCCCCAATTACAGCTATGACAAAAAAAGGGGCTAATCCCAAAATATGGTCCGTAGAGGCATTGAATGCCTTTCAGATTCTTAAAGATGAATTTCTGCGGCCCCCATTCTAGTTCAACCTGACGTTGAGAAACCATTTATGCTAGA
Organism: Taudactylus pleione; assembly: GCA_031769625.1. Classification (NCBI taxonomy): domain Eukaryota; kingdom Metazoa; phylum Chordata; class Amphibia; order Anura; family Myobatrachidae; genus Taudactylus; species Taudactylus pleione. The sequence goes on from JAUIMM010000052.1 coordinate 29,393,953, forward strand.
AGTGGATGCTTCCACTTATTGAGTTGGGGCTGTTTTGTCTCATGTGGCTGCAGATGGGAGAACAGTGTCTTGTGGATTCTTTTCACGAAAGTTTTCTAGTGCTGAGAGTAATTACTCCATCGGGGACCAAGAACTGTTAGCTATTAAGTTAGTTTTGGAAGAGTGGAGATATTTATTAGAAGGCGCAAAACATCCTGTTACTATTTTTACAGACCATAAAAATTTGTTGTATTTGAAGACTGCCCATTGTCTGAACCCATGACAAGCTCGTTGGGCACTCTTATTTTCTCGTTTTGATTTTGTCCTCAGGTATCGTCCAGGATCTTTGAATAAAAAGGCAGATGCTCTCTCACGCTCAATGTTGGAAGAGAAAGAACAAAATGAGGATCAAAGGTACCCTATAATAAACCCTCTGGCCTTTTCTTCAGTTTCCATCTCTCCTGATCCTCCTCCTGGCAAGATATTTGTGGCACCTGAGTTACAAGGTAAACTTCTTTCCTGGGCTCATAGTTCTCGTTTCTCTGGACATCCAGGGGTTCGTAAAATGTACTCTTTTTTGCAACGTTCCTATTGGTGGTCTTCCATGAAAAAAGATGTCCAAGAGTTTATACGTTTTTGTTCTAAGTGTGTACAACATAAGTCCTCCCGGCAGTCTCCAGTTGGTCCTCTCCATCTACTACCCATTCCCACCCAACAATGGACCCATCTTTCCATGGATTTTATTACAGATCTTCCTGAGTCTAGGGGGTGTACAGTTATTTGGGTAGTGGTGGATTGTTTTACCAAGATGGCTCATTTTTGTCCTTTGGCTCGAATTCCATCAGCCCCCAAATTAGCACAAATATTTATCAAAGACATATTTCGTCTTCATGGACTTCCTTCTGAGATAGTGTCTGATCGGGGTGTCCAGTTTGCTGCTCGGTTTTGGAGGGCATTATGTTCAGCATTGCAAAGTAAATTACAGTTTTCTTCTGCATATCATCCTCAGTCAAATGGACAAACTGAAAGAGTGAAACAGGAGTTGGAGACCTTCCTAAGAATGTATATTGCTTCCTACCAAGATGATTGGATGGATTTTTTGCCTTGGGCTGAGTTTGCTCATAACTTTCATTATTCGTCTGCTACAGGTGTAAGTCCTTTTTTTGCCAATACTGGTCGACATCCTCGAGTTCCTGAGCTTCAGTCAATTCCTACTGTGGATGTTTGAGCAGCTAAAGCTTCCCACCAACATTTTTCTGGAATTTGGACCCAGGTACATAAGTGTCTTAGGAAAGCCTCTGACAATTATAAAACCTTTGCTGATAGAAAACGTTCGACTGTTCTTAAGTATTCTGTTGGGGATCGTATCTGGTTGTCTACTAGAAATCTTCGACTTAAAGTACCTACCATGAAGTTTGCTCCCCGGTATATTAGTCCTTTTCATATTATAACAAATTATCAACCCAGTGGCATGTAAGTTACAGTTACCCAACCATGTGTGTACCTAACTCATTTCATGTCTCCTTGCTTAGACCAGACCATTGATTCTTAACCGATTTCATGACAGCTTGCCTAAAGTACCACCCATAACAACTGCTCGACGTGTGGAGTTTGAGATCGATAAGATTCTGGATTCACGTAAGCATCAAAATCAATTGCAATATATTGTAGACTGGAAGGGTTATGGCCTGGAGGAGAGATCTTGGATTAAAGATTCTGATGTCCATGCTCCTAAATTGATATGTAACTTTCATGCTAAATTCCATTTGAAACCTGGTGGGTGTTCGGAGACCACCCAAAAAGGGGGGGTACTGTCAGGACTGCGACTTTTTCAGTACATAAAGAGAGACTACTTTTGCCAAAGTTCCATTGTGGTTGTTGGAGGAGCTATCCTGCTTGCTGGTATGCTTCTCATTCAGGGGATAAAGTGTTAAAGTGATCATCTGTTTCCCAGGTGTCGTCAGGTTGTGGGATTCCTAGATTGCTCATTATTTCAAACTTGATTCCATTTGGGTCACATGTTCTGAAACTTCCTATGGATCACAGACCTCTAGTATAAAGCCTGTTACTAACTGTGTCTCAGTGTCTGTGCAACGTTGCTTTCATGCCTTTTCTTGGACTCCTGCCAGATCGCCGCTGTGCCTGTGGATTGCTGTGGACTTTGTTATATTCCAGATGAACTTCTGATGTCAGTCATCCGCTGCACTACAGGGACCAGCATTCCTATTGCCTAAGTATTGCTTATTGCTCCATCACTGCAGTTTCATCATTTTGCTCAACTATTTACTTTGCCTGTTGTTTTTCCATTCCTGTGGATACTGAACTCATCCTTGTTACAGTTGTCAACTGCACCGTTACAGTGTCATCTCCACATTACGGGGCTCAAGACCTATCCGAACCCTAGCCACGTCACGGGGCTCAACCCCACTACAATCTTCTCCGCATCACGGGGCTCAACCCCGCTCCGAACCCTAGCCACACCACAGGGCTCAACCCTGCTACATTCTTCTCCGCATCACGGGGCTCAACCCCGCTCCGAACCCTAGCCACGTCACAGGGCTCAACCCCGCTACAATCTTCTCCACATCACAGGGCTCAACCCCGCTACAATCTTCTCCGCATCACGGGGCTCAACCCCGCTACAATTCTCTCTGCATCACGGGGCTCAACCTTGCTCTGAACTCTAGCCATGCCGCAGGGCTCAACCCTGTTCTGGAATATCATCGCCTTATAGTGCTTAACCCTGCTCCGACTTCACTACCCCACAAGGCTCAAGTTTGCTTCATCTCTCACTGCACCACAGGGCACGACCCTGTCCTGGAACTATATTATTCTGCAGGGTCCACTCTATCCCGGATTTCCATTACTACAGGGTTCTACCCTGGCAAAAGTCCTCAGTGTCATCCTGAGGTGTTGGCCTTCCTATATGTTAAAGACTGCATATATATATTTGGGAATTCTCCCCTATATTTATTATTGCATATGTAAACCCCTGTGCCGTTTGAGACTTTATTTGAGACCTTGCTGATTATCATTCTTTTGTGAATAAATTCTATTTTACTTTTATCCTGTGCTACTGAGTTTAATGGAAAGGTCATTCCTAAGACCACACCAGTTTATTGTGCCTAGTAGGCCTGCCTCCCTCCAGGAGTCTCAAGTGCCGGCAGCCGTGACACCAAGCCAGTGAAGAAGACTGCTTTAGATCTTGAAAGAACATCCTCTTGTTGTCTTCAGTTTGGTCAAAAATGTGTAAGCGACAGCTTATGAAGAATTTATCAGGGTTTTCTAAGTCTGATGGTTCCTTGGCATGGGAAGAACACCAGAAAGATTCTGATTTTGAGGATTCAGTATTCTTAATAGAAGAAAGAACAGGTTGTGGATGACCAGGTTATAGTGGTGCGCCAGGACTTCATCCTTAGGGATATTGAAAATCAGGAGACTCCCTCTGATGATTTATGTATAACCAAGAAATTAAAGAAAACATCTGTGTTATTTCCTTCACCTTCACAATTGTCAAAATTGGTAACTGAACCATGGCTTAATCCTGATAAGAATTTCAGATCTCACACAGGTTTCCTTCTATGTATCCAGTTCCTGACAGTAAGATAGCATACAGAGAACATTCATCAAGGGTGAATGTTCCTGTAGTTCGTTTATCTAAGGCCATGACTTTACCTATTTGGATGGGTCCTCTTTAAAAGAGGGTTCACATCATTAGTGCAAAGTATTTTGCAACCTATTTATCTAGCTGCATGGGCAGATTGAAGGTCCAGCATTGCTTCAGCTTGTGTAGCCAAGGCAATGGAGGAGTGGGCTGAACTTTTTGATAGAAGTTATTGAGTCAGACAGCTCTGTCTCAGTTATTATCTATTGCAGAGCTGGTCAAGGTTGAATCATATTATTTTGAGGATTCAGATACATCTTTATTACAGTCAAAAGTTTCTGTGCTAGCGGTTGTGGCTAGACACATTCTATGGTAAATATCATGGAATGTGAATGCAGAGACAAAGACATTTTTAGAGTGCTTACCTTTCAAAGTAAACATTTGTGGCCCAGATTTAGGTAAGAGAATTTTAGAGGTCACGGGATGTAAAGGTTCTTTTTTACCAAAAGTAAAATCTTTTAAAGAAGAAGGATAGTAGTTCTGACTATGATTAAAGCTAGAAAGAAATTGTCTTTAGACCATTATCAAAGAGTCTGGAAGAGTTATGTAGCATGGTGTAATAAAGAGAAAGTTTCTTATTCCACTTTTTCCTTGCCATTGGTTCTTTCTTTTCTTCAGGCAGGCCTAGAATTGGGTCTTCTTTAGATTTCCTTAAGGTACAGCTATCAGTTTTAACAATTTATTTTCAAAGAAGGTTGTCTTTGATTCCAGAAGTAAAGACTTTCTTGCAGGGCATATTACTATACAGCCTAAATATATACATCCCATAGATCTAAATCTGTTGTTGTCAGCACTTCAGTTACCACTCTTTGAACCCTTGCAGGATGTGGACCTGAAGTGGGTAACTTGGAAGTGTTTTCTTTTAGCTATATCATTAGCTAGAAGAGTGTAAACATTAGAATCTTTATTTTGTAGACCTCCTTTTCTGGTAATGCATGAAGAAAGGGCAGTATTACGTATACTACCTTCTTTTCAACCTAAAGTGGTGGTGTCATTTCATCTTAATAAAAAAACTTTTTCTAAGTAAAACAACGCGTCAGAGTTAGTTGACTCTGTTAAGACATAATAAGAGTGCTAAGAGTTTATCTGGAGAGGACAACCAGTATTAAGAAAACTGATTGTTTGATTGTCCTGCTAATAAAAGAGGTTGGTCAGCATCCAAACAGAGTATAGTAACATGGATTAGGGCTACAATTCAGCAGGCTAATCTGGTAACTGAACAACCTATTCCAGCTAGGATCTCAGCTCATTCCACTCGCTCGGTAGGAACTTTGTGCACTTGGTGGCATGTAGCTTCCGCAAAGAAGTTGGGCAGAGCACCTACATGGTCCTCGGTTCATACATTCACCAAATTTTACAGATTTCATTACTTTGCATCCAGGCATGCTTCTTTAGGATGGAAAGTATTGTATTCTGCCAAGGCTAAGCATACCCTCTCCTAGGGGCAGCTTATGTACATCCCCATGGTCAAGAAGTATCCCCAGGATAGAGGAAGAAAATAAAATTTTAGGTTCATACCATTAAAGCTCTTTCTCCGAGTCCATCTGGGGGACACCACGATCCCTCCCTTATGTAGTTGTAAGTGTAAGAAATATACTATTCTGTCATTATATTTCTTCAAAACTCATACTGAGGAAGGGGTTGGAGGGGAGGGGCATATATACTACACAAAGTTAAACTATTAAGTTCTAGCTCCTCAACACTCCCTAAACCCCATGGTCAAGAAGTGTCCCCCAGAAACACTTGGAGAAAGAGATTTAACGGTAAGAACCAAAAATCTTATTTTATTTCAAAGAGAGAATATTACTACTTTTTTTTAACACGAGCGTGTATAGCAACCTTACGTTTCAACTTGCATTCTATGAACCACCTTCTCTGATTGTGGTTTGAATTGTATGAATTTATCTACGTCACATTCAGGGGAAGACTCAAGTAGTGGCGAGGTTCTATTCAAATCCTGAATGCCACAATAACGCAAAAATAAGTGAGGTGTTCCTACTGTAGTAAACTGCACATGACACAAGGTTCCTAGGGAACCTCGCATGTTACTTTAATCTCCCTCTTCAATGAGGCAAAACAACAAATAACAGGTAAAATACAACTGCTATTGTAAAAATCCCAGTCACAGTGCTCTCAGAACCACAATGAACATGAGCACATCACAGAAGGGGGATACTGCTAATTAACTTTTTTAGATAGATTCTCTTCATAATAATAGCCTAGATAATGTTGGTAATGTACTGTACATAAAAAAATAATACTGCAGAAATATCACTTTTCTTGAAGCACCTTATATAATGCACTTTAGCTGACACCTGAACTTGGAGGTCATGTCACTCTCTCCATGACTCTCCCTCTCTCTTTCTTTCTCTCTTGCTGTGATATATAAAGACACTACACAGAAAGAGAAGCACATAGATACTGCACTCTATTAAGTACAAGGACACTGGTGAGCCCTGTATTTTTGTCACACAAAAAACCACGTTAGAACCTCTTCTTATTGAGCGATTCCAATAACTTTAATGAAATGTGGTTAAAGTTGAATCACTTATTTTAGGGGTGATATTTGTTGTTATTATCTTTGAATTGCACATCACCAATGAACAGGATACCAACCATCTACCAATAACTAGGGATGTGCAGGCTCGGATAGGTTCGAGTTTGCACGTGGAGTTCGGATTTTTCCCTCCAAAAAAACGGAACTCAGAAAGAGGCAAAACGTCATCTTGCACGGACGAACATCATCATTCCTGGACTTTTGTCCAGGAATGATGATGTTCGTCCGTGCAAGATGACGTTTTGCCTCTTTCTGAGTTCCGTTTTTTTGGAGGGAAAAATCCGAACTCCACGTGCAAACTCGAACCTATCCGAGCCTGCACATCCCTACCAATAACCATTCATTTATAAAAGATGGCTAGATTGACAACTAATGCATCTCCATAAAATACAGTATGCCCTATATAAAGTATAAGACTGTCTGATGATGTACACACGTTGTAAGTGAAGAATGGAATGTATGCAGTTCACAAACTATCAGCTTCCAGTATCCTCTGCAAGTCAAGCTAAACCAATATTAAAATTTATGGCTCAATTCTCTGTAGCATTATTCATCCGTCTGCAGGTAACGTCAACACCTGTCCAACGCAGGCACTCTTTCTTTTTTATGTCTTCCCAATGAATTGTGAAAATTGCTGCACGTCTCCGTTACAGCATAAAGGATAATAACACAAGGAGTGGGGAGTTTGATTTAAAAACTCCTATATTTGATCTGTAATGTTCACTCCTAAATTACAGTCATAGATATGAAGCTAATAAATGGGATGCTTCACCAACTCATCAATACAAAATGACACACGTAATGCCTCAGGCTGATCATTCCGAGGAATAGAGGTCAAAATATTATCTCTGTCCTCAGTTTAAATCTGAAATGTAACTTTCAAGACACCACTGATTTATTACAGCAATTTCATCAATCTGCCTGATAATGTGTATGCCAGTTCTGGCACCTGAAACTATAAATACGGTTAATTCACAAATGTTTTTTTTTTCTTTAAACATATAAGAATACTTAACAGCTTCATATTAAAGGCTGTTTTGCAGATCAGTGACCAGAGTCATTTGCACATACCTACAGTGCTGTAGCTAGATGTCTGGACACTGATTGATCTGAGCTGGAACAACTCCTACAGTGCATCCGGAAAGCATTCAAAACGCTTCACTTTTCCCACAATTTGTTATGTTACAGCCTTCTTCCAAAATGGAATAAATACATTTTTGTCCTCAAAATTCTACACACAATACCCCGTAATGACAACGTGTAAAAAGTTTTTTTGAGATTTTTGCAAATTTAATTAAAAAAAAAAACACTAAGAAATGTGAATAATGAAGGACAGTCATGATTGCTAGCCGCTGTCTTATTATTTCTACAATGGCTAGTTCATCTTTTATGTCTCTACCTACCAGTTTCTCCAAATGCCAGTCGCCAATGGCTGCTTTATTATTGGTGGCTGTTGATGCTACTGCCTTACATTATCTGCAAACAATTTCCCCACCAACAGTCACAATTATTATTCCACTAATTTATATATCAATTGTTCCAATGACCACTTAAATTGTAAGATCATTTGGGCAGGGCTGTACGCAATTAATTTGTATCACAAACCCCTCAGTATAGACTGCTGTATAATATAACAACAACTAAACAAAAATGTGTAAGTTGGCACCTCATAGTGTCCCAAATAAATAAAGTCCTTTTTTGCCAACAGATCAATGTGTATTCCTCTTGCTGCTGTTCTCAATATGCCGAAGGCAAAAGGAGAAAAAAACATAGTGTAATTACACCTGGTGTAAATAAATAATTTGGTGCCTATATAGATCCCAACCAAAGTATATACATATAGACAGGAGGAAAAGAAAAGATGATAGGGGACAAATCCCCTCTGTAATTATGTTTACATCCGTTCCAATTGACATAAAATGTATAGCGGTATCTTTGGTTCAAAGTGTGTTATTTCACTAATCCTTCTAAGTTCAGATATATTAGTGTAATGGAATAATGCAGTGACTAGGTGGAACCTAACCAAGATATATGCAGGCAATGGGAAAAAAATGCCAAGTGGTGGGAGAACCACATTTATAACTATACTAAACTCCCCATCGCCTGATGAGTGGTCTCTCCTAACAGTGCAGGGTAAATCATCAACCATAGTCATAATGAAATAATGACACAGAGACTTATATAAGGGGAAAGGAAGGTCAACTTTATTTAATTTTAAACTAATTCAACTATTTAATGCATAACTGAACTAACTAATAGAATAAGAAAGAAAGACAGACAAAGTATGGTGGCGCAGAAAGAACGGCCCCACAATGCAAGATCACCAACTGCATACTCGCATCGATCTTCTAAATGGGAGGCGAGCAGCCAGCCCATTACCACACCCAAGGTATCCACCTCCCACCCCAATGACACGACGTGAGGCCCACCTGGTTAGGTGGTTGCCGCTGACCCCAGTAGGGTAAAATCAGCCTAAGCCATGTATTGGAAGGGAGAGCACCTCAAGCTCCAAAGACAGATGGCGACTGCTACCGTTCTTTCCCGCCACAAGAAAAGCTGACACCAAACAACTCAATGGCGGGAAACAGCCGACCAGAGAAATTTCTATAAAATGGCTGCCAAGCAGCAACTCTGAAATAGCACTGACCCACCCTCTGCCAATCCTATAGGCTAACCAAACCTAACCCAACCCAACAACACTACCTCACTAAACAACTAGCCCCTTCTTGTCTAGAGGCCGACACCCACAGGCTCAGGTGTTTACTTTAACTCCTTGCATATGAAATGCACTCCGTCCTAATTACATCGATTCTACTTGTAATGTAGTGTCAAAAGCATACTTGCCAACTCTCCCTCATTGTCATGGAGACTCCCTGAAATAGTAGCAATCTCCCTTACTCCCTGAAGAGTCTAACAGTCTCCCTGATTGCACCTTACCCCCATTATCAAGCTGTTATATTAATAAAAAGACAAACAAACAGAGATATACAGTATACATTCAAATTGGCTCATTAGAATCATTCCCTGCATTGATTATAATGCACAATGATCCCTATGGCTACATGCATTTTCTGAAAAGTTTCAGTGTGTTTTCATCAACATATAGATCTTACTAAATGCTTTGGGGCTCGTTTACACATGCATGTAAGTACATTTTATGACACACCCTTCAGATGTAGCAGTACACGCCCACTGTAACACGCGCTCATAGGTGCTGCTTTCACAATCTCCCTGAAATGCTCTTTCAAAAGTAGGCAAGTATGGTCAAAAGTTATGTGTAGCTCTGGATACACATCACCAGTAGTTTCAACCTAAGATATGGCACGAAAAAATCAGTAACAACACAGAAAAATAGATATATGGTATAGTATGTAAAAACAATATTCATTCAACCAAATTGGTCACATGAAATCATAAAATATGCTACAAATAGCTGGATGTGCTTCCTACCAGACTAAAGATGTTCTCCTACTTCCTTTCTATACATACTTTGGTTGGGATCTATCTAGACACCAAATTATTTATTAAAAGCAATGTCTTATTGTTTTACACTATGAGCATTTTTTTGTCCTTGTTCCTGAGGACAACTAGCAACTGCAAGAGGATTACTCATTGATCTGCTGGCAAAATTTACTTGGGACACTATAGGGCAGTAGCAGCCACCTCCTTTACAGTGCCCCCAGTAGTGGCCACCCCCTTTACAGTGACCCCAGTAGCAGCCACCCTCGTTACAGTGCCTCCAGTAGCAGCCACCCCCTTTACACTGCCCCAAGTAGCGGCCACCCCCCCTCCTCCTCTCTCCCTCTGCAGTGCCAGAAAAAAAAACATACAGAAACAAAAAAAAACCCCACAACTTACCTGATCCCGGCCCCTGCTGATGACCGCCGCTGTCTGCGCCTCCCGGCCCGCTCTGCAGTATGGGAGAGACGACATGACGTCTCTCCCATCACTCGCTGCGGGGGGGAGCCGGAAGACGGAGCTCATGATTGAGCTCCAGCCAGCTCCCTCCGTGGCCGCAGCAGCCAATGAGAGTCTATGTGACTCTCATTGGCTGGCTGCTATAACAAACACAAAGCCACGGCTGGCAGCTGTGTATTTGTTACTGTGTAGGGCAGACCGCTGTCACTGCGGTCTGCCCTACATTTGTGGGGCCCGGAGGGACTAGCGGTGGCTGCATCGCCGCTAGTTCCTCGCCACTAGTTCCGGCCTGATCCATCCCTTGGTTGCTGGTAGCACTGCCGGACGGCGACCCCCTTTGGCCGGCGCCCCTGGCGAGTGCCATCCTGGCCAATTGGTAGATACGCCCCTAGTGTAATGCTACATCTGAGAAGTGTGTCATAAAATTGACTTACATACAAATGTAAATAAGCCCCAAAGCAGTTAGTAACATCTATTTGTTGATGAAAACACACCGATTGTTTTTTAAAAAATGCATAGGGATCATTGTGCCTTATAACCAATGCAGGGAAATGCTAAAATGATCCAATTTGAATGTATATATATCTGTTTTTTTTTTTTATATATATATATATATATATATAACAGCTTCATAATGGGGATAAGGTGCAATCAGGGAGATTGCTAGGCTCTTCAGGGACACAAGGAGATTGCTATTATTTCAGGGAGTCTCCATGACAATGAGGGAGAGTTGGTAAATATGTACTGCATAGATAATTGTGACTATGGTAATGGTGAAAGACAACTGAATATTGAACTGGTTGGAAATTCTGCAATATCTCTATCTGCTAACTTAGGTATCAAAAGTTCCCCAAAACATTAAAGGTGTCCACACACATACCGATGTACTCACGATCCGACGATGTGTCCAATTTCCTTGAAACTCTCCCCGGCAGCTTTGAACACGATATGCATACGATATGCTGTCCAATCTTCATCCGATCTCCTGCAGCCAGAGTTTTTAACAGTGCATTTGTGTCTAGATTGTCAGATCTGCCATACTGCACGGCAAATCTGAAGATGCGATGTGCGACCTGCGGGGGCGCGCATCGCATCGTGATTGTGAGTGGGGACTCACGATTTGGGCATTTTTTACCCGATCTGTCGTTCCAATGTGTCGGAATCGGCCAGATCGGGAAAAAAATCGGTATGTGTGTGGGCACCTTAATACCCCTTTCACACTGCCATGAAATAACCCGGGTTACTGCACATGAACGTGCAGCAACTCGGGTTGCTGCGCAGTGTGAAAGGGGCCAGTTAAAATAACCCAAATCAAGCAACCCGGAATTTCAGGTAGCGAGCAGGATTGAACACGAGTTCAACCCGGCTTGCGGTGCAGTGTGAACGGGTATCCAGGGTCAGGGTGACCCGGGTCCCATTCACTGAATAGGGAGAACCGGCGCTTGGAGATGAGATCATCTCCAAGCCCCGGCTCATCATGTGACGCTGATGGCATCATCGACCCGGCATTAGTGCCGGTCGGGCCGCCAGTCTGAAAGGGGTCTCAGGCAGATCTTTGCCAATAGAGTTGGCCGCATCTACATGGCAGCACCATCCTCTTGTGATAATAGCTGTCATCCCCATCAGTACAGACCTGCATCTACTCTATCCTTGGTGCAAAAGAGCAATCTGAAATCGGACAGATCTCTGACTACGCTCATCCCTGAATAGCCCTCTGTTCCATCTACAGGCCTACGACATGCCCACCACTGCAGCCCAGTTATACCCATTAAACTGCCAGTGGAGATGCAACTGAGATGAGTCGGGCTCTAAAGAGCATGAGGGCTCTGATGCCGACTCGTGATTTTCAGCAGACAGACCTCGTTGAGCATCACAAGATCTATCTGCAAAGCAGACTTGCAAGTAACTCATCTGAATCAAGCCCATAGTGTTTACTGATGTTTGTACTATAGTATGTAATATGTTGTGTAATGCATGTATGTGTCTTTTATGCTTTACCAATGCTGGCCATTCTGACTGCTCAGCTATTGGTCCAGCATATCGCTAACAACTACTCTGTATGTGCCCTGCACCAGGATTGGATACAATTAGAATATAAAAAAAAAACTAGAATATACTGAAACTTTCCTAAAACTTCTTTTGCCATTTAAGGATTTCCTTCCTACTGCAGTTTGTGTTAAACGTGATTAATAAATATTATTACTGAGCTTCCCTTTAGATTGCATTTTAGATTTCCAGTGAGCAAGAAAGGACTCTGGCAGCCAGCACCGAATGAGAATGATTCTATACTTGTATAATGGGCTATTAATGTGTGTTTGTGCTTCTTATTGGATAGCGGTTGTATTTGCAATAGGATAAGCCTGGGTGATTTTTAAAAAGGATTTGTATTGCTGCATTCTTTGACACAGCTGTTTTTTGGCTGCCAAGCACAGTTTCCTCACATTCATATTACCGCATGACAAATTCTTCTCTGGCATGGCATTAAGTAAATCAATACAAATGAGTCCATTAACACCAGATTAAGAAGCTAATGGCACTGGCTACACGGTATGCCAAGCAGTACAAATAACCGTGGTCTTATGGGATATTCTGCTGTGTTCTTCTCATGCCAGAATACTGTTGAAAACACCAGCGCATTTATGAAAAACATACTGGAACTGGAAGTTAGATTATAATATACCTCAACATAATTTAAATGATTTTAAAAAACACACAGACTTTTAAGGTTACTCAAACAATGAAATTAAAGTGCACCTGTTTTTAAAAGTCTAGTCTCAAATTAAAGAATGACTGAAGCTTAATTGCAAAGTAAAATGATTAAAAACCAAAACTATTGTTGATATTCTACTATATAAAAGTGAAAATTTGTCCTTCTGTCTTTCTATACAAATCCACAGTTTACAAGCCAAGATCGTGAAATTTTACATACAAGCGTATTAAAACACGGCGGAGGCAACTAAAAAAATTTGAAATCGAAATTAATTACTGTTAATTTTTAATTAATTAAAACACACACTTTTTGCATAGCATTCGCCCTCTACAGCTCAGGTCGGGAATTAGAAAAGGATTTAGCTTAGCTACTATTTTTTTTTCTATCTTCTCTACTTTATAAAAGCGAAAATTTGTCCTTCTGTCTTTCTATACAAATTAAAACACGGCGGAGGTAACTAAAAAAATTTAAATCAAAATGAATTACTGTTAATTTTTAATTAATTAAAAAACACAAATTTTGCTATACGCTCATTGTGGGGCCTCACGGCATACAGGTAGGGCCTCGGAGCAAGCGTTTTGTGTTGTCATGTTTTGTCATGATCTTAATGTTTATTATCGAAGAGAGCTTTAGCAGGCTTTTCCAGCATTCTCAGCTCTCTGACTATACCAAATTACGCAACAACATTGACTTCTTACTTCGAACTGTGTCAAAATGATGACTTTGCAAGGCTGTACTGTGAGCTGCCAAAATATTACACATGGAATTCTTCTTGAAAAGTTTTTATGCGCAGAAAACAGGGAGTCGCTGTAAATGGTCATCCTGGTATCAGAGCAACAGAAGCTCTTGGCCTTGTTTACACTGAGTATCCGACAAATTTTGAATGCTTCTATCTCCGAAGTTTGCTTTACACCGTTACAGGTCCTACTTCCTTCGAAGACCTTAGGACTGTTGATGGGGAAGTTTGTCACACTTTTTGTGAGGCCTGTCTAAGGAGAGGTTTGTTGGAGGATGATGTGTAAACAAACATTCTTAAAATCCGAGCAACGCCGGGTAATCCAGTTAGTATGAAATAAAAATTAAATTAAAAAAAAAAGCTCTGAAATCGAGCATCATAGTTATGTTCCCTCCTCCTCTGTCCCTCTAACATTTCAGTAAAGAAGTCAGTCCTTCACACGTTCAAAATTTCTTCCTGCTGGTCCACCGGGCTGTTGTACCTGTCTCCGACTACCGACATCACATGCCCTTTTTACGCCCGAGTATGCCGTGTGAATGGCATTCTGGAGCACATGCACTAAAAAAGTTCTCTTCAAGTGCAAGGAAAGGAACTTAAGTACCCCTCACAGCACTATTTCCACAATCTCTGCATTCCAAGTGCAGGGATCAGCTGGAGGACTGAAGATCAGGGCTGTACCGCTACACTCTGCATTAGAGCATACTTGCCGACTTGTAATTTCTCCTCTTCAGGAAAAGCCCAGAGAGCAGATGACCACTTTATGAGTGGGGCCAGACTCTTTAAGTCTGTAGGGAGGGGGCAGGGCTAAATGACACAATTCTTCTAGAATTATATCATATTGGCCCAGCCCGCTCCCTACAGACCCGTGATTCCCAGGATGATTTTCCATTCTGTCCACTTCACTGAGAAGTGGGCAGGATTCTGGAGATCCTCTCACCCTTTAAAGGGTCTGGGGGACTACTCGAAAAATCATTAGTTTCCCGGACCTTCCGGGAGAGTAGATAAATATGTATTAGAGGGGTAAGTGTTGTTGGGGAGTCCGTGAGAAGGTGGTGGAGGGATCCACTCGGATCCCTCTTCACATCTCTGGGGATCCTTCCCATAAAAAGGAGCAGGGATCCGAGAACAAGCGCCATCTGAAGAAGATGCTTGTTCTTGCAAGCAAACTCCGAAAACTTTCAGTTTTCGGAGTTTGCTGAATATCAGGTGGTCCATTTGGGACCCCTGATGATGAATGGCCTAGTAACTAAAAAAACTCTGAATGGTTACCGGGCCATTTATCGTATGATGAATAGGCCCCAAAAACACTTACTTGCACCAAGGGACTGGTGATCAGTGATCTGATCACCTGATCCGGTCATCTAATGTGTACTGTAAATAGCCATCTCACAGTCACAGAGGAGCCCACCCGATCTCTGATCAATGAGTTAAGTGCAAGCGGAGGGACAGATGCGTTGGGGGTATAGCGATAGCCAGCGGCAGTGTATGCGCAGGCACAGTCTCATAGTATTTTTTACGAAAAATAACCTGAGAATTGTGCAGAAAGGATTTGCAGGGACAGAGCTTTCTCGCAAACTCTGTCCCTGCGTGCAAATTTTAGTACATCCAAGTGATATTTCTTCAATTCGCAGTTCGTATTTAGGTGAAAATATCACATCAACACCTCATTTTAAATGAGGATTGTGGTAACTATGCCCCAAAATGTGGAAAGAATGTTATCTTCTGCAAAGTGGTGTAATAAAAACCTTGATGAATAGCACAAAACAACATAAATACCTACTGTGCCGAGTTCCTGTGCACAGGAAAATGGGCAATTGTTATCTGTATGAAGCTATCCTATCTGCACTACATCAACAGGGAACTAGTAAATCAATATTAATGTTGGGGTCAGCTAACCAGTCAGTTAGCCGTGAGGAAGAAGAGACAGTTGTCAGTTGTCAAAAGTTATAGTTATTATTCATCCAGTGCCAACTGTCAATTAACTGCTCCTTTCAAAGCATATTGTAGCTCCCTTTTTCCCCTACCAATAACTGATGTGTTTGTTGAAGACATACATATATACATGTGTCAGAATTACTGACGATGGGCCCTCCCAAAATATGGCATTCTCAAAATGCATAACATGTCAAAGTCTGTTCTGTATGATGTACTGTCATTTTATGTTCTGTATGAAATATGGTATTTCCAATTTGTATGTTCTATCATTTTATATTCTGTATGAACATTTGCTATTTTGTGTGCATGTCAGGAAAGTGTGATTAGCGAGAAAGGTAATGGTAATCTAGTGGACAGCTCTCAGATAACAAAAATAATGTATATCCCTTACAGTATGAGGTAATGTGTGGAGAACAACTAGCCCTCTCTATTATATAATGCCTGGAGTCAGTGTCCTGGACTGTAAATCCTAAAACCAGATCTCTTTTTAGAGGAAGGTCCAGTACTCCGCTTCTAAAGAATATCTGTGTTGTGTTAAAGAAGCTGAGATAAGCACTATGGGCCTGATTCAGCTTGTATCTCCATTGCTAATACGCACGCAATCGGCCGATTGTTGCATTCTGCGCATGCATCGCAGTGCACATGAGCGAACAAGCTATTGCGATGGGGACTGCAATCGCAGAGGCTACGCAGACTCCTTGCAGAGTGATTGACAGGAAGAATCGTTTGTGGTTGGTGACGGGGGTGGTGGTCAGGGAAACGCAGGCGGCCCATTGCGTACGTACGTTGTTGTAGGGGCGTGCATAAATTAGCCACTGCAATGCCATATGCAATGTGAGGTCACATAGCATGCGTGGTTGTTAGCAATTAGCAAAAGTCAGGGCTTGTGCAAATGTGCGTATGGGTCCGATGCTACTTGATTGTACCAATGGTTTCGCTATTCTGCTAAACATTATGGATGTGTGAAAGGTAAAGTGGGCGTCCTTATGTTGTGCTGAGTTTGCATTGTGATCGCAGTGGATTAGCTTGCTATCGCAATTGAACTGCGTGCGTACGCAGTATTGCGAGCCGCAGTGAATAAGGCCCTGTATATTTACATTGAACCAGGAAGGTGGGGGTCGAAGAGGGAGCTATATAGTCACATATCTCTATGACAGGACTCTGTTGGTTTGACCAGGTAACCCTGTATTGAAAACACAGGGGTCTCTACTGATCTCAAGCCTTGCTGACCTGATAGAGAGAACCTGTTTAAGTAGGAACAAAGAATTAGAGAACTATAAAAATAAATGCCATCCAATATTCAATGTTCATTCATTGGGGAGAGCAACTACATGCTCGGATGCACCAAATTTCATTGTGAAATCCCCCACACTCACTGTTGTGTCTTAAAACTCTGTGTTACTCATTTTTATTTTAGAAATTATTTGCATTTACAAGTCAGTAGGTCATTTTATTTACTATTTTTTTGTAACTAAAGCCTTGGAAATCTTTTTCGGATAAAACACATTTAATTTAGCATTTTCTCTGTGATTCTTTTTGAACCTGCGAGCCTGCGGGCCCACTAACCCTTTCATGGTGGCAATAAAATAGTGTATTTTGGTAAGTGACCGAGGTGTGCCGACGTCATGATTAGCTGGTCCAGATTCCTGTATCTGAGAATCAGCCCAGGATCGTGACAACATGGATCTCATATGTAGATCCAGTTGTAAAATTAGCTAGTGGATACCAGAATATCCTGGTCTCTTTAAGTGAGGTTTTTTTTTACATAAAACCTTTTGTGATATTTTCCAAGTACCCCCAGAGTGACTATGTTTACGCAAAGCACCCCCTAATATGTGTAACTTTTATTGAAATTTAATGGCGTATATTATTATTATCATCAGATCCTGGACCCAATAATTATAATTTCTTATCAACGCTACTCGCAGCAATAAGAAATTAAAGATCTCAGGGATGCAAGAAGATACACCTGCAGGGACAGAGGCTCCGAAAGGTGTGTAAGATGTGCAGGGATAGATAATGTGATCCCTTCACATCCCCTTCGGAAGCAGTACACATGTACAAGTGGAGAGTGCCGGGGAGGGATCCTACAAATCTTTCTCCCGGTAGCTCTTGTGGAATGAAGCCCATAGGCTACAATGGCTATGCCACCTGGAGATGCAGTTACAATAGCTACCGGGGGTCAAACTTTTGGAGCTTGGTAAATTCAGGGAATCTCATCCGATATTTCTGATATCTACTGCTGTCCCCTGTACATAAATGCTGGGAATACTTAATTTTTGTGGGTACCCCCCAAAAATAGTTGTTTTGGGGAGAAATCCTGCAAATAATAATTGATAAATAGGCCCCTATATATTTTATTCTTTACTAATTACATTTTAGTGTAAGTTACATTCAACAAACTAAAATACCTCTTAGCTCTATCTGATGTACTCCTTGGGGCACATATACTACAGTATGTGCTGAGAACCTACTGTAGGCTTTACACTATGCTATATCCTATTCTGCAGTTATAAATCTACGTACTATATCTGCAAGAGTAGCTAAAGATACATTTGTAGAATGGGTATCACAGTTACAAAAGAACCGTAGAAATAAAATAAATGACAATTGAATTGTGCTCTTCAGACAGACAGTCTGATGGAGTGATATAATAAAATTCTACCGTACTCATCTGGTGGAAGGATGACCAATAATGGCCCTTTTTGTTATCGTATCCCATGTATCAAAATCAAAAAATGAATCCAATCTCCCAAAGTCCCTTTCCCACTCTAATTACTGTATTGTCAGCACTGCAGAAGGCTGGATATAGCAGGGATATTACACTACCTGCCACCTTAGTGTACTAGAGCATGAAGCTGCAAATTATAATGAAGCTTTTATGGCAATTGTATTGTATCTGAGCGTATGTTAAATACCCACATAGTTGAAACAGGTTTACCTGTCATGTTGTTTTATGTCATGTTGTTTTAATTTCATCGTTGTTGATTTTGAAGACTTTATTGCTCATGAAAAGTAAACACTGCACTTAGGAGCTGGTACAGAGTCACATACTGCTGCCACCACCTTAGCATCTTTTGGCGTATGTAGTGCCTGCGACTTTATGCTATGGCTAGTATCAGGCCGTGTGCTGGTCTGAATGTGCATGGACTGAAACAGCCACTTTGTGCATCTTTAGTTGTATCAATCACAGTTGGTGAGTCTTTAGACACCTTTGAAACTTGCACCAGCCCCATGCTAGGAGCAGATTCTCCGTAGAGTATGGCCTCCAAAGTGAGCGATTAAGCGTCTTGAGTTCGCAACCACTTCCGCAAGACGCCTGCGGCACTCCAATAACACATCTATAAGAAGGTACAGATGTGTCTTTAAACATCTTTGCTGCAGTCATGCTAAAAAGCCCCTCTGGGTGCACCATGTCCTGTGAGACTCAGCTAGTGCCGGACGACAGTCTCTGAATTTGTATACGAAGTGCTACAATGCAGGGGACGCAGCTTTTACATTCAAAGTTCCTTTGTGGTTCATATACAGACTCAGTGGCACACAGATATACAAGTGTCACACATCAAAATAATCAGCACAGTCTGCTGATGCGTCCTAGTTGCATTGCATTGCAACTTAGATGCATGTCCGTTGATAAAAGACACAAAAAAAGATGCTCAGCGCTATCAGAGCTGCATGGGTCCTGGTGGCTCATTCACACCAGGCAAGTAGCGATGCGTGACGTATTGAGGCTAGATGTATGAGGACGCATCTGTACATCTCTGTGGTCTAAATGGCCACCTCCCTGTCACTGCCAAGGAATGACAGTTCATATACATTTCTGAGACCATGCAGCATGTGCTGTGCGACTTTCTAGTGACTTAGAGGCGTGCGCAGCTGAAAAACATCAAATATTTGCATGAATATCGTTATTTCGTCCAACTCAGAATCAGGCCCTTAATGTGCAGCCACTGCTCCTTAACCTGTTCAGTGCAAAGAATTTTGGGCAATTGGAAATACCATCAGATTAGACAACCAATTATCATTGACGGCTTATAAATTGATTTACATACCATTATGTGCATATGAATAGCTCCTTTGAAATATTCTGATTTATTAATATGAAACTGCTGAACTGTGACCTTCTCTCTTGGAAGATAATACATTTTTTCTGTCATTTTTGCATTTCTATGACTTACAGTGCTGATTTACATCAAGGCTAGTTTATGCTCAAAAATGTCAGTCTAAAATTGTACTACTGACATAACATAAACTTCTCAAGACAGTTTTAAAGCATTGAAGAGTTTTATTTGTGAGCGACAGAGGCAATTATGCAAAACAAAAAGGACAAATTGCATATTAAAGGTCATTTACGAGCCACAAAATTGCTTAACCAATTAAACCATAAATAATCTTTTGTGAAGTAATGCGCCTACTTTTATCTCAATTTTAGTGGATCGAGATGTTTTATGCTATTGGGAATCTGCTATTATTGATGAGATCTACCTGTCATGTTGTTTTATGTATGTTATTTTATTAAATAGTACATTTTTTTCTATGGACACCAATACAATATTTTATTTCTTTTCAGTAATTAATTGGTGTACATGAACTAGGGGATCTCTTGCACTCCTGCCTCTTTGTTCTCTTCATTTGTTCCATTAGAAAAGTAATAATTCTCTCAGGTGCAACAGGTTTCACCTGTATTTATTTAGCAATAGCAGCAGCTGTTTCTTATCCTTTTTATATTGGTACAGCATTTACTAAAGGTTATTTTGACCTTCTGAACAGAACCAGCCTCTGTCCATCACGGTGTTGTGTACCCCTACTATAGTGCCAACCATCCCCAGGGCTGGATTTGTGCAGCACATCCCAACAACCCACTTGCTTGAATGATTATTTTTTTTTGTGGTTTCCATTATTTTAATGGGGGGAACTCAGGAGGGTGTTTTATATTCTAAACTGTGATTTGGGTTTAGTACATCAGTGAGTTGCAGTCTTGTCAGGAAAGCACCACAACCGTGGCAGGATTTCAAACCCGCCTATTAGTGAATTTCCCACCTGGTGTGAGGCACCTTTAATATTTTTTATACCTCTTTCCCACATAGAGCAAAAACCTGGGTTTAAAGTGAACACACATCGACCCGAGCTTGTGGTACATATGAAAACAAACAACCTGGGACAAAGTCCCGAGTCCATGACCTTGCTCTTTACCAGGGTCGGGCTGAGACCCAGGAATTTGCTGGGTTGATAGACTCAGCAATTTCCAGGATCTTAAGTTTAAAAGGGGTATTAATTAACGGATAAGCAGATCACTAAAGTTTAATTGCCAATATGCGTAAAGCTATGTATGTGGGTGTTCTGATAGTGTTTCCTACAGTAAATATTCAGGTATGCAGAAAAGGAGAGGACAGAGACAGAACTCTATAAGCTGGGCACTCCTGGCAGAAATATTATATGGAACCTTACGTACAATTGTATATACTAATACTAATATGGGTAGCGCAAGGGAAGAAATAGTATAATCTTAGAAAAACAATGTAAGATTATAATAAAGTGCAGAAATGGTGGTAGAGCCACATAAGTGTACATGTGGGGGTGTGCCTATGTAATGGAGCTAGCCAAGGCGAATATGTAATAAAAAGGTGCTAATATGGAAATATGTAGTAACACACAGATAAAATGTGCACCATGGCCCAAGTGCATGTACAGAAAAGCAAGTTCCTCAGATTGAAGTGCTTGGGAGTTTCCCTCAATATTATCTATTATATACAGATGTGTCCTCATACATCACTGCTGCAGTGTTGCCAAACAGCCCTTCTCTGTGCACCAAGTCCTGGCCACTGCTTTCTTCCACGCCAAGTTCCATTGTGCTTCGTATACAGACTCAGTCACACACAGTATACAAGTGTTACATATCAAATGAATCAGCACAGTCTCCTGGTGTGTCCTAGTCCATTCGACTTAGACACATTTTTAGCAAAAAGGAAAAATGCAGAGTTGCACAGGGCCTGGCGGCCCACTCACGACAAGCATCTCACCCTCCGTGGCCTATTGAGGATAGATGTATAAGGACACATCTGTAATATGCTAAGCTGTCTGTCCTTAACATGTGCAGTGAGAGCTGAAGCGCACACCTTCAATGCACACACCTAGGATACCTGTACTCGACTGCAGAATGCCGGCAAAGGATTTATGATAGGTTGAAATACTGACGCCTATCATAATCCCGATGCCAGAATCCAGGATGACGCGTGCCTAAACGAGGTAAGTGCGGAGAGTCCACCCTGTCAGCCGCGGGGTGGGGGTGGGGGAGTTAGGTTTAGGGCAGTTAGCGGGGTTAGCGTTAGGTTTGGGGGGGGGGGAATTAGGGTTAGGTACCCCTAGGGGGGAAGGCTGGGGTTAGGCACATCCAAAAAGAGGTTAGGGATAGCCCACCCCCACCCCCCCCCTGGAGGGTTATGTTTAGGGAGCAGTAAGGGGGGGTTAGGGTTAGGCACCCCCGGGGGAAAGTTAGGGTTAGAAACCACCCCAGGAGTTTAGGGTTAGGCACCACTAAGGGAGGGTTAGGGTTAGGGGGGGGGGGGGTTAGATCACTTACCTGCCGCTGTCACGATTTCCTGATGTCGAGCTCACGCTGTTGAGATTTCAATCCCAGTCCCTGTACCCCTCTGAATGTGAGGAGGAGGACCTAATTTTCGCTGAACTACAAGCAGTAATTTACATGACAACATGCCAAGGAACTGCAAGTGGGTAGAAATCCACATCTGTCTTCCCAGATATCAAGCAGCAATGGCACAAGCAGTAAAAGGAATGCAGGCAGTGCAGTGGCCCTGGAACAACTGTGGGAAAAGCTGAATCTGGGAAACCTCTAGAAGAGAACATGGTGATGAGAGTGGAGGAGCAGAAGAGAATAATGCAGCACAAACTGAGGGATCCCTTTTCCAGGTGAGAATGGAGATGAACTGTGGCTATGGGCCAGCAATGGAATAAATCCAGTTTAGCTTCCTTTACAGAAGGGGGAAAGTGATGATAGTGATGGGGAGAGAGATGAGGTAAAAAGGAAGATAGAGACAGAAACAGGGAAAGAGGGGTAGGGGAAGAGGCTGCATTCACCAAGCTGAGAAGTCCATTTTCCCCTCTGTACTATGGATATACAGTGCATAGAGCAGGCGTCGAAATGACAGGCAGAGTTGTCGTAACCAGATCTGGGCACACGCACAAGGTGCTACTAAAGGTAACACAGGAGAGAACTGCATCCACTGTACACAATCTAAACATACAGTAGGAGAGAGAAAGAGAGACAGGGAAAGAGGGTGAGAGGCACAGAAGGGGGAAGAAGAGAGAAACACAGAGTGGGAGACAGGCAGACGAGATAAGACAGGGTAAGAGGGAGAGAGAGAAGGGAAGTGAGGGGATGAAATGGGGGGATGGGACGACTACTGGCAATGACGGGAAAAAAGCTTGCAACCTTACATATTACGTGTCCATTATGCCAAAAGGTACATAAGATCCTATTATATGAGAAAAAAATATAATTGGCTGATGTGCCTGGATCAATGAAAGCAAATGAGAGCTATTAGCTTATAAACGGCAAGACTGAAACTAAAGATGGCTCCGGGTGACTGGAGGTGGCCTGTGTACATATGTCCAATGGACCCTTTTCCTTCTGGTGCCAGAGTATACACATGCGCAATAATCTGGGATCATCTATACAAATATTGTGCAGCGCTATATTTCCCTATGGAGCCGCGAACAAAAATCAGCGAGTCCGGGCTGCCATAAGTGCATATAGCCGCACTTACTCACAGGCTGAGTCTAATTGAATGAACCACTATATTTTCCTGTTTTTAAAATACTGTTTATAGAAAGTATTTTTTAGAAGACGTAACAGTAGAGCATACTTCCCAACTCTCCCTCATTGTGAGGGAGACTCCCTGAAATAGTAACAATTTCCCTGTCTCCCTGAAAAGTCTAGCAATCTCCCTGATTACCCCCATTATAAAGCGGTTTTATTTAAATTAAAAAACAGAATATATACATTCAAATGTGATCATTAGTATTATTTCCCTGTATTGGTTATAAAGCACAATGATCCCTATGGCTACATGCATTTTCTGAAAAGTATCAGTGTGTTTTCATCAATAAGTAGATCTTACTAACTGCTTTTAGGCTTGTTTATATTTGGATGTAAGTCAGTTTTATGACACGCCTCTCAGATGTAACCGTACACGCCCACTTTACCGCCGTGCCCATAGGTGTCGCTTTCACAATCTCCCTGAAATGATTTTTCAAAAGTAGGCATGTATGCAGTAGATTTGCTGGGTGCAGAAACAAAAATGAGGATAGCGTAGGGGGAAATGCAGCCAACAGTATACAGTTAAATAAAATATACTGGAAGTCGATCAAAGAACATCACAACAATGATACAACGAAATACATGCCAGATGACCCAGGTCATTTATGATAATGGTAGATTGATTGTGGAATTACAATAGTAAGTGAATGTCAACAAGTTCCCAGACACGCTATATGCCAAATCAGAGAGGTGGACGGCCATATGGGCTAAATTAAGGGGGAAAATTTGACAGGGCTGTTAGCAATAATACATAAGATATATTCCATATTATAAGTGAACCATCGTCTTCCCTGAACAGAGGACTTCATAGAGGCACTTTACTACCAGAAAGGAACTCATTTTCAATCCCCGGAGTCCAGGCACGACGAGTGGCCTCCTTTGGTGCGTAAACACACAGTGCAATCTTAAAGCAGCCCACTGCTACTCTAGGGCTGTCTATAGCAAACCCCTGCCTAACAGCACTCAACAAATTTAGGGGTAAATTTACTAAAGTGAGAGTTTTTAGAAGTGAGTTTTAAAAGTGATGTTGTTCATAGCAACCAATCAGATTCTACTTAACATTTATCTAGCACCTTCTAGAAGATAATAGCTAGAATCTGATTGGTTGCTATGGGCAATATCACTTTTAAAACTCACTTCTAAAAACTCTCACTTTAGTAAATTTACCCCTAGGTGTCATTCACTATTTAGATTGCATGCTGATTTTGAGTTTGTTTCACTATGTGATTGCACTGCTAAATTCTGCTGCAGCACAACGTTGCCGTTCAGTGGTGGTTCACCAATATTACTACAGTCTTTGATTGAAGGTCTCTAACTGTGCACCTTTTCCAGATATATTGTCTAGAATTTCCTTATGTGAATATATCGTTGAATATTGCTGTAGTCCCCTGTCTAGCACTTTGTGAAATCTATCCTTCCCCATCTCCTTTGTTTCACCAGCAATAGAGGGGCTATATTTTCATTATCTGAAACTACAGCAACCGCTACTCAATTGGCATTGGAGTTATCGAAGATCCTGATACCCTACCTAGATAACTGGTTTAATTGCTTGTCGTCTCTTATAGACCCTGGCCCAATCTCATTGAATGCCCAAGCCCCTTGTTCCACTATTCCAACTCAGTTCCAATATAACTCTGAGTTTAATGTATCTGCCTCACTTAGCCTGAACCAGGTATGTAACCAGGCCTTCATACTTTTCTGAGGATACCGGTGCTAATTTTTCACTGCCATGCTCCCAACATTTATTATTTTTAGCTGTGAGGGTAGCCTGCTCCTTGTTCTTTTACAATTGAAGACCTAAATCATGAGGTGGGTAATGTATCAACGTACTGTATGCTGCACACTCCTCACCCTATTGGTATGTGGACAGTGGGTTGTTGGATCTGTTTATAAGGAAGAAAACTACTCCAAGGGTACAATTATTCACTTATCAGTGCTCTCTGCCTTACAATGTATATTTGCCTCCAAATTCTGTTTTGATACTCAGCCCTCTTGTTACCCCAAGCACCCCATTGTACATTTCATTATTGTTTATGAGCACCGTTGGCTTTGTGACATGAATACTGTGTAAAACTTTGTTTTATTGGCCTGTCTACTGGTGAACGTTCTCGGCAAGATTTCTCCAACGATCCCATGATTTAAATGTATTGCTGATTCAGAGCCGGATGCTCTGACAGAGCGCTCGCTCTGAATCAGGGCCGTCCCTCTTAGTTTTTAGAGCGGTCTCCTGGCCGCTCGTATAGCTGTGGGTGACCGGTCACCCACAGCTATAGCGAGCGGGCAAAAAGATGGTCGCGATGGTCAAGACCATTGCGACCATCGGGCTTGCGACGAGACCCTTGTGGTAGGGTCTCGTTGCCGCATGCCCTGGAGTGCTTTCGGCTCTATCAGAGCCAAGAGCACTCCCACTTACATCACTTGTGATGTCAGTGGGCCCGGCCCCAGACAGTAGGGGTTCCCATGGGAACGCCTCCGTCTGGGCAGCCACGCCCCCGGCACGCCCACCAAAGGGGGCGTGCTGTCATTCACCATCGACAGCACGCCCCCTTTGTAGCGAGACCCAGAGCGACGGCTTGGCCGTCCCTATCCGGGTCTCGCGCATGTGCACGACGGAGCCTGCTTCCTCGTGCGCATGCGCACTGGGCCAACATCGACCCGCTTGCGAGCGGGTCTGAATTAGGCCCTATGTTCCATAGATTATTTCTGTTGCATTTCTCATTTAAACAGTCTGATCCTGTCTGGCGCTTAAATATACTTTTCCTATTTCATAAATGTTATTGTTTAACTGAGACAATTTTTTTTTGTGTATTACGGAATTATTCTGGTATTGTTATTCTTTAAACATATAACATAATAGCGAGTACTATTTAGTACCTGCTGTAATCAGAACCCACCAGACCTGGCATTTGTTTTATGTTTCGTGTCTTTATTCATCCACATCTTTTTTTATTGAGTATATTTACAAAAATATATATTGTTCACCTATTGCATATGTCTAATGTCCATGGCAGATACCGTTTTTCTGCATCATCCAGTATTTGACAACCGATCCTGTGAATTCTCATCCTTTTTGAATCTACAGCACATTTTTACTGTATGCATTTATATTTTATGCATTACCCTGTATTCATGATTAAATTTCATTTTATGTCTACACTGACCTATGTCATCTATACGGTCGACTCCGTCACAGCATTTATGTTGAGGAGCGCCTAAGTACATGGTAATACCTACCTTTAGACACACAATTCAGTACTTTTAAAGTGTTTTCTCACTGATCACATTATAAAGCAGCTGTGTTATTTCTCCCAATGGAAGCAGCGTGAGATTTGAGTAATGGACTAAGGAGCTCATTTAGAACCGCTCGCTAGATGCGTTCGCTCGCACCCTGCGTATGCAAATCCAGCGCACGCCCACCAAGGCAGGCGATTGCACTGCAAGGCATTAGCACACCCACTATGCCTTGGCGTGCGATCACTTTGTGTATGCAGATGCCCACCAGCCATTCATAAGCCGCGCCCACTTTGTGCACTTCATCTCCTGGAAGTGCACGAAAACATTGGTACATCGAGCACCATCGGATGCGATCTCAGCGCTCGAGGTTGACTATACCCTGCCTCAAGCACTGCGATCACTTCAGTGTGAATTTTAACCAAGTGACGTGTACTATGATGCTTTCTTTTAATTATGTATGCCTCTGAAACGGCGTTGTAACACACAGGCACGCCTGCATTTGCACCTCCACTCCCCCCATTTCTAGTGGGACTGCCCTTTTCACCACCCACAAACAGCCTCTCTTGTCACTCACTCTGCTGGGCTGTCTATGCGCAGCGAGCGATTGCTTCCCAAGCGTTCGCACTGCTTCGCGCACGCGCACTGCGATGCATATGCATGCGCAGATTGCAAATATCGGCCAGCTACGAGCGTCCTAGCAAGCGTGTCTGAATCAGCTTCTAAGTTCTGAACTGTATTAGTACTGGATAAGAAGGTGATCCTTCACTAGGGGAAATCAAATCATAGAGGTGATCATAAGCAACAGAACAAAAGTCCTGATTTAGAGAGCAATGAGCAATAAGCAGTTTGAGCGATTATCTCGTTGTTGCTTGCAGTGAGGATAGTGATTGACAGGCGGGACCTTTTGTGGATAGCATGCGTGTTGTGATCGTTGTCGGGGAGTGTCTCTGCCTGCGATTGTGATCCCATATGCAATCATGATGCATCCAATGTCTCAGTTCCCGCAGCCATTTTGCGTGACTATGGGGTAACTCAGAAGCCTGATTATCGACTGATCTGCGTCCGATGCTGCATTTTGTACACAGTCGCTTGGATTTGTTAAGCTGCATCTTAATACAAGTCCTGGCAGCGCCATAATTTGCATATTTTCACACAACCGCTGCGTACAAATTTGCAGCTGCATCAGGATTATCGTACATCTCTGACTCAGGCCTAGTGATCACTTATCAGTATTTCACCTACACACCTTATAGCAGTGATTCCCAACCTCGGTCCTCTAGGCACACCAACAGCCCTGATTTTAGTGGCATCCATGCTTGAGCACAGATGGTTAAATCAAAATAACTGAGGTACTAATTATGTCACCTGTGCTCAAGTAAGGCTATCCTTAAAACCTGGACTGTTAGTGTGCCTTGAGGACCGTGGTTGGGAGCCCCTGCCTTATAGTAAAGTAACAACCAATTGCGAGACTGTCACTTACACCTCTCTGGTCGCTTCATTTACCAAGTCTAATACCGTGGAGCACTTCATACATACCTACTTTTGAAAAAGCATTTCAGGGAGATTGTGAGAGCAGCACCTATGAGTGTGGTGGTAAAGTGGGCGTGTACAGCTACATCTGAGAGGCGTGTCATAAAACTGATTTACATCCAAATCTAAACGAGCCCAAAAGCAGTTAAAAAGATTTACTTGATGATGAAAACACTGATACTTTTCAGAAAATGCATGTAGCCATAGGGATCACTGTGCCTTATAACCAATGCAGGGAAATGATACTAATGATCCCATTTGAATGTATATGTCTCTCTTTTGTATTAATATAACAGCTGAATGATGGGGGTAAGGTGCAATCAGGGAGACTGCTGAACTCTTCAGGGAGTCAGGGAGATCACTACTATTCAGGGAGTGTCCCTGACAATGAGGGAGAGCTGGCAAGTATGGAACACTTACTACATTACTCAAACCTCACACTGCTCCCTGTTTGGAGAAAAACACACAGCTGCTTAATATTAGAGTCAGCAAGAAAACCGTTTTTGACTTTTATCTTATTTTAAATTGTCTATTTTATTCCAATATATCAATTATTTGTGCAAATTGTTTTTATTTCAACACCAAAAGATATTTTGATGAACCATTCAAATTCAGGTATCTACACCTATTATCTTAGGGCCTGATTCAGCAAGGATCGCAGTTGCTAATATGCACACAATTGGGCGATTGTTTTGCAATGCGCGTGCGCAAACCGGCTGCTGCAATCGAAACTGCTATAGCAGTGTCGATGCGGACCCACTGCAGATTGATTCACAGGAAGTGCCATTGGTGGGTGGTAACGGGGGGGTTGTCAGGCGATTGCAGGCATGACAATGCGTTTCAACGGCGTTGCAGGGTGCATAATTTATCCACTGCAATACCCTATGCAGCCTGAGGCCTCATAGCGTGCGCTGAAGTTAGCAATTCCTGAGTGAGTCTGACCTGCCTTAACTGTGCGTATGGGTCCGATGTTACCAATTATTTCGCTATGTTGCCAAAGTATATGGATGTGTGTAAGGGGAAGTGGGCATCCTTATGTTAGGCTGTGATCGCAAAGCAAATGCACACATTTACATATCACCGCTGATATCTGCAACTGCGCTGCGTGCATATTAGCAGAACAGCGATCCTTGCTGAATCAGGCCCTTAATACACTCAACATTACCACAGTCCCCCCTCCCCACAACATCATTTTCATTTTTGTTTTGGCTTTCTTTTCTAACTGCACTGGGTCTCGTTAGGCGATCTCCTCATTTGGCTGCACACATTAGGGGCTTGTTTAGCAATGTTTCCGCATGATTTAAGTAACCCAGCAATTATTTTCTCTGTTAATGCCCGACTCCTACAACACCGCATTGAAGAGAGCAAGCCATTGCTATATACTATATACTATACAAGATGATAAACGTTAAGAAAATCTTACCTTATATAGCGCCATCTGAAATTGGCATTATATGAGGAAAATTTTTATTTCAGCCGAAAACTGCAGGGACAGATGGATCTTGTCCAATCATCCCTGCAGGATGCTGAAACTTCTCCTACTCTCCCCTCATACCGACATGAAATAGGGCTCCCACAGCTGGGCTTTCTGGTCATCTCTCACCTGAGCATCAGACAGTATCTGCCCACACCCCTACTCCTCCTCCCTCCAGCCAGCTGGCTGCTGCTCCGTGCAGGGATTGCTACCCAGAGCAGGGCTTCACTCATCCCAACTGTCGGCGCTGCTATGTGATTTTCTATATAGCATCAGGGTGCACATGTTCAGACTTCAGGTATACTAGACAGAGAAGCCGGTCTTTTCGTTTGTCTGAATAGACTGCCGGCGGGGACTTCACAGAGCTAGCAAGATTTTTGTTGCATAGCAGCGTAAATTAGGTGAAAAATGTTAATAACTGTGATGATATTGGCTGAAAATATTCTAACAAATATTGCGATTATTGCTAAATAGACCCTTTAGTGGCATTAAAATATTCGGAAGTAATAACTGAGTGAATATCGGTGTATCCATACCAGAACAAAGGAGAAGAGAATATGTCAAAGGGTGAGGTATCCAAACTTTAGTGACCGTGAAAATAAGCTGATGAACTGCTCTCCAAGGAAATACAATTGTATGTATGCATAGAAATATACAATTGTATGTTTGCACTGAGGATGTTGGTCCTTATGAGGTGATCAGGTTTCATGATCAGGAACTTCCACCGTGTCACGCTCCTAGGCAATTTGGTGGTCACATTTTAGAGGGGATATATCAGCGTGAAAAAGCTAGTATATTGTAGAAGCGTATTCTTGGCAGAAGATGGAAGCCAACACAAGGAATCTAATATGGAACTGCATGAATGGGTGTTTTTATTGCTGTGTCTATTGAAGACATTCTGTATTGTAAAATATCTTGTTTCTGGAATTTGGTATTCTCCTTAAAGTTAGGAAAAATGAAAGAAGTTCCAGGGGTGTATGAGATAAGTAAGAAACCTTTGAAATTGTTTAATTCAAGCAGAGAAAGAAGCATGACTGAAGCCCAGAGGTAATGTTGGGCTGTAGAAGATGGGCATGAGAGTGCAGAGCGAATTTTGGGCCTTCAGAAAAAAGCTACGGCAGAAATGATTTATATTTGGGCCTCTGATGTGTGAAGGGACCCATTGCGATGAAGAAACAGAGACTGTGTTAGTGACGGATGTTTTGATGGAAACCCAAATTCTGAAGCAACGAGGGGAGTTCTACAAAAACTGAGCTAATTGTGTAGCTATAAAGCAAAGTGGTAGATTTGCTTCTCTGATTGCTCCCACATCTGGAGACTTATGAATAATTCTCATTTTAAAAAGTGGGTGCAATGACATAAGAATTTCTTGGGAACTTCTACTTGTAAAGCTTGGAACAAATGAATTAGTTCTTAGCAGCACTATTGTTGTCACTAGAATGCCTTCTGTATTGAATATCTCTCTGCAGAATACTCTCTGTATTGTAACAAGTTATTATTTAATGCTGTTAAGATGTCTTTTTGAAATAAAAAATATGTTGCACAAGTCACTTGCTGTGAAAATTAGACAAAGCTGATCGACAGGGTTTTGGTAAAGCCCATTTTCTCATTGCTATATGATGCTAGAAGAGTCTTAGAAGCATATTTACCAAAAAATCTTTGAGCGATATCCACCAAAATCCACCCGTTTTCATCAGCTACCCTCAAATATTAAGCATCACTGAGGTGTATGTAGAGAAGATATTGGAGATATATACTGCGGTCCTCAATTTTTGACAGCAAAAGCAGTCCCCATAGGTTTTTATGGGGACTGCTAAAATGACAAATGTACCGAGCTCAAGAATGATAAGCTTGGCAACACATTGCAGGGACGGGCTCCGATCAGAGCCCCCCCTGTCACTTTCTTTTGCTGTAAAATTTTATTCTAATGAACAGGTCTAAAACCCAATAATTAATAAATATAAGCGACTTACTTTTGTTAGCCAAAAGCTGCCGGCCCTGCCACTATAAATAAATGTTATTTTTGTACATGAGAGAACCACAAGGAACAAAACAGAAGGCATTGCACATACACGCTTGCACTTGTTTATGGATCACTACTAGGACAGAATGACATCTTACAATATGTTCATATGATAACATTCTCATTTATCTTATTCTGGTTCCCATTCTCTTGTTTCTCACTTTGTCAAATGTAACTGTATGAATATGGCAGACCTTGCAGCCTAGTGTCCCTTGCTCTTCTATCTCACATTATACTTTGTGAAATAGACTGGCACCTGCACCCTGTCCACTGAGAAAAACTACAGCAAAAATACCATAAAAAGCAACATTTTATCATTTTGCTACATCTGAGAAGATTTTTATTTTCCAGATAAGCTTCTTGCCTCATTATATTGGCTAACAGCTTCATGCCAATTAAAAAAAAAAATATATATATATATATATATATAAATATATATATATATTTGCTTCTAAAAATATATATATATATATAATCCTTTGTTGGCCTGTGTGACTTGTATACTGCTGGTTCTTTATTATATAGTAACCTACTTGGAATGACCTGAATTTCTTAAGTTACAACAGAGGTTTTCAAACTAGATCATCTCACCCACAGTGTACACTGCCATTACCTGTGATTACTAGTGGTTCATTAAAGAGACATTAATGTCACATGGATATCAGTTATTTTCTGACCTCTTTGACTTCATGTAGATGGGTAGGATTCTGATTCCTGGACCTTCGGGCAGCTGCAGGGGACTTGTGATGTGTGATGGTGACAACGCTGGGGCCACTGTGTGCCAAGTGCCTCTGGCTCCCAGGGGATGAGGAAATGGATGTTCCATGAGGAAGTAATGAAAAGCTTCTGGCTCTCTGAGACAATGAGCTCTACAAGAAGAATAGAGCAAGGACATATTATTATAGATATGTGAGAGCTGAGATCAATGACTAGATGTTTTTTTTAGTGCTCCGTGATTGGTCACCATTGGCACTCTAGATAAGTTCTTACAGTTTTTTCTGCAGTTTCTATACTGTATATAGCTGTAAAGTAAATGCACTATATGATCTGGCAGTGGAGAATGCAAATTTTCTCTGCACCTGCACATACTGTATATTAAACTTTCAGAAGGGACAGGCAAGATAAGCAGAAGAAAGCAAACACTTAGCTTAATGGACGGCAGCGTTTTACTGTATAATCCTGCAAAGTGATAAAAGGAAAGAGAGAAGCTGCAGGTTTGAAAGGGAATATAGAGAATTTTTTAAACAATTAATAATTTCTCATAACTTCTGGAATATTGTGTCATCATAATATGCTATAGTATGAGCTAAGTAATTCCTTACATTTTTGCAAAATATAATGTTTTAATTTTTCCGTTTATCAATTTAATTTCCAGTTACTTCATATCTGTAACCCCCCGCAAAATTAATATAAAAAGGTTTTCCTTTCTCCTCATGCTATCATTGATGTCTAGACAAGGTCATCATGGTTGTCCCTTTCCCGAAGTCATTAAAGGTCATTACA
Organism: Taudactylus pleione; assembly: GCA_031769625.1. NCBI lineage: Eukaryota > Metazoa > Chordata > Amphibia > Anura > Myobatrachidae > Taudactylus > Taudactylus pleione. The sequence goes on from JAUIMM010000052.1 coordinate 29,427,053, forward strand.
AAATTACATTTTTGATAATTCACCTATTTTTGCTATTTATCTATGTGTGTATGGGTAAGCACGGCTCCCATTCATGGTATCAGCTGCAGGGACGCACAATGTATCTTCTTCTGATGGAATGAGTGGGGCAGACTGGGGCTTGGTGAATGTGATTTAAGAGCAGTAGTTTTATAATGTGCATACATGCAGAAATAAGATCTCTTGTTCAGGAAGGAGACACTTAAATCGTCTGCAAGTGGTGGTCATTTGGGTGTGCATTCCTGGATCAATGTGGCTGCAGAAACTATTTTTTTCTTAAAAATACTTCATTCACTTTTTTTTGTCTCCAAAGTTTCAGGACAACAGTCTGTAGCCTTCACTTTCAATGTCCAATTTGCACCAACCAATTGGGAAAGCATTTTTATAGAATGTAGCAAATATAGTAAAATCATTGCCATGTGCAAATGGTACACATTTCATCCATTCCCTGGATCATTTACTATTTGGGCTCCCTTTTTATGACTCTACATCAAAGCCAGATTAAGGGGATTGGGGGGGGGGGGGCACAGGGGCTAGTCCCCCCCCTTCTCTTAGAGGGCTTTGAAATGCAAGCTCTAGAAATTCAAAAGGAGTAGGGATGGACATCGATGGTCGATGTTTACAAACCATATATGTTTTTATGCCAATGGTAATGGTTTTACCATTAGATGATGGCGTTTTTATTGTTTGCCACCATCGAATGGTAATGATTTGACGGTGTGCCGATGATTACCTGCCAGACTTCTGTTAGAGGTATTGTATGCACTGCTGTGAATGTGACAACTAGTGCTATTTCTCAGCAGGATATACTGTATATATACAATTGTTTTTCTATAGCCCCACCCCCAGTAGCTCCACCCACAGTTCCAAAACCTATTTTTCCATAAAAATAGCCCTTGTGACAGTGTAAATATTCTGCCGCATTTGCACACTTTGGAAGTGTATGTTGTAGGACAGCTGTATATGTACATTACTACTGCTGCACAGTGGTATGTAGTGTTAACCTGTCACCATAGGCGTAACTACTGTTGGTGCAGGGAGTGCGGCTGCTATGGGGCCCACCACTCCCCCTGCACCCAGTGACACAGCACTGCCTGCAGCAATCAAACTACTGCTGTGGTGCTGCTTGCCCTGCTGGGACGTCCGTGGGTGGAGGCTTGAGCAGGCAGCATCGTAGCAGAGTTGGATTAAAGGATGGCGCTGGGATATGTGTAACAAGCTCCTTTCTTTCAGGTCTGTCCACCCCGCAAGTGCGTATTTGCCTGCTGCTGTTATGCATTGCAGAGCAAGAGGATAGGAGGCAGACTGGACGAGGAGAGGGGGCGGTCCAGATGAGGAAAGAGGAGAGAGAGGGTTGGGCAAGATTAGAGGGGGAAGGCCAGATGAGGAAAGAGGAGAGGGGGGGTGGGTCAGATAAGAGGGGGAAAGGCTGGTCGAGGAGAGGGGGCAGTCCAGATGAGGAAAGAGCAGAGAGGGGGTGGGCCAGATGAGAGGGGCAGACTGGATGAGGAGAAGGGGTGGGCCAGATAAGACGGGACGGGCCAGATGAGAGGGGCATGTGGCACTAGCAAACCGGTGGGCCAGACGAAGAGTAGCGGGGGGGAAAGGGGGGTTAAAGGAGAAGAGAGTTTGCAAGGGGCAGAGAGGGACAGCCGCAAGGGGTTATAGCCAGAAGAGAGAGGTTTAGCTGGGGTGGGGGTGGGGGGGTGGATCAATAAGGAGGAAAAAAGTGGGAGAACTCAGAGTAAACATAAAGATAAAGAGGGGAAAGAGCCGGAGGTATAGGATGGAGGATAGAACACATGAAACAAAGGAGAGCTGATGGGATAATGCTGTTTGGTTGGGGAGAGAGACTGAGAGTCCTGGATGGCGGAACATGCAGCTGCTGGCTATCCAGTGTGTCAGTAGAGAGTACAACAGGAGAAGACCTGCAGACCAAGTTCATCAGAACAATAAGGAATTGGATCAGCCGACAGCGCTGAAACCTGTGCAGCCAACAGTCTCAAGGTTAGCTATTACTCTGTATGTAAATGACACCTCAGTCTCTGGCTTTTTAAACCCACCCTCCACTCCATCAGGCCCCACCCCCTCTGCTATTCTGACCTCCCCCAGCCGCTCTGTCGTGCTCTCCCTCCCCTCACTGTCACTTTGATGGAGCGTTGGGGTCCCTTCATAAATTTACCTATGGGGCACACAAAGGTCTAGTTACGCCCTGCCTGTCACAGTCACACTACTCAGCAGGTGCAGCACCACAAGAGCACTGCAGCAGAGTCACTCAGTGGGGGCTAGTGTCATTGCAGTAGTCCTTACTTCGAGTCCTGTCCTGCACCAGTCCACTCCGCCTCCTCTAGTGTCATAACATGACAGACAGTCCAACTCTGCCCACTCCAGTCATGTGTTGTGCATGCGCAAATTCAGAAAACTGCGCATACGCGAACCATCGTGATGGATTTACCATTGAATGTTTGTAATACAATGGTTAACATTTGATGGTGGAAGCCTGTCTCATCATTTAATGGCGGACTTCTGATATCCATCCTTAAATAGAAGAGGCTGGGTGGAATCCGAGAAGGTAAACGGAGCTACATGGCAATGTGTAGTCACTGCCAGCAGCAGCATGGGAGAGAGGAGTGTACTGGAGGGGAGGAGTCCAGAGTAGATGCAGACAGTGAGCCAAGTGATGATATAAGGTAGCAGTAGAGTTTCCGCTAGCCTTTTTTTGCTTGGCACTGCGCCCTGCCCTTATAGCAACGCTCTGCTAAAGCAGCTTGCCCTGTGCCATCTCCACATGTGGGGCCCAGTGTTCGTGGGTGGGAAAAGTTGCGGTTTCCGATCGCCTGCAGGTGAACAGATGCCATGCACACAGCATCTATGCAAAGTGAGGGGAAAGGGGGAAGCCCAGCACTTCTGTAAGTGCTGGGCACGCCCCCAGGAGTGACGGGGACGTTCACAAGGCCCCCTCCCGGGACAGTCACGATCTCTTTTTGGGAGTGCGTGAAGGCCCGCACCTCAGCGCTCCCTCCTCTATCCCTGGTCTGGCATGAACACTAAGAGGGAGAAGAAGGGGGACACTATATGTATATGCGTATAAGTGAGTGACTATATGTATGTGTGTGACTGTATGTATGTGTATATGTTCATTACTATGTGTATAACCGTATGTACATAAGTGTGTGGCTGTATGTATGTGTGTGTGTGATTGTGTATATGCGTCTGACTACCTGAATTACAGTATGTATGTGTATAAGTGTGTGATGATATGTATGTGTGTGACTATGTATGTATGTGTATATATGTTTATGGCTGTATGTGACACATACTACATGTGTATAAGTGTATGACTGTGTGTGGCTGCATGACTAATTATGTTTATATGTGTGTGACAGGGGGTGTAGTTATGAGACCGGCGGCCGCGATGCCGCTGGTCTCAATAACGACAGGGGAATCTTGACAATGGACTTAAGATAGGCGTCAAAATACCAACGTTTATCTTAATCCCGATGCCAGAAAGCCAAAAGACGCCTGCCTGAAAGAGGTAAGTAGGGCGCCCTTAGCCTTAGCCGTGGGGGTGGGGGGGGAACGGTTAGATTTAGGGAGCATAGCGAGGTTAGGGTTAGGTTTTGGGGGCAGGTTAGGTTAGGCACCACTGGGGTGGGGGTTAGGCACTAAGGGGGAGGCTTAGGTTTAGGCACGAAGGGAGAGGGTAAGTATACTTACCCGACCCCTGTCGGGGTACCAACCATCGGGATGCCACTGGCAGTATTCTGACAGGAGGCAGCCAGACAGCCGGCATTACATACCGATTCCGTGTGACAGTATGTATGCATGTGTATATGTGTGTGACAGAGTGTATATATGTGTATATGTGTGTGACAGTATGTATGCATGTTTATAAGTGTGTGACTATGTATGTATGTGTAAAACCATGTAACTATGTATGTGTCTGACAGTATGTATGTATGTATGTATGTATATAAGTGTGTGACAGTATATATGTATGTAAGTATTGTGATAGAAGCACAGGAGAAGTGTGGAATGGCTTCTATATCTGTCCCAGATTCCTGTCTTATGTCTTTTAAAACCCCCAGGAGAAGACTGTTGGATAAAGCAGACTAGAAATGTCGGCTTCTGTGAAAAGCCGGAATGGGTCCTGGGGTGTGGATGTCAGGAGAGGGAGGGCTCCATCCACAGGCCACTCCAGGTGTTGGGCCTTTCAGCCTGGTAACAGGCTCACTAGGGCTTGCACCTGGAAATGGCTGATTTATGCTGGGTTTAGTGTCTCATACCTGGGAGAGCAGGCCCGCAGGTTAACTTGCTCTGAGACACTGTTGGCTACAAACGAGAAGGTACTGTGGACAGGGATTTATTTATTGTTCTGTAGTGAGGGAACTTACTGTCTAGTTAGAGCCCAGTCGGGCTAGGGTTTATTTTAGGTTTTGTTTCTTTGATTATTGATATTGCACAATAAAAACTGGCGCCGACCCGCTTGTACGAAAATCCACGACTGGAGTGCTATTTCCTGGCTGCTGTGTGTAAGGTGGTGTCCATCTACCCCAGGAGAGGGACCCCCTACCCTGACCTTATCACAGTATGTATGTATATGTATAAGTGTGTGATAGTATATATGTATGTGCATATGTGTGAACACAACAGGGAGGGATATGAAAAGAACCCTTTCCTGTGTGTCAGCAGACAGGCATATGCGTCGTGCAGGGCTGCACTGGAGGGATATAGGTGCGCATGTAGAGTTGGCTGTACCTCTGATTATTGCGTAAAAACATTTCCCACTGTACATGGGAACCAAAGATGAAAATGCAAATAGCCATCAGCAGATTTTTGTCATATCTTACAGTGAGAACTCCTTAAGGGAAGAGGAATGGGAAAGATGAGGGGTGGGTATGTGTAGGGTAAGTACAATAAGGACATAATCACATAATTGTGACTAAGGTAGATCTGGAAGCAGATGCATACACACCTGTGTTTTATATGGGTGCTGTGAGCTGTTACAACTACAGTAGCTGCAATAATGGTGATGACGATCAGCAGCACTAGGTAACTGCTTCTGATTGGTTGACTGTACACTTGACCTGTCTAGTGAATAGCAGTACAGCGGAGAATTAGTGTTGTGCACTACTGCTAAGATATGGGAGGGGACTGGCCCACCACGTTGGAAATGCAGGATGTGGCCCGGGAAGCGTTACCATGCCCCTTCTCTCAAGTGCAACATGAATAGCCATTATAAAAAGTTGGGAAGTAGGTAATTGTACTTAATTTATTATTTTGGCTGCTATATAATATGATGTCACAACTGTCTACTGAATTAGTTAATTAATAAATTGATATCCGGCAGTAAAGAAAATTAGATTTTTAAATTGGAAAACACGTTGTAAGCTGCAATAATCATTTAAATTGAAAAATGTCTATTAAAAAGAAACATTAGTGATAACATGTGAAAGTAAATATGGAGGAGACATCACAGTACTCAGTAGAGGGAAAGTGGTGAAATCTATGACTGAAGCTGGTTACACAGTTGTTGATATATCGTTAGTTCGACTGACGAACGATATATCGGTAACACATCGGCGGGTGTGTACACCCGATATGTCTGTGAACGACGTCGTTCACAGACATATCAGGTCGGCCCTGCAGCACAGCCCATGCTAATATGTCATGCAGATATATTGGTGCATCTGAGTGTGTGTACGGGTGACAAACATCCTATATATTGGCTGCAAGGACCACTGACATCAAAACTGGGCGGGCAAATTTAAATGCCCAACCAGTTGTGATGTCTTACCATACATATCAAGCGGCCGATTGGTAAGTGTGTATAGTTTACCAAATCGGCAGGTTGGTCGTCACTACGGTTGGTAGGCTGCCGGGCCGCATAAGTGTGTACCCAGCTTTACATACAATGAAGACTATGTAGAAAATACTACATAAAGTCTAATATAATTGTATCTCATAGAATGAAGGGATCTAAACGTGATGAAATATAATGTTATTTTGGCAGCAAAGGAGAAGAATGCATTGTGGGGTTATTGGATAATATATAGTCAAGCAGATGATTTTACAACATATTCTCTACTAAATATGGTTTTGCATGTTCTCAAGAATGCCCTGGAAAGAGAAAAATATGGTCATGACAATAATATTATGGTTTGGCTGAATGACAGAAAGATGATGACTATATGACTTGGGGAAGTGAGAGAAAGGGAATTAGATGATTATAATTTCCGGTAATGTGCTTTGTATAGTTTGACTTTAGACAACAGAGATACTGCCCAAAACAAAGTGGCAACAGAATTCTCTGCATAAAGAACCCCGTGGGGTATATTTACTAAAAGTCAATTTTTGGTTGATTTTTAGTCGATTTTGTGTTTCGTGGTCTAAATCACACATTTACTAACATGATTTTTGACATCTTTTTTTAAACAATGTCAAAAAATCATCTCTTATGCCGCACACGGTAATGCCCCTTACACATACTGCATACAGTAATGCCCTTTATAATACATTAATTAATATAGCGTGCCATGCTTATTTCATTACATTTTTAAAGACATTACTAAGGACATTAAACACTTGTCAAATTCTAGAAAAACACATTACAGGTAACTTATACTTGCTGGTCTTCATTATCACCTAAAGCATATTTGCCCACTACACAGAGGGACAGAGATGGGGCTGTGGGCAGTACTTTGATGCTACAAGTAGAAAACCGTCATCCTTCTCCCACAGTAGAAGGTCCTAAGAGTGCATGGCAGCCTCAGCAGAACGAAGAATTAGAAATCCATTACCTGCTCAGCGCACAGTAACCCGCCCCACCGTGAGCCATGGAAGAAATAAGCAGCATTGACAATGGGACAACAAATGCATAGAGCATACAGACAGCACTGACACTAGGTGACAGGCCCTCCACGTACCTGCACTGCCACCCGCTGTCACGCAGGTGTGTCCCCGCAGGTGGCTGTCAGTGGTCCCAATTTCTCTATGTCAGTATCCATACACCCCGCGCTCCGAGCCTCGCCCAGCTGGCCACCACAGTCTAGTGGAAGCCCGCACCGAGTGACCGAGCCAGGCTGACATTGTAGTGCCCGACGAGTGCAGTGGGATGTGTCTCCCCTGCGCGCTGTGATGTCGTCGCGGCTGCCAGCCGCGTCTGGCATTCTAGGACTCCCAGAATGCCGCGGGGGGTGCTGCACTATGTGAGGAAAGTGGGAGGGAAAGTGGCGGCGGTGCGATGTTCTCAGGCGGCGGGCAAGCGCGCGCAGATGCCGTCTATTAGACGGCGCCGGCGGGGACACCTCAGCTGTGCCTTTAGACTGCAGCGCCCCAGGCAATTGCCCTGCTTCCCCGCCCCTAGAACCGCCACTGGTTACCTGGTACACTGGCTACCCTCATTCTGTGAAGTCAACACATGTTAATAATATGGTGTCAGCAGAAGGTGTCTGAAGATGGAGTGCAAGAATGGCCAAATACAAGTTTACGATAGATTACATCACACTCTTGTGAGCTAATTTCTAAAAAATATTTATTTTATAATTACATTGAGCCAATAATAAAACAATGGTGCGATTTCCATGGAATAGACATTACATTATTTCAATGGTAACTCTATGGAAGTGATGAAAGGCATTAGTAGAAGGTCAAGTCATTTCACTGACATATGATTAAAAAATTAAATAAATCATGCTCTATAAAATACTGTATATACTAGATATGTGCGGTTCAGTTCTCCAGGAGTCCAAATCCGCCTGAATTTTGTTAATCCGGATAAAATAAAGTCGCAGTTCTGATCTTTTTTGTCAGTTTGGAATTCAGGTTTTTAATCCGCATTTCGGATTTTGGATTGCATAATTTACATGATTTTAGCTGTTTTTAAAAACTTTTTTTTTTTTTAATCCAGATCCAAAACCAAAACACTTGAGGGTGATTTTGCAAAATCAAAACATGAAGATGAATCCAGATCCAAAACCAAAACACGAGGGTCAGCGCACATCTCTAATACATATACTAGCCATAAATGATTGAACACAAATAATTTTTAATGTTTAATGATAATGTAACGTACAGACACTTCAACAAGAACAGTGCCTCCTGGTGGTCACAGTAATATAAATGTGTGTATGTATGTAAATATATATACTCCAATAAATAAAATAGTGGCACTCTGTGGACTTCTTATAGATGATACAGCCAGGTGCAATCACCAGGTCACCGGAGCTATCCTTGGAATAGTCCATGTTTCAGTTTTATTGAAATTTTTTTGCAAGGACCTGATCCAAGGATAGCTCCGGTGACCTGGTGATTTGCACCTGGCTGTATCATCTATAAGAAGTCCACAGAGTGCCACTATTTTATATTTAGGTGTATATTGATTCTTGTGTTAGCGGCACCGTGGCAAGATGTAAGTTATGTAAGGATGAGTGCCAGCCTCCTAGCCATATATAATATTTAAAATGAAACACTGCTGCTTTATTAATAATAATTTCCTTGGTTTAAAGTATTTTCTTTACTGTAAAGAAAGTGTCCTGCTTTTATTTTTTAACAGCTAATAGTAAGTTTGGTTTTCTCCCTATTCAAATGTTTCTGTATAATACTACGTAACCGTACTGTGCTTCATTCCTTTCTAGATAGTTTTTGTATACTTGGCTAAATTGCAGTGTGGGGGGCAGACATGATCTTCAGACATGCACACGCTCCTGTTCCTAATTCAAAGCAGTTCATCATCTACATTCTTTTCCCATTACAATTCTGGCATCTCCGCTAACTTTAAACAGCAAGGAGCCAGCTTTCCATAATATACTCATTAAAGTTCAAATTCACCTATAACTCTTTCCAGCAGTGCATCACTTTGGGCACCAATAAAGCTTCCTCACAATGCTTAGGAGCTGTCTCACAAATAATAAGTTGCATTAGAGCTACTATGAAGGTCTCATGCTTCATGTGTTGAATCATTAACCACAAGCAGGGAAAAACACCAGCAACAGCAAATCAACTTGCCCCCCATCTTGCCCTGAACTCACAGGTATTTGTATGCATACTAAGGGTCTGCGAACAAAAATGTACGCGTTCGAGGCTACTGTAGGTGCTGCATATGTGCGCAATTACTTGTGGGTTGAACTGACTTCTGCCAAAAATGTTATTTATATGTTTATATGAGGTGTTCTAGTTGTATTGCTTTGCATAGGTGCCCTGTGACGGGAGTGGCCCACATGACCAGCAGCGCTATACAAACTGGTGGCAGCATTGCCTTCATCCACCACTCACACCAATGTCACTGTGTGCCCTGTGCACAGACTGCTACGTAACCTATACTATTCACCTACCATTCACGCCAATGTCACTGTATGCCTGTGCACAGACTGCTATGTAGCCTATCCTATTCTCCCACCACTCACACCAATGTCACTGTGTGCCCTGTGCACAGACTGCTATGTAGCCTATCCTATTCACCCACCACTCACACCAATGTCACTGTGTGCCCTGTGCACAGACTGCTATGTAGCCTATGCTATTCACCTACCACTCACACCAATGTCACTGTGTGCCTGTGAACAGACTGCTATGTAGCCTATGCTATTCACCTACCACTCACACCAATGTCACTGTGTGCCTGTGCACAAACTGCTATGTAGCCTATGCTATTCACCCACCACTCACACCAATGTCACTGTGTGCCCTGTGCACAGACTGCTATGTAGTCTATCCTATTCATCCACCACCCACACCAATGTCACTGTGTGCCCTGTGCACAGACTGCTATGTAGTCTATCCTATTCACCCACCACTCACACCAATGTCACTATGTGCCTGTGCACAGACTGATATGTAGTCTATTCTATTCACCCACCACTCACACCAACGTCACTGTGTGCCTGTGCACAGACTGCTATGTAGCCTATCCTATTCACCCACCACTCACACCAATGTCTCTGTGTGCCCTGTGCACATACTGCTATGTAGCCTATCCTATTCATCCACCACTCACACCATTGTCACTGTGTGCCCTGTGCACAGACTGCTATGTAGCCTATCCTATTCGTCCACCACTCACACCATTGTCAGTGTGTGCCCTGTGCACAGACTGCTATGTAGCCTATCCTATTCATCCACCACTCACACCAATGTCACTGTGTGCCCTGTGCACAGACTACTATGTAGCATATGCTATTCAAGTGAACGCAGGCCCAAAGTACCTCTCCCCCCCCCTCCCCTTATCGGCCGTGTGCATCGTACCACACCTATCTCTTGCATTGATGATGGCAATACATTTTGTTTTTGTTATTACTCAGCATTAACTTGACATATCGAGATGAAGCAAAGTGCAGGTTATTTATAGGAGTTTCCACTATAAATGATGCAGCTTTCATGAAAATCGCTTAAGTAGTTTTTGCACCATCTTATAATATTAAGTATAAATGAACACGCTAAACCACTCTACACCCTCTTAACCACATTAACCTCTGTACATGACAGTATAATAGGGTGTGGTATATTACTTAAAATATAGACAATCATAATATAAACACCATAATATCGACAGCTACAGTATGTAGACTACCAAAATGTCGACATGGACTAGATTTGTCGATAATAAATATGTGGACAATCAAAATGTCGTAATGCATACTTGCCTACTCTTCCGATTCATCCGGGAGCCTCCGGAATTCGGGTGCCGCCACTGGCCTCCTGGAAAGGCAGGCAAACCTCCAGACCCCCCCCCCCCCCGGATGACGCGATTCACGCCCCCAATTGCAATGCCGATCTGGCTGCTCCCTCCCAGTGGGGCAGCCAGAATATCGGCAACCTTGACATAACGTCAACATTCAAAATAAAGCCATGGTCATTGTGTGGACATTTTATTAGTTTAAACTACTGTATGTGCTGTTTTAATAGTTGACATTTTGACCATGTCGACATTTTGACATGGCCGAAATGTCAAATGTTGAGATATAAAATATAGACATGTAGGTACAATACGTGGCACTCTCTAAATTCAATACTAGCTTGACAATATATGTCTTGATAATATATGTCCATAAATGGAATTTTAAATAAGGCCTAAGTCATATACCATTTACTAATCATTACATTTTAGTAGCAAAAAAAATAATAATAATATATATATATATATTTATTTATTTATTTATTGTGATGCCTTGGGTTATTTAGCTCGGCAGAGGGTGGATGGGTGCAGTGTTTAGGTGCTTATTGAGGGTCCACACACGGCTTTTACGTAAACAAAAGATGCTTTTACTTCCAGCTTGTGAATTCAGGATACAGAAAATAACAAACAGAAAATAACAAAACAACCTAGCCCCTGTTTAGGGCATCTAGCTCACTTCTTGAGCCCTCTCTAGTGTGACGCAGCTAGTCTGCCAACAAAGTCCCTGCCTGCTTCTTGCAGGCCTATCGCTGGCTCCAGCCTGGCTTGGCTTGGCTGCCACAGCTACACAAACACAATTGTGGTGGCCTTCCCTGTATCACACAGATATAGGCCCTGGCTTTCTCAGCCCGCAGCTTTACTGCTTCAATGTCTCACGGTCAGAGAGTTTTGTAGTTCCCCCTTGCCTCCCGCAAGGTCCAGACACCAGCCTCCTGGCCCCCAATGGCTCGCTCAGCTTCACTGGGCTCTCTGGCTGTTACAGTCCCAACTAGACTGTCTCCACCAGCCTGACTGCTCGGCCTTCTCACTAGCTCACACCTGAGCTCTCTCCACCAGGCAGGTGTATCACCACTCAGTATTTCTACTCTGTGTGGGAGGATCTCTCCAATCTCACACAGAATCTGCTGCTCACCAATGCCATCTCTAGTGATACTGCCACAATATATATATGTTTAGTGGCTTTCAATACTGTTACGATTCTCTAGTAATTGCTAGGACCGATATGGAGGTGTTGGAGATACGTGGCACATCGAAGAACAAAAACAAGAAGTATAGTTAAATCATGGCAGTTTACTAAATAAATGATATGATAGACCAGTGAAAACACAACATGTCAATGGTGCAATAAGGAGCTGAAACCATAGGACAGTCAATAGAATATACTGTAGGTTTACAGTCCAAACTAAAGTTGTTAAATGGCCAGGAGGCCTAGTAGACAGCAATGCTTTAAACGTGGTGAAGAAGCAGGATTGCTGGAAGGCCTAGCAGACTGCGCTGCTTGAAACCTGGTATAGAAGCAGGATTGCAGTATGGCCTGGAGGGCCTAGCAGACATCAATGCTTGAAACCTGGTGTAGAAGCAGGATTGCTGTATGGCCAGGAGGGCCTAGTAGACAGTGGTGCTTGAAACGTGGTGTTGAAGCAGGGTTGCTGTATGGCCTGGAGGGCCTAGTAGACAGCGGTGCTTGAAACGTGGTGTTGAAGCAGGATTGCTGTTTGGCCTGAAAGGCCTAGCAGACAGCGGTGCTTGAAACGTGGTGTTGAAGCAGGATTGCTGTTTGGCCTGAAGGGCATAGTAGACAGCGTAGCTAGAAACGTGGTTTAGAAGCAGGATAGCTGTATAGCCTGGAGGGCTCTGTAGACAGCGATGCTTGAACCATGGTATAGAAGCAGGATAGCTGTATAGCCTGCAGGGCTCTGTAGACAGCGATGCTTGAACCGTGGTACAGAAGCAGGATAGCTGTATGGCCTGGAGGGCTTAGTAGACAGCGATGCTTGAACCGTGGTATAGAAGCAGGATAGCTGTACGACCTGGAGGCTCTGTAGATAGCGATGCTTGAACCGTGGTATAGAAGCAGGATAGTTGTATGACCTGGAGGGCTCAGTAGACAGCGATGCTTGAACCGTGGTATAGAAGCAGGATAGCTGTATGGCCTGGAGGCTCTGTAGAATGCGATGCTTGAACCGCGGTATAGAAGCAGGATAGCTGTATGGCCTGGAAGCACCGTAGACAGCAATGCTTGAACCGTGGTATAGAAGCAGGATAGCTGTATGGCCTGGAGGGGCCTGCAGACAGCGTTACTTGAAACGTGGTATAGAAGCAGGATAGCTGTATGGCCTGGAGGGCCCTGGAGACAGTGTTGCTTGGACCCAGGGTACTTGGGTCACTTAAAAGCCGGTGAGCAGAATATACGCAGCATGTAGAAAATATAGCTGGAAGTCTGGATGCACAGAGAGCAGCTTGCATAACCAAAAGATCCACATGAAAACTCTATAGCCGACAGGGCGGCGACAGTCCAGGAAGTTCAAATAGGATCAGCTGCCAATCAGGCAACACTAGATGGAAACATGTGAAATCCTCTGACGTCTGGGTCTCCTAGCAACCGGCAACCTAGAAGCATGGTCAGGAGCAGGAGGAATACTGGCAGAAGACAAGTCCTGGACTGGACTTGTAACAAATACGTATTAAAGTATAAGCTTTAGTAAATCTATAAAAAAGAAAAGAGCACATTACAACACAAATGTGCAGTGTACACAATGGTATATGTATGTGCTAATAATGGCTATAATGCCGTATATAAGTAATAACAGAGAGGACAAAACTATCATAGATAACAAATGGACACTATAAAAGGGTTTTCTTTTCTTATAAAAAACAGGCCCAAAAGTTCTGATATGAAACTCTACAACAGGCAAAACATAACAAAATAAAGTCACATAACAAAAAGCATATGTTCCCAAAATGCCACAGCGGGCATAATTATTGTATAATGCTATTCTTAAGCTTGCCACACACTATACTAACTTTCATCCAACAAGCCAACTAGTTGATTGGTTGGAATGAAAATCTGGTAACATATGGGAGTAAATGAAGATCAGCAATTTGCTCCTAAATGACCGTGTTTACATTTTGCTTGTCGACATTTGACTGTCTGCATCTACTTTTTTTTCCATGTTGACATTTTGACTCTACAACCTCATGTCCATATCCACCTTTTGTCTGTCTACATTTTGACCATGTCAACATGATGTCAGCTGACATTTTGGCTTCAACCTTTATGATTATCTAAATTTTCATTGTTGATAATTTGACTACATCCCATATCATAATAACAGGTTTGTTAATTTTTGGACAAACCCATTCTATTTTTCTTGCACCCCCCATTTAGCAATTAGTACCATTGTTATACAATTTTCACCCAAAACATTATTAATAATAATAATAAAAATAATAAATATACAATATCTATATAATAAGCGAGAAAGTGTGTATGTGTGTGTGTGTGTGCCTGTTTGTCCTTTATGTATAGCCAGAGTTTTATACCTGGCTCCACCAAATTTGGCATGGTGTTGAAGTTAGACCAGGATTAGGTTTTTGTTTGAAATTCGTCAGGGCCATGAAGGTCTACATGGTGCCCACCAAGTAGGCTGTGGAATGTCTGATTGGAATTTTTTGTTTAAGAAAGTTAGCTCAGGATATCTTCCAGTGCCTAAAACTGCACTGATTTGAAGGCACAGGCTGATATGTACAAGTGGGAGCCAGGCAGAGCTCCAACGGAAGAGCCGTGAGTCGAAGGATCAACTGTCACACTGCACCTGAACTGACAGTTACTAATTTCCTCCAAGCACATTTTCATATGCCATGGTCTCCAATGTGGGTCTACAATGTACAAAATGAAGGCTGCAGATGTACTAGAATGCCCATCCTTCAACCTGGGCAACTCTAGCATATAATATACATAACAATAATAATAAGAAGAATGTAAGAATTCAAATATACAGTCAGGTGCATAAATATTGGGACATTGATAGAATTTTCATATTTTGGTCTCTATTCACCACCACAGTGGCTTTGAAATGAAACAAACAAGATGTGCTTTAACTGCATACTTTCAGATTTAATTTGAGGGTATTTACATCCAAATCAGGTGAACGTTGTAGGAATTACAACGGTTTCTATATGTGCCTCCCACTTTTTAAGGGGCCAAAGGTAATGGGACTATCAACTCAAAAGCTATTTCATGGACAGGTGTGGGCAATTCCCTCGTTATTTCATTATCAATTAAGCAGGTAAAAGGTCTGGAGTTGATTCTAGGTGTGACATTTGCATTTGGAATCAGCTGCTGTCGACTCTCAATATGAGATCCAAAGAGCTGTCACTATCAGTGAAGCAAGCCATCATTAGGCTGAAAAATCAAAACAAACCCATCAGAGAGATAGCAAAAACATTAGGTGTGGCCAAATCAACTATTTGGAACATTCTTAAAAAGAAAAAATGCATCGGAGAGCTTAGCAACACCAAAAGACCCAGAAGACCACGGAAAACAACTGTGGTGGATGACAGAAGAATTATTTCCCTGGTGAAGGAAAAACCCCTTCACAACAGTTGGCCAAATCAAGAACACTCTCCAGGAGGTAGGTGTATATGTGTCAAAGTCAACAATCAAGAGAAGACTTCACAAGAGTGAATATAGCGGGTTCACCACAAGATGTAAACCATTGGTGAGCCTCAAAAACAGGAAGACCAGATTAGAGTTTGCCAAACAACATCTAAAAGAGCCATTACAGTTCTGGAACAACATCCTATGGACAGATGAGACAAAGATCAACTTGTACCAGAGTGATGGGAAGAGAAGAGTATGGAGAAGGAAAGGAACTGCTCATGATCCAAAACATACCACCTCATCAGTGAAGCATGGTGGTGATAGTGTCATGGTGTGGGCATGTATGGCTGCCAATGGAACTGGTTCTCTTGTATTTATTGATGATGTGACTGCTGACAAAAGCAGCAGAATGAATTCTGAAGTGTTTCGGGCAATATTATATGCTCATATTCAGTCAAATGCTTCAGAACTCATTGGATGGCGCTTCACAGTGCAGATGGACAATGAACCGAAGCATACTGCAAAAGCAACCAAAGAGTTTTTTAAGGCTAAAAAGTGGAATGTTATGCAATGGCCAAGTCAATCCCCTGACCTGAATCCGATTGAGCATGCATTTCACTTGATGAAGACAAAACTGAAGGGAAAATGCCCCAAGAACAAGCAGGAACTGAAGACATTTGCAGTAGAGGCCTGGCAGAGCATCACCAGGGATGAAACCCAGCGTCTGGTGATATCTATGCATTCCAGACTTCAGGCTGTAATTGCCTGCAAAGGATTTGCAACAAAGTATTAAAAAGTGAAAGTTAGATTTAGGATTGTTTAGTTTGTCCCATTACTTTTGGCTCCTTAAAAAGTGGGAGGCACATATAGAAACCGTTGTAATTCCTACACCGTTCACCTGATTTGGATGTAATTACCCTCAAATTAATCAGAAAGTCTGCAGTTAAAGCACATCTTGTTTGTTTCATTTCAAAGCCATTGTGGTGGTGAATAGAGGCCAAAATATGAAATTCTGTCAATGTCCCAATATTTATGCACCTGACTGTATATTGCATAAAATAAACTGTCACCATACTGTAAAAATTAAACAGCTGGAATATAATAGTGGATATAACCAGTTGCACACAAATAGCTGACAATTGTAGTCTCCTTTCTATTCCAAAATTAGAGCCGCTTTCGCAAAACAATTGGCCGGATGAAGACCAGACCTTGTCAACTGCATTTACAGACATGCCGGAAAATTATCCAAATATTGATTCATTATCATATTTCTCAGCCATTTTTCTTATTTTGGGAAAAACATGGGGAGTGAGCCATCTTGCTACCATTACCAGCAATATCAGCATTTGTGTGGCAACTTTTAAGGGCTGGCAGAAGCTATGTGGGCATCCTAAGCTGTGACCACTAACCCATGGTGGAAGCTCCTAGCCTCATAAACATTTACATGGCACTGTTATATACAATAACATTCACAATACTAGTGATTGTAGATATAAATTTAGTGAAATTATTTAAATCTCATTTATGTTTTTGTTTTCTGATAAATCTTATGAACACTCAAATATCTCCTTTCATGTTACGAGTAACTAGAACAGATCTGCTTTACAAAGCCCTGAGAAATGCATGACGCTACTCTACATGGTTCAGGGGGCGCAAAAATTACGATTATAGGCCAACTGTAAACACCCTTTACACCAGATTTTCATGTATGTATGTAGGTACATCTATATAACAAGCTCCATTTTCGTTCAAAGCCTACAGTATGTATACAAAACCTTCACTTTCAAGACCACATCCATATGTGCAGTACATAACCGTTTGAAGTCTAATGCTACTTTTTCAGTACAATTTTATTTCCAAATCAGAAGGATAAAAAGCAGCAGGATGTAATGTTGGCCACTGATCTGAACCCAATTTCTTTAGAGACACAGATGAAACAAGGCAGAAAAAGAGGTTGTTCAGGACGAGAAACTGATGGCTAGACTTTAAACGTCCTAATATGAAGGTGTAAGGAACCAGGTGTGACCTGACTGATGGCAAATGGCTGAAAGGCTGACAAACTGCGACATGTTGTTTCCATTTTACTTTCTGTCATATACTATATTTGTGGCCATAATTCAAGTGATTTAGCTAAACTATCTCAATTTGGACATTAGCAAGAGAATGGTTCTATCTTCATGTCAAGCAGAATTGAACTGTGGAGAATCCTTCATGCCAGTGATTGCCTCTGAAATACAGATGATTGGGGATTATATTTGCAGTGGTGCTGCTCTATGTATCAACATGCTCTCATAAATAAAACATCTTCTTATTCCCACTGATAGTTTATTGTAATCCAGAAGGGTTTGGAATTGGATTCTGTCCTCGCAGAGCACAGCAGTTTAAGACACATTTACAGTCACAATGTAAGCTGTAACATTCAGAAATATTAAAAATGTTCAAGACCACTCTTTATTTATATACCCGGATTTGATAAAATGATAATAAGATGATTTACAAAATTGTTGGCACATAATTTTCTAAATAATGCTCCACTTTTATGGCACCTGTTTTGATAGATTTGTAAGTATTTTTTTCTCTGTGTGCAGCAACACACATCCTAAGTATGTCTTGAACTGCTGGCATTTAGTGAACAAAAAACTGCTATGAGCAGGAAAATAATACACAATGCTCAATCAAAGTTATGCACCCAAAAATATACTTACCTTCTGCGAAGAGTTACAGTTCACAAAGGGTCCAAAGGCTTGGACGCACAAGCGTTATTTGTATCTGTCTCTCCTCAGTTGCATTTTGGACAGGAGGACAGAAGAGATGTGACGTGTTATGGTGGTGTCACATAGTCGTGTTGCTGAAGTGACTGCGCACACAGAAGCGTAGACAGAAGAATATTCACTCATATCTACCATGGAGCTACAAGGAAAACAGGACAGCAAGAGGGGGGGGGGCATGCTCTACTTCCCCTGTCCCTGTTTCCAAATTATTTTTTGTGAGATGGCACTGGACTGACGTCGCTCCATATAAAAACCATTAAGAAGGAGAGTGGAGATCATTATAATTCACAGGTGCACATATTTTTTTTTATCATTGAGAAGCACATCTGAAACTTGTCAGTTTCTCTGTAGCACTACGAGAAGTGTCGGCCATGCGTCTTTTCTTGACACTTTTGTTCTGAATGACAAGTTGCTGATTGTTTTCAGCGGTTTGTAACAATGTCTGACTAGTTAAGTGACGTTCAATTGGAGAACATCAGGCATGCCTCTTTCAGTGATTTCATAATGAGTTTTACAGGAACAAAAGCGATTGCTAAAGATTCTTAATGGCAGCATTCCCAGACACCAATTTTGAAGGAAGCTCTGAATGCTGACTGCATTTGGCAACTCACATCAAGCGGATGTCTACATTCACTACATGGCCAAATGTATCATGTGAACACCCGGATATCACACCCATATGTGCTTGTTGAACATTGCATTCTAAAACCATGGGCATTAATATGGAGTTGGTCCACCTTTTGCATTTCCACTAGCTCTTAGAACATGGCAATGTTTCAAGGCACAAGAACATTA
The DNA here is from genome assembly GCA_031769625.1 of Taudactylus pleione. Classification (NCBI taxonomy): domain Eukaryota; kingdom Metazoa; phylum Chordata; class Amphibia; order Anura; family Myobatrachidae; genus Taudactylus; species Taudactylus pleione. The sequence continues at coordinate 29,445,912 of JAUIMM010000052.1, forward strand.
GTGAGGTTGGACAATAAGGCCTGGCTTGCAATTGATGTTCTAGATCATTCAAAAGGGTTCAGGTCAGGACTCTGCGCAGGCCATTCACATTCTTCCACAACAAACTCTACAAATTATTTTTTGATGGGACTCGCGTTATGTATGTGGGCACTGCCATGCTGAAACACGAAAGAGCCTTCCTCAAATTGTTACCAAAAAGTTGGAAGCACATAATTATCTAGAATGCTATTGTGTGCTGCAGCATTAAGATTATTCACTGGAACCAAAGAAGAAGTGGTATACAAAGTCGATTTTCAGAATGTCGACATTCACCAGTTCGACAACAGAATGTCAATGAAGTGTCGACATTCACAATGCCAACACAAGCATAATGTTGAGATTTATAACAAAAATCCAAAAGGGGGAAAGGAGACAAGAGGAATCGTCACTGAGCACTGGAATTCCTAGATAGCAAATATGCATTTGATAATAGGACTATCCACATATAGGGCGGTAACCAATTAGCCCCAATATTTTTTTCAGGGGTGAAAAATAGCGATTTTTTGACGATAAGCCCCGTTTTTCTCAGATTGTTTTTTTACCCCATCCTATTTATTCAGACGAACAAGTAGGATAATTTGCTCGAAAAAACATAGGATTTGTGATAAGTTCACAAACGTATGCATTTTCGCCATTGCGCTGGCGAAATAAACAGCACTTTTCAGGGATCATTTTTTGGGTCACATCAGGAAAAAAAATCCCCGATAAGTGCCGGAATCAGGCCAGACTTCGGGGCCAATTGGATACCACGCCCGAACAATGTTTGTGGCTAATTGGATACCACGCATAATATAAATAAACCATATGGAAAGAGGCGGTATTAAATGTGTTAAGGTGCACCCTGAGAGTATAAATGGGAGCAAAATGAGATAGAATAAAAAGAACTCTCGGGTGTGGGGCACTCAGCCTATACTAAAATCTAACTTTTAATAGATATAAAGTATATTAAAACAAGGTGATCATCTACAATCACCAAACATATAGCACAAAAGGAAAATACATATTAATCCGTAGAAACTGCAATAAATAATGTTGAGATAGTCAGAATGTCGACATTGTTAACAGTCAACAGTCATATGTCGACCATGCGCTTTTCCATAGCGGCCTTAACTAACCCTAATACTAAAAGTAATCCTTACTGCAGTCTAACCCTAACCTCAGCCTAACCCTAACCCTAAAATCAGCTAATATTGGGTGTTGACATAGGGCCTACTTCAGCTTCAGACAGAATTGCAAAACTGCTCGCAAGCAGCTTTGCAATTCCGTCTGTGCTGATATGGTAATGTAGCAGGAGGCATCACGCCTCCTGCTGCATTAGATATCCCAGCTGCATTGTCCAACGCAGCATCGGATACTTTGCGGGACATCGGCCGGCTAAGGTGACCCATGGGGTCACGCAGCCGGCCACCGCAGTTGAGATGAAGAAGCCAGGAAATCTCCGTCAGCCAACAGAGATCCTGGCTCCTTCCCTCCCCCCCCCAATCACGGAAACACGCCTCCGTTTCGAGGAATGGTGGGCATCGTCGCCCCCTCCACGCCCACAAACGGCAGCAGACTGTCAATCACTGACAGTCTGCAAGCGGGAGCACAGCCCCGTTCTGCATATGCGCAGAATGGGTCATGCGCCTGCGCAGATTCCCGAACATCAGGAATCTGCGTTCAGCAATGCACGCTGAATCAGGCCCATAGAGTCTATAGACATTCACAATGTCAACCAAACTGTCACGGCAAGGGTATTTCAGCATGGCGCTAGGCGGGTGTTACATGTGAGGTCGTTGTGGCGCGGGCTGTCTGGTGGCGGAGCTGGTGTCTGGCGGGGGGCTTTGGCTGCACGCGTTGTTGTGTGGGCCTGTTGTCACTCTGCGCTGGTAAGGCCTGGCGGCGTCTGCGTTCCGTTTGGCTTGGGCGCCGCCATCTTGCCTTCTGGCCATATGATGCGGCTGGCCAATCCTGGTGAGTCACATGTTCCCTCCGGCCAGTAACAGCACGGCATGGGGTATTTAGGAAGGGTCAGTGCCTTCCTTCTTTGCCAGTGCAACGTGTATCTCAGCCTAGCTGAGAGGGAGTTCTCTGTGCTTATCCTGTTCCTGTGAATTCGCTGTCTGCCAGTCTGCCTGTCAGCTCCTAGCTCCCACTGGACTACCCCGCTTCCTCCATCACCCTTGCCCATACCTGAGTGCCTGAGCCTGCTGACATCCTGCTCATTTGCCTTAGTTCACTACCTGCATACCTGGCTATTATTTTCCTGCATCACTACCTGCATACCTGGTTGATTATTTTCAGTCTCACTACCTGCACACCTGGACAGCTCTAATTGTTTCTACTTGGACATTAACCCATTACTCCCACCACAGAACTCTTGTGCACATTTATATATTCCTGGACTTTTATTTACTGCCATATTTTATGTCTACTCAAGCACTTATTAAAAAAACCTAGTTTTTTATTCAAATCCGCTTCTGTGATCGCTCCTGCCACCACCCCGGGTCCACAAACAACCCAGAACATAACAGTTTGCACTGGCCCCATGGAGCCGGCCACGGATCAGGAGTCAGGAGTGGATTTGTTCCGGTGCAATTCTGGTCGTTTAGAAAATCTGGAAAACATGCAACTTCCTTTTCAACCCCTGTAGTACCAACATCTACATCCGCATTAGCGTCTGGGAATACAGGAGGCAGATCATCTCCACGCTTACATCTTCCTTTACCAAGTAAATTTGATGGCAACCCTAAACTCTGCCCAGGATTCCTAAATAAGTGTGACATACATTTTACCCTGCAGCCTGACAACTTTCTAACTGCAAGAACTAAAGTGGCTTATATAGTCTCTCTGTTATCCGGCCAGGCCTTAGAATGGGCTTCCCATTGCTCTGGGAGCGCTCAGATCCACTGCTGGATAATTACGCAGGCTTTGTGTCATCTTTCAGGAGGATTTTCGATGAACCTGGGCGTACTGTATCAGCATCATCAAACATCATGACACTGAGAAAATGGGTCCGTCCTGTCAGTCAATATGCCGTGCAATTTCAAATTTTAGCATCAGAGCTCAAATGGAATGAGGAAGCCCTCACCTCGACCTTCTGGCATGAGTTGTCAGACCGACTAAAGGATGATCTAGTCACTGGAAAGCTTCCCAGTAATCTGAACGACATGATTTCGTTGTGTATCAAAGTTGACCTACGCTTCAGAGAACGTCAGGCTAAAAAACACAGAACTGACCGGCAAAGGTCATTTGCCCCCTCCATTTCTACCCGTCCCATTCCTTCTCCTACTGAAGAGGAGCCTATGCAGGTGAATCATACACACCTCTCCAAAGAAGAACGTCAGAGAAGAATGCAAAAGAACCTCTGTCTGTACTGCGGAGAGTCCGGTCATCTGCTGATCTCCTGCCCCCGTAAACCGGGAAATGCCAAATCCTAACTGACCCTGGAGACATCAAGTTAGGAGTTATGAGCCCGTCTCCAAAAATTAAAGATTTCACGATTACCCTAGGATCTTAAACCCAAACCTGTCTTTGCTACTGCTCTACTTGATTCGGGAGCAGCCTGAAATTTCATAACGTCTAGTTTCATAGATTAATTTCAGATTCCTTGTTTGTCTCTCAACCATGCCATCTCTCTGACCTCTATAGACGGACGCCCTCTAACTAACGGGATTGTCACCAAGGAGACTCAACCAGTATTGGTCCGAATTGGGGCACTTCATTCTGAGTCCTTAAAATTTCTGGTGATATCAGAGGCCTCTCAAGAAATTGTTCTTGGTCTACCCTTGTTTCGTCAACATAATCCCAGGATTGATTGGAGTTCTATGCAGATTCTGTTATGGGGTATGGACTGTCAGAAATCCTGTCTTCCAAAAATTGAACCTGTAAGAAAGACAGTTCCATTAGTTTCTTCTGCCATTCCCAAGGAATATCAGATGTTCGCCAACGTGTTCTCTGAGCAGCAAGCAAATACCTTACCTCCTCATAGGGAATGGGACTGTCCAATTCAATTGATACCTGATAGGACACCACCTCGTGGTCGTACCTATCTGCTGTCCTTGCCTGAGACTCAAGCCATGACCGAGTACATCCGGGACAACCTGGCAAAGGGGTTCATTCGCCCCTCTACTTCCCCTGCCAGAGCTGGGTTTTTCTTCGTTGGCAAGAAGGACCATGTATCGATTATCGAGGCCTTAATGACATTACTGTAAAGAATCGATACCCTCTTCCCCTGATTACTAAGTTGTTTGATAGGGTCAAGGGCTCTGTCATTTTTTTTAAATTAGATCTGAGAGGGGCTTACAACCTTATTCATATCCGAGCTGGCGATGAATGGAAGACTGCTTTTAATACCAGAGATGGACATTTTGAATATTTAGTAATGCCTTTTGGATTGTGCAATGCCCCTGCTGTCTTTCAGAGTTTCATTAATGAGATTTTCCGGGATCTGTTATATGTTTCGGTTGTTGTCTATCTGGATGACATACTGATTTTTTCACCCTCTGTGGCTAAACATCAAGAACATGTTAAAGAAGTTTTGACCCATTTGAGAGAAAACCACCTTTACTGCAAACTGGAGAAGTGCGTCTTTGGTGTGCCCAGTGTACCTTTTCTCGGCTACGTTATTTCTGGCTCCAGTTTGGAAATGGACCCCAAGAAGGTACAAGCAATTCTGGATTGGACCCGACCTCAGACACTGAAAGCCATCCAGAGATTGTTGGGCTTTGCCAATTATTATAGACGCTTCATCAAGGGATTTTCTACATTGCTGGCTCCCATCACAGCCTTGACCCGCAAAGGTGCTAATCCTTCCCAATGGTCACCTGAGACAGAGTCTGCCTTTCATCTTCTAAAACAGGCCTTTATCACAGCACCAGTTCTTCGACAACCAGATCTGGACAGGCCTTTTTTGTTGGAAGTAGACGCATCATATGAAGCTGTGGGAGCAGTCTTGTCTCAACGTTATGAGGACAACCGAGTCCATCCTTGTGGGTTCTTTTCTAAAAAATGTTCACCTGCTGAAAGGAACTACGCCACAGGTGAGCAAGAGCTACTAGCTGTTAAGTTGCCGATGAAGGAATGGAGATATTTACTAGAAGGTGCTAAGTTCCCATTTACTGTATTTACGGACCATAGAAATCTCCTATTTCTTCAATGTGTGAGTCCTTGTTTAGCCCGCTGGGCAATATTCTTTGCCAGGTTTCAGTTCACCCTGACCTTCCGGTCTGGAGCACTTAATCAGAAGGCTGATGCCCTATCGAGATCTCTCCTCTGTGATGATCAATCTGAAAATCAAAGCAATACCCCTGTCTTGGAATCAAGAGTCTTCGCCGCATTACAGCTTCAGCCTCCTACGGGAAAATCATTTGTGGCCCCGGAATTAAGGAAGCGGCTTCTCACTTGGGCACATTCCTCTCGCTTCGCAGGGCACTCAGGCACTCGGAAGACCTTGGAGTTCCTGAAAAGACACTATTGGTGGCCTTCTATGAAAGCAGATATAATGGAGTTCATCTCTTCCTGCTCCTCCTGTGCCCAGCATAAATCATCACGACAAGCTCCAGCTGGGGAATTGCTTCCACTACCTACTCCATCACGTACATGGACACATCTCTCCATGGATTTTGTCACAGACCTGCCAGTCTCTCAAGGCTTCAACACTATCTGGGTTGTAATAGACCGATTCTCTAAGATGGTCCACTATATACCGTTGAAGAAGTTACCTTCTACCCCTGACCTGGCACAGTTGTTTGTCCAACACATATTTCGTCTACATGGCCTTCCTGTTGAAATTGTCTCTGACCGTGGTGTGCAGTTTACTGCAAAATTCTGGAGGGCTTTGTGTTCTGTTCTTCAAGTGAAGTTAAACTTTTCCACGGCCTACCATCCGCAAAGCAACGGCTCCACCGAGAGAGTTAATCAAGATCTAGAGACTTTCTTAAGAATTTTTATGTCATCTTCCCAGGATAATTGGGCTGTCTTGCTGCCATGGGCCGAGTTTGCACACAATGCTTCCTACCACTCGTCAACTAACCAAATGCCATTATGGCCTTCATCCTCGTGTTCCCGAATTCCGAAGCCTGCCTGTTTTTGATGTTCCGGCCGTGGAGGACACGGTGCAGAATTTTGCTGCCATCTGGACTCAAGTACGGTCTGATTTGTTGAAGGCATCCTCTCGCTATAAGACCCAGGCTGATAAGAAGCGTAGAATAGTTCCACGCATGCAAGTAGGAAACCAGGTCTGGTTGTCTACTCGGAGCCTTCGTCTAAGAGTTCCTTCTATGAAATTTGCACCCCGCTTCATCGGTCCCTTCACCATAACAGAAGTCATTAATCCAGTGGCCTACCGATTACAGTTACCCCCATACCTAAAAATTAATAATTCCTTCCATGTTTCCTTATTAAAGCCCCTGGTCCTGAATAAGTTCCATAATGCTCTACCTGCTTCTCCTCTGGTCCAGACGGAGAGAGGAGTTGAGTTTGAAGTCGCCCAGGTCTTGGACTCTCATCTGCGCAGAGGTCATCTACAGTATTTGCTGGACTGGAAAGATTTCGGTCCAGAGGAACGTTGCTGGACCGATGCTCGTGATGTCCACGCTCCCACGCTCATCAGGAGATTCCATTCTGCCCATCCGGAGAAGCCTGGTGAGTGTCCTGAGTCCACCCCAAAAGGGGGGGGTACTGTCACGGCAAGGGTATTTCAGCATGGCGCTAGGCGGGTGTTACATGTGAGGTCGTTGTGGCGCGGGCTGTCTGGTGGCGGAGCTGGTGTCTGGCGGGGCTTTGGCTGCGCGCGTTGTTGTGCGGGCCTGTTGTCACTCTGCGCTGGTAAGGCCTGGCGGCATCTCCGTTCCATTTGGCATGGGCGCCGCCATCTTGCCTTCTGGCCATGTGATGTAGCTGGCCAATCCTGGTGAGTCGCATGTTCCCTCCGGCCAGTAACAGCACGGCATGGGGTATTTAGGAAGGGTCAGTGCCTTCCTTCTTTGCCAGTGCAACGTGTATCTCAGCCTAGCTGAGAGGGAGTTATCTGTGCTTATCCTGTTCCTGTGAATTCGCTGTCTGCCAGTCTGCCTGTCAGCTCCAAGCTTCCGCTGGACTACCCCGCTTCCTCCATCACCCTTGCCCATACCTGAGTGCCTGAGCCTGCTGACATCCTGCTCATTTGCCTTAGTTCACTACCTGCATACCTGGCTATTATTTTCCTGCATCACTACCTGCATACCTGGTTGATTATTTTCAGTCTCACTACCTACACACCTGGACAGCTCTAATTGTTTCTACTTGGACATTAACCCAATACTCCCACACATTTATGTATTCCTGGACTTTTATTTACTGCCATATTTTATGTCTACTCAAGCACTTATTAAAAAACCTAGTTTTTTATTCAAATCCGCTTCTGTGTTATCTCCTGCTTCCACCCCGGGTCCACAAACAACCCAGAACATAACACAGACTCAGTATACCCCAGTCCATGTACTGGCAGGCTTCAAATTGGAAGTTCTTTCTTCTGCTAGTCGTATGCTGGGCTGTCAGTCCCAGGGGGAGGTGTGTTCTCGCTAATGGACTATCAGTCTTTTCTGCCATTAGCAAAAAGCACTTCCCATCCAATACATCAGACTTACCTGGCTTCTAGTGGAGGCATGGTTTTTTTCCCCGTCAGCTATTTTGTACACGCAAGACGTAACTGAGATTATGCAAGCAATCGGCTGATTGTTGCCTTCTGCGCATGCGTACGCATCGCACTGCACGTGCGTGGACTGGCCACAGCGATCGGGACTGTGATCGCAGTGACTACGCAGACCCAGGGGCGGATTGGGCCGCCGGCCAATTTCCTGCTGGGCTGGTCCCTTTATATGTCTTTAGGGGCCGGCGGCCGCCTGGCGCGCTCCCGTCACTCACACCTCTATGATCCGCCAGCCCGGCCCCAGCTTACATGATCGGAGCTGTCCGGCTCGATCAGGCAGTGTTACAACTTCTGCGCATGCGCAGAAGCTTACTCACTATGAGAAAATGGCCGACGGAGCCTGTCAGTCACCACCAGTGCACCACTGACAGCTGCGGCTCCAGGACAACAAGCAGCAGGCACGCACACAGTACAAGATGGCACAGTAGCATCCTGAACACAGGAGCCGGCAGCCTAAAGTTTCTGACTGTCAGTCTGTGTGACAGTCAGTAAGGAAGCTGATTTATCTATATTTAAAATATGTCTGCCTGTCTCTTTGGATCTCATATTGAGAGTCGACAGCAACTGATTCCAAATGCAAATGTCACACCTAGAATCAACTCCAGACCTTTTACCTGCTTAATTGATAATGAAATAACGAGGGAATAGCCCACACCTGTCCATGAAATAGCTTTTGAGTTGATAGTCCCATTACTTTTGGCCCCTTAAAAAGTGGGAGGCACATATAGAAACCGTTGTAATTCCTACACCGTTCACCTGATCAGGATGTAATTACCCTCAAATTAAATCTGAAAGTATGCAGTTAAAGCACATCTTGTTTGTTTCATTTCAAAGCCATTGTGCTGGTGAATAGAGGCCAAAATATGAAAATTCTGTCAATGTCCCAATATTTATGCACCTGACTGAATATATATATATATATATATATATATACATATATACATATATATATATATAGAAAAAACAGCGGCACTCAGCAGGACTCGTGAAAAAAAGACTCACTACGGAGGTATGGTGTCCACTACGGCACTACGGAGGTATGGTGTCCATACCTCCTTAGCGAGTCTTTTTTTCACGAGTCCTGCTGAGTGCCACTGTTTTTTCTATTCTGTGCATGGAGTAGTTCATTCTACCCGGGGAGGGCACCCAGGCAAGTAAAATTCTTTATTTAAAATAGTTTTCTCTGAGTGCCAGTCTCATGGACTTCTATATATATATATATATATATATATATAGAGAGAGAGAGAGAGAGAGAGAGAGAGAGAGAGAGAGAGAGAGAGCGAGAGATAGACAAAAAGTGGACAAAGAGCGCCTCCTAGTGCAATCTCGTACCAACTGTAAGACCCTTCACCAATAGTATACACCTATGTGATGGAGGTGTACCTTAGACAGTGGAATTAATCCACAAAACAATCAGCATGAAACAACCAGTAATGTGTTCAGCACTTCCACTTCTCATTCGGAACGAGACAACTCGAGCCATGTGGAATCAGCCATAATGTTTATGCAATGATGGTATGAAAAGAGAAGAGGACCATAGTGTAATCACATAACACACAGGTATTTAATGCACACATAGACAACAATATAAAATGCCCGTACATCAAAATAATTTCAAATAAGCTTATCTGAAAATGTCCATGGTCACTTGACAGGAACCCCGGGCAGAAAGTAACATCAATCACCAGTAAACCTCAACGCGTTTCGTCCACATCAAATGTATAGGACTTCGTCAGGAGGATAAAGAATAATCATAACCATGCTCTATATATACCCTAAAGATATCCCTTAATTGATGGGCGTGAGTACCGCCATTCTGAGATCGAGAATGCGTTCCAAAAACCCGGAAGTCGACCGGAAATGCATTCCACCATACCGGATGTGCATTCCCATGTCGGTTTTCCCAATCGACTAATGGCCCGATAATTAACCTCACACACGCGGTCAGCCCACTCCGAGTCCGCCGGCCTGTTGGATGAGCTAATCGGGTCACAGTGCCCTTAGCTCCAGCAGCCGTGTGTAACTCCCATGGGCGTCCCTCCGTGTATGACGGCGGCCATTTTGTTGAAGGTTTTCCTCTAGCAAGTGCTCTAGTACTAGCCATCGCCATTTTGCCATGGTCTATTCCAATTGAATCATTGTGAAATACAACCCACGATAACTAAGCACCTTATTCAACTACTACCTAATGGGGATATCTACGTATATAATAATGGGCATACATAATGGTAACACAATTACAGGGTAAATAAAAAGCCTTTGGGATCATAAATAGCAACAATGACCAATATAGGAGGTTGATAAGAATATGATTACACATACATATATAAGCATATATGTATGTACACATAAGTATCATGTATAAAGAAGTATACGAATAGACATACATATATGAGCAGCAATGAGGTGTAGTTAAACATCCAATAAGAACCACATATTAAAATATCAATTAAAAATTCCAAAAATATATATATAAAATGTACTAATAATCAGATAAATATGAATAAAAGATTAACATTGTAAAATTGAGATTAAGAATTAAGACCGTAAACGACCATTAGAAAATCATGAAGCCCACATATAACTATTCAACAACAGACCTCAGTCTAAAAATGGGGCAATCTCATAATTATCATTAAGACCATTGGGGGCCATAGTGTTCAATGTATATATCCAATACATCTCTCGTCTGGACAATTTATTCTCAAGGTCCCCGCCCCGTTCACCAATAGTCACATGTTCAATGGCCTTAAATTTGAAACCATTCAATTCAGAATTATGACATTGTTTAAAATGTCTAGGAACATTATGGTTATCCAGCTTATTCTTTATACTCCGTACATGTTCCTGGATCCGAATTTTTAATGGTCGCTTCGTCTTACCAATGTATTTTAATCCGCATGGGCATTCCAACATATAAATCACCCAAGTTGTTATACAATTCATAAACTTCAAAATCAGAAAATGTTTTGAGTCATCAAAATTGGTAAAAGACTTATTGTTAGAATTAGTATATTTGCAGATGATGCAATGTCCACATTTAAAAAAACCCTTCCTAAGGTTTTCCCAAGGCTTCATATTTTTATGTGTGTTTACCTTTAGCTGGCTGGGAGCAAGTATACTTTTCAAATTTTTGCCTTTTTAAAAACAACTTTGGGTCTCTCTGGTAATACTGTATTCAATATGCCATCCATTTTTAGGATGTCCCAATGTTTTGTCAGGGTTTTGCATATTCGTTTTTCATCTTTATTATAAGTAGTGATGAAAAGAATTTCATTTTCTTTATTATTATTAGTCTTCTCTTTATATTTCAATAGGTCGGATCTGTTAATATTCTTTGTTTTAATCATAGATTCACTTAACAGGTCATTGGGGTAACCCCTGTCTTTAAACCTATCCGAGTACAGTTTAAGTTGTTCATCACATATATTTTGTTCACTGCAGTTACGCTTAACCCTACAAAATTGTGAGAAAGGTATATTTGTTTTCCATTTGGATGCATGTCCACTTTTAAAATGTACATAAGAGTTGGTATCAACAGTCTTAATAAAACTTCTAGTTTGGATGACATTATCAATACTCATTAGAACTAAATCCAGGTATTCCATCTGGTGATCATCAAATTTATATGTAAAAGATAAATTATATGTATTATCACCGATATATTTCATAAAATCATCAAAGGTTGGCTTGGGACCCTTCCATACAATTAAAATATCATCAATATAACGTTGGTATAAAATGATATTAGTTCTAAAAATGTTCTCCCCATAAATGAACATATTTTCCCAGCTACCCATGTGTAAATTAGCAAAACTTTGGTGCAAAGGTGGTTCCCATAGCCATCCCGCATATTTGGAGATAAAAATTATTCAAAAATTTAAAATAATTATGTTTTAATATAAAATCAATTAAAACACAAATAAAATTTTTATGGGCTTCACTCAGATCTCTATCTTCAAGCAGGAATTCTCTACGTGATTCTATACCTTTAGTATGGTCAATTGACGTGTACAATGATTGCACGTCAATAGTGACCCAATGGTAATCCTCTTCCCAAATAAAATGCTCTAAAATTTGTAAAATAGCTGTGGTATCTTTTGTATATGATTTCAATTTATAAACATACTTTCTCAGAAATATTTCCACATATTCAGAAATATGTGCTGTCAGGGAGTCAATGCCAGCCACTATTGGTCTCCCTGGAGGATTATCTAGGCACTTATGAATCTTGGGGAGGAAATAAAAGATGGGTATTACTGGATTATTTTCAATCAAATATTGGAATTCGTTTTTATCAATGATACCCTGTCTCAATGCATCCACCAGGATAGTCCTAAGTTTTTCTACAAATCTTACTGTAGGATCCATATCCAATTTTTCGTAAGAGACAGCATCATTTAATAGTCTGTGTCCTTCCATCTCATATTTTATTCTGTCCATAATTACTAATCCTTCCCCTTTATCAGCTTGTTTGAGCACTATCTCCTCATTATCTCTCAATTTCTTAATGGCACTCTTTTCGAAATTAGTTAAATTGTCTTTCTCTCTTATTGTCTGAGAAATATTTTTTGTATCACATAACTCCCTTTTCACCAATTCATAAAACATCTCAATTTGGCTACTTTTGGATTCTAACGGTTAATATTTGGAACATGGTTTTAACCCTGATTTAGAATGACTGGCAGTGCTACTTATTTCTGTGGACTCCTTCTTAAGGAAATGTCTACGTAGAGTCAATTTTCTAATAAATTTATTGAGATCAATAAATAATTGAAAATTGTTGGGCTGGGCCATAGGAGCGAATTTTAAACCTTTATATAACAAGGAAGTCTCTGCCTCCGATAGTTCATAGGATGAGAGGTTGAAGATGCCTCTATTTTTTAGATCAGCATCTTCATTTAGTTTTGTAGGTTTCGTCTTTTTTTGTATTCGCTTAAGGCCCCCCCTTCTCCCTCGTCTTCTACCAGTCTTCTTTTTAACGGAGACGATCGTCTCACCTGTTCTTGACATCCCATACTTCCCATCTGTTTCTCCCTCACATCTGAGGCCATTGGGGATAAAAAATCGGAGTCGCTGTTAGATCCCAATCTACTTAGAGTGGAATACCGGTTATTATTAACAAAACTCACTCTTTTAGGTGTTGGAAATCTTTTATAAGTGGGTTTGGATTTAGATTGAACTCTAGTCCATCTACCTTGTCCCCTGGATCTAGAGTCATCCCTACTTTTCTCCATATTCCCATTCCATTTCGTTATTTTGCCATTTTGATAATCTAATTTATCTCTGAAAAACTTTTTCTCTTTTATTTTGATCACATCTAATTCTATTTTTTCCAATTTTTTGACCAAAACAACCTCATTTACTTTATATTCCTCACTGCTCTTTATATTTTCCATCAAAACTTCTCTTTTGGTTAATTCTTTTTCAATTTCAATGAGATTTCTCTTTTTCTCCTGGATGATCAGTTGCATTAATTTCATCGAACAATCGTGTAACACAGTATCCCAATCCTTTACAAATTGCTCATTAGGACTGTTAAAACTGGGTTGTTTAACAATCCTGAGCCCCCTAGGGACCCTATTAACCTTAATATATTGCTCTAAACCAGCAATATACCACCATGTCCTTATCTCTTTGGCAAGAATTTTTTCCATATCCCAAAATTGGTCATCTATGGAATTATTTTTATTTGGTTATTCCTCATTATTCTGATTAAATATTTTTTCACATAGGTCTATCCGTCTCCTATTTCCTGTTCTCAAAAACATTGTGGAAACTGATATATTAAAAGAACAGCAGCCTAAATATCCAAGGTTGAACAGATATTATATAGATAAAAAAGGTGGTATACGGCGCTAGTCCTTGTATAATGTCACTTAAAGTCTTTAAATTAAAGACAAGCACTCCCCAGTCCTTCAGGGTGGCAGCTCCTTTCTCCCAGATACTGCAGTTCCGGCAGTTGAAATCTATAGAGACAAAAAGTGGACAAAGAGCGCCTCCTAGTGCAATCTCGTACCAACTGTAAGACCCTTCACCAATAGTATACACCTATGTGATAGAGGTGTACCTTAGACAGGTGGAATTAATCCACAAAACAATCAGCATGAAACAACCAGTAATGTGTTCAGCACTTCCACTTCTCATTCGGAACGAGACAACTCGAGCCATGTGGCATCAGCCATAATGTTTATGCAATGATGGTATGAAAAGAGAAGAGGACCATAGTGTAATCACATAACACACAGGTATTTAATGCACACATAGACAACAATATAAAATGCCCGTACATCAAAATAGTTTCAAATAAGCTTATCTGAAAATGTCCATGGTCACTTGACAGGAACCCCGGGCAGAAGGTAACATCAATCACCAGTAAACCTCAACGCGTTTCGTCCACATCAAATGTATAGGACTTCATCAGGAGGATAAAGAATAATCATAACCATGCTCTATATATACCCTAAAGATATCCCTTAATTGGTGGGCGTGAGTACCGCCATTCTGAGATCGAGAATGCGTTCTAAAAACCCGGAAGTCGACCGGAAATGCATTCCACCATACCGGATGTGCATTCCCATGTCGGTTTTCCCAATCGACTAATGGCCCGATAATTAACCTCACACACGCGGTCAGCCCACTCCGAGTCCACCGGCCTGTTGGATGAGCTAAATGGGTCACAGTGCCCTTAGCTCCAGCAGCCGCGTGTAACTCCCATGGGCGTCCCTCCGTGTATGACGGCGCCCATTTTGTTGAAGGTTTTCCTCTAGCAAGTGCTCTAGTATTAGCCATCGCCATTTTGCCATGGTCTATTCCAATTGAATCATAGTGAAATACAACCCATGATAACTAAGCACCTTATTCAACTACTACCTAATGGGGATATCTACGTATATAATAATGGGCATACATAATGGTAACACAATTACAGGGTAAATAAAAAGCCTTTGGGATCATAAATAGCAACAATGACCAATATAGGAGGTTGATAAGAATATGATTACACATACATATATAAGCATATATGTATGTACACATAAGTATCATGTATAAAGAAGTATACGAATAGACATACATATATGAGCAGCAATGAGGTGTAGTTAAACATCCAATAAGAACCACATATTAAAATATCAATTAAAAATTCCAAAAATATATATATAAAATGTACTAATAATCAGATAAATATGAATAAAAGATTAACATTGTAAAATTGAGATTAAGAATTAAGACCGTAAACGACCATTAGAAAATCATGAAGCCCACATATAACTATTCAACAACAGACCTCAGTCTAAAAATGGGGCAATCTCATAATTATCATTAAGACCATTGGGGGCCATAGTGTTCAATGTATATATCCAATACATCTCTCGTCTGGACAATTTATTCTCAAGGTCCCCGCCCCGTTCACCAATAGTCACATGTTCAATGGCCTTAAATTTGAAACCATTCAATTCAGAATTATGACATTGTTTAAAATGTCTAGGAACATTATGGTTATCCAGCTTATTCTTTATACTCCGTACATGTTCCTGGATCCGAATTTTTAATGGTCGCTTCGTCTTACCAATGTATTTTAATCCGCATGGGCATTCCAACATATAAATCACCCAAGTTGTTATACAATTCATAAACTCCAAAATCAGAAAATGTTTTGAGTCATCAAAATTGGTAAAAGACTTATTGTTAGAATTAGTATATTTGCAGATGAAGCAATGTCCACATTTAAAAAAACCCTTCCTAAGTTTTTCCCAAGGCTTCATATTTTTATGTGTGTTTACCTTTAGCTGGCTGGGAGCAAGTATACTTTTCAAATTTTTTGCCTTTTTAAAAACAACTTTGGGTCTCTCTGGTAATACTGTATTCAATATGCCATCCATATATACATTGAACACTATGGCCCCCAATTTGACTCAAAACATTTTCTGATTTTGGAGTTTATGAATTGTATAACAACTTGGGTGATTTATATGTTGGAATGCCCATGCGGATTAAAATACATTGGTAAGACGAAGCGACCATTAAAAATTCGGATCCAGGAACATGTACGGAGTATAAAGAATAAGCTGGATAACCATAATGTTCCTAGACATTTTAAACAATGTCATAATTCTGAATTGAATGGTTTCAAATTTAAGGCCATTGAACATGTGACTATTGGTGAACGGGGCGGGGACCTTGAGAATAAATTGTCCAGACGAGAGATGTATTGGATATATACATTGAACACTATGGCCCCCAATGGTCTTAATGATAATTATGAGATTGCCCCATTTTTAGACTGAGGTCTGTTGTTGAATAGTTATATGTGGGCTTCATGATTTTCTAATGGTCGTTTACGGTCTTAATTCTTAATCTCAATTTTACAATGTTAATCTTTTATTCATATTTATCTGATTATTAGTACATTTTATATATATATTTTTGGAATTTTTAATTGATATTTTAATATGTGGTTCTTATTGGATGTTTAACTACACCTCATTGCTGCTCATATATGTATGTCTATTCGTATACTTCTTTATACATGATACTTATGTGTACATACATATATGCTTATATATGTATGTGTAATCATATTCTTATCAACCTCCTATATTGGTCATTGTTGCTATTTATGATCCCAAAGGCTTTCTATTTACCCTGTAATTGTGTTACCATTATGTATGCCCATTATTATATACGTAGATATCCCCATTAGGTAGTAGTTGAATAAGGTGCTTAGTTATCGTGGGTTGTATTTCACTATGATTCAATTGGAATAGACCATGGCAAAATGGCGATGACTAATACTAGAGCACTTGCTAGAGGAAAACCTTCAACAAAATGGCCGCCGTTATACACGGAGGGACGCCCATGGGAGTTACACGCGGCTGCTGGAGCTAAGGGCACTGTGGCCCATTTAGCTCATCCAGCAGGCCGGTGGACTCGGAGTGGGCTGACCGCGTGTGTGAGGTTAATTATCGGGCCATTAGTCGATTGGGAAAACCGACATGGGAATGCACATCCGGTATGGTGGAACGCATTTCCGGTCGACTTCCGGGTTTTTGGAATGCATTCTCGATCTCAGAATGGCCGTACTCACGCCCACCAATTAAGGGATATCTTTAGGGTATATATAGAGCATGGTTATGATTATTCTTTATCCTCCTGATGAAGTCCTATACATTTGATGTGGACGAAACGCGTTGAGGTTTACTGGTGATTGATGTTACCTTCTGCCCGGGGTTCCTGTCAAGTGACCATGGACATTTTCAGATAAGCTTATTTGAAACTATTTTGATGTACGGGCATTTTATATTGTTGTCTATGTGTGCATTAAATACCTGTGTGTTATGTGATTACACTATGGTCCTCTTCTCTTTTCATACCATCATTGCATAAACATTATGGCTGATGCCACATGGCTCGAGTTGTTCCGAATGAGAAGTGGAAGTGCTGAACACATTGCTGGTTGTTTCATGCTGATTGTTTTGTGGATTAATTCCACTGTCTAAGGTACACCTCCATCACATAGGTGTATACTATTGGTGAAGGGTCTTACAGTTGGTACGAGATTGCACTAGGAGGCGCTCTTTATCCACTTTTTGTCTCTATAGATTTCAACTGCCGGAACTGCAGTATTTGGGAGAAAGGAGCTGCCACCCTAAAGGACTGGGGAGTGCTTGTCTTTAATTTAAAGACTTTAAGTGACATTATACAAGGACTAGCGCCGTATACCACCTTTTTTATCTATATATATATATATATATATATATATATATATATATTTAGACATAATATATGTATATATATATATATATATATCTGTATTATATACATCACTGCAATGCTCTCTGCATTACTTAGTGTGACTATGACTCCCTCTACATTGTACAGTGGTCGCTGCGATGTTCTCTGTGTTTGGTGGTCGCTGCGATGGTCTCTATTATGTGCTGGTCGCGGCGAAGCTCTCTGCATTATATGGTGGTCGCTGCGATGTTCTCTGTATTATGTTGTGGCAGCTGTGATGCTCTCTGTATTATATGCTGGTAGCTGTGATGTTCCCGGTGTTATGTGGTGGTCGCTTATAAGGAGGGAGTATTCCATTCCATCAACAGACCCCGCCCTTTCAACAGAGCCCGCCCCCATAAGGGCTGCTTTCAAAACTTTCCCAGGCTGGTTTACCATCCCAATCCGCCCCTGCACAGACCCATCGCAGAGTGATTGACAGGAAGTGCCATTTGTGGGTGGTGACGGGGGGGGTGCTCAGCCAAATGCAGGCGTGCCAGTGCGTTCGAGTGCCGTTACAGGGGCATGCATAAATTATCCACTGCGATGACATACACAGCTTGAGTAAACACAGCGTGCAATGAAGTTAGTAATTCCTAAATAAGGTCTGACCTTGTGCACATGTGCGTGAGGCTTGCGATGGTGCTTGATGGTTTTGCCATCTTGCTAAGGATTATGGATGTGTGTAAGGTAAAGCAGTTGTCCTTGCGTTGTGCTGCGGCGACATAGCGATCACAAAGGATTAGCATCAGAGGCTGGCTGGCAAATTTGAGCTTGGGGGGCATGCACAAAGCACTGGCCCATGTGTTGCAGCCCATCCTTAAAGTAACCCCATTGGAGTACACAATTTCCAAGCATCAAGGTGGTATTCCCAGTTCTGGAAACACCATCCCCAGATATGTTACCAGAATAGATTTTTTTTTTTTTAAATATTTCATTCTTGGAATAAAGCTAGTATGCAATGTATCACCATGTCTCCCAACATGTCATCCAGATGAACCGGGGCAACCGAGTGCTTACTGTCATAAGATAAGCAGATGTGAACACTGATCATCCAGCCAGCACTTCTGACATGCCTGAGTACCACCTGTCCTATACTATGCATTTTTTAATACTGCATACCTATACAACCTGTAATCCAGCCGATTGTGATGATGCCTCAAATTGGGACCAACCAGCAAAAATCATGACAGTTCGCATAATAATATTTTACAGGATTATCCCTGTGATGTACTAAATTTCACTCGCATGGACAGTGGTAGCAATAACCTCTGGCCCTGCGAGTTACATGCCGGCATATCGGAGGGGGCCAATCCCATATGGCACATATGAGCAGTATCAGTTTCTGGAGCTGGGTGGAGGCTGCGGGAGAGAGGTTGTTAGATCCCTCTTCTGGGGATACGCCCCCATAGGTATAAAGATAAACCAATGGGGCCAAACTCCCAAAAACTTAGCTTTTTTGGAGTTTCGTACAAACATGTAGGGGTCATACCATAGTCCTCATTGATAATAATGGGGACTGTGGTTTGCAGTGCTAATTAGCCTTTTACAGAAGATTTCTAAAAAAGCTGCATTAGGTTCTTCTTACATAGCGGTGGTAATCTAGTTTCTGAATCATTTTCTGAAAAACCGCCTTGATAAATAGTCCACCAAATCACAGTATTTTATTGTATAAAACCACAAATAAATAATTGCATTTTAAAAATATATCAAAAAGATATTTTCTTTTACCTGAACAAAAATGATTTTAATGCAATTAGTGCAATTTAATTCTCCAATTCTAGCTGTGCTCTTCTGTCCTTTATTGCTGGGGGCGAATGCAAGATGGCTGCATTATGGATCATCTTTTTTTTTATGTGTGAGAGGCGGAGCCGGACCGGAGACAGGAGGAAGAGGTGGGGAGCCAGGGCAAGGATAGGAGGAGTCGGGGATTAGAGGTGGAAGGAAGCCAGGGACAGGTGGTGTAGGTGGGTATTAGAGGTGGAGGGAAGTAGTGGACAGGAGGATTAGGTGGGGAGCTGGTCATTAGAGGTGGAGGGGGGGCGGGTACAGTAGGAGGAGGAGGCGGGGTGCCAGGTATTAGTGGTGGAGGGGAGCTGGTAACCGGAGAAGACGGGGCAGGCTTTAGATGCAAAGAGGGGAGAGGCCAGATGGGCCGCGGCGCTGGCATATAATCAATCGCGTCGGGTCTGACTGACACTGATTTGAGAGAAGGAATATGACGACAGCTGCACTGCCCTGAAAGCAGACGAGTGGACAAAACCAGGCCACCCCTGATTAGCATACTATCAGAGTGAGACTGTGTGCATAATCGCTACTGCAATCGCAGTTGCGATCCGTAGTGAATCAGGCCCACAGAGTCCAACTCCGTTTTGGCTGCCTGAGCCGACACGATATGCAGCCTGGGCAGCCCCCGATTAAAAAAGATAGGAGCCGTCATTGGTTGTAACTGAGGGCCTGATTCAGAGCCGCTCGTAAGCGGCCGCTTGTTCGATCCGAGCGATGTTCGCACTTCTGCGCAAGCATATGGGTCATAATGCGCATGCACCAACCAGTCATTGCGGTCGGAAATCGTGTGTTCGCAAAATTGCGAGTGCCTGCTAATTTGAGTGACAGGATGAGGCGTTTGTGGGTGGTAACAGGGGAAGGTGCTTGAAAACGGGGAGTGGAGATCCGAACGCAGGGTCAAAATGGGCGTTTTAAGGGTGTGCATAATTAACAAAGCAGCGTCATCGGCCACGTCACTTGGTTGTCTCTTAGCATGAACTGTTCGCATGATTGCGGTAGGAAAATCCTACCACAAGCACTGCAAGCAGTTCAGACGCCTTTCGATGTACTCGATTAATCTAATAAATAGCGGAGATGACGTATGATGCGAACGGCCAGGGGGCGTTTTTACAAAATAGCGAGTGCATATTTCGTTCGCTCGCTCAGACATAGAGGCGTCAACAGACCGCAAAGAGCGAGCGCTCTATTTAAATATCCGGCCCCTTTTTCTGACCGAGCGAGCGCAAATAGCGCCCGGCTCTGAATCAGGCCCTGAGGTCATGTAATCTTGTGCGTTTGTGTTGCCTATGGCTTTGTAGCTGAGCTGATTCTGCTCATAGACGTTTCCACTTCACAATTACAGCATTTACATATGAGCAGGCAATTCTAGCATGGCAGACATCTGGCAATTGACTTGATGGAAAGGTGGCTTCCTATGACAGTGCCATGTTACTGAGCTCTTCAGTATGATCCATACTACTGCTAATGTCTGACTATGGAGATTGCCTGGCTGTATGCTTAATTTTATTAACTTGTTAGCAATGGGTGTGGGTAAAATGGGAAAACTCAATAATTAGAAGTGGAATCCATATTCTTGTGGTGAAGTAATGTATGTAGAAATGTATGTAGAAATGTAGCCCACAGAAGAAATTACCGAAGAACTATCATGAGGAAAAAAAATAAAAAACACTTAACAGTCACGTACAAAAATAATACTAAAAACACCAGCATCTGCGCCTTCAGAACTGGAAAGGAATGGTGTCTGCTGAGCATAGGCGTGTATAGTAATTTCTGATTTAAATATATTGTTCATTAAATAGAAACCAAATGTACTTATTTATTATATAGCTATGATAGATCTATTTTTTTATTATTTAATAAGTATTGTCTAATCTTATCCCCACACCATGAAAGCATAGTTGACAGCATGGCCAATATCCGGGCGTGTGGGATGCCGGTGCTTAGAATACCGGCGCCAGAATTCCGGCACCCATCAGATTCCCAGCACCGGCATCCTGAAGGTAAGTAGCGGGGTTAGGGGGAGGGTTATGGTGAGGGCTAGGGGGAGGGTTAGGCACTAAAGGGGCGGTTAGGTTTTGGTTGGAGGGGGGAGAGGGAGGTTAGGTTTAGGCACCGGGTAGGGAGAGGGGGATACCGACTGACAGGTGTCGGTGTCCTAACCCTGCTGGGATGCCGGCGTTGGCATTTAGTCTACCGGGATCCCAAGCCCCAGAATACCGTACCCGACCCCTCCAGGCAACAGTGAGACATAATGGAAAATAAAATATTATTTTATTTTATAAAATATTTTATAAATATAATACCTTCTATCCATAAGTATGATTCATTTTTGGTATATTTTTGCTTATGATCGATCCACAGTTTAGGCTCATACAATTTATTAACAGTTATTTACCACACACATACTGCGCAATGCTTTTCAGAGAATATTTAGAACCTGATTCAGAGATGTACGGTCATTTGATGATGAACGTACATCTCCAATGGTTAGGGTTCTGCATCTGTGCAGGTCCTGTTCTGTTAGTCCCGGAAATGGGAGGGTGTCGCCCTCGTTTTACGGGAGGGAACACGCCAGGATGGACGCAGATTCCGGGCCTCTGAAATGACGTAATTGCAAGCTGCTTGTGTGTGGCTCTGCAATTCCATCCATCTCTGAATCAAGCCCTAGACATCACCCCCTGCCCCAGTGGAGCTTACAATCCATATTCCCTACCACATACACATTAGGGTTAAGTGTAAGAATCTAATTAGGATGTAGTCAGGATGTGGACATTAAGAATCTCAGCATGGTCTGCATACAGAAATTCCACATGCCCAGAATGTCGACTTCTAACATGATGACATTCACTGACATAATGTCGACATGTTTAAATTGTTGACATTATGAATGTCGAGAGTCATAATGTCCACACCTGAAATTAGGGTTGAGCTTTGGGTTAGTGTTAGGCTGCAATTATGGCAGGGTTAGGCTGCAATTAGGGCTAGCCTAAAACAGCAGTGTCAACGTTTCTAATGTCCACATAGTGAACATGCCGACATTATGTCAGTGACAACAATTGTGTATCAACATGTCAAATGTTGACATTCTGAACATGTCGACATCCTGAGTGTCAACATTATGGTGATGACATAATGAACGTCAACATTCTGAATGTCGACATTTCGTACAACACATACAATTAACCTACCAGCATGTTTTGTGTATCATCTGTCTTTTATACATAGATGAGGGCTACGGACAAAAAAACCAGCAGGCCTTGCGACCATACGCACGCAGACGGGAGGATACGCGCATAGATATTAGCATATGGTAGTAAATCTGGCTGCCGCTGATATCTTCGCTTGTGCTGCTTTGCGTCCGACTCAGAATCAGGTCCGGAATATACAGGGCTATTTCCCACATTTATAAGGAGGCCAGTAATGCATTTCTTCTGCTCAGCACTGGTTCCAACAAAACAAAGCTAAGCTTACCAATACTCTTCCCTGTAATGTGATCTTCTTTTCTGTGGTATCAATGCCACTTACCCATTATGGACACTATTCAATTAAACGCGAAAAGTCCCGTACTTTTCGCATGCCGGACTTTTCGCCGACATCGTTGGTTTTCCATGCGAAAAAGTATCGCGTGCGTCTCTGCTTTTCGCAGTATTCAATTCCAAAGACGCGGAAACGGGAAATGCAAACAGGCGAAAAGTGCTGTCGGTTTTGAGGAAATCAGACTGAGACCCCCAAAAGATGCACTGACATTGGGGATCATGGTGGATGCCCCCGATTATCCCTGCTGAAGCAATTTGGGGTACTTAAATGCTCTCATTTGCTGCTAATTCGCGTCTTTGCACAAGTGGTGAAGAATAGCATTTAGCAGTTTTTTTTGGTGGAAATAAGTAGTCCCAGTAAGTGTCTCAAGGCTAGAAATAGTGCTGTATATCACCCCCCTGAAGAAATCCCGATGAGCAGAAACGCGTCAGTGCATTACATAAGCGGCTACAACCACTACCATTGTGAGAGATTCACTATCTGCCAATCCTAATTTGTCTGGATATACAGCAATATTTCCAGCCTTGAGACAGCAGCTTCCTCCCATCAGCACGCCGGTGCAGGCTGTATCAGCTCCCTCCGACACTACACTGGATGGGCAGCGCATACCGCATAACACAGACTGAGGCAGAGCCTGGAGAGTGCACGCTGCCACGGGATAAACGGAGTCCGGAATCCGCTACCGATCATCTGCAGCTCATGCAAGGTACTTTCCAGTCTGTTGTGGTGATTATCCCTAGCCCCGCATTACGGGGAAGTATGAGCCGGGAAGAGTGAGAGGCTTATGCTGTAAGGCTATTGGAACTTGGCATTCTTATATGACACGGGACATTTGTACCAGAAGGGTTCTTTTGGTCTCATTCTAATCACCAACTAGGGGCGATTGCACAATTAGGATTAAACATGTGAAAAATGATGGACTATTAAGTCTACAAAAAACGAGACATTACATTTGGAATCCTGTGCATACAGATACATTTCTCTCACACATGATATGTGAACAAAAAGCAACTTGGGGATAATATTACTGTTCCCTAAAAATAAGCAGATTGTTGCTAATGATATAGTGCGATATCACAATAAATTGTGATTGCCTATCACAGTGTCATTTTTTCATTATATTTGTTGTGTATGTGTTTCATTGGCCAATGATGTATTTTTAAAGAATGTATATTAAATAACTTTTTGACATAGCTGGTTACAATTCATTTATTTATAGGTGTCTCACAGCGCTGTTATCTCTTTTAGTTTTATTATTTTTGGGGGGTGTACCTTTGGGGACCTGTCCTAGGGGTGCAAGGTGGTTTCCACCCCTAAACCACAATTCTGCACTCTTTCCGACCCACTATTCATAGGCGAAACTTTTCCGCTGGGTACAATGCTTTGCGTTTTCGCACCGGCAAAAAGTCGTAACAATTGAATACGGGCGAAACTTTTTCGCAAAAAACGGCTTTTCGCAGCTGATTGAATAGAGGTACAGTAGTTACCGTTTGTTAATTTTAGTGTCCTGCAATTGTCCCATCTTTGTTCTATTAAGAAAACAAGCTTTACATTTATTTTATACAGCCAATAATTTCTCTTTTTATTGCTTTATTTTTCATGTATCTGAAAACAGATTCAATTCTGATGGATGTAGTTACCCTGCACTGATGGAAAGCAATCCCTTTACTCTTCAAGGCTGCAATAACTGTGCCTTGTGGATTAATAAAACTATTGTTCTTCAAATTTATTTAGAACAATTTACTGTACTCAGATCAATCTCACTAGTGTCTGTCTGCTAAGAAAAGATATTGATTTGAAGAAGAGTAAAACAAAGATATAATATTTTCATATTGCTCAGTTAGTCCAATGATTATAATATGAAGCCTGCATTAATCTTGCTAGAAATATCATTATTTTCATCAGTCTGTGGGTGTAATTAAGAGCAAACTTGCCTACTCTCCAGCAACTCAAGGGCTGGAGGTCGACATGTCAAATTTCAATATTCACAATGATGACACTGACATTACGGCAACATTAGCAGAATGTTGACATTCTGAAGGTAGCGCTATACAGGAGGTCATTTACGAAAGGAGGTTGACAAATGCTCTTAGATGGTTCACTTAGTGCACTTCAAAGTACAGTCCTATCCCTTCACTCTGTAAAGACATCTCTGTAAGGTAGAAATGTGTCTAGCATTAACTCTCAGCATTTAAGCAAGTCAAATTTGGATATAAAAATCTCTGCAACATTTTTGCTTACACTTTGCCTCGATCATCCAAAACCCTGACCCCATTCACCCAAAATTGCCAACTTATGGATGAAGCTCTGCCCCGATCAAGCACTATGATTAGGAAATGTACTGCCAAGATGGGGTCACTGGAGAGGTACAATCTAGATTTGCTGAGAGGCAGAAACATTTTAAGAAATATAGGGGCCTACTCATGATGTTAATTATCGGGGTCCGCAGGGACTCCGATATTTAACATTCTGACTCGCCGCGGCTACCGGAGCAATTCATCATTGCTCCGGCTCGGTGACAGCTGATGTGAAATCAGCTGTTCCCACGAGCGGCTTCACTGCTCCTTTTCGGAACAGTGAATCTTTTCACTGCTCCTGTCGGGGCACTGACGGGACTGAACATGCGTGACGCGCACAAGTGCCCCGACGTCTGGCGGAAGGAACCGGACAGGGGCGGAGCGATCCGAAAGGATCGCTCATCGTAACCCAGACCTCCTACCCATAGGGAAGGAGCGGGTTGCGATGCCGGAGCAGGAGCCATCTGAAGATGGCGAATGCTCCCACAGTCAAGCTCCGAAAATATTATATTTTCGGAGCTTGATGAATTCTGTCCCTATACTAGTGTATTGGGACAGCAGGCCATTCTGCAAAAGGAAGGGACACAGGAGATATCTGTGATACTAGTGTATGGGGACAGCGTGCCATTCCGCAAGAGGAAGGTACACAGGAGGTATCTGTGATACTAGTGTATGGGGACAGCGGGCCATTCCGCATGAGAAAGGTAAGTAGGAGATATCTGTGATACTAGTGTATGGGGACAGCAGGCCATTCCGCAAGAGGAAGGTACACAGGAGATATCTGTCATACTAGTGTATGGGGACAGCGGGCCATTCTGCAAGAGGAAGGTAAGCAGGAGATATCTGTGATACTAGTGTATGGGGATAGCATGCCATTCCGCAAGAGAAAGGTACACAGGAGATATCTGTGATACTAGTGTATGGGGACAGCGGGCAATTCCGCTAGAGGAAGGTAAGCCGCAGATATCTGTGATACTAGTGTATGGTGACAGCGGGCCATTCCGCAAGAGGAAGATACACAGGAGGTATCTGTGATACTAGTGTATGGGGACAGCGGGCCATTCCGGGAGAGGAAGGTAAGCAGGATATATCTGAGATATTAGTGTATGAGGACAGCGGGCCATTCCGCATGAGGAAGATAAGTAGGAGATATCTGTGATACTAGTGTATGGGGACAGCGGGCCATTCTGCAAGAGGAAGGTAAGTAGGAAATATCTGTGATACTAGTGTATGGGGACAGCGGGCCATTCCGCAAGAGGAAGGTAAGTAGGAGATATCTGTGATACTAGTGTATGGGGACAGCGGGCAATTCCGCTAGAGGAAGGTAAGCGGCAGATATCTGGGATACTAGTGTATGGTGACAGCGG
Organism: Taudactylus pleione; assembly: GCA_031769625.1. Taxonomy (NCBI): domain Eukaryota; kingdom Metazoa; phylum Chordata; class Amphibia; order Anura; family Myobatrachidae; genus Taudactylus; species Taudactylus pleione. Next base: position 29,472,383 of record JAUIMM010000052.1, read on the forward strand.
GCCATTCCGCAAGAGGAAGATACACAGGAGGTATCTGTGATACTAGTGTATGGGGACAGCGGGCCATTCCGGGAGAGGAAGGTAAGCAGGATATATCTGTGATACTAGTGTATGAGGACAGCGGGCCATTCCGCATGAGGAAGGTAAGTAGGAGATATCTGTGATACTAGTGTATGGGGACAGCGGGCCATTCTGCAAGAGGAAGGTAAGCAGGAGGTATCTGTAATACTAGTGTATGGGGACAGCGTGCCATTCTGCAAGAGGAAGGTAAGTAGGAGATATCTGTGATACTAGTGTATGGGGAGAGCGGGCCATTCCGCAAGAGGAAGGTAAGTAGGAGATATCTGTGATACTAGTGTATGGGGACAGCGGGCCATTCTGCAAGAAGAAGATAAGTAGGAGATATCTCCTGTTTACCTTCTTGATGAATGGCCTGATTTACAATTGCACGTGAAAATGTGCATTTTCGCCTGCCTTTGTGAAAATTAAGTGATGATGAATAGGCCCCATACTGAGCAAAATAATATCCCCATGTAAATATAAAGCCATATCTTTCATTACCATTCCTTTTCATGGTCATTATACTAAATTTCTGTTTGCCTCCTAAAATACTGCTCCGTTTTAAACATTTTACAGCATAAATTAATCAAGAGACCAGTGAGGGAGCAATTGTATAATCCAAGTCCTTTGAGGTGTAAAAATCGCCAAGTGTCCCTTTGCTCAGCAAGAGAAGACCATAAAAATGCACTTTCCTGCCATATTAATCTTGTTTCAATATGCTTACCACAAAAAATGAAATCTCTTTTTTGTAACGCTCCACAAAAAAAGTACTTCTGCGTGGGTACATCGAGGCATAAGGCTGAACAAAGAGCATTTTCTGCTGCGTCTTGATTAATTTGAATCCATACAGGAAATTTTCCAGCTGAAGACCAGGGGCCTGATTCAGAGTTGGGAATCCAGTGAGAGATCTCTCTCAACTGTGAACCTGGACAAACCATGTTGCAATGCAAGGGGTGTAAATACATACAATTTTTTACATGTGGGGTAAATACTGGCTGCTTTTGCATGTAGCCCACAAATACTGCACAGCTTTATTATTACTCTACAATTTAGATGCCAGTTTGGAAACACTCCTCCCAAATCTAAGTCTCTCTGCACGTTTGAAATCTGCCCCACGTCCAGTGCAGCATGGTTTCACCAAGATACTCAGTTGAAAGAGATATCTTACTCTATTCCCAAATATGAAATAGGCCCCAAGTGTTTTGCACACCAGTACCAGACATTAATAATAATAATAATGATAATAATAATAATGTAGCAAGTCAAAAGATGAGTGCTCTTATGATGGCCATACACTAATACAACCAGCATAAGATGAGATGCATCTTACGATTTCCCTTGAACTCCCTGGCAGTCCCGGCCGCACGATTGACACACGATGTACATACGATCTCACGATACAATCGATCTGCAGTTTAGGAGGGAAGGTCATTGAAAGAACACACACTTCTTCAAAATGTAACTCAAATGATGCCGGTCGGACGCACGTTGCATCGCATGCACAAATACACGGCACGATCTGCATACGATTACGATAGATATTATGGGCTGCATTTCTGATCATACGATACGTTTTAAGAGCGGCGGGAACACGCATCGGATCGTATCCTACCTAAATACTACACGATTTTGATACAATTCATCGTACGACGCGTCTAAAATCGGGCAATGGACCCAAAATCATGCTAGTGTATGACCAGCATTAGAAACGTACCAAAGAGAAATAACTATACAGTTTGCCTACTACTATATACAGTTAAGATCCTCTGGTTCCTTTATTCCAAATTAATCACAGGTCCTTGTAATTCTCAAAAGAGGCAGGTAAGTATGGACAAGCACCAACATAACCAAGCAATTAATGCTGAAAGGGTTTGCTGGGACTTGTAGTCCCACACATTAAACTAATATATATTTCATTTATTACCCAAACCTTCACTGGACAGAGGCCTGGGAAGAGTCGCTGTTGTATCTGCACAAATTATTTTCCAGGCACAATTTGCTTACAGAATATGGTCCTGTGCTGACCAGGCTGCAGCTGGTTCTCACTATGACAGGTAGATCCCAGGTCATGTGCCTTACTATTACAGTATCAGCATTACTAGACCCCACTGTCCCCATGCATTAGTGGGAATCAGCCCAGACTATAAATGCTGGTGATCGTTTCAATTTGGGGAGAGAGGATTATATATATATATATATATATATATATATATATATTGATTCTTTTTGTTTAATTAATTCACCTTTTATTATTTTATTCTTTATATGAAGAAGCATCCTGATTATCATCATCACCACAGCTTTTTGCTAACAGGCTCATTTAGAGATACGACCTAGTGAGAAGAGACCACATCTGTAGGGGTATGACATAAGAAGCAATAATACAAAAAAAATCATCCTCCTCACAGCAATAAGTCTGCCAATAACAAATATGTCTCTAAGTCTGCACAACATTTAAGATTTTTGGAACACATGAACATTTAATTGCCAATAGATGAAAGAACCTCATCTAGCATCACATTAATCTCTGTCACCTCCTGCGTATGGAATATTCAAGAAAGCTTACACTATTTAATCAATCAAACGTCTCCTGAACATCCGTTTCCAGGGAGATCGTGTCCACTATCACATCCAGTGTCAACTGTAATATATGGACATGTCTGGAAAGTTCCTAGACAATTGGATAAAATGACAGGACTCAAGACAGCATGCACATTTCTGAGATGTAAGAAGGTCTAACAAGGTAAATAAAAGGAGGCAATAAGAAAAACTAATATAGTAGTAAGATAACAACAAAAGCTATGACAATTACAGCACATCTGTTGCCCAAAGAGGCATCTGTTTTGTTGAACCAATATTAATGATAATGTATCTGTTCAATTCACTATTAATCATTGACATCACCAAGAATACTGCCTATTAATTCTCTTGGAACCTGTGACTTTAAAATACTAAGAATAAATTTCCTATTGGGTTCATAACTTCAGTCTCATATAAATTAATCCAGTGTTCAAAATGTCTGCCTTTTTTGTCTGTAGATGACAGGTGCCCTTTAAAAACCTCCGGGAAATGTCACCTGAGTGATAGTGAAGCAGAATGTGACATCATAATGTCTGCTTCCTGCAAGCTGGAGATAGGAACAGTCAGGGAAGCAACCGTGCCTGCCCTCTCGAACCGAAGTTCTGGATGGCAGCAAAGGTCAACATCCAACATTATAGTCATGACCCTAGATAGATCATTGAAGCAGGGTAAATTCTTTTTAACAGGGTATGATGTTGAAGCTTATCTATTGTTTGTCCCACAGACATTCTCTATCACGGGGAACTTTAAAACAAAATGTACAACAGGCTGAAAGTGGGAATCCTTCCTGCCGAATTGTTTCAGCCTGTTCTTACACCTAGGTTTAAAACACTGGTGGAAAATCTGGTCATCATAAGTCACACTGAATGGTCAAATTTTTTTGCTATAGCTTTTAATACATATTTACTTACAATAACCTAACTGTTGATATATTATTATGGCATACTATAGTGTCTTTCTTTTAATAACTGTACTGGTTATTCCTTCAGCATCTTTGTTTTTCAAACTGTATGCATTTATTCCTGAGTAAAATCCACCCATTGGTCAGCCTGATAGCAGCCAGGTTTGGACTTTATACGCTTCCTTAGTTAGTTTCCCAATGCACCCTAGGTAAAGAATAGGTTGTTACCACCTTAGATCTTACAAGGTCTCAGCAAAGAGGTGCAGTATATTTCTCCCCTCAGTACAGCATCGATGCTAAGATCCTCTGACAGCTTATGAAGTTATGGTATGTTTCATGTTGTTTGCTTTGAATCAGTTCACATTGTAATTGCATTCTATTTATGTTTGTATTACAGTTTTCCACATTGTGGGCCAGATGTACTAAGCTCTGAAAAGTAATAAATCGGAGAGTGATAAGCCACCAGCCAATCAGCTCCCAATTGTCATTTTTCAAACAGAGCCTGTAACATGACAGTTGGGAGCTGAGTGGCTGGTCATTTATCACTCCACTTTATCACTTTTCTGATCTTAGTACATCTCTCCCTATTTCTATTACAGTACAGGTTGAGTCTCCCATATCCAAAATGCTTGGGACCAGGGGTATTTTGGATAACGGAATATTCCGTATTTTGGATATTTGCATACCATAATGAAATATCTTGGGAATGGAACCCCAATATACACACATAATGCATTTATGTTTCATATACACCATATACACACTGCCTGCAGGTCATTTTATACAATATTTTCAATAATTTTGTGGCTCGAAAAAGTTTGTGTACAGAAATGAAATTCATTTATGTTTCATATACACCTTATACACACAGCCTGAATGTAATTTTATACAATATTTTTAATAATTTGTGCCTTAGACAAAGTTTGTGTACATTGAACCATCAAAAATCAAAGGTTTCACTATCTCAGTCATGCCAAAATTATTCCGTATTTCGGAATATTTGGATATGAGAGACTCAACCTGTACTACATTAAATTAGGGATGTGCAGGCTCGGTTTTACTCGGATTTACTCAGATCTCAAAACGGCATTTTATTGGCTATCGCCTATCATGTGTTTTGGATAGCCAATATAATAAATCCGAATTTGCGGTAAAGTGGCGATAAGAACCGAGTAAATCCGAGTAAATCCGAGCCTGCACATCCCTACAATAAATACAATTCTTCAGATCTTTACATCTAGATTGAATTATTGAAAAGTAGGAGTGGTTATGGTGTCTGTCTAATTATATAGACCAAAGGGAAGCCTATAGTGAGGACAGAACAGTACTTTTAATTTGTTACTGACATTAAGGCTAGTGGGCAGCACTTTTAAAGGATAGTGGGCAGCATATGCAGCTTTTGAAGAGTATCATGTTGACAATCACTCATGTAGACTATTAACATTCCTGTACCCTTCTGGATGTCTCTCCAAGTTACAGTTGCATCAATGCACATATCATATAACTCTCTGACAAGGCAGGCTGACTGCATTACTTGCATTCTCACCAGAACTCACAACAATGACTTGCTGATTATCACTGCTTTCCCAGAGCCTCCTACTCGGAACCCACACTATGGGCTATTTCAATTCACACACGCCATTTTTGACCGACCGGCAAAAAACCTGCCCTTATTTTGCCGTGTAGTAATTTTAATGAAGTATGTACACAGATGGGTCCTTTCAGATGGCACGGACATGGCACGGTCTCTGTATTACAGCTGGGAATAGCCAATGACAATGACGGCTGCCGTGCCGTGTCCATGCTGCCACTGCAAGTCAGTGAAGTACATGTTGCTATACTTTCACACACACCGGCTTTTCTGAGCTGGTACCCGCTGCTGCTGCTGCGCATGCCTACTACATTAACATAACAACACCACAACATTAAAAATGGCTCAAAGCCATTGCATGTGAAAGGCACTGATTGTCACTTGTCAGCAGTAAACCGTCCGGCTTTGGCTGTTCTTTTTCCGACCAGTGAAAACCGTTGTGTGTGAAATAGCCCTAACTCCTGACAGTCGTATTCAATTTACAACTCATGTATCAGCTAAAGACAAAGGGGAGTAATGAAAGGCACCTCAAAAGGTGAGTGTAACCAGGGGAGGGCTGGGCCGGGGGGCAGCATGCCATGTGCCCTCGGGACGCAGCATCACCAACTGTATCGGGCCGCCTCCTCCGCAGTAATGGCCAAAGCTGTCGACCAATCAGAAGGAGCTTGTAGGCAGGAGAGGAGTGGCCAGTGAAGGATGACTGATTGAGGAGGAGCTGGCAGGCATGTTAGTATTGGGGATAGGATTTTTTTTCCTGCTACAGCAGCAGTCTGGCCACTACCCCTCTCTGGGTCCGAGATCATCGGCACCTGCAGTGCAGATCATGATGAAGTCAGGAGTATTGGGGTCCCCCTCTCACATGCAGGGCCCCCACCTGATAAACCTCCCTTCTTAGCTGAGAGCTCTGCATCTACAGCTGCTTCGCTCCCCAGCTCTCCTCATCTCCTGCTCCCATTGCCGGGCTTTGTGTGCATGAAGTGCACTGTACAGAAGACAGCAACACAATGTGAGTGAGAGAGACAGCAGAGCACTGCTGTGTCCACACCGCACAGAGGTACCTCAGCTCTTCTGTCCCACTGTCCCCTTTGCAATTCCTGGCACCTGCTTCTGCCCTTCCCCATATCTGTGCAATTGCCATTGTCCCCTCTCCATATGTGTGCCTCTGCACCCCCCCTCATATCTTTGCCTCTGCACCCCCTGCCCCTCATCTGTACCTCTGCACCCCCCCTCATATCTGTGCCTCTGAACCCCCCCCCTCATACCTGTGCCTCTACCCCCTATTTATCTATGCCCCTATCCCTTTTTCCTCTGTGTGCCTCTCCACATTGGTGCCCCTGCCCACTTTATCTATGTGTGCCTCTTCCCCCTCACCCAATGACTTCTGGCTGGCCTTCAAAAGAGGCAGCTAAGCACAATTATTAAAGGGCCTATATAGCATTAAAATACTTGTTTCAGCGGGACACCCGCAAATATTAAGTATCCCCCAGATGTACTATGCAGGGATAGCAGCAGATATCTCCAATATCTGCTGGCTGCAGTCCCTCCATTTCCAACAGCAGCCGCAAACCCCCATAAGTGTCTATGGGAGATACAATGCTGTCTGATTTACCAAGCTCCGGAATGTCAAGCATTCTGCTGTTTGGCCCCCGCAGCTTACTCCTATGGGATACACTTCACAAAAGTTACTGGGAGAGGATTCCAGAGGAACCCTACCCGGCAATGACCGCCGTGCATGCGTAGTCTGTAGACCGTTCACTCCGAGCACATCAGAGTGCATGGGTGCTATTTCATAAATCCCAACGCTATCATCGCATACTGCAATGCGATCAAGGATGATAATGGACCCCTAAGCCATTCTGGACTTTTCTCCATTTTACAAAATGCTTTATTCCTTTTAATCATTAAAGATTTCAAAATAGTTTTTTTACATATACTTTATCTACTCTTTAACTAGTTTTGTGTTTTAGCATAGATAGATAGATAGATAGATAGATAGATAGATAGATAGATAGATAGATAGATAGATAGATAGATAGATAGATAAAGTTTGCCCTCTCCCCCTTCATCTATGACATGATGTTTGGTTATGCACCTGGGCCTGTTGGATTGGACTGGCGAGTGCCAGATTCATGTGTGTGTGTGCGTGTGTGTGTGTGCATATGTATATGTGTGTGTATATATATATATATATATATATATATATATATTATATATATATATATATATATATATACACACACACATAGTTGTTTGGTTTTGCGCACAGTTGTATTGGCCACTGTTATAGTAAACCGCATATGCGTCTAAGTCAAACCGCTTATGTGTCAAGCAACATTACTGTAGCCATACGCAGCTACTGTTTAGTCACAGTATGGTTGACAGGAAACACACTGCATCTGCGATCCCATACACAAGAAATATGGCTCTGCTGCTAATTGTATCAAAGGCAGCGTTGAGCGCTCCTCATCCAACATGGAGCATGTACAGTGCGAGACCACGTAATATATGTTCTGCCAACAGGCTTATGTTCAACTCATCAACAGGCCCTTTGTGAGCAATCATGCAGGTGTATCAGATGGTAAAGCACACTGGTTTTATTTTATAGCCTCATATTTCACCACTTGGTGCCTATCGACATATATTGTTTCTTATATCGTATATTTGTCACTAGAATGGTCCCCTTGTTTCCCTTCTATTTTTCTCCTGGTTCCTTTATTGCAGGGGTGGGGAACCTTTTTTCTGCCGAGGGCCATTTTGATATATATAACATTATTCACGGGCCCGGTGCAGGCCACACCCCCTCCATGTGATGTCACACAGGGACGGGGCCACAATCGCCAGTAATTACAGCAATGCCTGGAGCATACTTGCCTACTCTCCCGGGACTGTCGGGAGCCTCCGGAAAATCGGTTACCGCTCCCGACACCCCACAAGACTAGGCAAGTCCCCCGGAATGGATGCCGGCACTCCGCTAAGCCCCGCACCAGCCGCAAAAGTGGGCGGTGCGGGGGTGTGATGACGCGATTCGCGCTGAATCGCGTCATCGTAGCCCCGCCCCCTGCCTTACAATGCCAGTAATATTGGCATTATAAAGCGGAGGGGTGGGGCCATGATGACGCGATCGCATCGGCACGCCCCCACTCCCCCTAATTGACCCGCCCCCATCCTCCCTGCTGGACGGACCTGCCAGCCCCCTCCCGGATTCCCCTGCCGAAGTGTCGGCAAGTATGGCCTGGAGCATCCTGAGGATGCTCCAGGGAGCTGTAAGGGCAGCGGTGTGACCGTCTGAAGCATCCTAAGGACGCTCCAGGTGGCACTGCTGCATAGCTTCTGGCTGCAGGGTGCCATTCTAGGCACCCTGCTAGCCAGATGAGGTTAGCAGAAAAAAGCTCAGAGGGCCAGACCAAATGATTCCAGGGGCCTTATACGGCCCCCGGGCCTGAGGTTCCCCATCCCTGCTTTATTGTATACTGGTCACTACAGTGTTTTCTGTATTGTATATAAGTCAATAGAATGCTCTCTCTATTGTATGTTGGTTACTGGAATGTAACCTGTATTGTATAGAGGTAGCTAGAATGCTCTCTATAGTATATAGATGTTACTAGAATTGTCCCTGCTTTGTCAGAAGGGGCTGGTACTGTAGGTGTACAGTATTTGACTATAGCTCTTTGACATAACCGTTTTAAACCACACTTACATTAGACAAACCGTGCATACAGGTATTTGTCACGCTAATCTTTCTGTTGCCATGTGCTTGTAGAAAAGCCAGGGCCACTTTCTAAAACTTGCCAGCCAGCCCCTGAGTGTAACCCTGTGGCTAGGAAGAGAATCCTTAAAAATGGGAGTTCAGTCCCCTCCTCCCAATTTTTTTTTCACCTGGCATCAGAGCATATATTTAAATATTCTGGGCCCCCACAATACGCTTGGTCCCACTCCATTCTCTCACTCAGGGACTTTACATATGTATTCCTAATCCAAACAGTATTTAGCGGTATAATTATTAATCAGTGGACAGGTGAGTCCGTTTTAAATAATCTGATTTATCCTAAACAGGTTGACGTAAATAATTTACCATGAACAAGACACACGCAGATAATAAAGTGGGGGAAACAATGGTCCATGCAGTCACATGCCTCTGCTTCCACCAACCCATAATCCGACTACAATTGGCCATTTAAGGTCAGGTTGAGCTGAAGCTGTGGGTGAATACTAACAAGACAGTCTGCAATGAGGATGGTAAATATAACCCCAAACTAATATCGTCTTTGTCTGTATTTTTTTGCTGCTTATTTAGGGTCTGATTTTGAATTGCACACTGTTGATGGCGTATACAGTTAAGGTTTTTTATTTTATTTTACTGCATATGCATCTAACTCGCACTGTGCATGCATCCAAATTGTGTTTGTTAAGTTTCACAGTAGCGATTTCAGACGGACGCACACAGAAGAATATTGAAAATGTATTGGGTGGTGAAATGGAGGTTGCCATTCAGACACACATAGATATTCCGTGGTATGGGTGTGCTATGGGAGGGACGCAGACGTGTTGCTGAAGTGGTTACGTACACCGATGCTTAATCATATTAGAATCCATATTTAGAGGAAAATCTGCACCTACAATAGTACTGGTGCACGTTTGGAAACAGTTTAGAATCAGGCCTTAATGCATATTTAACACAAACTGACTTAGGCAATGATATGTTTATATTAACATCTTGATGTGTATGTGGTACAAGACTGCCATTTCTCAGAACCCCAGAGGCCCATATTCAATTTGAGACGGAGTCAAGACTTTTCACCTGCTGGACTTTTCGCCTCCGTCGCCTGTTTTCCAGGCGGAAAAGTATCGGGCGCGTGCAAAAAAATACGGGAATTTTCAGGAATTAATTGTAGGACCCCCTAAAGATGTACAGACATGGGGGATCACTATGGGTACCCCCATTTTTGCCTGCAGAAGAAAGTCGGGTTTTTAAATAGCCGCGGCAGGTGCATAAATGCGGCTTTGAAGAAGGTGATGCAGAAGAGCATTTAGAAGGTTTTTTTGGGAAAAATAACTATGCCCATCAAATTTGGGGTACTTGAAAATGGGTGCAAACATATTTTTTAGTCCCATAAATGATTTTTAAAAATTCTGCAAAAATGCACCTGCCGCTACTCCTGCAATGAAGAAATCACCTGCCACATATAAGGGAACCCCTCTGGACTCCATTCCGCTAATTTAGAAGTGTGTTCCCTATTTTTTTATTTTTTTTTTAAATCCCAAAATGTTACTTTTTTATTGGGGGGTGTCCCTATTTTTTTTTTTTTACTTTTTTTAACCAGCTTATATTTAGGGACTATTCCCATGGGTGCAGGCTATTTTTTGTTAAGCCTGCACCCCTAAACCCCAATTCTGCACTTTTTTTCGCCTGCTAAAGACAATCGAAAAATTATCCCCGTTTTTTTAAATTGACTTTTTGCACCTGTGAAAAGTCAATGCAATTGAATACGGGGATAATTGAAATAGGCGAAAATGACGTCATTCACCTCAAATTGAATACGGACCAGAATTATGTAATCCTGTGTTGGATTAGTTGCCTATCTGCCCAAGTGGTGTATGTCCACTATTATCGCTATTCTACTATTTGCTCTCAATAGCAATAGAGATAGGTGAGGTGGCGTCCACTAATGCTAGAAATACTTCTGGAATCTTCTGTAAATATATTGATTGTTTTTATTTTATGCAATAAACAGGTATTATAGACTTCTGATATCTATTGGAATAGTAGCATTATGTTGGTAATTACATCTCTTCAGGTCATGTGCATTCTGTGCTTCCTCCTCTCTTTTTCATTTTCAGTTCCTAATCCATGGGTTAGCAAACCAATTGTGGCAGCAGTGTTTGCATCTGATCTTTATAGGACACACACTGGAGGGGGAGATGTATTAAGACTTGGAAAGTGATAAAGATGAGAGAGTAAAGTAGCAGCCAATCAGCTCATAACTGTAATTTTTCAAATACAGCCTGTGAACTGACAGTTAGGAGCTGGTTGGTTGGTACTTTATACAATGGACAAAAAGAAAAAAAGAAGTTGTATTTTGGGCGCACAAAAATTATTTATATGAATTAATATATAACTTTTAATAAATCATTTCTTAAAAATATCCCAATGTAGGGAATATAAACAGTGAAATATAAGGAATAAAATAATGATTAAACAAAACACACATGTATATTAAAAAGGCCGGTCCACTAATGTATTGTTATTGTATTAGGGTATTGATACACTTATATGAGAATTACAAATATATTCGTACACACTTCAAACTTGTAATATTCAAATATTTAACAAAGTTGTGTCCAAATTGCACTGTACTATGATTCGTGTATTAATAGACACAAATGTCAGTTGTAATATAGCTAGTCAAAAGATTCAGCAGTTTGAGATAGCATTAAGATGTGCGTGTTTGGTGAATATACATTGCAAATAAAAATATTTATCCAAATTGTATCAAAATCTCACTGTATACACATTCAATACAGGGATATTTGGAGTATATTGCTTTCTTGCATACATTAGCAATTATAGAAGAAAGAGGAATTGATATGTTTCTACAACTTCTCAGGCACTAGCAAACAATGTAATTAATTGTTGCTTATTGATATTGCAACATACTTTTCAAGTTAGAAACTAATAATAAGCAGGTGAGTATCAATATCCTTGATTGTTTGATAACAATGCTGTTATCTGCAGAGAAACATAAATTTTATTGATCCCACGCATATCATACTAAATATAATTGATATGTCAGAATTTGCACTCCTCAGCAAGCTGCAGCAATTGCTGGGGTATCAGTAGCAGTTAAAGTAGCAAGTTGAAAAACAGTGAGCTAGCTTCATTTACTTGCTATAACATTTGGAGGACTCAGCAGTTACCACGGTGTCAGTAACAGTCTGAATGATATATATATCAGTGGACTATCAGGTACTATTCTACTGGTCTCACTATTACATTGGCATATTAACAGTAATTGCCATCACATAGAGCAAGTATCAATATGGAGTATTAGGTATTTCCCCAATAACAAACACAAGTGCAACCGCCAGTGACGCCGACGCGCGCGTTTCACTGTAAGCTTTATCAAGGCTGAACCCGATTGTTCAGCTCGGCCAAATATTTAAGAGGAACCAAGTTCCAATCATGTTGTTATCCCAGGTCACGTGATATTATTAGCCAATAGACAAACCCTTTACCGTCTTCCGTCTTCTATACAACACGTGACCCCAGGCAAAGGGTTTGACACCGTGGTAACTGCTGAGTCCTCCAAATGTTATAGCAAATAAATTAAGCTAGCTCACTGTTTTTCAACTTGCTACTTTAACTGCTACTGATACCCCAGCAATTACTGCAGCTTGCTGAGGAGTGCAAATTCTGACATACCAATTATATTTAGTATGATATGCGTGGGATCAATAAAATTTATGTTTCTCTGCAGATAACAGCATTGTTATCAAACAATCAAGGATATTGATACTCACCTGCTTATTATTAGTTTCTAACTTGAAAAGTATGTTGCAATATCAATAAGCAACAATTAATTACATTGTTTGCTAGTGCCTGAGAAGTTGTAGAAACATATCAATTCCTCTTTCTTCTATAATTGCTAATGTATGCAAGAAAGCAATATACTCTAAATATCCCCGTATTGAATGTGTATACAGTGAGATTTTGATACAACTTGGATAAATATTTTTATTTGCAATGTATAATCACCAAACACGCACATCTTAATGCTACCTCAATGAAACAGCTTGAGCTGGTTAACATAAACTGCTGAATCTTTTGACTAGCTATATTACAACTGACATTTGTGTCTATTAATACATGAATCATAGTACAGTGCAATTTGGACACAACTTTGTTAAATATTTGAATGTTACAAGTTTGAAGTGTATACGAATATATTTGTAATTCTCATATAAGTGTATCAATACCCTAATACAATAACAATACATTAGTGGACCGGCCTTTTTAATATACATGTGTGTTTTGTTTAATCATTATTTTATTCCTTATATTTCACTGTTTATATTCCCTACATTGGGATATTTTTAAGAAATGATTTATTAAAAGTTATATATTAATTCATATAAATAATTTTTGTGCTCCCAAAATACAACTTCTTTTTTTCTTTTTGTCCATTGTATGATCCAACTTAGTTGAATAGGGCTGCACCCCCAATATCCAATTAACCATTGGGATTTTGAATATATAGGGGTTATGTAATCTACTATTAGTGCGCAGATACTTTTCCCTCTTCCCCTATTCTCCAATCTAAACGTGGTTGGTACTTTATCATTCCCCACTTCATCACTCTCCAAGGCTTAGTACATCTCCCCCACCCCAACAGTATTTACATGAGCGCCTAAAACTCCCTTATCTAGTTTTGAAGATCTTTAAACCAGATGAAACATAACTTTGGGAATTTGTAGATACCATACAGTGTAACCCTAACTTTAGGGAGATTCAAATGAGAGAACAGTGTCAAAATGGTTTTGTGATTTTAATCTTTTACAGTTTTCAGAATGCAAACAACTGTACACCAAATATTTCAATGGGCATATTTTTGTAAACATGCTAAAAACTGACATACTGTAGCATTGATGGGTATTAGTATGGATAACTGTATTATAATTATTTACTAAATGGCTAATTACCTTTGTCTCCGTATGGTACTTGGCACATGCTTGAAGCTGACTTAACCAGAATTGGCGCTCCTTGGAATCACCAGCTAAAATATGAAAAAAGACAAAAACATTTATTACGGAAATAAACTTGTTAACACAGACCTTTACCTGATCTATCACGGAATGATACTCCTACTACTGCACATCGCTTATTGTGCATAGTACAGTTATTGCTAATGTACTATGGGGTCAGTTCATAGAAAGTGCAAGATTAAAGACCATTTCCCTGGTAAGAAATACAGGTACTTCCGTATCTTTGCGGCCCCTGGTTATGCTACTTGCATATCTTCACTATTCAGTGAAGATACGTACGTAGCATAAACTTCAGGAAATACTATTCAGATCCTTGCGGGCTCGCTGCGCTCGCCACGCTGCGGGCACGGTGGCTCGCTTCGCTCGCCACATGGATTTATTCCCCCTCCATGCCCACTTGGATGGTAGGGAATGACGTTGGATGGTAGGGAATGACGTTGGGCACTGGCTTATAAGCTTGTGTCAAAAGCCATTCCCTACCATCCAACGTCATTCCCTACCATCCAAGTGGGCATGGAGGGGGAATAAATCCATGGGACGAGCGAAGCGAGCCACCGTGCCCGCAGCGTGGCAAGCGCAGCGAGTCCGCAAGGGTCCGAATAGTATTTCCTGAAGTTTACGCTACTTCCGTATCTTCAACACACATCCAGCAGGGGGCCGCAAAGATACGGAAGTACCGAAGTACATTATATTTTTTAATTACCATAGTTTTTAAAGTAGTTTACAAACTTAATTTTTCACAGTTAAACGGTTTAAAAAATATCTTAAATCTAAATTACTAAATAACTTTAGGATCAAATAATTGCTATTTTTCCCCCAAGCTGACACTGATAATACTGTTGTCAATAAATTATCATCTACTCATACAAATACTCATACGAATGCTTAAAATATGCCTTTGCCTCTTAAAGCTTCACTAAGTACCTGCATGTTCCCCGTTTCAATCAAGCTATGCAGCGATAACATTTACTAAAGTTGCATGCCTAAGGGCCTGATTTAGAGATGTACGCTAAACCGATGGTTAGCGTACATCTCCGATGTTTGTGGGTCTGTGCAGACGGAGGACCTGTTCTGCGCATGTACAAGCTCGTCAATCATGTGGCAGACGCACACTTCCTGGACCCGTGTTATGAATCCCAAAGCCTGCTCCATGTGAAGCCCCAGAACCCAGGCTAGCGAGGGCTTCTGCCACTAACAACCGCCCGTTGTTCCCTGAATCAGACCCTAAGGGCTACATTTACTAAGCATTGTATTTTTCAAGCCGATGAATCTCAAATAAAACGACAATATTATTAAATGCAAAACAGATTTCAAAACGTTGAGAATCGATGGTTTGCAAAAGTTGCCACAGTAAATCTAGCCCTCAGGCTTAGTGCAATATTAATCACAGCTTCAAGCACAGAAAAAGGGCCAAGTGTAATAAAGACAGCCCCGTAAAACTGTATGAGGTTGGATGCCATGTGAGGTTTACACATCGTTCATATCGTTATTGTTCACATCGTTCACTTTTTTGCAGTCGCCAACAATGCGCGTTCCCACATGGACGATAAAGATATCTTTCATTGTCCATGCATGTAGGCCAACTTGGACGATATCATCAACTTTGCTGTTCAGAGATGTGGCAGGATGATTTCACTGTAAGATATCTTTCAAATCGTTGGTGGTACAGATAGTACCGTGTTTATGCACCATAAATGTACTGGTAGTTTACAATGTCATTTCCTAAAGGACTGTGCACTTAGCAGGCTATGGGCCGTAATCAATTAGATGCGAAACACCGAGATCCCCGAAAAATTATCGCCGATTGCGTCTTTTCGCCTGTCGGAAACTTATCTCCGTATCTCTGTAGCAGGTGAAAATAAGTGCAACATTTTTAATTTGGGGTGCAAAGGTGGGGAAACCACTCAGAACCCTTGGGACAGCCCCCCAAAGGACAACTGCGTCAAAAATTTCCAGGAAAACACATAACACCCCAAAAAAAGTACTTATATTTTGGGTGCGGAGGGACAAATTCAAAAACTAGCAAAATAAAGTTCTGGGGGTGCTCTAAGAAGGGGCCAAGTGGTTTTGGGATTGCAGGTGCTTTTAAGACAGAGGAATTTCACTTTTATTAAAACTTCACTTTAGAGACATTAAAAGATGCTTGCACCCATTTCAGGTACCCAAATTTGCCAGGACTACTTATTTACTCCAAAAAATACTGCTTTATGCCATTCTTCACCAAGAAGCTAATTAGAGGCAATTGTACCAACTTAAGTACCCCAAACACTTTTATTAGGATTAATCAGGCACTACTACATTCAATGTTTCTGCATCTTTTTTGCGGGGTTCAGATTGATTTCCCCAATTCTGACACCACTTCATGCCTGTTCTGACTTCGCGTGTCTCCGTTTTCGCATCTTTTGGAATTTAATACGGTGAATAGCGGGTACACACACGATAAATTTCTGCGGCCAAAAGACGCGATGTAGGTGAAAAGTCCGGCAGGCGGAACTTTATAGCGGGTGCGAAACTAATTTAATATCGCCCTATGTAGGAGTACTGGTGTAAAACCAAAGTGTACGTCAAAATAAGGTCTTCTGTCAGCAAATGGAAAAATAATTATTGGCTACTTCAACATGGACCGTCGGAATTCCAAATAAAAATGGAATTCAGTCCATCTAGATGTTGGGAGCTGGGAACAACACCATTTTCCAGTGCAGTGCAACACCATTTTCCAGTGTAGTAGCTCCATTTTCCACCATTTTCCAGTGCAGTAGCTCCATTTTCCACCATTTTCCAGTGTAGTAGCTCCATTTTCCACCATTTTCCAGTGTAGTAGCTCCATTTTCCACCATTTTCCAGTGCAGTAGCTCCATTTTCCACCATTTTCCAGTGCAGTAGATCCATTGTGCTTACTTGTAACTCTGAAGAATTTCAAATAAAGGGTCCATCCAATGATCAGGCACAGTGACAGCTACAATCGTAGGTAATCAGCGATTGTTATCTGAAGTCTTCTGCAGAACATTACTCCTGATGTGCTACTTTATTTGAATTATATATTTAGGTAATCAGCAATTGAAGTCTGCTGGTGTCTTATAATATTTTATTGTGTATAAATTGCCATAAGTACTATCTCCAGTCTTTAGATTGAGTGTAGGCATGATTGATCTTAGGTTTAGTATTGTGCTACATGTTTGTTTAAGCCATTTTATTGCTAGGTCTGTATTGGCTGGCCAGTGGGGGGTTGTCATTAATTAGGGTGCACACTTGGCTTTATCACTACATAAATATCATTCACTAGGCTGTTAGCCTCGGCTGTAGTTAGAAGATTCATAAGTGCGGATTTCACAAGTGCAAATTAGATTTTAGGGAAAATGTCAGCGTTACACCGGCATTCAACCGAAGGAAAACAGAAGGAGAACATTTCAACATACAAAACTAAACTGCAAACAACACTGCATATGGACACCTCTGGATCATCAAGTGTGAGTTCACTACCCCTTCACAACAAACACCTGCTGCCTGCATAACAATGACATGCAACACTGAACTCCTTGTTTGATCATTGTGAAGACATTACGTCACTAGCTACTATTTGTGCTGCTTCTCTTTTTTTTCACTAAAAACTAAATTCTATAAATTCTTATTTGTACCAATGCCAAGTAACCTCTATAACCTTGCATATACAGTCTAATTTACCATTGCTTTTTGTCTAGCCTCACAACTTTGAACTACTTTTTTTATTACTCATTTTCAAAACCCATTAGATCACATATATTCCCCTCAATAAAAAAAAAAAAAAAAAACTTTTGTCATCAAGCATACATATTTACCAACAGTGTTTTGTCACCAGCAGTTTTACAAAACCTTTAACACTGATGTTCTCATACAGTACATACACTATTCCTACTTCCTGTTTTTCTCCCCCTTCTTACCTCATCCACACCATGACCATGTTTTCTTCAAATTCTCCCTTTACTCAGTGCCTCCCTAATCCTTTATTCTGCCCCGTTCCCACCTCTATCATTCCCCCCCGAGTCTGCTCCACTTCTTCCTCCCCTTCTCTGTCTGTATTCCTCCCCTCTGCTTCCCTCCCCCTCCTCTCCTGTTACTCCAGTTTCATTCTTTTCTTCCCCACAATGGTCCTACTACCCAACCACTAAGCTCAGCACCCACCCTCCTCTCCCTATCACCTCACAACACCTTCATCTGCATCACACTAAACTCCCTACCTTTCCTACAAGTGCATCACACCTCTCTTGCCTATTGATTACTTCCTCCCACTCCTGCCTCCAAGATCTCGCCCGTGCTGCTCCCTTCCTCTGGAACTCTCTCCCTATCAGACTTTCCAACCCTCTCTACAAATCTTCAAATGGGCTCTCAAGAGTCACTACTTCAAAACCTTCCAGCTCTCATCATAACCTGCTGCTTACATGCTTCTTCCTCACTGTCTACCCCTTCTGTGTCACCCCTGTCTATCTGCCCCTCCCCTTTTTAATGTAAGCTCTCATGAGCAGGGCCCTCTTCCCTCATGTGCTTTTCCTTCCCTCACTCATACGATCATCTACTCTAAACTCTCCACAAGGGCACTTAACACTTGGTTGCTGACGACCTGCTGCTTTTTGGAGTGATATGATCGCTATTGCAGCAATGTTTATAAACAATGTTCTTACTCTGTATTGTTTTGCATTGTAAGTCGCTGTTTTACGAGTTCGCTCATTTGTTAAAGTACTTTGTAAGGTGCTACGGAACCCTTGTGGCGCCATATAAATAAAGGATAATAATAATAATAATAATAATAATAATAATAATAACCGGCTACAACTTTCAACCAAACAGCAGACAACTGTCATTACAGCCAGTCCTTCCCTCTACTCCCATATCTCTTCTACAAGCATTCCTGCAGCTAGTCAAGATTTACCATAAAGGTAAAGAGAGTGCCATATGGTTCCTACATATTTAATAAAGTGTAATATAGTATGTTATATCATAATATACAGGTTGAATCTCCCATATCCAAAATGCTTGGGACCAGGGGTATTTTGGACATCGGAATATTCCGTATTTTTGAATATTTGCATACCATAATGAGATATCTTTGGAATGGGACCTGAATCTAAACACAGAATGCATTTATGTTTTATATACACCTTATACACACAGCCTGCAGGTCATTTTATACAATATTCAATCATTTTGTGGCTCAAACAATGTTTGTGTACATACATGAAATTCATTTATGTTTCATATACACCTTATACACACAGCCTGAAGGTAATTTTATACTTTATTTTTAATAATTTTGTGCCTAAACAATGTTTGTGTACATTGAACCAGCAAAAAGCAAAGGGTTCACTATCTCAGTCATGCTAAAAAAAATCTGTATTTCGGAATATATGGATATGGGAGACTCAACCTGTACCTGTGTACAGTACAGTATATAAGGTCCTACATAGTAAGAAGCCTAACAAAGCGATTCATTCCAAGTCAGTGACTGTTTCTTTGCAAGTGAGCACTGCCTGAACTGACCACAAATGCACACTGAAGGAATTCTTGCTGTAACGTTCTCCATTACATTGTGATGTTAAAATACAATTATGCTGTCAATTATCAACCTCTTATGGCTGCCTCGCTTAAGGTTGAAAGAAAGGCAGCCTCAACTCCCGGGGGAAGCTGGTTCTGCTGCACTTCTGTATTTAATATGCTACGTGTTAAGTAGAAGTTTTATGAGGTATTTCAGCCAGGAGAATCATTTCTCCATTAACACATATCATCATATTACTCTTGTTACTGGCTAAACATAGAATCTAATTTAACAAAACAATTTACATTTCTAAAAAGGAAAACAAACCATTGTTATCCAGTCTGGTTCCTGTAATCAGCAGTTTAAAAAGATGTCCAGATATTTAAATTGAAGGAATGCAATGTCAACAACAGAATAATACAAACTTCTTGAATTATGACATCACAAATGTATGTTACAAACCTAGGCAATTCTTAATAGAGGCTACATACATATATGTTATATTGTAAAATCAAGCTTAAAAGCCAAAACCCACAGCTCCTATACCATAATAATGAAAGGTTAATAGAAGTGTTGTGCAATTACATAATATTAAAGTTATCAGTATATCTGATGCCTTATGGTTGCCTCTCATTAAATGACTGACAGACCTGAATATGTGATAATGGTTAGATTGGGCCGGGTGTTACCATTATGTGAATCTAGGCAGATGCCTAGGGTGTAAAATGATTAGGGGGTGCCTAAAATACTGAATGAGTGACACAAAGTCATTAATCCAGAGTTTGTAATGCCCCCATGGTGACTCCCTCAGTGAGCACCAGCCTCTGACATGACAGCTTATAAAGTTGCTGCTGACTGCTGCTCCTCCATGCAAGTGTTACAGTTAAAGAGTGTCTCTTTGTTATGATGTCATAGTCACGCACTACACTTCCAGTCCAAGAAGGGGAGGATGCCACCCTCATCTTCTGCTGCTATGGTAAGCATTGGGAGTGGGGGCACAACATGAGGGGGAGACATGAGTGGATCTGTGTCACAAAAGGTGCCACCTGCCCTTTGATTAGAGTAGCAAAATTGCCAGGGTAGCGGGAAATCTCTAAAGAATGGGTTGTCATTTAGATGTTTGTTTTTTTTTTTACAGTACTTCTGTTGAGGATTGAGGGCAATTGGGGCAAACATGCCAAACTGCCAGCACAAAAACCCATAATTAGGAGAAATTAATAAAACCAGTTCTGTTGACCATCTATTAGTCAACTTTGTCGTACACTTGACGATATACAGCACATGTGCGATCATTACATCTTGTTAGATGAAAAAGTTTACATAGCATTACAAAAGATAATGGGATTGTGCTGTGTCACCTGATGGTGTAATGGAATACAAAAATCTGATTAAACCAATGTCACTATATAATTTTTTCCTTCTCCAATACTTTTCTTTTACAGCAATCCAACAAATGCATGGGAACTACTAGTATTATCAGATCTATTGTGGGGGTAATTTGACTTTCATATTGAAATCAATCAGATCACAATTCATCATGAGTTAGAGGGCCCTTCAAAAAATATATTAAAATTAATTTTATTTATTTCACCATCAGTCTGCTTTTTATTACATAACATTTGGGGAAATAAATAATACAGAACCCCCCCACACACACACAGAGGATACAATATTCTGGGAGTTTACATAATGGAATAATAAAAAATAATAAACAGGATAAAAGTTAATGATCTGTAGCCTTAATTTGTACTGTTAGAACTTACAGAACAATAGGGTGAACCAGAACTTTACATAAATGATTCAACAATCAAACAACCAAAAAAAACTAAAGTACATAACCATGAAGCTTGGCCACATGTGAATCATAACTCAGAAATGCTTGGTAGCCTAAGCACATTGATTATGCACTCTTAAACTGACGCTTAAAAGAATGTGGGGCATGTAGTATAATAATAAAACATACTGTATTGGAGACTTCCATGTTGACTTAACGTATCCAGGAAAGAGCATACGCGCACGCAGGGGGGGGTTCTGAGTACCTAGAAACCCCCCCTGGCCGCCGCTCCATCACTGCGCAGCTAAACATAATTTATTTTATTTTTATTAAAAGGAGCTGCAGGAGTTCAGGCAACTGTGCCTGCTCTTAGACTGGCAGCGGCTGGAGCTGGGCTTTCTGACTGTAGGGGGAGCTGCTGCAGCAGAGCGCAGCTCCTCCTAGGAAGTTCTGATGGGGCATTGATTGCAAGTGGGTCAGGCTGAGCTGCCGCCGGGTGACTGTATTCCCGGCGCTTTCTCCTGGACCTGGAGCCACAGTTGAAGTTATGTGGGGGGTGCCCAGTGTGGGAGTAGACGCTGGCGGGGGTTTACTGCCAGTGTGGGGGTTACTGCCAGCGCGGGGGGTTACTGCCAGCTCGAGGTGGGGGTTGTTCTTTAATAACTGATGCTGTACTTGTTTGCCTGTGCTTATGTTTTTTTGTGAATGGGGTGTGTGTGTATGTATGTATGTGTGTCAGTGTCTGTGTTGGCATGTGTGTGTCTGTGTGTAGTCTTTGTGAGTGTCTGTCCAGGTTAGAGTGTGTCTGTGTCAGTGTGTGGGTGTCTGTTTGTGTGTCTGTGTCATTGTGTGTGTAATGCCAAAGTGACTGTCCATCATCCAAATATATGTGTATATATATATATATATATATATATATATATATATATATACAGGGCTTAAAGTGGTCCTGGAGTGGTGGAACTCATCTCTCACACACACACTGTTGTGTATAAGAAATGGTAAAGTGAATGGCCGGGGGCCTCCTAGGTACCCAGAAGCTTTGAGGACTGTGACAGTGTAAAATACATTTTAGATGCTTTTTTAGCACTCCTGCCATCAGCTGAGACTACAATGTTAGATCACTTAAAAAGAAAAAAAAATGTTCTATGTCATCAGTGTCATTTTTCTACCATGCCTCCGAGTTTTTTTATGGGGTCCCCACAAACTACTTTATGTCACTTGGATGCCCAATGTTTTTTGCAACCCCTATGTATTGCCTTCGCTTGATTCTTTCCTTACCTAGATGCTGGTTTCTCTGAAGAAATTGAGCCTCCCTAGGCAGACAGTGAGTGGCTCTCTGTCTGTGGGACTCCTGTGCAGGGACTTGGTGGAGGTGGAACTAGTTCCACCTACCATTAGAGGTGATGGAACTCAGTTCCATCCCGTTCCTGACCACTTTAACCCCTGCATATATATATATATATATGTATATACTAAGGATACTGGATTAAAACCTCTATACGCTCCTGCCAATACCTTCTAGAATTGACGCTATTTGTGTACGCAGTCATGCAGTAAATAAATGCCTTCAGACTTTGAGAAATGTGTTTCCAACGCACAAAGGTTATTATTCAACATAAAAACAGTAGGTTACACGCTGTGATCTAAAGACAATTTAGCGCAAAGAAATCATACAGACCCAAGGTACAGTTATACATATGCACGCGCACTGGGACCAGTTACCGGCATCAACAAGAAACCTCCATCATCAGCATCAGCAAGAAGACTCGCACATTTATACCCTTACCGGGAGAAGCAATACAACAGAAAAGTTTGGCATGGTTCCATTGGTTCCCAGTGCGGGTGCATCTGTTACAGGACATTTAACAGGTTAATTCAAATGGACACAGATCAGCCTCCGACAGCCTTTTGTCTCCTTTTTCCCGCCACATGTAAATCTAAGCTGCTAACATTACAAAGAACATTTTGCTGTTTTAACTCTCTACAGTCCATAAGTTGAGAATGCATGTTGCGATCTTCTCACCGATGACACCGGAAACCGCTACCAAACATGGTTGGCTTATCATGTACTAAACCTTAGATATCAACTAATCTTTATTTCACAACATTAGTAATAACTGAATAAACTTTGAATATTACACTTTGAAGCTATGGAACCTTTTATGTGAGTGTGCAGTGTGTAAGTATGAGGGGTTTGGGAAAAGACGCTAGTTAGATTTATGTAGTGAGTACTTTTAACTTGGGGAAGATGTGTACGCATGCAGCTAATAAACAGCGTTCGCGTACAGGATATTATCCATTCGCTAATGTGCTTATTTAATGTGCATATGGGATATGGGGAGATATGCGTTCGCATAATGCTAATAATAGCATCGCCGTATGTACTTAAGTGTGAGTTTCTCTAAAATGGCGCTGGACGGCCATTCGCAAAATGGCGTCGTGCAGATTCTTATTTTTAAGATGGAGTCTGGTTGCCATTCGCAAGATGGCGTCGCTCCAAGCTAATTTTTACACTGATTCTGTCTCAGCCACTAATCCAGCTTCGACACTATATATATATATATATATATATATGACAAACAAGAGGCGTCACTCCAAGACCTCTAAAGATAATAAAGCCGTGTCTTTAATACATCGACGTTTCGGGGACTGCTACCCCGTCATCAGGACAGACATCGATATATCTCCACAGTTCTGCTGGCACTGTGAACAACGCTGTAACAACTTGATCCTGAGTCAGAATCCAATATCATACACCTCCAAAAAACAAACGGCACTAGAACACAGGTGTAAAGAACAATAGCATGTATTGTAAAAAGATCAACAGTTTGTATGGTCCTGACTACGGGGCGGCAACTCCGAAACTGTTGATCTTTTTACAATACAAGCTATTGTTCTTTACACCTGATGTCATGACGTCTCTCCCATAATGCAGAGCGCGCCAGGCCGGGAGGAGTGACGTGCGGCTCCGGGAGCAGTGGCTGGAGTGTGGATTCAGGTAAGTGCATTTTGTTTTTTTTACTTGTGTTGTGTGTCTACACATCGGGGGGCACCATTACAGGGGGGGGACCACTGCTGGGGGCACCATTACAGGGGGGGACCACTACTGGGAGCACCATTACAGGGAGGGAGCACTACTGGGGGCACCATTACTGGGGGGACTACTGGGGGGGACGACTACTGGGGGCGGGGCACTACTGGGGACTACAACTGGGGGGGACTACTATTAGGAGGCACTGCATCGGGAGGGGGGTGAACTACTACTGGGTTCACTATATAAGGGGTTTACTACTAGGGGACTACTACTGGGGGCACTGTATAAGGGGCACATTGTTCCGCAGGCCTAAGAGCCTTGACACACTAGCACAAAGCAGAGCACTTAGCGGGCTTTGTGCTGTGTCTCAGCCGTTTTGTGCTTTGGGTCTGCGATGAAGACATAAAAAAACAAAAACTATTTAAACTATTAAAGTGATTACATTTTATTGAAACTTAAACTTGATAACATGTTCTTCCAGAAAAAGTACAATTTATATGGTTATTTTTATGTTATTGTATAATACAGCCCTGCCATATGCCAGATGGAGAACACTTTGTGTTTCATCTAACCAGATGGAAGCATCTTTAAAACAGTTTAGTTATTAATTATTAGGTACATGTAGTGGTTTTATTTCCTATAGGAACATAGGACCTGATTAAGACCCGGTCGCAAGCGCTAAGCGCTCGCAACTGGGTCAATGGTGGCCCAGAGCGCATGCGCACGACGGAGCCGGCTCTGTCGTGCGCATGCGCGAGACCCGGATAGCGACGTGCAATGAGTCGCTCCGGGTCTCGCACCAAAGGGGGCGTGCTGGCGATGTTGAGTGACAGCACGCCCCTTTTGGTGGGCGGGCCGGGGAGGTGGCTGGCCAAACGGAGGCGTTCCCATGTGAACGCCTACCGTTAGGGGCCGGCCCCACTGACATCACTGGGGCCGAAATCTCTCTGGGGCTTGCGGCAACGAGACCCTACCACAAGGGTCTCGTCGCAAGCCCGATGGTCGCGATGGTCTTGACCATCGTGACCATCGTCCTGGCCACTCGTTATAGCTGTGGGTGGTCAGAGCGACTGGCTCTGAATCAGGGCCATAATGCCTTAATAAGCTGCCTTTTTTTAATAATTAATATTGTATTTTTTATTGGACATCTGACAATCTTTTAGTTATACAGTATCTGCTTTTTATTAAAAAAAAAAAAATTGGCACAATATGAATTAGACTGAGAAAGTTGGCAGCTTATAAGGATTTGATGGATCAAACAAATCAGGTAATAGAACATGTTCAAACTTTTATTTCAATATTCTTTAATTTGGCAATCAATATTTGCAAATCCATCTCAGTCTACTACTGTATGGTAGGAAAAGACAAATTAAAAACAATAGGTACAAGGGGTGCAGCTGCTACGGGGCCCAGAGCTGAGGCGGGCCCATCTTCCTTGTCAAAGTTACATATGTTATATACATTTTTCACCATTGGCTGGTTCATAGGTGCCCTTACAAACTTTTGCTATGGAGTCTTCAAATACCTAGATATGCCCCTGCTAAAGCATTATATTAACTGTATGCATTCTAAAACAAACACATAATAATATATTATTATTATTAATAATAATTATTATAATAATAACAACAACAATCTCACCTCACACACAATCCTAGGACCTTGACCCAACTACTCTCTTGAACAGACTTACCTAGAAGCAGTCTAAGAGCCACATATGTGATATTAGGATGGAGTATTATGAAAGGCTACACAGACTGCAGAAATCCATTGATTCTGAAGCAGTTTTTTTATAGTATGCTGTACAGTCCCAATAATTTGATGATATGTTAAACCTACTAAATTCTTTATTTCCACAAGAGGCAGAAGAAAAATAATTAGCAATCATTTGCAAACATTTTGTTATCAGCCATGGTATAGTGTCGCATTTGACATTTTTGATCAATTTTGTTATTTAGTACACTTTTCTACACTCATAGATTATGTATAAAGCTAGGTAAACTCCTCACTCACAATCCAACAGTATTTATGATTTTCTGAGAGATAAAAAGATCTTCAAAACATCCGATTTCCAGTGTACACTGAATTATCATTCCGATCTGGACAATTATATGTCCTGGATATTGTAAAAGGTGACATTCTCAATGAACTTTCAGGCAGAAATGTCAGACAGATCACGCACACACTGCAAAACATACATGATCGCGGCTCATCATTTTGGATGTCGTGGAGCAGGCCAGGTCAGATGAGCAGATCCAATTTAACCGATAATTGGTCCTGGATGAGTCATCATGTCAACATGAAAATGTCAACATGGCCGAACTGTCGACAAGCTCAGCATGTTGACAGTGAACAAGTCGATATTCGAAATGTGCACATGGATTATATGTTGACATGATGAACTGTCCACAAACAGTCCCTAGTGGTCTAGCAGTGTCTTACCTTGTTCTGACGACTTCAGCAGCTCAAGCGTCATCTTCTGGGTCCCGGGGCCTAACCCTTCCCATTATGGCTACATACCTTAACTGATATATTCCAGGTGTGGTACAGATCTGTCCTCACTATTGCTGCAATCGTGCAAAATAGCCCTTCTCGGCACGCCAGGTCCCATGCGACTCAGCTTGCGGAAAGCATCTTTTTCGCCTGAAAATGCAACTTGGTTGCAAAAGGATGCGTTATAACCACTTCAGGTGACACTCTGGTATCAACATTCTGAATGTCGGCATTATGTACCACACCTGGAATATATTAGTTAAGGTATTCAGAACGTCAACAATGACATAATGTTGAAATGTAAGAATGTCAACAGCCTACTTTAAGGTTAGATATGGGTTAGGTTTAGATTAGAGAGACTGCGATTCTGGTTCGATAACATGCAGGGCCGGCAACAGAAATCTCAGGGCCTGGTACACTGATTTCTCTGGGGGCCCCACCTTCTCACCACCACATCCCTCCCCTGCATGTGTAACATGTGATGCATGATAATGTTAACTGAAAGATATACCAGCCTTTACATAAAGTAAAAATACACTATGGTTTAGCACACTGTTTCTCTGTCACTGAAGATGCAGGCTGTAGTTCTTGTCTGCCATCTCTTCCAAGGTCTTCTTAATGACAGTGCAGTGGATGCCTCAGAGGTAGGAGGGATGGTTTCTGCAGTCAGCTATCCTCAGTCTTCAGCCTCTCATCACCTTCCTCAGCCTCTCATCACCATTGTCAGCCTCTCGTCACCATCCTCAGCCCAAAAGTCCCTCATCACCTTACTCAGCCTCAGACCCTCATCCCCATCCTCAGACCTTAGCACCTTCATCAGACCACCATCACCTTCCTCAGCCTTCAGCCCACAACCCCTTTCACCATCCGTAGCCCCTACTCCCGTCACCTTCCTCAGCCCCCAACCCTCTTCACCTTCCACAGCCCCCAACCTCCTTCACTTCCTTCCACCCCAACCCTCTTCACCTTGCTCAGCCCCCAGCCCTTTCACATTCCTTAGCCCCCAACCCCCTTCACTTTCCTCCTCCCCAGCACCTTCCTCCGCCCCCAGCCCCTATTACCCCAGCCCCTCACCACGAAGTGACCTATAACATCACGCTGCCGCATTGCGACTGAAAGGTCATGCCTGGGCCAGGCTACTAGGGAGCTGAGTGGCGGGTATGGGTCCTAGCAGCCAAGACGAACTGGCTGGAGAAGTGAGTCCGCTGTCCGTGTTCCTGTTGTGTGCTTGTCTGGACCTCGGGGTGCAGTACAGGTGTACCCTTAGCCCCCCCTGTCACCGGGCCTGATGTCCATGCAAAATCACATCGCTGACATGCAGACTGTGAACACTGACAATGTTGACATAATATAGCACACCCATCACTGATCAGTTCAGATACCACTAACAAACTGAATTTTATCTTACACTTTATAAGGACATGAAATCTAATTTTGTGAAAAAACAATTAGATATAAATAATTAAATCTCATAGCGTTACTGATTGATTATCAAAGTGTATAGATAAACAATTAAGTGACCATACAGAATGTCAGTGATCTTTTACTTTTAGTGCTCCAAGGCACACAAACAGCAAGTATTCCTAAATCTAAGCTCCCAGCAGTGAATTTCATTATATTACAGAGAAAAAGCTTTTCTTGGGTTGCTTAATAACTTTCTATCAGTCACTCTGACAGTGGGATCCCTTCCAAAAGGTAATGGAGATGAGAGAGGGAATACAGCTCTTTTTACCATGAACAGATGACAGCCTGGACTGTGCCAGGCAAAATTACATCTCCCTTGGGTTTCCAGAAGATACACTGGCCGCACATCTACACCTAAACTCAGCAGAATCCTGTAAGTAGTGACAAATGCACAAAATATATCATGACAGCCCAGAGAGCCAGTAAAATAAGCCAATGTGCAGGGCAGAAAAGGAAGTCATCTGAACTATGGCTGTATAGAAAAGGAATCTGAAAATAAAAGTTTATTTATCCCATGACCTTACCTCTCAGTTTATACACTTCTCCATTGGCAGAATATACAACTATCATGTTGGGTGCCTCATCGCTTAGAGAAATCACTGATGCGGCTAGAGACAAGAATCCTCTGGGTTTCTGATTTTTGCTTGCCTCTGTGACAAAATACTGTAGGATCCCAGAGTCATAATCCAGTATAAAATATCTAAGAAAAAATCAGAACAAGAGAAATAAAATTATTGTACATACTCTAAATAATACATACTTTATGTATTAATGATGTAGTGCTTGTATTTGCACTAAAATATTGGAAGAGTCAATGTAGTAATGACAATCAGTGTAAATCCTAAAAATGACTAAGGAAAAATGGAGTTACTTTAAATCTAAGTCATATTCCACAAATATTTAAATTATGTTATAAATAATCTTGAAATGATGCTAATGACACAAAACTGACATAGTTCAGTTTAAGACTAAAATTTAAGGGGTCTATTTACTAAGCTGTGTTAGGTGATAAAGTGAACGGAGGTAAGGTACCAGCCAATCGGCTCCCAACTGCCATCTCACAGGCTGTGTTTGAAAAATGACAGTTAGGAGCTGATTGGCTGGTACCTTATCTCCGTTTACTTTATCTCCTAACACAGCTTAGTAAATAGACCCCTAAGTCACTTTATATAGTCAGTAAACAGTTATTGTATACAAAGAAAAACACCCAAAACAATACTGCATAATTAAAGTGGTTTACATAGGTAAAAGCAGTGTCGACCATATTCCGTGACAAAGAGAAATCATTCACCGCCACATGGACCCCATGGTTAGAGCATTTCAACTCACCTCTACTGCTCTGTAATGCTTAATGACCCTTTAGTATATTTCATGTCCCTCATCTCACTATTTAATGATATATGTTTACAAACTCCTTCTTTCACTTTTAGCAAATAGTGGCTTGCAAACCCTCTTGCAACCAATTCTCCAGTCCAACCCCCTCTCTCCCTTAGCCTTTCGTCTTTTCCCTTATACCTTTTATATTAATATTTAGTACAATGTCAGCAGACATGTGAGAGCCTTTTGTTCTTTTCATTTATATTTATTTTGAGCAAACCCTCCAAATGTCCCACTTTTAGAAACCATAACCATGGGCTATACCAAGTGACCACCAAAATATCACATTAATGTATCTTCTTAATAAGCTTTGATTTGATGGATGTCAGCTAAAAATAATAATCCTCCCCGTACCAAAATGCAATGTACTGTCCATTCTTCCTTTGCAAAATATTTTGCATGTTTAAATCAATTTGTAAAGTGTGTTTATTTTGTTGTGTTATATTAGCATATGTGTTGGTAATTCATGGGGAAAACACCATATTAAACATATTTTAAGTTACTATAAGTTCATATCAGTGAGCAGGAGATTATCTTTCTGCATTTAGTGATTGTTCAAATTGCACCTGTCATTAGTTTCTGTCTTCAGTGCTGTATTTCAGAGCAACTCCTGCCAAATAAAATGGCTCTATATATGTTCCGCAATAAACTAAGGAAGCCATGGAGCCGCAAATACAAAACTAGAATTTACAGGCTGTAGAAAACTACGTTAAACAGCAACATAACAATAGTAATCTACTTAATTACAAGTATATTATAGCTCTGTTCTATAAATAAAATGTATTCTGTTTTGTGTGTTACATTATGTAGAGTTCCTATTTTCTGTTTTTTATTACTCTTCCTGCACCTTACAAATTCCTGGCCTGTGGCAGCTTGTGCTGTGTAACATCCCTTTATTTTGTCGGCTTTGACACTACTGGCTTGCAGGAATCCTGGTTAGTATCACTTGAGCAAGAAGTGTTCTCTTGTGGCCCCCTGATTTTGTTACTATCAGGCTAGGCCTAGTACTGCTAACAATATGAAGGAGGGGCACACAAATTTTTTATTTTTAAACTAAAAAATAAATAAAAGAGCCCAGTGCTGCATGGATCTCACCTGTGCAGTACTATAAGAGCAATACAGTTCTGCGGTGGGATCATCCGTTTGAAAATGGGTTCAATTTCAAACGTCAAAAGGACCTTTTTAGTGAATACAGTAGTCCACTTCAGTCCGCCTCAGTCCGCTGCAGACCCCAGTGGTTTGAAAGCACAGGCAACACCACCACTTGCTGATAGTCTGGATTAAACTCATCACATATACAATGTCTTCCTGAGTTTGCTTTGAGATGTGATGTTACTGTTAGGTTGTTTTTTTTAACCTTGGCAATCTCCTACAAGTAAGAAACTCCCCTCATCACAGGTGTACAGGTCTGAGCCTAAAGCCTGCCATGTCTGTTCTGGGCCTCATCAAGGCATCAGTAGTTCTCCTATATTTCTCCTTTGATTTGCTTAATGTTTGACAATTTGCTAAAAACTTACTAATGTCATTTATATGTGCATACGAAAAATGTGGCACACAGGCTGCAGATTGAAAGCATTAGTAAATAAACTCCTTAGTGGTATATGATTAGCTCCCTAATCTACAATTGCTCATTTATATGTGACTAGCACATTGAATCGTTGACATATGTATTGGTAATCACTGTTCCCAAGTGACCATTATTTATTTTCAGTCAATATTTCACCACATAGACACTGAGAAATCCCATCAGTATGCCCCCATTTGCTCTGATAAATTCCCAGTTGCCAATACTCCTTATGGAATTCACTTTCATTTCCTCTGCGGGCTACATTTCATGTATTAGTTTGTTGGCACTTCATGCTCAGTTGTTGCCTTTCCATATAGTACTTGACACTGTAAGGTGATGCCATGCACTTGTTCATTTATTTCTGATTCCTTCTCCTCCTTCTTTCTGGGTAGAAATATCCTGGATAACAGCTTTATATATTTGCCTGTTTGGTTTGTACTACACTGATAAGTGGGATACAATCTCAGGGGCTGATTCAGCTGCGCTGCTGATCGCAGATTCCCGATGGTTAGGAATCTGTGCATGGTCCGGACCCGTACTGCGCATGGGCAGTACGGGTCTATGTGACTGCATGCAGTTTGGCAGCAGACTGTCAGTGATTGACAGTCTGCTGCCATTTCTGGGCGGGGAGGGGGTGGCAACTGCCTCTGTTTCCTCAACACGGAGGCGTGTCGCTGCCATTCGGGAGAAGAGAAGAGGCCAGGATCTCCATCGGCTGACATAGATCTCCTGTCCTCTTTTCCTGACCTGCGATGGCCGGCCTGCGTGAACCCATGGTCATTCAGCTGGCCGAGGTTGGCCATTGACGCAGCTCAGATCATTAATGCATGCAGTAGGCATGACGCTTCCTTCTGCATAAACATAACAGCAAGGAGGGAACTGCAAAGCTGCTTGTGCGCGGCTTTGCAATTCCGTCCTGTGCTGAATCAGGTCCTCAGCATCATCATCTGCAGATGTGGTGACGCCTCCGCCAGAGGGTTTATAACTACATGTTCTAGTGGCCTGTGATCTATTTAAACCACATTTCTGGTATCATACATGTAATTATAGAACGTTTCACATCCCACTAATATACCCAACACTTGTTTCTCATTATGGGGAAGATGTATCAAGTTTTTGAATGAGATAAAGTGGAGAGAGATAAAGTGGCAACCAACAAACTCATTTTACAGGCTGTGTTTGAAAAATGACAGTTAGGAGCTGATGGTTTGGTACTTTATCTCTCTCCACTTTATCTCTTTCCAAGGTTTGATACATCTCCCCCTATGTGCATAATTAATGTATGCTGATTTAATGGTACATCACACAGGCTTTGGAACTGCCCTTTTAGTGGTCTTAGAAATATTTGTGATGCATTTGCTTACATTCCATAATCTTTATTATTTATTTATTGTTCTGTTTGCTTGGATATGAGTTATTTGACAGTCTTAAAAGCTTTTGAGAGCATTAGGAATCCAGATCTATTCTGTGTCCTGTTTGAGTAAGGTTCTCAAAGAGTTGTGGCTTGTGTTTAACCCCTTACATAATTTAGTCAAGCAGTTGAACAGTCTCTAGTATATTTCCAGTTTCTTGACAAGGACTTCTCCATGACTGGATACTTATTCTCATATTTCGCTAGTTTTATACTCTCTCATTTTATTATATAACCAAAATCTGACACCTTAGGTATAGCTAATACATTTTGACAGAATTAGGTTTCAGTTCTTTTTATTTACAGCGGTGCCTACAGCTTTGCATAGTCTTCCACCCTTGTTTTCCCATACACTAGGACAGTGGTTCTCAAACTCGGTCCTCAGGACCCCACACAGGTTATATTTTCCAGGTCACCTAGCATGTGCACAAGTGTAGCTAATTATTTCTCTTGTGAATCTGTGAGGAGACATGGAAAACCTGCACTGTTTGGCAGGGCTGTAACTAGGGTAGTGCGACCAGTGCCATGGCACAGGGCACCGCAGGGCAGGGGGCGCTGTTTGGGCCTGTCACTTTTCCTGTTTATTATCATTCTCACTTGTAGCTTCCTCTTCTTCTATCCCCAGCATCTCATGGCCTCCCCTATCTCTTCCCAGGCTCTTCCCCATGAGGCCATTGCTCTTTTTCATGTGCACTATCTTATGTCCCTACTTAAAAAATGGGGGGGGCGCCAATGCTATCTCACCAAAAACTCTAGTTATTGCTCTGCTATATGGGGTCCTGAGGACTGAGTTTGAGAACCTGTGCACTAGGATGTATTGATTACATCTATTATTTCATAAAGCTGGTGTGGTATGTGTGTAAATCTCTACCTCCCACAGCCCAGGTTAGAAAAGTGCTCAGTTACTACTGATGTCATCCATCAATAGTTGCCTGTATCCAGAGTAAGCATATACAACACTGCAGCACTGTTCTCCTGCCAGTTTGCATGAGATGTCAGTCAGTATTGCTAGTGTATAATGCTACCTCATTATAATCTAATATTGGTCTCTTGGGTCGCTGCAGGTACTCTGCATAGTATTTGATTCATTTTCCACTACAGACATTTAATGCATGCACTTGGATGCATCTGTAACCTTTTGAATTATTCCACTAGAAGAGCTACATGAGATGTTCATATTGTGCACAAATACCAAGTTTAACAAGAGGACCACAATCTACCCTTGGGGAAGTCGGCAGGATCTGGGAGTCTGGTCTATTCTAGGAGAGCACCCCGAAATCCTGGAGTCTCCTGCACATTCAGAGTAGGAATATATGGCTATTAGTGCTCAGAGGATTGGTTCTCGAAATAGGTCCTCAGGACCCCCCGCAGTTCACATTTCCCAGACCACCTGCTGTACTAGATGGACTGTAACATTTTAAAGCTCGAAATGCAAAAGACAAACTGTTTGGGGTACCGACGACCGAGTTTGAGAACACTGGTTTACAGTATAGTGCTATAGAAATGTAGCCCTGCCATTTAGTTTGTCCTGGAAGTAATGCAATCATACATAAGCATATTTAGGGTGTAATTACAGGTAACTGAATTCATCCCAGCAAGCCAAGAACAGAAAAAATAGAAAAAGGATGCGAAAAAAAGAGAAAGTTTAAGAACTGCAGCACCACTTATGACCAGAATGTACAACCCTCCCATTAAAACAATGGATAGCCATCATAAAGTGTCCATCACACATTGGAGTTGTTGCCGCCATCACAACATGTATACATTGCAAGTTAACCATTCTATGGTTTAATCATCGATGGTATGCTCGTGCACATGCATATTGGACAGCAGAAAGGAGCTCTCTAAGTACACAGAGTTTCTCCTTCCTGGTATACACAGCAGGAGTGGCGCCAGGAACCATCGGAAAGAAGTATGTGATAGTGGCAACCATCCCGATCTTAGCAATGAATGGAAAAAGCATCTCTACCAGACCAGAAACATTGAAGGTTGCCAACCATTGGTTCCCAATTGCCATCCCTAATTCATACCTATTACATGTATACCACAGTGTAGTTTGTGTACTTTAATGAAGGATTTATACCATACACCATGTGCTATGTTCATTTGGAATGAATATTTGAATACGTACATTGGGCCTCATTCAGAGTTGTACTGTATTTGCATTGCTACCGCATCTTTGGACTCAGCAGCGATGCAAAATATGCTAATGCCGCAGGAGGCATCTGAAGGCATTGCAGATACTAGTGCTGCGTCCGAAGATGGAGCATCGGATCACCATCGGACAGCCATCTGAGTAAGCCTAAGCTTACTGAGAATGGCTGCCTGAACTCCTATGCCTGGGCTAGGAAATCAGTGTCGGAAGACGCAGACCCTGGCCTTTACATATACAAAACGGGGGTGGCAAACTCCCATTTGATAAAACGACCACCGTTACCGCCCTCGCCCCCAAACGGCCACAGCATGTCAATTATACTCACAACCTAAAGTGCTGCTCTTTCCATTCTAAACAGTCTTATTTCAAATCCTTACTTTTCCAGGTCCTCCAATCCTCATTGTCTCATTCGTCACTTTCAACTCCCTCTTCTGCCCACTCCCTCATCTTCTCCCCTCTTCACTCGTGGCCCTTGACTATGCCACTCACTTCACATCTAAAATGTAAACAATATTTGAGGACATCACATCCCACCAGACCCTTAGCACCCCATCCCATTTTTCCCACCCTTCCTCTCCCCATTCCCCCCATGCACTTTACCAACATGAACTACTTTCTCCTCAGTATCTGGAGATGAAGTCATGGCGCTAACCCGGTCTTCCCCCCTATCCACCCTCCCCCTTGGCCCTATCCCCTCTCGCCTCCTCCACTCTATCTCTCCTGCTGCCTGTTCCCATCTTGCCCATCTTTTCAATCTCTCTCTCTCATTGGACTCTGGACCTCATTCAGAGCCGGACGCTATTTGCGGACGCTCGTTCATAAAAAGGGGCTGGCTATTTAAATTAAGCGCTCGCTCTTTGCGGTCTGTTGACGCCTCTATGTCTGAACGA
This sequence comes from Taudactylus pleione, assembly GCA_031769625.1. Lineage (NCBI taxonomy): Eukaryota > Metazoa > Chordata > Amphibia > Anura > Myobatrachidae > Taudactylus > Taudactylus pleione. The sequence continues at coordinate 29,507,949 of JAUIMM010000052.1, forward strand.
GCGAACAAAACATGCGCTCGCTATTTAGGAAAAAACGCCCCCTGGCCGCTCGCATCATACGTCATCTCCGCTATATATTAGATTAATCGAGTACATCGAAAGGCGTCTGAACTGCTCGCAGTGCTTGTGGTTGGATTTTCCTACCGCAATCATGCGAGCAGTTCAGGCTAAAAAACAAACAAGTGACATGGTCGATGACGCTGCTTTGTTAATGATGCACACCCTTAAAACGCCCGTTTTGACCGTTTGGCACGCCTGCGTTCAGATCTCCACTCCCCGTTTTCAAGCACCTTCCCCTGTTACCACCCACAAACGCCTCACACTGTCACTCAAATTAGCAGGCATTCGCTATTTTGCGAGCACACGATTTCTGACCGCACTGACTGGTTCGCGCATGCGTACTAAAACACATACGCATGCGCAGTTGTGCGAACATCGCTCGGAACGAACGAGCGGCCGCTTACGAGCGGCTCTGAATCAGGCCCACTGTCCCCTCAGTCTCCTCTCATGACTCCACTCCCCCCACTTCCTCTGCCAGTAGGTATCCCGCAAGGTTTTGTTCTTGGACCTCTCCTATTCTCCTTCTATACATCCTCTTTAGGTTAGCTAATCAGCTCTTTTGGCCTCCAATATCATCTCTATGCTGATGACCTCAGATCTACCTCTCTTCCCATGACCTTTCACCCTCTCTCCTCACTCGTTATTGTCTATCTGCTATTACCACTTGGATATCCCAGCACTTTCTTAAACTTAACATGTCCAAGACTGAGATGATAATCTTCCGACCCTCGCGGAAACCCTCACCTCCCAAAATGTCTTTATCTATTGACACCACCACCATCTCTTCTATCCTGCAAAGTCACTGTCTTGGAGTCCTTCTTGACTCCTCCCTCTCCTTCAAACCACACATCCAGCACCTCTCACAGTCCTGCTGTTTCCAACTAAAAAATATTGCCAGGATTAGACCCTCTCTCACTCTGGAGGCAACTAAGACCCTCATCCACTCACTGATCATCTCCAGACTGGAGTACTGCAACCTCCCCTAAGCTGGCCTCCCTGACTCTCACCTGTCCCTGCTACAATCTGTCCTTAATGCTTCTGTCCAGCTCATCTTTCTCTCTAAATGCAGTACAACTGCCTCCCCTCTCCTACAAGCCCTTCCCTTCAGAACTAATTTCAAACTTCTCAGACTAACTTACAAAGCCTCACCCAATCCTCTCCTTTTTACACTGACCTCATCTCCCTTCACACTCCCGCCCACCCACTTCGCTCCACCCATGAAGGCCGCCTCTCCTCACAGCTGATTACTTCCTGCCACTCTCGCCTCCAAGATTTTGCCCATGCTGCTCCTCACCTCTGGAACCCTCTTCCTATCAATCTCTCTACAAAACTTGAAACAAGCTCTTAAGACCGACTTCTTCATCGAAGTCTTCCAGCTGTCATCCTAACTCACTGTCCCATGCTCTTTGCTCACTCTCTCTCTACACTTGTTCACCCCTGTCTACCCCCTCTTTTAGACTGCAAGCTCTCCTAAGTAGGGCCATCTTCCCTCATATGCTGTTCCTTCCCTTGCTTCTACCACCATATCCTAACCTCTGCCTACAATTACACCCATCAATGTCCATGTTCTGCAGTGTTCTGTATTGTATGTCACTTTTGTCACTGTTTTTTTTTTTTGCTCTTACTGTTTCAGTTTTTGTACTGTGTAAGGTGCTGTGGACCTCTTGTGGCACCATATAAATAAAGAAACATAATAATGCTGTGGCTTAGGGGGGCACTGATTGGCACATGCGCAGGATTGCATCGATCGGCCACCGTCGGGTTTGTGTACAGCTCTGAATCAGGCCCATCATACGTATACCATGCATGCAAGAAAAATGTGACATAAAGGGTAGAATCAGGTGAATGAAGCTGTAGTGTAGGTAGGTTCCTCCAACACACATAACGTAATGTCATAATTCATATCACTCAAGGCATATATGTTTTAAAATAACAGATGATTCAACTATATTTATCTTATTCCATTTATATTTGATATTGGTTTCATTGATATTTTTTTACATGTAATGCTTTTTGTTGCAGCCACAGTCTATTAGATTGTGTGGGAATGCTATGGTATCTTCTGGAACCTGTGATATCAATAACACTTCTGAACAAAAAAATATTTTATCAGATATCCCATCTCATTCTTACTTCTCCTAAACCACTGGAAAAAAAGATCAGCCTGAGACATGTCCAGACATTTACACAGAAACGAAAAAGTATTTTAACTTCTATTTTCTAGACAAAAAATTTCAGCAGATATAAAATATTTGTAAAAATGATCTGGACAAGCCTCTTGCCTTTTCTCCGCTCAGACACAATTGCAGTGTGAAAGCATATCATAAGCATTACCCTGTCATGGTTAGTTGAACAAGCAAAACTAATGTGCCTTTGCAATATCGATTGTACCGTCAGAAGAAAAGCAGACAATCACAAAGGAGAGCCTTGGTTTTAATGTTAATGCTGTTTCTATGCAAGTAATCAAACATATATTTTAAGGTGAACAAAAAAGAAAATGGAGGAATAAAAACCTATCGAGAATCAATGGAATAGTTTCATATTTTACGTTCCAGTGCCTTTATGAACTGGTTCAGACGCACCATGACATATCAGCATGCAACAGCTGTCACTCAAACTCCCTTTGGACAAATTGATAGAGAAGTGATAGCGCCAAATAGCCTATCCAGGACCAAAGAGAAACACAATCCAAATCTAGTACAATAATACATTTATTTGTGGTAAAAAAAGAGGACAAATGTCTAAATAAGCAATTATCTCAAAATGACTAAAATGATCCTGTACTTATATAATATATAGTGCAATATCATATTAAAAAAAAACATTTTCAAAGTACTAATATATTCAATGGTTACAATAATATATTGTAGGTAACTGCGGTCACCTCTTCTACATGTAGAATAATGAACAGATAAATTCAATAATAAGAATATATACAAACAATATGAACAACAGAAAAAAATTAATAAAAACAAATACAAAAATTAAAAAAACAGGTTTGATGTATGTGCAGTATTCGTTGTATATTCCACAAAATCGTGAGAGTAAAAGTCTCTGATTAACTCTATAATCTCCCTTGTTCTCTATATGCAGTAAGAGATACCAAGTAGCAGCTCGTGTCAATATTGCATAATAATCACACAGAGTAACCAATCTGGGTTAATTCCTGTTACTCTAATGAGAAGTTCTTGGCTCTTATCGGGCACCTGTTTCAATGCAAATTTCCATATTATATGGTAGCAAAGTTGTAGGGAAAACCGCAATCCTCTAGTTGTAAACTAGCACATCTAATGGTCCAAAAAAGCCGGACCTCGTAATTGCCATGACATCATACATGCCTACCCTCCCGGTTTTCGCGGGAGGCTCCCGATTTTTTGGGAAACCCCCTGCACCCCCGAAAGGGTAGGCAATTCTCCCGCATTCTGCCCACTTCCTAGTGAAGTGGGCAGAATTAGGAGAATACCCGCGGCAATCGCGGGTCTCCGTGAAAGGGGTGGGGCTTAAGCTGTGATTCGGCATGAATCACAGCATTTGGCCCCGCCCCCTATGTAAATTGTGCCCAATCGTGGCAATTTTACAGCGAGGGGGCGGGGCTTAATGACGCGAATCGTCAAGCCCCGCCCCCGTCGGCCCCCTGCTGCTTCTCTTACCCGAGCTTCTCCCGGGAAGAGAATATTAAAGGTAGGCAACCCTGCGTGACATCCGGCTAACAATATGCGTGTCAGGAGAGCCGTTGCATGTATAGATGTCTGCTCACCTGATGTAAATACTTCTTAGCGGATGCTGGGCTCCGTTGTTACCCCCTATGTCAGCCGACTCTTGTGACTTAAAAGTCCGCCGGTCACCATCTCACCACAAGGGGATGACTGGTGCCGCTCGTGAAGCCAACCTCTCGTCCAGCGAGATGCGGCTAGCAGCGTGTGACCAGCTGACCGTTCCACAGTCCCGGACTCCAAGTGATATCCGGGAGGAGGGTAACAGGAAGGCAGACGGATGGAAATCCGTGTCCAGGAGCTGGTGTCTGCAGGTATGAATGTCAGAATAGTGGTTGCAGTTATATTCAACACAGCGTAGGGAGCTTCCTTACAACATCAGAGGTGTAAAATGGAAACAGGGACCTTCTGAAGAAATTCTCACAGAGAAAGAAACGCGTTAAGGGTGTCCCTACTTCCAGACATCCCCATGCAAAGCAAACCTGGCAAATAGTTCTTCCAGTGGGGTCTACTGTTTTCGCTATAGAAATTGCTTATCTCATTTTAATAAACAGACCCCCAAAACCAGAAATGTCACATCAACTTGCAACCTCCTGTCACTCAGTACTGGCCACTAATATAATAATAATAATAATAATAATAATAATAATAATAATAATACTGATTTATAAGAAACAAACTGGGAAGGCTATTTGACAAGTAACTGTTTACATCTACTTGGCAAGGAAAACTACATCCAGGTCTTCCTTGTATTACCCTGTTCTGCAGGATTGCCAACTCTTGAAAATGTTATTTACCGTATAAATAATTTCATTACTGAGAACATTGTAATGGAATTTTATATTCCTACCATTAATAGATTTCTGGGACTTATAATTGGCCCTAGGTTCATGGCACCTTCCGTTTGTTTTTGGAACATAGTTGGGTAGTCAGCTCCCAGTCTCTGGCAAGATACAAGATATAGATTCCACTGTCTCTTACTAACTGTTGTACTTAGCTTCTAACCATCAGCTTCTGTCCGTCCCTTTCATCAACAGTCTATTATAGTCCACAGAGCCACCATTAGCTGGATGTTATTTGTGTAGTACCTATGCTAGGACTCTAGATTGAAATCTCCAGCCACGTTCCTCTGGCATTCAAATCACTGTCTTTTGTCTTGTCCATTCTCCCTTTGATTTGTTCACACAAAATCCATTGGCACCTGCCTACATGCTTTAAATGTCATTGCTCAATATTTATCAAAATGTACTTAACACAGTGGGACAAGAGAAACAACAAAAACTACCAGACAACCTGGAGGCTTACTGTGATTTCTTAGGAAATAGAATACTAGACCATGACCCTCCATCAATTACTGGCCCGCTAAACGTTACCCAGAAAAATAACCTTATGATTATAGAAAGTAACAGTAGCTAAGTCTCTTGATATTCAGTTTGTAGAAATGGTATATTTTATAATGCTATTCAAACTGCTGCAGGATGTCTTTATTCTCATTGAGATGTTGAAGTGCCTGCTGCACCATTGCATTCTGCATATTTAAGACAATTCATACAGATGAAATGAAATAGCTACTGAAAATCCAGACAGGAAACGGCAGAAAATGTCTTTGTCAATCATTCTGGCTGGGATGAGATGTTCTAGTGTGAATACATCGCCTCCATACGGAGCAGTAAATATATACAGCATGTGGCTGCTTATTACTTTCTGCTCTAAGCAGTGGAATACATTTCAACAATAGACAATAACAATATTTAAATACATATACAGCTGACAATTGTATTAAAGGTACAAATAAGGTCTGTGAAACACTGTAAATGGTTGTCATCTTATTGGTTTGTTCTTTAATCAAAGAGTCAGATTCACTGAAGACTTACACCAGGTGAGAAAAAGACCACATAGTAATTCTTGACCTATAATTTAAATTTTAATTATTGTACCTTGACAAAGAAAATAAGATTAGCACTAGCCACTTCAAGCTTCGGGTAAATATCACCAGCACAATCCAAAAGTAACAGCTGCACTGCCAGAGGAGAGTAATCAAACGCCTGATCAACCCCAAATACACAAAAATGTTCTAATATTACAGCAACTGCCATGACATTTTTATATTATTCACTGCAGTAGCCATTTAATAATATATTGTTTTCTATAGGACACTGAATATTACAAATACTGAATGTGTTAGATGTGAATCATGTAGAAATGTTATTTGCATGAACTAGTTAATATTGCTTCTATTGTTTTTGCATTCTACAATCATTTTTATGCTGTTACTTTCTTTACTAATTGATCTAGTTGCTCTCTAAACACTTACCTCACATATACTGTAACCGACCACACTCCCCACATTTACTAGTGTTCCAACAGCCTGATTAAAAAGGGGACCTTTTGAATTTTGTTGCTTTATCCTGTATATGCATTTTTTATTTGTATCTCATTGTTTAATTACCTACTTGATCTATTTGTGGTGTTTCCCAAGGCCTAATAGATTTATTATATTGTATATTTAATTGTAGTACTAGCACAACAAATAATAGTAAATATATTAACTGAAATTCATACAACTATATTAATTTTGATTTGGTGTATCAGAATTAGAGGCGAGCAACATTTTCATGAGAGTTCCGCTAAATATTTGGATTGTAAGACATTTGGCCATTTGTTAACCTTAAGGTGCATATACACGTAAAGCTTTTCTGTCCAACCATCCAATTAGTTGATTGGTTGGAAAGAAAATCTGGTAACGTATGTGAGTAACTGATGATCAGCAATTTGCTCCTAAATACCAGAAACAGATGAAAATGGTCATCAGAAAAGTTTGTTAAATGTTTGATCTAAACAATTTCTTCAAACAACAGTTTTTGTCCTTTTTCTGGCGTTTGGGAGCAAATTGCTGATTGTCATTTGCTTTCATACGTTACCAGATTTTCATTCCAACCAATCAACTAGTTGGATGGTTGGACAGAAAATCTTTACGTGTGTATGCACCTTTACTTACAGATCAGAGGAGAGACAGTTCTGTTATAGCTGTAACTTCAGCAAGCTATGTTCTTGAAACATGCCATCATTCAATATAGTTCAAATACAGATTAAGTATTTAATTACTAAACTAGTCAATATATTTTCTCATCTTGTCTTGGTTATACATACAGCACAAATCTATTAGTTAAACTATGTTAACTTATGTATTAATGCTTGGTATTAACACATGGGTATCCAATTAAATACGTCCTAGTCATTGGATGGCTCCTATATAGTGAGATTTTTCCACTGACTCTATTCTTCGGAAGATGGTGCCGTCTAAGCACTGAAACGCATCATGGCCTTTACTACTTACTATTTCAATCTAAACAGATACTGCAGGCTTAATCTGGACCTCTGTAGCTTTAGTGCAAGGTGGAAAATTGAAGTATATATAGAGAAAGGCGTATTCATCATGGGAGCATTAATTTAAGCAACTTATCTCAACAATTAAAAAGACAGTAGGGATCTATTGCCTTCTGATAAGTATTTCTAACACTCCTAATTAAATAAGCTCTATTTTGAAATTACTCATTACCGTTGGACATTATAGTCATAAACATTGTGCATTTTCCATCTAATTAGCCAATTTGTTCCAAATATTGCTGATATTGTACCTTGCATAATAAATATATGTGAATTAATATTTATTATATGGCATTTGATTACTATTAAGCTGATGCTAACTTGAGTGTTCTGCATTACAACATGTTTTAAGTGATTGGAACATTAGGGATCACAGCCAATTTTCTGTTCTTTTGTATATTGTGTTAGAGCTGTCATGTCTGCAAGCAATGTCCTTGAAAAAACAACCTATCTATTCAATCCTTCAAAAAAGAAAGCACAAACAAGAATGTGTTTCACAAAGTAATGCAGCGTATAGACTACCTGACCATGATCGACTGAACGATAACGATATCATTATCGTTCAGTCGTTCATTGTACTGTGCAGTGCCCACACTGAACGATATGTCATTCAGTGCAGGCACCCTCCCTCATCCCTGAACATGGTCAACCTGACGATATCATCAGGCTGACCGTCATGTTCGCGTGATGAGCGATGTCGAAAATGACTAGCGGGAGCGCGCATCGCTGGTCGTTTACGACATTTTACTGGACGATCTATGAATGATTAATGAGCGATTGAACGATAACGCTGTCGTTATCGTTCAATCGCTCATTTTAATCACCTAGTGGATATGCACCTTATGGCATGTACCTCCAATCTTAAAACAAAAGCCAAGTTATCTGTTCCATGACACATGCTAAACAGTGAGTTACATCATAGAAATACCATAAACAGGTTATTTTCAGCAGTATCAATGGGATTGTTGATTTACATTTTTTCCACTGTAATTGGTACAAATTTACGATATGCTTTGTGATTAGTAGTGCTCTTTATTAGTAAGGCTGATTTGTATAACTATTCATATAATCAGGGTATATTTTCCACAGTGTTTTTAAAATACATTACAGCAGCTATAACAAAAGTTTTCACCCCAATGGAAATTTTAGTTTTTCATTTAATTAAATGTCTTATTATTAATTACATTGTACGCGTGGTGATGATGTGGTAATGGATCAGGATAGCTTTCCATTGCTTCCCCAGTTGTTATGCCCAAGGCTGACAGGCATTCTCCCCTGTTCCAGCAGCCCAGCATACAACTGCAAAGCACTTTTATTGCTGGCGCACAAAATCCTATCTCATTATAGGTGATCTTACACAGGCACACAGCCCAGTCCAGAAGATGTGGCACACACTTTAGAGTAGGCAAACGTTGAAAATGGTTCTCACTCCCCACCAGATGGTATGGCACTTTCAATATGCTCGATTATGCTGCTCCACGAGCAACTGTAAGTCATCAAGAACTGAGTCGTGGACACATTCCAGCTGCTGAATGAGACTTGCTGACATTAATTACTGGACTCTCAGTATGATCAAGCAGGTTAACTGGACATTCTCAAAATCACAGCAGTTTTGAATTGTGTAATGAATGTTCAGTGTTACTATACACACTCCAATATAGATTTCATTTTTAGAGTCCAGTTAAAATGATCAAACATCTTTAGTTGAATGGAAATGTACTGCAGCAGAATATTTTGCCCTATGATGCACAGTCTAAATAAAGTACATTTTAAATTAACAGAGCAAGGCAATTGGCAAACTAGGGTCGGGGATAATATTGAGAAATACTATATTCTTCACATCAAATGGCGTAACAGAAAAGTGCGAATGTAGGAGCAATGAAGAAAAGTGCGAATGCAGGAACTATGTGTTTAAGTTGATAAGAAGAAAAGGTTATATGGGGAAGTGGCAGAAACTGGCAGAATAAAGAAATTGTGATAGTTCGATCTATAGGAAGTTAAATATTATGTACCATTTGACACAACTATACACTATTCACAAATATACAGTATAATGGCACATCACACTGCAATACCAAGTGTACAGGAACCTGTTGTGTCCAATTATCAACAGATCCAGTCACTCATCAGTCATTCATTCCTAAACGTTCACAGTGGCAACTGGATTAGGTAGTATATTGAAGCCGGATAAAGTCTTTAAATGGAGGCAGATCTCATCCAAGGTGAATGAAGAATATTTGAGTTTCAGAAATGTAGATGCGGACAGAAAGCTACCCAAGTACTAACATATCCCCATTGGGCATGAACCTGCGATTTGTAGATGGAGTACATCATGATGGTATACATACAAATTATGATACAAAACAAAATGGCACATGTCCTGATCCTGCGGAGCTCTGGATAACACCTTGCCAGATATGTAAGAATAGATAAGAGATCAGATATTCTGTTGTGACTCAACAGCATGTCTGGATGAATACTGCAACTCAGCCAGGAAGCCACAAGTCCCCAGGTATCTCCTTCATCTACCTTTTTATACTGATGCTTTGCAAATGAGGAATGTGACAATCTCGAAGTCCAGCACCATCCTATTGTGTAGTAGTAACTTGAATGCCACATGCTCCCACTTGGCAGCTTGGTCAGGCTCATGGACTGGAACAGCAAGACCAGAATCAGATGCACATGTCTAAGCTGAGGAATCAGTCGGAACCGTCCATTTTACCCAGCTTCTTGACCATACGCACCAATATTAAACCATAAGCTCTGCAATTCATCTGCAAAGTCATCCACCGCTGTTTAATCTTGCACTGCACAGGCTAGATGGAGTTGTGCATACAAGCCCTCTTCTGGGGTTGAGTGCGCGGTCCCAGCGCTCACAATGCCGACAGCAGAAACCTGACGGTGGAAATTCCAACGCATTCAGCGAACTGCCAACTACATCCCCTCTCCTAGCCTGAGGGCCTGCAGCAGTGAGTGATAAAGGCCAGGGCTCCTTCATCCTTCTCACACTTTATGTACCTTTCTCATTGCTTTTTGGAGGCTACCATCAACCTAACAGTAATCGTCATTTAAAGTGTAATATTTTATCGCTGCTTATCACACTAATAAAAAATTACATATTGCTGCAATTTAACATTACTGTATTGATATGGTGGTTGAGTAATATTCAGGGCAATTAGAGTTATCTTTACTGATAATATTACGTGCCATTTACAAAAGATTATCCTTATATCTAGGTGTGTTTTTCTGTTACTGTTATATATCCAACTGTGGAACACTGTCAGACTGAGTGTCTTGCTAGTAGATGAAGCCAATTTATATCGCTTCCCATTTTAACACTACCCTCACTAGCTTATCTGGTGTTTTCTCAGTACAAGGGGTAAATTTACTAAAGTGAGAATTTTTAGAAGTGAGTTTTAAAAGAGATGCTGCCCATAGCAACCAATCAGATTCTACTTAACATTTAACTAGCACCTTCTAGAAGATAATAGCTAGATTCTGATTGGTTACTATGGGCAACATCTCTTCTAAAACTCACTTCAAAAAACTCTCACTTTAGTAAATTTACCCCCAATAGTCATATGTGCCAACAGTCCCATTCTTGGTTGGAAAAAATTCTGGGGATGAAATAAGAGAAAGCTACAAGTGAGAATGATAATAAACAGAAAATTGACAGGCCTGAACAGCGCCACTTGTCCTGTGGTGCCCTGTGCCATGGCACAGGTCGCACTACCCTAGTTACGGCCCTGAACATGACCCCTTCCACCAGGTACACAATACTCTGCTCCTGGATTTCCCACCTAAGTATAATTGCAGTCACCTGTGCTGTCTTAGGTAATTGATGAGACAGGCGTTTCAACACAAGTGGCTGCAATCATAAATTAAGAAGGAATTCCAAGAGCAGAGCAATTTGTATCGGGTGGAACAGGTCATGTTGGAGGGTCTGAAAATAGTGACACTGCCTGCAGAAAAAAGGTACATGTACTTGCCCAAAATGGTTCTGGCAGATCTGGGCATTATTTGGTCAGATTGGTGGTGTTACCTATTTTACCCAAAATTTCCAATATGCCTACCCTCCAACATGACCCGTTCCACCTGTGCTGAACTGGGTAACTGATGAGACAGGCGTTTCAACACAGGTGGCTGCAAGCATAAATTAAGTGGGAGGTCCAGGAGCAGAGAAATTTGTATCGGGTGGAGCGGGTCACGTTAGAGGGTCAGTATATGGCTGAAAGGTTTCAAAAGTGTTGAGAGCCTATTTTATAAGACACCCCACACTGTAACATCAGTTGTGGCTTGTATTTTAAAACGAGGTAGAATTATATTCAATAAATGAAAACAATTTTAGACCCTAACATGCATACAAAAATTGAGACAGACAATGGCTTGATTCAGAGCCGGACGCTCTGTCCAGAGCGCTCGCTCTGAATCAGAGCGCACCTCCATTAAAATGGAGCGTCCTCCAGGACGCTCGTATAGCTGTGGGTCACCACCCACAGCATATACGAGCGTGCAAAAAGATGGTCGCGATGGTCTTGACCATCGCGATCATCGGAACTGCGAGTGAAAGCCTGCGGTTGGGTTTCCCAACCGCAAGGCCAGGAGTGATTTTGGCTCTATCAGAGCCAAAATCACTCCCACTGACATCACTAGTGATGTCAGTGGGGCCGGCTTCAGACGGTAGGCGTTCCCTTGGGAATGCCTCCGTCTGGCAGGCACGCCCCTGGCACGCCCACCAAAGGGGGCGTGCTGTCAATCACCATCGACAGCACGCCCCCTTTGGTGTGACACTCCGAGCGAAGGAAAGTCCTTCGCTCGCCGGGTCTCGCGCATGCGCACGACGGAGCTCCCTCCATCGTGCGCATGCGCAGTGGGGAACATCGACCCACTTGCGAGCGTACTGCCGCTCACGAGTGGGTCTGAATGACCCCCAATGTTTGTCTATGACATTAAGACCAGAATTTAGCTATGTGCCCACCTAGAGTACACCCACTTTACCGTTTCCGAAGTTCTCACTGAAATGTGCAACCATTTGTGAGATTTTGAGTCAAGATTGCAACGTATGTGGCGATAAAATTAACATGTCACTTCAAAGTAGGGGTGTGCACCGGCCACTTTTCGTGTTTTGTGTTTTGGTTTTGGATCTGGATCTTTCTTCGTGTTTTGGATCTGGATTCGTTTTGCCAAAACCACCCTTCCGTGTTTTGGGTTCTGGGTTTTGTGTTTTGGATCTGTATTTTTTTGAAAAAAAGCATAAAAACAGCTAAAATCACAGAATTTGTAGGGTTTTCTGCTCCTATGCTATTATTAACCTCAATAACCTTAATTTCCACTCATTTCCAGTCTATTCTGAACACCTCACAATAGTGTTTTTATGTCCAAAAGGTTGCACCGAGGTAGCTGGATGACTATGCTAAGCGACACGAGTGGGCGGCACAAACACGTGACCCATCTAGGCGTGAAACTGCAGTGGCAGACAGAATGGCAGTTTGAAAAACTAGGCTCCAAACTGTACATAATGCAAAGAAAAAAAAGAGGTGCAAGATGGAATTGTCCTTGGGCCCTGCCACCCACCCTTATGTTGTATAAACAGGACATGCACACTAACAAACCAATCATTTCAGCGCCAGGGTCTGCCACACAACTGTGGCTGAAATGATTGGTTCGTTTGGGCCCTCACAAAACAAGCTGGCAATTAATCTGTCCCTGCACAAACTGGCTCTACGGAGGCAAGATGTCATCCTCATCCTCCTCATCCACCGATTCCTCACCCTCTTCAGTGTGTACATCCTCATCCTCACAGAGTATTAATTTGTCCCCGCTGGAACCACAGGTCCCTCTGTACGTTCTGGAGGCTGGTCTGCCTGGAAGAGTTGATAATTCATTTTATGAACATCATCTTCTCCACATTTTGTGGAAGCAACCTCCTACGCCTTTCGCTGACAAGGTTCCCCGCTGCACTAAACACTCTTTCGGAGTACACACTGGAGGGGGGGCAACTCAGGTAAAATAGAGCCAGTTTGTACAGGGACCTCCAAATTGCTTCTTTTTCCTGCCAGTACAGGTACGGACTGTCTGACATGCCTACTAGGATGCTGTCACCGATCTAATCCTTTAACAGACAGATGCACGCTTGTCGCTGCTGCTTTGAGGATGCAAGTGCGGCTACAGCCCACACATTTCACAAAGACAGAAAAAAAAAGAACAATATTTTTATTGTTTGTGTAGCACACTTTGAGGGTGTCACCACCCTTTAACAGACAGACGCACGCTTGTCGCTGCTGCTTTAAGGATGCAGGTGCGGCTACAGCCCACACATTTCACAAAGACAGAAAAAAAAAGAACAATATTTTTATTATTTGTGTAGCACACTTTGAGGGTGTCACCACCCTTTAACAGACAGACGCACGCTTGTCGCTGCTGCTTTGAGGATGCAGGTGGAATCTAGACGGGATTTGGAACCGGGGACACACTACCTCCATCAATTGTCTAAATCCCACTGCACTAATGGCGGATACCGGACGCACGTCTAACACCAACATAGCAGTCAAGGCCTCAGTTATACGTTTTGCTTCAGGATGACTGCTGTCGTACTTCATCCTCATCGCTAGGGACTGTTGGAGGGTCAATTGTTTAGTAAAAGTAGTGATGTTCCTACTTCCTCTCTGGGAAGATGAACAACTCCCAGCAGCAGCAACAGCACTAGGAGGAAGTGGTTCTTGATCTTTCCCTATTTTATTTTTATCGGAGAAAGTTTGGTCCTCCATTTATGTTATATTGATATATACGTGCGGCTAAAGCGCACACAAACACAGAAAATATTTTTTTATTTTTGCTGGAGAGTAGTGCACTTTGTGGGTTACACCACCCTTTAAGAAATGAGCCAGCCGGCTCTTTACTTATGGGACACAGGCGCACGCTTCGCGCTGCTCCTTTGTTGATGCACGTGCAGCCACAGTGCACACAAGTCACAAACACAGAAAATATATATTTTTTTGGTTTGGACTGGAGTGTACTTTGGGGGTTACAGCACCCTTTAACGGTCAAGCCAGCCGGCCCTTTACTTATGACACAGGCGCACGCTTGGCACTACTTTGTTGATGCACGTGCGGCTACTGCGCACACAATTCACAAACACAGAAAATATATATTTTTTTGGTTTGGAGTGTACTTTGGGGGTTACAGCACCCTTTTACGGTCAAGCCAGCCGGCCCTTTACTTATGACACAGGCGCACACTTGGCACTACTTTGTTGATGCACGTGCGGCTACTGCGCACACAATTCACAAACACAGAAAATAATTTTTTTTTTGGTTTGGACTGGAGTGTACTTTCGGGGGTTACAGCACCCTTAACGGTCAAGCCAGCCGGCCCTTTACTTATGACACAGGCGCACGCTTGGCACTACTTTGTTGATGCACGTGCGGCTACTGCGCACACAATTCACAAACACAGAAAATAATTTTTTTTTTAGTTTGGACTGGAGTGTACTTTGGGGGTTACAGCACCCTTTAACGGTCAAGCCAGCCGGCCCTTTACTTATGACACAGGCGCACGCTTGGCACTACTTTGTTGATGCACGTGCGGCTACTGCGCACACAATTCACAAACACAGAAAATAATTTTTTTTTAGTTTGGACTGGAGTGTACTTTGGGGGTTACAGCACCCTTTAACGGTCAAGCCAGCCGGCCCTTTACTTATGACACAGGCGCACGCTTGGCACTACTTTGTTGATGCACGTGCGGCTACTGCGCACACAATTCACAAACACAGAAAATAATTTTTTTTTTAGTTTGGACTGGAGTGTACTTTGGGGGTTACAGCACCCTTTAACGGTCAAGCCAGCCGGCCCTTTACTTATGACACAGGCGCACGCTTGGCACTACTTTGTTGATGCACGTGCGGCTACTGCGCACACAATTCACAAACACAGAAAATATATTATTTTTTTAGCACCTGGGGGGAGCACCCCTGATGGACAGAGCACCCCCTGGACAACACTACAGCACCCCTTTAGGACTGGGACACTGCACAGGACTTTGGAGTGGACACAGCCCCTATGGAGAACTGACTGCACAATACAGTCCAGCCAGCCCCTATGGACTTTTGAAGTAGTGGACACAGCCCCTATTAACAACAGCAGCACAGCACAACACAGCCAGCCCCTATGGACTTTGAAGTAGTGGACAACAGCAGCACAGCGCAGCACAGCACAGCACAACACTACTCTGCACTACACTACACTACACTACACAGCCCAGCCAGCCCTAACTCCCACCCTCCCTCTTCACTGTCCACAGCCGAGTGAGAAAATGGCGCCGACGCGGGTACCTTATATAGGATCCAAAACCCGCGAGACTCGGAAGGCGGGATGATGACGTTTTGCCTCGATTTCAGATCCGAGTCAGGCGGGAAAAGTCGAGCCTGACTCGGATCGGACTCGGAACGGGGGGGCTCGGGGGGGTTCGGATTTCAGAAATCCGAACCCGCTCACCCCTACTTCAAAGTAATGCCTACCATTAATTTAGGACCAAATTCTTACTTTATAAAAATAAATGTCCATTCATGTCCTAAAGCTTTGGTTGTTGGAGCGTGCTTATGTGATTAAGTCATACGATTAATCGGACATTAGTATAGTAGTCTTTCATAGAACTCTGTTGCACAAATCTAATTACACTAGTATAAGTGAACATAAAAACATGTTTTGTCATATAAGGTATAAAAGATTGTACCCTTCAAAGTATAGCTAGGCTTCTAGTGCCTGATTCTGAGTCGGACGCAGTCGCTGCCATCCTTGCGTCTTTTGCCACAGTCGCGTCGGCTATGTTATGCTAATACTGCTACATTCCTGGTGTACATCCGAGTGTCCGAATGTGCAAGGACTGAGAAGCCCACTCACAGCGTCTGCTGTATTACTGTTTGATGCATCTTTAAACGCACCATCAGTCGCTGCATTGAAACCTGCACCAGCCGCCTGGTAGTTACGGTTTCTCAGTCTGAATATTGTTTTCTAAGAGAGCTGTTAAGTGTATCTATATGCAAATGCTTTCAGCGGCCCGCCTGCGATACTCCCATAAGACGCTACCTCTATATGCGTCAGATTAGCCACACACCACCACCCCATTACACTCGCCGGCCAGGACCGCCCAATATATTTCAGAGACTGGGCATCCAAATCTGCCCTTTGTCTGTGTACGAACACCATCGGGACGCATGTGTATGCGAAAAACATTGTTTCACTGCATCCGACATCACCACTGCGTCTGGCTCGGAATCAGGCCCCTAATCTCTGCTGTATCTGAGAATGTTTAAAAGAAAAAAATGGAGTATGTTCAAGCGCTAATTTGTTATTGGTTATATAATACGCACAGTAGATGTTAATAATGACCAGCAGCAAAAATGATCTCTATATGCTTGTGAACATAAGGAAAAGTACTCTTACACCCTGACCTGAATGATCAGCATCTATTAACAATGTTAATTTAGGATAATTTGTGCTATAAGTATCATGAAGTCTGATATGAGAAAAAAAGAATACTTGTATAGTACACAACAAATGTTTTATTTTTTAACAAATAAAGAGTGTATAAATTTGCATTCAATACAATCTAAAAAATAGATACAACCTGTTGTATTTATAAAACCATGGTATATATCTCTATACACACAATTATCTTAATCCTAAAAAGCTATATAAACCTGAGCTGATTGTAAAGAATAAAATCATTCTTTTTTTTTTCAAAATATTTTATTGGTAAACTGTATACATTAATAAAACATATATAATATATAATGCATCACAATCAAATGTATAAACAGATACATTTTGTATTTACCATAATACACATATATTTAACAAGTTGTCAGAAATAAATGGATTGAGAGAACCACACGTATCACTAATAAACATTATGGGTCAACCAAATTACCACTTTAGAAGGGTGAGCCTCCTGTTGAAACAACTTCTAGGTTGTACCAAGTAGTTAACCTCAACGCTTGGGGTAAATTATCTTTTGTCTCAGAAGGTAACGCACAAACATATGGTAACCATGTCTCGAAAAACTTTTTGACCTTTTTTTCCTTGTTAATTGACATTTCAAGCCAATCCATATGGAACAAATAGGAAATACGAGGTATTAACAAAGGTAACGTCAAAGTATCTGTGGATATCCACTGAGACAGGATTGTCTTCTTTCCTGCTGCTGCAATTTTAGCTAACAAAATTCGTTGACCCAGTGGTGGTTTAGGTAAGTTTTGATCAAGGTATATGTCCCATAGGGCCCATTCGGGAGAGATATTAATAGTTATACCTAAAACATCCTTAATATAAGTTTGAATTATAAGTCAAATTTTTTTAACTTCAGGACAATTCCACATACAGTGATAAAGATCTGCTTCTAAAGCCTGACATTTGAAACACTTAGAATCATTGGAGGCCCCCATCAAAAAGCGCAACCTGGGTGTGTAGTAAGCACGATGTAGCAGTTTATAATGCATTTCTGTGTAAGAAGCAGAAATAAGTATTTTATTTAGACGAATAAAAGCTTGAAGAACATCATTAAGTGGAATGTCAGGAAAATCAATCTTCCATTTAACAATACCAGACTGTAATTTTTCCAAATCTATAGAGATGGTTTAATTTGAGAATACAAATATGAGGTAGAGCAACATCTTCCTGAACTACTCAACACTCTATCTAATGTATGTGTCTTGTCAGAATCTGTTAGTTTGGAGAGAGTGTTAGTCACATAACTCCTATTTATCTGAGGAAATATTTCTTGTAATTTTTCATATGTAAGAATTTTAAGTGTCTGTCCATCCAAAACTTGATAAATCAGTCTCGGACCCCCTGAACCACAAAAACGCACTAAAGTATGATGTAAGGCAGAGAATCCTTGAGACCTTGTATTATGATATATGGGTAAAAAAATAGTGTTATATGTTGATATACCCATCTTGCGTCTAGATAGACGCCAGGCTGTACACGTAGTGGCTATCAACAAATTATTAGTAACCGAGAGAGGAAAATCTGTGGTCTCATATGTAATAGGCTAGAGAGTGTAATGTCAGGACAAAAGGCTTGTTCCAAGCCAGTATTAGCGAACTCTTCAGAATTCTGTAACCAATCAACTGCATAACGATAGTTTGCAGCTAGATTATAGCTTTTTATACAAGGAAGGTTAATACCTTCCAATTGTGTGGATTGACTTAATTTGAATAAGGATATTCTTGGTTTTTTATCCGCCCAAATAAACTTGCTCATAGCTTTATTCAATAACTTTAGATCTGAATCTTTTAAAAGTAAGGGTAACATTTGTATTGGGTATAGCAACCTAGGAAAAGAGATCATTTTTATCAAGTTGCATTTACCTATGTAAGATAGTGGTAAGTGTTTCCAGGCTTCAAAGTCAGCAATAATACGGGATATTACAGCAGGAAAATTAGCCATGTAGAGATCAGAGGGATTGACAGCTACAGGTTGAGTCTCCCATATCCGAAATGCTCGGGATCAGGAGCATTTCGGATTTTGGATTATTACGGTTTTCGGAATACCTGAGGGGGAGCACAGCGGGAGGCCTGGTGTGTGCTGCGGGTGGGTCCGGAAGGTGTCGCGCAGTTGCTGTGGATGTTGCGGTGGTCCGGCGGGTGGAGCAGGTGTCGTGAGGGGTCCGGCGAGTGAGGTGGAAGAGTCCGGCAAGTAAGGTGAAAGGGTGCAGCAGGTGCGGCAGGTGTCACGAGTGGACCGGCGGGTAACGCAGAATGGTCCGGCGGCTGCCACTGGGGGTCTCAGTGGGTGCTGCGGGGGGTGGCCTGGCATGTGGACCACGCCGCTATTCATTGGCCACTATACTAGTGACGTCATGACGTCAGATCACATCGTGACGTCACAGATGCCCTGAAATATTCCGGTTTTTGGAATATTTCGTTTTTTGGATTTTCGGATATGGGAGACTCAACCTGTATATGTAAACCTAAATAAGTCAAAGAGGTATTCGCCCATCTGAAAGGAAAAGAACCATTCCAGGCAGCCTGGGCACCATCGTGTAAGGCTAAAGCTTCTGTCTTACTTATTTATCACAAATCCTGACATAATTTCAAAATCATGTAGAAGTTGCATAAAACCTGGGAAAGCAGCTTGTGGATTAGCAAAATACAATAGCAAGTCATCAGCGTATGCTGACACTTTTAATATTTGACTTCCAATTCGAATCCCTTTCCATTCAGTCTGCAAATAAAAATGTCGGATAAGGGGATCCAACGGTAAATTAAAAAGTAGGGGAGATAAAGGGCACCCTTGTCTTGTACCGCGATATAATTGAAAGTTCTCCGTATTTAAACCATTAACGGTGAGAAATGCAGCGGGGGTATTGTATAGTGAATTAAAAAATCGTATAAAACTTGGACCAAAATTTTGAAAATGAAAGACGCGTAACAAATGTGGCCAGGACACACGGTCAAAAGCTTTATCAGCATCACGACTGACCAAAAGAGACGTATACGCTGAGTTTTTTAACGATTGCGTTATGGCTGCTATTACCTGACGAATGTTATGTACTGAAGATCTATTCTTTACAAAGCCAGATTGTGATGTATGGAGTAACTTGGGTAAAAGCATCTGTAATCTTTGTGCCATAATAGAGGATAATAACTTTAAATCCTGATTTAATAAAGATATGGGACGGTAAGACTGTACTAATGTTGAATCCTTGCCCGGCTTAGGTAACATTATTATACGGGTTTCATTAAAAGAAAATGGAGCCGCTGTGCCAGAGAGAATAGAATTAAACAATTTTAATAAATGAGGAGTAAGAGATGGAGATAATAATTTATAATATTCTGCACTAAGCCCATCAGAGCCCGGAGCTTTACCAATTGCTGAATGTCCAATAGCCGCCAAGATTTCTTGCTCAGAAATTAAATCAGTCAGTATCTCCTGCTCCTCCTCAGTTAATATAGGGGAACCTGCCGACTTTAAAAATTCCATACCTAAAATCTGGTTATCTGGTGGTGCAGTGTATATATTTCTAAAGTATTCCAAAAAGGAATTTGTTATGTCAGAAGTGGAGGTAAGAACATGAGATTCCGAGACAATTTTTGAAATGTTAACCTGAGGACGCTGATTTCTAACCACATTGGCCAACAGTTTCCCCGCCCTGTTTCCCCTCTTAAAGTAACGATGTTTCTGGTAATCTAAAGAACATTGGGCTTTTTCTGTACATAGTGTGTCATATAAAGTTTTAGTGTCAATATAAATCTGACGAGTTTCTGGGGTAATAAACCTTAATAAGTTTGTATAAGATGTAGAAAGAGCTGTACTAATATCTTGAAATTTTTGAGAGAGTTTCTTACGTTTTCCGGCAAAATAAGCTATGATCGAGCCACGCAAAACTGGCTTGGATGCTGCCCAAAATAAATTGATATCTTCAATATGTTGATTATTATCGTTGACATAATTCCCGTATTGTTGTTCCAAATATAGCTTGAAATCAGGGCAATTATATAAATAGGAGGGAAATCTCCAATTAAAGGAGGAAGGTTTTGGTGTAGGAAGGGATAAGGAGAACCATGTAGGAGCGTGGTCAGAGATAGCTATATTTTCTACTTTAGAATCATAAACTTTAGGAAGGAGATTTGTAGGAAGAAGCCAATAATCAATCCTGGAGGACGTGTGATGTGGGAGTGAGTAAAACGTATAATCGCGCTCCACGGGGTGTTGATACCTCCAGGGATCAGAGAGTTGGAGAGAAGATATAAGAAAATCTAACGACTTAGGTATAGCGCCCCTTCCCCCATCACCTGACCTGTCTAATAGTGGGTTGAGAGTAGTATTGAAATCCCCCCCTAAAATAATGGTCCCTTCGGCCCAATCCTGTATTTGAACATATAAATCTGTAAAAAAACACTGTTAGGACCAGTTGGTGCATATATGGTGACAATAGTATACAAAACCCCTTCTAACTGTATTTTAACAAATAGAAATCTACCCTCAGGGTCACACAATTTATCAAGTATAGTGTAGTTAAGGGACTTGCGTAGAAGAAGAACCACACCTCTTCGTTTGGATGTATATGAAGCTGCTATGTATTCATTCAACCAATTGCTCCTTAACGTATTTGGATCACCCTCCCTCCAGTGCGTTTCCTGAAGCACAGCCACATCTGGTTTGAGCCTCTGTAGGTGTTGTAATACCTTCCGCCGTTTGAGCGATGTGTTAAGACCCTCTACATTTCAAGTGAGGAATTTTATACGATCTTTATAATTAACAGGTGTATCCAAGGAATTGAAGTTATCAACCAATACCTTGTTTCATGAAGATACCAATTTGTTGAAATTCGTTAACATAGCATCCCATGTCCCAGCGAGTAGGGATGCCATTGTTATCATAAACGCGCGGTCTCTCAATCCCATCATCACTACATTTAACCAATCATATATACACCAAAATGACACAGTTCTACCATTTTGTGTTTTTCTTTGAACCCAAACATAAGGCCATTGTGGCCAATAATAACCAGTAACTATATTCCAAATAGGAAAGAAAAAAAAAATAAATTAAAAATCAAAACAAATAAAAAAAAAAACAATTTAGGGGAAATGACATAATGAGGCATATGTGAGCAATATAATACTTGCGATTTAAGCATTAACTCAATGTTCATCGACAGATGAGAGTACGTTAGATTCCGAAAGAGAAGTAACAAATGTCTTTGCCGGGGACACCGAATCAAAGAAATACTGTTTGCCATCATGTTGTACTCAGCTTAGCTGGGTAGAGGAGAGCAAATCTGATTCCAGCATCAAAAAGCGACTTGCATATCGGTGAAAATCCTCTTCGTTTCATTGCCACTTGATAATAAAAATCTTGAAAGAGAAGCAACCTGTCCCCCTTATAGGATAGATTTTGAGATTTACGATAAGCCTCCATCAGTCTGACTTTATCCATATAATTAAGGAACCTGAAGATGACAGGTCTAGGTCTGCGGCGATCTGATTGACGATCCGGACCAATTCTGTGTGCACGTTCGATCAGTATAGGGCCTGATGTAGAGCTGCAACCCAACTCCTGAGGAAGCCAGGTGGAAACTAAGTCCATAAGTTCCTGCTGTTTGACAGATTCAGGTAAGCCAATCAGACGTAAATTATTGCGGCGGTTGAGATTCTCCAAATCTTCCAGCTTTTCCTGCATAGTGACAATGGAAGCTTCCTGCGTTTCAATTACCGATTTGGCCGTAGTGAGATCGTCTTCAAGATTTGAAATACGCTGTTCTGCTTCATCAAACCGCACACTATGCTCGCAAAGCTGTGTTACAGCCGAATCTATCGCCTCTTTCAGACCCGACAACTTTTTATCAAGCAATGGTGAGAGAAGATCCGAGATTTCCTGTGCTTTGGCCACAGACGCAGCACTGAATTTGGAAGGATCAGACACGCCATCCATAATATCATCCCCAGCCGGGGAAGTAGGAGGACTAGAGGTGGTAGATGCTGTGGTTCTGGTCTCTCTGTTTCTAACACCTGGACCTCCCTTACCACCCTTCTGTATTTTGGTCACGTGTTTATCCATATATAAATCTCAGATAATGGACTTTGCTAGGAAAATTGATTATATTTAATATGCCAAAAAAAAACCTGAATAATCCTGACCAGCAGGGGGAGCTGATATAGATATAGTACCTTTGGAGATCCAGAAAAACTCTCAGATATGTCTCTGTATAGAAGTGTGTTGCAGGAACAGCAGCTACAGAGCCCTGCCAATCCCAAGATGGCGGCCGTGGGCTAATACACTGCACTGCCCACACTACAGCACTTATTTATCACCTGTGTCACAGGGGGCCAGTGAAATCAGAGAGGCAGGAAGGTAGGTGGCCCCTCCGATATTACACTTGAGGGGAAGAGGTGACAAGGGAGGCAGCTGCGCGATCCGTCCGGATCCAAAATGGTGGCTGCGATTAGTGGTGCTATGTACTGCACCTAAACTCCGGCGGTATGGTGACGGTGGGGAGCCGAGAATAGTCTCCACTTACCCACCGCTATCTCCAGTTGTCGTGCTGATGTCCGCGCGTCACTGCTCCCGGCGCTGTGGGTGTTTTATCCGCGCCAGTATGTGAAGGGAGCGAGAGCTCTCTAAAATGCGGCCATCTGCAAGGTCCGCCCACCGGAAGTCAATAAAATCATTCTTAATAGATGAATTCCTATTTGTAGCTTTATAGAGATATTGTCCTCTTTGTATCAATTAATGTTAATTGTCACCTAGTCTCTCACTTTTCACCTGTCATTCCACTGAAGATCCAAGATGTAATGTGTGGACAGGATAAATGGTTGCTTTCAATGAATGACATATAATGATCTTCCATTGTAATATTAAATTCTCCAATTATATGGGGTGCTCGATCCCTGATAAGTGGCACGGAATGAATGTCCGGATGCTTAAAGATGGTGATTCAAAGGGAGCCGTATTTGCATGCCTTGTTGTACGGACCTCCTCAAAAGTCCACAAATATATGGAGTTTGTAAATGTTTGTGCACAACGATGAAGTCGCGACTTTGCTCTCACCTGCCGTCCGGCAATGTAACTCCGCACACCAATCGCGTCTGACCGTCTCTGGTGCAGAGAAGCATCTTCATAACAGGATGCTGCCACCACCATGCGTCACTGTAGGAATGGTGTTTCCACTGTGATGTGCAGTGTTAGGTTTGTGTCATGAATAGCGCTTAGGATTGTGGCTGAAGAATTCACATGTCTTTGGGCAGTCAGGCTTTCATGTGAAAACACAATAACCAACAAAAAATCTAGGCACCAGCAGATATGTACGTGGATAACAGTCCCCTGCTGATAGCAATAGCTGCTCACCCACAGAGAGGTTTTGCCAACCCTCGCACAAACACTGTTAGAGAGAAAAAGTACATATATAGCAGGTGGTACTTCAGTACTTTATCGGTGCATTAAATAGTTTTAATAATTTTAATAAACTAATGATCATATAAAACCCCCGGGAGTGGGGTCACAAATATACAAAAAAATGTAATAACAAGTATACACATAAAATAATGTAATAACTAGTGGCAAGCATAAATATATAAGACGACTTCTGAGGAACTCACTGTCGCATAGAGCCTTTTGAAGTTCACTGGCACACTGCTTAGCACTGGCAATAAGTATCCTCTCGAGGACACGGAGGACTGAGCTCTAGTGGTCAAGCTTATTGTGGCTTTTTATACTTGGATTGCTGGCTTCCCCACGTGGTACCGTGTGTTATCTGTGGAGTGCAAACTGCTTGACTCCACTGGGAGACGTCCGTGGAGCACTATATCGTGTTGCCACAATCGGAGGAACTTTCCCTCTACAGACCTGAGAAAAATATGAGATATGGTAAGAACTTACCCTTGTTATCTCTATTTCTACGAAGTCCATAGGGTTCCACAGGATACCTTGGGGTATAGGTGTGACGTCAGTCGCAGGGCACCAAAGAGTTAAGCTTTCAGCCTCCCAGGATGCACTAGGTCCCCCTCCTATACCCCGCCCCCGGGCCAAGGCACCTCAGTTAGTTACCAAGCCATAGGCCGGAGGAGGAGAAGGAAGAGAGAGAACAAAGATCTGGACACATACAAGAATCACATTCTCACCAGAGGGAGACGGAAAACCGGTGACCAGAGCAAAGCCCATCTGCAGCACAGGTGCGACAGGGCGGGAGTCCTGTGGAACCCTATGGACTTCGTAGAAATAGAGATAACAAGGGTAAGTTCTTACCATATCTCATATTTTCTACTTCAGGGTCCATAGGGTATCCACAGGATACCTTGGGGATGTCCCAAAGCAGTATCCTTTAAGGGTGGGGACGCTCCTGTGCAGAAAGGAGAATCCGCCGCCCGAAGGAAGCATCCTGAGAGGCGAAGGTGTCAAACCTGTAATACCTCACGAAGGTATGGACAGAAGACCACGTAGCAGCCTTGCAGATCTGAACTGCCGAGGCACCACGTCGAGCTGCCCACGAAGGACCCACAGACCTAGTGGAATGAGCCTTCAGAGAAGGAGGGACCGGTAGGCCTTCATGAAGATAAGCTTCAGAAATAGCCATACGGATCCAGGCTGCCAAAGTTTGCTTTGAAGCAGGCCAACCCTTTTTACGGAAGCCAAAGAGGACAAACAAAGCGTCCGACTTCCTAAACGAAGAAGTGCGGTCAACATAAGTCCTTAAGGCCCGCACAACATCCAAAGAGGCCTCACCCACGGAAAGACCCGGTGAGTTAAAGGCCGGAACAACTATTTCCTCGTTAATATGAAACTGGGAAACAACTTTGGGAAGAAACTCGGGCCGAGTGCGGAGCACTGCCCTGTTCCCATAAAAAACCAAGAAAGGGGGTCTACAAGAAAGAGCCCCTAACTCAGAAACACGTCTGGCCGAAGCAGTGGCCAGAAGGAAAACAGTCTTAGCTGTTAGCCATTTAAGATCCACTGAGCCCAGTGGTTCAAACGGCGGTCCTTGGAGAGCCCTCAGGACCACAGCCAAATCCCAAGGCGCCACAGGTGGAACAAAGGGCGGCTGAATGCGGAGAATACCCTGCATAAAGGTGCGCACATCCGGGATTGTAGCAATCCTACGGTGAAACCAGACAGATAGGGCCGAAACCTGTACCTTCAAAGAAGCAAGGCGAAGCCCATGATCTAGTCCCGCTTGCAGGAAGGCGAGAATCCGAGACAGACGAAACTCCCGCGGTGCATAACCTCTCGGTCGACACCACTGGAAGAACGTATGCCACACGCGATGGTATATCCTCGCGGAAGACGGTTTCCGAGCTCGCAACATGGTACGCACCACAGAGCTGGAAAACCCCCGGGACCTCAGCATGGCCGTCTCAACAGCCACGCCGTCAAAGACAGCCGAGTCAGGTCCGGGTGAAGGCAAGGACCCTGAGACAGAAGGTCCGGTCGTAGCGGCAACCGCAGAGGAATGTCCACGGACAGACCCTGAAGGTCTGAGAACCAGTGCCGTCTGGGCCACGCGGGAGCTATCAACAGGAGCGTCCCTCCTTCCTGTTTGAATTTCCGGATTACCCGTGGAAGAAGGGAGACCGGAGGGAACAGGTATGCGAACCGGAACGTCCACCGGACGGACAGAGCATCCACCAGAGACGCCCCTTCGTCTCTTGTGCGAGACCCGTACACCGGCAACTTGTTGTTGTGCCGGGACGCCATGACGTCGATTTCTGGAAGACCCCACCTGTCCACCAGTAGTTGAAAAACGTCCGGGTGCAGGGACCATTCCCCCGGATGAACGTCCTGGTGACTTAGAAAGTCCGCCTCCCAATTGAGCACTCCCGGGATGAAGACCGCTGATATGGCCGGAAGATTGCGCTCCGCCCAAACCAGGATCCGAGAGACCTCTACGAGAGCCGCCCGACTGCGAGTTCCTCCTTGCCTGTTTATGTAGGCCACGGTGGTAGCGTTGTCCGACTGGACCTGCACCGGGCGACCCTGGAGAAACCGCTGTGCCTGCTGGAGAGCATTGAAGACCGCACGGAGTTCCAAGATATTTATTGGAAGCTCCGCTTCTGTCGGCGTCCACCTGCCCTGGAACAAGTGTGGACCCGAAACTGCTCCCCAGCCCCGAAGACTGGCGTCCGTTGTCAACAGGACCCAATTTGGAACCCAGAACGGACGTCCCTTGTTGAGGTGGGTCGTCTGTAACCACCACGTAAGGGACAGGCGAACCTCCTGGGTGAGCACAATCGTCTGGGACTTCAGAGACTGAGTCAGCCCGTTCCACTTGGACAGGATCAGGTGCTGCAGAGGTCTGGAGTGAAACTGGGCGTATTCCACCATGTCGAACACCGACACCATGGAGCCCAGTAACCTCATCGCCGAGTGTAAGGACACCCGGCGGCTGTGCAGACAACTGCGCACCCTTGACTGTAAAGCAGAGATCTTGTCCTCCGTCACGAAGATCCTTTGCTGTCCCGAGTCCAATAAGGCTCCAAGATGCAGAATCCTCCGAGACGGGATTAGAGTGGACTTCTGCCAGTTGATTAGCCAGCCGTGCCGTTGCAGCAGTGCAATGGTCAGGTCCAAGTGGCGTAACAGGAGCTCTGGAGATCCTGCCACCAATAACAGGTCGTCCAAATACGGCAACATGCGGACTCCCTGCAGCCGCAGAGAAGCCGCCATGACCGCCATCACCTTGGTGAAAACACGTGGTGCTGTTGCCAGGCCAAAAGGTAACGCCCGAAACTGGAAGTGGTCGCTGCTGATTGCAAACCTGAGGAACTGTTGATGGCGCCAAAGAATAGGGACATGCAGGTAAGCGTCCTGTATGTCCAATGACACCAAGTAGTCCCCAGGTTCCAGCGCCAGAATGATGGACCGTAGGGTCTCCATCCGAAACTTCGGGACCCGCAAAGACTTGTTGAGTGCTTTGAGGTTGAGAATCGGACGATATGACCCATTGGGTTTCTGTACCAAAAATAGATTTGAATAGAAACCCTGGCCCCTCTGGGAGAATGGAACCGCCACTATAACTCCAGCCTGGAGCATAGTGTGCAATACCTTCCGCAGCTCCGTAGCCTTGTTCCGGTCTGATGGGAGACCCGTGGTGAAGAAGCGAGCCGGGGGTCTGTGCCGGAAGGAGAGGGCGTATCCGTGGGAAACCACCTCCAGAACCCAAGTGTCTGTCGTAGTGGTCGACCAACACTGGGCGAACTGTAGCAGGCGGCCTCCCACCCTGGGATCCCCCAAAGGGAGGCCCGGACCGTCAGGCCGCAGGCTTGTCATCTGGCTTGGGGGCCGGACGTCTGGTACTCCATGCCTGCTTCCGGGGCTTGACCGATTTCTTAGGGCCAGCCTGTCGAGGAAACGACTGTGGTTTGGGCCTGCCCTGGGCCCTAGATGACCGAAAGGACGATGGTCCCGAACCAGAAGGAGCAGCGGCCGACGGGAGACAGGCAGATTTGGCTGCCGCCAGCGTGGCCACAATCTTATCCAGATCCGGACCGAAGAGAACTTCTCCGGTAAACGGCAACGCTTCCAGACCTTTCTTGGAATCTGCGTCCGCCTTCAAGGATCGCAGCCACAAGGTGCGACGAGCAGCTACCGCTGCTGAAGAAATTCTAGACACCAGAGTACTAATGTCTAGAGCCGCCTCGTTGATGTAGGTGGCCGAATCACGGAGATTGCCAATCAACTCCGCCTGATCGGCCGGACAGTCGGATTCAAAAGAAGCCTCTAATGAATCCGCCCAGCGCTCCATCGCTCTGGCAACCCAGCAAATGGCCATAGCCGGCCGTGCTGCCCCCCCTGCAAGGGAATAAGCGGACTTCAGGCAGATTTCTACCTTGCGGTCCATAGCATCCTTAAGGGAGGACATGGATGGCATCGGCAATGTGGCACTACGGACAAGACGGGTCACGTGAGAATCCACCTGTGGAGGGGATTCCCACTTCGCAAAATAATTATCCGCGAACGGATAAGCCACCGCCAGGCGTCTCTGCGGCTGGTATCTTTTGCCAGGTTGTTTCCACGCCTCCTCTAAATGGTCCACCAACTGACCCGAAAGAGGAAAGACTGTGGCATCGCCCTTCACATCTTTGAAAAAGGCATACTTAGATTTAGCCGCTGGGGGAACTTCGTCCTCAATCACCAAGGCTGTGCGGACCGCCCGAATAAGTCCAGGAATATATACTTTGGACTTAGCATCAGCGTCCTTAGTATGGAGAGGTTCCTGATCGTAAGGATCTAGAATCTCCCCATCATCAGACGTCCCTTCGTCATCCTCATAAGGAGCGGACAGAGACGTCACCGGCCTTTTATGAGACCGCATCACAGACTCCCCTTGCAACACATCCGACAAGTGCTGTACAGAACTCGTCAGGGAGTTAACCCACGCTGGCTCCTGAGAACCCGGGAGCGGGGAAATAGGGAGACTGTGGGGTACCACCAATTGTCGTGGGAACCCCTGCATGGGTGACGACACCACAGACTGCTGGGACAAACCCATCGGAGTAAACGCGGGCTGCGGAGCTAACTGGCCCACTAAAGCTGTTAACGCCTGAGCGAAACAAGCCCAGGGCGGCTCCTGTACCGGTGCTGTAACCGTAATAGGCCGCGCCATGGACAAACACTGCCGGCAAAGGCCCTCCGCGCTACCCTCCCCCTCCGCTAACGGTACTTTGCACGTGGTACACTGTAGCCGGAGGGGAAAATCACTTTCAGACATGATGGCACCACGTATGTGACCTCTCTCACCAATTAAGTATTAAATAGGCGAGAGACCACCCTGCAGCACCGCACCGCAAGGGCTTTAGCAGAAAGAACAGGGACAGTAATAAAGCTGACAGTTTAGAGAAGAAAAGATTACAGGCAGCAGCGCTAGCACAGTCACATACAATGCAGAAAAATAACAATTCCTGCACTAACAGCGCTGATCACTCAACTACACAGACACAGGGCCTGGTAGGACACAGCGCTGCATACACAGACCTGACCACAGCGGAGGAGAGGTATGCGGGGGGACCCAGACCACGATGCTTCCGTCCAGCGCTTCCAGCAGCGTTCACCATGCGTTCTGGAGAAGATGGCCGCCGAGGAGCAGAGAGGAGGCTGGCCTGGGGGAGGAGCGCTGACACAGGACCAGTCGGCAGCATGCAGAGAGGGCTGTGTGCAGCGGGGGAGGCGCCGGCTGTGAGACAGGGAAGGCGCGCTCCCCTGGCATGCATTTAACCCCTGGGACGCCGCAGCGCTACCGCTCTGCTGCGGTCCGCTGTCCCAGGGGGTAGTGGAAGCGCAGGTTGGTCGCCTGGCTCCACGCTGCAGCCAGTCCCCAGGGAGCCCCCTGCCTGGGGACTTAGGACCATGTGATCAGCGGGGACCCACCGCGGGACCCCGCTGCTTACCTCTGTCCCCCTTGAATCCGGCCATGGTCCGGAGCATCTGGGGTCACCGCTAGCTGTGACCCCAGACGCCCACCAGCATCCCCGGATCAGTACCGGCGTTCTGGTACCGGCGGGGTGTAGGGAAGACAGCATGGACGTCAGGACTGACTGTCCATGCTGTTCATCCAGTTGTGCAGCCACAGCTGCATGAAGAATAAGCTTCAGGGGCTCTTCTAGCCCCCACTCCAACAGGTGCACCCGACTCCGGCCGGGCACCAAACTAAACTGAGGTGCCTTGGCCCGGGGGCGGGGTATAGGAGGGGGACCTAGTGCATCCTGGGAGGCTGAAAGCTTAACTCTTTGGTGCCCTGCGACTGACGTCACACCTATACCCCAAGGTATCCTGTGGATACCCTATGGACCCTGAAGTAGAAATACCCTACTGTTGTGTATGATAAGCGCCACCTGCTATATATATATTCTTTTTCTCCTTAAAGGCTTTCATGTGAGTTTGTTTCTTCTCACCACCCCCCAATACAACCCAGTGTTATGAAACATGTGCACTATTGTGCATTTCATTCATAGGAACACAATCATGCTGCTACTTTAGACAATAATCTAAAATAATGGGTTCAGAATGGTAAGGACCTGAAAAAAATAAACTGATTCCTGAAATGAATGGAGAACTGTCTGGAACACACATCTCATGTATGTAAATTAAATAAAAATATATTTATGCATCGTACAGGTGGAAGCAATCAAAGGTAATTTCACTCTCTTATTTCAGGTTCTTGACTGTTTAAACGATTGCTTATCTGAATATGTTACATAAAGAGAAAAGATGATTTTAATAGGCCTGTCATTTTTAATATTTAAATTAAGTTGAAATGCTCCACATCATTATAAAAAAACACCTGGGTATACCAGATGGCTGTGTAAAATGAATCACCCATATAAAACCACAATATCCACCGTTTTTGCTTGAAAAAAATATCACATTTCATTTCAGTAGCCGTTTTTAGGATTGTAGTTTATCTTTAAGAGTACCGTAGGCGCTTCCCAAACCTGTATCCTCATCAAAATATTCATCAAACAAAATATGACTCCTTTTCCCTCAAGTATCAAAAAAATCATCTGTTCCTAAAAGTTCTATCGAGTTGCACTATAACTTTGTGGTTAGGGAGTTCTCCCACACACTAATAACTTGGTTGAAGCAAAGCACAAGGAAATGAGGTCTGTAAGTGGATATCCTCTTTACTTGTTGTCTCTGTACATATCTTACGTTATAGCTTGTTGTGGTTCAACACAGATCATCCTCCAGGATTTTATGTTGGCTTCAGTGTCTAAAAAGTAGCCACATAATTACATCGTAAATCCCAGGAGATTTCTGAGTCAACCCGGCAACAGAAACAGTGTTTTTAGGCAAAATACATACATCACAAGGGGAAGCAATCGGGAAGCCGACTGCCTATATACCGGCAGCCGGCTTCCCGACTGTCTTATCCTGGCAAGGGTGAAATGCCGGGCGTCTAGATGTAGACGCACGAATTTCCCCGACGCCGGGAGTGATGGCGGGCGCCGCGAGCTGACAGCTGCGGGGGGAGGGTTAGGCTTAGGGCTCCCGGGGGGGACTTAGGGTCAGGCACCCCCCCGGGAGGGTTAGGGTTAGGCTAATGGGAGGGAGGGTTAGGGTTAGGCACCCCCGGGGGGGACTTAGGGTTAGGCACCCCCCCGGGGGACTTAGGTTTAGGCAGCGGGGAAGGGGGTGGTTAGGGTTAGGCACTTAGAGGGGGGATTAGGGTTAGGCACTTGAGGTGGAAGTTAGGGTTAGGCATGCGGCCGGCGGTATATCATACCCATTCCATCACAAGGCACTATATAACACATACCTCCCAGGATTTTTAGTGGGGGGGGGGTGGAGCAAGTATTTGTTCACCATGTGGCGGTGTATCATGGGGCATGGCCACATGTTTCAGGAGGCATGACTAAACGGCATTAGGGTGTGATCAGTTATGGTTATGGCCAGGGTGTGAGGGAAGAGGATGATCAGCAAATGATCAACCATTCCACAGATCAGTCTGCAGCATAGGGTGCCAGGGCTTGCGTGGGCACCAACCCTCTCTATTGGGGCATATCCTGAGCAAACAAGGACAACTTTGAGATGCACCCAGTTCCTCATAGTACTCTCAGCATTGTGACACTGCAGCATTGGCAGATGTCAGTGTAGAGCAGCTGGAAGGGAGCAGTCACCAGAACTGTACAGAAGATGCAGGGCACATAGGATGAAGTTTCCCCAAAATGTAACAATGACACTGCAGAAGATATCTCTGATATCTGACATGGTCCCTCCATTTCCAACTGCAAAAGCAGCCCTCTATTGTTATATGGAGGCTGCAATGGAAGTCGGATTTACCTACTCCGGAATGTGAAGCCTGGCTACCGGCAGCTAATGGGATTTAAAGATGGTGTTAGCCCATAGTAGCCCTCTCTGACGGCCCCACTGATGCATGCGCCGGGCGACGGCTGCCCATGCGCAGTATGTGCACCACTGCCAAATCCGGAAGCAAAGTGATAGAAGTAGCTATCACATTGCTTGTAGGCATTAGCTGGGACAGAGAATTTTTGGAAGCTCTGTCCCTTCGCCCCAACCTTGGTAAATGTAAGCAGTTATTTTCATGACCTCATTGCGAGCTGGTGCGAAATATTCTTTCTACAACTGTATTTTATATGTGGTTGTTGATAATTTAATTACATTAGTACTAGTTGATTGATGGATGATCAGAGATAGATGGATTTGCACAGCCGCTTGTATGCTGCACTGCAAATCCGTCAATCTCTTAATCAAGCCTTTAGTTTGTTTTACAGCATGCATTGTATAATTTTTATAATATTAATAATAATAATACAGGGGCTGGCTGGGAGCTGAGACAGCAACTTCTACAGGCCAAGTTGACAGTCTATGTATATCCGGAATGGGTATGAAGTCCATATCCTAACGCCGGCAGCCCGAAGTGAGAAGATCCCAAAAGGCTAGGTACAGTCAGGTGCATAAATATTGGGACATTGACAGAATTTTCATATTTTGGCCTCTATTCACCACCACAATGGCTTTGAAATGAAACAAACAAGATGTGCTTTAACTGCAGACTTTCAGATTTAATTTGAGGGTAATTACATCCAAATCAGGTGAACGGTGTAGGAATTACAACGGTTTCTATATGTGCCTCCCACTTTTTAAGGGGCCAAAAGTAATGGGACTATCAACTCAAAAACTATTTCATGGACAGGTGTGGGCTATTCCCTCGTTATTTCATTATCAATTAAGCAGGTAAAAGGTCTGGAGTTGATACTAGGTGTGGCATTTGCATTTGGAATCAGTTGCTGTCGACTCTCAATATGAGATCCAATCAGTTGGCACTATCAGTGAAGCAAACCATCATTAGGCTGAAAAATAAAAACAAAGCGATCAGAGAGATAGCAAAAACATTAGGTGTGGCCAAATCAACTGTTTGGAACATTCTTAAAAAGAAAGAATGCACCGGAGAGCTCAGCAACACCAAAAGACCCAGAAGACCACGGAAAACAACTGTGGTGGATGACAGAAGATTTATTTCCCTGGTGAAGAAAAACCCCTTCACAACAGTTGGCCAAATCAAGAACACTCTCCAGAAGGTGTATATGTGTCAAAGTCAACAATCAAGAGAAGACTTCACAAGAGTGAATATAGAGGGTTCACCACAAGATGGAAACCATTGGTGAGCCACAAAAACAGGAAGACCAGATTAGAGTTTGCCAAACAACATCTAAAAAAGCCATTACAGTTCTGGAACAACTATGAGACAAAGACCAACTTGTACCAGAGTGATGGGAAGAGAAGAGTATGGAGAAGGAAAGGAACTGCTCATGATCCAAAACATACCACCTCATCAGTGAAGCATGGTGGTGGTAGGGTCATGGCGTGGGAATGTATGGCTGCCAATGCAACTGGTTCCCTTGTATTTATTGATGATGTGACTGCTAACAAAAGCAGCAGAATGAATTCTGAAGTGTTTCGGACAATATTATATGCTCATATTCAGTCAAATGCTTCAGAACTTATTGGACGGCGCTTCACAATGCAGATGGACAATGACCCGAAGCATACTGCAAAAGCAACCAAAGAGTTTTTTAAGGCTAAAAAGTGGAATGTTATGCAATGGCCAAGTCAATCCCCTGACCTGAATCCGATTGAGCATGCATTTCACTTGATGAAGACAAAACTGAAGGGAAAATCCCCCAAGAACAAGCAGGATCTGAAGGCATTTGCATTAAAAGCCTGGAAGAGCATCACCAGGGATGAAACCCAGCGTCTGGTGATGTCTATGCTTTCCAGACTTCAGGCTGTAATTGCCTGTAAAGGATTTGCAACAAAGTATTAAAAAGTGAAAGTTAGATTTAGGATTGTTTAGTTTGTCCCATTACTTTTGGCCCCTTAAAAAGTGGGAGGCACATATAGAAACCGTTGTAATTCCTACACCGTTCACCTGATTTGGATGTAATTACCCTCAAATTAAATCTGAAAGTCTGCAGTTAAAGCACATCTTGTTTGTTTCATTTCAAAGCCATTGTGGTGGTGAATAGAGGTCAAAATATGAAATTCTGTCAATGTCCCAATATTTATGCACCTGACTGTAAGTACCCTATCCCCCCCTAACCCTCCCTTAGTGGTGCCTAACCCTAACCTCCCCCTCCCCTAGTGTCAAGCCCTAACCTCCTCCCGGGGGTTCCTAACCCTAACCCCCCCCTTACCGCACCGTAAATCTAACCCTCCTAAGGGGGTGCCTAACCCTAACCTCCCCCTGGGGTGCCTAACCCTCCCCCCTAGAGGTGCCTAACCCTAACCTCCCCACCCAAACCTAACCCCGCTATGCTCCCTGAACCTAAACCTCCCCCCCACGGCTAACGCCAAGGGCACCCCGGACTTACCTCATTCGGGCTGGCATCCTTCAGCGTTCCGTCATCAGGGTTAAGATAGGCGTCAGTATTTCGATGCCTATCTTAAGTGCCTTGTCGGGATTCCGATGTCGGTATTGAGACTGTCGGTCGCATAACTACATCCCGTATATCCCCCGTGTGACTGTCTAATGTTTGGGGTGGGCCTATGTCTCAGGCCTCTTTAAATGGGCTCAGCAGCAGCAGATAGCTGTCTCATGTCCTCCTCCTCTGATCCCAAAGGAGTTGTGTGCCCCAACTGCTGTTAGACAGGGAGCATGAGCTTCAGCTCTTCTGCCCGGATTGGCTGCGGTGTGTCAGGAAAAGGTGGCTGCCAGCGCTCACTGCCTCGCCATATAAGCAGAGCCTAGAGAGACCCCAGGACCTGGGAGGACCGTTTTCCACAGAGGTGGGAACTTCAGAACCTACTCCAGCTAGAGGGGTAGGGGGGCTACACAGTGCGGTGCAGTCCAGTTTTCTGGGGGGAGAAAAAATACTGATGTTGTGAATGGCAATCAGCAGCAATGCCAGTGTGGTGCGCTGCGCAGGGCAGGCACAACTGCCCTCCCGGTCAGCTCCATCTCCATCTCTCCTCACTGACTGATACTGGGAGGAGGCGTGGCCGTGATCCGGGAATGTCCCAGCAGGCTAGGTACGGCTCCTCCCGGCATCAGTCAGTGAGGAGTGATGGAGCTGGCCGGGAGAGGACACTGCTGAAGGAGGATACAATCACGTAGCCGAGGTAAGTTGCAGGGAGGAGAGGTGGAGGATGGTGCAGAAGAGGGGGGGACCTCTTCTGCACCTAGGAGGGCCCGAAATTTTTTTACTATGGAACCCCCCAGGTCTAGTTACGCCCCTAGCTCGTTATATAATAGATTATCATACTAAATAATAGTACTAAAATAATATTACAATCTGTATTACAGGACAATTATAATACATTAATGTGCACAAGTGATTTGTCCACAAACTGTACTGTTAGAATTCAATATAATTAGTGTTACAGCATATTACTTTTAGATTACATTGCATAGTATATTACAAAGAATTACTTATCATTCCACTATCAAGGTTCGTTGTAGTGCTACAATATTTTGCTGTACTCGTTATATTCATATTTATAGTCCTGAGGACAGAGGCCCTGATTAAGAGCCGGACGCTCTTTGTGAGTGGTCGCTCTGAATCTGGGTGGCCTGTTTTTTTTTTCAATCCGGCCTCCTGACCACCCACAGCTTTTGCGAGCGGCCAGGTGATGGTCGCGATGGTCGCGACCATCGGGCTTGCGACGAGAACCTTGTGGTAGGGTCTCGTTCCCGCAAGCCCCAGTGAGCTTCCTGCTCTAATAGTGCAGGAAGCTCACTACTGACATCACGAGGCGTTCCCTTCAGGAACGCCTCAGTTTGGCCAGCCACCCCTCCTCCTCGCCTACAAAACGGGGCAAACTGCCGATCAACATTGACAGCCGCCCCGTTTTGTTGCGAGCCCCAGAGCGAGTGATTTCTCGCTAACTCCGGGGCTCGCGCGCACTGCCCGGCCATCGACTCGCTTGCGAGTGCATAGCGATTGCGAGCGTGTCTGAATCAGGCCCAGAGTACATAGAAGGAGATTTTCCCAGGTCTGCGAGCTGTGGTGCACATTTTCTGGTGAACCATTAATGAATAACAAAAAGTGTTCCAAAGGGAACAAGTGACAGCTATTGGAACACTTATTCAGGAACAGGTGTTTTAGTTGGCGGGTAGTCGTGGAGTTTTCTGTGTACAATTACTGCAGTATTACTGTAAATCAGTTCAATAATTTGTAGTGTATTATCATGATGGGAGTCTTGTTTGGAACTATTGGTGCTCAAATTATGCAGAGAATGCCTACTATAGATTATATTTTGCTATTGTATGTATATATGTATTAAATGGGTTGAAAAAATGTATCACAAGGGTCTGTAATGAGACTTCCAGCCAGATTATCTAGATGTGTTAAAGTGAGCTTGAAAAGCAAAGATTAATAGGGGTATTCAATATGGGTGCGATAACATCGTTTTTTGCGTTAATATTGTACTTTTTAACTTTCTTGCGTTAATATCACTGGTTTTAGTTTTACACCGTATTCAATTTCAAAGACTTATCGCAGTTTTGAAAAGTCTTTGATAAAAAACGGTGATAACTTTTCACCATTGAATAGGTGTCGAAAAAAAGTGCACAATTGGGGTTTAGGGGTGCAGGCTTAAAAAAAATAGCCTGCACCACTGAGATTGACATTTAAAAAAGTACTGTGTCTCGAAAAAAGTTTTTTTAAAAAATAGGGACACCCCAAAAAATGTATTTAAAAATTGGGGTGCAAAAAAAAAAAAATGGGAAAAAATTGTTAAACAATAGGGAAATAGGTTCAGGGCTATTCTGCAAGTATGCAGTAGATGTTTTCTAGAATAGAATTATAGCGGCAGGTGCACAAATGCAAACATTTTAAAAACTGACTTTAGGGACTTAAAAATATGCTAGTACCCATTTTCATGTACCCCAAATTTGATGGGACCACTTAAAAAAAGAAAAAAATAACCTAAGTGCTCTTCTGCATCACTTCTTCAATGTCGTGAAAAAAACACCTGCTGCAGCTATTTAAATCCCCGACTTTCAATTAAATGCTAAAACGGGGGTACCCATAGTGTTCCCCCATGTTTTTACAACTTTAGGGGGGTCTTACAATTATTTTAAGGAAAAATTCGTAACTTTACGCAAATCCAACTTCGGAGTTTCCCGTTTTCGTTAATTTTATTTTGAATACGGGGATAAGCGGGAGCACGCACCATACCTTTACGCAGAAAAAAACTCCGATATGAAACGTTAACTTCGCCAGGGAAGTTAACCTTTCATATTGAATACCCCTCCATGACTATTAGACTATTAATTAATATTAAATATAATATTAATACTTTACTTCACAGTAAAAAAGGGGGACATAATAGAAAATTATCAAAATGAATATTGATATTATTTACTATGTTAATTTTGAAATTAAATGTATGTTTTTAACACATGACTTTTTTGGCAGCTATTGGTTATGGTTATAGCGGCAAGTGGACAGAATATTTTGCAAATAAATCCCAGTGAATCGCTAACGACGTCTATGTATACAGATGGCCAATAGTAATGTAAAACTACACGTTATCAGATTTGTACACACATGTACTGTAATATTTATTGAAACTCGTATGATAAATATTTAAATTATGTTAATAAATATTCTGATATTAAGTATATGTGGAATTTAAACTATTTACTAAAAAGTTGTGTGTCCTGTACAGAGAATGTTACTTAAATTGGCAGTACAAGCATTCCGGGTAAGGTTCAATACTGTTGAAACTGTAGCAATATACAAGGCGTTCTTAGGGTGGTAATGCCTAGTTTTCACCGGCGAAAACTTTTCGGACCCATCGCACAAATTTGCGGTTTATCGCATGTATGCGCACTCCCGTTTATCGTGCAATCCAATTACAAAACCGGCGACAACACATTTGCACAATAATTCTTGCAGGGATGACAGGCAAAAAGTACAGGTGAAAATAGGGAAATCAGTCAGTACCCCCCAAAAAAAGGTAAACTAATATTGGATAACAGTATAGAAGTCTTTTATTGGCCATAATCAAAGGGTTTTGAGTTCTTAAATAGTGTCAAATGGCTGTTATATGCATTTTTCTATAAGAGTAAAAAAAGATAGAAATACATTTTTTTTGGTCAAAGGTAATAGTCTAGTTAAATTAGGGGTACATAAAATGGGGGCAAGTATATTTTTGAGTCATTTTAGGGCACTTTTAAAAAATAAGCCATTAAAAAAATATGTTGTCTAATTAGTCATAAAGGGGGTTGTCCCAAGGGTTCTTCACCAAGTCTCGACATTTTAGACCAAAAATTGGGATTTTGCACAACTTGTGAAAAGTAATTTGCGATAATTGCTATGGAAGATTTCAGACTGCGACTAATGGACAGCACGATAACCATTTTTGGAGAAATGTTTTCACATGTGAAAACTTTTAGCCAAAAAACAGGTTATGGCGGCTAATTGGATACCGCCCAAATCAGGAAAGAAGGGTAGACTAGACCGGCTTTAGATTTCATTTTAAAGCATGTACTCTATTCTATACACCATGCTGTCAATTGCTTCAGGAAGAAGGCTGCAAAAATGGATACTTTTCGAATGAATAGGTATCATAAAATACCCGTGAGAGAACCTGTGGCATTTTCTGGTATTGTGAGGATCAGGTAAAGAAACCATGCAGGTGAGCTTGAAAAACAAAGCATCTTTTTGCACTAATCATCAATGTGTTTTCCCCTAACGTGACTGAACAGTCGCAGAATGACATTGCAGAAGTTTACTGAAATGATTCACGAAAATGCATATATATGGAAAATTAGTTTTGAACTGTACTTGCAGGAGACTAGCGATAGAAATTGTTGAAAATGTGTCTGCAAGACAAATCCAACAGTGTTTTGCCAAGAAATATAATGAAAACTGACTGTGAACTATTTGAAAGACATATTAGAAATTGGAATTGAAATCTGGACAAGTCTGTTATTATCAATATTTGTAATAATACATGAAAATTCAGGACCACACTATTACAGAGAGCAGAAACGCTTCAAGAGACCAATAATAAAATGAAATAATGAGGACAATTAGACCAGTGATGGATAATGTGGTCTTAGAGCAGCAGGCAGCCCACTACGCCTTCACCTGCGACCACTAACTTCTTCCTACTATGTTGTCATATTTGTTTGTTTAATGCATATTACAGATAGGTGTCTCTAGGCGTCTCTTTCTTTGATTACATGTCTCATTTTTACGTATTACTAAGATTAACAGGAATTTAGGCCTATATAAAGGCTATGCCCAGACAGTCTCTGAAGTGTATTAGCTGGCCTATCACTGAATTATATAGAATATCACTCACATTCAGATGACTTGTTAATGTGAAATATGAGCAGTAATGGCTGCTCCCCACCACATACATACAATAACCAGCCATCAAGCTACCAAGCACTAGTTACTATGAATTTTGAGAAGACAAAGTTCTTCATTGATGCAATGGCACTCCACAAATGATGTGGTGTGGGTTTAGCACCATATATGATGTTAATTCTAGCTCCCTGCACCTGTCACAACCCGTGTAGTTCCTCTGTCGATCTCTGCTCTGGTGCTTCTAGCACACTCAGCAGATGCAACAAACTGTTGAGATACTGTACTGAATGGAGTGTGCTAGAAGCACCAGCACAGATAGCGACATCTCAGGCGGGAAAGAGGAAGTGCTCCAGTTGTGACACTTTTACAATTCCCCCATTATGTTACATAATTGTTATCAGGGTATCAACATTATACATTCATTGTGTTTAATATTTCCTTACTATAATAAGGATATCCTTTCTTCCTACATGTCACAACTGTTTCGCTGCCACAGACACAGGAATTGTCATGCCATCTGCCACCACCAATGCTCAGTCAGGAACAATATGGAGCTGCAGAATTCAAACTCTAGGTTGTAATAGTGCAGCCTCTACACAGTGAGTCACAGCCGCAGTTAACAACCTACTGTACATTTTGTATGATGCCAAACCCTGTTGATGATAAATATAATGTAGAATGGCCATGTACACTTAAGTTTTATATCAAGTTTTATATCTAACCAGATAAATGTAGAAGCTACTATAGTTGCTGTAGCAATTTGAAAGTTGAAGCTGGAACTTGGATCAGTAAGAAGTGAAAGAGGACCGAAGTCTAGGCAGGATTCTGATCCTTATGCCGGCCATACACGGTGCTGTAGGCACCGTGCAACGCGACGGGTATCCGACGTCCGACATCGGGCGGTCCCCACACATGGTGCAATCGGGTGGCTGACCGCCTGAAAAGCTGGCTCCCCCCTCCTCCTCCCGCATAGCGCTGCATGAGATCGTACATCACATCCCCTGATCAACTGAACCTGCAGTAAGATCAGGGGGTGCGATGTACGACCCCACGGGTGCACGCTTGGTCCAACATCAGGCCCATACACGGTGTGATATAGCAGCCAAATCATACCAATCAGTCGGATCGGCTACTTTATCGCACCGTGTATTGGGGCCTTTAGTAATGCGCCCCTCCCAATTTATTAATTATCTCAAGGAAGTTAGCTGCATAAGGTTTGTTAGAGAATCTGGTTAGGCAAATCTCTAAAGGTGCACATCCACTTGCCGACTGTGAAACGAGTGCATGATTACGACATTGTAATCGTGCAGTCGTTTCAGTCTGTGATGTGCCTACACTGAACGTTCAGTCGTTCAGTGTAGGCACATCAATCATCCCCGAACATGGGCAACCTGGTGATGTCATTCAGTGTAAACCGCGCCCTTCCAAGCACCTGTACTATGTCATTAAGTTGATATGAGCAACCACCATACTTTTTGTTTGATGTCGTCAGGTTGACCAGCATGTTCAGGCGATGATAGATGTCAGAAACAACCAGCGGGCACGCACATCGCTGGTTGTATTTGACATTAAAATGCCCGATTTGCAAGTGATTGAATGATAACGGTGTTGTTATCGCTTAATTGCCTGGTAAAATCAGGTAGTGGATACGCACCTTAAGTGTGTCAATTTCTGGTATTGCCAGTGACAGTCATTATGAGAGGGACACAGCGGCGATGTCAGACACAGTGGAATGATGTTGTCAGACACAGTGGAATGATGTTGTTCGTATGTGCATGTATCGCTTTTGTGTCCATACAGGCACACAGTACAGATTTGGATGCACAGTCTCTGAAATATATTGGCTAGTCATTGGCGACGACTGGGAGGTAACGGGGGGTAGTGGCTAATCAGACACACGACCCTTATGGGAGGGTCGCAGACATGGAGCTGAGAGCCACACCAGGCAGTAATGCAGCGTCTATAGACACTGCAAATGGGCGTATCAGACCTTGTGCAATTGGACGCACGTATGTACACTATGGAAGGGCTTTGTAGCATTATCATAAAGTCGCAGACACAATTGCGGCAAAACATACAAGGACACTGCTACTGTGTCCAGCTCAGAATCAGGCCACATTAGTCCTAAATCTATGCTGAGAATCCAGAGACACGCTAAAATGTAGGGTCCCATTGAGCCAAATATGCGTCATTCTCATATGAGATTTGTGTTGAAATAGAGAGATAATACGGCCCTTAATAAGGATTCACTTAATCCTATAGCGGACAAGGGGCCTGATTCAGAGCCGTTCGCTATTTGCGGTCGTTCGTTCAAAAACAAGGGGTGGCTATTCAAATGATCCGTTCGCAAATTGCAGTCTGTTCACACCTCTAAGTCTGAACGAGCGTGCAAAACATACGCTCGTTTATTTGTTAAAAACGCCCCCTGGCCGCACGCACCATACATCATGTCCGCTATTTATTAGATTAATCGAGTACATCGAACAGCGTATGAACTGCTCGCTATTCTTGTGGTTGGTTTTTGCTACCACAATTTTGCGAGCAGTTCTGGCTATAAAATAACCAAGTGACGTGGTCAATGACGCTGCTATATTAATTATGCACTCCCTTAAAACGCCCGTTTTGACCTTTAAGCACGCCTGCGTTCGAATTCCACTCCCCCGTTTACAAGCACCTTCCCCTGTTACCACCCACATACGCCTCATTCTGTCATTCAAAATAGCAGGCACTCGCTATATAGCGTACAAACGATTTTCGGCCGCACTGACTGGTTCGCGCATGCGTACTAAAAACCGTACGCATGCGCAGATGTGCGAACATCGCTCAGAACGAGCGTACTGCCGCTAGCGAGCGGCTCTGAATGAGGGCCTAGGTTTGTTGGAGATAAAGCCATCCAACTGTAAGGCTTATTTCGTATTTGTGTTTTAAATGCAAATGTAAAGCATTTTGAGTCCAATAGGGAAAAAAGTGCTATATAAATAACATTATTATTTTTTATTATTACGTGTTATTATTATTATTATATGAAAAGTTTTTTCTGTGTCTAGGACTATAAATCCAACCTGATCTGGTTGTACTAGGGATGTAAATACTGTATTCTGTCAACTAGCTAGAATTCGTGCAAATAGTGTAAGACTGGTGTTTAGTAAAGAGATGGGTCTCTACCAGTTCAGAGATGATTACTATGTCCTACCCTGTAGTGGCTAAAGCACATCGTAACATTGCTTAGCTCTTTTTTAGGAAGTATTTTAAAGTAAAGGGCTTTTACACACACAGGCTAATTACCTCGCCTGGGGATATCCACTTTGCCCCGAAGTTGGCCTGACGCCGGCACTTATCTGTTTTTTTTTTCAGAGACCTGATGTGTCCCAAAAAAGAATCCAAGATAATTGTAGTTTTTTCACCTGAAAAAAGGCGAAAACACATAGGTCCGCGAGCTTATCGTGGCACCTATGTGTTTTCGGGAGAACTATCCTATTATTTTGACTGAAATAATAGGATAGGGTAAAAAAAAACATTGACGAAAATCAGGGATAATCGGCGAAAAATCTTTGTTTTTCGCTAATTGCTGGGATCAATTAGCGCCCGAACAATGTTCGGGGCTAATTGGATGCCGCTCTTATTCTGCCTATGGTGTGAACAACCAAAAAAAAAACAGTAGTTTGCGCTACCTCTAAATATAAGCTTTAGTCTGAACTAGATGATGGAATATATATAAATGATATAATTGATGCGTAAACATTAAAACATATTTATTGACCAGTAAAAAAAAGGAAGAAAGACCATAAAATAAAAATGTAAATAAAAAAATAAAAATATATAAATAATGTCAATATAATAAATATATAAAATACCATAAATTGATTAAAAAACAATGTATATATC
The DNA here is from genome assembly GCA_031769625.1 of Taudactylus pleione. Classification (NCBI taxonomy): domain Eukaryota; kingdom Metazoa; phylum Chordata; class Amphibia; order Anura; family Myobatrachidae; genus Taudactylus; species Taudactylus pleione. The sequence goes on from JAUIMM010000052.1 coordinate 29,551,776, forward strand.
AATTAATTATTACATCACACTGATACACTTGAAGTTGTAGACACTGCCAGTCGCTACAAACTCTTCGTAATTATAATATACTAGATGTCTTTTCCAAGTGTGCAGCTGTTCACACTTAGACAGACATAACATGATCAGTTTTTATACTCTAAACAATCGTTTCATTATTTACTGACAGGTCGTAACAGATCAATCATAATCCTCCACAGTTTACATTCATATTTGATTCCAACACTGTTCACAATTAAACTTCATATGTTCTTAGTGTCCTCCCCTGGAGGTACATTAGCCCTAACAAACCTGAGGTTGTTGGATGTTTGGGAATAGAAAGTTTCAAAGGTGAGTAACCCTCAGATTGCGCAAGAGATACAATTCTGCAGCTCCCAACCACACAGAAGATGAAGTAATACCAACTTCAAAAGGGTACAACAAAACAGAAAAGTGTGTCTTGGATAGCGCTAATTGCATGTAATGCCTTAAATTAGGAAGGGAAATATGCATAAAATACCCATCCAATAAAATGATATCATTTATTCAGACAAAAATAGATTAAAAACAAGAACATTCATAACATAGATATAAAGAAGGAATCGGGATCCAAGATGTTAAAATCTCACCAAGTGGAGATGCTGCGGTGGGTTAATGCTAAAAATTAGCAAAGGGTCCCGGGCCAAAGTTAGCTCGGTACCACGGCAGAAAACTTTATAGTAGTCCAAATGGCAACAGGATCCCAAAAGACGTTCCTCCTGATTCACAAACTTGCACCTCCTGCAACGCGTTTCGGACCTCTCAGGATCCTTCCTCAGGCAAAGGTGACCTTTGCCTGAGGAAGGATCCTGAGAGGTCCGAAACGCGTTGCAGGAGGTGCAAGTTTGTGAATCAGGAGGAACGTCTTTTGGGATCCTGTTGCCATTTGGACTACTATAAAGTTTTCTGCGGTGGTACCGAGCTAACTTTGGCCCGGGACCCTTTGCTAATTTTTAGCATTAACCCACCGCAGCATCTCCACTTGGTGAGATTTTAACATCTTGGATCCCGATTCCTTCTTTATATCTATGTTATGAATGTTCTTGTTTTTAATCTATTTTTGTCTGAATAAATGATATCATTTTATTGGATGGGTATTTTATGCATATTTCCCTTCCTAATTTAAGGCATTACATGCAATTAGCGCTATCCAAGACACACTTTTCTGTTTTGGATGTTTGGGAATGACAATGTAAAAAATGTTTACAAAAAAAGTTTACATATAATATTATTTAAAGTTACCAAATAATATGAGCAAGATTAGACAACGGCCTCCTAGAGGGTAAAATACCTGCAAACATATGCCCTTTAGGTTTGGGCATATTAGCGATCCTTACTCTTTTTCTATACATTTTCCAATTACAATAGATCTAGACCCTATTACCGTATGGGTATACAATGTTTCTCCCAAACATATAACCTATCAATTATCAATTATTACTTTGTTTCTGAAACATCCACAGTAACCTATTTATCTTTAGTACAACTGTCATATTAGGTATTATATCAATGTCTCTCATGGATGTATACTGGTACTTTCATTCCTAATCTATGACAGGTGGATAGGAATGACAGGGAGAATATTTTAATTTAATTACAAACATATCGAATAAGGTTCAACACTGGCCTCTATAAGGTTCAATATCGATAAATAAGGTACAACACTGGCCTCTATAAGGTTCAACATCGATAAATATCGACCCCAATATATAGAGTATAAGGATGGGGTTAATACGATATCATATGTGTACCATATGTGAGACATATTTGCATTTTTGTACAAACTTCTTTAGAGTAATGAGATCATCGATTCTATTGATTATATCTGGATTAGTCTGAACATAATATAAATGTAATGACACTATTACTAGTACTATTATAATTATAATAAAAAAAAAATCTTTTTTAATATTTTACTCCTGTGGGCCTATTTATGTATCTACTTTCATATATTTTTTACTAATGCAGTTTATAAGCAATTATTGTTTATTACATGTGAATGTCTAATTACACAAAACCATGGGATCTGTTTTATATACACGCAGTATTGAAAAAACCACATACAACCATTCACACAGGCACTAATTGACTGCTTAAGCACCACCTGCGGGAGCAGGTATATAAGCACAACGTGTGGACTTCCCCATCACCTTTGAAAAAGTCACAGGCCACGTGACGAAACGTGTTAGGTGGGACGCCATCTCATACACTCTGCCACATTGTTACTTGGCTGCACTGGATTTTTGCTACATCCACATTCACACTGTGATGTTTTGCTGAAACAACAGCGGCAATAACAATATCGAGCATGACATTTTAACCACTTCTGCTGAACATATGGGATTTTGGTTCCTGGAGAACTCAAGGGGGCCCCCAAGCTGGATTCTCAACACTCATGAGTACTCACCATTACTAATTAAGATCACGGTGTGGTAAGGCAGAAACAGCATTCTGCATATGACCGGCATATCCCTGTTGAGTCGAGTGGAAGTAATGCTTTTTTTTGCTTATCCTGAGATTGTGTATACATTATACAGTACCTAACAGACTGACTACCTAACAAAGGAATACAAACATTGAAGGACTAGCCCGCATAACTGTTTAAATCTCAACCTTGTGCATACACACGGTCAGATTTTTCCTTCAGATTTGAACGATAACGATTTAAAAATCGTTCAGTCGTTCATATCTGAAGGAAAATCTGACATATCTGACATGCCTGAACGATGGACGATCAACGATGCGCGTTCCCGTTTGTCAGATAACGATATCTGACATCTGATGGGTTTGCAGTCAGACTTGGACGATTCCATTCATTTTAATGTAGTCAAAAATCGTTCAATCGTTCAAATCGTTCAAAACTTTGGTAAAATCGTTCAAATCGTTCAATCGTTCAGTCGTTCATCTGACAAATCTGACAAGTCTGACAAATCTGACCGTGTGTACGCTCCATCAAAAACACGAATAAGCCATTATATGTGATTCAACGCCTGATTTATGCTATTGCTGTTTTGGATCGTTTAACCTATGATCTACTGCCAGAACTACTACGTGGTTTTATCCTCTCATAACCTGTGGAGGATTATGATTGATCTGTTACGACCTGTCAGTAAATAATGAAACGATTGTTTATAGTATAACAACTGATCATATTATGTCTGTCTAAGTGTGAACAGCTGCACACTTGGAAAAGACAACTAGTATATTATAATTACCAAGAGCTTGTAGTGACTGGCAGTGTCTACAAGTTCAAGTGCATCAGTGCAATATAATAATTAATTGATATATACATTGTTTTTTAATCAATTTATGGTATTTTACATATTTATTATATTGACATTATTTATATATTTTTTTTATTTTATTTTATGGTCTTTCTTCCTTTTTTTTTACTGGTCAATAAATATGTTTTAATGTTTACGCATCAATTATATCATTTATATATATTCCATCATCTAGTTCAGACTAAAGCTTATATTTAGAGGTAGCGCAAACTACTGGGTTTTTTTGTTTGTTGTTTCTTTTTTACAAACACACACAGAGTTGTTTAGTTTGCTGCAACCCTTTATATAATTGTAATATATACATTAAAGGTATGGGCGCCAGATTTGTTTTTTCTTTACTTATGGTGTGAACAGCTGTTACATAGACAGCCAGGCAATGCTAATGATCATGGGAGGGCTTCAATACACAATTTTAGTTTCACCACAAAGTATGATATATACAGGATCACAAAACCAAGCTGTATGTCACAAATACTGTAACCAACCTAAAGATGATGAATGACTACATATGGGTCTAAAGCTGTGGTTCTCAATCATGTGCTACCTACAGGTAACCCTTGGCAGCCCATTTGCTTTATTTGTACTCTCAGCATTTGCATTGCAAAATATTTGTAACAAATATGCTTAATTTTAAATATAATGTTTAGGCACATTTACTGTATGTAAAAACAATAAATGTGCTATAAATAAGATTTAAAATAAATAGCACAAGATTACAATGAATTGTAAGCAGATATTTCTCACATATTACAATTTAAGAAAATGGAAAACTGACAATAAAACTATAGTCCACATATGTTTTCATTTTTATATATATATATATATATATATATATATTTTATTCAGAAAGGAACAGTAGAAAAAAGGCACAAAATTGTACATATGTTTCCTTAGTATAAATTAAATAGCTAGGTCATGTTCTAACAAATGGGATACAGGGTAGACTTTTTTTTTATTGTTTGCAACTTTATTATTTTGAATCACCTGGAAACTGGCCAAACACATAATAATAACATGCAATATTATAGGCCAGTGGTTCCCAAACTGTGCACCGTGGCACCCTGGGGTGCCTCAGGACACTTGCAAGGGTGCCTCAGGATGGTGGTCCAACACCAAATCAAATTATTTATGGTCAATGTAATGTAAATATGTGAACAAACAGAAGCACAAACCTGTCCACCACCACATAACTGACCCTAGGGATGACAGGTAAGCACAATTTATGTAACTTTACTACTTTACTACATTTTTTCAGAATTTCTCAATAACAAACTTTTGGCTTAGGGGTGCGTGAAAACAATTCTGATATACTAGGGCACCGCGATTCAAAAAAGTTTGGGAACCACTGTCATAGGCTGGTAGTCACAAGTTCTGACATTGGGGCACTGAGTTCAGAAAATCCAGATAATCTATTTTATTTAGGAAACACCAGTGATCAAGTCACTATTTTCACTGCCTGTAATGAGGACCACGCTGTGATGCATAGTGGTACAGATCCCTAGGACACTGGTATTCAGCAGGATAGAAGGGCTTTGGAGCACCCTGTGCCGACGTCATCCTCTAAGATCATGACGTTGGGCAGAGGGAGCAGGGCCACCAGTACCGGGAAGTGCAGCACTGCACGGACTGCAGGATGCCTGCTTGGGAGGCACTGCAGCAGCAATACTGGCTGCAGCGTGCCATTCCAGGCACCCTGCTAGCCAGAAGCAAGGGCAGTGTCTGTGCTGCCCACAAAGCCTGCACTCTGTGGCAGCATCAGCCACAGACCCCTAGTTACGGCCCTGCTGCTAAATATAGCTCCTTGACTTGACATTAGAATTTTATTGGCGTTCCTCTGAATGCCATTTTGAGGACCCCTGGTGGTACTTGTACTCCAGGTTAAGAACCATTGTTCTAGTCTGCAGCAAAAATAACAATTCACAGCCCATTTCTTTCTTATACAGGCATTGTTTCTTATAACAACAAAAAATGCAAAACACAGTGAATGGAAATCACTAGCGATAGCTCACATAACGGTGTCAGTCTGGGATTTTGACACATAACCTTTCAGTTGGAAAAGCATATAAGTCATGTTCCTGACAGAAACGAACATTTCCATGTATAAATATTGTCAAACTTGTGTCAGCAAGATCAAAGCTCTACAAGGAAAGCAATGTATCCACTCTGCCCACACTACCCTCTCTCCATGCATGGTGAATAAAAATAAACTTGAATTAATTTGAAAACAAAAATTAACATTCTGTAGTCAACAGCTCTTTACCAAAGTAGTTTGTGCAGCAAAATATATAACCAGTTATTCTAATAAACCCATGTTGAAAATAAACCCAAAATAACAGTAGTGAGGGTCATCACACAATATTGCAACATAAAAAATTTAATGGTGGGTACTAACTGCACTTGTCAATGTTACCTCAATTAGCACAGCGTGGTAAATGAAGAATATTACACAATATTTGGTTCGAAAAATAGAAATCGCTTAATCAAGAACTGCGTCATTAGTCATAAAAGGACATGGTGAAGTACACTGTATATTGTCTGTCCCGCTAATGTAGCACAACAACTCCCAGAATGCCATGACAGGTTTAAGTGGCGGCTTGCACAAAAAAAAAAATCTATTCTATGATTCAAAATACCTAAAGGAATACACAATGGCTACCTCAGCTGTATATAGGTGACAGCAGACATGCTTTGGGCTCTGTGCCTGGTCGTGTAAAGGTCCCTGTTTCAAATACAGCAAAAACACAATACAAATTAAATCATTTGGGACAATAATCATTAACTGTCTTGACTACGTATGCTGTGTGAGGTCAAATCTATTCAACAATGAGAGAATTTATAATACGAGACATTGTACATTACAAATGGTGACAGTGATGGTGTACCTTACCCTAGCAATGTGTAGGCAAATGCAACTGCCAAAATCCCAATATGTCACACACACATCTGTCAGCCAAGCCAACTTGCCTGTAAGCTCCGCCCCCTTTCAGAGCTGACGCATCGGTACTGTCCCTCTGCAACAGGGGCAGATAGGAGGTATGACTAGGCAAATTAGGCAAACTGCACATGATGTATATTACAATTGTGTCAGAGAACACCTATGACAGTGCTAAAAAAGAATAATTGCCTACTCTCCTAGAATGTCCAGTAGACAAATGGATTTCGGGCGTTTTCCTGCACTACTGGGAGAGTAGATCAGCCTCCTGGATCCAGCAAACTCCAAAGGAGCTTGATAAAGTGATATGAAGCAATTTGCATCGTCATGGCCATAGCGCTCAGTTCCACGTTGCTTAGCCGGTGGTGAGGCCATGATGATGCAATACACGGCACAGCGCCACCCAAACCTTCCCTCTGGGATCACCCAGGGGGAGAATTTAAACTTAGCAAAGAATACTAATCAGTTGTTTTATTCTTCTCAGTCCTTGTGGGGATGAACTATATAAACATGACATGTGTCTAACAGTGTATGCAATTGTATATTGACTGTCTTATGCCTAATTTGAAATTCAATTTAAAACAATAACAACAACATTGATATACAGTATAATATAAAACACAGGTAGAAATTAAGTAATAAGTATTTTCGAATTTTGGGCCAGATTCAGACCGCGCTCGCGAGCGGGTCAATGTTGGCCCAGTGCGCATGCGCATGACGGAGGCGGCTCCGTCGTGCACATGCGCGAGACCCGGATAGCGACGGCTATGGGTCTCGCTACAAAGGGGGCGTGCTGTCGATGGTGAGTGACAGCACGCCCCCTTTGGTGGGCGTGCCGGGGGCGTGGCTAGCCAGACGGAGGCGTTCCCATGGGAACGCCTACCGTCTGGGGACGGGAGTGCTTTCGGCTCTGATAGAGCCTATGGTTGCGATGGTCTTGACCATCGCGACCATCTTCCTGGCCACTCGCTATAGCTGTGGGTGGTCACCCACAATTAAACGAGCGGCCAGGAGGCTGCTCTAAAAATTCAGAAGGACGGCCCTGATTCAGAGCGAGCGCTCTGTCAGAGCGTCCGGCTCTGAATCAGGGCCACTGTTCTATAAATCTGCTCTATTCCTGCATTCATTCCCCAGCATTAGCATACACACACTACAAGCTGTACTATATCATACAGGTGATATTGGTCCAACCCTAGGGGAAACTGCTGAAATCACCTTACTCACAGGCACATAACTTCTCCTAGGAAAAAGACATGAGATGGATGCAGCTCCCAGCTACTGCTGGTTGCAGAAGATCTGGTGTGGCATTGCCACGTCGCTGACAAGTTAACCCTATTTTGCAAACTCCAATAAGCTGGGTCCTCATATTCTTTTTGTTTTCACATCTATTTGTTTGGTCTACCTTGCTGGTGTCTATTTTATGTACGTTTGTCCCCAATTTCCAGAGCTACAAACAATGTGGTACCTTACAATAATAACAATCACAACACGAGTCGTCAAAGAATAAAATTGCAAGTAAATAAAAGAAAACAGGCCAAGGTTCCCTTTGAAAATGTATATTTCCAGATGTACATTATTGTTAGCGTTCTGTCAAGCTACATATACAGGAGCATGGCCTGTATACAGCCCTGAACAGACAAGGGATAGGATTTTCCACACTGTTGATATTATGGCTTAGGTATATGTCAACATTCATAATTCATCATGAGAATGTCGGAATGGTCATAATATCGACATTCATCATGTAGACACTGAATGGATAGCAGCGGTCACTTACCTGGTTCCGTTTGCAGCAGCAGCTTTTGGGTCCCTGCGGTCACGTGACCATAAGTTCCAGCAGAGTCATTCCAGTAAATACAGTCCCCCTATCCCTATCCCCTACCCCTCCCTCTAGTGTCTAACACTAATCACCACATAGTCTAACCTTAACCTCCCCCTAACCTGTCCTATTGTTGTCTAAAGCCGCATACACACTACACGATAATTTGGACGATAAGAACCATAATGATATTGTTATCGTTCATCGCGTTCAATATCGTTCAGTGTGAATGCCAGATATCATTAACGATGTGCGCTCCCACGGATCGTTAACGATGTATTTCATCATCCATACTTGCAGGGCAAACTGACGATACAATATCGTCACTGAATACAATATGCCGTCACTGAACAATATCGTTAACGATATCGTTAGTGTGTATGCTCAATGTCGTTAACGGGAAAGGGGAAACACCTCAGGCACCACCACCAATCAGGCACTGTGAGGGATGTCATCCTTCTGCCTGTGATGCTGCCAGCTGCTGCTTTGTAACAGGCTGTCAAGGAACTGCGCAGGGCGCGCTCAATTATATTTAAATAATTAACACTCACCCTCCTGCCTATTGTCAGCCAATGAGAAAGTTGTGTGCTTAATTTAAATCCTCTGAACAACCATCACTCAGATTGCCTAGATAAATGTGCTGACTCTTAGATACTGCTGCTTGAATGACACTATTGTGTATGCAGTGCTCGATTAACATGGGTCTCTGTGTGGGTTTAGGGTCAGGCTGTACGGGGAGGTTAGGGTCAGGCTGCAGGGAGGGGGGGGGTGGTAAGGGTCTTGCTTCTGGTTAGCAGGGTGTCTGGAATGAAACCCTGTAGCCAGGATTGCTGCGGCAGAGCCAACCGGATCGTCCTTTGGACGCTCCAGACAGGCACCCAGCAGTCTGAACACATTGAGGATGCTTCAGTCGGTGCTGCGCTTACCGGTGCTGGTGGCCCCGCTCCATCTCCATGATGTAACGACGACCACTGCTACGGCACTCTCTGAGCATGTCAACATGCTGCATTTTGATAGTTTGACCATGTCAACATGATAACTGTCGACCAATTGTACCCAACTCGTACTGAAAGTATTTACACATTAAACACTAAATAACATCACCAGCATATCATATTGACAGTCTATTAGTAGGGGCCTGCACAAGATAATTGCCCATGGGCCCCAACAAATCTGAATCTTGCTCAGAGTGTATGGTGTTCAGTGGCAAACGCAGAATCTAGAGGGGGGTTTCCAAATGCTTGTTATTAGAGTAAGTGTGGCCAGTCCATGAAGAGGGTAGAATTAGCACTTATCCAGCTTTAATATGTTACATACAAAGTGTAATGTGTGTCATAATTCCAGCATATACAGGACCAGTGATCACAATAAGCCACTAGATGTGTCAGTAGGGCCATGCTGTCTGAGCTGAATGTTTCTATTTCAGATGTGGCCACCATTCCAGAGCATTGGAGCAAGTCCGGGAGTCTGGGGAAGTAGTAGAATACCCTAGTCTGCCCTGGACATTTATGTACATATTGGTCTACTTATGCACTGGATAGTGTGTTATTTATTATACAGTAATTAACCCTATTGATAGTCTATAGCAGTGCACCCTTAACAGTACATGTTTTCAAGATCTCCTAGTTGGTGCACAGGTGTATTTATTACTGCCTGACACATGTATAAAGATCCACAGGTGGTGCTAATTATTTCATTCGTGATACTGAGAAGAACACGCAGCACTAGTAAAATTCTATTATAATACTATTTCAATTTTGGTCATGGTGCTATTGAAATAGTTATTTGAATACTGGAGCTGTAGGATAAGTGAGATATGACAAGCAGCACTCACAGAACCGTGGTACCTGACCTAGTTATATCAGAGCCTGGATACACACTATAAGATTTATCGTCCAATATATCATTCCAATACGGACCTGAACAATATATATAGTACACATCGTATAGTGTGTACGCCCAATCCTTCATTCACTGCCATTGTTCATCACATTGCTCCATCTGCTGTGATGCACGTCAGATGGGACGGTGCACATTGTGTAGTGCGTACACACGACTGCACATAATGTACAGGAAAAACTATTAAATTGGACACAATCCTCCTACACGATATATTGTGCTGTCATTCCTAAAATTGCATAGTGTGTACGCTCTATGAAATTGGAACAGCCATTGCATAATTTGTTGTTTGTCTAAGTGTGTATGCACATTTTAATAATTTGGTTGCAGGAGGGATTTATGTAACTATTCAATTTGGAGCGAAAAGCCGTTTTCAGTTAAACTTTTTCGCCGATGATATAATTTTCGCCGATTTCATTTATCCCCGTATTCAATTTTAGCATCTTTTCACTGGTGCGATAACGCAATGCAATGTAATAGGCGATAAAGTTTTGCCTATGAATACCCGGCGTAAAAAAGTGCAGAATTGGTGTTTTGGGGTGCAGAGGTGCGGAAACCACTCTGCAACCTTTGTACACCCCCCTTGACGCTAACTGCGTCAAAAAACGCTAAAAACCCCACAAAGGACACCCCAAAAAAAGCACTTTTAAAAAGTGGTCGAAAAATTTAAAAGTGGGGTCAAAAACTAGCGAAATAGCCTTTGGGGGTGTCTGCAAGTATGGGGGAGGTTTTTTTTATTGGTTGCAGGTGCTTGCTGAAGGTGCGTTTTTTGGTGCACTTTAAAGCTTGATTTTAGTGAGTTTGAACTATGCTTGCACCCATTTTCATGTACCCCAAATTTGATGAGGATACTTATTTTGGCCAAAAAGAGTTGCTAAATGCTATTCTTCACCACTCTCCCAAAGACACTAAATTGCTCCTATTGAGACCATTTAAAGAACCCAAATACCTTTACCAGGGCTAATCGGGGGTACCCATAGTGAACCCCCATGTCAGAGCATCTTTAGGGGGGGTGTCAGGATGATTTCCCCCAAAATAACTGGACTTTTCGCCGATTTAGGTTTCTCCGGGTCCTGTTTTCACCAATTTGTAATTGAATACGGGGATATGTGGGGACGGTAAGTTATCGACTGCAAAACCTCCGATGACGGCAAAAAGTCCGGCAACAGACTTTCGCTCCAAATTGAATATGGCCCTGTGTGTAGTGAATTCAGCCTAGGCGCTGGCTGCAGACATGCTAATAGCAAACAACATGTGCTGCCAATGTTACTAGCACTACGATGAATGATCTCTTTACAGTACCTTGGCATCATAGGTCCACTATGCACAGTTCTTCCGATCTACCCCGATTTATAAAATACAGTACTGATTGCAGAGACCGTCCAAATAGTCAGAACCTTTGCCCTGACTGCTAAGATTGTTGGGAAGTAAGTCCTGTCTAGACCATTAGACATGACGATGTGCTGCACATTGTGTGCACCACTCATGTTGCTACTATGCCCTCATCAGTAAGTGGCCACTACTCATTGTGGATAGGATGTATCAATGGAAAAAATATGGTAAAACCTAAGAAAGCTGCAGTTTTCTTAGATTTATCTCAAAACATATAGATCACTATCTGTATTAAAAAGGGTCTGCATCAGATATCAGAGACATCCACTGCGTACCCGAGGCACAGCAAGCCCTATTGGATTCTATGGGACTGAAATGTGCCCTGATGAAGCAAGCTGTGGAAAGCGTAACTTTCTGCAGCTTCTGCCCGATAGGCAATGCCATCCATAGATGGCGTTGCCTATAGGTGCTTATGGGCTTTTTTTCCCAAGAAGCCCTGCAGAGGCATTGAAGGTATTGTGACACTACAAGTATCAGAATACCATACTATCTATCAGCTTTTTCGCAACACATGGAAAGTCAAATGTTGTCCATGCACTACAGCATGCATCTACTGAATAAGTGAACGCAGTGCTAGCTCACACTAAACTATACAAACAAGAACATAAATGAGAAGATATGGACTATAGAAACACTAGATTAGATATATAATATAATGTAATAACAGATGCCATGGGCAAGACTGAGCTGCAATGTTCAACAATTTATATGCATGGATACCAATAAATCCAGTAATTGTAGGAGGAACATTTTTTTCATCAAGATTAATCATACTGAAATGAACTGACGAGTGAGAATTATAATTATGTGATTAAAGTCATTCCAAAACTTATTCCACACTGAGCAAGCATTAAATGTATTTAGCCCTCTCAGGACTGTATTGTGGGATGCAATCATGCATTTTTAAATATCTGGTTTTAATATGAGTGCCTGAAATGTATATGGATATGACACAAATGCAGTTGTTTATTCTGAAAGTGGCAGATTTGCCCCTAATATGCATGCAATAGATATTCCAAATAATATACCAACAGCCGATAATCCCATAATATACCAGCAGTAGATATTCTCAGTAATATACCAAAAGCATAAATGCAACTAATATGCATGTAATAGACATTCCCAATAATATAACAACAGCATATGTACTCCTAATGTAATAGCAGTTGATACTCTCAGTTAGCAGAAAGCCCCTTAATGTGCAGGTAGATATTCTTAGTAATATACCAGCGGAAGATATTCCCATGATATGGCAGCAATAGATATTCCCAGTGATAAAGGAAGGGCTGCGTCAATGAGCGAGGTGAGTGGCATCTGCACCCAGACCAGGGAATTCTGTTGTTTTGGCACCGCATGCAAATAGCTGTCATCTGAGAGGCAAACAGAGGTTGCCCCGTGCCCGCTTGGATTTTTATTATAGCACAATCAGAGCTGTCATGCAGCATCCTCTGAATCCCTAAGAACCGCCATACTGTATTACTGGGTATGATAGGCTTCTAAATGGATGATAGAATGCTGATTGTTGGATGGCTCTTGCTGTTCACAAATCAGAATGGTGGGAGGTTTACACACACGGAATGGTGGATGGATAGCGCTATCCGCCAGAGTGCAGGAAGCTGTTAGAAAGCAAAGAGATGAAAAGGACTGCAGAAGAAATTTGATTGGTGTTCCTCAGTAGATCTGAGATTTGATTTTTAACCAGGTGAGTGGCCAGGTGGGGTTTGAGGGGCAGATTTGGAAAATGATTTTAAATGAAGAATGACTGGCGGCTAATTTTTAATGAGGGGGGTGGTGGGATTCAAGCTCCAGGATGATAGGCACCGCCAACATAGCTGGGAGTCCAGCAAGCAATGACCTCACAGCAGGCTCTGCAGGAGACATCAGTGTGTTATTTTTTTCATGTTAATTACTTGATTGATTGGTGACTTTTTGTCCTACTTATAACAGTTTCACAATACTGTCTTCAAGGCCCCTGATGAAAAGTGTCAGTGTGTAATTGAAATGGCCATGCTATGATGACATTGTATGATACTTCAATAAAGCCTTCTTCAAACTAATAAACTACTAAGTGAGAGTGCTGATCCTGTACTTTATCTTAGAAAGGTTCCTATATTGTAAAGAGGTCACTAGGAAGGTGCTTTATTTGTTTATAGCTCTTTGACACATACATTTTTCACAACTTTAATTGCCAATTTAAACCACACCCATATAAGACAAATAATGACCAATAGGGATTTTGGGACATCCCTTTTTCCATTGCAAAGCTCTGGTTGAAGAGCCAGGTCCAAAAGCCAGCCAGCCCCAGATGGCGATATATCAGTAGCAGTCTAGCAGATATACCTAGAATGCTAGTAGTAGATATTTGCAGTGATATGCCAGCAGAAAATATGGCCATAGTGCCAGATTAAGGTCCACATGGGCCTGGAGCTAAAATTTATGAAGGGCCTACTGTGTGCGTCCACAGGGGGGGGTGACTAGCGCACAGGGGTGTGTGACTAGCTTGACACTAGTGATGTGGCGGTGTGGTCTGCACAGAGTGTGTGGTATGTGGAGTGGGAGGTGACTAGTACCTACCTTCAAAAACCCTCTATCTCCCTCACCTCTTCACTTAATGTGAGTCTACAAATGAATGTGTTAATGTTACTGTAATTCTATAAAAAGAAAAATGGCACTTAATGATGATGTAAATATAAAACCCCTCTACCATGCGGGACACTAATACTACTTTCACACAGAAAATGGAAAAAAAAAAAGGATTTTTCCTGACTTTTGCAAACCAGGTTGTTTTGCCATTCTCTGTCTGTACCCCCCTTCAGACAGAAGAGCATATTACTGGGTCAAAAAATTCAACCCGGTAATATGCTGATTTACACTTGTATTTATTCTGTCTGAAAGGGTCAACACAGCACTAAATTCCTGTGTCTCCGACCCTGGTAAATTCCTGGGTCAAAGTCCATGGAATTTAGGGCCTGATTCAGACCCACTCGCAAGCGGCTGTCCGCTCGCAAGTGGGTCGATGTTGTGCACTGCGCATGCGCACGACGGAGGGAGCTCCATCGTGCGCATGCGCCAGACGCGATGAGCGAAGGAAAGCCCTTCGCTCGTTGTGTCTGATCAAAGGGGGCGTGCTGTCGATGTTGATTGACAGCACGCCCCCTTTGGTGGGCGTGCCGGGGGCGTGCCTCCCTGACGGGGGCGTTCCCAAGGGAACGCCTACCGTCAGAAGCCGGCCCACTGACATCACTAGTGATGTCAGTGGGAGTGATTTTGGCTCTGATAGAGCCAAAATCACTCCGGGCCTTGCGGTTGAAAACCTCAACCGCAGGCTCGCAGTTTCGATGGTCGCGATGGTCACGACCATCGCGGCCATTAAACTGCATGCTCGTATAGGCTGTGGGTGGTGACCCACAGCTATACGAGCGTCCAGGAGGACGCTCCAGAATTATGGAGGGCGGCCCTCATTCAGAGCGAGCGCTCTGCTCAGAGCGTCCGGCTCTGAATGAGGGCCTTAGACCCGGGATGACCCTTTTAGACAGAAAAAGGTCACAAGTAAATCACCAAATTACCGGGTTGAAATGTTTAACCCGGTAATTTGAATTTCTGTCTGAAAGGGGTATTAGTGATGTCATGAATGGGAAATATATAAAACGCACATGCGCAGCAGTCGCAAAGGTGCCGTAGATAGAAGTAATGTGATTGCGGATGCAAAGTGCTTCGGGACATCCTGTAGCTCACCAGAGAGGGATTACAAAATCCATTTTCAGAAGGACAGTCCCATAGCAGGTGAAGATGGCATTAGCCCAAGCAGACAAGATCCACAAAGCTTTGTGTAACTTGTTAAATACCGTCCCCATGTCAAACTGTGGTGATGGATGCTGAGTGAACACGCTGATGGAAAACAGGAGATATCTCCAATATCTCATACTTTTATCTTTTTGAAAAACTTGCAAAGCGTTTTGGGACATACTGCAGCCCACCAGAGAGGGGTTGCAGCATCCCTTTTTAGCAGGGCAGCTCCACAGCAGGACAGGATGGCTGCTGCGGGGGCCAGCAGATGGAGATATCTCCTCCTTTCCTCTTTAGAACAGCTGATGGTTACTGAATTCTTCCCTTAAACATTGCAGTGGATGGGTACAGGCAGGGCCGTAGCTGGGGTAGTGCGGCCGGTGCCATCGCACAGGGCACCACAGGTCAGGGGGCGCTGTTTGGGCCTGTCAAATTTCTGTTTATTATCATTCTCTCTTGTAGCTTCCTCATATTTCATCCCCAGCATCTCCTGGCCTCTCTTATCACTTCCCTGGCCCTTCCCCATGAGGCCATTCCCATTTTTTGGATGCATTATGTTCCTTTGAAAAATGAAGGGGGCTCCAATGCTCTTTCTGGCACAGGGTACCAAAAAGTTTAGCTACGGCTCTGGGTACAGGATGCCCTAACCCTCCCCCTAAACCCAGTACTTATCTTCGGGATCCCTGCAGTCGGGTACCATTGACAGTATCCCCATTGCAGAAACTGCAGTCTCTACATATTTTAAGAGTAGAATTGATTAAAAGGTATATCTCTCTAGTGTAGTGAGAACATATGAGATCATATTAAACCTCGACACCATTGTGAGAACTACAAAAAGAGTAATATTTATATTATATTAATTATCATTTATATTATAGTAATATTTATATTACAAACATATTTATATTACTCAGATCAGCACTCTGGGCATATAAAAGATGTTCAAAAACTAGCCTGTTGAAAGAGAAGCAAAAGCTCTGTTCCTAGAATACACAATACCGGGCTGGGTGAAGCCCCTAAGAGAAGCGGCACTTTTTGCGCATAAATCCATTTTTCATATACTGTATATATATATATATACATATATATATATATATATATATATATGGCAATCATCAATTAAGAAGGAAGTACAGCCTGGGCAGCAGTACATGGGAGTAGGAGCAGCCACCCTATACGTTTGGGGAGTGCGTCTTTTGATGAACTGATATTGAAATTGCCTTGGGATTTTATTGACTTTTTTAGGACACAGCGCCGTGTACTACCTCTTTCTGAATATATATATATGTTTTTTATCGACGATATATCGACGATATCTTTTTGACTTAGAGTGGAACTGAGGAGGCTCTTCTTGAAATGTTAGAACATCTGAACCAATTAGATTCACCGATTAGACTAACCATGACCTATGATTTTGAAAAGGTTAACTTTTTAGATATTACCGTCTATACCACTGGCTTGGGTTATGGACACAGACTATATAGGAAACCCACAGACCGCAATACATTGTTGTCGATGGAAAGTCATCATCCAGAACCTCTGAAGCAAAATCTTCCGGTTTCACAATTTTTAAGAGTCCTCCGTAATAACTCCGATGCGATGATGACTGATCAACAATTAAAGGAGATGGAAGACAGATTCCTCAGTAGAGGATATAGTGGCAAGATTATCGATGGGTGCCTTAAGAAAGCACAAAAGATTTTTCGTGATGGCAGTAATAAGAAACAAAGAAAATAACTTTCTAAACCATTTGTAATTACGACAACCTTTGACACAGCTGGCCTTATTGTTCGGAAAGCAGTGAACCAGCACTGGCATGTACTAGCAACTGACCCGACTCTCAAGGACCGATTACCAAATAAACCACTGATGAGCTATAAATGTGGACGAAATCTTAAAGATATACTGATACGACCTGATCTAACACCTCTGTATAAGGAGTCTCGTACCTGGTTAAGTTAATTAAAACCAGGGTGTTTTCGGTGTGTCAGTTGTACAACATGGAGGAGCATGACATCAGGAGAGTTTTTTACCATCCCCATAATGGACGGAAAATCCGGATCCAACATCATGTTATTTGCACTTCAGATCATGTAGTGCATATCCTGATGTGTCCATGCTCATTGATGTATGTAAGACCAGTTGTCCCTTTAGAGAGTGAATGGCGAACCATAGGTCATCAATTCATAGTTCCCTGACCAGTGGAAATTCCGATAAACCGGTGGCGCGGAACTTCCATGAAGCTCATCATTCGCTTGCTACTCTAAAGTGCATGATCATTGACTGGGTAGAAGAGGGGATGTTGCTATTATGAAGAGAAGCTATGTGGGTTCACAAGCTAGACACAGTCTGGCCACGTAGCCTGATTGACTCAATCCATCTTGGTATTGTTTTACAAGATCTAATAATCACTACAAGGGGTGCATCACCAATTGAAATATTTTTGCAATATCCTTATTTTTACTTTTATTTAATTTTTTCATTTATTTTTTCGTTATTTTTAAAATTTTACATTTTTTATATTGCGGCTGTTATTTTTCCTTTGTGGTCTGTGGTCCATTAATATTACATATTTATTTTATTTGTCATATCTGTTTACACTGGATTTATAATTCTTTATGATATCCATTTACACTGGACGTATAATTCTTTATATGTAGTCCAGTGGCGGAACTGCCGGAGACAATGGAGGCAGGCTCCGCAGGCCCCAGCCCTGCAGGGGGCACCTCTCCTCCATTGTCCCAGCCAGCTTTCTCTGTCCCCTCCCATTAGTAAATGCCTCAGCGCCAGTGTCGGACTAGTCCTCCAACCACAGTGCAGCTGCTTGCCGACTGTGTGCGGCAGCAGCGCCAAGGATTCACAGGGAAAAAGAAAAGCTCCGGCAGCCAAGTACTCAAGGCTCCTTGCAGCCACAGACAGGCACACCCCCTCCTATACTACTCACATGCAGGGGCGTATGATTTGCTCCGCCCCTTTCTCATTTCCCCCGCGAATCATGGGATCATTCTACACATGACCTGTCAACAACCTCATTGTGGTATTTGGTATGTAATGTATGTGTGATTGTGTGTGTATGCATGTGTGTGTGTGTATGTATGTACTGTATGTGTGTGTTTTATAAAATGAGTGTGTTTCAATATTTCTTTTCTAACTGGATGATGTGTCTGTGATGGTGGAGTGATGTATTAATGTTGTGTGTGTGGAGGAGGTATATTAATAATCTGTCACTTTGTGGTGTATTCATATTATCTGTGCTAAATGTGGGTCACTGCTGTGCACTGACACTTTTCATTACATCTCGGGCACTGCGACACTCTGCTTTACATGGAAGACACCACAACACTGCATTATCTGATGGGCATTGCAACACTCTGCAGTATATGGTGGGCACTGTGACACTATGCATTACATGGTGAGCACTGCGACCCTCTGCATTACATACTTTCAGTGGTCTATGGAAGTCACTAAATTGCTATCAGTATTGTATGGTACTCCATAAAAATGCTCTGAGTATAGTCTAGCATCACTAAAATGCTCTCTGTATTGTCTGGCATTCACAAAGATTGCAAAAGGAATGAGCGATTTTTACACTACTGCACATGCGTAATTTTCTGAGATATCGCTCTGTGCATGCTCCAGATTAGCAGTCCAAAATCGCATGGATCTGCATCTATGGTTGAAGCGAGCTGTAACAGTGTAGCAGGAAATGGGCTGTAACTGGATGGGGAGTACTGAGTCAAATAATACAACTAATTTTCATAGGGATGTCAAGGGCGTGTAATTTGTTTTACAAAGTTAAAGAGTCAGCATGGGACAAGGGAGGGGGTGGGGGGGTACGCGCCACCATCTTTCTTGCCTCCGGGCAACTGGGATGAAGTTACGCCACTGATGTAGTCCTTTTAGACTATGTGCTTTTTAAGTATGAAGTGGTTACATTTCCTGCCCAGTGGAACGCATAGCCTTCATTCTAGTCACAGGAATTTACATCACTTCCTTTGGCTAAACCGCATGGTCACGCAGTAGCCAATCTCCCCACTTCATACTAAAAAAGCACATAGTCGAAAGGACTACATCAGTAAATGTTCTCACAGAGCAAGCCTGAAACATTGCACTCCACAGCGGTGAGTGATATACTGGCGTCCCAGTAATAATCACATTGATCCCGCGGTTTGAATATAAATATATTGTTACCTCCGAATGGGCAGGTATAATTCCACCTTTAGATATCCACCGGCTCACTGATATATGTGTGGCCTTATAGAGATGTCCAAACCTGGGTGTCCTCCTCCGTGCAAAGCAATGGATCTCTGTTAGTGGGCAGCGGTGGATGCTGTGTGCGGTGGTGAACAGCCGCCGCTGCTAGTGTTCCTGCGGACCAGATGACGGTGTCCACACAGGGACAGGTGACTGGCCACAGTGAGGGAGAGTGGTGGATGTAGCAATAGTGTCCACTGTAGCGGCGATTCTCAGCCCCTGGTAAACGGACTATTGGGTGTTTAATAGCTGGTATGGCTTGTCTGAAGAAACAAGCGTGGTTGGAGGGTGGAAGGTCAACGCGTTTCGCTCTGTAGAATACCGGGACTTTATCAATACTGTCCTTTTATGAAGTATGCTACTATATTAATTGTTCTTTAATTTTTTATTTTACATTGTCTAGGTATTTATGCGAATAAAACTATTTTTGATTATCATATACAAGCCTCCTGTATTTTGACAGAAAGCAAAGACTAATACATGATAAATATTGAAAGTGATTACTTTATATAGCTATGCGCAGTAAATAAAGATCTTTTTTAATTTTTTCTGTATACCCCAAGGTTCTAACTAGACCTCTTACTTGCAGCTGGTGGTATTCAATTATACTATTAATATAATATCAGCGCCAGGAAGTGTAGTGGTTTTTCCCATTATTTCATCAGGTGCGAACAGATATCTCACGTCTGGGAACCCAAAAGACCAGAACCAGACCTGGTGGCTGTTACAGATGCCTGGGCTGCACGACTTGCAGCTATTTATTTAATTCCAAATCTTTTTTTCATCCCCACTCAGGGCGGCGGTATGACATCAGGATTCTCATCACTTGCACCAGTACCCACGTTGTGTATATGATCAAGTGCCCCTGCGGGTTGTGCTACATAGGGAAGACTATCGGACCCTTTAGTGATAGAATGGCACTTCACCGTTCCGCCGTTAGGGGGGCACTGAGTTGAAAGATCGTAAACCAAACTGTTGCCAAACATTTTGTAGAAGCAAAGCATAATTTGGTTGCACTGCGGTACATTATTATTAACCAGGTATTAGAGGATCAAAGAGGGGGTGACCGAGACAAGAGACTATTGCAAAGGGAGACGCAATGGATTCATTGACTTGACACTGTGAGACCCAGAGGGCTAAATGAACAAATCTCATATGCAGTGTTCTTATAGAGAACAGAAATGGTGTGCCATACTGAATTTTGGTGTTTACATTAGTGCATCCTGAGTTACATACTAATCAAAATTATGTTTTTCCATAGGAAATCTGTTGTTTCCCCATTTAAGTTTTTCTATTTTCTGATTTTTTTTTCTTTCTTCTGTTCAGTTTACTTTTTAATTCAGTTCATATCTGTTTCATCCAGTTATTATTTTCTTCATCTAGTTCATATATATATTTTTATTGTTTATTTCCATTTAATTTAATGTATTTAATTTTTTTGTGATACACCTGTCTTCTAGTGTACAGTGGGTATAGTTTACCTGATACACACGCATGTGTGTGTCATAATGTCATCTGGCTTTGCAGCAATGTGGTGTGGTAACACATTATTTTTTGGGCGTACTGATGTCTTTTCATTACACGGCAGGGGGCATGGTGTTGGTCCTCCAATGACGCGGTCTCCATGGTCACGGAGTTAGCGTACCCGCTGACGCGCTTCCAGCTGGCGAAACCGGAAGTGACGATAGACCAGAAGTGCGGCGGAAGCTGTCACCAGACCGGACGAGCAGCGTGAGGTGGGACCTTGTCTGTATGCACTATATAGGTAAGAGATTATATATACTGTATGTATGTCTTGCATTTATATCTGTTCCTTGACAAAGGAGTAAAATCCGAAACGTTGGAGCAAGTGTGTGTTTTTCAGTCCAGATGAGTGGCGCGACAGGGGATATATATATCTATATATATAGATATATATATGTGTGTACGTATATATATATATATATATATATATACTGTATATGTCAAAAAAGTAGAACTGTATTACAGTGCCCTCTGTGCTTAAATATATCAGGTAACAAGTAAAAAATTATAAAGTAATTAGTGCTGATTATAGAAATAAGGTAGTTAAATAAAATGCAAAGATATGGTGCAAAAGCACTTTTCTTTTATGTGTACTCAATGTCTTATTAAACATTACATTTTTATATACAGTCGCTAGTCATATGAAATGTTTATTTATATTTATTTGCTGTGATTTTGCACAAAACAAAGCACTTTCCTATATGTAATATTGCTTTTGTACCATGGGCCTGATTCAGACCCTCTCGCAAGCGGCCGCTCGCTCGTACACTCGCTCGTTATGCAATTGCGCATGTGAGCGATCGGGAAGCGCTTGCTCGCCCAGCAAAGACAGCCCAGTGGACTGAGTGACAGTAGAGGCCGTTTGTAGGTGGTAGGGGCAGGGCAGTAGTATCGGGGGAGTGGAGTTGCGAACGCAGGCGTGACTGAGTGTTTCAATGCCATTTTAGAGGCGTGAATAATTAACAGGCAGAGTCATAGTACACGTCATCTGGTTGAATTATACACTGAAGTGCTCGCAGTGCTTGCGGTAGGGTACAGTCAACCGCAATCGCTGCGGTCAGATCCGATGGAACCCGATGTACCGATGGTTGTATATACTTCCTGGAGATGACGTTCGCTAGTGGGCGGCTAAAGACAGGCTGGTGGGCGTCTGTAAACACAAAGTGATCGCTCGCCAAGACATAGTGGGCATGCTTATGCCTTGCCGTGCGATCGCCTGCCTTGACGTCACTTAGCTGAATTTGCATACGCTAGGAGCGAGCAGCCGCATCTAGCGAGAGGGTCTGCATCAGGTCCCATATATTTGCACTTTATTTAACTACTTCATTTCCATAATTAGCACTTTAACTAAGTACTTCATCATTTTTTACTTGTTACCTGGTATATTTAAGCACAGAGGGCACTGTAATACAGTTCTACTATTTTGATTTTATACTTGCAACAGATTACCACTGTCACATAATTACTGTATGAGCTGACACTCATACCATTGGGGAGTGCTGCTAACACATTAAATAGGGTTTTGTGTCTATTTCAGGGTTATCATATATGCATGTAATGATCCTATAAGCTTGATCAAGGGTATCCATTTATATTGGCGCTGTTGTTTTTATTGTACATATATATATATATATATATATATATATATATATATAAATCCAAAATAACTGGCACTCCTAAATAATAAGCAACAACTCCGGTGCCTTTCCCAAATGATTAACATGCAGGTAAAGATGGACGGCACTCGAGAGACTTACAAAGATCAAAATAAGACCATAACACCATAAAAATAAAAGATAATAATAATAATAATAGATAATAATAATAACACCAGTCAAAAGTGTAATGGTCTTCTTTTGATCTTTGATCATAGGGTTCCACAGGATACCTTGGGGGGTATAGGTGTGACGTCAGTCGCCGAGCACCATAGAGTTAAGCTTTTCAGCCTCCCAGGATGCACTAGGGTCCCCCTCCTATACCCCGCCCCCGAGCCAAGGCACCTCAGTTAGTTATCAAGCCATAGGCCGGAGGAGGAGAAGGAAGAGAGAGAAAAAAGATCTGGACACATACAAGAATCACATTCTCACCAGGGGGAGACGGAAAACCGGTGACCAGAGCAAAGCCCATCTGCAGCACAGGTGCGACAGGGCGGGAGTCCTGTGGAACCCTATGGACTTCGTAGAAATAGAGATAACAAGGGTAAGTTCTTACCATATCTCATATTTTCTACTTCAGGGTCCATAGGGTATCCACAGGATACCTTGGGGATGTCCCAAAGCAGTATCCTTTAAGGGTGGGGACGCTCCTGTGCAGAAAGGAGAATCCGCCGCCCGAAGGAAGCATCCTGAGAGGCGAAGGTGTCAAACCTGTAATACCTCACGAAGGTATGGACAGAAGACCACGTAGCAGCCTTGCAGATCTGGACTGCAGAGGCACCACGTCGAGCTGCCCACGAAGGACCCACAGACCTAGTGGAATGAGCCTTCACAGAAGGAGGAACCGGCAGGCCTTCATGAAGATAAGCTTCAGAAATAGCCATACGGATCCAGGCTGCCAAAGTTTGCTTTGAAGCAGGCCAACCCTTTTTACGGAAGCCATAGAGGATAAACAAGGCGTCCGACATCCTAAACGAAGAAGTGCGGTCAACATAAGTCCTTAAGGCCCGCACAACATCCAAAGAGGCCTCACCCACGGAAAGACCCGGTGAGTTAAACGCCGGAACAACGATTTCCTCGTTAACATGAAACTGGGAAACAACTTTGGGAAGAAACTCGGGCCGAGTGCGGAGCACCGCCCTGTTCCCATGAAAAACCAAGAAAGGGGGTTTACAAGAAAGAGCCCCTAAATCAGAAACACGTCTGGCCGAAGCAATAGCCAGAAGGAAAACAGTCTTAGCTGTTAGCCATTTAAGATCCACTGAGCCCAGTAGTTCAAACGGCAGTCCTTGGAGAGCCCTCAGGACCACAGCCAAATCCCAAGGCGCCACAGGTGGAACAAAGGGCGGCTGAAAGCGGAGAACACCTTGCATAAAGGTGCGCACATATAATTGAGGCAGCCCGTTCCACTTGGACAGGATCAGGTGCTGCAGAGGTCTGGAGTGAAACTGGGCGAATTCCACCATGTCGAACACCGACACCATGGAGCCCAGTAACCTCATCGCCGAGTGTAGGGACACCCGGCGGCTGTGCAGACAACTGCGCTCCCTTGACTGTAAAGCAGAGAGCTTGTCCTCCGTCACGAAGATCCACTGCTGTCCCGAGCCCAATAAGGCTCCCAGATGCAGAATCCTCCGAGACGGGATTAGAGTGGACTTCTGCCAGTTGAATAGCCAGCCTTGCCGTTGCAGCAATGCAATGGTCAGGTCCAAGTGGCGTAACAGGAGCTCTGGAGATCCTGCCACCAATAACAGGCCGTCCAAGTACGGCAACATGCGGACTCCTTGCAGCCGCAGAGAAGCCGCCATGACCGCCATCACCTTGGTGAAAACACGTGGTGCTGTCGCCAGGCCAAAAGGTAACGCCCGAAACTGGAAGTGGTCGCTGCGGATTGCAAACCTGAGGAACTGTTGATGGCGCAAAAGAATAGGGACATGCAGGTAAGCGTCCTGTATGTCCAATGACACCATGTAGTCCCCAGGTTCCAGCGCCAGAATGATGAACCGTAGGGTCTCCATCCGAAACTTCGGAACCCGCAAAGACTTGTTGAGTGCTTTGAGGTTGAGAATCGGACGATACGACCCATTGGGTTTCTGTACCAAAAAAAGATTTGAATAGAAACCCTGGCCCCTCTGGGAGAATGGAACAGGCACTATAACTCCATCCTGGAGCATAGTGTGCAATACCTTCCGCAGCTCCATAGCCTTGTTCCGGTCTGATGGTAGACCCGTGGTGAAGAATCGCGCCGGGGGTCTGTGCCGGAAGGAGAGGGCGTACCCATGAGAGACCACCTCGAGAACCCAAGTGTCTGTCGTAGTGGCCGACCAACACTGGGCGAACTGCAGCAGGCGGCCTCCTACCCTGGGATCCCCCAAAGGGAGGCCCGGACCGTCAGGCCGCAGGCTTGTCATCTGGCTTGGGGGCCGGACGTCTGGTACTCCATGCCTGCTTCCGGGGCTTGGCCGATTTCTTAGGGCCAGCCTGTCGAGGAAACGACTGTGGTTTGGGCCTGCCCTGGGCCCTAGATGACCGAAAGGACGATGGTCCAGAACCAGAAGGAGCAGCGGCCGACGGGAGACAAGCCGATTTGGCTGCCGCCAGCGTGGCCACAATCTTATCCAGATCCGGAC
This sequence comes from Taudactylus pleione, assembly GCA_031769625.1. Classification (NCBI taxonomy): domain Eukaryota; kingdom Metazoa; phylum Chordata; class Amphibia; order Anura; family Myobatrachidae; genus Taudactylus; species Taudactylus pleione. Next base: position 29,576,978 of record JAUIMM010000052.1, read on the forward strand.
CGAGGAGAACTTCTCCGGTAAACGGCAACGCCTCCAGACCCTTTTTGGAATCTGCGTCCGCCTTCCAGGATCGCAGCCACAAGGTGCGACGAGCAGCCACCGCTGCTGAAGAAATTCTAGACACCAGAGTACTAAAGTCTAGGGCCGCCTCGTTGATATAAGTGTCCGAATCACGGAGATTGCCAATCAACTCCGCCTGTTCGGCCGGACAGTCGGAATCAAAAGAAGCCTCTAATGAATCCGCCCAGCGCTCCATCGCTCTGGCAACCCAGCAAATGGCCATAGCCGGCCGTGCTGCCCCCCCCGCAAGGGAATAAGCGGACTTCAGGCAGATCTCCACCTTGCGGTCCGTAGCATCCTTAAGGGAGGACATGGATGGCATCGGCAATGTGGCACTACGGACAAGACGGGTCACGTGAGAATCCACCTGTGGAGGGGATTCCCACTTTGCTAAATAATTATCAGCGAACGGATAAGCCACCGCCAGGCGTCTCTGCGGCTGGTATCTTTTGTCAGGCTGTTTCCACGCCTCCTCTAAATGGTCCACTAACTGACCCAAAAGAGGAAAGACTCTGGCATCGCCCTTCACATCTTTGAAAAAGGCATACTTAGATTTAGCCGCTGGGGGAACTTCGTCCTCAATCACCAAGGCTGTGCGGACCGCCCGAATAAGTCCAGGAATATATGCCTTGGACTTTGCATCAGCGTCCTTACTGTGGAGAGGTTCCTGATCGTAAGGATCTAGAATCTCCCCATCATCAGACGTCCCCTCGTCATCCTCATAAGGAGCCGACAGAGACGCCACCGGCCGTTTATGCGGCCGCATCACAGACTCCCCTTGCAACACATCCGACAAGTGCTGTACAGAACTCGTCAGGGAGTTAACCCACGCTGGCTCCTGAGAAACCAGGAGCGGGGAAATAGGGAGACTGTGGGGTACCACCAATTGTCATGGGAAACCCTGCATGGGTGACGACACCACTGACTGCTGGGACAAACCCATCGGTGTAAACGTGGGCTGCGGAGCTAACTGGCCCACTAAGGCTGTAAGCGCCAGAGCGAAACAAGCCCAGGGCGGCTCCTGTACCGGCGCTGTAACCGTAAGCGGCCGCGCCATGGACAAACACTGCCGGCAAAGGCCCTCCGCGCTACCCTCCCCCTCCGCTAACGGTACTTTACATGTAGTACATTGTAGGCGGAGAGGAATATCACTCAGACATGATGGCACCAAGTATGTAACCCCTCTCACCAATTATATAGTAAATAGGCGAGAGACCACCCTGCAGCACCGCACCGCAAGGGCTTAGCAGAAAGAACAGGGACAGAATAAAGCTGACAGTTTAGAAGAAAAGTTACAGGCAGCAGCGCTAGCACAGTCACATACAATGCAAAGAAAATCAATTCCTGCACTAACAGCGCTGATCACTCAACTACGCAGACACAGGTCCTGGTAGGACACAGCGCTGCATACACAGACCTGACTACAGCGGAGGAGTGGTATGCGGGGGGACCCAGACCACGATGCTTCCGTCCAGCGCTTCCAGCAGCGTTCACCATGCGTCCAGAAGAAGATGGCCCCGAGGAGCAGAGAGGAGGCTGGCCTGGTGGAGGAGCGCTGCCACAGGACCAGTCGGCAGCGTGCAGAGAGGGCTGTGTGCAGCAGGGGAGGCGCCGGCTGTGAGACAGGGAAGGCGCGCTCCCCTGGCATGCATTTAACCCCTGGGACGCCACAGCGCTACCGCTCTGCTGCGGTCCGCTGTCCCAGGGGGTAGTGGAAGCGCAGGTTGGTCGCCTGGCTCCACGCTGCAGCCAGTCCCCAGGGAGCCCCCTGCCTGGAGTCTCAGGACCATGTGATCAGCGGGGACCCACCGCGGGACCCCGCTGCTTACCTTTGTCCCCCTTAAATCCGGCCATGGTCCGGAACATCTGGGGTCACTGCTAGCTGTGACCCCAGATGCTCACCAGCATCCCCAGATCGGTACCGGCGTTCTGGTACCGGCGGGGGTGTAGGGAAGACAGCATGGACGTCAGGACTGACTGTCCATGCTGTACATCCAGATGTGCAGCCACAGCTGCATAGGAGAAAGCTTCAGGGGCTCTTCTTAGCCCCCACTCCGACAGGTGCACCCGACTCCGGCCGGGCACCAAACTAAACTGGGGTGCCTTGGCTCAGGGGCGGGGTATAGGAGGGGGACCCTAGTGCATCCTGGGAGGCTGAAAAGCTTAACTCTATGGTGCCCGGCGACTGACGTCACACCTATACCCCCCAAGGTATCCTGTGGATACCCTATGGACCCTGAAGTAGAAATATATATTACCATTATTATAAGTTATTATGGTGAGTGCAGAGCCCCTGTGATTTCTATTTAAACAATGTGGTCACGTACCATGTTGCACCCCAAATCTAGGAATGGTGAATGCCGTGGATTAGTGCTTTTTGTTTATTTTGATTAATTTTTATAATTAATCATTTTTTTATCACATTTTCTCATGCACACCTTTTAACTAGTTTAATTAACTTGTGTCAGCTGTTTCCCTAGGTGCTTTGCAACAGGTGTGCTTGGTAACTGTCTCACGTTTAAAAGCAAAGTTGCTGTGAGCTTTAAACCTTGATAGCATACCCTGAGTTTAACACTAATGTGATGGCTATGTCCATGTTATAATTCTGAGCAATAGAGTAGGGACTTGCAGTAAAGTGGGGTCCTGTGACAATGGCCGGCGAGCTTAAATGCATTGATCAATTCATGAACTAAAACCCCACTATTTATTATGTTTATTATTCTAAGTTATTATGGTGAGTGCAGAGCCCCTGTGATTTCTGTATATAATTGTTAAAATCTTGCCAGTACCTGCAAACTGATGATCAGCAGTACTGCAGCAGTCGACAACACTCCTGAGACTTCTGTTCTGTGTCCCTGATCACAGCAGCCAGTAGGACCAACTGACCCAATCTGACACCTCAGGGGGACAGTCCGTGGCCGAGCAGCCCTCACAGAGATAACCGATAGTACGCAGCCGAACTGCTTAATTAATTCTTGGTGCGGACACGGACCGGATACGGTTCTATCCACTATCCCGGAGACAGGGTGGCACTTATGAGATGTCATACGGCGCCGGCCCCGGGTTGGGGGGACGGGCCTTGGATGGCCACTAGGAGGCTGCTGCTTTGGCAGGAAAAAAAATCCTGTCCACAGCAGCACAAAAGATGCTGTGGGCCTATTTTAATGCGGGGCCGGGAGCTACAGCTCCATCCACCCCATTGTTAATCCAGCCCTGGAATATGGAAGCAGCTTTTATTCCCGGAATTTTAATGGAAATATATCAATGTTAAGGGCATATGTATTGTTTGTAAAAGCACATCAAAGTGTAGAAAATCATTCGTCAAAACTTGCATATATACATGCAGTAATCAATCAAATTTATTGTCACTTCCACATTAAAAAATGCATCAGCGAAATTACAATGCAAATACTCAAAGCTTAATAAAATTACATATAATATACACAGTTACGAATTTAAACTAACAATCGCGGTTGGGAAGAAGCTATTCCGCATCCTGCTAGTACGGTACCCAATACACCTAAAACGCTTTCTAGAGGGCAATAGAGAGAACAGAGGATGACACGGTGGCTAGGATCAGCAATGATTTTAGTTGCTTTTAAACGACACCTTTTAGCAAAAATTTCTTCCATTCTAGGCTTGGCCAATGGTTCTTTTAGTTGCTTTAACCATCCCATACCAAACAGTAAGTACGTTAAAAGACTTTCAATGACACAACAGTAAAAATTTACAAGAAACGACCTAGGTAAGCCAATTGCTCTGAGTTTTCTTAAGAAAAAAGGCGTTGCTGAGCCTTCCCAACTACCGTGACCGTACTATGTGACCACGAGAGAAGTTCAGAGAAATTAATTCTCCTAGTTCTCCTAAAATCTATCACAACATCCTTGTTTTTTTTTTGCTATTCAAAAGCAGCTTATTTTCCTCTCCCCACTTTACAAGATGCTTCACTTTCTCCCTATAACTGTCCTCATCCCTATCACCAATCAAACACACTATTGTGGTGTCATCTGCAAATGTTACAGTAGGATTGGACTCTGTACTTGACAGACAATCAAATGTATACAAAGAATATAAAAAGGGACTTAGGTCCTGATTCAGCACGGATCGCAACTGTGTAATCGCACGCAATGAAGCTGCAAAAATATGCTAATGTCTACCACTGCTCAGCCAGCATAGAGACGCCCACTACTTCCTTCTCACATCCGTAATACCTACCTGTCCTGCGTATACATCAGTAACATCGGAGAACATCGGCCCCTCATGCACAATTACAGCAGGTCTGACCTGTCTCAGAATTCGCAAGTCTCGTCGCACGCAGTGAGTACTCAGGCTGCGTAGGCAATCGCAGTGGCTAATTTGTGCATGCCCATGCAACGGCGTTCAAACAGACAGGCACGCCTGCTTTTCTCCAACCACTCCCCCGTCACCACCCCCAAACACTTACGTCCGTAATCTCAGTGCGATCGCCACGCACGCGCAGTGTGGTGCATGCGCAGTACGCAACAATTGGATGATCTGCGTACGCAGTTGCAATTGCGATCCATGCTGAATCAGGCCCTTAGTATACATCCTTGGGGAACTCCTGTATTCCAGAGTAAAGGGGCCTATCCATTAGGCGACCTGAAAGTCTGAAGGTCTAGCATTCAGACCTTCAGGTCGCTGAGGTGTGGTGCCCGCACTGCATGGCGTTCACTGAACGTCATTCAGAGCAGAGCCCGACCTCCCTATCACTGGACATGCCGAGCCTGACGAGCGTCATCAGGTTGACGGGCATATTCAGTAGACAGTCGGGGTCGGCAAGGACCCAGCGTGCACGCGCATCGCTGGTCTTTGCCGGCTATCCATTACCCGACTTTGTGAACAATGCGACTAAAACCTCCTGGGTAATGGATAGGCCCCTTAAGTCACCTCACCTGACCGACTGCAAACAGTCAGTCAGGAAGTTCAACAGCCAATTACATAAGGACACGTCATAGCCAACTGCCCGAAGCTTTGCAATTAGTATATAAAATAGGTAGCAATAGTAATCTGCAGCATTGGTTGCTGCTCACTTTCTCTCCCAGTACCCTCCTCCATGAAAATCCAGTTTATGCTTCTGCAGCAGCAGCACTCAGCATTGTGACTATGATGCTATCCCTTATGACATAATGTGCTGTGTCACGCTAGATAAACCATCACTATAGGAAGCAGAGGCAGGTGGTGAGTGGCACAGTATGCGGAGAGACGGGTGACACGGTCTAATGTGATTACATCAAGTTCTGAGGGGATTACTGGAAGCAAAAGTGCAGGGGAAGCAGATGTAAATTGATATTACATGCCTGAGTACTTAAATTGTGTAAGTATGTGTGGTTGTTATTGCTAATGCTGTATGTGCATTTATGTTCTAATGCATTACCTGTGTGTGTGTGTTTGTTAGTAAATGGGTGTCATAAAGAGAGAGCAATCCTCACCATACAGTAATACCCCTTTTATACCAAAATCTTGGGTCTGACCCAGGATTTGGAACACGGTTTTATACTGGGACAGACCCCGTTCACATTGTAGCTCAAACCCGGGTTATTCCCGATTCAGGCCGTCTACACCACACATGGGACACGGGTGCAGTGATGTTTTCTGTTGTTGCCGGCAGTTCCTATGCTGTAAACGGGACCCGGGTCAGTTGACCCAGGTCACCTGTTTACACTGCCCTGTAACCCTGCTCAGGTCACTGGACACGGGTTATTTTTACACTGCTTTTACACTAAGCCACAACACAGGTTGACAGAGCAATAACCCAGGTTATTTGGCCAGTGTAAAAGCAGTGTAATTTACTCCTTTTAAGAGCTGATGCTGCCAGAAGAACCTGCCCCTGCCAGACATGCAGGATGAATGTGTAAGATGCTGTGTCAAATAATTCTACAAGCGATATTAATGTCTTGTCATGGAGTATGGATGTGGGAGGGAGACATCATGGGTGCACATTACTCCCCCGTTACGCGTGATACTAGGGGTGTTGCGCCGTATCACACCGCCTTGTTTGTCAGGAGCTGGGGTATGCCATCCATCCATGGCATTAGGCAGCATTAGTTGGGAAGAACCTATGATGGTTTTTCTGCCTGTGTCATTCCCGCATAGGCCTGTCTCCTGATCCCAGGGCAGTAACCAGGGTGGTGCGACCTGTGCCATGGCACAGGGCACCACAGGGCAGGGGGTGCTGCTCAGGCCTGTCAATTTTCTGTTTAGAATTATTCTCACATGTCGTTTATTTTTCTATTATCCCTAGCATCTCCTGGCCTCCCCTATCTCCCTTCCTGGCTGATTCCTTCTGAACACAGCCACCATTTCCTGACCCAGGTGTTACCATCCCCTCGAGTACCTTTGCCGGTGAGTTTAGCTGCCGAAGCAGGGTACATACACACCGGCCGGATTAAGGTCTGGGGGGGCCCCTGGGCAACAAACATGTGGGGGCCCCTATTAAATGTGATGAACTGGGGGTATGCACAATGGGGACCCCAGTAGTGTCAGTGCCCACAGTGGTAGTGCCCCGTATGCAGAGCCCACAGTAGTTGTGCCCTTTATGCAGTGCACCCAGTAGTAGTGCCCCCAGCAGAGGTGCCCCTTTTATGCAATGCTCCCTATGCAATACTCCCTTTAGTAGTGCCCCCAGTAGTTATGCCCCCAGTAGTAGTGTCCCCAATAGTAATGCCCCCTGTATAAATACCCCCAGTAGTAATACCCCTGTAGTTGTGCCCCCAATAGTAATGCCCTCCCAGTAGTCATCCCCCCTGTGTGTGCAAAATAGTAATGCCCTAGTAGTAATGCCTCCTGTATAAATGCCCTCAGTAGTAATACCCCTGTAGTTGTGCCCCAGTAGTCATGCCCCCTGTATAAATGTCCCCAGTAGTAATGCCCCTGTATTAGTGCCCCTAATAGTAATGCTCCCTCTGTAGTAGTGCCCCAGTAGTAATGCCCCGCCTTCAAGTAGTAGAGCCCCAAATAGTAATGCTCCCAGAAATGGTGCCTCCAATAGTAATGCCCCCTGTAGTAACGCCCCCCCCCGAGTAATGCCCCCGGAAGTAATGCCCCCCCGAGTAATGCCCCCAGTAGTAATGCCCCCCTGAGCAATGCCCTCAGTAGTAGTGCCCCCCGAACAGTGCCCCCAGTAGTAATGCCCCCCCCGAGCAATGCCCTCCATAGAAAAGCTGCTTGCGCTAAAAAGGAAAATAAAGGTCATACTTACCTTAAGCCCCGCTCCTGCTGCCTTCTGGTCTGTTCGGCTGCTCCTCTGCACCATGGGAGAGATGTCATGACGTCTCTCCCATAGTGCACTGCGTGAGCCGGAAGCCGGAGCTCTCGAGTGAGCTCCAGCATCCTGCTCTGGCTGCCGCTGCTGGGAGGGAGCCGGGCGTCCGCTGGTTACAATCTCAGCGGGCGCCTGGCAAATGGTGTCTCCGTTCGGTGCCGGGGTTAGGTTTGCCGGAGGAGGCAGAACTGGTTCTGTCTCCTCCGGTTCACTTTAACCCCGATGGCTGGGTGTGGGGCCCCTTCAGGTGTGGGGGCCCAGGGACGATTGCCCCTGTCGCCCCCCCTTTAATCCAGTCCTGCATACACAAATCTCCCCACTGCTGATATTTGCTGCATATACATTACAATAGCACTCTTTCTATACCTTCAGTCGGTGATCTACACTGCCAGCTCCAGACTTGTTCATGGCTATTCTGGTGGACAAATCCTGCTGCAGAGGCAGCTTCACTAGCGAGCTAGTGACTTATACTGCATAATTATTGTGTATCATCACTGCAGCCATTGAATTCACACTGTATTTGACAGTGACACCTAGATAACAGTGGTACAATGGGATTGGCACCCATTCATCATCGTAAAGGAGAAATCAGATTTGTCATGCTCATTTCCCATGAGACCACACCCCTTGCGCGTCTTTTTTCCCTATTTGGGTGGGGGATGCCAATGCTTTTACTGGCCCAGGGCGCAATAAAGTCTAGTTACGGCTCTGCCAGCTCCATTTGGCATTTAACAATGTCTCAACTGGTACATATCAATACCAGTCTCAACACACACAAACATTTAATTAGATTTATCTTGTCTTAAACTTCTGCTAAGTCTACATCCATTTAGATTCTTTTTACAAGGGAAACAGATTCCACGTTATTCCCTGGCGGCGTGCCTACAATATATGTCTGCACAAGGATTTTATTTTACCATATAATACAACAAATGGCATGTTATGTTATTGTACGTATGTACATGGGAATTGGTATGATTTAAAACTGGACCTAAACCCGGCAGAATAAATACCAACGCTGGACGGCACATGAAGATCCCAACAGGTAAGACCCTTAACCCTCCCCTTTCCCCCCCTAACCCTCCCTTAGGGGTGCCTAACCTAACCTCCCCCCTAGTGCCTAACCCTAACCTCCCCCCAGGGGAGCCTAAACCTAACCCCCCTCCCTGCACCCTAAACCTAACCCTCCCGGGGGGGTGCCTAGATCTAATCTCAACCCCGGAGGTACCTGACACTAACCCCCCCTTCCCCTAGCCTGGCCCTAACCCTCCCGGGGATTGCCTAAGCAAAGAATCTCCGGGAGTCCCTAAACCTAACCTTCCCCCCACCCCCCGCGACTATCACCTCCCGACGCCAGGTTTACTTCAGGGTTGCCTACCCTCCCGATTCAGGCGGGAGCCTCCGGATAAACGGGTGCAGCTCCCGCCCTCCCGGAAAGGCAGGCAAGCCTCCCACTAGCCGCCGATCCCCCGTCTCCCCCCTCGCCAGTACCTGTTAAACCCCCGCAGCGGGGGGCCGCTGACGCGATTCGCGTCATTTTGGCCACGCCCCCTGCTTCACAATGCCTGTTTTTCGGCATTGTGTAGCAGGGGGTGGGGCCAAAATGATGCGATCGCGTGGCCCCACCCCCTGTCACACCCGCAAACTGCCTTCAGCCCGTCCGGCCACGCCCCCTGTTCTGCCGATCTGGCTGCTCCCTCCCGGAAGGAGCAGCCAGATAGTCGGCAAGTATGGTTTACTTACATTCGGTATGCCGGACATCGGGATTTTCGGCGTGGGGCTAATGATAGGCGACGATATTTAGATGCCTATCATTAGTCCCATCCCGGGATTTCACTGTCGGGAAGCCGGTGATCGGCATTTAGAGTGCCAGCTTCCTGACTGCATCCCTGCACATGAAGTACATATTGCTTATGTGCCAGCCTTCGATGCTATCTGAGCAGCAATCAATATTTTGTTCTGTATAAAGAGCTCCACAGAGTACAATCAATATCAATGAAACCTTGTACCATTAAAAGCTAATTAAGATTCAATTCTGCTGCAGAAATGGCACCAAATTCCTTTGTGTCTATCGACTCTGAATGTTCCTCACTTTTCTACCCATAGCTAAGCATCATTTCTATATGATTATAGTTTAACAGAATCTACTCTACAACACTTACTACAGAAATAGAACTCATGGTTACTACTGGGATGAAATAATTGCAGGGTAAAAATATGGTGGTGTTTTTTTTTTCCGCTTAAGGGCATTAACTTTAATAACAGTAGTGGAAGGCACAACTTACGCTATCTCGGCTCCCATCTTGAATACTATGTCGACTGATGCGGAACTAATTACAGGGTTTTTTTTATATTGTTAGCAAAGCTTTTAAATAAATGGACCATGTCACATTATATAAGCCATTAACTACCATTTCCACCAATGTAGCTGGATGGTATTAGCTTCCAATGGAGAAGAAAAATACAAATACACATGTCCAAACAATGGTTTAGTGCCAAATAAATGAGTGAACATATATTAGAAGACAATTTAGTTTAATGAAGATGGATAACTTACAACCTGCAGAGGTGATGCATGTTACTATAATTACGCTGATTTACACGTGATGGAGCAGAGAAACAAAAATCACACACTCCCTATTATTTTATTTTTATAAAGTGCACTATATTATTTTAAGGTTAGTTACTTTGACACATGCAAAGCTTGCAGATCAATGAAGACATTCACAGACTAATTAGTAAATGCAAAACCATTGACAAATGCTAATCCAATGGAGCCTGTGCTTATTTTTAGCAGACATTTCAGGAAATACTTAAAATACATCAAATAAATCAAGGAGAAGGCGCCGAGTCAGTAAAGTTTTCTGCTTATAGGACATTGTCACGGACAATAAAATGTCTGCATTAAATACTGTATTCAAACTAATGCTTTAAGGGGAATCCTATAATGTTTTCCTCTCATGGTTGGCCGGGTTCCTGAGGCCTTCCCCTGAGAAATCACTTTTCATTATGTTCCACAATTGCTTAGTAATGCCTGATACAAAGGGAATAGTTGCCAACTGTCCCTAATTTCTGAAGAAACTCTCAAGTTTGAAAGGTTGTTCCTGGAGATTTTCACTCCTAGAATCTCATAGAAACATAGAATTTCACGGCCATCTAGTCTGTTCCTTTTCATTTATCCTTTTGCCAACTTTTAACCCTATTTGCTCCTTACGTCTCTCTTAAGGATATTCTTATGCCTATCCCAAGCGTGTTTAAATTGTTCCACCGTTTTAGCTTCAACCACATCTGATGGGAGGCTATTCCACTTATCCACTACCCTTTCTGTGAAGTCATTTTTCATAAAATTTCCCCTGAGTCTACCTCCCTCCAGTTTCACTGCATGTCCTGTTGTTCTTGAACAGATGTTCCTTAGAAGAATGCTTCCACCCTGTACCTTGTTAAAACCCTTCATGTATTTGAAAGTTTCTATCATGTCCCCCATTTCCCTTTTCTGTTCCAGACTATACATATTAAGATCTTTTAGTCTTTCCGGGTAAGTTCTGTGCTGTAGGCCATGCACCATTTTAGTTGCCCTTCTTTGTACCGTCTCTAATGTGTCTATATCCTTCTGGAGATATGGCGTCCAGAACTGAACACAGTATCTCCCCATGTTTTGATTATTTACCCACATTTGCCAACTTTTCTAACCTCGTTCCCATGAGAAGTGGGGCCAAGGTAAGAAAAAAAAAAGAGTTCCATCATCAGGTAATCATGGCTTACCTGATGGGGTATGATGATGAAAACATACTATACCTGCAGCAAGAGACATCACCGAGTAACTAAGCTCTGAATGGTTTGGGGTTCAGCCAAGTTCATCAGCGTGGTCATCAGTCACTGTTGATGAGACGTTTGGTTGCATGGATGTTTTTGCCTTCACATCCCCGAAGATGTTGGCCCATTTACAGGTATTCGCTCTGTAAGAGTTTACAGATTAGCAGGCAGTAAAGGCCCTGGAGGGCTCAAACCTCTCACAGCTGAATCAATCAATAGTAGCTGCTGGAATTCTTTCAGTGACTCTTCTTGGCTCTGTGAGGAGCATTGAAGCAGGTTAATTAGCTATATTACACTTTACAATCAACAATAGTGCTGATTGTTTCTTAGGCCAGTACATGTGTACAGGAGCTGCATACTCTGAAAAACAGTTAGTTTACCTGCTGCTATTGGGCAATGCAGCTTACGGTTCAGGGCGGCTGCCAAGGCCAAGCACATAGACATCTATTTTTCTTGTTCAGTGCTCCCTGTTCTCACTGCTGATCTTGTGAGAAGCAGGGATTTGTGCACTCATCTGATTGATAGTGAGGACAGGGCTGCATGTGTCATGCTATAGGGAGTGAATATAGGCTGAAAGAAAAACATTATATAGTTGAAAGAGCAAAGCTCACAGCATACTTTCCTATTTTCCATACATCACTTACAGGCGATGTGGAGGGGAGATATGAAAAGTGAATATGACAAGGTGTATGAGGATAATAATTCCATAATCATACCCCTGTACAGTAAGTGTGATAGAGCATAATGACACAAGTTGTATTACTACAGCAGATGTCTGCCCACCCATAAGGTACACAGGAAATGATCCCGGAGTCCATAAAGTCTCACCCTAATCCAGGGGTGGGGAACCTCCGGCCCGCAGGCCGTATACAGCCCGCAAGGGGAAATCATCCGGCCCGGCCGGCTGTCAGCGGCAGCAGCGGAATCAGCGTAGTGTAGCGGCTGTCAGCGTTGGCAGGTAGTGCTGCGGGAGAGCGGGGATGTCAGGATTGTAATCGGCGGCAGGTAGCACAGCAGGGGGAGGGTGTGTGTGTCAGGACTGTCATCGGCTATCAGCAGCGGGAGGTAGCCCAGCGGTGGAGGGTGTCAGGGCTGTCATCGGGCGGATCAGTGCAGGGGCTCTCTCCCTATCAGCGGCGGCAGGTAGCACGGGGGGGGGGATCAGGGTGTCAGGGCTGTCATTGAGTGGCATGCAGGGCTCTGTCCCCATCAGCGGCGACAGGCAGGCAGCGCACAAGGGGGGGGGATCAGGGCTGTCATATGGCTGCCATTGAGCTGGTTAGTGCAGGGGCGTGCTGGGTCTCACCCTAACAGCGCGGGCAAGCAGGCAGTGCTGGCACAGCGGGGGGTGTGTGCAGTCAGTGCTGTCATCAAGCTGGTTAGGACTGAGAGGACCTCAGGGCTGCCTTATTAATCTGCAAGCAAAAAATATGGTAGTTGCTCAATCAGCTTAATATACTACAGGTGCTTGTAACGCATAGAAAAGTGAAAAAATATTCTATGTGAATTAAGTGGTGAGCTCATGGCATCACCACTTAATTCACATAGAATATTTTTTCACTTTTCTATGCGTTTGTGTATTATTTATGTCATTTTAATTCTTTTACATCTCATTAACACTTATTGATTTATCTTTACACACCTATCCTTTAACACTTCACTATCACCTTTTTTCCCCTTTTCGTGTGATGCCCTGGGGGTGGTCCTTGGCTGGAATTTTTTGGGGTGCCTTGCTTCTCGGACGTGAACCCCTTAATTTTAGGGATGCTGGTATAGAGGAGCCTTGACGACGGCCCAGCGCTTATTCATATATTTGCAAATGTATGTAAACCAATACCTCTGAATTTCTATTATCATGTAGGATTCAAGTATTTTTGATTTATCTGCAGTGTGCTGGAGGGCAATTTTCATTTTTCTGTGTTCAGTGTAAACCCCGCCCTTTACAAGCACCTGTAGTATATTAAGCTGATTGAGCAACTACCATATTTTTTGCTTGCAGTTTGGAGGCACGAAAGGAGTCAGCATTAGGAGGACGTGCTGATCCTTATAGTGCCATGTGGAGGTTTTTTGGGGTACCTCCAAGGTAAGTTAGCTCTCAGCTCATACATGTACTGTTATCATGCAGTACATCAATTTGTTATTATATGACCCAGAGTGGGTGCTACTATTATGTATCAATAATTATTTGGGGGTGAGCGTTTGGGAGTGGGGCCCCTGGGATTGTTCTGGCTGGACCTTGCTCATGGCATCACCACTTAATTCACATAGAATATTTTTTCACTTTTCTATGCGTTTGTGTATTATTTATGTCATTTTAATTCTTTTACATCTCATTAACACTTATTGATTTATCTTTACACACCTATCCTTTAACACTTCACTATCACCTTTTTTCCCCTTTTCGTGGGATGCCCTGGGGGTGGTCCTTGGCTGGAATTTTTTGGGGTGCCTTGCTTCTCGGACGTGAACCCCTTAATTTTAGGGACGCTGGTATAGAGGAGCCTTGACGACGGCCCAGCGCTTATTCATATATTTGCAAATGTATGTAAACCAATACCTCTGAATTTCTATTATCATGTAGGATTCAAGTATTTTTGATTTATCTGCAGTGTGCTGGAGGGCAATTTTCATTTTTCTGCCTTATCAATCTGCCTGTCACACATCCATAGGGACTGCCCCTCCAGACTCTGCCTGGCAACATACCAAAGAGAAGCAGTTACTTACAGCCATCGCATTAAGGGTGAGTTAATAAAGTTTTTAACCAAATATAGGAGGCAAATTTGAAGTTAATAATTTTGAAATTTTAAATGATTTTCAAAAAATCAAAATGGCCCTTGGCAGAAAAAAGGTTCCCCACCCCTGCCCTAATCCATGAGTCTACCACACAACAAAATAATGCCAAGCTCCCATTAAACTGGTGCAGGAAAACTATGGGGTCAAATACACCACTCTATGAAAGAACCTTCATACATTCAAATTCTCATCATGCAATCACTTTCCTGACTGTGTTGTACATATAGAAATCAATAAAGAGAAAATTCTATCCTCCAATAATATATTTGGGAGAGAAGGGTAACAAGAAAGTAGTATGGAAATATCTAATGCAATTTGGAACCCAAGTTCACAGTGTCAGATAGGTTCAGCTGATTGGTCACAAACCAGACTAATAGAAAAAGAAGTCACGGGTGACATCATACAGACAACTCAGAAAATCTGTCTAAGAAAACCGACCGAGGTTTCCATAAATCGGTACTTGGAGAATTAACAATTTGGAGATTCTAATCAATGAAAACAATAAGAGTATTACTTGGCTTAAGAGAAGTATAGGAACCGGGGCTGGAAAAAAAAGTTGTTTTTTTTTGTTTAAACCGTTTGATTTTTTTTAAAACAGTTTTATTCGCATTAATGTTTTCATGAAATTTTTTTTTAATTCTGCTTAGGTTAAAACTGTGAAACATTGCTATGTATTAGAAACCTTCATCAACCATGTTTTAATGCTTTCTGACACTAACAATCCAAAGTCATTAGGATTTATCTCATCAAAAGAGAGACAGACTAATGGCGGGATGCATGACACATCGCATTTTGCATGCGGTGCATCCCGCCAATCATTGCATGCATCCTGGCGGAAATAACGCCGGTATGCATGAAAAAAGTTACAAAGGACAGCTCTCCCGGTAAAAGTTGTCCTTTGCAACCGAAAAAAGCTTTCGGATTTATGACCCAGAAGTTCTGTGCATGCGTCGAGTATCGCAGGTGCCGTGGGGGTGCTAGGAGGGATCCAATTAGATCCCTTTCACAGCACTCTGCAAATAGAAGCCCATAAGCTTTTATTGGGCAAAGCCATCCGCGTCCAAGTCCCGCAATGTATCGAAATAAAAAAACTAGTGTTTAAAAAAAACATTGGTTTAAACCAGCCAACCCAATTGACCAGAGGTTCCCAAAAGTGGTAGTCAAGACTCCCCAACAGTTCAGGTGTTAGCGATATCCATGGTTGAGCACAGGTGACTTAATTAGTACAGACCCCCTCGGCATTATTACTGTAGGCACCATAGGTAAGTTACACATTTGTACCTTGAAAGTATATAAAAAGAGGTCAGAATACACAAATTTTTAACATAGATGCAGTGAAAAGTCAGGATAACATTGAATGCTGAAATGAACCATTGTGCTTTATATATTGAAATGCAAAATTTGGCAAGATGGGTTTTAGTTGTACTTTAATATACAGTTTTAAAAAAGACTTCAATTAATTGGGACAAATTTGTCAATTTGACTTAACCACCTGGGCTCAGCCATGGATATCTCTAAAGCCTGAACTGTTGGGGAGCCTTGAGGCCCGCGTTTGGGTACCTCTGCTATAGACAGGAAGCTTGCAAGCAGGTGCAACTCACCTTTCTGTACTATTGGTACTTTACACTGGATAATATTTTCTATTCTGTATAATATTCAAATGATAATCAATTAAATGTTAGTAGTTTATAATTCTATTATATTTTATGTACTTATAAATTATATTCATATTATGTCAAGTAGGTTATGCTACTTTCAAAACATGTTTGCATTTTCCCCCATGTAGCTGATCATACACATAATAAATCAGTTGTTTTTCACAATTTACAAAATATCTTTCTCTCACCATCAAATCATACACTGTTACCACATAAGCACTGAATTAATAACGTCATTATCATACAGGGATAAGTTAGCTTCTCAGCTGAATACATTCTGGCAATCTAAATTCTTGTTTCTTACTATAACTATGATATTGCTCACCGCTGATTTCATTAATTTAACTTATCACGTCACTATAGATATGTTTGACATCTTCATCCAAAAGCACAGTGGCCCTCATTCAGAGGCGGTCGCAAGAAGCGAGCGCTCACTCTGAATGAGGGTGGCCGCTTGCCTTTTCAAGTGCGGCCTCCTGGTCGCTAGCTAAGCTGTGGGTTACCTCCCACAGCTTTAGCGACCAACCAGGTTGATGGTCGTGATGGTCAAGACCATCGCGACCATCGGGGCTTGCGACGAGACCCCAAGCGCCAGGGAGCTTCCTGCTCTGATCGAGCAGGAAGCTCCCCATTGACATTACTGCTGATGTCAGTGTGGCCGCCCATAAAACGGCAGGCGTTCCATAAGGAACGCCTCCGTTTGTGAAACCACCCCCACGCCACGCCTACAAAACGGGGAGAGCTGTCAATCAACATCGACAGCCGCCCCTTTTGTAGCGAGCTCCGGAGCGAGAGAATTCCTCTCTCGCTCCGGGGCCCTCGCACGCGCAGTGCGGCTGCGGCGCGTGCGCAGGGCCTAAACATCGACCCGCTTGCGAGCGCTCAGCGCTTGCGACCAGATCTGAATGAGGTCCATATTTCTTTACATACTAAAGCCAGCACAGCATTTGTCCCAATTAATTGAAGTCTTTTTTAAAACTGTATATTAAAGTACAACTAAAACCCATCTTGCCAAATTTTGCATTTCAATATATAAAGCACAATGGTTCATTTCAGCATTCAATGTTATCCTGACTTTTCACTGCATCTATGTTAAAAATGTAAGGGTATTCTGACCTCTTTTTATATATTTTCAAAGTACAATGTGTAACTTACCTATGGTGCCTACAGTAATAATGCCCGAGGGGGTCTGTGTGCAGTGGGCCCCCCATCCTCGCATTATATTACATTACCTTGTGCTAGCAAGCGGGTCTCTCTTCCTCTGCAGCACCATCTTCCCAATGATATTCGGCAGTGTCTATGGTGCCCATTGTATAAACACCTATGGGTGCCTATAGTACATTTTCTTTTAAAGTGTAATGGAGAATTTTCTCTATTGCTAGTAAACCTCACAACATGCTTCACAGCTCTTAGGGGTCTATTCATGAGGCAGAGAAGAGCCCTGTTTATCAGAAATCAGTGCTATTCTCTGCTTCATGCAATTCATGGAGCAAGTTACCATGGAGAAATGTATTACTTCCCCAGCGGCACCCCCGCTGCATGCCTGCTTTGCATCACCATACTTTGTATGGTGAGTGCGATTCATAAAGGAACGGAAAGCTCAGCTCTCCGTTCCTCTCCTGCGGTACAGATTCGCCATCTGAGGATGGCGTAATCTGTACCACAAACTGAACAGAGCAGGGAAGCTGCATACTTCCCTGCTCTCTGCCTGGCACCCGGGGCTGGCTCCGCCCCCTTTTCCCAGCGTCCATTGCAGCAGGTCTGACGAGACCTGCTGCTCTTGAGCGCCGAGGCATGCGCAGTGAGGAGCAGGCATATCGGGCACCCGATATGTCTGTCTTTTCACTGCGTACAGGGATTGCGCAGGGGCCGGACAGCGCCCGAAGATGTTGGAGAGGTGAGTATACATGAATGGCTACTAAACTTCACTATATATCGCATTGATGTGATGCGATATATAGTGAAATCTTTTAGCAGCACTTCATGTTATACATGAATAGATCCCATAGACATATTAGGCAAGAGTCAAATAAATAGTGACATAGGTAAAGCAGTGTATGGCAATTGTGCTTCTCCAGTTAGTATGGTTTATTTTAGCTATTTATGAGATGGTTTATTTTAGCTATTTAAGAGACTGTAAGTTAATCACTTATACTTTGCTTCTGCCTATCATGCAGTATATCAATAAAAGATAAAGACTTTCCGCCATCCTAAGCAGTTATTAAATAAGTAAGCTCTCAGCAATGGGTTGGAACTAGAGATGTGCACCAACCCTCGTGTTTTGGTTTTGGATCTGGATCTCCCCTGGTTTTGGATCTGGATTGATTTGGCCAAAACCTCACCTCCGTGTTTTGTTTTTCTTGGTTTTGGTTTTGGATCTGGATTTTTTTCTCTCAAAAAATCATAAAAACAGCTAAAATCACAGAAATTGGGCCTGTTTTTGTTCCTACAGTATTATTAACCTCAATAACATTTATTTCCACTCATGTCCAGTCAATTTTGACAGCTCATCTAGTTAAGGGACAAAGGTTGCATCCAGCTAGCTGGCTCAAAACTGAGTGATAAATAGAGTTGAGGACTGTGCAAAGATAATGGTTGGGGTACCCCTGGAGGATTGAAGAATTGATAGTTGATAGTTGGCGCAGACACTGGCTGCTGTAAGAAGAGTTGATACTTGATAATTGGTGCAGCCACTGGCTGAAGAATTGATAGTTGGCGCAGACACTGGCTGAAGTAAGAAGAATTGATACTTGATAATTGGTGCAGCCACTGGCTGAAGAAAGAAGAGTTGATACTTGATCATTGGTGCAGCCACTGGCTGTAGTAAGAAGAGTTGATACTTGATGATTGGTGCAGCCATTGGCTGAAGAATTGATAGTTGGCGCAGACAGTGGCTGAAGTAAGAAGAGTTGATTCTTCATAATTGGTGCAGCCACTAGCTGAAGAATTGATAGTTGGCGCAGACACTGGCTGAAGAAAGAAGAGTTGATACTTTATAATTGGTGCAGCCACCAGTTGAAGAAAAAATCATTTTTACTTGATAATTGGTGCAGTCACTGGCTGAAGTAAGAAGAGTTGATACTTGATAACTGGTACAGCCACTGGCTGAAGAATTGACAGTTGGTGCAGACACTGGCTGAAGTAATAAGTTGATACTTGATAATTGATGCAGCCACTGGCTGAAGTAAGAAGAGTTGATACTTGATAACTGATGCAGCCACTGGCTGAAGAATTGATAGTTGGCGCAGACACTGGCTGAAGAAAGAACAGTTGATACTTGATAATTGGTGCAGCCACTGGCTGAAGTAAGAAGAGTTGATACTTGATAATTGGTGCAGCCACTGGCTGAAGAATTGATAGTTGATAGTTAATTGTTGATGTAGCCTCCAGGCTGAGTAGTAGTAGTGGAATACAGAGCTATGATTAGGAAGGAACCAGTCCTGCAACAGCCTTGAGGGCTTGAACTCTTGGCAAGTTGCGGCCGTTTCAGCCTTGAGGGCTGGTGAGGAGTGACGACAGGTGGCCTTTGGGCCATGAAGCAGGATGCGGCCTTTGGGCCATCATGCAAGATGCAGCCTTTGGGCCGTGTAGCAGCCTTGAGGGCTGAGAACCCTTGGCTGAATGTCACTGTTGTGCGACTTGTGTAGCTGGGTTGACACAACAAGCAGCAATTGGTTCAGACTTTTCTTTAACAAAAATGAAAGGGGCATGCAGGAGATGCTGTCTGTTGCCATTACAATTTCTGGATATTCATGGAATTGTCCTTGGGCCCTCCAACCCACCCTTATGTTGTATGTATGAAACAGGACATTCACAGTTTAACAAACCAATCACTTCAGCGACAGGGACTGCCACTTGTGGCTGAAATTATTGGTTTGTTTGGATCCCCCACAAAACAAGCTGCCAATGCGCAGTGGACATTGGTGGCAATGATCCCATACATAAACTGGCTTTACAATACATTAGATTAGACGTCGTCATCATCATCCCCATCAGTGTGTGCATTCTCCTGTTCTTCACACAATATTAATTCGTCCCAGCTAGAATCCACCATTACAGATGCTTCTGTATTTTTTGGACTTAAGTGCTGGTAAAGGTCGTGGAATTTGTAATTAATTGTGATGAACTTCATCTTTTCCACATTTTGGGGAAGTAATCTCCTACGCCGATCACTGACAAGGTTCCCGGCTGCGCTGAAAACTCTTTCAGAGTACACACTGGAGGGTAGGCAACATAAGTACAGCAAAGCCAGTTTGTGTAAGGGACTCCAAACTGCCTCTTTTTCCTGCCAGTAGTGAAACGGACTGAGTGACAAGCCTATTTGGATGCTATCCCTAAAATAGTCATCCACCATTCTCTGAATGGTGACTGTATCAGACAAAGTCACGGTAGACATGTCACTCATTGTAGCCAGTTCTTTCAGACCCAACCAGATGTCATTAGGTTTTGCTGACTGATCTGCATCACCGCCAGCAGTGGGTCTCTTAGGAAACTTTAGTTTTTGCTGGCAGCTGTATAGGAGATGCTGCCGTGTCACGTTCCGCTTGAGTTGACATTTTTTTCCACCACCAGCTCTTTGCATCTTTTCAGATTTTCAGAAAGAAAGACACAAGTTATGACTTAAACCTAGGATCAAGTATGGTCGCCAAAATATAGTGATCTGATTTGAAGAGATTGGTGACCCTTGGATCCTGTCGAAGCGAATGAAGGGCTTGATCTACAAGTCCAACATACTTAGCGGAATCACTCAGTTTCAGCTCTTTCTTTAGTTTCTCCAGCTGCTTTTGCAAAAGTCTGATTAGGAGAATGACCTGACTCAAGCTGACAGTGTCTGAACTAACTTCGCATGTGGCAAGTTCAAAGGGTTTGAGAACCTTGCACAACACAGAAATTATTCTCTTCCTCGCTTGACTAAGGTGCATTACCACTCCTCTCGCTATGTCATAGGCCGTAGTGTAGCCTTGGATGGCCTTTTCTGCTCCTTCGTCCACTGAAGCATATAGAGGGTAGAATTCCACATAGTTACTACCTCTTACTTCAGCTGATAGCAGGGCAAATTCCACAGTTCTTGCTGGTGCTGCAATCTTCGAAATGCAGATGCTGAATGTCGAAAGTGGCCAGAAATCTTTTGGGCCACCGAGAGCATCTCCTGCACGCCCCTGTCATTATGTTGCACCACCAAATTAATTGTGTGAACAAAACATGGGATGTGTTCGAATTCGCCCACATGTAATGCTCGCACAATATTGCTGGCATTGTCAGAAATCACAAATCCCAAGGAGAGTCCAAGTGGGGTAAGCCATTTTGCAATTATTTTCTTTAGTTTTTCTCAGAGGTGCTCAGTGGTATGCCTCTTAGTGAAACCAGTGATACACAGAGTAGCCTGCCTTTGAATGAGCTGGCATTTGTTAGATGCTGCTGCTGTTTGCACTGTTGGAGGCAATACACCTACCCAGTGGGCTGTCACAGTCATGTAATCCTTAGTTTGCCCTGTCCCACTTGTACACATATCTATGGTTAAGTGTACACAACGACATTTCGGAGGACATTAATAAGGTTTTTTTTTATGTCCTTGGGCCTGATTCAGACCCACTCGCGAGCGGCTGTCCGCTCACAAGTGGGTCGATGTTCTGGACTGAGCATGCGCACGACGGAGGGAGCTCCGTCGTGCGCATGCGCCAGATGCGACGAGCGAAGGAAAGTCCTTCGCTCGTTGTGTCTGATCAAAGGGGGCGTGCTGTCGATGTTGATTGACAGCACACCCCCTTTGGTAGGCGTGCCGGGGGCGTGCCTCCCTGATGGGGGCGTTCCCACGGGAACGCCTCCCATCAGAAGCCGGCCCACTGACATCACTAGTGATGTCAGTGGGAGTGATTTTGGCTCTGATAGAGCCAAAATCACTCCGGAGCTTGCAGTTGAAAACCTCAACCGCAGGCTCCGGCTCGCAGTTTCGATGGTCGCGATGGTCAAGACCATCGCGGCCATCAAACTGCACGCTCGTATAGCCTGTGGGTGGTGACCCACAGCTATACGAGCGTCCAGGAGGACGCTCCATTTTCATGGAGGGCGGCCCTCATTCAGAGCGTGCGCTCTGCTCAGAGCGTACGGCTCTGAATGAGGGCCCTTGTACAGATTGGGAATTGCAATTCTAGAGAAGTGGAATCTAGAAGGGACACGGTAGCGGGGACACAGGACCTCCATTAACTATCTAAAACCCACTGCATTAATGGCGAATACTGGACGCACATCTAATACCAGCATAGCTGTTATGGCATCAGTAATCCGCTGTGCAACTGGGTGTTTGCTGTCAAACTTGTTCACCAGTGTAAAGGATTATGGGACAGTCAATTGTTTGGTTGAACTTGAACTACTAAAAGTAGTCTTATTCCTGGTCCCCTTCTGGGATGAAGATCCACTTATAGTAACAGCAGCAACAGCAACAGGCATAACACTCAAGGATCCTTCTGAGGAAAAGAAGGACTGATAGGAGTCAGTCCTTATGATATTGGATGCAGGACTACTTCCGATCACGAATGAGGATGTTGATGATGATGCAGGTTTTGGTGGTGGATATTGCAGGCGCTTGGATCCAGATAGAAGGGAGTAGCTAGGTGACACTGGACTGATTGTTGTTCGGTTATTGTCCCCAAAGTTTCTATACCTTTTCCAATTTGATGAATGTGCTGCAAGTGAGGTAACAGGGAGGAGGTTCCAATATGGTTAAGGTCCTTACCTCTACTCACTGTTACATGGCAACGTTTACAAATGGCTTGGCAAAGCTTGTCCGGATTTGGGTGGAAATGATTCCACACATGAGATGTCGATTTTTTGGTCCTTTGCCCAGGTATGCGAACAATGGGATTTTTCCCACCATGGGCAACAACTGTTGCCTGATTTACAGTTTTTGCACAAACACCCTCGGCATCAACATCCTCATCATCCTTGCTGTTGTTATCGCCAACTACATAAATATCCTCCTCATCCTCCTCGTGCAATTCCACAGAAGCATCCTCAATTTCTACGTCAGCATCCTGCTCATCCCAACATTTGCAGAGGGCACACAAATGGTGGAAGTACAATCCTCTTCAAGTACAGTATTAGAAGGGTCAGGCTCACACATGGCAACCGCGGACACACTTTGGCTCACCTCGGGGACCTGTGACTTTTCGGAGACAATTTAATTTTTTTTTTACCTCTTCTACAATCAGAAGGGCTTAATTCATCACAACTATAACCAGTAGTCATAAATAAAGGCTAAGGCCTTATACTTTCCTTGCCACTTCGTGTAGTGAATGGCATATTGCCAATTTTTTGTTTCTCTAAAGCTGACTTAGCTTTAGATTTTTTTTTCTTTAACAGGGTAAAAGTAGATTTTTTTAGCCTGACTTTTTGGCCTAACTTAAGCCCTGGTACATTGGCCTTCATAGATGATGTTGATAGCCTTGCATCGTTATCATAACTGCTGCCGGCAGCTACAAGACGGGTATGTGGATCCTGCTCTCCTGTCATATGACTGTACTCCATAGTCACTGCGGTCTTACAGCATTGTCACCAAGCAATTATAGTGCAGCTAAATTGCGGCTAACGCACACAACCATCCACACACACAATTTTTTTTTTCCCACTGGTGGTGTGGCTAACACACACACACACAAAAACATTGTTCTTATTTACACACTGGTGGTGTGGCTAACAGCCACACGCAAACACAAAAAATTATTTTTATTTTTTCACTGGTGGGGTGGCTAACACGCACACACAAAAATATTTTTTATTTGATCTCTGAGATCCGAACCCGCTCATCTCTAGTTGGAACAGATGGTTAGATTGACAATTGACATATACTGTAAGTACTTAGTTAATTTTTGATTATGTAGCTTAGTGTTACACAGACCTCAAACTTTTACTTCCTACACCCTATTCAGCCACTGGATGGGTCTCTGAAATGCTGAAGAGTCCCATTTTCTATGTGAAAAAAAATGTCACTGCTATAACCTAATATTTCCTAATACTTAAAACTCACACAATGATTATTTGTGAGAGACAAGTTCAGTAAGACAACAACAGTAGTACATTTGCATCCATGATATTATCTTTGTCTGAAAATGAAAGATATTGGAACTGTCTAAAGAAACCGAATAATGTGGAAACTTGAGGCACTGCATCCCAGTCATACAGAATGTAAAGATGATGCCACATAGAAAAGCATTCCTACAGTATCTAATACGTTCATGTCATATTTGTTTTTATTTTCACACTGGTGGTGTGGCTAATATGCACACACAAAAAATTATTTTTATTTTTTCACTGTTGGTGTGGCTAACACAAACACACACCAAAAAAATTGTTTTTATTTTCACACTGGTGGTGTGGCAGGCTAACACGCACACAGCAAAAAATGTTTTTATTTTCACACTGGTGGTGTGGCAGGCTAACACGCACACACCAAAAAATTGCTCCCAGCTCCCTCCCTCTTCACTCTCCACAGCCAGAATAAAAAATGGCGGTGATCGCGGGACATTTATAGAATCTAAAACCCGCGAGAATCCGACAGCAGGATGATGATGTTTTGTCTCGTTTTGAGATCCGAGTCATGCGGGTAAAGCCAAGACGACTCGGATCTGACTCAGATTCCCTAAGTTCGGGTGGGTCCGGATCTTTGAGATCCGAAGCCGCTCATCTCTAGTTCGAACAAATGGTTAGATTGACATATAAGTACTTAGTTAATTTTTGATTATGTAGCTTAAGTGTTACACAGACCTCAAACTTTTACTTCCTACACCCTATTCAGCCACTGGAGGGGTCTCTGAAATGCTGAAGGGTCCCATTTTCTATGTGAAAAATAGTGTCACTGCTATAACCTAATATTTCCTAATACATAAAACTCACACCATGATTATTTGTGGGAGACAAGTTCAGTAAGACAACAACAGTAGTACATTTGCATCCATGATATTATCTTTGTCTGAAAATGAGAGACTTTGGAACTGTCTTACGAAACCGAATAATGTGGAAGCTTTAGAGGCACTGCATCCCGGCCATACAGAATGTAAAGATGAAGAAAAGCATTCCTACAGTATCTAATAAGTTCATGTCATATTGAGTCCATGAATTTTAGTTGTACAGTGCTGTCCCCATTACATAACAGTACGGGACCCAGCTGCATGTCAGTGCACTACGTACAGAGACTGCAGCCTTTGCATATTCAAGCATCAACGCCGTAGGGAATCTTTTTTTTTTTTTTATTCTCTATGTACACAATTGTTCATTTATGCAAGACAGATTTTACTCCCCTTTATTCTTTTCCACAAATATGTATTCAGCTAAATGCAGTTTCTTCTAGTAAAACAGTAGAGCATCATACTGATTATATGGACACGCATAGCCCAAAGTCAAGAGAGAAAGTTCATTGAGCATAAAACTTGATGTTTTCAAGTTCCACTGATCTATGGGCAAGTACAACAAGTCCAACATCATAATTTCAGCCTTAAATTTAAGTGAAGTTTGTAAAGGAGACAACCAAAGATAAAACAAGTACTAAGCAGGATGTGACTTTTCCTATATAAATGACAATGAATATGCAGTTGAGTAAAGGATGTATAAAACATGATCACCAACATAATGTAATAAAATAGCTGTATTTATCTGCCTTAGTGATTATAACATGACCAGCCCAGTGCTATATTTAAAGTATTTGCACAGTATGCATTAATGTCAGCAGCAAGTAAACCTCAAAATTACAAGTCACTCGTGCTTTTCAGAGCTAGATACGCTAGCATGTACTCTGCTGCCCCCCTGGCATGTTATTGGAGCATATTGCTTCGTTTTAGAGTATACACAATTGAGGAGAAGGCAAAGTCAAACAAACTAGGGTCAGGAACCAGATCAGCAATGGCAGCACAAAATTAGAAAGAAATGGGGAGGAAGTCAATTAAGGTGAGAGAAATATAATTTACAATGGGCAATGTATACAAATGATAGCACACATATATACTCAGTGTTCACCTATAAGGATGACCATCTATATCATGTTTCCGTACATCATGTCGTGATAGATGCAATCGCCTGGCAAATATATATGTGTCTCCACAGACAGAATACTCAATGTAATGCATTAATGATGGCATGAAAGATAATTATCCGAATTATGGGTAAGACCCTATCAGTGTGCAGAAAACCAGGCTTCTACTGCCACATCACTCTAACAAAGCCTTGGTGGTATCATCATGAAAAGAGGGTGAAATATAATATAAAAACTTAATTCAAGTTGAAAACTAAAGGTCCCTACACACTACACGATATTTGCCGATTCCAACAAATCGGAATGACAAAGAGCTAAAAAGGTGTAGTGTGTATGCACATCATCATGACTTTACGCATTATATAGCTGAGATCATACAAATTATACCCCATAAGCTATTCTGACACAAGAAAAGTAATGATAGAGATCACTCATATTGCCTTTTTAATAATGCAGATCCTTTTAAAAGGAAAGCGTTTATATAATCCTAAATAATCATTTAAAACCAGCATAGATCCTACAGACCAAGGCATTATCCTTAAAAGGAGATAACTAATGTGTCATAAAAATCTAAACGTAATCTTTTCTTTATGCTATATTATTTAACTGAAAATGTTATTTTGGGGTCAACTAAATTCTGGTTTTGTGCGTAATAATGCTTCACACATGAAAATGGCTACAAGTGCCCATAAATGATATGTATTGATTTCCAAAAACACAATTAAATAATTTTTAATTATGAGAAAAAAAGTAAAAGCTAATGTAGCTGCTCACAAAGATGTATCATTGCGACTGTACTATTAATACCAGTTGCAATGAGCAGCTACTGCTCATAGGTTTTCTTCCACTGCATACCTCCCAAATGTTTCTATTGCCAAATTAAAGCAAACACACATACACGTGAAGGGGAGCTTCGCTATGAATCAAAAAGTGTGATCAGCACTGGCCACACACTGGGTCCGCCCCGTCTTCTAAAAGCATCCTTTGAATACAGCTATGCAGAGCTGCAGTGAATGGCACATGTAACCCTGCCGGGACGTTAGCCGCGCCGGGGGAGGGTTAGTATTAGGGAAACTAGCGGGGTTAGCGTTAGGTTGTGGAGGGGGGGAGATTAGGGTTAGGCACCCCTAGGAGGGAGGGTTAGGCACCACCAGGGTAGGTTAGGTTTAGGCACCCCCCCGGGAGGGTTAGGTTTAGGTACCCCTGGGGGGAGGTTAGGGTTAGGCATTAGGCGGGGAGGTTCGGGTTAGGCACCACTAAGGGAGGGTTAGGGGGGGACAGGGGAGGGTTAGTATACACCTACCCCAGTCGGGATCTCTTCATGTCGGACATCCGCCGTCGGGATTTGAATCGGCAGCTAAACAGCCGCCGGCATTTCAATCCCGTTCCAACCCAAACATCTGATCTGATTGGGACAAAGCCCTCCGGTCTGGAAAGCGAAAATGTCCGGAGCTGGTACCAGATAGCCTACACCATCTGTAGATGGTGTTGCCTAATGGGCTTCTTTCCGCATTCTTCCCTGGGAGGGATCGAATAGGACCCCTCCCAATGTCCCCATCAGCTCACGCATCGGCTACAGCATGCGCATAAGGACTCCTGGGTCTTAAACCCTGGAAGTCCTCGCTTCGTAAAGGACAGCTCTTTATGGAAGAGCTGTCCTTTGTGATTGTAATCACATTTGTACTTGCATACCGGTATTATTAGAGCCGGTATGCATGTAGTAAGTTGAGGGATATATCACATCTATAATGTGATGCTTGATACATCCCACCCTTTGTGGAAGAACTGGCGAACAAAAAAGATGGATGTGAAACTCAAAATGCAATATTTTCAGGCGTGTGAAAAGTTCCCTTTATTATGCCACACTTAGGGGCCTATGTAACAAAGCTGGGAGAGAGATAAAATTGTAACAAATAAAATAGCAACCAGTCAGCTCCTAACTATAATTTTTTAAACACAGCCTGCAAATGTAAATTGGCAGCTGTTTGGTTAGTACTTTACCTCTCACAATTTTATCTCTCTCCCAGCTTTGATACATAGGCCCCTAAATAGGCACCTTTATGGTAATGACGCTGTATTAATACTTCAAATGATTAAACTGAAAAACATGCAGACACATCGCAAGCACGCCTTTTCCAAAGAGATAACTGTAGCTAAAAATGTGTACACGCTGCAATTTTGTGCCGTTGTTATCAGAAGAGAAAGCAGGAAATCAATGTGACAGGGAACGAAGCCAGGAAAAAACAAGTATGAATCACACAGAGATGCAATGTACTTTGAACTTTGCTAAGAAGTAATAAAGTTGTGTAAAATCATAAGTGGTCACATTTTAGTGACACCAAATAATACAGTGCCGATACCAGCAAGAGAAAGTGACCAAGAGATTATTCTATTTGCTGTTCTCAAAAAAGGTAAAGAAAACACAGTCCTGTTAAATTATATATACAGGAAGGGTCTCATGTCAATGATGGATTATAGCTAGTTGAAGTGATTGAGGGGCCTTCTTAGGGGCCTTCACATATCTCAGCTATGTCTTCTGTGGGCAATATTATAAAGACAGTTATCGGGACAGTCGCGTGGTAAGAGCCCATCCCGGCAAAGAGTGAAAAGTAGATTACATGACCGAATTAATGCTAGGTTCCGACCTGACCTACCTACTTTGCATTGGGCCGCACATGTTGAAGCATAAAGCCGGAAGGGATCCATAAATGCTCTTTAGCCGAAAATGCTGAGAACAGTAGTCTATAAGCTACAATATTAGCTTTCAGGTAGCTGCTCCGAAATACTTGATAAACTGATCATATTCGCAGTTCGCATTGCCACCGCAAATATCAGAGATATATCCTGATATTAAGTGACCCAGCACTAAATAATATGGGTGTATTTGCAGGCTTGCCCGCAATAACTACAATAATAAATAAAGCCCTTAGATCCAACCCCTCTAGAGGTCCATATGGGCCTCACTTGAGTCTAAAGTCTTAAGAAGAAATAAATTATAGCACGCAAAAGTACAAGTACAGTACCCTTCATGAGCGCTTCTATTCAAACTATTGGGCAGATGTATCAAAGCTTGGAGAGAAATAAGGTAGAGAGAAATAAAGTCAGCTCCTAACTGTCACTTTACAGGCTTTGTTTGAAAAAAGATAGGAGATGATTGGTTGGTACTTAATCTTTCTCCAAGCATTGATAAATCTCCCCCTATATATTTTACAATGTATTCGTACACTAAACTATAGCATCATTCATACAGTATATGCTGTTCTATGGCGAATTTTGCTATTTTTATTTTAAATGTTTAATCAAATAGGGTGGCTGTCAGGTTGCAGCCTAGGAGCGGCCGTTACCTCAGCACCGGCTTCCCCTGACCTCCCGAGCGGTCAGACGCCAGGCACGGCGGCAGGTGATAGAGCCAAAAGCACTCCTGGGCTTGCGGCAGCGAGACCCTACCGCAGGGTCTCGTCGCAAGCCCGATGGTGGCGATGGTCTTGACCATCGCGACCATCATTTAGGCCGCTCGCTATAGCTGTGGGTGGTCACCCACAGCTATGCGAGTGGCCAGGAGGCCGCTCCAAAAAGCGGGGACGGCCCTGATTCAGAGCGAGCGCTCTGTCAGAGCGTCCGGCTCTGAATCAGGGCCAGTGACCTTTAATCAAATGAAACATTTATTTAATCAGTTCTGCATTCTGCATTCTGTATACCATTTTTTTGCTTCCAAACAGAAGGTTGGTTCATATTTTCATTGCTTATTATATTTGTTTTATAACTATTATCAAAGGGTTATAATGTTTTCTGAGGTTCACTCTAGTGTCCAGCAGATGAAGTATGGTTGTGTCTAGTCACATGGTGTCCTTTAAGGAAAGATACTGGGAGACTATGAGTTACTTTCACTATTATGCAGTTTAAATTCCGGCTGCCGTGATGCCGACGCTCAGGATGCCAGCAGGAAGGCTTAGGGCTTAGGCACTAGGGGTGGAGGGCTAGGTTCAGGCAGCGGGAGGGCATGGGGGGAGGGTTAGGTTTAGGCTATGGGAGGGAGGGTTAGGTTTATGGGTAGCAAGTAGGTCGGGGTGCCGGTGTCAGGATTCTGACCGCAGCGATCACTTGCTCCTTCACTTTGCATAGTGTACATCATTGATCTGAGTAGCAGAGGTTAATGTAAAGGAAGACATTTTGGGTTCAATCTAATTAGCAGCGAAGAGTGCAAATTGCTGTGGACCGGCATAGAACTGCCAGCAACATGGCAATTCGCCCCCCTCGCAGCCCACTGTCACCCAGCCCTATGGGACTAAGGGGGCTAGGGCTAGGCTGCACATCATAATTTAAACATATTTGATGACAATTTTTATATACAGAAAAAAGGGACGGCGATGGGCACCAGGTTCGCCCCAAGTTATGCCAACATGTTCATGGGGTTGTGGGAAATTGAGACCATCTGGTCCAACAGTCCCTTTGGGGCGAACCTGGTGTCCTATGCGCGGTATATAGATGATATTTTCTTTGTCTGGAAAGACAATAGAGAAATTTTATCGGAATTTTGTACGTTCCTTAATAATAACAATAAAAATATAATCTTGACATTTGACATCAATGATAAAACTATCAATTTTCTGGATATTTCAATATATATCCAGGAGGGAAAATTCAAACGATGAATTATACAAAGTCGACAGACTCAGGGTCCTATATATCAGCGGTCAGTTGTCATCATGAAAACTGGCTTAATTCCATCCCCATTAGCCAATTAACTAGATTAAAGCATAACTGCACAGAAGATATAATATATCAGGTACAAGCTAAAGAAATGACAAACAAATTCATAGGTAACGGTTATAGAAAAGATAAAATAAATAAGACCGTAGAGAAGATAGATAACTTTGAACGTAAGAATCTCTTACAGACTACATGCAAGGATAAAAAGGACACAAAATTCAAGTGGGCGTTCATTACAGAATATAACAACCAATATAGAGTCATCGAAAAAAGTTATAAGGAAACATTGGGGACTTCTCAAGAAAGATCCAGTAATAGGCACTCTCGTTCCCGATAGGCCCATTCATATTTACAGAAAAGCCCCCAATTTAAAAAGTAAACTTGTTTCCAGCTCTTTACCATCTAAATTAAATAAATCAACTGTTAGGTCTAAAGGTTTCTTTAGATGTGGTAGTTGTAGTGGTTGTAGGACAATCAAAGGTGATGGGTATAGTAAAATAGATTAGATCCAGATAAATAATAAACAGATAGAGATTAGAGATTTCATAACCTGTACCACACAAAATGTAGTGTATGCGATCAAATGTACATGCGACTTATTCTATATTGGACGCACCTCAAGAATGTTAAAAAATAGAATTGTGGAACACGTTGGAAATGTAAAAAAGGGATTAGAATCCCCTTCGTTGTCATCACACTTTAAAAGTGTCCACAAATGACGGGTTTCAGAAATCTCTGGGTTTTATGGCATTAGGCAGATTAAAGGCAACATAAGATGTAAAGAGATTGCCCCTAAATTAGCCAAGGCAGAAATGAGTGCCACTTTTTAATATAAGACTCTTGCCCCTCAAGGATTAAATACTGACTTTGAATTAAAATGGTTTTTATAACCCAAAACTGTAGTTCCTTTTAGGGGCTTTTTCATTGCCTGGGTAGAGCAATATGTTGTTGAGGAACATGGGTATTTTTATCTCTATTCCCACAATTTTAATGAACATTCTCATCTTTCTATTTATATTAGGATGATTTTTATTTATATTTATATGTTTCATTGTGTTATTAATTATTTTGCTTATACTAAATGGCTGTATTATATATTTTTTACATGCACGCCCCACTTTGGGTGAAATATGAGGGTTGGACAGTGACAGGTGAAAGTTACCATGGCAACGC
Organism: Taudactylus pleione; assembly: GCA_031769625.1. Lineage (NCBI taxonomy): Eukaryota > Metazoa > Chordata > Amphibia > Anura > Myobatrachidae > Taudactylus > Taudactylus pleione. Next base: position 29,608,488 of record JAUIMM010000052.1, read on the forward strand.
GGTGAATGCTGCTTAGGTTTCCGCCTACATTTAAAAACTGGCTGACATTCTGCTTAACCGCGCGGACTACATTTCCCAGCATTCCAGTGGTTCAAGTTCCGGTTTCGGGATCACCATAACAACGCTAGAATCACCATAACAACGCTGCCGATACCGCCCTCATCCCTATGTACACTGGTTGATCAGAAGAAACCGCGTTACATATTTTGGACTACATATCCCAACATGCTTTGGAATAATAAACTTCTGGTTTCTAAATAGCGCTATGGAACGTCCGGGTCTGAGGATCAGATCATAACGGAGGATTGAAAAGCCCTAAGGGGTCAGTGGGACTTTTGATGATTTACTGTTCACTGATATCCTAATTAGGATTCTCTAGGTAGAAATCCTTTCATTAAAGTTGTTGTTTTCTTTAGGTATCCTGTTAGTTTAACCGTTCGGACTACATTTCCCATGATGCTTTTCAGCAGAAGTCCGGTTCTTATTTCTATTTCATTTATATTTAGGTTTTTATGTATAACGTCATTTTTTAGAGCAAATGTTAACATGGGATATCCCATATAGATATGTTTAAATTAGACATATGTTTGACATAGAGCAAGTCTTTTTTGATACTGCACACACCTGTTAGGAATAATTATATCAATGCTGATTACTTCCTGTGAGGAGTTGATAGGCTCACTCCCACATAAATACTGAGTTCCTCACACCAACAGCATGTCTTGAAAAAGGTCCTGGAGACCGAAACGCGTTGACAGCTACAGGTGTGAGTAACTCAACATTTGGACCCCCCTTTTTTTGGATTACTTGTTTAATTTTTTTATTTTTTTTTTGGATATATTCTTTATTGCGTCTTTTTATTGTATTTTTATATGGAACATTTTTAAAATGTTTGCATCATCTTTCATGCTGCTGTTATTTCTATATTGGAAACCACATTTTTTGCATTATTAAAGTATTGGCTTGGATAATACGTCTATATATCAATATACTTTGGAATTACATGGTGGAAGAGTCATATTTCAGCAGCAGAAATTATTGGACAAAGATACCTTTATAGGAGTGGCATCACACTACCATATGTGAGTTGGGGTACGAATTTATCATTTACATATAAAGATACCTTGATATGAAGTAATCTCTACAACACATTGTGAGTTGGGGTACGCTACATAGAAATAACGTCCTCTTTTAACGCACCATCACTACCATACAGGAAAAAATTTTTGCATATATCCATGGATGGTATCTGACTAGAAGGATTGATTAAAGATACCTTTATGTGTCTTCATCTATGAGTGGGAAAAGTGAGTTTGGTACGCTATCCCCCCTTAGATGATTTCTGGTCAGCGCAATATCTTTCTCCATATATAACATTGTGGATTCTGAGATGTTTTGTAGAAGAGAACAAACTTTAGTATATTTCATCTAAGAAAATCACGTCAACATTCAAGGGATGTATTAATGTCATACACTTTGTTTAGATAAAGCGCCGCAGATTTTGTCTAATACCATTCTGTTTGCTACATTGTTGTTTAGAATCAGGGTGAGATTCTTGTAGGTATTTGGATATTATTAGTGGCAGCTTGTTCATGCGCCCTAAACAGTCATCTCCTCGCTCTTTTTTCGCTATAAGAGGTGCTACCATGCTGAGAGTTCTAATGCAAAAAAAGGGGAAAATGGAGATACACACTAAGGGCCGGATTCAGAGCCGGACGCTCTGACAGAGCGCTCACTCTGAATCAGGGCCGGTCTTCTGGCTTTTTCGAACGGCCTCCTGGCCGCTCGCTTAGCTGTGGGTGACCACCCACAGCTATAGCGAGCGGCCATGATGATGGTCGCGATGGTCAAGACCATCGCGACCATCGGGCTTGCGACGAGACCCTTGCCACAAGCCCCAGAGAGCTTTCGGCTCTAACAGAGAACGCCTTGGGGACGCCTCTGTCTGGGTAGCCACTCCCCAGGCCTGCCCTGTCACTCAACATCGACAGCACGCCCCCTTTGGTACGAGACCCGGAGCGACGGATTGCCCATCGCTATCCAGGTCTTGATGACGGAGCCGGCTCCGTCATGCGCATGCGCACAGGGCCACCATCGGCCTGCTTGCGAGCGCTCAGCGCTCGCAAGCGGGTCTGAATCAGGCACTAAGCACTAAGAATACTGATTATCAAAATATATATAATAAACTCAACAATTAACAAGGTTTGATAATAAGGTTCTTAGGGCCTGATTCATCATTGTTCGCTATTGCGAAAGCGTATGCAGATGCCCGATTGTTGTGTACGGAGACACCACTGCGATCGCACTGTGGGCCTGATTCAGAGCCGCTCGTAAGCGGCCGCTCGTTCGCTCCGAGCGAAGTTCGCACATCTGCGCATGTGTATGGGTCATAATGCGCATGCGCCAACCAGTCATTGCGGTCGGAAATCGAGCACTCGCAAAATAGTGAGTGCCTGCTAATTTGAGTGACAGGATGAGGTGTTTGTGGGTGGTAACAGGGGAAGGTGCTTGAAAACGGGGAGTGGTGATGCCAAACGGTCAAAACGGGCGTTTTAAGGGTGTGCATAATTAACAAAGCAGCGTCATCGACCACGTCACTTGGTTGTTTCTTAGTCTGAATTGTTCGCATGATTGCGGTAGGAAAATCCAACCACAAGCACTGCGAGCAGTTCAGACGCCTTTCGATGTACTCGATTAATCAAATAAATAGCGGAGATGATGTATGATGCGAGCGGCCAGGGGGCGTCTTTACAAAATAGCGAGTGCATGTTTCGTTCGCTCGCTCAGACATAGAGGCGTCAACAAACCGCAAAGAGCGAGCGCTCAATTTAAATAGCCGGCCCCTTTTTCTGAACGAGCGAGCGCAAATAGCGTCCGGCTCTGAATCAGGCCCTGTAATCACAGAGACCATGCAGAGCCATCGCAGAGTGATTGACAGGCAGTGAGTGTTTTGGGGGTGGTGAGGGGAGGGGGGTGGTCGGAAGAAACGCAGGCGTGCCTGTCCATTTGAAAGCTGTTGCATGGGCATGAATAAATTAGCCATTGCGATTGTATATGCAGTTTAAGTACTCATTGCGTGCAACGAAGTTAGCAATTTCTAAGTGAGCTCAGGGCTGCTCTAATTCTGTGTGAGGGACCGATGGTTCTCTATGTTACCGATGTTTATGAAGGTTTACAAAGTATTACGAATGTAGTAGTGGGAGGCAGTGGGCGTCTCTATGCTGGCAGTGCGACGGCATTGCGATTGCAATCATTAGCATATTTTCGCAGCAGACTTGCGTGCGATTACGAAGCTGCGATGGCAATAGCGATCCATGATGAATTAGGCCCTTAGTACAGTGGTTACCAAACTTTTTCGAGTCACAGCGCCCTAGAATATCAGCATTTTTTCCTCGGCACCCCTAGGCCAAAAGTTTCTTATTGAAATATTCAGCAAAATGTAAATGAAGTAAATTGTGCTTATATGTCACCCTTAGGGTCAGTTATGTGGTGGGAGACAGGGCTGCACTTCTTTTTGTCCACAAATTTTTTGATTGTCAGCCATTAGCACTGGTTTTGACTATCACATCATTTTATTTGGTATTGGACCACCAACCCGAGGCACCCCTGCAAGTGCCCTGAGGCACCCCAGGGTGCTGCGGCGCCCAGTATGGGAACCACTGCCTTAGTACATGTTTGGCCAAAGATGTTTGCCCACCTACCACGTCACAGTGTACCTCATCAGGTGGGTCCCTAATATTCCTAATACTGACACACTATATAAATTTATCTTGGACTTAAGCTGGCCACACATCTAAAGATTATCTGTCCAACCAGCCAACTAGTTGATTGGTTGCAATGAAAATCTGGTAAGGTATGAAAGCAAATGACAATCAGCAATTTGCTCCCAAACGCCGGAAAATGGACAAAAACTGTTGTTTGAACAAATTGTTTATATCAAACATTTAACAAACTTGTCAAACTTGCTTTCTGGCATTTAGGAGCAAATTACTGATCATCAGTTACTCCCATACATTACCAGATTTACATTCCAACCAATCAACTAGTTGGCTGGTTGGATGCAAGTTGGTCTAGTGTGTGGCCAGCTTTACAGTCGTGTCCACATACATCTATCCTCCGTGCGCTACAAGTCCCATTACACATAACGCGTGAGTGCCATGTGACTTGACAGAGCCAAGCATCTTTTTTCGTGCAACTTTTTACCTTCAAATGTGTCTTATTTGCACAGCAGTATAGAACGCACAAGCAGCTTCTGCTGATTAAAATGATATGCGGCATGCCTATGTTCTGTGTGCAGCTGCGGGTGTATCTGCATGCAAAACGCTATGTTACAGTGTCAGCAGCTGTGATACTGTAATGTAGCATTTACCACGCAAATACACCCGCAGCTGCACACAAAACATAGGCATGCCGCATATCATTTTAATCAGCAGAAGCTGCTTGTGTGAACAAGTTGCATCTGAAGGCAAAAAGTCGCTTGAAAAGATGCTCGGCGCAACTGAGTCACGCCACAGCATAATGCGAATAGAAGGGTTGTTTAACGCGCAAGGAGGCTAGATGTATGTGGACACATCTGTACCTTGTAATAGTGCCTATTAAATGTGTGTATTGCAATGCAAAGGACCTATACTAATTAAAATCACCTAGGCAGGTGGGAGGAGTGCTAGCCCAGGAGAAGGGGTCTCACCTTCAAGTATACCTTAAATACACACATACATGCATTAGAACTACAGGTTTCAGCATGGTAGCACCATTTATTAGATCTACATGTCTCAGCATGCATGGTAGCACCTGTTATTATGTTTCCCCCTTTTCCTCACGGATGTTGCCCTCTTCTTGAGTGAAGCAATTTGCATTGAATCATTGTAGCCCCGCACCCTTCTTTACAACATTGGAAATTGCAGATTTCTATAACGGGAAAGGGCCCAGAATGATTAATTAGTGGCACCATGCCAGCCGCACCTACCACTAGGCTGCCCCCTCTCAGAGGGGAAGCCATAATATTTTCACGTTTGCCACTCTATATGCAATCATTATCTATTTTACACTGGAAATAGTGGAAAATAAAGCAATAATATGCAGTATACCTCTATGACAGTTGTTCTCAAACTCGGTCCTCGGGATCCCACACTGTTTCGCAGGTGGAGTAAATTATTTCACTTGTGATTCTTTGAGCAGACCTGGAAACATGCACTGTTTGGGGTACGGAGGACCGAGTTTGAGAACCTGTGCTCTATGACATTATCGCTACCTCCCTGCAACCTTGTTGGACCTGCTAAGTTTGGAATACTGTACAAAACTTAAGTCTCACACTAGACGATATGCTGTATGAACGATATTGGTGAAAGATTTCCCTTGAACTTTCTGTAGAGTAGGACAAATGATATTGGGGGTACACACTGAAAGGTATCTTTAAAGATATCTTTCAGTGAAGTCATCCTGCCACATCTCTGAACAGGCAATTCTTGATGACATCATCAGATGGGCCTGCATGTACGGATGACAAAAGACATCGTTAACGAGCCGCGGGAGCGTGTATCGTTGGTCGTTCACTGCATACACGCTGAACGACATGAACGATATATCATTGAACAATATCGCTATTGTCCATATCATTCATAAAAATCATCTATGCGGCTTAACATGTAACTAATTAATAACTAATATCTACGTAGCAAGTGTTTGTTATCTAGAATAACCAGCTAATGCTCTGGGAATGGGCATGTAATGCCGGCTGTCGGGATGCATCCTGTCAGAATACAGACAGCGCCATCCCGATTGTTGGAGTCCCGACAGGGGTCGGGTAAGTATACTTACCCTCCCCCCCTAACCCTAATCCTCCCTTCTTGTAACCTAACCCTAACCCTCCCTACCCCGCACCCTCCCCGTTAGTGCCTAAACCTAAGTCTCCCCCCTACGTGCCTAAACCTAACCCTTTCCCTTTAGTGCCTAACCCTCCCCCCTAGGGGTGCCTAACCCTAAACCCCCTCCAAAACCTAACCCTAACCCCGCTACACTTCCTAAACTTAACCCTCTCCCTCCGCGGCTAACTCTAAGGGCGACCCGGGCTTACCTCGTTCAGGCTGGCGTCCTTCGTCGTTCCGGTGTCGGGATTAAGATAGGCGGCAGTATTTCAACGCCTATCTTAAGTCCCTTGTCGGGACTCCGGTGACGGTATCTCATAACTACATCCCAATGCTGTGCATATATTGTCAGATAAAATGTCTGTCAGACCGACAAACATTTTATCTGACAAGCTGAAACCTATGAGATTTCATGGCCATACACTGTGATATATTTCATTGGATAGCCATGGTAGAGATGTGTCCTCATATAGTACACCTAGCCTCAATATGCCATGTGACATAAGACAACTGGCACAAATGAGTCGCCAAGTCCCATACTTCTCGGCTTCCACTAACAGTCTTTTATCACCCGAAAATGTGTCTTAAGAGGGGTATCCACTCCAAGATCTGAAAACGACTGCACGATTACGACATTGTAATCATTCAGTTGTGTGATGAGCCTGCACTGATATCGTCAAGTTAAACAGCATGTTGGAAAGATGATAAATGTCTAAACGACCAGCGGGCACGCGCATTGCTGGTCGTTTTAGACACTTTTGCAAACGATTTGCAAGCAATTGAACGATCAAACGATCAATCGTTCAACTAAATCGTCTAGTGGATACCCCCCCCTTAAGTCACAAACTGATGGAACAAACCACTTCACTAGGCTGCACTGATTAACTTGATATGTGACACTTGTATATCTGGTTGCAGGTGAATATATATACAAAGCATAACAGAACTTGGTGTGGAAAAAAGCTGCGGTCAGCGCATCGTAGCACTTTGAATACAGAAATACAAGTGTTACATATCACATTAATCATTGCAGTCTCGTGAAGCGGTTGTCACATCCATTTGCGCCTAAGACGCATTTTTGGGTAAAAAAGACGCTCAGCGTAAGCCGAGTAGCATGAGACCTTGAGCGCCAAGAAGGGCTGCTTGGCACGACTGCAGCAATAGTGTGAGGACACATCGGTATCTGCTTTCCTCCTCTGGGAAGGAAACATTGCCCCGTTCTCCCCTGTGAAGGAACAGGGGAATTGTCGGGCGGTCGGCAGTGGCAGAGCACACACTGGGTCTCATTCAGACCCGGTCGCAAGCGCCGATGAGCTCGCAACCGGGTCGATGGTCCCCACCGAGCATGTGCACGACGGAGCCAGCTCCAGTCGGAACGCTTGCCGTTTGGGGGCGGCCCCACTGACATCATTGATGATGTCAGTGGGGAACTTCCTGCTCAAACAGAGTAGGAAGTTCCCTGGGGTCTACGAGAGCCCAGACCCAACCTTAGGGTCTGGTCGTAAGCCCCGATGGTCGCGATGGTGATGACCATCGCGACCATCACCCTGGTCGGTCGCTAGAGCTGTGGGTGGTAACCCACAGCCTAGCGATCGACCAGAAGGCGGCACTTAAAAAAGTAAGTGGCCGCCCTCATTCACAGCGATCGCTTGCAGCAAGCGATAGACTCTGAATGAGGTCCACTGTCAGATGTGGCTGAAAAATTATCGGATTAGTCGGACATGCTGGAACATTTTTCATGCCTAAATATCCGATAATTGCTGATCGGTCGTGGCCATACACTATGCAATTATTGGCCCAATCCGCCGATGTTCGTCAGATTGGGCTGATAATTGCATTAATGTATGCCTGGCTTAAGTCAGTGCTGTATAATAAATGTAAAATAATGCACTTATTGGAAGCTAGCAGTTTTAAGGTGGCCAACTAGTAACAGTCACCGTGGCTTCACCATTATCATTCTTTATGCCACTATACTAGAACTCCTTTGTGGGTAGTGAGGTTTTATTTTCCATACTATAATAGGAGTGCCAACCCTAGTGAGGACGGTAGCTGGTGTATTATCAAATCATTGCAGACTAGTGCCTGTTTTCTACCTAATATACAAGAGCAGTAGTAACAAAATGTATTGTCAGTGGCATTTTTTAAATATACAGCATTTGCTATTATTTAAATTGAAATTCCTCACATGGTTCAGGGAAAATGTAAAGTACACTAAGAACGCTCTACTCCGAGATAGCTGGAGGCTGTCACCTTAATACTTTTCCTTTGCAGAGAGTAGAGTAAAAGCTCTCTGTAAGATATAAGATACAGGCATTTTATCTCCTGTGTATTGATATATTCCCACTTTCTTTCTATACATTATATATAAGTATCACAATTCAGGGATCTACTTTGCTGCATTTGATTGATGTGCTATTTTATTTTTACCTTGACCCATACAGTGTAATGCTACACAGCACGCTTTAACATCTATTTTAATTTGACAGTGCAGTGTTTTATTAATAAATATATAAACCATGTTTACAATAACAGGACAGCAATGACGCCTAATATAAAGGGGTCAATCCTATTCAATGCGAAGGGGGCGAGTTGCCGTTGCAACGGCGCTAAAACACCGGCAACGGCAACACACCTCATACCCTTCGCGGCCCGCTCCGAGCCCGAATTCGCTTCATTTTGCTCAGAGCCCTGTGGGGCTGCGAGCACTTTTAGGCGAATCCGAGTTGCCATCAAGCGCAGCCATTGTCACGATGACTCGCACCCGCAAGTACAATTGGATTGACCCACAAAGCATGTAAAAGCATTAATGTATTAAACAAAAGACATTCCAAAAACAACTGTTTCCACCATAATTGCAACTACAAACAAAAAAAAGGGATGGTGAAAGGTGATATTTCCCCACAGCAGTCCAAACAGGTGTGAATTAGGTTGTAATCATTGAAATCTAGAAGCGGTATTCAATAGTTTTTCCACGCCCGATCTCCCGTCTAGAGTGACAGGAGTTTGCGAGACATTATTCAATTGATTAGAATATCGCTCCGATTGCGCCCAGTAAGGTCGGGTTTAGCCACGTAAAACGGCTAGCCCCAACCAAAGTGCTGGGTGTGATCGGGAAAAGTGCCGTTTGGGCACCCAAATGGGTCACTTTTCGCCCATTTCAGCTTGCATTTTCTGGGGGTGTGAGCTGAAATGGAGTGCTGGCAGCTGATCGCGCCCGACAGGAGCAACAATTGAATAGCTCCGTCAGGCACGAAGGGGGATAGAAACAATTTAAGGTTCTGATGATAGTCCTTGTGAACACTGGTCATTGGAAACGTCAAGTAAACCCCGGGCTTAGTAGTCAAGTAGTAGCCGAAGATGAAAGAACTAGGGGCCTGATTTAGCAGTGGATGCTAATGCGATCGCAGATGCGATTTTGCATGGAACGCAGCTGCGAAAATATGCTAATGCCTGCCAAAGAACAGCCAGCATAAAGACTGTGGCCTTCTCATAACCGTCTAATGTCGCACTCCTGTGTAAACATCGGTACCATCGACGCACATCAAGCAGTCACACAGCATGTATGGCAGGTCTGACCAGCCGCAAACACTGCAGCTCTCCTCACACGTAGAGAGCTCTCATGCTGCGAATGCAATTGCAATGGCCAACGGCGTTTCGTTTAAACGGTCAGACATACCTGCGTTTCCCTAGCCAGCTCCCCCCGTTGCCTCCCCAAACGCTGACACATGACACTCATTTTGCATGCGCAATGGCAAATACTCGATCTGCGTAAATATCTGCATTGCGTCTGCTGCTGAATCAGGCCCGTGGCCCCTGCCGGAGACACCTTGCGATGGTCATTGCAGGCTGCAAGCAATGGTGAATAAGGGGAAACGGACAATTCTCCTTTGATAAATCATCCTCATAGTATAAATTAGTGTACAAGGGACCAAGCTCAAAGCAACAAAATTGTCAAGCAAAAGCACCCATTTTCACAGGTGTATCCGCTCAACTTCAGCCTAAGGGCCGTATTCAATTAGTTTCGCGTACGCGATAAAGTTTCGCTCGCCAGACTTTTCATCTGCATCGCGTATTTTAGATGTGGAAACTTATCTTGCACGTATTCGCGATTTGCCGTAGTCAATTCCAAAAGATGCAATAAACGCAACCCGGCGAATGCAAACCAGGCAAAAAGTGCTGTCAGAATTGGGGGAAAATAGGCTTACATCCCTAAAAGATGCACTAACATTGGGTGCAATGTATATGCCCCCGAATAGCCCTAATAAAGCTATTTGGGGTACTTAAGGTGTATCAATTTCTTCTAATTGGCATCTTTGCACAAGTGGTGAAGAATAGCATTAAGCAGGTTTTTTGGTGAAAATAAGTAGTCCTGTCAAATTTGGGGTACTTGAAAGTGCATAGTTTAAAGTTGCTAAAGTAAAGTATTAAAAACCTTAAAAAACGCACCTGAAGCAAGCACCTGCAAGCAAATAACACCTCAGGCCTTCCAGTGTGTCCAGCAGAGTAAACCACACTCAGGCAGAAATCATTTGCTAAATGGATTTTTATGCTTAACAATAATTTTGGTACATACACACAGCTAATATGCCTATACTGTATAGCTAAATGTGTGGTCAGCATAAGACTGAAGTGTGACAATTGCAGCTTCCCCTGCAAGATAATGAAGCACATATAATAACTTTCTAAAAGATGTATTTTCAACTGTACTATGCATTCTAATTTACACACCGTCATTGGTTAGCAGCTGCTAAAACTGAATATTGGGTTATTTAAAGCAAAATATGGTGTGTTCATTATCAAATAAAATATCATCTTTATGGTGCTTGTGATGTCACTCCTCTTATGTATGTAGCCAAATATCCTATTAATCATCAGCAAGGTTGTGTCATTTCTGACACAACCAAGCATCAGTACTATAAGAGCATTGTATTAATATCACTAGTGTTTCATGTAATAATATTACTCACAGTGTGTGGTACAGTAAAGAAGATGTCCTCTTGTTATTTACACAGAATAATAAAACCAGCCTACCTGAGATGTGTAAGATAGTCACAATATTGTTAGAGTTCAGTGATTAGATTCTAGGATGACAGCTTCAATAAATATCACAGGCATATATCTTCTGCCCTCACACAGGATGAGTTGAATGAGGTTTTTAACCACCTCCAGGGACAACTAATTGCATACAATGCCTGTGTCTAGGTTAATGACCACATCATGCATGACTTATGATGTCCATGATCACCACCTCCTATGACACACTGATCGCACAGTAGACAAATACACTCCTCACATAAGAATATACGATTATACATATTTTTATATACAGTGATTTTACGTATTTTGTATCATATTTATATACGTAATTTACATACTGTATTTTCACTATTCTGTTTCCAAATATCAGCAGACAGTTAATATGTGTATATACAATGCAGTGCTTAGTTCTGTTTGGTTGCTATGGGCAACACTACAACACTACCTGTTTGCTTTGCCCCAGTTTACATATTTGTCCCTGTACATGAGGCCTCTGCTGCTGCTGTTAAAATGTAATTAAACTGGCCCTAAACTAAATAATTTATTTAAGCAGCACAAAAAAAATTTATGTTGCCTTTCATCCTGTACTGCATGGTTGAAACCTGTGAACTGATTCTTGCAATATTATCATATGGACTCTTTGTTGCCACAGTCTGACATATTCTTTCTCTATAGATCGACAGTGAAAAGGTTGACAATGTCTAGATACAGATGCGCCCAATGTTAATTGTGGCTGATCGCACCACATACGTGCCCGCGAGTCGCGCCACATGCCGCGGTACGCTATGGAGCGTCCCCAATTGCGGGAGTGCTTCTCCATTAAGTCCTATGGAGACACGAATGCGCGTCCGCGATCGCGGGAGTGCGTCTCCATTAAGTCCTAAGGTGGTGTAAATGCGCGTCTCTGATCGCGGGAGTCCGTCTCGCGCCACGCATGACGCGACTCGCTGCGCTACAGACAAGGATGTAGCTGGGCCCATCTGTAGACACCAGATGGTAGACAGTCAATAGTCAACATGTAAGAAGGTCCACATGTACAAATGGTCAACAGGGTCAAAAGGTCAATGGCAAAAAATGGTCAACACAAAAAAAATGGTCCACATTTTTTTTTTATTGTGTTTCTTTTTTAGGGTTAGGAACTTACCCCGACGGTTAGGGTTAGGCACTTACCGGAGGGTTAGGCACTTACCCCAACGGTTAGTGTTAGGCACAAGGAGGGAGGGTTAGGCGCTTATCGGAGGGTTATGGTTAGGCACTAGAAGGGATGGTTAGGGTCAGGCACCTACCCGACGGTTAGGATTAGGCATCAGGAGGGAGGGTTAGGGTTAGGCACTTACCCCGACGGTTAAGGTTAGGCACCAGGAGGGAGGGTTAGGCACTTACCGGAGGGTTAGGGTTAGGTACTAGAAGGGATGGTTAGGGTCAGGCACCTACCCCGACGGTTAGGATTAGGCACCAGGAGGGAGGGTTAGGGTTAGGCACCAAGGGGAGGGTTATGGTGAAAATGATGGTTAGAAAACAAAGAGAATATATGTTGACCTTTTGACCCTGTAGACCATTTGTACCTGTCAACCTTCAGTGTGTCAACCTTTTGTCCCTGTCGACCAATTCACTGTCTAACATCTGGTGTCTATATAGACACTGTCAACCTTTTTACTGTCTATATTTCAATCCATACCCCCACCGGGATCCAGCTGTGCTCATGGACCTACTGTGTCCCCTAGTATAGTAATGCGGATACAGCTAGAATTAGGTGTGGAGGTTTACACTAGCGATTCTGCTTCATACAGTCAAACACGTAAAGTCATTGTCCCCTACATATTGATATGCTTGAGAAAACTAGACTATTACTTGGATTTACTTACAGGAATATTAGTATCCACAAGACGAGAACAAGCTTCTTCTATCAGCTGCTCTTCATATCCAGGTGTATTTTGCCTTGAAAGATTCTGATTCCGTTTCCATTTATGTCACAAAAGAAGGCTGGACAGTTCATTGACTACATTCATTCAGACTAGGGGGAGGTCTATCATACCTTCTAAAGGGATTTATGAAACCTTATAAAAAGGACAAGTGGAGGTGTTGTCCATAGCACCAATGAGATTCTAAATATAATTTATTTAGTACAGTCTATAAAATGATAGCTACAATCTGATTGGTTGCAATGGGTGACACCTCCACTTGTTTCTTTTTATAAGGTTTCATAAATCTCCCCCCAGAGAATGTGATTTGCTGTTGGTCAAACCCCGCAAAAACCTAGCACTCACCTCAGTAGCTCATTGATGGTTAAGGAGGATGATCAGTAGTATAGTACGGTACTTGGGAATTGTGATTAGCTCCTAGTGAATCAATATTATTTCCATGTTTCCATTGCACTGCCAGGATCAATATCGTATGCTCAATACGAAATTGAGCATACACTCTGAACGATATCGTTAACGATATCGTTCAGTAATGGCACCCTCCCTCATCCCCGAACCTGACGATATCGTCAAGTTCGGGTGATGAAAGACATCGTTAACGATCTGTGGAAACGTGCAACGTTAATGAAGTCTTGCATACATACTGGACAATATTGAACGCGATGAACGATTACAATATTGTTATTGTTCATATCATCCAACTTATCGTCTAGTGTGTATGCGGCTTAAAGGGGCCTATCCATTACACGACTTTGGGAACAATCCGACCATAACCAGGAGGTTTTGGTCGCATTCTTCACAATGTCGAGAAATGAATAGCTGGCAAGGACCAGCGATGCGCGTGCACGCTGGGTCCTTGCCGCTCCCCACTGTGTACTGAACATGCACGTCAACTTGACGACGCTCATCAGGTTCTGCATGCTTAAAGATAGGAGGTCGGACTCCTGCACTGAATGACGTTCAGTGAATGCCGTTCAGTGCGGGCACCACACCTCGGTGACCTGAAGTTCGGAACGCTAGACGTTCACACTTTCAGGTCGTGTAGTGGATACCCCCTTTAGAATAGGCTGGATTTAATGGTCTGACGACATGCATGTCGCCTTTTCTTTTTTCATGCATGAGTGAGCGCTATTTGAAGCAAGATGAAGTGCAGCATCAAATCCTGAGCCAACAGAGAACCCTACTTGCTGAGAGATGGAGGGAGCTCCAGGCTTTAATAATGCTAATTAAATTAAATTAAATCAGTTCAATAACAAATTACCCTTTTTAATCCCGATACCAATTACAAGAAAACGTTATGGAGATTATGAGCATGTCAATGGTGGCTTGCAATTTGTAACCAACTAAGCACAACCTCAATCACTATGAAAAGAACAAACTGAAGCTACAAGAAATTCATGTTTTAATTTAATGTTGCAGACTTAGAAATTATTTCCCCTCTAATAATTGCATAAATTTTAGTACTTCAATTAGCATGAATCACTGCAAATATGTAAGACAATGAACATAATTACATTGAACATGGGTGTTATCAACAAGAGCAGAACAGAAAGACATAAAAATGAAAAGTGTTGCAGTAAAGTCACCAGGATCATAGACAAGAGCCAAATAAAACAAGTGGAGTCATGATATGAAATGTAGAACATATCAGACCCCTTGTAGTTAGACCAGCTTTTATTTCTCTCTTCCCTTGTCTTAACCTCGCCCTCCATTTCCTTCTCACCGCACCTCTTTTCTATCCCACCTCTTTTCTATCTCTCAGCATCTTCCCGTCCCTATTTTACCCTCTCTTTTATAGTACTATACCACTCCTGCCTTGCTCTCCTCCACCGTGTTGTGTAGTGTTCTATTTGACTCTCCTTTTCTGTTTTACTTTGATGACAGTAATAATAACAGTGATTTTTCTTTAATATATATATATATATATATATATATATATATATATATATACACATGTGTACACACGTGTATATATGCTATATAAATACATATTTAGTCTCACTATGCTCATTGATCGCTTTAGCAATGCAATTCGTATGTGTTTAAAAGCCAACAGTCACACGCATAATGCATCATTGCATGCACACTTCAAACTTGCAGTGGCAGCGCGCACCATCCACGGAGAACAGCTTGCTGGATCCATCCAGATGCTTCTACAGTAGAAGAATTTTAGTTTTGTTTATGGAAAGTGGATAAGAGGCCTCTAGAAAGTTGGCAAGACTGAGAATATAATGATGGTAGTGGGAGCTCAGGGGGCATGTGCAGGGCCGGATTAAGGTCTGTGGGGGCCCCTGGGCTACAAACTTGTGGGGGTCCCTATATACCACTGTTTCTTGTCACCCTAGGATTTTTTTTTCTTTCTATTCACCTTAATGCCCCCAGTAGTAATGCCCCTCTTGCAATGCCCACTGTAGAAGTGCCCCTTATGCAATGTCCCCAGTAGTAGTGCCTCTTATGCAGTGCCCCCAGTAATGATCCCCCCTATGCAGTGCTCATTATGCAGTGCCCCCTGTAGTAGTCCCCCCTATGCAGTTCCTCCAGTAGTGGTCCCCCCTATGCAGTGCCCCTTATATAATGCCCACAGTAGTGCCTCCCCCTATACAGTGCCCCCAGTAGTGGTCCCCCCTATGCATTGCCCCCAGTAGTTGACACCCCTATGCATTGACCCCAGTAGAAGTCCCCCCTATGCATTGCCCTCAGTAGTAGTCCCCTCCTATGCATTGCCCCCAGTAAGTAGTCCCCTCCTTATTAAGTGCCCCCAGTAGTAGTCCGCCCCCTATACAGTGTCCCCGGTAGTAGTCCCCCTTATGCAATGTCCTTTATATAGTGCCCCCAGTAGTATTCCCCCCTATGCATAGCCCCCAGTAGTAGTCCTCCATATACATTGCCCCCAGTAGTAGTCCCCCCATACAGTGCTCCCAGTAGCAGTCCCCCCCTATGTATTGCCCCTAGTAGCACCCCCCCTAGTCAGTGCCCCCATGTAGCGACCCCCCTATACAGTGACGCCTGCAGCGCCAACCCCCTATGCAGTGACAGTGCCCCGTATCACACACACTCAAAAAAAAAAAACTTACCTGAATCCTTGCTTCTGATGTGACTGCCGCTGTCCGCTCCGAGTCCCGGCTCTTCTGCACTACAGTATGGTTGAGACGTCATGACGTCTCTCCCATCACCCGCTGTGGGGGAGCCGGAAGGCGGAGCTCATGAGTGAGCTCCAGCCGGCTCCCTCAGTTGACGCAGCAGCCAATCGGTTGCTGTAACACACACACAGCAGCCGCTGGCGGCAGCTGTGTGTATGTCACTGTGTAGTGTGGCCGCACTCACTACGGGCTACACTACACTAGTGGAGGGGACACTAACGGCAGGTGCAGACAGCGGCCGCTAGTGGGGGCCCCTTCGTGTGTGGGGGCCCAGGGACGATCGCCCCTGTTGCCACCCCCTTACCGGCCCTGGGCATGTGTATCCACCAGGCTCTTACTGTGCATGTCAGGGACAGACATTTTTGTGCATTATATAATAGATATAGTTCTGTAACTTCATATATATAGGGGCAGGTTCAATTAGTCATGTAAGCCATAGGAACTGCTTCCAGCAACTTTGTGAACTATATTACAGAAGTTGCTGCCTACTGTAAATGGCTGATAGCATGTAATTAAATCGGTCTCATAGTTACCAACATTTTAAAATAGGCAGGCAGATACACTTTGATGCTGTGCTGTTGCATATATGCATTTTGCAATATGTTGGTCTTTGGAGCATTACCCTATCATGTATTTTTTACTAATTTAATTTTAACATCGTTTTTGGCACTTTGACTACTACTCAATTAGTATCATACTAAAAACCCAGAAAATAAAAAAATGGTAAAGATCTAGTAATGTTGTCGTGCATTTGGTCAACTATGAAAAACAGGGACATTTCTATGGACAAAATATTATAATTTTAGAATGATAATTAAGTTGATTAATAACAAATACATTATAACAATCTCTTGGGTCAGAATTACCTCGGTCCCATGAGTAACGGTAGCTCAAGACTTACTGATATTTGTACCCATAGGACTGCACATAAAAATCAGGAAAAACAAAGCAGAAACTGCCGTTGCCGACATTTTCATGCCATTTTATCGGCAACTCACCCCTCCTCACGGCTCACTGAATTGACCACTAAGGCCATATTCTATTAGCGGCGAAGACGGGAGGGGCAAAAAAAAAAAGGAAAAAAGTTTTTACCATCTCAGACCAGGTGAAAGAAAAATGCAAAATCCCAATTATTAACGGAAAATGTGAGGATTTCTTTCAGAGCCCTTTGGACACTCCTCCTAAAGACAAGTTTTCCGTCATTTGGTATAAACGACCAATCAAATTTTGAGTGGGAAAAAAAAAAACAATTAAAATTGTTTTAACGCATTGGGTCTGGTTTTTCGGGAGGCTATATGGATGCACCAAGTGTATTAAACATTGCATGTGGCTGCCGCATGAGTTTTTTTTAACAGTTTTTAAAAGTGCGCTTTTACGACATGAAAATATATTTGCACCCATTTTAACGTACCCCCAATTTATGTAAAACAGTAATTTCCTGGGGAAAAAATTGCTTTCTATCAGTTTTTCATATACACAAATTACCGCCAACCGACGCAATTTAAATGCCCTAAATACTTTTATTACGGCCAATAATACACTTCTAAATTAATTTCCGATGTACGTCAGCCATTTTTTGGGGTACAGACGCAATTTCCTAACTTTTCTGCTTATTTTCGCTCCTCCCATTGTCGCCTGTTTTTTTGGCTAATTGAATCTGGCCCTAACCTTTATTTCTACAGTATGCACACAAATACACATTAGCGTGACCCATCTGGGGACTTATGTAATAGGGTGCGATCTGGTGCCGCTGTGGGTACTCCTGTGAGTCTTCCAGTATTTTTAAAGCATTATTTAGCCCAGATCCTCCTCGCGGTCCCGCAATTTGTTGCAGTTTGATGTGGGCAGGGCCTAATAAGATAGCAGTCCAGCCCCGCCCCCCGAAGTGGCCAGCTGATTCTCCTCTCTAGGCTTCTCCCAGGAGATTTAAAAAGTCGGCAAGTATGATATAAGGGCTTATGTAATAGGTGGCAAGCTGCAGCCACTGCGGAACACCTGCGAGTCTTCCTGTATTTTTTAAGCGGCAAACATTTTAAAGGCAAAACCAGCTTGGAAGACTAGCAGGAGTTCACGCAGTGGCACCAGATCGTACCCTATTACATAAGCCCCCTAGAATTAGATTTTACACCTATGTATTGATGATAATAATACTGAACATCTCTCTGCACTGTAGAATAACAATTGTGGAAAGGCAGAATTATTTACAGTAAAAACACTACAACCCTTTCAAAACTAAAAGTGCTTTTTTCTATATAAGTCCAAAACGTGCCATATAATATTTATACTGGCTCGGCCAAGCATATATCATTGATATATTATTCAGGCATTTTTTGTCTCAGTCCTGGCAGCTCAGTTTCCCAAGCCATAAAAACACGTGCAGATTTATGGTTGCCTGCTTGGGGTTTGCTTTAACACTGTCATATCTAAGACAAATTCTAGTGCAGGATGGCGGTTGTACTCTACAAATGATCACTGCTGGTATCATTGAAAAGACAGTAACATTGCAGTAAGCACACTAAACAGTGAGAGATATATTAACAACAAATAAATAAGACATTTTCATTGCACATCTAGGTCATGTTTGTGCTTTGAAGCCAATCAATTGATCTTAACTATAATCTAGCTTGAACATCCATTATCTATTATTTCCATTAAACATGATGTAAACTATAAATAGAATGTGCAAAATAATACAAAAAAATCCTTGAAGAACTACTAAGCTTAAAATACATGTTGCCTTAAATAAAAAACAAACAAACAAAAACAACTAATAATAACTTTCACAGTTATAGAGGCAGATTTGAGAAAGTAGCCATCCTAATAGGGGGAGATTTATCAAATCTTGGAGTGAGAAAAAGTGGGGAGAGATGAAGTACCAAATAATTAGCTCCTAACTGGCATTTTTGAAACAGACTGTGAAATTAAAGTTAGGAGCTGATTGGCTAGTACTTTATCTTTCACCAAGCTTTGATGAATCACTCCCTTGTTAGAAGTCCCGGAGAAGAGATGTTGATTTGAATAATTCACAAAAACTTGGCCAGATTACAGTATTATAATTGTGAGCTTTGCCTAGTGCAGCGGTGGCCAAACCGTTCCTTAAGGATCCCAAACATGATTTATTGTTACTTTGTATAGGCCCTAAAGTATGCTGCGGAAACTTTGTAGCTTCTTAAAAATAAAGAACAATCATAATAATAATGGTCAGCTCACTGGGCAATATGTAATCCAATATTTAACCTTGCTGGGCATTATGACTGATATAGCATGTGTGGGGGCTTTCACTGGCGTATTTGATTTTGAAGGGCATTATCACTCAATATTGGATCTTATTTGGCATTATGCCTTCGTATTAGATATGACTGGGTATTAACTTGCTGGGCATTAACATTTGAATTTGTTGTTGGTTACTGTCATTGGCATATTAAATCTTCCTATATAAAAGATGCAGATTGTTTCTTTAATTCTTTGTTTTATAGGAATACTAGCGACCCACCCCGGATTTTCACGGGAGCAGTTTCATCTTGCCAAAGCCCCCTGTATCTCCTAACAACCTACGCCATGCTACTACAGTCCCCTGCACCTTACCACAATCCCCTCTTTCTCACTACTGCTGCCCTGCATTTCACCAGTGTCACCATAGCCCTCACTACTGCTGCCCTGCAGCTAGCTGGGGCCCGGCCACTGAGATGTGCTGGGAAGAGCAAGAGGATCATGGATGAGAGATTTGTATTGCAGCTACTGCAAGCATTATCAGCAGCATGTCCCCGGAGCTGGGGCACCTATGCATATTTCTGTAGTTTCCATGCGCACCCCTCCCCAGCTGCCGAACATGGCAATGAGCAATGTCCTCTTTGCACAATGTACCCTGTATTTCCTGGGCTTCCTGTTGAGCTTGCTTGCCATGGTGCCCGTGTCCGAGAACTGTGCTGACTTCCATGGGAAGTGCCTCCTGTTCATCGAGGGCGTGTGGCTGAGCGGGAACCTCACACTGAAGAGGGAACACTTCATGGTGGAGAAGCATTGGCCGGAGACCGTCTACAGGTTCAGCTTAGGGATGGACATCGGTATCCGATGGTTGCTAATCATCAATGATTTTGTTCCGATGGTGGTGTTTTTACCATTTGATGGTGGCGGTCCAATGTTTTCCACCATCAAATGGAAATCATTTGATTGTGTTCCAATCGTTGTTTGTTTTTTTAATTCCTGATGGCTTTGTCTTCCTTGGCTCCTTCCTGGCTACTGTGTCTGCATCAGGGCATCTTCATGGGTTTGTTGGAGGCTGTCTCTCACTCTCTGTCTGCCTTAGACATGACCCTGCTCTGTCCCTGGCTCCCTTACCTCTCTAGGCTGCTGTTAAGCAACAGGGCACACTACTATCTGATTGGCTCTCACTGTTTCAGAGAGCCAATCAGAGCGCAGCCGTCAGCCCTGCAGCAGCAGCTGTCTCTCACTCACACAGCACAACAGTTTTTTCTGTGACTTGCTTCATTGCAAGACTCAGATGCAGAAGCTCTCTTGCTGTTTCAGCAACCTGGCCAGCTACAGCAGCTTGATGCAATATATTTTTCTGTGACTGCTTCACTAAAATCGTCACTGCTCGGCTCCCTTTTGTCACAGATGAATGGATCATACACTTAAGCCTTCCTCGACCAATGCTGTACAGAGCAGTCAAAACCCCATAAAAATCTGTCCAGTTGTTCAAGAGATTAGCCCAAATTAATACACAGACCCCTAAACTAGGGAATTTATTATACAGGTTGAGTCTCCCATATCCAAAATGCTTGGGACCAAGGGTATTTTGGTTATCGGAATATTCCGTATTTTGGAATATTTGTATACCATATTGAAATGTTTTAGGAATAGGGCCCAAATCTAAACACAGAATGCATTTATGATTCATATACACCTTATACACACAGCCTGAAAGTAATTTTATTCAATATTTTCAATAATTTTGTGGATTAAACAAAGTTTGTGTACATTGAACCATCAAAAAGCAAAACGTTTCACTTTCTCAGTCATGCTGAAAATATTCCGTATTTCGGAATATTCCATATTTCGGAATATTTGGAAATGGGAGACTCAACCTGTATATATATATATATATATATATATATATATATATATATATATATATATATACATAATCACTTTAGGTTTTTAGTCACAATGTCACAAATTAAAATAGCAGTTGCTCAATTATAAGATTGTTATAGTTCATTAAACTAATATGATATGAATGTAGTACAGAGGCAGATAATAGCTGAGACCAGTGACGTAACTACCGTGGGTGCAAGGGGT
Organism: Taudactylus pleione; assembly: GCA_031769625.1. Lineage (NCBI taxonomy): Eukaryota > Metazoa > Chordata > Amphibia > Anura > Myobatrachidae > Taudactylus > Taudactylus pleione. Next base: position 29,629,752 of record JAUIMM010000052.1, read on the forward strand.
GCGGTTGCTATGGAGCTCGGGCTGCCTCCATGGACCACCGCTCCACATGCACCCAGTCACGTATGGATTGGGTGGTCGGGAGTCACCTGTCAGCAGTGCCGGCCCGCCTGTTACTCCGGGTACACGGCCGTTTAGAATGCCACACTAAGGATGGTGCTGCCACCCCCAATCCCCTGCTGCCGCCGCCATTCTCCCTTCCTGCAGGAGTCGGTAGGCAAGTTTGCTGTTGCTGCCAGGGAGAGGAGAGGAGCTGTGCTGAGGGGGGGAGGGCAGTGCTGAGGGGGAGCTGTACTGAGGGGGTCTCTGATGTGAGGGGGCCCGGCTGTGATGTGAGGGGGGCTGTGAGGAGTGCTGTGAGGGGAGAGGGTTTTTTGTGCTGTGAGAGGGGTCTGTGATGAGGTGGACTGTGCTGTGAGGGGCTCTGGTGTGAGGCGGCTGTGACTAGATAGGTTTTTTCTGTGTTGTGGGGAGATGCTGTGATGTGATGACGGGTGCTGTGCTGTGAGGCGGCTGTGAAAAGGGCATGTATGTGGTGCTGTGAAGGGCACAGTAAGTGGGGCTGTAAGCTTGGTCGGTGGGTGCAGTATAGAGGGAAGTAGAGGAGTATGGAAGGGTGTAGAGAAGTATAAAAGGATGTAAAGCAGTATAGGGGAGTATAGAACAGTATAGCCCTGCAGTACTGGGTATGCTTTTTTTGTCATGTGGGGGCAAAAGTGTGTTTTTTTACCTACTGGTGCCAAGGGGAGGGTGCCCTTTCAAGATTTTGCTATGGGGCCCACAAAGTTCTAGTTACACCCATGGCTGAGACAATGGTACTTTTTCACTTGTGCCTGTTTATTAGTACAATGCAGTGTTTGCTTGGTTGGCCTATGAAAGTTGAGTTGTGTGTCACCTTAACTGGAATAACATGCACAACTTCCTATTGCTGACACACTTATTATTTGTTAAATGGATCAACTTTTTACAGGTAAAATTCTCTTGTAATGTTTACATAGTAAGGATACTGGGACAGTTTTGGTGACAGTCTGGCAAAAAAGTAACTAGTAATCAGTGAAGTCTAGTTGCATTCCTGCATATGGTATATATATAGTGTTTCTGAAGAAGATTAATGAAATAATAAAATGCCAAGTGAAAAGAAACATCTACCTTATAAGTGAACAGAAAGTACTATATAGCTCGAAGAGGAAGCTGAACCTGCCTCACTGACAATCAATCACAGTTTTACAATATACACTGCACAAATGGAAAAGTCAATGATTAATAATGCAAAGTCAATACACAATAAAACAAAAAGGGCTTATTGACATAGAAACAAAGCAAATACACAAAGTAATAATAGGCTCCCTACTTTCAGCCAGTGGTCAATCACATAACACTGTCACCCAGCCATTTATATATCTATAATGTGTGTATCGTGTGTGGTGCACATGGGCCCTTGAGTCAATAAGGCCCCACACTGCCCACCCTGCACCCCGTGTAGGGTCTCCCCAAGTGCCCTGTGTTTTGTTTTGGAAAAATGGTAAAGTCATCCACGCAGAAAATAGCAACACTCTGGAATTAGTCCCAGAGTCTTCTGTGCCGATGCCTGCACCATATCGCTGAAGCTCTCTTTGGGTCAGAAAGGTAATGAGTGTCCTGACTGCTTCTACAAAGCATATGGAAAATATTGCACTGGTATCTGCACAGGAGATAGCACAACCATCTGTAAAGGTGTCAGTGCCATATTTCTGGGGGAGAATGGCCCATGCAAATATCATGCACACATGCACCCTCATTTCTTAAAATAAGTTAATACAAAAACATTGATTTTCTAAAGTTTTACTGATACTGTACATGGCAGATAAAATATAACTGTTCATGAGTGTACAGAGCAGTACAAAGGTATAATAATAATAATAATAATAATAATAATAATAATACACTGAAACTAAGGGCCTGACGGCCGCTCGTTCGTTCCGAGCGGTGTTAGCCCAACAGCGCATGCGTACGGATCGTTATACGCATGCGCTAACCAGTCAGTGCGGCCCAAATTCATGTGCTTGCAAAATAGCGAATGCCTGCTATTTTGAGTGACAGAAAGAGGCGTATGTGGGTGGTAACAGGGGAAGGTGCTTGAAAATGGGGAGTGGAAATCAGAACGCAGGCGTGCTTAAAGGTCAAAACGGGCGTTTTATGGGTGTGCATAATTAATACAGCAGCGTCATTGGCCACGTCACTGAGTTATTTTATAGTCAGAACTGCTCGCAAAATTGTGGTAGCAAACACCAACCCCAAGAATAGCGAGCAGTTCATACCCTTGTCGATGTACTCGATTAATCTAATAAATAGCGGACATGACGTAGGATGCGAGCGGCCAGGGGGCGGATTTTTCCAAAAAGCGAACGCAAGTTTTGTTTGCTCGTTCAGACATAGAGGCGTGAACAGACCGCAAACAGCGAACGGTTCATTTGAATAGCCACCCCTTGTTTTAGAACGAACGACCGCAAATAGCGAGTGGCTCTGAATGAGGGCCTAAGTACATTACCCAACATTTTTACAAAATAAACATAAAGAACATGGAGATTGTTGAGTAAAATAAAATTGGCAGGTAATGTATGTTAAAGACCATAATCGTAGCAACAGTGGGTGCAAGGAGCGCCATTGCTATGGGCAGGGCAGTGACAGGGCACAAATGCATCAAGGGCGGCCAAACCTCCTGAGTGCGTTATATCATGATGTCACGTGCCTGACGACGCACGCACGGCATCATGATATCGTCCAAAAGGGACGGGGCTGGCAGCACTGTTAAGTGCAGCATTAATTGGGCATCCTGAGGAGGTCTGTTCAGTTGCAAACATTGCAGTGTGTCCGTCTGGAGTGTCCACAGGATGCTCGGACGGCACTGCACAAGTGATCCTAGCTGCAGGGTGCTGTTCCAGGCACCTTTCTAGCCAGATGCAAGGGCTGTGGGGCCTGGTGACACCCACAGAGGCCTTGCACTCTGTGCAGTGGCACCGGTCGCACACCCATAGTTAAGGCCCAGAGGCTTAGGTGGGGCCACCTCTGGGGCCCGACTGAGCTGCACCGAGGTTATAAAGATGTCTACCAGGTTCCCGAAACTAAGCACTGTGTGGTATAATGTGAACTGGAGGAACAGGGCACTACAATGTGACATAATATGAACTGGGAGCACTGTGTGGTATAATTGTGAACTCGATGTACTGTCTGGTGTGTGTATTGGCAGCAGTATAATGCGGCATATTGTAAACTTGGGGTACTACAATGTGACATAATATGAACTGGGAGCACTGTGTGGTATAATGTGAATTAGGGCACTACTATGGGACATAACAGTAACTAGGGCACCACTATAGTTTAAATATTATCTAGGGCACTACTATGAGGCATAAAATTAACTAGGGCACTACTATGATGCATAAAATTAACAAATGTTGTGGAGAAAGGTGTCTCTCCTGAAAGTTCAAGGGGCCCCTTCAAAATGTTGCTATCGGGTCCACAAAGTTCTGGCTATGCTCCTGTTAAAGACTACTGTCAGGAATATATCATATCATGTGTTAATGTAACAAGTAAATATATGCATTTATATGATCACTTGGTATTTAAATTTGTAGTGTCTCTCTCATGACCTGCTCAGAGACAAACGGTCAGCCTGATGTATGCAGGACGTGCTTAGATCGGGGGGACATATAATGCTTTATGGCTGGTGTCATAAATACTTGGTCTCTGACTATGATTACTATTATGGCAATTTTCATATCACATGTTAATCCAAATATCAGCCATGCATCAAATTTTTGGAGGTTCTGAGAAGTATCACAGTTTCTAATCTTACCCAAAAGACCATTGTAATCAAGTTAATTTCCCTCTAGGAAAGATGAATATGGTAATAACATAACTTTTTACGACAACGTTATAACACATTCATATCTCCATATTATTTTTCATAGCAAGATGCTTTATTAATTAAATCAAATATTACAATATTATGATGTGCGCATCGAGAGATAATTGGAGAATTGTTCCACCTGCTGCAGTTATGATCATGTAAGTGAAACATTGTGTTACTTCTCCTTTTTGTTTTATAAGAAACTATTGCCTAAGAATATACTTGTAATTTCCTCGCCTTTTCGACCGTATCAAGTCTGATTTGCATAAGTGGTCTAATTGCTTTATCTCATGGATAGGTAGAATACAGTCTGTTAAGATGAGTGTCCTTCCTCGGCTCTTATATTTATTTCAAACCCATCCGATTTATATTCCTCCTTATGTTTTTAAATCCCTTCAGCATCAAACTTCACACTTCATATGGAACAAAAACACCCACGGGTTAGACTTAAATAGCTTCAGTGTACCTCTAGGGGGGGAGGTCTAGTATCCCTGACTTTAAAAAATATTATAATGTCATGTAGCTCTCTCATTGTGCTCAGTGGTGTAACTCTGGTGTGAGGAAGGTCAAGGAGCTGGGAGTAGCCACGGTATCTTCCCTGTTATGGCTTACTTGGATTCATCGCCCCCCGATAGTTGCTTCCCATCCTGTAATTTATCATTCATTAGCTGTTTGGGATTTAATCAATAGATGTTTTTGCCTTGCCCCAGGTCTGCCCCCTTTGATACCACTATTTCATAACCCTGCCTTCCCCCCAGATTTATGTAAATCCTCCTTTACTGCTTGGTTATCGGGTAATATTTATTATTTAAATGATATCACCATCAATACTAATTTTCCCCAATTTTTTTGAAATTCAAGAAAAGGCGGCTATTCCATCTAAACATTTCTTTTGTTTTCTGCAAATTAGGCACTTCCATTCCAAAATTAGCCCAACTCTGACTGGGAGACCTTTAACCTTTTTTGAGTCTATATGTTGAAAACACCCCTCTACTAGGGGTCTAATCTCTTCTATCTATTCTTTATTGAGTGAAGAAGTAAGTCCTAAACGAGACTCTCATGAATCGGCATGGGAACGGGATTTGGGACACTCCATAGATGGTGAGGATTGGATGGAAATTTGGGACAATGCCGCCTCAAGTTCCGTTTGCATCAACATCAAGGAAAATATTTATAATTATATTGATGGTATTATGTACCCTATCAACTAAAAGTAATGTTTCCTGATGTTTCGGATAGGTGCAGGAGGGAATGTCGGGAAGAGGGTACCTTTTTACACATTTTGTGGTCCTGTCCAAAACTAGCTGGTATATGGCAGGAGGTCGTCAGTCTCCTCTCGTACCTATTTGAGACAACTATCCCTTCTGATACTAAATCTTTCCCTTCCTTCTTCCCTTGAATCTTCTCACCCTCTACCGGCATCAAAATAAGTTGTTTCGACACATTGCATCCGGTATGACCTGCCAAATAGCAGCTGACTGGATAAATCCCACTCCTCTTATGCAGGCAATTTTAACACGCATTTGGTATGTCTATAAAATGGAATATATGGCTGCTATACTACGTCATACCTCGAAGTCTTTTGACAAAATATGGTCCCCTTGGCTGACGTACCAAAACGTTTCCTCTCCATTCAACACTTAATTTTTTATAAAATTTTTGTTTGTGATTTTTTTTTAAACTGGAGTCTACCCCCCATTTTACTTACCTCCCCCTTCTTCTATTGTGTTTTTCTTGTTATTTCTTTTATTTCTCTCTCTATATTTTTTTTTTACATTTTCCTTTCCCTGACGGCTTGACACAACGTTGCTGTGAGATCATTTTCTGGCTTTTATAATTTTTTCTACAAAGAAAATGAATCACTATATTGTTGCTTGAATTATTTAAGACTTTATAACATAAGTATATTATGTGCTGTTCGTATTTTAGAATTTTGACTGTATTTTATTGTGATTCGCTCAATATTAAGAGGTTTTTTTTTTAAATATATACTTGTACCTTGTATTTCATTTTTTAGCAATTATTTTTGTTTATCCTTTAAGCATTGTAAGTATTTTCCCATCTTAAACACCATTCCATATAGTTTGGTCTCTATGGGGTCAATTCAGTTAGGTGCGAATTGGGTTCTGTGAGCCGTCGTCACGGCAAACTCTTACAGCGAATAGTATTTGCAATTTAATTTCAAACTTATATAGCTTTTGCAGAGGAAATTAACTTTTTTGTGTCCACTACACTGAGAAGGTGAAAAGGTAGGTAACATCTTTATTTTAAGGTAAAAATGTCAGGACACAGTGCAGACCCTATGGTACACCCAATAAATAATCCTGCACTTGGAGGTGTTTAAATATCATAATTTTACAATAAAGACATGTCAGTTTTCAGGTAAATTTCACTGAAAAGCTCAATAATGTGTAAAATGATGTAGGATAGGTTTGTGGAGATGTAAATGATGTGGGGCAGGTTTGTGGAGATGTAAATGATGTGGGACAGATATGTGGAGGTATAACTGATGTGGGATAGATATGTGGAGGTGTAAATGATGCAGGACAGGTACATGGAGGTGTAAATGATGTGAGACAGGTACGCAGAGGTATAAATGATGTGGGACAGATATGTGGAGATGTAAATGATGTGGGACAGATATGTGGAGGAATAAATGATGTGGGACATGTACGTGGAGATGTAAATGATGTGGGGCAGGTATGTAGAGGTGTAAATGATGTGGGACAGATATGTGGAGGTGTAAATGATGTAGGGCAGGTTGGTGGATGTGTAAATGATGTGGGACAGGTACGTGGAGGTATAAATGATGTGGGACAGGTATATGGAGGTGTAAATGATGTGGGACAGGTATGTGGAGGTGTAAATGATGTGGGACAGGTATGTGGAGGTGTAAATGATGTGGGACATGTACGTGGAGATGTAAATGATGTGGGACAGGTATGTGGAGGTGTAAATGATGTGGGACATGTACGTGGAGGTGTAAATGATGGGGGACAGGTATGTGGAGGTGTAAATGATGTGGGACAGGTATGTGGAGGTGTAAATGATGTGGGACATGTACGTGGAGGTGTAAATGATGTGGGACAGGTATGTGGAGGTGTAAATGATGTGGGACAGGTATGTGGAGATGTAAATTATGTGGGACAGGTATGTGGAGGTGTAAATGATGTGGGACAGGTATGTGGAGATGTAAATTATGTGGGACAGGTATGTGGAGGTGTAATGATGAGAGAGGGGTTTTTGAACTTGCAGATGAGAGGTAAAAATCTTTATTCCAACTTTTTACAAACTTGTATAAAAGTATAAACTGAAAAATTACCATACATACATTATTCTATAGCCCAAATTGCTGAAAAGACTTTCATTTGCTGAAAACCGCTTGCTACAAGTTTCTAACCATTAATAAAAAGTGCAAAGAATCAACCATTGGACATCTTTTAAGTACATCCAGCACTTTCCTTATGGCCACTAACAGCCTTCTGTATGTTGTCACTGTTCTAGGGTCCAGGATAGTTTCCTCACTTTTTCATGCACTTCTCTCATGTCCCTTTTTGTAGAAAAGTCTCAAGAACTCGCCGCAAGTCCCTCAAATTGGTGTTTCGAATTGGATCTCACATTTCTCGGGTGCGTGCATTCACAAATATGCGAGTATCTTGATACAAACTCGCTTTCCCAAACTGGCTCCTAATTGAATTGACCCCTATGAGTCCAGTCTAAGTATGCTGTGAATTTGGCTACTCAACACTACATATCTTTACTACAGATTATTATTTGGATAATGATTAATGGGACTGATTTAAGGACTATTTGCTGTTTTGAAGGAAAAACTGATGGCTTCTTATTTGTAGTGAGTAGCTCCTGAAACAACCCTAGTGGTGTCAGATATTGTGAATTAATGGTGAGCATGTGAGATAATCACACCACATCACACATGCTTAAGTGAGTATTGTCCGTGATAAGTTATTCACAACGGAGGGTCAGACTGCAACCTCTTAGACCGGGTCTGTGACAGACATTTTTAACAAATTAAGAAGCAGAATGGAACAAGCACTCTGGGGATTTCACATAAGACTTTCATGAGTAACAACAAGTCTGCCTAAAATTGTGTTACAGATGAAAAAGCCTTTGTTGCAGTGCAGGATGCACTCAGTGGTACACAGTGCACTTTATGGGGTATATGTAATAGGTTCAGATTTACTGTAACCAGTGTGATTTTGAGAATACTGCTACTAAATTTAAAGTAGTAATTTTTAGGCAAAATCAACCTGGATTTGTCTTAAAATACAGTTTTGCTTTACATTTGGCAGCTATATAGCCAAAATCACACAGTTCAATTCAAATGAAAACCTTTACATATACCTCTATGTGTTAATATTTGTGTTAGAAGGGAAATGAGTAAATAAAGTGTGTTAACTATGGTGCAAATTCAGTCCTACAAAAAGGCTGATTTTTATGTGTAGACTTGTTTCTAAATTTTCCTTTGGACCCATAATTCCCTGACCAACTCTCAATATTTCTTTCTAAAGTTCATCCAAGGTAGAAATTATTAACATTACTATATATGGAACATAAATCACCTGCTCAGAAGAGAAACTAAAGCTGCAGATCCTTTTATTCATCACTGAAACATACAAAGTTATCCTTTTTCCAAAAATGTCTTAACATCCTGGAAACTGTCCATTGCAAGTGACTTTTAGCGTTCAAGTTGTCAGTTGTGTTTGGCCACCTTCAAGGAAGCATGTCTATTAACTCTCACATGGAGAGATTCTCAACTGAATGAAATATATTCTGTAGCATTATTTATCTATTACTATGAAGTAACAACAGATTTTTTGGCCTGTTACCTCAATATAAATATCATGTCATTATAATACAAGTAACACATACCTATAAAGAACAAGCATGCTAATACCGCCTAACTTTTTAAGTTGTGGAAATGGGACAATTGTATGCATGCTGCTGAGACTAAACAAGGACAGGTGTGGTCACAAAACTTGGGGAAACATGTCCAGCCCTCTCATAATAGCCTGTGCGCATAACAAGTTTATTGACCAAAACCTATTTAATAAATCCAAAATGGTATGGGGGATTCCTATAAGCTCTGGTTTGCTCCTGTCATTCCACTGCCTAAGGCCTCACACCTAATAAATGGGTCTGATGATAAAGGTCACTGTTTGCAAAGTCAGTATAAACCCCCACATTTTTACTTGGGTCTTTAGGAGCATTGTGTTAGGGTTGAAGTTTGCTGAATACTTCATTTTCCATTAAATGCATTGGTCATTTCACTAAAGTTTTAGTTTAAATGCAAGTCGAACCCCAGTGTGTGGCATCCTAAAACAATACTTCAGAAATTTAGGGTGGGTGGGGGCTATTAATATAATGTGGGGCTGATGGGGGGCTACTAATGTAATGGGTGGTTTGGCAGCTGGTATTTATATAATGTGGGGGGCTATTCATGTAATATAGCAGTTGGTGGAGGTTATTCACTTAATAAGGGATCTGATCTTATTATATGTGGGAAATATTAACTGTAATGTGGGGTTGGTGGTGGCTGTTAACACAGGGGCTAATAATGTAAACCTGTAGGCCAATAATTCACTGTAAAAATGAACAAAGAGGGAATGCACCATCCACACAAGATTAAAAGCCAAATAAGTTGTACTAGAAAATGGATAAAATATGTCTAAAATTGAATAATGAATACATTAGTAAGTAGCAATTTATTAAAATAAACATTGATAAAATGTTTATAGTCACTGTCATGATACTATATACATAGTAATATTTCTTAATATAGAGTCAATACAAAATACTATTCAGTTAGTACAACCAAGAGCCAGTCATGTCTCTAGTAAGAATGCTAGGAGGTAAACAAAAATTTAATACCAAGGAGATCTGGGTTGTATTTTGGACCCTTACTGCTCTACTGCGGTCTGTGGAGACTTTACTAGTGCCATAAGGATATATTGCAACTTTCATCTGATTACTCTCCTGATAATGGCTTCCATCTTATATAATGTATCGGAGGAACCGAACCAGTGAGTTCCAAAGTTGGCAATTTTATGTGTGCTATCTGCAAAAGTCATGGTGCTATATTATCATCACCAACAACACTTATTGCAACAATTGCAGCAATTGATAGAGAAAATAATACCAGCTAGTTTTCCTTAGTTTTCTTACTTATAGATGGAATGTATGGCTCTGGATTTTACTACCCTGGAAAGTGGTAGTAAGCCTAACTCTCAACTCCTGCAGCCTAACCCTAATCCTCCCCCCCTGCAGCCTAAAGCTATAAGCAGCCTAACCCCCCCCCCCCCCCACAGCAGTCTAACCTTAATCCTCCCACTAGTGCCTAACCCCTAACTAAACCTAACCCCCCCCAACCAAAATTCTTACTATCGGGATGTCGGTGGTCGGTATTCTGAGCGTCGGAACCCCCGAGCGATGGGATGGTAACTATATATATATATATATATATATATATATAATGTGAAGATGTGTGGCTTATCTAAAGGCTCAAAAGATAATTGTGAGCCATAATATAAGATATATAGGGCCTCATTTAACACAGAGAGATAAAGTTATTATCCTTGTTTCTTATGATAAAATGTGCTTAAGTACCTTGCTGCTATCTGTGAACATGGATAGCACTGATTAATTAATAGGAGACAGCAGCGCTAGACAGATTTCCTGTACCCATACAAAATGTATGGGTTTTGGTTTTCAACAACAAGCAGTGTTTTAGACTTACTGTATCACCATTTGTGTTTCTGCAAATTCTCCAGGTCATGCAATTTAGCATTGCAGAGAGAAAAAGTACTGGGAGGGAAGCTGCATAATCTGGGTCATTACTCTACTGCTGCAGCTCCTTCTCCGCCTCTTCCCTCCCACTCTCCGCCTTTTGTTATCCAACCCCTCCCTCCAGTTCTCCACCCCTTCCCTCCAGCTCTCCGCCTTTTGTTCTCCAGCCCCTCCCTCCAGTTCTCCGCCCCTTCCCTCCAGCTCTCCGCCTTTTGTTCTCCAGCCCCTCCCTCCAGTTCTCCGTCCCTTCCCTCCAGCTTTCCGCCCCTTCCCTCCAGCTCCCCGCCTTTTGTTCTCCAGCCCCTTCCTCCAGTTCTCCGTCCCTTCCCTCCAGCTTTCCGCCCCTTCCCTCCAGCTCTCCACCTTTTGTTCTCTAGCCCCTCCCTCCAGTTCTCCGTCCCTTCCCTCCATCTCTCCGCCCCTTCCCTCCAGCTCTCCATTCCATCACTCATGCTCTCTGAAGTCTGCACAGATCCTCTTCACCTGTTGGCGGCTGGGGGAGCAGAAAATGACCGCTCTCAGGTACAATAACACTACCACTCATGGTAGTGTTAAATAGAAGCATCACTAGGTTAAATAGTGCAGTGAGCGGTAGCAAGAACGGGAATTATATTGTGCCCGTTTTTTCAATCGTTCTTAAATGTGGCTCATATTTCAGCAAATATGTATTTGTACAATAAACTAATAAATCTTGCTTTGAAAAACTCATCTAAGATTATAAAATCTTTTTAACTGACTGAAAAGGAGACCACCCCTGTTCAGTAGAATATAAACCAGAGAGAAGTACATAGAAAATAAATATATTTACTAGTATCAGTTTCAGTACATACAATTTTTACAATAACAGAGCCAAAGCTGCAGGAAAAGGTAGGAGAAAGCAAACCGAGAGTTTTAGAAGTGGAGTTGTTGCCCATAGCAACCAATCAGATTCTACTTAACATTTAATTAGCACTTTCTGCAAGATAATAGCTAGAAACTGATTGGTTGCTATGGGATACATCTCCACTTCTAAAAACTCTCACTTTAGTAAATTTACCCCACTGTTTCCTTTTCATATATGGCCTTCAACACTCTCAATCATAGTCACATTTGATATGTGACAATAAAAGGGAGAATTGGGGTCTCAAGGTGCGTACATACTAGACGATATTTTACACAGTTCGCCCGATTTTGACGCATCGGAACAACAAATCATGTAAAATATGTCCAAATCATGAGTGTCCGCTCACAATGCTGATGTGCGTACCCACAGGTCTTACATCGCATCTTCAGATCTTGCCTAAAGCAGGCAAGAATTGCCAATTTCGTACACGACGCACTGGAAGTCGTTAAGGACGCACGATGGATTGGACACTTTTTAGCACCATATCGTGTCCTGGAGTGTCGGGGAGCTGCCGGGGAGAGTTCAAGGGAAATCACTCACGGTATCGCATCGTGAGCACATTGTCTAGTGTGTACGCACTTTTACACTATGTGACAATGGGTAAGAGTGGGTTGAGAGCATATGTGATAAGGGAGAGTGGGTTGGGGACAAAAAGGCTGATTCTGAGTTGGGAGCAAAGCAAAAATAAAGGAAGTAACTATGGGCCTGATTCAGAGCCGGTCGCTATTTGCGCTCGCTCGTCCAGAAAATAGGGGTGGCTATTCAAATGAACCGTTCGCTGTTTGCGGTCTGTTCACGCCTCTAGGTCTGAACAAGCGAACAAAACTTGCGGTCGTTTTTTTTAAAAATACGCCCCCTGGCCGCTCGCATCCTACGTCATGTCCGCTATTTATTAGATTAATCGAGTACATCGAACAGGGTATGAGGTGCTCGCTATTCTTGTGGTTGGTTTTTGCTACCACAATTTTGCGAGCAGTTCTGGCTAAAAAAAAACACAGTGATGTTGTCAATGACGCTGCTGTTTTAATTATGCACACCCATAAAACGCCCGTTTTGACCTTTAAGCACGCCTGCGTTCGGATCTCCACTCCCCGTTTTCAAGCACCTTCCCCTGTTACCACCCACATATGCCTCATTCTGTCACTCAAATTATCAGGCATTCGCTATTTTGCGAGCACATGAATTTCGGCCGCACTGACTGGTTCGCGCATGCGTATAACGATCCGTACGCATGCGCAGTTGGGCAAACATCGCTCGGAGCGAACGAGCAGCCACTTGCGTCCGGCTCTGAATCAGGCCCTATGTACTGAATCTGGAAAAAAAACATGTTGCAATGCAAGGGAGGCAAATACATGAATTATTTTTGCATTTAGGGTAAATACTGGCTGCTTTTACATGTAGCCCACAAATGCTGGACAGCTGTATTTTTACATTTAGATTTGAGTTTTGACACGTCTGAATCTCTCTGCACATTTATATCTGCCCCACCTGTAGCGCAACATGGTTTTGCCAAGGTGCAAAATTACTTGCTATTTTCTACTTTGCTACCAAGAATCAGCCCCATAATGTGCAAGAAGAGGTGGTGAAGAGGCACAGTACCAGAAGAGAGGTACAGGCAGTAGGAGCACACAAAATATTGGAAAATCTGCACTTCGGAAATTTAAACTTTCTACAATTTTGACATTTAAAGAGCAACTAAAACCACTATTTTTCATTAATACATACTTACCAACTCTTCCTTATGGTCAGGGAGACTCCCTGAAATAATAGCAATCTCCCTGCCTCCCTGAAGAGTCTAGCAATCTCCCTGATTGCACCTTACCCCATTATGAAGCTGACATATAACAAAAAAACAGAATATATACATTCAAATGGGATCATTAGTATAATTTACCTGCATTGGTTATAAGGCACAATGATCCCTATGGCTACAGGCATTTTCTGAAAAGTATCAGTGTGTTTTCATCAACAAATAGATCTTACTAACTGCTTTGAGGCTCATTTACATTTGGATGTAAATCAGATTTATGACACACCTCTCAGATGCAGCAGTACACGTCCACTTTACCGCCACGTTCATAGGAGTAGCTTTCACAATCTCCCTGAAATGCTTTTTCAAAGGTAGGCATGTATGTATTAATATAGATCAATGGCTGAGCATAACTAACCTAAATGCTATATGAAATGACTGAAATGTTTATTATAGGCTATACAATTAATGAACTATGGACCTGATTCAGACCCGTTCGCTAGATGTGGCTGCTCGCTCGCAGCGTATTTGCATTTTGCAAAGTGACGTAGAGGCAGCCGCTCGCTCGGCAAGGCATAAGCACGCCCACTATGTCTTGGCGAGTGATCACTTTGTGTTTATAGATGCCCACTAGCCTGTCTCTAGCCGCCCACTAGCATACGTCATCTACAGGAAGTATATACAACCATCGGTACATCGGGTTCCATCGGATCTGACCGTAGTACTTGCGTTTGACTGTGCCCTACCGCAAGCACTGCGAGCACTTCAGTGTATAATTCAACCAGGTGACGTGTACTATGACGCTGCCTGTTAAATATGCACGCCCCAGAAACGGCGTGAAAACACTCTGTCACTCCCCCGTTACTACTGCCCTGCCCCTGGTACCACCCACAAACAGCCTCTCCTGTCACTAATTCCACTGGACTGTCTTTGCAGGGCGAGCGAGCAAAATCTGAACGCTTGTACTAGTTTGCGCACATGCACTGCGAACTACACGCATGCGCACATTAGCGAACATCGTCTGCAACGAGCGGCCCCTTGCTAGCGAACGGGTCTAAATCAGGTCCTATGTCCCCTAAAATTCTTCTTAAAGACTACTGTACTCTGTTAATACGATCTGTGACTGACAGTTTATGAAACTTCACTAGTTATACTGAAAGGGCAAATTAGACATATAGCCAACCAGGCCTTTTCCCCGCATCCCATTCACTGCATCATCCAGGCGATCTGTAACTACCTGCTCTGAGCTACTCCAAATGGGGCTCAGCACACACTGCACTAATGCTCAGCCTCATGTGCCTGAGGATGTCAGGAAGGAAGGAGAATAGAGCAGAACAATTGGGAGGAGGATTATAGTGAAGGATGAAGGTAGAAAAAGGAGCTCAGACAATGCTGAAGGAAAAGATGGAATAGGAAAATAGAGAAAAAGGAGGAGGAGGAAAAATAAAAGAGGATAAAGGAGGAAGAGGAGGAAAAATAATCACTTCAGAACACAGTCCTAACAATGTGGGTACATCTTCAGCAGTCTGCAATGAATTGGGAGGTAATACATTACTGTTCAATATAGCTGTAGTACATTAATGTCAAGTAACAATCTATGTTACTACTATTATGGTTCATATATGAAAGCTTAGTATCTTTACTATTTATTCTGTCATTAGTAAACTGTAATATTTAGAGCTAAAAGCAATGCTGTATGCATATATGGAAGTTTTCTGTCAAAGCTTAGTAACTGTAATTTGATACATTTTGGAAGTGGGAGCAGAATAGTACATGCGGTTTTCATTTTAGCAAGGTCAGTGGAAAATTGGAATCAAGCCCTTATGTTTTGGGAAACAACTCTTGGGGGGAAGAAAATAAGAAGGACAAGCAGTAAAATGGAAAAGAAGCTGTACAGTGAAACAAAATCATTTGGTTCCGACATGTATGTATTTTCTAGTTGATTCAATAAAATCTTTTAAGATTCCCGGGACAATTGACAGAAATAGAAATGACTCACAAAAGTTAGGTCATACATGCCTACTCTCCCGAAAGTTGCTGGAGGCTTCCGATTTTTCGGGTAACTCCTCGCACCCCTGGAAGCAGGGCCGGCTCCAGGGCTAATAGCGCCCTGTGCCGGCCGATTGCTCTGCGCTCTTGGCTGAAATTGGAGGTGTGGCCTAATTACCATAGGTCATGCCTCCTTACGTGACGTTATCTGAGGGGTGTGCCCGCATGGCACACCGCCAACTAACGTCACGCTGGGGGCAGTCTCACTAGCTGGGCTTCCCCCAGCCCTCTCACGGCACTGAATGGATGCCGCGCGCATGCCCGCAGCATCCACTCGGACTATGTGTTCCCAGCACCGCCACACAGCTGCGGCGGTGGGGGTCTCTAACCCCCCGATTTGACCACCCACGGGCCACTTCAGCCCACGGGTGGAACAGCGGGTGGCGCCCCTGTTCGACCACTTAGGTAAAAGTAAGTAAGTGAATCGCGTCATTTAGCCCTGCTTCCTACTCGCGCACCCAAGGATCGCAGTTTTTCCTGTGGGGTGATGGGGCCTAATGAAGTATACAGTCCGGCCCCGCCCCCCAGAAGATGTCAACAGAATCTCCTCCCCAGGCTTCTCCCGAGGAGGAAATTTATAATATTGGCAAGTATGAGTTAGGAGCATTGGTTACCTGGCTACAAAGACTTGTCCAGCTCTACTGCAAAGTCAATGTGGTTTGTGTCTGTCTGTGCAGTGTGGTATCTTCACCCTCCTTCTCCACCCTCTGCTATCACATGATATACTGAGAGCTGTGACTGTGTGACAACCATACTTGTTTGCTATCCAGAGATGAATCATACTTACAGACATTCTGGCAGCCCACTTCAGGAAGGGGTTGCCAGGTCGGTGCAGCAGGGGGTGTGGTGGCGGCTTATGTGGGCAGTCAGGGGGCCCACCGGCCCGATCGCGTCATCGCGGCCCCGCCACAGCTTTATAATGCCGATGTTATCGGCATTGTGGGGGCGGGGTTACTATGACATTATTCAGGGCGAATTGTGTCATTGCCTGCCCACGGACTGCCCACTTTTGCAGGGGGGTGGGCGGCGGCCATACCGGGAGACTTGCCTACTCTTGCCGGGGGCCGGGAGCGGAAGGTGATTTTCGGGAGGCTCTTGGCAGTCTCGGGAAAGTAGGGAGGTATGAGATGAATTAAAGAGAACATAATGATCTGTAGGGGGATAGCTAAGAACAATGACTATCCGATTGCTGAGCTAAACGGCACTTGACTTGGTATTTAAAGGAAAAAAACAACTACAATGGATTGCTGCAATAATGTATGGAATTATGTTTTATTTTCCTTACTAAATTAGGGTATTCTACATTAGATTATTCATAACATATGGAACAATATTAAACAGGTTGATTATGTTTTATGGTTATCTTGTGGTAAATTATAACTTTTAGTTTTTAATACTTATTATGGGGCATTTAAATTATACCAGAGGATGTTTTAGTTATTAGTCTTGAGCTCCTGCATGTCTGTGTGTTCCCAGTTTTGAACCTGTGGCCATCTAAGTCACTGGGATAGTCACAGCAGGGTACATTATTGGAATTGAATGTGTTGTTCTTCTGAAAGACAGTGAACTGTCATGTGATCATATAAGTTACAACATGACTATTTGACTGGGGTGGTGGGATGGTTTGAGGAGAGATGAAGGAGCATGGTCCCAGAACAATGGGCTCATTTCTCAATGAGATGTATCATACGCAACGAGTTTCAAAACTTGTTGCGTATGATAATGGTGCTCCAGCCAATCAGCTCCTAACTGTCATCTGTTTGAAAACTGACAGTTGGGAGCTAATTGGCTGGAGCACCATTTATCATACGCAACGAGTTTGGAAACTAGTTACGTATGATACAACTAGTAGATAAATTAGCCAAATGGTTTATTAACGAGTTTTATCACCAAAACGAGTGATACATTTCACTGTGTATGGTGCTCCAGCCAATCAGCTCCCAACTGTCATTTTTCAAACAGGTGACAGTTGGGAGCTGATTGGCTAGAGCACCATTATCATACACAGCAAGTTTTATCACTCGTTTTGAGTGATAAAGTTTGTTGATAAATGAGGCCCTAAGGGCCCTATTTATCAATTACTTTTATCATACGCAACGAGTGATAAAACTCACTGCATATGATAAATGGTGCTCCAGCCAATCTGCTCCCAACACTCATTTTTCAAACAGATGACAGTTAAGAGCTGATTGGCAGAAACACCATTATTATATGATAAAACTCGTTGTGTATGATAAAACTCGTTGATAAATAGGACCCTAAGTTTATAGTTCCAACTAGTCTCTTTTCTGATTCTGTGTCCAGTTAAAGACTAATTGGGTCTATGCCTTGGAGAGAGATAAAGCGGATTGAGATAAAGTAACAACCAATCATCTCCTGTCATTTTTCAAACAGCCTATAAAGTGACAGTTGGGAGCTGATTGGTTGGTACTTTATCTCCGCCCACGTTATCTCTCTCCAAGGGTTAATACACAGACCCCTATGGGGGAGATGTATCAAAGTTTGGAGAGAGAAAAAGTACCAACCAATCAGCTCCTGTCATTTTTCAACCACAGCCTGTAAAGTGACAGTTAGAAGCTGATTGGTTAGTACTTTATCTCTCTCCAAGGTTTGATACATACTTCCTACAGTTGGTAAAGAAGTACTAGTTGTGGCAGTTTTTATTGAGATAAAGAATACATTTACAATTCTTTATTTCAAGCACTGCATTTCAAGGAGTGAATAAGTAAATGTCCATTTCCATGGAAAATATAGGGAAAATTACTTTCTATCCCTCTGAGACAAAACCATTAGCCAGATATACCTTCTTCACAACATATAATTCAACTCAACAGTGCACCCATTTAAATGAATTTACTGGTTGCCCAGCATACTCCAGGACAGCATTGTCAGAGCACAACATGATCATTTTAATTGGAACTAATTGCCAATCTTGTTTTACTGCCATGATCAATGCATTTATAATAATGCACTAATAATAAGTGTGTTCAAGGTTAATAAAGGAAGCAAAGTGCTCATTATAAAAATATGTAAGCTAGCAAGTTGTTCTCTTTCTGTAAATGAAAAAAAAAATCTCAATGTGCAGTTCTGCATTCGATTTTTACTAAATACAATTTATTATATAAACCTTTAACCAAACTGTGAGTAGAAAAACAGTCTGAGTGTTTATAATCTTTTGCCCTGGTATTTTAACACAAAAGATATAACATGCAAACACAATAAAGAGTTTATCATGATTTCATTTCAAACAATGCTGCTATAGCAACTGGAGCCATGAGCTCTAAGAAAATCACTATAATTGTTCAATAGACCTACTTTCAAGCATGATGATCTTATAATTGACAAGCATCTGTATGAGAGTCTGCAAGCAGTAGAGATAGCACACGTCACACTCACACAGCATAAAAAAATATCCCAGTGATAAAGTGCTTCTAATTAAAGCAACAGTTATGAACAACTGTTCATATATTTATATATTTCATTACTGCACATTTCAGTAGTTAATATTCAAATAATTTGTTATAATTTCACATTCGCATGAATTAGCATATTATAATTAAAAGGAAAAACAATATTTCCGTACAATTATTGACATTTCTGAAAAGTATTTGGTGGTGTTGCCTACACCAGTCAGTCAGACCTTGCACTGGCCCTGTTGTTCGCATTTCTGAACAGATGGGGCGCAATTAATTTTGGGTCAATGTCCGCAATTTAGTTTATTCATATGTAGCACTTACAGTAGTGATTTGGGGCAGATTTAGGGCAAAATTGGGGTGATATAGGGTGCCGTCGTTGGCATTCTAAGGCCATTGCAATAGCACATTGCAGGCATCACATGCAATTCGCCCATATTTGAACTAAGGGCCTGATTCAGAGCAGGACGCTCTGACCAGAGTGCTCGCTCTGAATCAGGGCCCTCCTCCATGAAAATGGAGCGTCCTCCTGGACGCTCGTATAGCTGTGGGTGACCACCCACAGCTATAGCGAGCATCCATGATGATGGTCGCGATGGTCAAAGACCATCGCAACCATCGGGCTTGCGACGAGACCCTGCGGTAGGGTCTCGCTGCCGCAAGCCCAGGAGTGATTTTGGCTCTATCAGAGCCAAAGTCACTCCCACTGACATCATTACTGATGTCAGTGGGGCCGGACTCAGACGGTAAGCGTTCCCATGGGAACGCCTCCGTCTGGCCGCCACGCCCCCGGCACGCCCACCCAAGGGGGCGTGCTGTCAGTCACCATCGACAGCACGCCCCCTTTGGTGCGAGACCCCGAGCGACGTATTTCTCGTCGCTCGCCGGGTCTCGCGCAGGCGCACGACGGAGCTCCCTCCGTCGTGCGCATGCGCAGTATCACAACATCGAACCGCTAGCGAGCGAAATTTGCTCTTGAGCGGGTCTGAATGACCCCCTAACTCCATAGTGCTTATTTGGCCTTACTGTCTAGAACCAATCTCTATTATACTGTCAGCCAGATATATGGGAAAAGATCCCCACAGTCCTATATTTGCCTAATTTTTATCTTTTACTCTCCTGTCATACAAGGAAGTGGTATATGGGATTGTGAGGATGCAGATTTACACCTCCAAACCGATTTATGCAGGATACTCCACATCTAAAGGCTCCATCCTGTCCATTGACATTTGACATTTGAGGTGGCAGTTGGGAGGTATATTCAGTTCACTATGCAGGGCTGCAGCAAATAGGTTCTGCAACAACCTGCTACTGGTGCCTATGGAACTGAATGGATGCTCGCAGGAGAGGAGAGATGGATAAGAGGCAGTCTGTTGCTTTATGAGAGCTAGTCACACACTTATCCATATGACCCGTCTCAATATATAGGTCTGCAATGTTGCAAGGTGTGCAAGTGTTAACAAGTGTTAATAGCCAAAATAAATCCAGTTACAATTATCAATGATTTCTAAGTGTATTATGCTCTTTTTGTATATGTCTAGTTTTTGTAAAAATCAACTTCTATATATACATTTTGCGCATCGTCCCTTTATGCCTGGTGAGGCCGGTGGTGGTGGTGGTCAAGCGCAGGTAAGCCTTTTATAAGGCATATCTCTGTGGGTGCTGAAGGAAAGGGGAAAACATGTTTGTATTTCATTTATATCCCATTTACACCAGAGCTAAAACCCGGTTTATAGCAGGGTTAGCCCGGGTAGCTTCTAGGTGTAAAAGGGGTCACGGTTGGATTCCCTGGTCGAGTGACCCGGCAATCCAACCCAGGTAACTTGCAGGGTTTAACACGGGTTTGACCCGTGAAACCCTGCAGTGTAAACGGGTACCCCGGGTCATGCGACCCGGTTCCCATTTACAGCACGGGGACTTACGGGTTTCTCGGCGCTTGGAGATGATGTCATCTCCAAGCGCAGGGTGAAGTGTTCCACTGCACCTGTGTGCAGTGTGAACGGTGCCGATCCAGGAATAATCCGGATCGACACCGCAGAAGAAAAGGGGTCTGTCCTGGGTCTGACCCGTTTTGTGCCAAATCTCGGGTCAGACCCAGGACGGGTGTGATATGTATTACCGCCGGCCGCACGGCCGCGGTTCAAATCCCGACAGAAGAGGAAATCCCGATCATCCCTAGTTAAGTATAAACTAACCTATTTTTCCCCCTAACCCTCCTTTAGGGTGCCTAACCCTAACCTCCCCCTCCTGTGCCTAAACCTAACCCCCCTTTCCCCGCTGCCTAAACCTAAGTCCTCCGGGGGGGGTGCCAAACCCTAACCCTCCCTCCCCCTAGCCTAACCCTAACCTCCCTGGGGGATTGCCTAACCCTAAGTCCCCCCCAGGAGCCCTAAACCTACCCCCCCCCAGCGGCTGTCCGCTGCGGCACCCGGCATCCGCTAGATCGGGATGCCGGCCCCGGTCTCCCGACGCCGGTCAAATGACAGGCGTCTAGATTTAGACGCCTGTCATTCGTCCCTAGACGGGATTACAGTGTCTGGAAGCCGGTGGTCGGCATTTAGACCGTCGGCTTCCGGACTACATCCCCCCAGGACTTAGGTGGAAAAGCAGTATCAATTATATTTGTATTTAATTGTGCACAAATAGGGTAATGTAACTTTAGCCTATACAACTAACCATGTTATCTCTATATCTCTGTGCTTATTAAGCTGTGGATAACAAAATAAATACACCTTATACTTGGGGGTCAAATACATCACTTTTATAAAACCAACTCACCGTGAATATTCAAAATGTTTTTTTTACCATGCTAGGTAGAACAAAGCTTCCCTGTATTTCTTCTTGTGATGTACTGTATATTCTATTAAAAGTATTACTATTATTAGTAAAACAGAATAGGCAACATCCTAAGGTTCCTTAAGCTTTTGCTGGAAGCACATTGTGCCTTTTTATTGCATTCTTTGATCCTCATTCGAGATCGGTATGAAATACCGCCAGACGTTGGAAGACCGGCAGTGAAGATCCCGACAGGTAAGTATTTTAAGTATTCACTAATCTAACCCCCTCAACCCTTACCCTCCCTTATGGGTGTCTACACCTAACCTCCCCCCCAAGTGCCTAATCCGAACCCCCATTGTAAGTGCCTAAACCTAACCCCCCGTTCCCCGCAGCCTAAACCTAAGTCTCCTGGGGGGGGGGGGGCTAACCCTAACCTCCCCCTGGGGGTGCCTAACCCTAACCCCCCTTCCCCTAGCCTAACACTAACCCTTCTGGGGGGGTGTCTAACCCTAAGTCCCCCCCGGGAGCCCCTAACCTAACCCTCCCCCCCGCAGCTGTCCATACCCGCCATCCGGCTTACCTTCGATCAGTATGCCGGGCGTCAGGTTATAATGATCTATGATAGGGGTAGGCAAAATGTGGCACTGCTGCTGTTGTAGAGCTACACATTCCAGCATGTCCTGCCTAAGTTTTAGCATGACGTCATAGTAAAACTGTTGCAGGGCATGCTGAAATATGTAGTTTCAGGGCAGATGGATAGCCACATGTTGCCTACCCTTGACCAATTAACACCTCTACAAATAATCACTTTATGGCAGTGGTAAGGACATTGCTAAATCTCAGCTTAGCTAATGGTTGTCTCTTAGTTCCTTTTTTTTTTATCTTTTCATTAGGCTTTTAGTTAACTATGTACAATTACATATATAATATAAAATGCCCAGCCCCATACCAATTTCTAGTCATTCCTACCAAGCACACAAAAATCATATTAAATGTCAGAAATAAAAGAGAATATTTCTGTTTATTATAGATATGTTGTTGAACACACTAGTAGGGTGCCGTTCCAGCCAGGATCGGTGCTGCAGCTGTGCCTGTGTGTCCTTTAGACGCTCCAAACAGGCACCCTGCTAACTGTACAACCGATCAGGGCGTCCTCAGGACGCTCCAGTCAGCGCTGCACTCACTGATGCTGCCGCCTTCACCCCCCCCTGCATTTGAGCCCTGTTATGACGCTGTCATTTATAAACAACAATCAAGACAATATTCTCTCCTGTGTATATGACACTTGATTACATTATTATATAGTATAGAAATTGGGTAATGTGGCTTTAGCATTTACTAATGCTGAGCCACATCTCTACACTATTATTAGATTAAAGTATATACCCTTGGGTGCCTGATGTACGCCTGGTGCATATACTCCTTTTATCACCCAGAATGCTTACACGTGTAGGTTCACTTTTCTTTGTGTAAAGTTTTTGTTTATGTATATATTTGGAGCACAAATGTGTCCCTAGGTCCCTGGAGGACTGCTATGTATGGACAGTGAAAACATTTTTTTTTCCAGGGTACTGTAGGTGTTTCCCAGGATATAAGGGAAAAGCAAACTACAGTAAGATGTTCCTTAAATTCACTGGACATCAGGAGTAGATGCAGTTACTATGCTGACATAGGTAGGCAATAAATTGCATAGAAATCAATTAAAGTTGGACACTCAGGGCCTGATTCTGAATTTGACGCAAGTGGCAATGCAAACAGATCTCGTGGAAGGAGATCGCTAGTGCCTATGGATTAATCCATCTGGCGACGGACAACACTATCTTTAAAATGGGTATTTCTGGCCGGTAAACGGGCAGGGACAATGACAACTTACACAACTGTTCCGTCTAGTGCCATGAGCGTGTATGCCGGCTTCTGTGCTCGCTCGTAGAGTGCGGACACACAGGAATAGATCCATCTTGTGGAAGTGTAATGGCAGTGTAGTACGTGAGTATCCCAAATTCCATGCTTGTTTGGAGCATGCAGACACGTCCGTCTGTTTCAGACTGATCTTATGACCACATCATGGTGGTGTAAGTGCCAATACTTATAATGAAGTGTTTTGGCTGTGGACAGAAAGGGTGTGGATCATTAGCTCTACAATAAAAAGGTAGACAATGTTTAGGTAGACAATACTAGTTAGACAGGCAATAGGTCGACAGGTCAATAAATTAACAGGGTTAAAAGGTCGACAGGTAATTGGTTGTCAACAGTGACTTATGTAGACAGTGTTAAACAATCGTCATGTACATTGCCGACACAAAACAGGTTGATACATGGTTTCTCGTGATTTTTAGTGTAAGGGTTATGCTTAGGGTTAAGAGTTAGGTTTAGGGTTAGGCTAAAATAACAAAAGAATCACTTGACAACCTATTTCTGTGACAACGTTTGGATGTCGACCTTTTAACAGTGTCGACCTAAGTCACTGTTGACCTTTTAAGCCTGTTGACCTTCTGGTGTCAACCTATTGACTGTGTAACTTCTTAATATAGCCCTATCTAGTGTTCCCGCTGGGCTGTTTTAGCAGGGCACTGCGCCCAGCCCAATTTCAAAAGGGCATAATGCACCCTGCCCTTTTTGGTGACGCCCCGCTAAAACAACCTGGCCACAGTGTCTCGTAAGTGGGAAAAATAGCGGTGCAGTGATCATAGCTGGTGAAGTTGCCGTGCGCATGCACACTCCATCTAATCACATAGAGAGGAGAGTTCGGGGGCAGCCCGGCTTGTCCGTAAGTGCCGAGCACGCCCCCAAGAGTGATAAAAAGGGGGCATGTATTAAAGACACACCCCTTTTCTCAAGAGCACGCCCCTTTTGGATGCTCGATCACATGCGGCCCTGAGAAAGACTAATGGAGCGTACACACGGTCAGATTTGTCAGACTTGTCAGATTTGTCAGATGAACGACTGAACGATTTGAACGATTTGAACGATTTTACCAAAGTTTTGAACGATTTGAACGATTTGAACGATTGAACGATTTTTGACTGCATTAAAATGAATAGAATCGTCCAAGTCTGACTGCAAACCCATCAGATGTCAGATATCGTTATCTGATAAACGGGAACGCGCATCGTTGATCGTCCATCGTTCAGGCATGTCAGATATGAACGATTTTCCATCAGATATGAACGACTGAACGATTTTTAAATCGTTATCGTCCATATCTGAAGAAAAAATCTGATCATGTGTATGCACCATTAGAAGCATCAGCTGAAACGGATGTCGGCCTTCTGCAGTCACTATTGTAATTACTATTGATGGCTTTGTGAGGGACCCATTTATCATTGCATATTTGAGGTATAAACCCCGAAAACACCCCTTTTCGGGGGTTATCCATAAATATTGTTTCCCCCGGATGTGTCAAGGCGGAACCTCAGCAGGTATCGGAGATCCCTCCATTCCCGCAGGCAGCCGCATCCCCCATAGGTTTCTACACTCTCACTCCCTCTTACCTTGCAGTAGCTGCAGGTAGCAGATGGGAACAGAACCGAGCACCATGTAATTAGGCCCCTCCTCCTACCGGCATAATGCCGCGATTCGTGGGTCAACCATGAGGGGGTGGGGCCAATATGACAAATCTAACATAATTGTCATATTGACTCCGCCTCCTCATCACTGACCTGCAAATCGCGGCATTTTGTCTTAATAAACATGGTGCTCTCCTCTGACAGGGGGGGTTTCTGGGTACACAGAAAGCCCCCTGTGTGCGCTACTGTAATGCTCAAGTTCACTCATTTGAAACCTCTTTACCTGTTTCTTCTTAAGCTATACCATTGTAACCTGTCTTGAGGAGGGGCAGGGCAAATGATGTGTTAGTGACCACACACACATAGTGCCACCCCTTACACCTTGCACACTAGGCACATTGTGATTGTACCAAAAGGCTATACTAGAAATAAAAAAGTTAGCTATTGCAAGTGCTCAGTTATTGGTTACAATGTATTTCATACTATAGTTACATCTTAAGGTTACAATGTTACAATGCAATTCGTACTACAGTTACATCTTAAGGTTACAATGTTACAATGCAATTCGTACTACAGTTACATCTTAAGGTTACAATGTTACAATCCATTTTGTACCAAAGTAACAACTTAAGGTTACAATGTTACAATGTATTTCCTATTACAGTTACAACTTAAGTAGGCAGAGAATGACAGGGGCAGTGTAGGGAAATATAGGAGTTACTTAAATTAGTTTTAGTAGGTTTTAGGCATTGTGCTTCAAATACCAAAAGTATTTGTTATAATAGGCCTCATAATCGTACATAAATAGGGATATATTCAATATCCAGGCAGATGGGATTCTGCGGTCAAAATGCTGGCGCCGGAATCCCGATACCTGTCAGAATCCCAGCACCGTCATCCTTACTGCCTGAATCCTGAAAGGTAAGTAGCGGGGTTAGCGGGATGGTTCGGGTTAGGCACTAGGGGAAGGGTTAGGTTTAGGCAATGGGGAGAGAGGGTTAGGTTAGGGTAGGGAGAGGAGGAGGATTAGGATACCGACCGACAGGTGTCGGTATCCTAGCCCTGTTGGGATGCCGGCATCAGGATTTTAAACGCCGGCATCCCGTACCCATACCACATAAATATAATGTTAATATAAGCCATTGGGTTCTATGATAATATTAATTTACCACATGCAGATGAAGAAATTCTGAGGTAAACTGTAAAAGCAGTTTAATTTTGCTATTGTGGGAACAGTACTCTTTTTCATGATTATATTGTTTTCAAAATCCGTTACTTGACACAAATGATACCTGTTCTCTCGAGATATGTTACGTTTTACAAGAAAACCTATTCTTCAAACATTAGTTATGACATCACTGTGCACCAAATATAAGGACATATGTAATACAATGTTTTCACTTTTTTCTGCAAACAGGAGGCAGTGCACACGCAGCACATGAAATGAATGGCAGCTCAGAGGTTTGTTTTAAATATTGAACAGTATTTTTAAACAGTAATTCTGGCTAACTGCTGCCCCACCTGTGCTTGTCAATAACAGTGTGTGTGTATGCAATACCCACTGCCATATTCACGCCTGCACAGTTTAGCTTTAATTTGTATGTATTATTTTCTGTATCACTATCACACTTCATGACTCACTGCTTTGCCCTGCCAAACATGCAGGAGCCTTACAAATCATGTATAACAAGATCATGGCACACATAAAGAAAAATGAACATTCAAAGATAAATATTTTTTCTTTTCAATGAGATTAATTTATATATCCTTTTACTTATCCTGCAGAAAACACATTGAAGCCTATGATTTTTATATGATTTAAGCTGGGCATACACTGTCAGATAAAATGTCGGTCAAACCGACAGACATATAATCTGACAAAGCTGAAACCATCAGGAATTGTGGCCATACACTGTGAGGTATTTCAGTGTATGGCCACGGTGTCTGTGTCCTCCCTTAAGAAGGAACAGTGGAAATGTTGGGCGGGCGACTGCAGCAGTGCATATAGTGACCGATGTGGCCGTCCAAGTATTGGATCTATCGGACATGCTGGACAATTTCAGCAAATGCAACAGAACTACAATTACTACTTGGTCGTGGCAATACAGTGTACAATTATCAGTCCAATCAGCTGATTAACGGCTGATCAGGTCGATAATTAAACAGTATATGCCCAGCATTAGATTAACTTATCAATTAAAATTTATGTAAACCTAAAATGAAAGTGATATTATGTAAAACTACTACTAGAGCAGTAGAGAGCTGTGCAGGGCCCAGTTACTTTCAGGGGCGTGGCCTAATGTAAAGAGACGTACCTCCCCTTCCCCCCACAGCCAGAAGAGACTGCTGCTGCTGATCAGTGGCAGCAGCCTCCTTGGAACCTCCGCAGCCCAGCACATGCTGGAAAGACACAGGCTGCTGCCACTGACAGGCATTGGCGGACTACGCCCCTTACTTTACCCCTTCATCAAGCCCGGACCTGGGTAATTAGTACCCGCTCCATCCACCACTCAGCGCTACTGACAACTACAACTGTAAAAATCACAAATATTTCAAAATTTAAAGGAAATAACCATAAATATATTTGATGCAGGGGACCAATATGAACATAAAACTTCCTGTCTACATCAAGGGAAACAGCATTGGTGTCTTCCACATGCACCCATTCATTTGAGTAGAAAATTTATGATTATCTCTAAGCTGTGCTAAAGGCTGCTCTATATTTTTTATATGTGCACATTTTATATGTAGTTTTTCTACAAGATCAAGATTGTATTTTAAATTAGTCAATTTATTTCCAAAGTCACCACCTGTGGCGTTATCAGGACAGACTGAATTTTTTTTTTCAATGTAATAATTCAGGCTACAACTAAAGCTGGCCATAGACCTTAATTGGCAGATTGGAACAAAAATCTGGTAAAGTACAATATGAGCACAAATGATGACCAACCAAATCCATAAAACGGATATAACCAATCTGTCTGAACAACGGTTTTTGTCCATTTTCTGGCATTTGGAAGTAAGTAGTCAAATGTCATTTGCCAACTAGTTGGATAGTTGGTCAGATAATCTTGAAGTGTATGGCCATCTTAACATATGTCACAATTTTGAAATACTTGACACCACTCCAATATTTCTCAGAAGTATTTATCATCCAGGGCGGGATGCACTAAATGGAAAATGTGATAACAACCCCAGGGTTTTACCGCATTTTCCATATGCACTATAGAGTTGCCGCTGGGGCTCCGATGCGGAGGGTAATGCCAGCTTTTGTTGACGTTACCCTATAGAAGCCTATGGACGTCTACCGTATCGCGCTGGTATGAGGGATCAGATCGGATCCCTACCAGCATGCCCCGTGGCCGCCTGTGAGGTTCTGGTTTTGTTGTGGACCCGGGGTGGTAATAGGAGCAGACACTGAAGCAGGTTTAAAAGTAAATGTGGAGTTAACAGACATGAATGTGGTAAAACAGAAAGTCCGGGTATAGCACTAAAGTGCACTTGGGAGCTGTAGTGAGGCTAATAGGAAAAAGTCCAGTTAGTGACAGGCAATGGAAAATGGCCAGGTAGTGCCTGGTTAATAGAAAATGGCCAGGTAGTGACTGGTTAATAGAAAATGGCCGGATAGTGGCAGACAAGGGGAACTGTCCAGGTGGTGACTGATTAAGGAAGAAATATCCAGCAGAGTGTCAGTGGAGGCAAGGTGCAAGGTGAACAGCAGGACTCAGGTACTTAGGCAAGGGGAAGGTAATGGAGGATGCAGGGTAGTCCAGCGGCGTTGGAGCAGACAAGCAGGCAGGCAAGTAGCGTTTCACAGGTAACAGGTGGTGAGCACAGGGAACTCTCTCTGAGCTATGCTGAGAAACACGTTGCACTGGCAATAAAGTGAGGCTCTGAACCTCCCTAAATACCAAGTGCTGTGCCATAACTGGCCAGAGAGAGCATGTGACAAACCAGGATTGGGCAAGCAAATCACATGGCTGGAGGCAAGATGGCGGCGCCCATGCCAAACGGAATGGAAGCGCTGCCAGGTCTCACCAGCCCAACGTGACAGCATGCCCGTGCAGAACCACGCACAACCAATGCCTCTCGCCACACACCAGCACCACCGCCAGACGCCCCCCACCACAGTGACCTCACAGGTAATACCCGTCGACCACCATGCTGAGAAACCCTGGTTGTGACAGTACCCCCCCTTATGGGTGGCCTCAGGTCACTCACCAGGTCTTCCAGGATGAGCCGAGTGGAATTTCCTGACGAGTGCGGGAGCATGGATGTCTCGGGCATCGGTCCAACATCGCTCCTCCGGGCTGTAACCCCTCCAATCTAGGAGATACTGTAGTCGTCCCCTGCGGATACGAGACTCCAGGACCTGGGAGACCTCGTACTCCATGCTTCTCTCAGTCTGGACGCGGGGGGGAATAGGAAGACCTTGCAAAATTGTTCAAGATTAGGGGTTTCAGGAGGTAGATATGGAATGAGTTAGGATTTTTTAGTTAAGCGGGCAACTGAAGGCGATACGCCACAGGGTTGATGACTTCTGTGATGGAGAAGGGTCTGATGAACCGTGGAGCAAATTTCATCAAAGGTACTCTAAGGCGGAGGTTCTGGGTGGACAACCAGACTCCATGCAAGGTACCTGCATGCAAGGTGCCTTCCTACATCTCCTATCTACCTGAAGTTTGTAGCGAGAGGACGCCTTCTCCAAATCAATACGTAGTTGTGACCAATTAGATGCAAATCTTCGTACGGCATCCTCCACGGCTGGCACATCAAAGACAGGCAGGCTTCGGAATTCAGGAATCCGAGGATGAAGGCCATAGACCATCAGAAATGGGGTTTGATTAGTAGAGGAATGGTAGGAGGCATTATGTGCAAATTCTGCCCATGGTAGCAACTCAGACCAATTGTCTTGGGATGATGACATGAAGATCCTTAGGAAGGTCTCAAGGTCTTGATTGACCCTCTCTGTGGATCCATTGCTTTGAGGGTGATAGGCCGTGGAAAAGTTCAACTTTACTTGTAGAACAGAACATAGGGCTCTCCAGAATTTTGCCACAAATTGAGTACCACGATCAAAATTTATTGCGGTAGGAAGTCCATGGAGGCGGAATATATGCTGAACAAACAGATGAGCCAAGTCAGGAGCAGTAGGAAGTTTCTTTAGAGGTACATAATGGACCATCTTCGAAAATCGGTCTACCACAACCCAGATGGTGGTGTAACCCTGAGAGTTCGGTAAATCCATTACAAAGTCCATGGAGAGATGCATCCATGGACGTGATGGAATAGGCAGGGGCAACAATTCATCAGTTGGGGCTTGATGCGAAGACTTATGCTGAGCACATGAGGTACATGAGGAAATAAACTCCAGCACATCAGCCTTCATGGATGGCCACCAGTAACTTCTTTTAAAAGTTCCAGAGTCTTCCGAGTACCTGAGTGACCTGCAAAGCGAGAGGAATGAGCCCAGGTGAGGAGCTGCTTCCTTAACTCCAGGGCCACAAAGGTCTTTCCAGTAGGGGGTTGTATTTGTATGGTGGCAAACACTCTTGACTCCAGCACAGGTGCACTACGTAGGGTCTCAGAATTGTTGTTACAGAGGAGAGATCTAGACAGAGCATCCACTTTTTGATTAAGAGCTCCAGATCGGAAGGTCAGGGTGAAATGGAAATGAGCAAAGAAGATGGCCCACCGGGCCAGACGAGGACTCACACACTGGATATTTTTGAGAAAGAGGAGGCTCCGATGGTCAGTGAAGACAGTGAAGGTAAATTTGGCCCCTTAAAGTAAGTATCTCCACTCCTTCAGCGCCAACTTCACTGCCAAGAGTTCTTGTTCACCTATGGCATAGTTCTTTTCGGCAGGAGAGAACTTATTGGAGAAAAACCCACAAGGATGAACTCAGTTGTCTTCATAACGCTGAGATAAAACTGCTCCCACTGCTTCTGATGAGGCATCCACCTCTAATAAGAAAGGTCTATCCAGGTTCAGTTATCTCAGGACAGGAACTGTGATAAAGGCTTGTTTCAGAAGCTGGAAGGCTGTCTCTGCTTCGGGTGACCATAGGGCAGGATTGGCGCCTTTACGGGTCAGGGCCGTAATGGCAGCCATCAGTGACGAGAATCCTTTGATAAAATGTCTATAATAGTTGGTGAATCCAAGTAGTCTCTGTATGGCTTTCAAGGTTTGAGGTCAAGACCAATCCAGGATCGCCTGTACATTTTTGGGGTACATTTCTAGGCTGGAGCCAGAGATGACATAACCGAGAAATGGCACACTGGGTACACTAAAGACATTTCTCCAGCTTACAGTAGAGGTGGTTTTCCCTCAGACGAGACAGCACCTCCTTCACATGTTTATGATATTCCTCTGGAGAAGACAAGAAAATCAATATATTGTCCAGATAGACAACAACAGACACGTACAATAAGTCCTGGAAAATTTCATTGACAAAGCCCTGAAAGACAGCAGGGGCATTGCAAGAGCCGAAAGGCATCACAAGGTATTCGAAATGTCCATCTCTAGTATTAAAAGCGGTCTTCCACTCGTCACCTGAGCAAATACGAATGAGATTGTAGGCCCTCTAAGATCTAACTTGGAGAATATGATGGACCCCTTGACTCTGTCAAATAACTCTGTGATTAGTGGAAGCGGATATCGATTCTTGACCGTTATATCATTCCAGCCTCGGTAGTCTATACAAGGTCTTAAGCCACCGTCCTTTTTGGCAACAAAGAAGAACCCAGCTCCGGTAGGAGAGATGGAGGGGCGAATAAATCCTTTCTACAAATTCTCCTGAATGTATTCAGACATAGCTTTGGTCTCCGGTAAGGACAGAGGATAGGTGCGACCACGAGGCGGCATCTTGTCTGGCAATAGATCAATTGGACAATCCCACTCTCTATGAGGAGGTAAGACATTTGCTTGTTGTTCAGAGAAGACATCAGTAAACATTTCATACTCCTTAGGAATTGATGGAGATATTGCTGAAGCTGTTCTCCTTACAGGTCGTATCTTGGGAAGACCGGATTTCTGACAGTCAGCTCCCCATGAAAGAATTTGCATAGAACACCAGTCTATCCTAGGATTGTGCAGGCGTAACCAGGGTAGTCCTAAAATGACGCCTTGAGATGCCTCAGGTATCACTAAGAACTTTACAGACTCAGAATGGAGTGCTCCGATACGGACTAGTACTGGTTGAGTCTCTTTGGTGACGACTCCATTAGCCAGAGGCCGACCATCTACGACAGTCAAGGAAATCGCATGATGGAGGGATGAACAAGAAATCTGTAGTTTGTCCACTAAGCTGGAGGTTATAAAATTTCCGGCTGCTCCAGAATCTAGTAGAGCAGTAACAAAGGCAGGTTTAGGCTTGATATCTATAGCTAAAGTTATGATGAAATCTTTATTATTTGAGGACGGACTCATTACTCCTAACTTGATGTCTCCAGCGACAGTTAGGAACAGGCGTTTCCCGTCTTGCGGGAACAGGAGGCCCCAGGTGATCCAAATCTCCACAGTATAGGCAGAGGTTTTTTAATATCCTTCTCTGATGATCCTCTTTGGAGAGATGGGTATGGTTAGCCTCTTCATCCGTAGGAGGAGGGGCTGGATGGGTAGGCAAGGGAAGGGTAGACCTTTGCCTGACATACCGATGCTTTTCAGCCTGACGTTCTCTGAAGCGTAGGTCGATCTTGTTACAGAGCGAAATCATGTCATTTAGGTTAGTAGGGAGCTCACAGGTGACCAGATCATCTTTTAGTCGGTCCAAAAGTCCATGCCAAAAGGCTGAGGAGAGGGCTTCCTCGTTCCACTTGAGCTCTGATGCCAAAATTTTAAACTGTACAGCATATTGGCTGACGGGAAGGATTCCTTGTCTCAGAGTCATGATACCGGACAATGCTGACACAGTACGTCCAGGTTCATCAAAAATTCTCCTGAAAGATGACACAAAGCCTGCATAGTTATCCAGCAGAGGACCTGAACACTCCCAGAGTGGGGAAACCCAATCCAAGGCCGAGCCGGACAACAAGGAGACGATATAAGCCTCTTTGGTTCTTGCAGTGGGAAAATTATCATGCTATAGGGTGAAATGTATATCGCACTGATTCAGGAATCCGCGACAGAGCTTAGGGTTGCCATCGAACTTGCTTGGCATAGGGAGATGTAAGTGGGGAGATGCCCTGCTTCTTGTATTCCTGGACATAGAAGCTGGTGTAGTTGCTGGTACCCCAGAGGTGGATAAGGAGGTTTGCAGACTATCCTGTCGTTTAGACATTTCTTGCAGAAACTGAGCCATTTGGTGCTGCATGGTTTCCAGGTTTTCCAGACGGCCAGAAATGCACCAAAATAAATCTACTTCAGACTCCTGTTCTGTGGTCGGATCCATGAGGCCAGTGCAAACTGTGAGGTTCTGGTTTTGTTGTGGCAGACAAGGGGAACTGTCCAGGTGGTGACTGATTAATGAGGAATGCAGACTGAGGAAGAAACATCCAGCAGAGTGACAGTGGAGGCAAGGTGCAGGGTGAACAGCAGGACCCAGGTACTCAGGCAAGGGGAATGTAATGGAGGTTGCAGGGTAGTCCAGCGGGGTTGGAGCAGACAAGCAGGCAGGCAGGTAGCATTTCACAGGTAACAGGTGGTGAGCACAGGGAACTCTCTCTCAGCTATGCTGAGAAACACGTTGCACTGGCAATGAGGCTCTGAGGCTCTGAACCTCCCTAAATACCAAGTGCTGTGCCGTGACTGGCCAGAGAGAGCATGTGACAAACCAGGATTGGGCGAGCAAAGCAAATGGCGGGAGGCAAAGACGGCGGCGCCCATGCCAAATGGAACGGAAGCGCTGCCAGGCCTCACCAGCCCAACGTGACAGCATGCCCGCGCAGAACCACGCACAGCCAATGCCCCTCGCCACACACCAGCACAACTGCCAGATGCCCCGCCGCAGTGACCTCACAGGTAATACCCGTCGACCACCTTGCCGAGAAACCCTGGTCGTGACACTGCTGCATCACTCTGCACATGCGCAGATGGACTCCCGGATCATAAACCCGGAAGCCCAGGGCGCAGTGCTGATCGCAAAGGACTTTGTTAGTGCATTTGCGATCAGTACGAATGCAATGTACGGCAGTATGTACTGTACTATATTAGTGCATCCCGCCACCAGTGTCAAACAAAATGTTCATAACCATCTACAAACTCTAACATAAAGATTTATGCAGTATTTTTCTTTATTAACATGCAATAAATTTCTTCTTTTTGTTATATATGGTAATAATCTTTATTTATTTACCTTATTTTTTCCTTTATGACTATTCGTGAGTCCTATGGGGCACAGATCACACCACCCTACTTCAAGAGCAACCGCCATTGTTAGTATCCGCATTTACACCTAATCCATGCTGGTTGCAAGAGATTCGTCTGAAATAGACACCCCTTCGGCATACGCATGACTCAGAACAGGATGCAACACTGGCTACACGCACGCGATACTCCCACAAGACAGTGCTCTTCTGTGCATCCGCCCAGTTTCGGCTCAGTTGACATCCAGTAACTCCCATTTTACAGACGGAGAGAATTGGCCGAGATGGGTCCAAATCAGAAACGTACGGAGATACTCACAGATGCGTATGTTTGCTATAGTGCATGTGGAGTTTGCTAAAACTCGCTAGATGCATCCTCATACAAACCAACTAAATATTACATGAATTGTTCCAAACCCTTTAGAATATGTAATCCCTGCCATCAAATCTTAAGAACCATTGTATGATTTGCAACTATAAAATAGCATAGTAGAGATAAAAAATATTATTATATCTGAAAACCAATGGCAATGTTACTAAATAGTTTTCCTTTTTCAAATTAAAGATTATTTATTATTATTCTGTCCATTGCATATTTATATAAAAAAAATGATTGTGCTAAAGCCTTCTAAAATAAAATTGCAATAAGTATATATATATATAGTAAATCAGCACAATTGCTTGTATGCCAATATCATGCATTCTCTTACATTAAACCAAAACAAAAATAGGTATATGAGCTGCCATACTGATTGCCTTATCCAAAGTAAATATGGTAATTGTTTACAGCATGCCTGGCATTTGTGGGCCAAAAAGAGTATTTTAGTTTTCTCTTAAGCCAGATAACTTTCCACTTGTACAGAACATGGCAGATACACAGTATGATAATACTATTTGTAGAATTTGACTACAAAACCTGTATGTGAGTTAAGTTTAAATAACCTCAGTGCCCACTAGGAGACAGCAGAAGGAAATGTGGCTGTCAAAGATAATTCACCAGAAGATAATTTACAGAATATAACCAAAATTAAAACTTGATGGGCATTTAAAAAGGCAGCTACACTCATGAGTTTTCTTCACTTACAGAAATGTAATTGGGAAGCCTATTGCCGAAGTTTTCGCATGTGCGAATTCCCCATAGACAAAAGCCGGCGAATGGTTTTCACCATCTCAGAGCTGGTGAAAAGTTGTGCAAATCCCTATCTTTGTTTAAAAATGTGGGGACTTGGTTCAGAACCCGATGGACACTCCCCCTAATGACAAATTAGGCAAAAATATATATTTTTTTATTTGTTTAATTAAAAAAAATAAAAGTAGTAGAAAATGGGATTAAAGTAGTGGGGGGGGGGTATTTTGAGGGACTGTATGGTTGGGAAATGTGCTTTAACCACTTAACTGACAAATTCTTTTTACAAAAACCGCTCCAAAATTGTCGGTTTCTTTTATGATTGAATTAGATCAAGAACATAATTTTAAACTTATCCATCACTATTTTATTTGAAAAAAATAATTTTTTAAAACCCAGTATACCATAAAAATAGCAATTTTTATGTTATACTGTAGTGATGGCCATTGACAGCTGTACCATCGATGGTTCAACCATCGTTAGAAGCCATCAACTGTTTAGCGATTGGGCAAGATCTGTGTAGACCACAACTGTCGATGTTTCCTAAACATCGATTGATGGCTACCATCGATGGTGCAACATTGATGGCCACCAGCAATGGCAAACCACTTGTTTTCAGTCAGACCATCGATGTTTGCAAACCATCGATGGACGGTTGCCTTCCCTAATCAGAGGCTCTGCGATATCTATCGATTATATATATATATATATATATATATATATTCGATATATATATATATATATATATTCGATATAGATATATATGTTCGATATAGATATATATATATATATATATATATGTTCGATATAGATATATATATATGTTCGATATAGGTATATATATATTCGATATAGATATATATATATATATATATATATATTCGATATATATATATATATCTATATCAAACAGATATATATATATGTTTGATATAGATATATATTCAATATATATATATATATTCAATATATATATATATATATATATCTATATCTAATATATATATATATCTATATTGAACATATATATATATATATATATATATATAGATACTGCTCCTGCTTACACACACATGTGTGTATATGTATGTGTATATATATATATACATACACACACATTATATATATATATATATATATATATATGTATATATATATATATACACACATATATACATATATATGTACATATATATGTATACACATATTTTATAACTATTTTTATATTTGCCCGATCACTGTGGCCAGCAGTGATCGGGACACATGGGGACTTGGGGAGGTGGAGCTGAGGCCGGAAAGGAGTGGGAGGGGCCGCCGGGGTACATAGCAGCAGCGGCGGCTACCAGAGCCGCTGCTGCTGCTGACTACACAGTGATCTTGCTGATCACTGTGATCCGGAGCCGCCCGGCAACATAGCAGCAGCGGCGGCTACCAGAGCCGCCGCTGCTGCTTCTCTCACACAGTGATCTCACTGATCACTGTGATCCGGAGCCGCAGCGGGAGGGTGTCCCGCTAGCGGCCCGGCTACATAGCAGCAGCGGCGGCTACCAGAGCCGCCACTACTGCCTAGTATTGAAATGGCTGCCCGATCACTGCTGGCCACAGTGATCGGGTCGCAGCAGCAGCAGCGGCTACATGAGCTGTGGCTGCTGCTTCTAGGGGGGTGCCGCCGGGGCCCGATCACTGTGGCCAGCAGTGATCGGGAGACAAAGTAGGAGGCGGCGCAGGTGTAGAGGGACCGGCAGGTCCCTCTGAGATGGGCGGCTGCTGGAAGTTAACTTCCAGCAGCCGCCCACTGTGTTTCTCTGACTGGTCGTATCAGATACGACTGTGCCAGGCAAGTGGTTAAATATTGCAGGTATCTGCACCTGGTGTATTTTTTAAAAATTTTAAAAGTGCACTTTCTGGACTCAAAAATATACTTGCACCTGTTTTAATGTTCCCCCAATTTAACTGCAGCAATTATTTTCTCAAAAGAAATAGCTTTTGATTATTTTTCCACACTAATGGAAATATGCATATAACAGCCATTTGACACCATTTAAGAACCCAAACTACTTTTTTAAGGGCCACTAATACATTTCTAAAATTATTACCTATGTCAGTTACTTATTTTAAGGGATCTGGGGGGCAGATATACCAACCAATCAGCTCCTAACTGTCATGTTACAGGCTGTGTTTGAAAAATGAAAGGTAGGAGCTGATCGGTTAGTAGTTTATCCCTCTCCAATTTATCACTTTCCAGAGATTAGTACATCTTCCCTACAGACAGATTTCCCCAAATTCTCCAGCACTTTTAGCTGGTTACAGTTTTATATCTTTTGTAATTGGATAGTGCAAAAAACAGGAGCGCGCACAGACAAAAGATGCAAAAATATTACACCAAATTGTGCAAAAACTTCTCTGATGTTACGTTTTCGCTTTATCATATTTTCTTGCTGTGCTTTAGTAGGAAATTCATGCTGAATCAATCTCTCTCTCTCTTCCTCTTCCTATTCCTCCCCATATTTTTGATAACCAGAAGAGACCTAAAACAAATTCTAAATAGGACTTTTCAACTGTCCTCATATTTTCGTGTTAACAGGTCAAGTTTTAAGGATTTCCTTATGTAGGAATAGATGGAATATTTGCCAATACAGTCAAATAGCTTATTAATGCCACAAATATTTAGAACACAGCTCAATCAATAGTATATGCAGTATATATATATATACATATAATATATATATATATATATATATATATATATATATATCTCAAAATTAAAAACGTCAAGGAAAAAAAGAGAGTAAGGGATGTAATGGTAATTATTTAAGCATTGACAGTGTATTGATAGAGTTGTACTTAGCAAAAGAATACCTATTATAATACAATACTTGGTATATGAAATAAATAATCTAAAATAAAAAAAGAATACAATGAAAAAAATCCAAGCTAAAATTCATTTTTCAGAATAAAATCGTGTTGCACACTGACAAGCACCAGACAAGATTAGGCATATCTGCTGCTGAGGCTTTAAACCAGGGGTCTTCAAACTTGGCCCTCCAGCTGCTGTGGAACTACACATCCCAGCATGCACTGCCACCTTTTTGATATAACAGCATGCTAAAACTATGTGCAGTGCATGCTGGGATGTGTAGTTCCACAGCATCTGGAAGGCCAAGTTTGAAGACCCCTGCTTTAAACAATAATATACTGTATTTGTTTCCAGATTTACTATTTTGGGGGGCATATGGCCAGTTCCAAAATAAGTTCAGAAATCAGAATTGCCTAAAAATAACATCTTGCGCATTGAATACAGTACTTGTAGGCCTCATTTGTGCTGGTATTTTCAAGTGCAGAGGGGAGAGGGGATTGTTTTTGGAAAGGTAATAGTAAACAAATGGGACAGGACCATGGAGAGTGCCTAACTGCAGTCTTTGCAGTGGGTCCCCAAGAGCTCCAGTTGCTCTACTTATACTGTATGTACATATAGTACATAAGTAAGGATTGTTACTGTAATTAAGGGATGCACTCAATACAAGTTTTCTGACAAAATGCATATATAGGTTTATGGCAAAAGATATGAAGCAGCAGAAATTTGCACAGACTAGTGTGGCTGAGTGAAAATTTCCCGGAATAAGTACACTATTCAGTGGCAAACACAGGATTTCTAGAGGGTGGTTTCCAAATGCTTGATTTTAGAGTGAGTGTGGCCTGTCCATGAAGAGGGCATAATTAGCACATATCCAGCTTTAATATGTTACATACAAAGTATATTATGTTGCATAATTCCAGCATATACAGGACGAGCGATCACAGTAAGCCATTAGATGCGGCAGTACATCCATCCTGTCTGAGCAGAATGTTTTTTTCAGATGTAGGCATCATTCCAGAGCATTGGAGCAAGTCCAGGAGTCTGGGGGAGCAGCAGAAGAACTTAGTACTGCCCTGGACATATATGTACATATTGGTCTCCTTATGTACTGGATAGTGTATAATTATACAGTTTTAATTATTAACCCTATTGATGGTCTATAGGAGTGCACTCCTAACAGTGCATGTTTTCCACATCTCCTAGTCGGTGCACAGGTATATTTATTACTGGCTGACACATTTTAAAAGATCCACAGTTGGTGCTAATTATTTCATTTGTGATACTAAGAAGAACATGTAGCACTAGTAACATTCTATTATATTACTATTTCTATTGTGGTCATGGTATGTGCTGGGCAGGGGGGTTTCCAGGCAGACGGAAAAACCCCCCCTGCGTTTGCCTATGCAATTATCCTCCTTTTACAGAGCTGTGCATAAATAAGATTTCATTTTTCAGAATAATATTACTGAAGCAAAATAAACAGGCAGATAAGGCATTCTGGCTGGTACTATACTTTAAATGGGACGCATTCTGGGCCTCCATGTTGCTTATCACACAGAAGAGTACTTCCTGGGACACTCCAAGAGATGTAATAAAAAGCTGCACACAAAAAAGTGACACTACAAAACCAGTGGACATTGCCCACACTGCAAAACCAGTGGACATTGCCCACACTACAAAACCAGTGGACATTGCCCACACTGCAAAACCAGTGGACATTGCCAACACTACAAATCCAGTGGACATTGCCCTCCTCCCTCTCATGAACAATGTATACTATGAATTATAACTGAGCAGTATTACAGGAGAAATTAAAAAGTCACGTTATGAAGGTAGGAGTGACAGTTACAGTCTTGCTCCTCTTCAGATATTTGTCCCCACTCATGTCACCTAGGGGCACTTTTAGTTTGTGAGGGCATTTTCAAGAGTGTAGGTTAGGTGTGCAGTATTACTAGGCATACATCTAGATATAGGTATAAAAATATGAGATATGGTAAGAACTTACCCTTGTTATCTCTATTTCTACGAAGTCCATAGGGTTCCACAGGATACCTTGGGGTATAGGTGTGACGTCAGTCGCAGGGCACCAAAGAGTTAAGCTTTCAGCCTCCCAGGATGCACTAGGTCCCCCTCCTATACCCCGCCCCCGGGCCAAGGCACCTCAGTTAGTTACCAAGCCATAGGCCGGAGGAGGAGAAGGAAGAGAGAGAACAAAGATCTGGACACATACAAGAATCACATTCTCACCAGAGGGAGACGGAAAACCGGTGACCAGAGCAAAGCCCATCTGCAGCACAGGTGCGACAGGGCGGGAGTCCTGTGGAACCCTATGGACTTCGTAGAAATAGAGATAACAAGGGTAAGTTCTTACCATATCTCATATTTTCTACTTCAGGGTCCATAGGGTATCCACAGGATACCTTGGGGATGTCCCAAAGCA
This sequence comes from Taudactylus pleione, assembly GCA_031769625.1. Taxonomy (NCBI): domain Eukaryota; kingdom Metazoa; phylum Chordata; class Amphibia; order Anura; family Myobatrachidae; genus Taudactylus; species Taudactylus pleione. The sequence continues at coordinate 29,670,549 of JAUIMM010000052.1, forward strand.
GTATCCTTTAAGGGTGGGGACGCTCCTGTGCAGAAAGGAGAATCCGCCGCCCGAAGGAAGCATCCTGAGAGGCGAAGGTGTCAAACCTGTAATACCTCACGAAGGTATGGACAGAAGACCACGTAGCAGCCTTGCAGATCTGAACTGCCGAGGCACCACGTCGAGCTGCCCACGAAGGACCCACAGACCTAGTGGAATGAGCCTTCAGAGAAGGAGGGACCGGTAGACCTTCATGAAGATAAGCTTCAGAAATAGCCATACGGATCCAGGCTGCCAAAGTTTGCTTTGAAGCAGGCCAACCCTTTTTACAGAAGCCATAGAGGACAACAAAGCGTCCGACTTCCTAAACAAAGAAGTGCGGTCAACATAAGTCCTTAAGGCCCGCACAACATCCAAAGAGGCCTCACCCACGGAAAGATCCGGTGAGTTAAAGGCCGGAACAACTATTTCCTCGTTAACATGAAACTGGGAAACAACTTTGGGAAGAAACTCGGGCCGAGTGCGGAGCACTGCCCTGTTCCCATGAAAAACCAAGAAAGGGGGTCTACAAGAAAGAGCCCCTAACTCAGAAACACGTCTGGCTGAAGCAACGGCCAGAAGGAAAACAGTCTTAGCTGTTAGCCATTTAATATCCACTGAGCCCAGTGGTTCAAACGGCGGTCCTTGGAGAGCCCTCAGGACCACAGCCAAATCCCAAGGCGCCACAGGTGGAACAAAGGGCGGCTGAATACGGAGAACACCTTGCATAAAGGTGCGCACATCCGGGATTGTAGCAATCCTACGGTGAAACCAGACAGATAGGGCCGAAACCTGTACCTTCAAAGAAGCAAGGCGAAGCCCATGATCTAGTCCCGCTTGCAGGAAGGCGAGAATCCGAGACAGACGAAACTCCCGCGGTGCATAACCTCTCGGTCGACACCACTGGAAGAACGTATGCCACACGCGATGGTATATCCTCGCGGAAGACGGTTTCCGAGCTCGTAACATGGTACGCACCACAGAGCTGGAAAACCCCCAGGACCTCAGCATGGCCGTCTCAACAGCCACGCCGCCAAAGACAGCCGAGTCAGGTCCGGGTGAAGACAAGGACCCTGAGACAGAAGGTCCAGTCGTAGCGGCAACCGCAGAGGACTGTCCACGGACAGACCCTGAAGGTCTGAGAACCAGTGCCGTCTGGGCCACGCGGGAGCTATCAACAGGAGCGTCCCTCCTTCCTGTTTGAATTTCCGGATTACCCGTGGAAGAAGGGAGACCGGAGGGAACAGGTATGCGAACCTGAACGTCCACCGGACGGACAGAGCATCCACCAGAGACGCCCCTTCGTCTCTTGTGCGAGACCCGTACACCGGCAACTTGTTGTTGTGCCGGGACGCCATGAGGTCGATTTCTGGAAGACCCCACCTGTCCACCAGTAGTTGAAAAACGTCCGGGTGCAGGGACCATTCCCCTGGATGAACGTCCTGGCGACTTAGAAAGTCCGCCTCCCAATTTAGCACTCCCGGGATGAAGACCGCTGATATGGCCGGAAGATTGCGCTCCGCCCAAACCAGGATCCGAGAGACCTCTACGAGAGCCGCCCGACTGCGAGTTCCTCCTTGCCTGTTTATGTAGGCCACGGTGGTAGCATTGTCCGACTGGACCTGCACCGGGTGACCCTGGAGAAACCGCTGTGCCTGCAGGAGAGCATTGAAGACCGCACGGAGTTCCAAGATATTTATTGGAAGCTCCGCTTCTGTCGGCGTCCACCTGCCCTGGAACAAGTGTGGACCCGAAACTGCTCCCCAGCCCCGAAGACTGGCGTCCATTGTCAACAGGACCCAATTTGGAACCCAGAACGGACGTCCCTTGTTGAGGTGGGTCGTCTTTAACCACCACGCAAGGGACAGGCGAACCTCCGGGGTGAGCACAATCGTCTGGAACTTCAGAGACTGAGGCAGCCCGTTCCACTTGGACAGGATCAGGTGCTGCAGAGGTCTGGAGTGAAACTGGGCGTATTCCACCATGTCGAACACCGACACCATGGAGCCCAGTAACCTCATCGCCGAGTGTAAGGACACCCGGCGGCTGTGCAGACAACTGCGCACCCTTGACTGTAAAGCAGAGATCTTGTCCTCCGTCACGAAGATCCTTTGCTGTCCCGAGTCCAATAAGGCTCCAAGATGCAGAATCCTCCGAGACGGGATTAGAGTGGACTTCTGCCAGTTGATTAGCCAGCCGTGCCGTTGCAGCAGTGCAATGGTCAGGTCCAAGTGGTGTAACAGGAGCTCTGGAGATCCTGCCACCAATAACAGGTCGTCCAAGTACGGCAACATGCGGACTCCTTGCAGCCGCAGAGAAGCCGCCATGACCGCCATAGCGTCCTGTATGTCCAATGACACCATGTAGTCCCCAGGTTCCAGCGCCAGAATGATGGACCGTAGGGTCTCCATCCGAAACTTCGGGACCCGCAAAGACTTGTTGAGTGCTTTGAGGTTGAGAATCGGACGATATGACCCATTGGGTTTCTGTACCAAAAATAGATTTGAATAGAAACCCTGGCCCCTCTGGGAGAATGGAACAGGCACTATAACTCCAGCCTGGAGCATAGTGTGCAATACCTTCCGCAGCTCCGTAGCCTTGTTCCGGTCTGATGGTAGACCCGTGGTGAAGAATCGAGCCGGGGGTCTGTGCCGGAAGGAGAGGGCGTACCCGTGAGAGACCACCTCCAGAACCCAAGTGTCTGTCGTAGTGAACGACCAACACCGGGAGAACTGCAGCAGGCGGCCTCCCACCCTGGGATCCCCCAAGGGGAGACCCGGACCGTCAGGCCGCAGGCTTGTCATCTGGCTTGGGGGCCGGAGGTCTGGTACTCCATGCCTGTTTCCGGGGCTTGACCGATTTCTTAAGGCCAGCCTGTCGAGGAAACGACTGTGGTTTGGGCCTGCCCTGGGCCCTAGATGACCGAAAGGACGATGGTCCAGAACCAGAAGGAGCAGCGGCCGACGGGAGACAAGCAGATTTGGCTGCCGCCAGCGTGGCCACAATCTTATCCAGATCCGGACCGAAGAGAACTTCTCCGGTAAACGGCAACGCTTCCAGACCTTTCTTGGATCTGCGTCCGCCTTCCAGGATCGCAGCCACAAGGTGCGACGAGCAGCTACCGCTGCTGAAGAAATTAGTAATAAAGCTGACAGTTTAGAGAAGAAAAGTTACAGGCAGCGCTAGCACAGTCACATACAATGCAGAAAAATAACAATTCCTGCACTAACAGCGCTGATCACTCAACTACACAGACACAGGGCCTGGTAGGACACAGCGCTGCATACACAGACCTGAGCCACAGCGGAGGAGAGGTATGCGGGGGGACCCAGACCACGATGCTTCCTTCCAGACTTCCAGCAGCGTTCACCATGCGTTGCAGAGAAGATGGCCGCCGAGGAGCAGAGAGAAGCTGGCCTGGGGGAGGAGCGCTGACACAGGACCAGTCAGCACAGTGCATAGAGGGCTGTGTGCAGCGGGGGAGGCGCCGGCTGTGAGACAGGGAAGGCGCGCTCCCCTGGCATGCATTTAACCCCTGGGACGCCGCAGCGCTACCGCTCTGCTGCGGTCCGCTGTCCCAGGGGGTAGTGGAAGCGCAGGTTGGTCGCCTGGCTCCACGCTGCAGCCAGTCCCCAGGGAGCCCCCTGCCTGGGGACTTAGGACCATGTGATCAGCGGGGACCCACCGCGGGACCCCGCTGCTTACCTCTGTCCCCCTTGAATCCGGCCATGGTCCGGAGCATCTGGGGTCACCGCTAGCTGTGACCCCAGACGCCCACCAGCATCCCCGGATCAGTACCGGCGTTCTGGTACCGGCGGGGTGTAGGGAAGACAGCATGGACGTCAGGACTGACTGTCCATGCTGTTCATCCAGATGTGCAGCCACCGCTGCATGAAGAAAAAGCTTCAGGGGCTCTTCTAGCCCCCACTCCAACAGGTGCACCCGACTCCGGCCGGGCACCAAACTAAACTGAGGTGCCTTGGCCCGGGGGCGGGGTATAGGAGGGGGACCTAGTGCATCCTGGGAGGCTGAAAGCTTAACTCTTTGGTGCCCTGCGACTGACGTCACACCTATACCCCAAGGTATCCTGTGGATACCCTATGGACCCTGAAGTAGAAAGTAAGGGATTTTAAAGTGCACACCCAAGGCACTTTATTGTAACTTCCTGAGATGTGTGCAAAGTACCAATTATCACAGTAAACAATATTCGTTCATTTTCCTGTGCACCTCTACGGGGTGTAAGGAAGAATGAGTTAAGATACCTCGCTGCAAATTGCCTTCACGAATGTTACGGCAGCACAACACAGAGTACTTAATTGCCTCCAATTTTTGTAAATCAAGAGTACAAAATAAACAATTATGTGTTTATGCCATACCATTATGTTATCTGCTCCAAGCCTTGCTGACAACTTCTGAAGAAAGCTGGTAGTGGTATGGGTGGCAAATAAAACTGTCGCATATTCAAAAGTTGTTTTGTCAGGAGACTCAGACAACCCAGCCACTTACCTTATACAATGCACACTCATGTGCCAGTTGCTTGAATAGTACCCCTTCTGCCAGCACATCCCCCTCCATGCTATGCAATGCTGGAGGCAGTAACCCAATACAGGTGACAATGGTACTACCCATTGAAGGACTACAAGGGGCATCACTAATTAACAATGGTTGTTGCAAAGTTGAGTGTGAGATATTTTGAAATTACAGCAAGTTACAGTAAACTATTCTTACCCCGATTTTATCTAGTTAGACAAGGCATTACCCACAACAAGGATTTCTAAAGTAAATTGTAAGTTCTTTAGAGCAGGCATTATTTGCTACTGAGAAATTCAATAAGTAGACGTTACTCCCATTGTCAGTAAAGTATAGTTAATGTTTGGTTTTATTTATTTATCCCCTTAAAGTCCACAAGCCTTTTAACGTCTCTAGTGCAAGCTAAAAGCTGAAAATAAAACAGCATGCACTTCCCAACAAATACATATTTTATCTAATTTGTTTGCTACTGCTGATATACTGACTGTACAAACCTAATACATTATTAATGGCAAAATACCTGCCTTGATTGCATATGTGGCTTCATTTCTATCCAGTTTTTTTCCCCAATTTGTTCTGCTTCAATCTAGTTTTCAACTGTCATTTATTGAGCAATGCACATTTCTTAATGTTTTCACAAATTTACATACAGATAATTTTGTCATTGTTACAAAGTTTCCCAAATGAACTGACATTCAGGTAGACTGACTTAAAAAAAGTAATGAACAAACAGGAAGTAGATATCCACACTGCCATGTAGCTGATCAGCCAGGTGTAAATGTAAAGGTGACTTCCTACTATAAATAATAAAGACAGACCTCAAATGCCACTGACTACTGTAACACTGATTACATACAGACCCATGGCCTTCACTTGCCAAAGTACAGGCCACATCCAGTGCCCTAAAACATAGGTTATTATTAACACCTTATATGAGTAACATACTGTATGCACAATAATAACACGACAGCCAGAATACTTTATATTACACAGATATATTACAGTAAGTGTTTGAGAAATGTGCTGTACATGTACAAAATCATGCATTCACTATGCATAAGACACATACTATATACTAAGGCCTGAAATACATGTACATGGAGTGCTGTGCTGGGTTACCTGTTCTGCCAGCCCTGGAGGAGGTTGGTGTACTTGCTTAGCACCCCCTTAATGACTTGTTTCTGCTGCTGGTCCCTTCCTCCCCTGCTTGCCTGAGTAGCAGCTCCACCATCTAGTTTCCCAGTCGCTGCCAATGCCACAGCCTGCTGCTGCTGCTGCTGGGTCCCCCGCACGGAGCCTGGCACCAGCCCCCGGCCACTAGAGGAGGGAGAGGACCCTGCAGAGGTAGCTCTGCTGCTGCTCCGACTACTACTGTTACTGCTGCCTCCTGCTCCACTTGGCTGCTGCTGAGCCTTCTCCATGGCCCTGCTGCTGCTGGATAGAAAAGTAGGCTGGCTTTATGTCCTCAGCTGGGAAGCAAGAGACTCATGTACGATAAAGTGCTGCTCCCTCCCTCTGAAACCCGAGTTTGCAGTCTTGTTGCTGAGTTTGGTTTTTTATGTGTGCAATCTTCTATCTCATACAGCTTCCTTCTGTCCTCTGCTTTCCCAGCACTGCCTCCATACTCTGATGCACGTAGGTCTGTGAGAGGGTGACTGTCAGCTGCTGATGATCACTTGGGCACAGTCCCGTTGCTACAAGGCACGCTGGTGCCCGCCGCTTCCTAGAAATGAATGGGCAGTGACAGTGCCAGAGCTCCCTCCTCCTCTTTGCTGGAGAGAGATGCCCGGCTGTAGTCAGGGCTGACTTTGCTATAACGTGTGTGTATGGGGATATTCCCCCACCCAACCCTCTCCGTCCTACAGTATGTACATCAGCAGCGCCACCTCCATTAGCACACCTCCTAATGTCCATCCCACCCGGATACATACAGAGCAATGCAATCCTTTTCTGTCCCACACACGTAGGTAGTACTAGACGAGAGAGCTCAGGTTCCTCTTATATAATTCGGACTCCTTCTGTATATAGTATAGTGTTGGCAGACATTACCATGCTATGGTTGTCTTTATAGTCATGTGTTAGAGTGATAACTTATTGTTAACCAACTCTATGGTCTAACCTGTGCATTTACTATGGCTGAGTCACAATTTTAATATAACTGTACGCCCATAGTTTTTCCTGCCACAGTCATCATCATTGGTATCAGCAACAAACCTTAAGTCCACATGGTAATGCATAAAAACGCCCATTTCACGGAAGACTAATGCTGCATACACACGGGACGATTTTCCTGAACGATATGATCGATAACGATATCGTTCAATGATAAATCGTTCATATCGTTCATTTTTATGCAGTGAATGATCGACCAACGATGCGCGTTCCCGCATGAACGATAATGATATCTTTCATCGTTCGTGCATGCAGGCCAACTTGAACGATATCATCAACTTTGCCTGTTCAGAGATGTGGCAGGATGACTCACTGAAAGATATCGATGAAAGATCTTTGAACGATATATGAACGATATCTTTGAAAGATATCTTTCAAGGCGTTGGTGGTACAGATCGTCCCGTGCGTACACACGTAAGGATTTATTTAACGATTTAACTATAACGACGTCGTTATCGTTAAATCGTTTAAAAAATCGTTCATTTTTGTGGGGTGAACGTTGAACGATAATCGTTCAAGCGTGCTCCCGTTTGTAGTTTGAAGTTCATCGTCCATTCTGACTGTCCAACATAACGATTTTCGCTCAGAAAATCGTTCATGTTGTACAGAATGAACGATGTCCATTCTCTGTATGCATGATTAAAAAATCGTTCATCGTTCATGAAAATCGTTCACAAAATCGTCCAGTATTTTAGTAACCAACGATTTTTATAAACAATTTTCGTTCACTTTTTCAAGGGAAAATCTAAACGAAAATCGTTAACGAAAATCGTTGGTTACTAAAATCATTACGTGTGTATGCAGCTTTAGAGGCCCATTTATCATTAAAGGTGCATACACACGTAACGATTTTTTGAACGATTTAACTATAACGGCGTCGTTATCGTTCAAAAAAATCGTTCAGTTTGTGAGTTATAAAAAAACAAAAATCGTTCAAGCCATCCCGTTTGTAGTTTGTAGTTCATTTTAGACTGACCAACATAACGATTTTCATTAAGGGAAGGAACTTTTTTTGCTCATCGTTGTAAAAATCGTTCAGTACACTTCAAAAAATCGTTCACTTTTCAAGGGAAAATCTGACAGAAAATCTGACAGATAATAGTTGGTTACAAAATTGTTACGTGTGTATGCACCTCTAGTATTTGCCAGGGCCGTAGCTAGGGTAGTGCGGCCGGTGCCATCACACAGGGCACCAGAGGGCAGGGGGCGCTGTTTGGGCCTGTCAAATTTATGTTTATTATCATTCTCACTTGTAGCTTCCTCTTATTTCATCCCCAGCATCTCCTGGCCTCTCCTATCTCTTCCCTGGCCCTTCCCCATGAAGCCATTCCCCTTTATTGGGTGCCTTATGTCCCTTTTAAAAATGAGGGGGGCGCCAATGCTCTTTCTGGCACAGGGCACCAAAAAGTCTAGCTACGGCTCTGGTATTTGCAGTGTAGTCCCCAAAAACAGCCCAGATATATTATGGAGATGTCCCTCTATTTCTTGCAGCAGTGCAACCCCCATAGGTTTCTATGGTGGAAGCGATGCTGTCAGATTTACCAAGTTCCGGGATGCGAATCTGGAGATGGCATAAACCGCTGTAGCCTATGGGGCTACACATTGCAAAACTAGTCAGGACAGGGTTCCATTCCAAAGATGAAGGGCTGTGGCTAGCCTCTAGGGTGGTGGTAGGAAAAAAGAACACTGCACCAGTCGCTACACCTAAGTGTTACTTCTATCTTTCTGTCAGAAGGAACAACTGTACAGTGCTATATGTGGCTATCATTTTAGCCAGTACATGGCCGCTCTCTAACCCCTTCCTATTAACTTCAAATACAAGGGTAATGCTCATACATTACAGTATGAACCAGCCAGCTAACTCTTCTATCAGTTTCGCTGAGAAAGTTGCAGTATTCTTTTGTTAAATGGCAAGTTTGATTGTCACTGGGTTCAGAGTAAATACCATTGAAATAAAAAACATATGTAGGTCATGTGACTAATTAACGAGCAAACAATTGCACTTCTACTCATACATGCCAACTATCTGGCTGCCCCTACCGGGAGGGAGCAGCCAGATCGGCATTACTGGGGGGCGTGGCCAGCAGACGGGGGCGGGGCCGGCAAGATGAGATTTGGGGGGGAGGAGCCAGCGAGCGCGTCATTTTGGCCCCGCCCCCGCTACACACTGCCGATATTACAGGCAGTGTGAAGCGGGGGGCGGTGCCAAAATGACGCAAATCGCGTCACCGCCCCCCTTCACTGCCGGGAGACTGCGGTGGGACAGGGGGGGGTCGGTGGTGGGACAGGAGGGGTCAGCGGCAGCCGGGAGACTTGTCTGCCATCCCGGGAGGTTGGGAGCGGCACCCGATTTTCGGGAGGCTCCCGACCAAATCGGGAGGGTAGGCAAGTATGCTTCTACTTGACATTGCATATGTGCTGTCCCCAACAATTCTATGTGCCGTGCTGAGACCCCCAACTGGAACATGAAATGCACTGAACTTCCAGGCCACTGTAAACAGTGCACTTTCCTAAGTGGGGTTTATGGTTTCATAGTGCATCCTGGACTAGTGTGACAAAACAAATAATATTTATGGGATATCCCCCCAAAACACTGCAAATATTAGGGATCTCCTGGATGTACAATGGTACCTACATTTCTGACAGCATGAACAGCCCCCACAGTGGATATACCAAGCATTCCGGAGCTTGACTCCAACATCTATCACCATCCAAAGATGTGGGGACCCGATAGAGGAATGACATGATCGCGTTAGCGATCATTTCACCTCTTCCACATGACAAGGACAGACTCTTTTCTGAGCCCCTGCCCCCAGGGATAAAGACATGTTTTCTCCAGGGGGGTTTCCACACACGCACACATATATACTGTACATACACATACATATATACACACACATATACATATATGTACACACATATGTCACACATACCTTAAACATAAATACATACATTACACTTACCTTGCAGTAGCTGCAGGGACGGGACCTGGTAGACTGGCACCATGTCATTAGGCTCCTCCCCCAAGCTGCAAAATGCTGCAATTCGCAGGTCAGTTGAGAGGGGATGGAGCCAAATGATGCAATTCTAATAGAATCGTGTCATATTGGCTCCGCCTCCTTATTAACCCGCATATCGCTGCATTTTACCGCAAGGGGGGCAGGCTTAATAACATGGTGTCTGCTCTCGATGGCTGTCGGGGAGGTTTCTGGGTACTCAGAAACCCCCCTGCGTGCGCTACTGGTCCCAGTTAATTAATAAATATGCCCCTAAATAATCATCAGGCAAACAATGTGCATTCTTCATATATGTTTTATATGAGATTCTCCCTACTTGCCAAATATAATGTATGTACAATATATATATTGTGGCAAGATCAGGATGCTGCCACCGGGGGTAGACGGGTGCACTTTCACACAGCAGTCAATTGGTAGCACATCAATCCAGGGCCTTGGTGCAAGTATCCACACTGAGTTTTATTTGCAGCATAAAGATAAAACATAAGAGCCTACTCTGTTCATCTCTAACTATACAAAATGATTCTCTCAGAATGGAGGGACCTAATGTTCCTCTAACAAAACAACAGTATTAGCACAGTACTTTAAACAGCCATTAATCACAGTGTCTCTCAACAGGCCTGCTGCCTGTTCCCCAGGTAGTGAGAGGCTGAGACCAACAACTGACACACGTTATATCAGCCTCTTACAGGTGCACTGACAATCAATGTTGCCAATTAGCTACTGTCCACCAGACAGATGCCAGGTACCTAGGGTACACATGGTTCCCATTTACAACTTTTCCTATGCTTTTATCACATATCCCCCCTCCTGTTTCAACTTCTGAGGCAGAACACCAGTGGTTCAAAATCAAAAGATACTGGGCAAAGCAACTGCATTTGGCAACTTGACTTCCTTGCCTATGTTCTATTTAAAACTTAGAATTAAAATTTAGCAAGAACAATCTTGTAATTCTCCAAATGATCTCTTTATTTTCAGACATCTATTTCAATGGAGCATGATTGGTAATCAACCTGAATTTACTTCCCAAAAGCTAGTACATTAGTGCTTCTAATGGCCACTTAATTGACAATGCTTCTTTTTCAATGGTGCCATAGTATCTATTGTGTACATTTACTTTTCTACTTCAATAAGAGGATGCTCTCACCCTCTCTCTAATGTCCAGCAATAGATAGGGTAACATATAACCCAATATTTTCCATCTTTATCAACCACTTTCTTTAGCATATTCTTTAAAGTTAAACCTCTCTACTAAACCACCAGCCTGAGGATAAATCGGCGACACAACTCTTTCATGATTCTAGTCATAAATGGGGTATCTTGGTCAGTTAGGATTTCCTTAGGTATTCTCACTCTGCTAAAGTTTCCTAGCAATTGACTTTGTTGACGTATTGCTCATTGGTATCTGGTAGCGTAATCAAGTCCCACTAAAAATATACAGATCATGGGTAGACTTTAGTAGAGGTTCAGGAAAAGATTTCTGGACTGCACAACCTGACTATATATACAATGGGAGGTTCTACCTCTGAGACTAATTGTAGGCACAGAAACAGACAAAATCTCAGGTGCACAACTCCAAATCATCAATAATATATATAAATGCAATAAAATTTTGCAATCAGTAGAGGTTTTTAGCATAATCATGGCCAAGCTTATGTGCCTACCCACCATATCCAGGTAACCTCTTTCGGGTAGGTCCCTAACATACTAAGGTTCAAATCCAGAGCGCAGGACCCCCCAAAACCGGCCAGGCTAAGCCGCCCCAGGGCACCACCATAGTAAGAAAAGTGCAGTGTAAAGATAGTTAGGAGCAGCTGCTGCTGCATATAAAGAATGAAAATAAAAACGTGGAGTACATATATATTAGACACACAGTGAAGGGTTAAAATGTGTTATAAAGGAAAATGTGTTATAATGCAGTGCCCTGAGACAGACCAACCAACGCAATCCAGGGGGACCCACGCCCCAAAAATGAACCAAAATTGCACTACAGTATATAACTTGTAGGACTTACCTAGAATTGTGCCTAATACAGTGTGCATATACATTACCATACTCCATGCTTTTAAACCAATAAGGAAGGGTGCCAGTCCAGAATGAGGGTGTCTCCTTTCCCTCAGATGTGCACAAAGCACATTAAATGGAGTACATGAAAAAGATTTCTGGACTGCACAACCTGACTATATATACAATGGGAGGTGCTAACTGATGAGACTAATTGCAGGCACAGAAACAGACAAAATCTCAGGTGCACAACTCCAAATCATCAATAATATAAATAAATGCAATAAAATTTTGCAATCAGTAGAGGTTTTTAGCATAATCATGGCCAAGCTTATGTGCCTACCCACCATATCCAGGTAACCTCTTTCGGGTAGGTCCCTAACATACTAAGGTTCAAATCCAGAGCGCAGGACCCCCCAAAACCGGCCAGGCTAAGCCGCCCCAGGGCACCACCATAGTAAGAAAAGTGCAGTGTAAAGAGATAGTTAGGAGCAGCTGCTGCTGCATATAAAGAATGAAAATAAAAAAGGGAAGTACATATATATTAGACACCTGGATATGGTGGGTGTCTATATATATAATAAGTATATAAGTGTCGCATATCAAATTAATCAGCACAGTCTCCTGGTGCGCAAGCCTGTCGTGCTGTATGGCATATTGAGGATAGATGTAGGTGGACACATCTGTATTCTCTCAAATGGGGTAATGGGACAAGTGCACTTCTGTATTGTGGCCGAGGAGCATGGTACTGACACTCAGGATGCAAAGTAATCAGACACATCTTTAAGGACCCCTGGCAAGAAAAAACACCGTACAATTCTCTCAGATGTTCTTTCTACCCCTAGTTATGTGACCAAGAGCCAAGTGTAACATCGTTCTTCCATATGCCTTTGGAACTATTAATTGTTACACAACATCTTCTACTTTCTTGGACACTTGATATAACAAATCTGTATGACAACCAACTATCAGACTCTACTGGGTTTCCGTCAACCACTTTTACATTCTCTCTAGCCTTTAGCAGAGTAGGGTCATTTAACTGTTCTGAGGCAAAGATCTCTTTTCTTACTTCAAGATCAGGCATACAGTCACCAGGTCCAACAATATTTTCTAGTTCAGCAGGTATTACATCATTCTGCACCCCCATTGCTGTTCTCGTCACTCTCTGACTCCCCAATCATGCTTGCAAAGGGGAACACTTCAGACTCGGGGAACACTCCCACTGCCAATATATTATTATTAACATTATGAAACGGGTCTGGGTTATTTATTTATTTCTGTAAAAAGTTGTGTTTCCCAAAATTTACAGAAGTGGGAAAAATCTCTCCAAAGTATAGCATCAAACACCAAATAAGGAACTAAACCCACAGTGACTACAATGCAACAACACTGAGGGCCTGATTCAGAGCCGGACGCAAGCGGCCGTTCGCTCGTAGTCCGTACGAATGGAAATATGTAAAACAAAGCACTCGCACGTTTCATCGCTCGTAGCTAGGCTTCCGCCCCATATTCACCCAACCCCTCCTCTAGCTAGCGAGCGTTCAAAATAGCGAGCGCTCTACTCGTCTTTGGTTGATGTTTGCGCTTGCACAAGTAATTTCCGGAAGTTGGCCTTTCAGTTTTCGATTGCCTTGTTTCTCGTTCTGCAAACATACTTGAATCGATTGCTGGCAATCACCATATTTAGTTACTTAATTGAACCTCAAATGTTTTCAATCTTGTGTTTTTTTGGAATGTCAAAAACTTTATTGTTTGTATTGTGTGACATTTGTTCCACTGAATCCGTACAGTTATAAGGACAAAGCAGATTTATAGTATAATTCCAAAGAATGTTTCTGTTATTAATGTTTTCCTTTTTGGTTTACAAACAGATTATATGGTTATTCCGTTTGTTCTGACCTTTGCTAACGCATCTAAATGCATCAAGCCAATCATAAGTCCCAATATATTTTTTGGGGTTTTTCACATGACTCACACATTAACCAATAGAATTGTTCCTTTTAATTATGAAAGTACATTAGCCAATCAGATTTTTCTTGTACCTTTATTAAAACTGTTTTGTGTGAAAAAAATCATTGCCATCATGAGAGCCAGTGCGTTCACATGCCGTGAGTTGCTGGTCCTTACTGAAGTAATGGACCAAAGAATAACCACACGATAGCCCCCCGTCACCAATATAATGAAGAGGCGGGCATACGCGGAGGTGCGTCGTCGTCTGCGTTCCATGGGCTACTGCAAGAACATCGGCCAATTGGAGCGCAGATGATCTGATCTGCGATGCAGGTCACCCCGCCTGCTCGAGTCTCTCCGGCTGCGGATCCGTCGGCGTAAGTGTATATGTGAATGGTTTAATCTTAATCTTATTTGCATAATGTACTTTGCTAATGTAAATTATCATTAATGCGTGTGCATGTTTGCAATGTGGCCTTGTTTTGTTATAAATTATACCTTGTATTTGTGTATGTGAATTTAGGCTAAATTGTTTTTTGTTAATTTTTTAAATGTATACCAATTTAGTTAATCTTTTGAACTATCCATCATTTAGGTCAAGAGCGGATAGTGAGGCGGCGAAGAAGGCCGGCCCGACCCCTATCCCCCATTCCAACCCTCTCTTCCCCTGCCCACTCCTCCCCAAATTCACCACCCTCCCCTGACCTTGCCATCCATATTTCCCCTCCCTCTCCTGGCCCCCAATCCCAAACCACCCCTCCCTCCCCTGTCATAACCATCCATATTTCGACTCCCTCCCCTGATCCACCCTCTACATGTTCCACTCCCTCATCTCTTTCCCAACTCACCCCTCCCACATCACATCTCCATTGGCCGACATCATCTGAGGATGAGATTGGCCACTCTGCCTCAGTTCTGGATGCTGCAGGTATTTTTTTTTTTTTTTTGGTGGAAGTAATGTTTTGAAATGTTCCCTATATGCATACACTGTGGGTTTATTTTTATTTTTTTTGTTTGTTTTTCTGACATTATATTTTTTTTATCCATTTTATATGATTTTTAAATTTGCCCTGTGTACTAAAAAATTCAGTCTAGTAGAAATCTGCTATTTTTTTAAATACATAAAAAATGTTGGTTTAACATTTCGCATATGACACATGCCAAACCACTACCACTTGTGTCTTTCATGTTTTTGAATTAATTTTAACATTGTCAACTTGTGTTAGGCTCACTTCATATGCAAATGTTTCAGTTCTAACCACTGTTATAGATATATATATATTTTTTTGGTTACATTTGCTTTGTGTTTGAAAGTTTACAATGTGGAGTTTATTTTAATAAATGTGAAATGTTTGCTCCATTTTGCATGGTATCTTATCTTGTTTTATATGTTAATCCTAATGACCATTAGTAAAAATATTAATGTCTACATTTTAGTAATACACACATTTCTCTTTAAACAGAGGCATGGATGCAGAATCATGCAATATTTAAGAAACTTGGGCGTCTGCGTGGCCATATTATTGGCATTCTAGTTTGTTTGGACCATTTGTTGGCCTTAAGGAGGCCTTAATTGTGCTTTATTTGGTTTGTTACAGTTGGTCATTTTTTTTCAAAAAATAAAAAAAAAATGTGGTTAATAACTCTCTTTCCTTGCCTCTAACATTTGAATCCCTGGATAAATAATAAGTTTGCATTTGTTGAATGTGTTTTGACATTTTGAAAAGGAATATTTGGAAACTCCAAGTAAGTATGAAAGTGGTCATTTTAATACCATTACATTTAATAAGAATTTTTTCAAATTTCTTAACACGTTCTGTTTTTTTTTTATGGATACATTTATATAAATGTGTTTGTATTAGTCTTTCCCTCCATACTGCTTCGCCATAATACCTTTTGTTATTTAAAAAAAAAACCTGTGTAAAGTGAATTTCTTAAAAAACATTTTAGCCACATTTGCAACAGTTTACACTTGGACCAAAATTAAGAAGGTATTGTCCCATTTTTAAACTCCAAAAATTTTGTGTAAGTTATTGTAAAAACAAACACATTTTTCTAAATAAACATTTAATAAACACAACACAAACACGCTTAATATAATTTTTTTTTAAAAAGGACATCAAGAACTGGTTATAGATGTAGCATGCCAACATGTTTCCACAATTCATGGTAATAATTAATTTGTCCAGATGTAAAATTCCATTTTGGAACATATTTGTCACAGTTGTTTATTTTCAGGTAGTATGCAGGTTGTTTATTTTTTGGTAAAAAAAAAAGAGAAGAAAAATTTAAAAAAATTACCACATTGGAAATTTGACAGTCAAAAAAAATCATATAACATATGTTTGATTAACTAAATGATTGAAAAAATTACCTGAAAAAATGTGCCACAACATCATAACGTATGGCCCCCCCAGACACTCTCCTCCGACCAACCTCGGGGGGGCCATCCTCAGGCAAGGCATCCTCTGGCTGCATTGGGTCACCACTCCTTATGGCGATGTTGTGAAATATCCCACACAGGACCACAATTTTGGAAACCATAGCCGGCAAATACATTAGGTCGCCACCAGAGCGGTGGAGGCATCTAAATCGGCTTTTTAAAAGGCCAATGCAGCACTCCACCACCTGCCTAGTGGCAGTAAGTGCGAAATTATATTGACTTTGTGGCTCTGGTGTAGGAACCAAATAAGGAGTGAGCAGCCAGGGCGTACAAGGGTAACCACTGTCTCCTGTGAAAAAAAAAACATCAGTACCATTTATAAGTCAACAGTGTTTTTAAAATTAAGGGTACCATTTACCCAGAAGCCACGCATCACCAGCTTGTAGGTTGTTTAATTTGTGCCAAAGCCCTGATTGCCAGATGACAAAAGAATCATGTGCACTTCCTGGAAATTTGGCATTCAGGGACAGGATCTGGAGGGAGGCATCACATACCACCATTACATTCATTGAATGGAAATGTTTGCGGTTCCTAAATATTGCCTCCAGCACTGCTGGAGGCTGAAGTGGTATGTGAGTGCCGTCCACAACCCCTATGATGTGTGGGAAGCCTGCAATTTCAAAAAAATTTTGCTTAACCACATTAAGGGACCCCATATCCAATGGCATATTAATAAAATCATGGAGGTGCTTAAATAGGGCATCCATTACCGCCCTCAGGATCCTTGAAAAGGAGGATTGCAAAATTCCCGCAACTATGCCTACAGTGGTCTGGAAGGATCCTGAGGCACAAAAATGTAACACCGACATTAACTGTGTAAGTGGTGGTATTGCTGTTGGATTGTTAATTTGCCTTTCAAGATCACTCTCTATTAATGAAAGAGTGTCTAGGATGATTTTGGGAGGTAGGCGGTTTCGCCTTAAGACCACATCATCAGGCATTCCAAAAAGGGTGACACGTGTTCGAAATATCTGGGGCCTTGCACGCCTACGAGGCCTATGCCTAGGAGGATGTCCAGGTTGATCGGGGTCTGGGACCATCGCCACTATAATTCGCCCAACATCAATCTGAAATGTTAGCTAATGTAGTTATGTATTCGAAATTTAAGAATGCTAAAATATACTTATATTTTTTTCAAATAAAGAAGAATCTTACAGGGTTGGGCAGTGACATCTTGCAGTAAACCTACGATTTAGATTTTGTAAAGAAATAAAAAATATAATTTTAAAAAAACAAGACAGGCTAAGGCCAAAATATCAAGAATGCATGCACTACACAGATGATGTTGAGTTATTCTTGGATTCTACAGTAAAATTGTAATGTACGCTTAACCCACAGACAGATGGTCAAACTATACGCAATACATTAAAAAAATAACGCTTAATGGTATGCTTAACCCACAGACAGGAGATGGTCAAACTATACGCAATACATTAAAAAAAAAAAAAAATTGCATTGCAAAACCAACATGTTTTTAGGTACACCAATCTGCATAGCGTGACCCCTAAAAAAACCTAGAAAAATGTACAAGAATAAAGGGTTATATTGTAGAAAAAAAAACACTTACCACACAAAGACGAACACACCAAAATAAACGAAATCCCAAAAACCAATCAAAAACAATCCAAAAACTAAATAAAAGCAAAGTAAACACGTATTAACATTTAAAATGTGAAAAACATTACAAAGTTATAATAGACCCAAATTAAAAATTACAAACTTACCTCCAAAAATATGAAAAAATTTATAGTAAAAAAAACGCAAAAATGCTAACGAAAATAACCAAACCAAACAAAAATCTCAAAACAAACTCCAAACTCTCCGCCCAAGACCATGACTCCGACTCACACTCAAACTCCAACACCAACTCCAACTCCAACTCCAACAACAACAACTCCAAACAACCCACCCCGAAAGAAGGCCACAAAAAAGCCTTAAATAGCCAGAATTTTCCCGCTCAAATCAATGATGCACAATAGATGCGCCCGCATAATGCACACGCATCTATAAAAACGTCACGAGAGCCCACAATGGGTCTGCTGAATTCAAGTGTCTCATCATGACCACTGAACAGCAGCAAAGCCAAAATCCAGAAAATCACAGTAAGTAGCTCAAAAATGAAAAAAGACAAATAATGTTTTTTTTTAATCTTTTTGAAAGGTGTGGAGACTGAGAATGAGGAGGCTGCGGGGCTTAGTACCCAGGCCAGGGCCAAATGCAAAAGGCAGCCTCAATTCACAAGAAAGGAGATGGAGGCTTTGGTGCAAATGTGCATCGATAACCTGGCACAGGCACCCCAAAATATGGGTGCAACACAGAAATGGAAACTGTAGGAGGAAATTGCCAGTGCTGTCAATGGGGTTGGTGACTTTGTCCGTTCAACCAAAGAGGTCAAACGCCGGTACGTAAATGCTGTAACCTATTTCCAAAGTTTAATTTTAAAAAATATATCCCTACATTTTTTAACAACAGATGGAGCGACTTCACATATCGGCTAAAACAAAAATTGGCAGATAGGGCTAGGCATGCAGGGGGGGACAGGTGGTGGGCCAACCCCTGTGTCATTGGAGCTTACAGATTTGGAGGAGCTGGCACAGGGGTGTGTACAGGAAGAGGAGGTGTTTGGCGTGTCCAACATGGACACAGACATGCCAGATTTTGAGGCTCCACATGTTGCCGCAAGTAAAAAAAATAAAAAAATTCTAAAAAATGTAGAAGTAAAGTTTCAAATGTACAAATTTTATTTTTTTACAATCTTTTCCACACAGGCACAGAAGAGGACGAGTCTGCTCTAGAGGTGAGCTTTAGCCGCAGTAGATCTGCTGGCTCTGCAGGGGAGGAAGCAGTATATCCGGCTGGGGACCCTGTGGCAGACAGTCCAGGGCATTCCCCCTCGCAGGCAGTGGCCCTCCTCTCAGATCTCAATGAAAAAACGTATGAGAGCACCGAGATTCTGATGAGGATGGACGCCAATCTGCTACGGGTGGCGGATGCCCTGGAGGAAAATGCTGCGGCCAATGTGAGAATAGCAAATGCCCTGGAGCAGCTCGTCCGCCTGCGCATGTTGGAGCCGCCATCCCTTCCTGCCGGAACATCAGGGCCCTCCACCTCTGGCGCAACATCGGCCATCACACAAAATGTGCCTAGCCCTATGCCTAGGCCAGAGGCAACAACATCTACCTCTGGCCAGGCTAGGCACAGGAGCACACGGACAAAGTCATGCTCCCAGCAACACTAGGCCAAGCGGACGAAAAGGCGTTGACAGCACTGGCTAATTTCCACAAAATCCATCTCTGTGTTTGCCCCATATTTGTGCACCCCAAAACCTCCCTCTCCTTTCTTGTGATATTTTTATTTTGTAATATTTGTTATTTGTGCAATTGACACTAATTTCCTTTTTGGCTGACCCAAAAAAAAAAAATTGTAAAAATTACATTAATAAAATTTTTGTGCAAATCCAAAAAAAAAAA
The DNA here is from genome assembly GCA_031769625.1 of Taudactylus pleione. Classification (NCBI taxonomy): domain Eukaryota; kingdom Metazoa; phylum Chordata; class Amphibia; order Anura; family Myobatrachidae; genus Taudactylus; species Taudactylus pleione. The sequence goes on from JAUIMM010000052.1 coordinate 29,690,153, forward strand.
AAAAAAATGGTTTGAAATTTCATTATCAACTGGGTAAAAGAGACTGCAACAAACATACTTAAATACATGAGAAAGATCATATACTAAAATATTTGCACCCAATAAAAAAAAGGTAACAGGTAAGTAAACAATAACACAAGCTAAGCAATTAGTAGGTGATTATCTTTGTGTATTTAAACAAAAAAAAAAAAAAATTATTAGGTGATTGGTGTTGTGCTCTAAAATAATTAAGGAAATGTGCCAACAACATGCGTACGAAATATAGCAAATAAAACAAGCACATTTCAAATAACATAACAAATGAAACATTTATTAGGTGATTGCTGTTGTGATTTCCAAACATACAAACAAATAGGATCACAACATGCGCTCCAAATTTAGCTAATAAATCAGGGCCATTTCACATCATATTACAACAAGTGATTCAATTATTAGGTGATTGGTCTTGTGCCTTATTCAGGAGAATAGCAAATCATTGATTCGCTAAGGGAGCTAGGAAGACACCATCGTCTTTGCGAGATCTAATACCCTACCACAAGCTGAACGAGCAGTCATAATGGAAACTGGATCACACAGTGACGTATCACAACTTCCGTTCAAATATTGCGCTCGCACAAGATAATTAATGTACGCCCAAAAAACGGCTTGACACGCCTGTGTTTTCAAATCTCCACCCCCTTCACGACCCATAAACGGACCATTCTGTCAATCAAATTACATAGGTCACTTCCTGCTCGCTGTGTATACGAGTGAAAGAAAACTGACCGCAAAGATACGGCCGCACATACGCAGTGATAACCGGACGCATGCGTGGTTGGAAAACATCGAATGCGTACGAGTGAACAAAGAATTGCGTCCATCTCTGAATCAGGCCCTGTGTTTCTATGTTCACTTCAGCAGTATTATAATATAGAGTATCTCCATGTATGCAGGTTACACCAACAGTTTTCTCCTGGCATTTTAAGGTGATCACCAACTCGTCTTTTACAAGGGTAACCAGGCTACCAGAATCTAACAGAGCCTCTACCCATTTGCCTTTTACAGCAGTTATACAAATATGTTTATATGGCTCTCCGCAGTGTAGGCTAGCTGTGCAAAGAAAGATTCTCTGTTACAGTGTCGTACTGGGGCATTAAGGGCCCATCCGGGAAATGCAGCAGCAGGCACCCGCTGAAGTGGTGTGTCCAACCACTAGTCTAATAATAATAATATGTACACTGTGCCACTCACACACACTGAGACACTCTGTGCCTCTCACACACATTGACGACACTCTGTGCTTCTCACACACACCGACGCACACTCTGTGCCTCTCACACACACTGACGCACACTCTGTGCCTCTCACATACACTAACGCACACTCTGTGCCTCTCACACAAACTAACGTATCATCTTTGCCGTACATGTTGACTCACGCCCTGTGCCTCTTACACATGCTGATGCACGCCATATGCCTCTCACTTGCTGATGCACGCCATGTGCCTTTGTGCTTCTTGCACACACTGACACATGCCCTGTGCCTCTCACATGCTGACGCATGCCCTGTGCCTCTCACACAGGCTGATGCATGCCCTGTGACTCTCACACACTCTGACGCATTCCCTGTGCCTCTCACACAGGCTGATGCACAGCCTGTGCCTCTCACACACAATGATGCATGCTCTAGGCAAAATTTATTAAATGGCGGGTTCTAAACCCCAGTGGTTTGGAGGCGGTTTTGCTATCCACAGATTTACTAAGGCCGAAACCTCTGCAAAACCGCTGTCAAAACACATTTTAGAACGGAATATAACAGGACTGTCATTTAGAAAGCTCTGCAAAACCGCCACCAAACCCCCAGGGTTTAGAACAAAATAGAACCCGCCGTCAAACCGCCACCAAACCCCCGGGGTGTAGAATCCGCAGTCAAACAGCCACGAAACCGCCGGGGTTTAGAACCCGCCGCTTAGTAAATTTTGCCCTCTGTGTCTCTCACAAACATGTGTCTCTCTCACACACACTCTTGATACAAAATGTTAATATGTATTTAAAACTACAAAATACTCAAATAGTCACATACTAGATAAAATATTCAGAAATATTGTGAAATACAGATTCCCCTTATATTGCTACATTTTACATTTACATCTGATTAATCTGATCAGATTATGTACATTTAATATTGTCAGTATGTACATCACATAGTAGAAACACTATTCTAGTTGTCTCACACCGAGGATCGTGATAACAGGAAATTTCTATCCACCTACCTGTAATGATGGACAAAATTACACCTATAGGTATCATAAATCTAATGGATTGCAGGTTAAGCATTGCCAATAAAATTGTCAAAGCTTTACCAAGGAGCATATTTATCACCAAGGAGCATATTTATAACAATCCACATGTGGATGTGATAAATATTTTTCACCCAAATTCGTAATTTTTCACCCAAATTCGTAATGTGAAAATTAATATGTTCACGCAAATTTACTACATTTTTCTTGCCAGGAGACGGGCTCCAATAAGATCCCTCCCTGCAAAAAAAGCTGGAAGAAGTGTGATAGAGTAATGCTATCAAAGTGCTTCCTGGTCCGGGTTGCCGGCAGCTAATATGTATTCGCGTCCATTGGCTGCCGCATGCGTCACCGGAGGCCAACGGAGAGGAAAATGTGTGAATTAGTAGCCCATAGGCTACTATAGGGTAGCGCCATTTGGAGATGGCATTATCCTATCAGGGCCAAGCACAGAGCTTGGTAATTCCGGCAGCACACCAGTCCCCATAGAAACCTAAATGGAGGAACATCTAGAGGATACCAAATATTTGCGGGTACTACCAGAAAACATCTGTTTTCGGAGAATATCCTGCAAATATTTCATGATAAATAGGTTCCCAACTATCTGTATATGTGATGTTATTCCATTACATTGTTGGTATTACTCCCAAGCTAGCTGTAAATCTGACTTCAACAAATAATCTTACCAACACTATTGTGGCCATAGCAAAATAATGGTAGTGGATAGATCCCCTTCAGTATTTGTACCCTGACGCCATCAGGTACTGTTTAACGTCATTCCTTACTATCCACGTGGAAATAGAGGGGGAATATATACCTGTGGCAAGCAAAGCGAATCACTGTGCTCGAAGCGTGGCGAGCAAACAAATTTTTTCTTTTGGTGGACTTTATGGCCATGGAACCGCACATCTGCCCTCACTGCACGTCATACTATACACTACCATAGCATAATATACAATACATAATTGGCACTACAAGTCCCAGCATGACTTCTGGCATGGCATGCAATGCCTAGTATCTGCACAACATTAATGAGCTAATTACAGTTACAAAACTAAATATGCCAGTCCTACTTATCTTGTCAGCTTCTAGGGTATTCTGTATGCAGAGTAGAGTACGGTAATGTACTCACTGTGCCTCTGCGTACGAGGTTTGGGTGTTGCCTGGAGACAGATGTGACAGACAGTTTGCCCATCGATGGGAGGATGTGGAAAACTAACACCAAAGAAGAGGACTGTAGAGACAGCGCAGATCATTGGTGGACGTGGCTGGTCTCGGGGGAGGGGCCAACCAAAATCAGGAAGTGACTGTATAGCTAGTCCTAGCAATCCCGGGGGCCGGAGGAATCAGACACTCACAATCACACTCTGGGCCTAATTCAGACCCACTCGCAAGTGGGTCGATGTATCCCAAGTGCGCATGCGCACAACGGAGGCGGCTCCGTAGTGCGCATGCGCGAGACCCGGATAGCGATGGCCAAGCCGTCGTTATGGGTCTCGCACCAAAGGGGGTGTGCTGTCGATGGTTAGTGACAACACGCCCCCTTTGGGGGGCGTGCCGGGGGCACGGCTGCCCAGACGGAGGCGTTCCCATGGGAATGCCTACCGTCTGGGGCCGGCCCCACCGACATCACTAGTGATGTCAGTGTGAGTGCTTTTGGCTCTGATAGAGCCAAAAGCACTCCAGGGCTTGCGGCAACGAGACCCTACCATCGCGACCATCATTTTGGCCGCTCGCTATAGCTGTGGGTGGTCACCCACAGCTATGCGAGCCTGGACGCTCTTAAAAAAGATAAGGACGGCCCTGATTCAGAGCGAGCGCTCTGTCAGAGCGTCCGGCTCTGAATCAGGGCCTCTGTGCCCAGACTGCTACTAAAATGTTCTGACAGTGAGCCAGAACATGCTGGGCCGCCCCCCTCCCCCCACGATCACAGGCTGCTAATCCCCGCCCCCTTGTCATAAGGGGCATGGCCTTAAAGCAGTGGGGCCCACCAGCGAATTACCCGGAGCCCCCACCGGCCCAGTCTGAGCCTGCTCTGCTATTTACATAAGCAGTGTCACATTGTATAGGTTCAGAGGTAAGTGGACAACTATGAGCAACATGGATCAAGTCACCACATCTAAAACAACTTTATCAAATCTTATTCCAGATGGGGGCCTTCCAGGCACAGCTGGCCAATCTCCAAGTTACAAGCCTACAGTCTTAGGATGTTTTCTTTCACTCCAATGCCCAGACCCCTTTTTCTAACCAGTTGTTACTGGGGATTAGTATTGTGGGAATTCTGGCCGTTGGTGTACACTCAACAGTTCCTCTGCTGTTACATACCTCTCCACCATTTTTATTGTGGCTCACCCACTTGCACAGAACTTCAGGCAGGGACTATAGATATTGATCCATAATGACCCTTTTCATGATTTGTGGCCATGTTAGCCTATAGCAGCACTTTAACTATGTCTTCCTAGTCAGCTCTTGGTGTAGGGATAAAGCAGAATCTAGTTTCCCTAAGCATCTGACAATGACATCCGCCATGGATTTCACAGTATAATAGTTTTTTCCAATAGTAGAAAAAAATGGGTGTCTGACCCTCAAAATTTTTCATATGGAGTATTATGGATGCAATGTAAGTGCAGTTGCTTGCATTCTCTACCACGATCAGGGTAAGGATGCCGCCTCCTGGGGTAGATGGGTGCACTTTTATACAGCAGCCAATTAGTAACACACCAATGTAGGGCCTTGGTACAAGTATCCATAGTTTTATTTGCAGCATAAAGATAAATAATACATAAAAGAAAAAATTAGCCTGTTCGGCTCAAACTAAACAAAATGATTCCCTCTCCCAGAGTAGAGGAACATGTCTTTCACAAAACAACATTAGCACAGCACTTACAACCTGTAATCACAGTGTCTCTCAACAGGCCTGCTGCCTGTTTCCCAAATAGTAAGAAACTGAGACAAGCAACTGACACACATTATATCAGCCTCTCATAGGTGCTCTGACAATCAATGAGGCCAGTTATCTTCTGTCCACCAGACAGAAGCCAAGAACCTAGGGCACACATAGAGCCTAATTCAGAGATTGACGCAAAATCAATATTTATGTAAAATCTCTGATGTTTGCAAATCTGCACATGCGCAGGAGCCGCACTACACATGTGCAGATCTGTTTCTGCAATGTCATAGTGCCCCAAAGCTAAAGCATGACTGACATGCTGCTGGTGTTCGGGGGTTGCGTTAGGGAGCGTTCCAAAAAATGGGGGAGTGTCTTTCCCATTTTCTGTGCGTGCCAAAGCGTTGAATTTTTGGATGCAGCTTACTGGCCCCAACATTTGCCGGACATCCTGAGTAACCTGAAAGTTCACGCAATTGATCCGATTCTGCATCTTCAGATGCAGCAGTGGATCAGTGAAACTGCATCTTAGTTTTTGCATATTTTAATACAGGCGCTGCGGATGTGCTATAGAGTCCATCTTTGAATCAGGCCCATCCTTCCCATTTACAACTCTTCCTGTGCTTTTATCACTGTCCCCGTCAAATTTACATATATGATGAGTCTGCAGAACATTAACTTTTTGGATGTTTCTATCTACATTTATGATAATAAGATCCCAACATCACTTTGCACCAAAGCCACATATAAGAATACCTTACTTCAAGCAGAAAGTAATCATCCCCTGCATTTAAGAGAGGACTGCTGTTCTCCAGGTTACTAAGGGTGCAAAGGATCACAAGTGATATAAACACCTTAAAAGCAAGTTTAGATGATATGACACAAAAATTCAGAGAACAAGGGTACTCTGAAAACACGTTATGGAATGCAGGAATAAGGTTATTGCAATTACAAGAGGAGAAGTACTGAAGAAGGCCATAAAGACAATAAAAAAAGAATGATAACACTGAATTCAACGGTTTAATACAACACATACTGTAACACTATACACATTACTACAAAGTCTTTGTGGCCAATTATTCAAAATGATAAAGAATTGAAAAGCCTCAACCAAACCTCCATTATGCTCTGCTATAAGAGAGGGACAAATATACGTGACTGGACAGTCCACTCTGACATCACAGAACATATGAGTAACCAAATGACAATCAAGAGAAAAGTGGTGGCTGTTTTCAGGGGAGCTTTAAAAGAGGAGGGGGGCTGTGTGCAGACTCCGTTTCGGCCCCCTCCTCTCTGGCAGCGGACTGAGGAGCTCATTCATCGCTAGATGCATTTGCAAGCTCCCAGCAAGGAAGGTGATCGTACGGCAAGGTATCAGCACGCCCACTATGTCTTGGCGTGCAATAACTTAGTGTATGCAGAAGCCCACCAGCCATTCATAAGATGCCCACTTGCGCAAGTCATCTCCTGGAAGTGCATGAAAACATTGGTACATCGAGCACCATCAGATGTTCTCGCAGCGCTTGAGGTTGACTATACCTGGCCGCAAGCACTGCGATCACTTCAGTGTGAAATACAACCAGGTGACGTGTACAATGACGCTGCCTGTTAATTATGCACGCCTCTTAAACGGTGTTGAAACACTCAGGCATGCCTGCGTTCGTACCTCCACTGCCCCGTTTCTAGTGGCCTGCCCTTGTCACCACCGACAAACGGCCTCTCCTGTCACTCATTAAACTGGGCTGTCTAGGCTAGGTGAGTGAGCGCTTCCTGATCTGTCACAGTGATTCGCGCATGCGCATTGTGATACATACGCATGTGCATATTGCAAATATCGGCCAGCTACGATCGATCGCATCCTAGTGAGCGGTCTGAATCAACTCCTGAGCGCAGTAGAATATACTGCGCATGTGCGGGTCTCCGGGAAAATGGCGCCTGCACCTTATTCCCGGGGACATCTTTTCTGCGCATGCGCAAGTCACCAGGAAAATGGCCGCCGCCATTTTACCTGTGATTTTTGCTGCTCTGTAGCACCGGACAAGTGCTGCAGAGCAGCACTCTGATGTCTGTGGAAAGGTAAGTATAAACTAAATATGGGTGCAGGGTGTATGGTGTGGGCCCCCTTGGATGCAGGGGCCCATGTGCACCGCACACCCTGCACTCATTATAAATACGCCCCTGGCTGTTATAAATGTAAAGGATGTACTACGTGTCTGCACATGATAGACAATAGATCTATAGCAAACATTTTTTACTGCATCCAGACACAGTTTATCCAGCTTTAAACATTTCATCAATCATCATATTCCTGAAGATAAAAGAGGAGTGGATCGCCACATGAGACTACTCCAATTACAAACAAAATGGATATATAAAGTACTTTGATACGGTGAATCCACAAGGTTTAAATGACCATCTGACTTTTAGTGCCTTTCTATAAGCATTTAAGAACATGAGCTCTTTTGAATAATGCTTTGAGATTATTGATAAGTCTCCTGTTCTAGTATTCTTGGTACATAGACCATAAACATATACTACAACATGTTCTGACCTACTCCTTGATTTAGTCTATTATTCCATCTCTAGTATATTGATTACTATCAGAATAAACTTAGATGTTGCTAATATAACTATTTGCTTTATATAGATTCAGGATTTTGTGAGTCCAGTGAGCATCTATTGGTTATCTACTGTATTATATATTATTTTTCCAGGTTCTGCTGATTTTAAATTAAATTGTATTCTGTATTAATACTGGTGGTGGGTGTTTCACTCTAGATACTGAGCGTCTGGTTGCCAGCATGATGCCTGGGGGTTGGAGTGAACTTGCGTAGATGGAGCCGGGTGATTTCCCCGGAAGTCCTGCATGCACTGGGGTTGGCGACCGCTGCTGACCGGTGTCTCTGTCACTTAGAGGGTTGTTATTTAAGGTAAGAACATTTTCTTATTGTATACATATATTGCCTGAAGGTGGGTCATAAGCCCATAATATTGCACTGACAGCATGACTTGAGTGCTTATTATTTTCATCAAACAAGTGCCGCTATTCTATATGTATATACATGTACATTAATATATTTATATGATTGTATGTAAAGACATACACAAGTATCCACAGCTAGTTTTATTAGTTTTGATAAAACTAATACTCACCTGAAAGAGGTGTTGCACATTTACTAATTAAAAGGAAAAAAAAAACATTGGATGATCTACATATAAATATGGAACCACTAACAGAGAGCTCACTGAACTTTCCCTCTGAGGAAACCGTCACCCTGTAACACAGAGAAACGCGTAAGGGGACCCACTTTTGCACAAGTACTGTATCCCAGGAATCCAGCAGTTGCATCTCTTCATTATCAAAGAAACCTAGACACGCTCTCCCCACTACAGCAGCGTGAGTCACACAACTTTAATCACTATCCCGGCCGGGGTAAGGTGAAGCTGCTAGGCATACAGCCAGGAGCGCAGTGGGAGGATGACATAACCGTTAGCCGCAGGTAAACCTGGAACTTTCATACTCCAGCTCATATTTCACCAAGACCAGGTGTGCTGGGACTTATCTTTACAGTTGGATTTAATAGTGTGGAATGAGATCATAACAAGTGAGTCTGCACCTATAATTGGAGCTTCTGATCAATACAGATTAACAGCAGCTGCAGACACCTAATTGTGTCAAATACATCCTGAGTGCATACTGACTGCTCTTATATAAATTGCTATATTATTCATTCTTGTGCAAAATGCTTTAATATATGGGATAATAATTTTTCTTATATGTATTTTATGTGTTTATGTTTTATTCATTGTGTTTTGTTATTTATAAATATTGGTACTAAAAGGTAATTGAAGCGCTCTTTAAGTTACATTGTATTTTATACTAGTTTTATTAGCAGCACAAAAATAAACAAAACATAAAAGTTAATCCTGGCCTGTCTGGCTCTAACTAAACAAAATTATTCCCTCTCTCAGAGTGGAAGGACCTACCATCAGGGCCATCGAGTGCAGTGATGAGCTTGGGTACTGGTAGGGGGCATGACCAAATGTATGTTTACTGACTCGGCCCCTGCAGCCAGTAAGTAGTGCCAGCCCCTCCCACGCCTTTGCACCACTACCTACCGTTTCTCAAAAAACAGTCTTTAGCACAATACTTACATTCAGTAATCACAGTGTCTCTCAACAGGCATCTGAGCTGTTCCCCAGTCAGTGAGAGACTAACTACAGAGACTGACACACCTTTTATCAGCCTCTCACAGGTAGTTTGGAAATCAAGGCTGCTAATCAGCTTCTGTCTACCAGACAGATATTAAAACCTGGACATGTACTGTATATCTCCCCTTGACATCTTTCCAGTGTTTTTGTCACAAAATATCAATGTCTCAATGAGAGGTATGATGCACATGTTAGTAGTACTGTGGAGGGCTTCATTGCATGCGAGTCCACTAGGTTAGAGAGGGCCCTGTCTGTTTCATCTGATGGCAACGCTGTAAACACACACTTTTGGGGGGGGTTAAATTAGTTTCAATAACCCTTTAATGCGGGTTAATAAAGGAAAACTGTGGCCCCTGTTCAGACGAAATGTTCTGGAAAATCCCTATTTTAAGGTCAGGACCTCTACTGATTAATTAGACACTTAGAAGTTTTTAATTAGCTTAATTTAGCCAATAATGCAATGTCATTTTTGAGGTGATATTCTGCAAAATACAGAAGAATGGACTAATAGATGTGGCACAGGTATAGGGGCATTCTGTATGGATGGGATAGGTGTTTTTAAGTTTGCAGGTGGGAGTTACAGGTGTTTTATTAACAAAAATGTAAAAGTGACTTAAATTGACACAAAAATCAACTTTTGCTTTTTGTTCGCTACCAGATTTCTATACTGTTATCCAAAGGCCCACCTAGACAACAAAAAGAGGCCGAGAAAGAGAAGGGAAAAAGAGGAGGCAGGAGAAAATCCAACCAAAAACATACGTACAGATTAGGTCAAAATGGTATATATAATTTATCCTCTAGATCCCTTAAAGATGCGGAGATACAACTATTAAGTAAAGGAATGAATTTTGTTCCTGCATCAAAACCAAATCTATTCAGTCTCTTTGTAGATTTAAATAGATACGTGAGAAGCCTAAGTAGAAAGTGATTTTTTGCAATTAAATCACTGAAAAATCAGAACAAGGATGGCACTACCATAGTTTCGGATGAATTTGATGAGGATGCACTTGACATCCTAGAATCATTAAATATTGAGTCATTAGATGTCGGTACCAGCCCTGAAAGGGTTTGTATATATGACCTGAACAGGGAACTAACTGTCAGGAAGAGGTTCAAAAACAAATTGGATTTTTATCCTCTCAAACATAGGGGCCCCTACGTTGAGAGTTTGTATCAATCCACATTGGAAGGACTTAGAGCCGTCTGTGAAAAAGCGGAAAAAGAACCTTTGAAAGAATTGAGATTGGATCCAAATTGTTGCTAATAAACCAGCGGATAAGGGAGGTGGGATTGTAATACAGGATGTGGAAGATTATACCAAAGAAGCATACCGTCAACTTTTAGATGGTATACATTACCAAAGCCTGCTTGGAAATCCCACCACCTTGTTCCAGAAAAAACTATATTCACTGTTGAGTGACATGTTGGATGATGGTGTAATAAACAAAGACACTTTTTATTTTTTGAATGTTGCACATCCGGTTGTTCCCACTTTTTATTATTTGCCAAAAATTCACAAAACACCTACTTTTCCACCAGGGAGACCTATTATTTCATGTGTTGGGTCACTTACAAATAATTTATCTTATTTTGTTGACACATTTTTGTAAAAACATGTTAAGATGCTTCAGTCATATATTAAAGATACCTCACATTTTTTGATTTTACGTCAAAATATTGAATGGAAAAAAGTTATATTTTCACCACATGTGATGTGGAATCACTATATTCCAATATTCCCCATGAAGGGGGAATTCGAACAGTAGATTATTATTTAGAGAGAGACACAAGTATGACTGTAGCACTAAGGAACTTTATTTTGGCATCTATTAAATTTATTCTTGAGCACAATTATTTCACGTTTGACTCACAATATTTTTTACAAACACTCGGTACTGCCATGGGAACCAGGTTCACAGTGAGCTTCGCCAATCTTTATATGGGGAGGTTTGAGGAGGTGCACACATGGGGTTGGGGGCTTGGGGCGAACCTGGTTCTATATGGCAGATACATAGATGATTTGTTTTTTATTTGGGATGGGGATGTTTTGTCACTTAACACTTTTTTGGATTGTTTGAATCACAATGATTTTGGCATGAGGTTCACCAGTAACACCAACCCTTCTTCAATTAATTATTTAGACATTGTGTTATCAGTCGGTACCGACCATAAAATCCACACACAAATCTACATTAAAGAAGTTGATCAAAATAGATACCTTAACTATGGAAGTAGCCATCTACGAAGATGAAAAGAAAATATCCCAAAAGGGCAGTTTTTAAGGATAAAAAGGAACTGCTCAGAGGGAGAGGCTTATGAGATACAGGTTTCGGCTCTTTTTGGATCCTTCCTAGATCAGGGCAGCCCCACACATGTGATAGATGATGCGTATAGAGTGACAACAAATACTGATAGGGAGAAACTGAAAATAGGTAGAACTGGAGAGAAAAGGAATGAGGAGAGATCCTGTGCCTTTGTGACACAGTTCAATTCTTATTCACATGAAATAAAAAAAGTCTACTGATTCTTAAATTAGATAATTTTATTGGTTCCTCAATTATACCTCATAAATAATAATCTTCAGAAAATTGGCCAATTTAAAGCTAAATTTAGCACCCAGCCACTTTAAAAGGGATAAAAAGAGCATAGAAACTTGGAACACCTTGCTTCCCACTCAACCAGTGGGTTTACATAGGTGTGGGATGCATGTGTGACATGTAAATTCACAGAAAAAAAGAAAATAGTGGACTTTAAATCCACTAATTTGGGGGAAATTTTTTCAATTAGAGATTTTCTGAATTGTAGGTTGACTTTTATAGTATATGTGATTGAGTGTAGATGCGTTACTTTACGCTTTATGGAGCACAAAAAGAACATAATTAATAAACTCAAAATACATACTTTATCTAGACATGTGGGAAATTGCCAAGGGGGAGGCCTAGAAGGGATTACAGTCAAAGCTATAGATCATATTAGACATACGAGAAGAGGAGGAGATAGGTTTGGCACTCTCTGTAAGCGTGAAGCTTATTGGATTTTTCAATTGAAAACTCTAAATCCACAAGGACTCAATGATACAGTGGAATTAAACAACATCCACTAATCTCTCGGTGGTGTATGTATGTGGAGAGTGAACCTCTCTCCCCTGGAATTATATATCTACCCGAAATCCAAGGTGGGCTGGAAGGGATTCTCCCAACAAGCAGAGACCGTTGGTATAGTGATATGTTGCTATATGTATTAGGTCGGTTGGTAGTTATGGGATAGGTTTTATAGATGTTACATGCTTATATTGAATTTTTTTTTTAAATATATAAGATAGTTCTGTGGCATTTCATTAGATAGGTCTGTGTAATATAATTTGGTACAGTAGTACTATTACATATATAATATAGGTTGTACTGTAACTTTTTAGTGGGTGGTTATAATTAGGTATAGGAGGAATAGGAGCTTAAAGTAACTAAAAATTTGTGTGAGGCACTAAAATTATGTATATCCTCTTATAATATAGGTGAACAAAATGATAAATATAAATTATTGTTAAGTCTAATGAATCAGCCTACGATAGTAGACGCCATGCAGGCTATGAAAAGTGCCTACACGGGAAAGTTGGTATGTGAAAACACAGGATGAACATAAGTATTGCGCTGATAAGCGCTTTATTATGTGGGATATTTAAATGGAATGACGATCTATGTTTTCAGTTTAGGCTTGAACACGCCAGATAAAAACAAAATGAATTGTATTAATATACATTATAGTATGTGAGATATTTTAAATTTAAAATTAATATAAATGATCTGTTGTTTCATCATATATATACATATATTCCTTTTAGTACAAATCCAAGTCTTGAAATGATGTTATATGAAATTAAATAAGCACCACGCTAATAAGCGCTATATTATATAGTATCTTTAGAATTTAAATGGTTTGATGCTTTATGTTTTGTATAGGTTCTATTATGTTATGCAAATATACATTGCGGATATGTGTGACCTCTAGGCTAGAATTCAAATAGCCTGACGGCTTATGTCCTGAATCTAACTCCAAACAAAGTAATAACATCTGTGAAATGCTAATGATGCTTGAAACGCACTAGATGTCTGAATACTTGGTATCCTGGCAGCTTCCGTAATTATGAACAGCTGAGCCAATTAGGGATGTGAGGATATAAACCGATTAATATTGATACCATACACTGTCTCCTGAGAAAGTCGCTGACATTCTGAAGGCGGAGAAACGCATTGAGGGAAGGATCAGACTGCTAGCCAAATGATTGGACCACTGGCGGTTTAAACTCAGGACTGGGAATAATTAAAATAGTATACCCCGCTATAGAGGGGATTATTAAATGTCTTTTTGTGAATGGCATTGGAGTTGAGAACGCTAAAAACCTAACCAGAACTGTGTTATACCAATCCTCTGTTGAGGAAATCAATATCCGTGTTTTAGCAACATTGTTTCCTTGGAACTAACAGAAACTGATACCTATTGCTACATTAGATATGGATCACTCAAAAGAAAGGGTGGCTTACAGCTTATGAAAAACAGCTACTATACTGAATATTGTTAATAGCTGAACAAACTGTGCTTATATTTCATGAATGTATGTCTGTAGAGATAAGCTGAGAAGGGCACAAAAGTGCTATTAACCGCTTAATTTTTTCCTATGCTGCTAATTTGTGCTATTTGAGTTTCTTTTACCCTTTTTATTTTTGTTCATACCTTTATGCATTTTCATGTGTTTTTAATTGATTTAATTTGATTTATTTTTTACTTATTAAATATTATACTGTTTAGCGCCTGTCAGTGTGTGTTTTTGGTTTTGTAATTATTGCAGGGTCCAGTTCCTCCAGTCTGATGGCTGCTGTCAGTTTTAAATTACCATTTAGAATAACCACCTTTTTAAATATACATTGATGTATTTACATTGGAATTTTTTTGGTACCATTAGGACTTAGAGGAGTCCAGCACCTGTCTGTTTGTGTTTTTTGTGGTACAGGCTGATAATCCATTTTCCCCACGTTTGACACAGGTACTAACCGGACAGAATGACCACGTGACAGGCAGAATAAGCCTTTTCCATTTGACTTTGCGCATTAAGCAGGAGAGCACATACACGCGGTAAGCGATATCACCACACGGTATGAGCATTAAATCAAGCCGCACTAAACAAAGATTTTACTGCAGCTAACTGAATCTGCCTTAGAGTCTCTGGACAATTAACACAGCCTCTATCTTTCATCTTCTCTGCTATCAGGGGAACATGTATCAAACCTTCCAGAGAGGAAAAGTGGAGTAGTTTCCTATAACAACCAATCAGCTTCTATAATTTTTTTAACCTCTGCTAGATAAATGATAGCTAGAAGCTAATTGGTTGCAGGGGTACACACAGAATTTGCAAGGAGGTTTATATATACATACATCTGCCAGACTATTAACCAACCAGCCCCATTCCAGCCACATAACACCCATTCTCTACTCCCTTCACAGGCTGCCTGCCAGATGGCGAATTGCTTTCAAGATTGGTTTACTAACTTACAAAGCCCTGCATGACCATGGCCCAAGGTACCTAAAGCTGCTTCTGACTCCTTACTGTCCCACTCGATTACTGCAATCCGTTGACGAAGGACCTAGAATCTCCTGGAATTTGTCTGGGGTCGAGCATTCAGCTTTGTGGCTCCAACCTTATGGAACTCAGGGCCTAATTCAGACCCGTTCGCGAGCGGTGAGCGATCGCAAGCGGGTCGATGTTGGCCCAGTGCGCATGCGCATGAGGGGGCCGGCACCGTCGTGTGCATGCGTGAGACCCAGATAGCGATGGCCAAGCGGTCGCTATGGGTCTCGCTACAAAGGGGGCATGCTGTCAATGGTTAGTGACAGCACGCCCCCTTTGGTGGGCGTGCCGGGGGCGTGGCTGCCCAGATGGAGGCGTTCCCATGGGAACGCCTACCGTCTGGGGCCGGCCCCACTGACATCACAAGTGATGTCAGTGGGAGTGCTCTCAGCTCTGATAGAGCCGAAAGCACTCCAGGGCTTGCAGCAACGAGACCCTACCACAAGGGTCTCGTCGCAAGCCCGATGGTCGCGATGGTCTTGCCCATCGCGACCATCTTTTTGGCCGCTCGCTATAGCTGTGGGTGGCCACCCACATCTATACGAGCGGCCAGGAGGCCGCTCTAAAAACTAAGAGGGACGGCCCTGATTCAGAGCAAGCGCTCTGTCAGAGCATCCGGCTCTGAATCAGGGCCTCACTTCCCCGCTCTGTTCAAGAGGCCACCACTCTAGAATCCTTCAAAAATAGACTCAAGACTCACCTATTTACCCAAGCATTTCACTAATGTCCTTTGTTTAAGCTTATTTTGTATATTGTACTGTAAAGGCAAATTTAAAGCACTTCGAGTCCTTTAGGAGAAAAGCCCTATATAAATAAAATTATTATTATTATTATTATTATTATTATTATACAGTGGCGTAACTAAGGGGGGTCGAGCAGGGCGTGTGCCCTGGGCACCGTAGGACCATCCGCAAGGGGGGCACCGCCGGCCACAGTCTGACCCGTCCTAGTTAGGCAGTGTAGCGCCGACCACAGTGTGTGCGATCAGCGCTACACATTTACACAGGACCGGCACTAGGCTTCCCTGTGCCCAGCGCCGGTCCTGTGCTGCACAGCCGAGCCCCTTCCCTCCCCCTGAGCGCTTACCCAATAGCGCCAAAAGGAGGGTGGGAGGCGGGCTCAGGCTGTGCAGTTTAACACACAC
This sequence comes from Taudactylus pleione, assembly GCA_031769625.1. Taxonomy (NCBI): domain Eukaryota; kingdom Metazoa; phylum Chordata; class Amphibia; order Anura; family Myobatrachidae; genus Taudactylus; species Taudactylus pleione. Next base: position 29,706,294 of record JAUIMM010000052.1, read on the forward strand.
ATCGTCTCAAGCGTGGCAGCGATGTCTGTGTTAATCAGCAGCTAATGAGAGTCAGACAGACTCTCATTGGCTGCTGCTGCTGATGCACACACATCACCGCCGCATGGCGGCGAAATGTGTGTGTTAACCAGCAGTCAATGAGAGTCAGACAGACTCTCATTGACTGCTACAGCGCCCACTGCAAGAGCCGGGCTGGAGCTCACTCATCAGCTTCGCCTTCCGGGTCCTGCAGTAGGTAATGGGAGAGACAACATGACGTCTCTCCCATAATGCAGAGCGCGCCAGCCCGGGAGGACTGACGTGCGGTGGTGGTGGGAGCAGTAGCTGGAGCCGGAGCGTGGATTCAGGTAAGTGTATTTTTTTTATTTTTACTTGTGTTTCTGCACTACAGGAGGGGGGTGCACCATTACTGGGGGTGGGGCTACTACTGAGGGCACCATTACTGGGGGTGGGGCTACTACTGGGGTCACTGCATCGGGAGGGGGAACCTCTCCTGGGGACTACTACTGGGGGGGAGGAAGTACTACTGGGGGCACTATATAATGGGCTTACTACTAGGGGACCACTACTGGGGGCACTAAATAGGGAGGACCACTACAGGGGGCACTGTATAAGGGCACTGGATAGGGGTGATCACTATTGGGGGCCTGCATAAGGGGGACCACTACTGGGGGCACTGCATGGGGGGGACTGCTGCTGGGGGCACTATATAAGGGGCTTACTACTGGGGGCACTAAATAGGAAGGACCACTACAGGGGGCACTGTATAAGGGCACTTGATAGGGGGGATCACTACTGGGGGCACTGCATGGGGGGAGGACTACTGCTGGGGGCACTATATAAGGGGCTTACTACTAGGGGCACTGCACTGGGGGGATGACTACTGGGGCACTAAATAGGGAGGACCACTACAGGGGTACTGTATAAGGGGCACTGGATAGGGGGGATCACTGCTGGGGGCCTGCATAAGGGGGACTACTGCTGGGGGCATTATATAAAGGGCACTGCATAAGGGGGTACCACTACTGGGGTGACTGCTACTGGGGGCACTGCATAAGGGAAACCACTACTGGGGGCACTTCATAGGGGGGGCACTACATAAGGGGGACCACTACTGGGGGCACTGAATAAGGGGAACTAATGAGGTGCTACATAAGGGGGACCACTACTGGGGGCATTGCTTACTGTGGGTACTGTATAAGGGGAACTAATGGGGGGCTGCATAAGGGGGACCACTACTGGGGGTACTGTATAAGGGGCACTACTATGGGCCTGCATAAGAGGGACCACAACTGGGGACATTGCATACTGGGGATACATAATGGGGCACTTCTGGGGTTAAGGTGCATATGGAAAGGAATGTTCAGAGTGACAATAAAGGGGTGTGTGTCATGTTGACACACCCTATTTTTAAGTGACCACACCCATTCTTCGCCGTGCGCACATGGGGGGGAGGGGCAGCTCTATTTTCAAATTTGCCCTGGGCTCCAAATAGCCTAGTTACGCCACTGTACATATATATATATATATATTTATATATATATATTTCTCACCCTTTCCCTTACTTTTAGAGGAAAGATGCAATGCAGCAACTCTTTTTGGGGGTAGAGCAAGATAAATTGTGTCATTAGGCCTCACCCTCTCTCAGTACATTCGCTGGGAGGGTCTGGAGCCAATTTGACACCCGCGAATCACGGAATTACGCTGCAAGGGGAAGGGGCTCCGAATGTGGTCACTCAGGGGGAGTTTCTAGTTATTTAAAAATTGCCCCTGCTTCCAGCACTGGGTTGTTATGGGCAACTTCACTTAGTCCCTCTCACAGGTTTAATACTAAAGTCTTTTAGGAGACTCTATATAGTGTCCTCTCTCCCATAAATCTCCAGTGAGGACCCTTTCTCGGTAACTAGATTGTCTCTGGACAGTGACCGCTCCTCGCAGGCTCTGGCTGCTGCAGACACCTTCTTATTTGACAGCAGCTCGCTCTGCACTATATGCAGCATAACAATACTCTGCCTCCTCAGATTCACATCCTTTAATTTAGTCTTCTCTCCACTGTACAGGCTCCGGACTGACTGCCCTCGGATATATGAGTTTGGAGGGTTGCCATGGCAACTGTCAATCACCTCTTGTGACACTGTGCAGTCATACAAGATATCACATATAAAACAACTTTAAGTGTACAATGTATAAAATGGAATATAAAAGTTAGAGAATAGAAAATATTTTAAAATAAATAAACTAAGATTGCAAAACTGACAATCTGATAACTATTAGCTTTGATGAGAACAATTTACACTTAAAATAGTCTGAATCTTGCTATTTGCATTTGACAAATAAGCAACACTTTTACTTTCAAACTGAGGGCCTGATTCAGAGCCGCTCGTAAGCGGCCGCTCATTCGCTCCGAGCGATGTTCGCACAACTGTGCATGCGTATGGGTTGTAATACGCATGCGCAAACCATTCATTGCGGTCGGAAATTGTGTGCTCGCAAAATAGCGAATGCCTGCTAGTGGTAACAGGGGAAGGTGCTTGAAAACAGGGAGTGGTGATCCGAACGCAGGCGTGCCAAACGGTCAAAACGGGCATTTTAAGGGTGTGCATAATTAACAAAGCAGCGTCATCGACCATGTCACTTGGTTGTTTCTTAGCCTGAACTGTTCGCATTATTACGGTAGGAAAATCCTACCACAAGCACTGCTTGCAGTTCAGACACCTTTCGATGTACTCGATTAATCTAATAAATAGCGGAGATGACGTAGGATGCGAGCGGCCAGGGGGCGTCTTTACAAAATAGCGAGCGCATATTTCGAACGCTCGCTCAGACATAGAGGCGTCAACAGACCGCAAAGAGCGAGCGCTCAATTTAAATAGCCGGCCCCTTTTTCTGAACGAGCGAGCGCAAATAGCGTCCGGCTCTGAATCAGGCCCTGAGGGTGAACCACAAAGTCTGTTGCAGGATTATTGCAATAAGTTTTCATGAACATTTTTATGCCTCCAGAATGAAGTATTTGGAAGAGAATTAAGTATTTGGAAGAATTCTAGCATTTCCCCCTTATAAAATACAAAACTTTGTTATCTATGCTATTGATTGCTCACATGTACATAAAAAGTAGCGCAATTGTATAAAAACAGGCACATTTGTTTTTGGATTGTAAAAGACAAATTGAAAAATAAACAAATACATTTTCATATGTTTTTTGTTCAAGTTTTCATGGAAACATACGAGGAGCTTACACAAAAAAAAGTGACTTTGATGTAAGATATGAAAAGCTTTTCTATAGAACATAAAATTTCCTTTATAGTCTATTTTGAAACATCCATCTCTGTTTTCTACTCTTATTGTGGAAATATATAAATGCTAAGCGGTGATAGACAGACATATTCAATGCTCTTCTATTCTATTCTCTCTGTCTAGAATCAGTGTTTGAAATAATATTTTGTATCGGCAGGAACGGTATACACACATACGAGGGTTTTTGCCTATTCACTGTGTATGATTTATACAGCAGTACAAAGGTCATTCCTGAGCGCTCTGCTAGAACGTGGAAAGCTGTGCCAGCACTATGACAGCAGAAATGATCTTCAGCCTGACAGAGGCTCACTTATCATGTCCTTTGGCACCTCTCCTATTTTTATTTACACCATGTCTTTGCCAGGAGAGGAAGATAAAGACAGAATGAGAATCTATAACCTTTTGGTTTCTGACCATAAAAACATACATGTTGAATAAGCAATAAATATTAGCTTTGCTATTTAAAGGGGCACTGAAAAAAACATTTGTTTCTTGGAACAGCAACAAGCTATAATTAATTTGTGCTTCCCAAAACTAGAAGAATACAAATCGGAATGAGGATGGTGGCCATTTTTTACAAGAGTAAATAATTATTTTCTGATGCAGAGTGGTCCAACCTACCAGGAATAGAGGGCCTAATTCAGACCCACTCGCGAGCGCTCGCAAGCGGGTCAATGTTAGGCCAGTGCACATGCGCATGACGGAGGCGGCTCCGTCGTGCGCATGTGCGAGACCCGGATAGCGATGGGTCTCGCTACAAAGGGGGCGTGCTATCAATGGTGAGTGACAGCATGCCCCCTTTATTGGGCGTGCCGGGGGCGTGGCTGGCCAGACGGAGGTGTTCCCATGGGAACGCCTACCGTCTGGGGCCAGCCCCACTGACATCACCAGTGATGTCAGTGGGAGTGCTTTTGGCTCTGATAGAGCCAAAAGCACTCCAGGGCTTGCGGCAGACGAGACCCTACCACAAGGGTCTCGTCGCAAGCCCGATGGTCCATCGCGACCATCTTTTTGGCCGCTCACTATAGCTGTGAGTGGTCACCCACAGCTATGCGAGCGGCCAGGAGGCCGCTCTAAAATTCAGAGGGACGGCCCGGATTCAGAGCGAGCGCTCTGTCAGAGCATCGGGCTCTGAATCAGGGCCAGAGAGCCCTGATCGCAGGAGAGCAGGACAGTCCTTCATAATCAGGACTGTACCATACCTCCCAACTTTTGAAGGTCAGGAAGAGAGACCCTTCGCGCGCCTGAAAAGGGCGTGGTTTCCCAGAAAATGGGCAGGGCATCCAGAAAACGGGGTGGAGCCTCGCAGCAACCCCGTTTACGTCACTATAGGGGGCGTGTCCAACACGCTCTGAGATGCTGGGCAGCCCCCCAGGCTGTCCCTACATTAGTGAACAGATGCCGTGTGCATGCGCACAGCATCTGTTCACCTTCTGCACACTCACTGCTCTGCTATGCAGAGCAGCGATATGTGCTCTCCCCAACTTCCCCACCACCGTGGGACACTGTGGCTGAATGCGGGACAGTTGGGAGGTATGCTGTCCAGTGAAAGCAGGATGTAGAGCTGGAATAAGGGGTGTCCCACCTGGCAGGAGCACACACTGCTACACTGTGCAGTCCCGTGCATTTTATATGGGCTAGACAATGAGTGGGGGTGGATTGATGTCAAGTGGGGATGGGCTGAATCATGAGTGGATGACGAGTGGGGGTGGTGATGAAAAGAGTGGGAGTGCAGGAGGAGTGGAGATATCCCACCTGTCTTAAGTGACCCAGGCCCCCAGAAGACTTTATCTGGCCCTGGCGGGATGGTTGGGAGGTATGATTCTTTACAACTGCTAGCCTGCTGCAGGAGAATTTAGTGGCTTTCTAAAACCGTAATCAATTAACTCCCCCACTCCAGTGGGAATACCTGAATATATTTTACTCAAGGAATCAAAAAAATCCAAGATCTTTATATATACAGTGTATATATATATATATATATATATATGTGTTTATGTATATATATATATATATTTTAGAGATGAGCAGGTTCGCCCAATTTTGCCTTAGTGGAGGAGATCTGAGCCGCTGCTCAGAATTCTGCGGCATTTTCTAATCCAAAACCGAGGCATGACGTCATCTTCCCAGCATCAGATCTTGCGTGTTTTGGATCCAAATTAAGGGCCTGATTCAGAGCCGCTCGTAAGCGGCCGCTCGTTCGCTCCGAGCGATGTTCGCACATCTGAGCATGCGTATGGGTCGTAATGCGCATGCGCCAACCAGTAATTGCAGTCGGAAATTGAGCGCTCGCAAAATAGCGAGTGCCTGCTAATTTGAGTGACAGGATGAGGCATTTGTGGGTGGTAACAGGGGAAGGTGCTTGAAAACGGGGAGTGGAGATCCGAACGCAGGCGTGCCAAACGGTCAAAACGGGCGTTTTAAGGGTGTGCATAATTAACAAAGCAGCGTCATCGGCCACATCACTTGGTTGTTTCTTTGCCTGAACTGTTCGCATGATTGCGGTAGGAAAATCCTACCACAAGCACTGCGAGCAGTTCAGACACCTTTCGATGTACTCGATTAATCAAATAAATAGCGAAGATGACGTAGGATGTGAGCGGCCAGGGGGCGTCTTTACAAAATAGCGAGCGCATGTTTCGCTCGCTCGCTCAGACATAGAGGCGTCAACAGACCGCAAAGAACGAGCGCCTTTTTCTGACCGAGCGAGCGCAAATAGCGTACGGTTCTGAATCAGGCCCTAAGTCCCTCCTGCAGTGATTCTGCGTCATTTGTTACAGGACCACAGGAGTGGAAGGAGGGTAGGCTAGTTAGCTTAGCTTAGCTTGCCTAGTAGTGACAGTTAATGACAGTGACACTTACCGACGTTGAGATACAGGAGTAGTACAGGTTTAGTGACACAGAGATTGATGTATCAAACAGTGAAAAGCATGTAGAAGTAGGCCAGTGGAGAAGTTACCCATAGCAACCAATCAGCTTTGAAGTAGCATTTAGCAAGTAGAATCTAAGAAAAAATAGGCAGGAGCTGATTGGTTGCTATAGGCAACTTTTCCACTGGTCCACTTCTCCACACTTTTCACTGCTTGATACATAAACCCCACTGTCTTTGATGGCCAGTGCCACCTACAGTGACAGTCCCCTAGGTAAATCTAGCCAAGCTATTTTGTTCAGTATGCAGTCAGCAAATCATTTTTTTTTTTCTTTTATAGTGCAGAAACATCATTTGATACAATTAATATTGTTGCGTGCGGCTTAGAAAAAAAAATTTGGTGTTAAAAAGTAAAAACTTAAAGTAGCTTCAGGCCGTGGGTGTCTGTGACATATAACAGTCAGTAGGTCAAGGGCCATAGCGCAGTGTGTCGCAGTTGGCACATTTTTTTGTAAAACCAAAAATAAAAATTTTTTTGTTATAAATTCAGACCGTGATACTGTGTCTGTGATATATAATAGTCAGTAGGTCAAGGGCTACTGCGGAGTGTGTCGCAATCAGTGGGCACATTTTTTTTTTGTAAACCAAAAATACATATTTTTTGTGATAAATTATGGCAGTGATACTGTGTCTGTGATATATAACAGTCAGTAAAGGTCAGAAGGTCAAGGGCCACCGTGCAGTGTGTCACAATTGGTGGGCACAATTTTTTTGTCAAAAATAAATATATATTTTTTTGTGATAAATTCAGGCCATGATACTGTGTTTGTGATATATAACAGTCAGTAATAGTCAGTAGGTCAAGGACCACCGCTTATACTATCTGCGCAGTGTGTCACAGTAGGTGGGCATGTTTTTTTTAAAAAATGTTTTTTTTGTGAGAAAAAATTCAGGTGTCAATATGGAATACGTTGATCAGTCAATAGACCAGCAACCAAGCCCTAGTGCCGCAGCTGCTGCCACCATCAGTCATCATGATGATACTGTACCACTTCAACGTCATCTCTTAAAGCCGATGCTCAAGGGTATAGAGGCTTTCAGTCAGAGCATCTAAAATAAAAACATATTTTACTACTACATTGCTAAAGATAACAACACCTTTAATAAAGGGAAAGTTTCAGGCAGAAAAACATAAAATTTGCAACATGCCATACACCATACACAGTGGCACGGAAAGGCTCAGGCATTTTTCTTTATTCCTTTAGTGGTAGTTCTGTAACTGCTGTCAGTCATTCACCTGCTTCTGCCTCACATCACAATGCAAGGGCGTCTCACTCTCGAAGAGGTGTCAAAAAAATTAAACCCAGAATATCAGTGGTGAAAAATACCACTAAGGCAGCAGAACAAACTGTGTGTTGTTCAGAAACGTCACAAATCCCTGGGGAGGGTCTATGTGTGTGCGTGAGTGCTATGTGTGAGCCTGGCCTTTCTGTACTCATAGAGAAGCCTCCTTCCTCCATTTCTGCACTCTCTGCCAATGTAGACATGAGCAGCACAAGTCAAAAAGTTGCTCACCTAGACACTGAGGTTGTAGAAGTGCAACAGGATGAGGGAGATATTTGAATAGCTGATGCAGGTTCTAATGAGGATGTTGAAGATGAAGATGTTGTTTGTGTAAGTGAGGCACCAGTGGAAGCAGTTCTTGTCTGTGATAAGAAGAAGGCCATTGTCATGCCTGGGCATAAGACAAAAAAATCCACCTCTTTTGTGTGGAATTACTTTTATCCGGACAACAATTTCTTGCCATCTGTAGCATTTGTAAAGCCACAGTAAGTAGAGGTAGAGACTTTAACCATCTAGGAACTTCTTCCCTGTTACATCATTGCAGATCATGCATGAAAAGTTTTGGCAAAATAAGAAACTTATGCTAACAAAGTAACAACAAGCAACCCAGCATCAGCTAGCTTCCTTCTGTCTGCTATATCCAATCACCTGCAATCTCTACCACCAACACCTTCATCATCAATATCCTCAATCATGATCGGAAGTAGTACTGCATCCAATTTGAAAAGGCTGAGTCCTCCCCTATACAGGATTCCTTAGAAAAATCCTTGAGCGCTAGGCTTACTGTTGCTGCTGCTGCTGGGGGTGGTTCTTCATCCCAGAAGGGATGAAAGAAGACTACTACTAGTAGTAGTTTAAAAGACAATTGACTGTTAAACAATCCTTGGCTAGAGAAAGCAAGTATGACTGCTGTCACCCAGTTGCACAGCGGATCACTGACGCCATAACAGCTATGCTAGTATTAGGTCTGCGTCCAATATCCGCCATTAAAGCAGTTGGTTTTAGACAATTAATTGAGGTCCTGTGTCCCCACTACCAAATCCCATATACACAGATCTGAAGAAATGCAAAGAGCTGTTGGTGAGTAAGTTGTAAGCTCAAGCAGCACATGACATGGCGACGTCTACTACTTCAGTTTCTCTGGACACTGCGCCAGGAAAAAGCTCAGCTTTCCTAAGAGACCCACTTGTGATGCAGATGAGTTAACACAACATTTTGACATCTGGTTGGGTCTAAAAGAATTGTCTACAATTTGTGACATCTCCTCTGCGACTCCAAAGAATGGTTGAGAATTATTTTAATGATAGCATCCAAATAGGCATGTCAGACAGTATGTTTGAATACTGGCAGAAAAAAAGGCAATTTGGAGGCCCTTGCACAAACTGACTTTGCTTTACTTAAGCTGCTCACCCTCCAGTGTATACTCAGAAAGAGTTTTCAACACAGCCGGGAACCTTGTCTGTGATCGGTGTAGTACCGTAGGCTACTTCCTGAAAATGTGGAAAAGATGATGTTCATCAAAATTAACTACAAATTTCATGAGGAAGACCTTTACTGACAATTATGTCACAGTTCAGAAGCACCTGTAATGGTGGATTCCAGCACGGACAAACTAATAGTGTGTGAAGATGATGTACAGTACATGCTGATCTTGTTAAGATTGCGGCTAGGAGACATGCAGACATTCAGAGTGTGCTCCTGGGCTGCTCTAATCATGATGGTTTCATTATGTTACATTATGTTATATGTCATTGAAACCCAGGGGTATATTTACTAAAGTGAGAGTTTTTAGAAGTGGAGATGTTGCCCATAGAAACCAATCACATTCTACTTAACATTTAACTAGTACCTTCAAGAAGATAATAGCTAGAATCTGATTGGGTTGCTATGGGCAACATCTTCACTTCTAAAAACTATCACTTTAGTAAATTTACCCCCCAAACTCACTCTGAGCCACACCCTCCATATTTCACATACAGGCCCGGCAAACCTCGCTTCGGCACTGTATGTGAGAGAGGCAGTAGCCGAAATAGGCCATATCACCAAGTAACCTTAGAGTTTGCACCTAAATGCATAGCCATACACTTTTCTAGGTTAATGGCAAATCTCCAAAAAAAGAACCAATATTCTGCTATATTGTTCACAATTGGCCACAAAGTCATATGGGGGTCAGTGGGGAATAGCAAGAGGTCGGTCATTAGTGCAATCTACAAACTTATCCTCCGTACCCACAATAACAATACTTTTAAACAGAGGCAACACAGAGAGGTTTCTTATTAGTGAATCCCAAGCTAAGTTAAAAAGGGGAAAGCTAATCCTTGTCGCATCCTTCTAAACATGGAAACCTCTGAACTATAGGCCCCAATGACAGACAATTTAGTACTTGGGGTATTATATTTAATAACTTGTGCAAATTCCCATCCAAACTCCTGGATTTAGAATATTTAATACAAATGTATTCAAGACACTTTTTTTCAAATACATTTTTAATTAAGACGAATATCAGGGATCCGTTTCTGTTGTGATAAAGTATGACAACAGCGCGCACATCCTTAGCAGATTGCCTATCATCAGGGCCGGACTTCCTACTAGGCAACCTAGACGCTCGCCTAGGGCACGGTGGGACCCAAAGGGCTCCTTTACACCAAGAAATCTGACCGGTTAAAATATTCCTGGAGGAGCACTGCTTGGGTGTGTAGGCGGGAACATCACACGTTCCTGCCTACACTCCCAGAGAGTCCCACTGCACAGTGCACTGTTACAGACTCAGAGTGACTGTGCATAGCAGGGAGGAGGAGGACGGTCACCGGGCCTGCTGCCCAGCCCCAGCTGCCCCATACAGCTCCAGCTAGCCCCGGCCTGCGGCTCGCCCCAGCACGCACTTCAGCCTCTGACACAGTGCCACTGCCAGGCTTGCCACCGCCAACCAGCAGCACAGAGAGGAGCAGAGGGACAGGCATAGCCGAGGAAGAGCTGCAGAGGCCCCGGATCTCAGGGAAGCACAGCAGCCAGGCAGGTAGGGTGCTGTGTTATTCTCAATTACTCTGTAATATAGATTGATTTAAGTCGTTTTCATGTTGTGCAATCTGATTTAAAATTGAAGAGGTAATAATTATGGGCTGAACGATTATCGGTAGACAGCGCACGCTGGATTGTTTGAGGGAGGGGGGGCCCCAAACTGGTATCTTGCCTAGGGCCCCATGAGGACGAAATCTGGCTCTGCCTATCATGAATGATGCCCAGGTGGAGTGTGCTGTATGTGAGGAAGTATCAATTGCAACATAATTTCCAACACCTTCACTAGACCCTTAAAATCATGGGTTAATAAGGCCTAATGAAGAGCAGGGAGCTGTGGCCTAATGAAGAACAGGGAGCTGTGTGCTGACAGTATCAGGGGTGCCGAGAGGAGGGGGAGCAGGTATTAATTACCCAGGCCTGGACTTGTTGGAGGGACCAGGGTCAGGTCACCTGCTAAGGGGGACATTGTCCGTGTGGCGGAGAAGTGGGGTAGGCTCCGTGTGGCTTGGTGGGGACCCCGACAACTTAGTTGCCCCAGGGCCTCCACAAGTCTTAATCTGGCCCAGCTCGACATTAAGTGGGACTACAGGAGCCAGCAGATGCTTAATGTCCATACATGCTGGCACTTGTTGTTTCACAAGTGCTAGCATGCCAGAGCAGGCTTGCTGGAACCTGTAGTCCTACTGTAAAGAACAATATTACTATATATTTTTATACATTAATTCCGCAACCACCGCCTCCAGGGGTGTGGGGAATAACCCTGGGCTTTCAATCCAGGGCTGGTAGATCCACAAAAGGGGGACCCCAATTTATTTTTGGGGTCCCGACTTCCCAAGGATTTCTAGCCCTGGACTTATGAGTTTGGGGCTGGTTTTATGTGATGTAAGGGAGACCCAGTCACATCACGACAGGGGAGCGGGGTGTGCGAACCATACCAGATATCACCATCCGAGGGTGTGACACCAAAATGACGGCTCCTCCCCAGTGACAGGGAGCCGGGTGCTGCACACTCATATCACAGTGTAGCATTGGACTCCTGGTAACTGAGGAGCCGGCAGTGCTGGGAGACTCTTTGTGGACATCCTGGCAAACCTGGGAGTGCCTCCCAGCGAGGTCACGTTCGTTTGTGTACGCGCGTGCCTTCGGCTTGTAAAGGGGGTTTCCTTGCTGCGCTGAGTGTCACCGACCCCAGGAGACTCCATGATGTGTGCTATGGTGTAGGCCCCACAGCTGGTTCAGCCTGTGCTGGTTAATGGAAAATTGGGGGACCCCACACCAGTTTTACCCCTCAATTTTCCATGACCAGACCAGGCTAAAAATATGAATGAATGAATACTTTATTGTCATTAACAACACAAGTGATTTCAACAAAAAAAACCAAGCAGCACTATACCACATAATAAGACAGGCAGCAATTACACTACTATTAAAATAGTAAAAAGAAAAGATCATACTATAAATAAATCAGGGTTATTACGACAATTTAGCATATGTACTATAATAGGGAAAAAGCTATTGTGCAACCGTTTTGTATGTGAATGCACAGCTCTAAACAGGGGCGTTTCTAGAGAGGAGGGGGCCCGTGTGCAGTCCCCAACACGGGCCCCCTCCTCCCTGTCTGGTATGCGGCCAGTGCCGCACTTATAGACTCTGGGCACTAGAGTGTGCCCAGAGTCTACAGCGCATACACAGGTCACCGGGAAAATGTCCGCGGTGGCCATTTTCCAGTCGTTTTTACAGGCGCAGACACCGGAGCCAACGTGGGATTCCGGAGAGGTAAGTTTTATGGGTGCATGGTGTGTGGTGGATCCAGTGGGGGCCCATGTGCCCCGCACACCCTGCACCCATTATAAATACGCCCCTGGCTCTAAAGCACCTATTTGATGGCAACTTCTCAAAGAACACATGGTTTGGATTGCTGGGATCTACTAAGACAGATTTAGATTTCTTCAGGAGCCCCTTATCATAGATCTCCTGGGTGCATGATAGCCCAACTCCAATTATTCTACCAGCCGTTCTAACCACCCATTCTGCCACAGTACAGTTCCCATACAATATGACAATCGGGAGGCAATCGGGAAGCCGACTGCCTAAATACCGGCAGCCAGCTTCCCGACTGTCTTATCCCGGCAAGGGTGAAATGCGGGGCGTCTAGATGTAGACGCCCGGCAGTTCCCCGACGCCGGGCGACCGGCGCACGGCATCACGATCGTAGTGATGCCGGGCGCCGCGAGCGGACAGCCGCGGGGGGGGGTTAGGTTTAGGGCTCCCGGGGTGGACTTAGGGTTAGGCACCCCCCCGGGAGGGTTAGGCTAGGGGGAGGGAGGGTTAGGCACCCCTGGGGGGGACTTAGGGTTAGGCACCCCCCCTGGGGGACTTAGGTTTAGGCAGCGGGCAAGGGGGTGGTTAGGGTTAGGCACTTAGAGGGGGGATTAGGGTTAGGCACTTGGGGGGGAAGTTAGGGTTAGGCACCCCTAAGGAGGGTTAGGGTTAGGGGGGTTAGGTTAGTGGATACTTACCTATCCACGATCGGGATTCCAGCGCTGTCGGGCTTCCGCTGCGTCGCACTCTGCTCCTGTCGGCCTGCCGCTGACGGGAATAGAACCATGCGGCCGGCGGTATTTCATACCAATTCCTGACAATCAGGTCAGGACACTTTCCACAATACTGTGATAAAAGTTTAACAAAGTCACTCTACTCAAACAGGCTGATCTTAAATGTCTTAAGTAAAAAAGGCATTGATGTGCCTTCTTGGTTAACAAGGCAGAATTCAGGGACCAAGTCAAAGGGGTAAAGATTCGTGTTGCTCTGAGATAGCAATCTCGGCTGAAAATATTGTTTTTTACCAACATGGGAATTTACGATTGTTAAAATCAGGTGTTTTTTTTACATTTGGGGGCTGTATGAATTCGGCCGTGTTAATCCCTCAAAATCGGACGTTTTTTTTCAATAGAAATTAATACACCATTGACTCAAATTAGAAGTACTTTTCATTCACTTCAGCATAACACGAGAATTTACCATTATTCATTTTGTTCTATTCGTCCGTTTTTGCAGCCAAATCTGGGGATCAATAGAAGTTTTAAATACACCAGCCTCTGAGCTGGTGTTTCCCTGAAACATACACAGATCAGTGTGATTCGTGTATGTTTCAGCATGGAAACAGTGTGTAAATGGTTAAAGTGAAAAAAATTACGTAGGGTCCCCCTCCCCCCCCAAAAAAAAAGCATAACAAGCCCCGGGCTGCTCAGCCAGTCCTGGTTCCTAAAAATACGGTGGGGAAAACGAGTAGAGTCCCCCCCGTATTTTAGGAACCAGCACCTGGCTGCTGGCCAGTCCTGCTTTTAAAGATAGGGGGAAAAAATTTGCAGGGGTCCCCCTATATTTGAAACCATCACCAGACCAAAAACCAACGGGGTGTAATGCCACTGCAAGGGAACCTTATCACCGGGTCTCCCCGGCCAAAGTATTATCACCCCAAACCAGTCAGCCCAGGCTGGGGATCTCAGGGGAGGTGGGGACAGCCCCAATAAAGGAGTCCACCCTCTCCAGAGCAATCCATGCTTAGTCTGAAGCTCAGGACTCTTCCCCTCACCCCTGGGCTGTGGGTACAAGGGTAATAATGGTTTAAAAATAGAGAAACTATTTTACAGTGGAACTACAGGTGGCAGCATGCCTGCCCTTTGGCACTTGTGGAACTATAAGTGCCAGCAGGTGGCCGGCACCCGTACCCCCACTGTAAAATAATATCAATAGTGTATAGCGGGGGCGGGGCCAAAATTACGTGATTGTGTGGCTCCGTCCCCCGCCCTGTCCACAAACACTCGTCATCTGGCCGCCCCCGTTTGCTGGCCGAGTCCCCCCAGTCATGCCGATCTGGTTGCTCCCTCACGGAAGGGGCAGCCAGATAGTCGGCAAGTATGGACCAACAATTTACCCCAAAGTGTCTGAAATAAAAAAATAAAAAAACAATTTAAAGGATGACACTATCTCAATAGTCAAACCATCCAGGCAGACAGGAGCCTTTGGCAAAACACTCCGCTTCCTAAAATCAACAATCATTTCCTTGGTTTTCAACGTGTTTAAAACTGGGTACACACTGACAGATACATTGGGCGATCAATTGATCGGCCAATTTATCTGCTTCCCGTCGGGCAGTGTGTACCCGCGATATGTCAGTGAACATCTACGCATTGGCTGTGCTGCAAAGCAGTTGGACAGATATGTCTGCAAACATATCTGTCCATTGGCAGGTGTGTACGGGCGGTCGGAGTGGTGATATAATCTGCAAACTTGACAGTCTTAACAGACTGTGAGTCAGGTACACACCTGAAAGATATATCTGCAGATGATGGTTGCTCAAGGTGGGTACACATCTGACAGATATATCTGCAGATGATGGTCGTTCATACACACTGAACGGCCATCATCTGCTTGTGCCCTCAGGTCCCGGTGGCGGGACCTGGTGGACCATCTGCCGACCACCCGTACACACCTGGTGATGGAAAGTTATGTCTTCAGACATATCTGTCCATCGGCTGTGCAGCACAGCCAATGCGATATGTTGGTGAACGACGACGTTCAGCGACATATCGCGGTTACACACTGGCTGACGTGCAGCAGATATATTGGCCGATCAGTTGATCGCCCAATGTAGCTGTCAGTGTGTACCCAGCATCATACACACTGAACAACCATCATTGCCAACTAAAGCTATATCTGTTGAGAGGACATTAGCCAATTAATCTTTTACTCCCTACACACTGGCAGATTGCCTTTGTGAAATGTACCAAATCTTCCTGTAATTTACAAAGTGGGCTGGCCTATTGAGGAGCACACAGGGAAAGGAAATAGGTCCTCTATTCTGCTGTTATTATTTGTTGCTGTATCACAATCTGGGCCTGATTCAGAGCCGCTCGCGAGCGCCGAGCGCTCGCAAGCGGGTTGATGGTGCCCTAGTGCACATGCGAACGACGGAGGGAGCTCTGTCGTGTGCATGCGCGAGACCCGTATAGCGACGGCCAAGCCGCCGCTATGGGTCTCGCACCAAAGGGGGCGTGCTGTCAATCACCATCACCGCTCGCGAGCGGCTCTGAATCAGGCCCAGATTGTGAGCATGCCGGGGGTGTTGCTGCCCAGACGGATGCGTTCCCATGGGAACGCCTACTGTCTGGGGCCAGCCCCACTGACATCACTAGTGATGTCAGTGGGAGTGATTTTGGCTCTGATAGAGCCAAAAGCACTCCTGGGCTTGCTGCAGCGAGACCCTACCGCAGGGTCTCGTCGCAAGCCCGATGGTCGCGATGGTCTTGACCATCGCGACCATCTTTTTGGCCGCTCGCATATGCTGTGGGTGGTCACCCACAGCTATGCAAGCGGCCAGGAGGCCGCTCCAATTTTAGGTTGGAGGGCCCTGATTCAGAGCGAGCGCTCTGGTCAGAGCGTCCGGCTCTGAATCAGGCCCTCTGTGTCATAGGGCTCTATTCATAATCACTTAATTTCTACAAAAGTAGGTCAAAATTAAGATTTTCATCTATTTTTGTAGAAATTAAATGCAAGGGTTATTCATCATTCTAGTAACTGAGGAGATATCACCGACATCTCCTGGTTACAATTCTCCCCTGATAATTTCCACAGTCCCCATACTATAGTATGTGAATGTGGAAATTATGTCATTTATCAAGTGCCGAAAAAGCATTTTTATTGGAACTTGACAGTGATACTGTACGCTACCCTGAGATGGAGTACAGCATCCGATGCAGCAGAGGGATCTGAAAAGATCCCTCCCTGCTGTGTCCTCTTACCTTAAAAGGATCTCCCTCTCGGCTCCCCGAGCTCTTCTCCTGTCAGCCGGTAGCAAAGGGAGAAGGCACAGCAGCGGCGGTGTGGGACCTACACGGCGGGGCTGCATGACCTGAGCGGGGGTCGCCGAATCCTGCGGCAGCTGCAGCCCTGTGGGGGGTCAGGTGACAGGCAGCAGGGATAGCCAGGGGCGAGCGGGGTGGGAGGGTGATACTGGACTTCTCCGGCTTCTCTCCTGTCTCAAAATTAGCTGCAAAGAGGAAACATAAGAAAAATACCCTTATTCTGAAAAGCTGTCTCCTCAAAAAGAGCAACTTTTCGAAAGTGATAACGTATAGAAGACATAATGATGGCCTCCAATTAATTATCACAATAGACAATTTCTCTTCATGTACAGGGCCACTAGTACCTTTTGTCATAAGGCAAATAAAAATAGATACTATCTGTGTTTAGACATACTTTGAAAGATAATTACAAGGGTCAGGGGTGTGGGTTTTGGAATTAAGATGGCGGCCACATTAGTGCAGCTGTACCTCACAATTTGTAACATTTTTGTTCTGCTTCCTACTTCAAGCTGCAAACAAATAGTAAAACTGTAAAGTATAATTATTCTATGTGCCTTGATTACACCAGGGTCCCCATGGGTTACCTCCATTATGCCCATGGGCACCTGCATTAACCCTCCAAACCCCACACACACAGGGCATGGCTCCCATTGGCTGGAGTTGCCATGGTCAGCTCCCTCACATCATGTTTCTTTATCCCCCCTCCCCAGGCCATAGCTCCGGCACCCGCACACCTCCTCCTCCGCCGTGGAAAGATGTATATATATATATACATACATACACACACACTCACACATATACCCTGGGGTGTCAGGGGGAGGGGCTGCCCTAATGATGGTGGGAGGGTAATAAGTGGTGGCTGCAGTGTTCCCAGTTAGGCAAACAGTGAGCTAGATGAGGCGGTAAAAACTGGGGGGGGGGTAATATATGAGGGCGACACTGGGCTGTGATGGGGGACAGTGTGATGCCGAGTGGGCACTGGGCTGGATGGGAAGGGGGGACACTAGGCTGGAGAAGGGGGACACTGACTGGAAAGGCTGGGGGGTTCTAGGTGACATGGGAGCAGTGGGCTGGTTGGGAAGAGGGGGAGACACTGGGTTGGTTAGGTGGGATACATGCATTTGGGGGATCAGTTATAGATGGTAAGGGACACTGGGCTGGAGAAGGGGGAGGACAATGAGTGCGGGTTGGTGTGATGGGTGGGATGGGAGCACTGACCTGTGCTTGCTGATGGTCCAGTAGACGGCATGCTTGGTCCCCGCACATGCTCTTCAGCACCGCACACACTAACAGCTGCCTCCTGAGCAGCCCCGCGTCTCCAACTCACTCCTGCTGGGATCTGGAAGAGGCAGCTGTCTCACTTTATGGCCCGTGTCTGTGGAGACTTATCCTTGGCTGCGGGTGCGGGACACCGCGGGGGTGGGGATTCAGACCGGCTTGGTGGGAAGAGAAGAGTCTGTTATGCCCAGCACCAGCCATGGTGTGCAGCCACCCACCGTCAGCAGCAAAGCTGTGAGGAGTCTGGAGTGAAAGCGGGGCCTCCCTCCAGCTCTCTCCTGTTGTCATTGAGGGTCGGCTCCCGATCAGGTCTACGGAAATCCGCCTCTCTCCCTCTCTCTGCCCGGGGCTCCAGCTGGCAGCTCTCTCCCACTGTGGTCACCCACTGGTTGCTCCCTCCTGCTGGCTGGGGCTCTGCACGGCCGGAACACCTGCTGTCTTCTCCGTCATGCTGGCTGGGGCACACGCTGTTAGCTGGCACCCACTGGTTGCTCCCTTACATTGGCTGGGGCTATGACAGGCTGGAATAAATGCTATCTCACTTCTGCTTGCCGGGGGTCACACTCCCATAACCCTACCATCAATATTGTCCGGTCCCCCCCGGCTGTCAAACTCACCTGTCAGAGCACCGGATCTAGCCCCTGAAGAAGAAGATCCTATGCTGATACTGGCTGCAGCTCCCACGAGGACTCCAGAACCAGGAGGAGTTGCTTTGCATAATGCAGCCCATCCTGGTAAATCACTGAATGGCCAACCAATCGTGTGGTCAGCTGGTTGGCCATACACACAGCACGATGCCCAATATATGGGCATTGGCTGTGCAGCAGAGCCGACGCGATATGTCTGTGAACAACGTCGTTCGGAGACATATCTTTTGTACACACCCACCAATCAGTTAACGATATATTGGCTAATCAATTGATCAGCCAATATATCTGCCAGTGTGCACACCTTTAGACTTGCAATTGTGGGTAAACAACGAATACAGTGCCGGGCTAAGTATACATCCCTGCGTCACCCATTAGCACTGTCTCCTTCGAGATACTTCTCCCCTGCTTAATCACCTGGGGCCTATCAGATAAAAAGTTTAGCAGCCACCTACATGTAAAACTAAGCCCAGTCCAAATAGTTTAGCAATCAATAAACTGGGTACAATAGTATTGAATGCTGATCTAAAATCTACAAATAAAATTCTTGCATAATTGTTTCTAACTTCTAAGTGAGACTGCACCTGGTGCAAGACAGTTAAAACAGCATCCTCCGTCGAGCCCTAAGGGCAAACTGCCAGGGATCAAAACCCACTAAAAAGTGACCTAACATGGTTCAACACTAACCTCTTGAGACACTTCAACACTAATGATGCCAAAGCTATTAAACAATAATCTTTTAAAAATGTTGGGATTCCGCTTTTGGGAATAGAAACTATAGTTGAATTAAAGCATGTAGGGAGCATACAGTAGGCCAAGGATAAGTTGACAATTAACGTAAAAACCCTGCTAACTGATCACTGCAATCCCTCAAAACTTTGCCCTTGGTACCATCCGGACCCGCAGCCTTCCTAGGATCCACAGAACGCAGACGCTGATGGACAGCTGATTCGTGTAGCACCAAGGGAACCTCCCCTACTCTCTGTTCCAGGGTCGGGACATTTGCATTATTAAATCTGGAGTAGAACCCATTTAGATCCTCTACCAGAGAATTATCTGCACTTCCAGCATCATCCGATTTAGCTTTATAATTTGTAAGCCTCTGCAAGCATTGCCACATGTGCCTCATCTAGAATCACCAGTTTGAAATTCTCCTCTATTTTTACTGCATAGGCTGCTTTGTCCCACCTAATTCCCCTCCATAGGTCTGCCCTAGCAACTCAGTACCCATCCTTGTCACCAGACCTAAAGGCCCTATCTCGTGTTCTAAGTAGAGAATGAACTTCCCCATTCAGCTAGGGTTTCTCATTTGAAAGCACCTTAAAAACTTCTCCTAACAGTTATGCCCTGCACACAACAATTTATGTACCCTACAACCATACAAGTTAGAAGATCCACATCTACAGACCCATTTACCACAGATTCCTCAACAAAAAGATCCCAGTTAGTAAATTCCAAACTATCTTGCAGACGTTCAATGGCCAACTCGGGCCAAACATGGACACTTTTCCTGTTTCGTTTAATACACTTAACAATGGGTATATAAGTAGGAACCATAAATAGGGACACATGATCTGATTTCCCTATATGGGCACATACAACAGTCTCATATCCTAGCTTGAAATTAGTATACACTTGATCCAAGACATTTCCCCCACAAGTTGGAACCAAAATATTTTTATAAATATTAGGCAAGACTGACTTTAAATCCACTCCATTAAAATCACCAGCCACAACAAACGCCCCTTCCACATAGACAGATTGCAGTTTGGCCACAGCATCATATAATAAATCCAGAGTACAACCCTATGGGGGAATATAGACGGCCATTATTATTACTGCCTTGAATTCTCTAGCCAGAGAAGATGGCCTACACTTGACCAAAACATAATCCACTGCCTCTGAGCAGAGTGACTCAATAACAATGGCATCAGAGCACCACATATTATTTACGTAAATGCACAGATCACTGCCTGTATGCTTGCCTGAGGCTAAGGACCTATCTACCCTAAATAAAGACATGTTGTCCAAACCGAGTGCTGTGTCTGGTGACCCACTATGCAGCCGTGACTCTGTAAAAATAAAAATGGAGTAATGGCTACTGTCCCTTCTTATCTATATACGTTGTTCTGATTCCCCATCTTAAAAGTTTTACCCTCCTGCTGCATTACAATATTATATTAACAAACAGTGATGTTAGCTTGGTCTTTAAGTAAAAGATTTTCCTGCACAGAAATGAAGTAATACAGTTGTTTGTAGTTTTTTCCTCTGGTGTCATCCACATTTTGTGAAATTATTCTTACATTGACTGAACATAACAGCTCACTGTGATCAAAGCAGAAATCCCAGTGTAGTGACACTTACAGTACTTATCCTGCAGTGAAATTCTTTGTTGGTGTGGCATGAGATCTACAAACACAATCTTTTCTGCGGCTACAGGCTCAGCATGATAAATAACTGAATCCCAGCACAAAAAAATAAAAATAAAACAAAGAACAAAATCCAATTCTGGGGAGGTGCATTAGAGTTAATAAATTGCAAAAATGTTTGGACTCAAGTGCTTACTTATCGTAGGGTATTGTTTGATATTTGTTGTTTTTGGTGTGAGCTTTTTGATTAGTTTACTAAAAAAAGTAAATAAGGGGCCCGCAGTTAATTACCACCTGCTTCTCCCCCCCCCCCCCCTCTCCGTGCCCCTGGCTACCCCTTGCATTAAGCCACAGAAGGTGCACTTAATGCAGATATTTGCTAACAGCCTCAGGAACTGTGAGGAAAAATCCACATTAAATGCTGACTACTTCCACGAAGCGCTGTCCTCCGGTCCATGGGCGTGGCAAGGGGAAGAAATGGAGAAATAAAATACAGGGAGCAAAAATACAAAGAGAGTATAATCAGGAACAGTAACACTGGAGGCAGATCTCCAAATAAAAAAGGATAAAGGCCTGTAAATTGTTATTTAAAGCAAGTACTCCAATAAATGGTAATGAGGACAAGTTGCTTTAGCTAAACATATGGGGGATGAATGACTAATCATGACATTAAGAGCCATACATTTAATCATAACATTCATTCAGAATCTAGAGCCCTAAATTTAACTCAGTATGTACAATATAAACAAAACCCTTTATCTCGCGCTGGTATGTGCATTAAGCTGCACCCTACTAGTGAGGACCTAACAATAGAAATAACAATAATAAATACCTCAGGTGAGCTGTTTATCCTCTCACCAATATTGGTTCAAAGTAAATTTACAATAATTCACAATATATTATGTGTCACCCAATAATTAAACCTCTTGATAATAAGTTTTTAGATACCTGAATATATTATTCTTGGTATATAAACATTAGCAATTTAAAAAAAAAAAAAAATTGGTTCACATAAACATTCAAACACAGTGGTTCTAACCTGGACCATAACAGGAGATATAGCATTAGTTCCCACCAACACCCTTACGGGTGCAAGCTCATAGGCGGGTCACTCACAAGATGGAGACAGGCTGTTACATCGTTGACCTTATGCATTTCGCCCTTAAATAGGACTTCTTCAGGGGTACATATCTTAAAAAACGGTGACATATACATAAATTACACATTGCTTAAAACACATCGATCACAAATTAATTTGACTATAATCATACATTTTCCAAATTACATAAATTTTCCAAAATACACAAATTTCATATGAATGGATGAAACGTGAAGGCCACAACAAAAGCTTAGTTCACATACACATGCAAATATGTAAATAAACATACCAAAATAGTTCAAATATATAGTAAAAAAGACTTCAACTTGCTTTAAAAACTACTTACTTAGCAGTATCTCAAACTGTGCATGTGTCTTTCTGTTAGCAGTAGAATGAAATGTATACCTTAAGCCATGAACAGATTTTTTAGAGGACTTTTTGGAGGATTTATAAAAAAAAGTTATAAATATAAAGATACCCAATACATGAGAAAATCAGTAATGTTATATACTTTGAATTAGGCTCTATCGAGTCAATTGCAGAACATCACCTCATTGAAAGACAGAGATAGATCTCCAATATTTACCGCCGATCAGCTAGTAAAGCATGCTGGGACATAGTTTCACAGCAGCCAGAGAGCCACAGGTTGGCCATGCCTGGCATATACGATAACTGAAGACAACATTAGCCCACATATGCAAGAGCTGAAAAGCTACACTTTTCAGATATTGAAGACTATGGGGGACTCTGTTGTAAATGGTAGCAGTCGGATACTGGTCCGAGTCATTCACTTGACCTTTCCAGTAGAGATGAGTGGGTTCGGTTCTCAGAGAACCAAGGCCACCCGAAGTTAGCATAACCGAGTCGAATCCAAGCAGGCTCGGAGGTTCCCGCCTTACTCGGTTCTCAAAACTGAGGCAAAACCATAGAGACGGAAATCTTGCGGTTCCCAAGCTTTCGTCTCTATGATCAATGTAGTATATAAAGGACCATGCGACAGGCACCATTTCCACTCCGGCTGTGTAAAGTGAACAGGGAGGTTAGGTTGTGTAGGGCTGGGAGAGGTACTGGTGCTATCTGCTGTGTCCTGGGCTGGTTGCTGATCCATTCTGGTCTCTCTGGTCACTGTGCTGTCTGCTGATCCATTCTGGTCTCTGGTCACGGTGCTGTCACTATCACTGTGCTGTCTGTGCTGCTCCATTCTGGTCTCTGGTCACGGTGCTGTCACTGTCACTGTGCTGTCTGGTGATCCATCTGAGCTGTCTGCTGTGTCCTGGGCTTGTGCCGTGTCCATCTCTGGGCCCAAGTTCTGGACTCCAAAAAAAAAAAGTGTCTTTTTATATTTTTCTGTGTGTGTATGTGTGTTAGGCTTAACCACAGTAGTGCACAAGAGCCAGCCAGCAACGTACGTTGCACTTGCAACCTTGTTGTCACAATCGTGGGATTTTGAGACTGTTCTCCCGGGCTGGGCCTTGAATCAGTATTAGTCAGCACAGCGACTCACTGGAGGAGACTAGACTTGATGAAGTTTCTCTGCATGAGAGGGTGCAGAAGGCTGTAAGGGAATTGAAGTAATGTGGTAGGAACTTGGTGCGGCTAAGGAGCCGTATATGGATGCAGATAGTGGTAAAGTTACTTGGAGTGGCTGGATAGCCGAGTAGAGGAGTTGGCAGCATGAAAGCTACGTGGAGTGGCTGGGTAGCCGTGTGGAGACGTTGGTAGCTGGGAAGCTACATGGAGCGGCTGGGTAGCCGTGTGGAGACGGTAGCTGGGAAGCTACGTGGAGCGGCTGGGTAGCCGTGTGGAGACGTTGGTAGCTGGGAAGCTACGTGGAGCAGCTGGGTAGCTGTGTAGAGACGTTGGTAGCTGGGAAGCTACGTGGAGCGGCTGGGTAGCCGTGTGGAGATATTGGTAGCTGGGAAGCTACATGGAGCAGCTGGGTAGCCGGAAGGTGAATACTAAGCTTGATAGCAGTAAATACCTTTGGAGCACAGTGGGAAGGCTCACTTAGTAAACTAAGAAAACTAGCTGCACTGGCAACTTTTGTCAGCATTGGAGATCCTTTTATAGAGGATGCTGGGAGCTTACAGGCTGAGAGAGAAGGAGAAGACTCCTCATTGGTGGTAGTGGAGTCACATGGGTAATCCAAGATGGCCACGCCCATGGACCGGAGGACAGCGCTTCGTGGAAGTAGTCAGCGGGGACCAGCGATCAGCAGGAGACGGCGTGGAAGCAGCACAGCAGCGGGACCCGCCAGAGGACAACAGCAGAGACCTCCCCGAGAGAGGAGGAAGCAGCGCACAGCGCGGGAGCTGGAAGACAGCGCGGGTCAGCGCCCACAAAGGTAAGTGACGGGGTCTGATTTTGGGGTCTCCAGAGTGGCATGTGACAGTACCCCCTTCTTCATGAGTGGCCACCGGACACTTCCTTGGTTTGTGAGGAAATTTCATATGGAACGCTTTGACCAGACGGGGCGCATGGACATCGGAGGCATTTATCCAGATTCGTTCTTCCGGACCATAATTTTTCCAGTTGATGAGGTATTGAAGACGGTTGTATCGACAACGGGAATCTAGGATTCTGTCAACTTCGAACTCCTCTCCTTGCTGTGTTTGAACACTAGAAGCTTTAGGAAGGACCTTCTGAAATCTGTTTAAGACCAGTGGTTTTAGAAGAGAAATATGGAATGAACTTGGAATGCTAAGAAATGGAGGAAGCTTTAGCTTGTAAGCCACAGGATTCAAGACTTTGACGATTGGAAATGGACCAATGTAACGTGGGGCAAATTTCATCGAGGGTACTCGGAGTCTTGGGTTTCGGGTAGAGAGCCAGACCATATCTCCAAGTTGAAGACTTGGAACCACTCGTCTTTGGCGGTCAGCAAATTTCTTGTACCGGGCTGAGGTTTTAGTCAGAGAGGAAAGAACCTTTTCCCAGATGTTGGAGAACTGTTGAAGAGACATCTTGCCCGCAGGCACATCTAATGTTGGAAGAATAGGGAAATCTGGCACCCGAGGATGATGACCAAAAACTGCAAGAAAAGGAGTTGAGTTGGTGGACGTGAGATAATGGTTATTGTGAGCAAATTCGGCCCAAGGGAGAAGTTCAATCCAGTCATCTTGGTAGGAGGAGATAAAAGTGCGCAGGAACTGTTCCAGGTCTTGATTGACCCTTTCGGTCTGACCATTGGTCTGGGGATGATATGCGGTAGAGAATTTGAGTTTTACTTGAAGAGCTGAGCAGAGTGACCTCCAGAACTTCA
This sequence comes from Taudactylus pleione, assembly GCA_031769625.1. NCBI lineage: Eukaryota > Metazoa > Chordata > Amphibia > Anura > Myobatrachidae > Taudactylus > Taudactylus pleione. The sequence continues at coordinate 29,731,341 of JAUIMM010000052.1, forward strand.
CTACGAACTGTACTCCCCTGCCGGAGATGATCTCTTGAGGAAGGCCGTGGAGCCTGAAGATCTCTTTTATAAAGTTCTGGGAGAGTAGAGATGCAGACGGAAGCCCAGTAACAGGTACAAAATGAGCCATTTTGGAAAAACGATCCACGATAGCCCAAATTGTGTTGTGGCCCCGAGATGGAGGAAGATCAGAGATGAAGTCCATAGATAGGTGAGTCCATGGCTTTAATGGAATTGCTAGAGGCTGGAGTTGTCCGAGTGGAGCCTGCCGGGGTATTTTGTGTTGGGCACACTTGATGCATGATGACACATAAGATCTGACATCCTCTTTCATCGAAGGCCACCAATAGGACTGCTGGACGAATTCAAAAGTTTTATCCATACCTAAGTGACCAGAGAAGCGAGAAGCATGGGCCCATTGTAGCAACCTCCTGCGGAGTTCTGGAGCGACAAAAGTTTTCCCGACAGGGGGCATTGAAGATAACTTGGTAGAAGCAAAGAAAGCTGGATCCAGGATTGGATGAGGTTGTTCCAAGGGCAGATCAGGGTTGCACGTCATGGAACGAGAGAGTGTGTCGGCTTTGAGGTTTTGTGAGCCAGGACGGTAGGAGAGTTTAAAGTTAAATCTAGAGAAAAACATCGCCCACCGAGCTTGACGAGGGTTCAAGCAATTTGTAGATTTAAGATAAAGCAGATTCTTGAGGTCTGTAAAAATGGTAATGGGGTATTGAGCTCCTTCTAGAAGATATCGCCATTCTTCGAGGGCCAGTTTTATGGCAAGCAACTCTTGATCTCCGATAGTGTAGTTCTTTTCTGCTGGCAAAAACTTCAGAGAAAAGAAACCGCAAGGATGAAGTTTTTCATCTTCAAATCGCTGGGAGAGCACTGCACCGACACCTTCGGAGGATGCATCCACCACCAGGATAAATGGCCGGGTGGAATCCGGTTGCTTTAAGATGGGAGCAGAGATGAAGGCTTGCTTAAGAAGTTGGAATGCAGAGGTAGCTTCGACAGACCATTTAGTTTGATCTGCTCCCTTGCGGGTGAGGGCTGTAATAGGGGCTACCAGTGTCGAAAAACCCTTCACAAACTTGCGATAATAATTGGTGAATCCTAGGAACCTTTGTATGGATTTCAAGGAGGAAGGGAGAGACCAATCAAGAATGGCTTGTAGTTTTGAAGAATCCATTTGAAGGCCTGTTCTGGAGATGATGTAGCCCAGGAATGGTACACTTGAGACTTCAAATAGGCACTTCTCTAATTTGCAAAAAAGTTGATTGGACCACAACCTTAGAAGTACTTCTTTCACCTGATCCCGATGGGTTTGGAGGTCTTGAGAAAAAATCAAAATGTCGTCCAAGTAAACAACCACACACTTGTATAAAAGATCCCGGAAGATTTTGTTGACGAAAAACTGGAAGATGGCTGGAGCATTACAGAGGCCGAAGGGCATAACAAGGTATTCATAGTGCCCATCCCTGGTGTTGAAGGCCGTTTTCCATTCATCTCCTGGGCAGATACGAATTAAATTATAGTCTCCTCTTAGGTCGAGCTTGGTAAAAACTGTGGCTCCCTTGACTCTATCGAATAACTCTGTTATGAGAGGAAGAGGGTAGCGATTCTTAATAGTTATTTCATTAAGACCCCGGTGGTCAATACACGGGCGTAGCCCACCATCTTTCTTTTTTATGAAAAAAGAAGCCGTGGTAATCCGAGGACTAAAGAATGAGAGGCTTTGGGAATCACTAGGAAGGATAGTTGTTCAGAATGGAGCACCCCAATGGTAAGTTTAAGTGGTGTTGTACAATGTGTGATGGTTCCACTAGTAATGCGGCTACCATCGATGGCGGTTAAAGTGATGACTCGAGGCAATGTTTCAATGGGAATTTGATATTTCTGGACAAAATCTGTGGTGACAAAGTTCTCTGCCGCTCCAGAATCCAGAAGGGCTAATACTGCTTTGGAACCTCGAGGAAGCTTTAAATGAGCCTGGATGGTGGAATCAAACTTCCTATGTGAATCGATAGCAACTGCTAACTTAACCTCTCTGTCACAAGTTAGGAGGAGGCATTTCCTGGATGGATGGGACATGATTTAACTGAATGTTGAGAAGATCCACAATATATACATAGATTCTGTCTCTGCCTTCTCTGCCGTTCCTCAGCCGATAAGCGGGAGCGATTGACCTGCATGGGTTCTTCGACCACGGGAGGAGAAGGTAATCGAGAAGCTGGACGTGGCCATCCAGGATCAAGTCTGCCTCTCTCCAAGGCACGCTCTCTGTGCCGAAGATCCACCTTATTGCTGAGAGAGATTAAATCGTCCAGACTGGCTGGAGGTCACAGGAAGCGAGATCGTCTTTGAGTCTTTCTGAAAGACCACTCCAAAGGGCAGCGATGAGGGCATCCTCGTTCCAGTTGAGCTCTGAAGCAAGGGTCCGGAACTGGATGACATATTGCCCGACAGTTCTGCTGCCCTGATGGAGGCGTAGAATATCAGCTGATGCGGAAGTGATTCTCCCAGGTTCGTCAAAAATCCTGCGAAATGTGGAAATGAATTCGGAATAGTTGGAGAGCAGAGGATCCGACTTCTCCCAAAGGGGCGAGGCCCAGTTGAGTGCTTGGCCAAAGAGTAGAGAGATAATATAAGCCACTCTGGTTCTGGCTGTCGGAAAGTTGGCGTATTGTAACTCGAACTGGATTTCGCATTGGTTTAAGAACCCTTTGCATAATTTGGGGTTGCCATCGAACTTGCTCGGAGGAGAGAGTTGAAGATGAGCAGGAGGTAGTACCGGAGGAGCAGGTGACACCACTGGAGGAGAGGCGCTTGGGAGCCAATGGGAGCGGGATGAGCCAGTAAGGACTGAATGTTATCCAGACGTGACGACATATCTTGAATGAAATGGATCAACTGGGCCTGAGAGGTCTCCTGTCTTTCCAGACAAGATAGCACATCCTGAGAGGAATCTACCCCAGATCCTTGACCACTTGCTGAGTCTATCGGGCCAGTGCAAACTGTCACAATCGTGGGATTTTGAGACTGTGTTCCCGGGCTGGGCCTTGGATCAGTATTAGTCAGCACAAGGACTCGCTGGAGGAGACTAGGCTTGATGAAGTTTCTCCGCATGAGAGGGTGCAGAAGGCTGTTGAAGTAAAGGGAATTGAAGTAATGTGGTAGGAACTTGGGGCCTAATTCAGACCCACTCGCGAGCGCTGAGTGCTCGCAAGCGGGTCGATGGTGCCCTAGTTCGCATGCGCACGACGGAGGGAGCTCCATCGTGCGCATGCGCGAGACCCGCATAGCGGCAGCCAAGCTGTTGCTATGGGTCTCGCACCAAAGGGGGCGTGCTGTCGATGGTGAGTGACAGCACGCCCCCTTTGGTGGGCGTGCCGGGGGCGTTGCTGCCCAGACAGAGGCGTTCCCATGGGAATGCCTACCGTCTGGGGCTGGCCCCACTGACATCACTAGTGATGTCAGTGGGAGTACTTTTGGCTCTGATACAATTAAAGTGGTAAGTGACGGGGTCTGATTCTGGGGTCTCCAGAGCGGCGTGTGACACTTGTGCTGCCCGACTCCAGTCGTTCTTACAAAAAAAACAATAAAAGTGTCACTGTCTTATATATTTTTTTCTTCTGTGTGTGCGTGGGTGTTACCACAGTAGCACACAAGATCATGCAACTACAGTCGTGTTCAATCAAAAAAAAAACAATACAAGTGTCACTGTCTTATATATTTTTTTCTTCTGTGTGTGCGTGGGTGTTAGGCTTAACCACAGTAGCGCACAAGATCAAGCGACTACAGTCGTGTTCAATAAAAAAAAAACAATTAAAGTGTCATTGTCTTATATATTTTTTTCTTCTGTGTGCGAGTGGCTATTATGCTGAACCACAGTAGCGCACAAGATCAAGTGACTACAGTCGTGTTCAATCAAAAAAAAACAATGAAAGTGTCATATTTTTTTCTTGTTTGTGTGGGTGGGTTTTCGGCTTAACCGTAGTAGTGCACAAAATCCAGAAAGTAATGCAAGTTGCAACCTTGTGCTGATAGACTCCAATCGTTCTTAAAAAAATACAATTAAAGTGTCATATTTTTTTCTTGTTTGTGAGGGTGGGTTTTCGGTTTAATCCCATTAGTGGACAAGATCCAGCCAGCAACGCAAGTTGCAACCTTGTGCTGCCAGACTCCAGTCGTGATCAATCGTTACTCTGGGGCCAAGTTCTTCTGGAGCTGACAAAAAATATAAATCATCATTTGTCATTTTTTATAATATTTTTGTGTGTGCGCACGACTGCACGTTTGTTAATTTTGTAACCGCACCTTGGCTACACTATTGGTGATTGCAACACTGCTTCTAGACTGCAGAAAAAATATGGAGGGCTGTCACATGACAGGAGAGCAAGGCCAAGAACTACATGTTCTAGCTGCCGGCAGCAGTGCAAGGCCGTCAACTTCCTCGACCTCTAGGAAGGCCCATGCCCCAGGGCTTAAGTCACGCCATTGATATGGTAGTAATAGTAAAGCAGATTTTACTGAAATTAAGAAAAAACAATTGAAAGGATATTTGACTTTAGATAAACAAAAAATTGGTAATATGCCATTCACTACACGAAGTGGCAAGGAAAGGATAAGGCCTTGGCCTTCTTACTTTATGAAGAAGACTGCTGATTCTGATAGCCCTTCTGCTTGTAGTAGTAGTGGTGGTGGTCCAATTAAAAATGTGAAAATTGTTAAGACAGCTCTGGAAAAACCAACTGTGTGCCCTGAGAAATCGAAATCACAAATCCCAGAGGAGAGTGCAAGTGTGCCGCGGTTGCCATGTGTCAGCCCGACCTAAATACTAGTGTACTGGAGGATCCTCCAAGTTCCAACATTTGTGTGCCCCCTGTAAATGTGGGGAAGGGCAGTCAACATCTTGCACACGTAGTCATTTAGGATGCTTCTGTGGAATTGCACATGAGAAGGAGGATATTTTGGTGGATGAAGGCGCTAAGGATGATGAGGATGTTGGTTTTGGTGATGAGGATGTTGATGCCGAGGATGTCCTTTGTGTAAGTAAGGCAACAGCTGTTGCCCATGGTTTGAAAAAGCCAAAGCTCATTGTTGTCATGCCGGGACAAAAGACAAAAAAATCTACTTCTCATGTGTGGAATTATTTCTATCCCGATCCGGACCAACAGTTGTCAAATCCATATGTGCCCATTGCCATGCAAGAGTGAGTAGAGGGAGGGACCTAAACCACCTAGGAACCTCCTCCTTGTTACATCACTTGGAGCGCATTCATCAAATAACAAAGTGTACGTTGCCAAGTTCCAAAACTCAAAACGTAACAAGTCCAGTATCACCTACCTGCTCCCTCTCTGTGAGATCCAAGCGTCTTCGATCTCCAACAGCTGTCACCCAGTTTCACAGCGGATCACTGACGCCATGACGGCTGTGCTAGTATTAGATGGTGAAATAATAAAAAATTAGGCTGATAGTGTGGAGGAAGTGCAAAAGGAGGATGAGGGGGAAATTTGTGTCCTATCTGACGCTAATGTGGATGTTGATGATAAGGATGTGGTTTGCGTAAATCAGCCACCAGTGGCAGCAGTTCTTGCTAATGATAAGAAGAAAGCCAGAAAAGCAACGTCTTGGGTGTGTAATTATTTTAATCTAAATTCTGACAACAGTTGTGAAGGCATCTGTTCCATTTGTAAAGTCAAAGTTAGCAGAGGAAGGGACGTTAACCATCTAGGCACCTCCTCCCTGTTACGTCATTTGCAGCAAGTTCATGCAATTTGTTTAACAAAATTATAATTTGTAAATTAATAAGCTGTCCAGTATCAGCTACCAGCAGTTTGGACCATAACATGCAATCTCCACCACCAACACCCTCATCATCAACCTCCTCCTTAATAATTGAAGGTAGTACTTCCAAAAAATGTTTTGTGGGGCCCAAACAAACCAAGGAGTTCAGCCACAAAAGTGTCAGTCCTAGTGGCTAAAGTGCTTGGTTTCTTAAACTGTGCATGTCCTTTTTAATATCCCATATAAGAGTGGGTGAGAGGGACAATTCCATCTTGCACCTCTTTCCTTTACATTTGGCACAATAGGGGGCATTGCCGACTGACAATATTATAGTTTATCAAACTGTCATCCTGTCTGCCACTGCTGTGTGGCAATGTTTCATAGATATCCTATATTTTTTTAAACTGCCGTGCGTTTGTGCTGCTGCTCTGTTGCTTACTTTAGCCAGCTAGCTCGCTGCAGCCTTTGGCCTGTATTGGTGAAAAATAGTGAAATCAATATTGTGAGCTGTGGGGTGGTTAAAAATGCCTAGAAATGCCTGAAAATCATTGTTATTAAAGTTAATAATACTGTAGGAACAAAAACAGGCCCAAATTATGTGGTTTTAGCTGTTTTTATGATTGTTTGCAAAAAATCCAGATCCAAAACCAAAACACGAAAACAAAACACGGAGGAAAAAAATCCAAAACTAGATTCAGTTCCGAAACCAGGGGAGATCCAGATCCAAAACCAAAACACGGGGGTCGGCGTACATCTCTACTTTCCAGATACCTACTCTAATTGCAGTCACACCGAACGACCATAGTGTTCATTGACCCTGCTGGACATGCAGAATCAGAGCCGTAACTAGAGGTGGAATGGCACCCTGCAGTTACTAGAGCCATGAGTGCCCATTGAACACTCCTGACAGGCAACCTGCAGCCTGTTGAGTTGCCTGGGCAGTGCTCTACTTACCCAAGCTGTGGTCCTGCCCCCTGGGCGTGATGTCATTACATCACGGGTTTATGGATGGAGACAACACAGGGCGCCATAGAGCCCTGTTGCAGCATTGTGCAGAATAATTACATTACATGGAAGAAAGGCAGAATTAGCAGCCAGAATACAGCATCAGTGTCCATATTGAAAACAGCTGTTGCTGTCAACCCCAATGAATTCTCTGACAGGAGGACTGCTCCTCATCACCACAGTGTACAAGGCCATCACCCCACTCACCGCCCTTTCCTACACTCTTGCACTGATTACATTCATGAAGTGGAACACACAGTGTCTTTTTTATTTGCTCATAAAATATACAAGCACTAGAAGCATGATGGCACTAACCCTGCTGCTTAACTTACAGCTGTCGAGCAAGCAACTAACTTAATTATCTCAGAATTGGTTTTCTGCTTGAAAGTGTATAAACTCCAAACACTATAAAACTGAGGAAATAATACACAAATAGAAATATATAGTTTCATAATGCTGCGTACGGACTATTTAATTGGACAGTTATATAATAAATCTATACTTGTACTACAAGGATCGGTAATGAAGTATTCGTTGCTATGTATACAATTTCTATATACATCTTTCTGCAGAGAAAATGAGAATCTACTAAAGTTAATAAAGGACAATAGTACAGAGGCTGCATAATTCATTGCTGATTCCACATGGGAGCCCAAGCACTTCATGTTAATAAACTGGAAAGTGAAAAGAAGCAAATACCTATTTATATGATAAAGAACTTTTATAGGTTTTGGTAAATAGATAAAACACTGAGCAGAAAACTAAATAAAAGCAGTAATAGGTAAAGATTTTTTTATTATGACTTAATAGGTTTTAAATAAAAGGTTGGCGATAGGATGTTATTGCAAATAAAGAAATTTAACAAGTGTTAAAATAGTGCAATAATGGGAGTGAAGGGAAAATATATTTAGGGTCATTAACTACAAAACGTGGAAGTGCAGCTCATTTCATTTGGTTAATGTGCCTCTTACATCGCCTGGAGCATAACAAGGAGGACGCCCACGTTCTGCTTTGGGGATTTGGGAATGCTAAGCTCTTCCATTTGCAGGATTTTGGGCCGAAATGGGAATGTACATGTCCACAAAGTAATGATAAGTAATTTGTTTCTAGAAGAACTGGGTTACTGTCAGGGCAGTTTGCAAGGAATAAGTAAGTGAAGATGTACTGTACCATGAACTGGACGTCTGCAAAAGGACATCTGTTGCTGCATATGTGTGACTCAATGGATACATACAATCTTAGTTTAGTCCTGTGAATAATTAATAGAAGATATTCTGTTCATGCATAACATATAAAATATTTTGGAAAATCAGGGGACTAGCTAGAACTTTATGGGCCTCATAGCAACATTTTTAAGGAGCCCTTCTCTTTCTAAAGAGATACCTCTCACCACAGCAGTTGTAAAATTTGGGTTGGGTATGGGATCCTGGCGGAAGGGATGCCGCAGATCAGAATACGTACCTACAGTTGCATCCCGACAGTCAGAATCCTGACCCAACTATGTAAGTATACTAGCCCTAACTCTCCTCTTAACACTCTCCCCTGCAGGTTAAACCTAACACTCTCCCCTGCAGCCTAAACCTAACCCTCCCCCCCACAGCCTAACCTTAACCTTCCCCCTAGTGCCTAACCCGGCCTAAACCTAACCCCAATACTTACCATCGGGATGCTGGCACCGGTATTCAGAGTGCTGGCGTCCCAACTGCCTGGATGGTAACTACATCCCATTAATTTTATGCACCATAGTAGTGACCTAGTTAATTTTATGAACTATAATGGTGACCTAGTTATTGTTATACCCCAAAGTAGTGCCCTAGTTCACATTATCCACACAGTGCCCCCAGTTCATATTATGTCACATTGTAGTGCCCCAAGTCAACAATATGTCACATTGTACTGCCTCCTGTACACATGCAACATAGTTACTCCAGTTCACAATATAAGTGGAGAGAGATAAAGTACCAACCAATCAGCTCCTAAGTGTCATTTTTCAAACACAGTCTGTAACGTGACAGGAGCTGATTGGTTGGTACTCTCTCTACACTTTAGCTCTCTCCAAGACTTAGTTCATCTCCCCCACAATGTATAATGGACAATTCTGGGTACCTGGTAGACAGCTTTATAACCAATGTGCATCTGAGTCAGACTCCAGAGGTGGCACTCCCTGCACCCACTATAGCTACGTCCATGTTTGCCATGTTATTATGGGGGAGATGTACTAAACCTTGGAGAGTAATAAAGTGTTGAGAGATAAAGTACCAACCAGTCAGCTCCTGTCATTTTACAGGCTGTGGGGCAGATGTAAGAAGCTCTGGGAAGTGATAAAGTGGAGAGTGATAAACGATCAACCAATCAGCTCCTAACTGTAATTTTTCTAACACAGCCTGTAACATGACAGTGAGGAGCTGAGTGGCTGGTCGTTTATCACTCTCCACTTTATCACTTTTCAGAGCTTCATACATCTATCTGCCCATGTGTGTTTGAAAAATGCTAGTTAGGAGCTGATTGGTACTTTATATCTCTCTACTTTCACTTTCCAAGGCTTAGAACATCTCCCCCTGTATGATTTGTCTATATTTATATCTAATCAGTGGTCGAAGTTTGTGGGTATACAACGGTATGGTATACCGGCACTTCAAGCACTGAGCCGCCTGGTGCTCTGCCGGGCTGAAGAGGCGCCGCCACTGCCCTCTCCATATGCTGGGCGCCCGCTGATATTTTGTTACCAGCGGGTGCCCGGCGGTTCCCTAACCATGCCAAAACCATTTTATTACCATGGATGGTCCTGAGATATGAAGAGAAAAGGACGTCTGAATCGTGGAACTTTAAAGAAACCTTTATATGCATTTACATTTCTGGTTTACATGTAAGCATTAAGTAAGCATTTGAAGCTTTAATACATGGTCTGATTGCCGAGCTTGAAGGGGAGAACTACTTACCTGTTGGATGTGGATCTTTATTGTAAATTAGCACTGCATTCCTCCCTGCATTCACTGAGGACTATCCATTTTGTTAATTAAAACTTTATTACACTATTGTATTTTTATGTTTTTATTTGTTGCATTGCATATGGGAGACATCGACTTATAGATCATTAGGGGTGAGCGGGTTCGGATTTCTGAAATCCGAACCCCCCCGAGCCCCCCCGATCCGAGGCCGATCCGAGTCAGGCTCGACTTTTCCCGCCTGACTCGGATCTGAAATCGAGGCAAAACGTCATCATCCCGCCTTCCGGGTCTCACGGGTTTTGGATCATATATAAGGTACCCGCGTCGGCGCCATTTTCTCACTCGGCTGTGGACAGTGAAGAGGGAGGGTGGGAGTTAGGGCTGGCTGGGCTGTGTAGTGTAGTGCAGTGTAGTGTTGTGCTGTGCTGCGCTGCTGTTGTCCATAGGGGCTGTGTCCACTCCTTCAAAGTCCATAGGGGCTGGCTGGACTGTGTTGTGCAGTCAGTTGTTCATAGGGGCTGTGTCCACTCCACAGTCCTGTGCAGTGTCCCAGTCCTAAAGGGGTGCTGTAGTGTTGTCCAGGGGGTGCTCTGTCCATCAGGGGTGCTCCTCCCAAGTGCCAAAAAAATATATATTTTTTCTGTGTTTGTGAATTGTGTGCACTGTGGCTGCACGTGCATCAACAAAGGAGCAGCGCCAAGCGTGCACCTGTGTCCCATAGGTAAAGGGCTGGCTGGCTTGATCGCTAAAGGGTGCTGTAACCCCCAAAGGGCACTAGAAGCAAAATAAAAAAATATATTTTTTTGTGTTTGTGAATTGTGTGCGCAGTAGCCGCACGTGCATCAACAAAGTAGTGGCAAGCGTGCGCCTGTGTCCCATAAATAAAGGGCTGGCTGGATTGACCGCTAAAGGGTGCTGTAACCCCCAAAGGGCACTCCAAACAAAATAAAAATTTTTTTTCTGTGTTTGTGAATTGTGTGCACTGTGGCTGCACGTGCATCAACAAAGGAGCAACGCCAAGCGTGCGCCTGTGTCCCATAAGTAAAAGGCCAGCTGGCTTGTCCGTTAAAGGGTGCTGTAACCCCCAAAGGGCACTCCAAACAAAATAAAAATTTTTTTCTGTGTTTGTGAATTGTGTGCACTGTGGCTGCACGTGCATCAACAAAGGAGCAGTGCCAAGCGTGCGCCTGTGTCCCATAAGTAAAGGGCCGGCTGGCTCATTTCTTAAAGGGTGGTGTAACCCACAAAGTGCACTAGTCTCCAACAAAAATAAAAAATTATTTTCTGTGTTTGTGTGCGCCTTAGCCGCACGTATATATCAATATAACATAAATGGAGGACCAAACTTTCTCCGATAAAAATAAAATAGGGAAAGATCAAGAACCACTTCCTCCTAGTGCTGAAGCTGCTGCCACTAGTCATGACATAGACGATAACATGCCATCAACGTCGTCTGCCAAGGCCGATGCCCAATGTCATAGTAGAGGGCACATACAATCCCAAATGAGAAAGTTCAGGAAAATGACCTTGAAAAAAACATTTAAATCATCTGAAGAGAAACGTAAACTTGCCAATATGCCATTTACGACACGGAGTGGCAAGGAATGGCTAAGGTCTTTCCCTATGTTCATGACTAGTGGTTCAGCTTCACATGACGATGGAAGCCCTCCTCCCACTAAAAAAATCAAACGAGTTAAGCTGACAAAAGCACAGCGAAGAACTGTGCGTTCTAAGAAGATATCACAAACCCCCAAGGACAGTCCAAGTGTGGTGGTGGTTGCGATGCCTGACCTTCCCAGCACTGGACGGGAAGAGGTGGCTCTTTCCACCATTTGCACACCCCCTGCAAGTGCTGAAAGGAGCACCCACAGTCCACTTGCTGATATGCAAATTGAAGATGTCACTGTTGAAGTACAACAGGATGAGGATACTGGTGTAGCTGGCGCTGAGGAGGAAGTTGGCGAGGAGGATTCTGATGGTGATGTGGTTTGTTTAAATCAGGCTCTGGGGGAGACAGTTGTTGTCTGTGGGATGAAAAAGCCCATCACAGTCATGCCTGGGCAGAAGACCAAACATTCCACCTCTTTGGTCTGGCAATATTTCTATCCAAATCCGGACAACAACTGTCTTGCCATATGTACCATATGTAAAGGTGAAATAAGTAGGGGTAGGGACGATAACCACCTAGGAACATCCTCCCTTATACGGCACCTGCAGCGCGTTCATAAAAAGTTACTGTCAAGTTCAGAAACTTTGGCTAAGACCGTAAGCAGTTCAGGGACACCTAAATCCCTTTTTCCTGTTTTATCCAAGGAATCGGTGGATGAGGAGGATGAGGACGACATCTTGCCTCCGTAGAGCCAGTTTGTGCAGGGACACATTAATTGCCAGCTTGTTTTGTGGGGGCCCAAATGAACCAATCATTTCAGCCACAGTCATGTGGCAGACCCTGGCGCTGAAATGATTGGTTTGTTAAAGTGTGCATGTTCTATTTATGCAACATAAAGGTGGGTGGGAGGGCCCAAGGACAATTCCATCTTGCACCTCTTTTTTTTCTTTGCAGTATGCACTGTTTGGGGCCTAGTTTTTCAAACTGCCATCCTGTCTGCCACTGCAGTGTCACTCCTAGATGGGCCACGTGTTTGTGCCGCCCACTCGTGTCGCTTAGCATAGTCATCCAGCTACCTCGGTGCAATCTTTTGGCCATAAAAACAATATTGTGAGGTGTGAGGTGTTCAGAATAGACTGGAAATGAGTGGAAATGAAGGTTATTGAGGTTAATAATTGCATAGGAGCAGAAAAATCCACAAATTCTGTGATTTAAGCTGTTTTTATGCTTTTTTAAAAAAAAATACAGATCCAAAACACAAAACCCAGAACCCAAAACACGGAAGGGTGGTTTTGGCAAAACCAATGCAGATCCAAAACACAAAGAAAGATCCAGATCCAAAACCAAAACACGAAAAGTGGCCGGTGCACACCCCTATAGATCATACATCAAAGACTATACCTGTAAGTATTGGTCATACTCATTATTTATCTGTTTGTACATCTGTATCTAGCTCATTTTATTGTCAAATTATTTCCGTATTTTAGACTATATGAGTTAGGTGACTCATTCATTTTGACAAACGTGCAGCTTTTTATTGGATGCGCCCAAGGGATTGGTCACTTTATCATTTATCTGTATACAATCTATCATATAATATAAAATATATAAAACTATAAAAATACAGACATAGGAGAAAAAACTACTGTAAATGCACGCACACACCAACAGAAAAACAAAATCCATGCTAAATATATAGGGAAAGCCACATCGATTCTACATATATAAGAAAAGCAGGATACATATTAATATTGACAAAAGCCAGATCCACATAAAATACTTTGAAAAAGCCAGACCCAGATGTTTACTTACAGGGATGACTATTCAATATAAAAGATTGTATTTTTATACATATATACTATGTATGATGTAAATATTAATTTACCTGTTTTATTGAAAATATATACAACAGTAGGGCGCAATTCAATAGTTTTGGCACCTCCTCACACATGACAGAGCTATTCAATTATTGCTCCTGTCACCTGGCATTTCAGTTCACACCCCCCCCAGAGGTGGCGAGCTGAAATGCTCGAAAACAGTGACCCGTTTGGCCGCACAAACAACACTTTTGATGATCGCCCCCAGCACTTTGGTCGGGTGTAGCTGTTTTATGCGGCTAAACCCGACCTCTTTGGGTGTGATCGATGTGAAGATCGGCATCAATTGAATTGTGCTCTGCGATATCCCGTCACTTTAGACGGGAGATCGGGCATGCTAAAACAATTAAATTGCACCCTATATATCAATATTGTGACGAAAACACTGGAAAGTTTGTCAAGGGGAGATATATTTGCCCCATGTTTTTAGGTTCTGTAGGATTAGCAGTATTGATTGCCAGACCACCTGTGAGAGGCTGATAAAGGGTAGGTCAGTCTCTGTAGTCAGTCTCTCTCTGCCTGGTGGATAGGTCAAAGACCAGTTGAGAGACACTGTGAATGTACAGGCAGACTGAAACAGGTTTTGCTCAAGAATATCCCTGTATTTCGCACCATCCATCTTTCCCTGGACTCTAATCAGTTTCCCAGTCCCTGCTGCTGAAAAACATCCGCCACCACCACACCATGTTTCACTGTGGGGATGGTGTTCTTAGGGTGATGGGATGTGTTGGGTTTGCGCCAGACATAGCATTTTCCTTGGTGGCCGAAAAGTTACATTTTAGTCTCATCTGACCAGAGCACCTTCCTTCATACATTTGGGGAGTCGCCCATATGCCTTTTGGCAAACTCAAATCATGTCTTCTTATTTTTATCACTAAGTAATAGCTTTTTTCTGGCCATTATCCCATAAAGGCCAGCTCTATGGAGTGAATGGCTTATTGTGGTCACATGCACAGATACACCAGTTTCTGCTGTGGAACTCTGCAGCTCCTTCAGGGCTACCTTTGGTCTCTGTGCTGCCTCTCTGAGTAATGCCCTCCTTGACCGGTCTGTGAGTTTTGGTGTGCGGCCCTCTCTTGGCAGTTTTGTTGTGGTACCATGTTCTTTCCATTTGATGATGATGGATTTGATGGTGCTCTGGGGGATCATTAAAGATTTGGATATTTTTTTATAACCCAACCCAGAATTGTACTTCTCAACAACTTTGTCCCTGACTTGTTTGGAGAGCTCCTTGGTCTTCATGGTGTGATGCCTCTTCCTTAGTGGTGTTGCACCCTCTGGGGCCTTTCAGAAAAGGTGTGTTTATACTGACAGATCATGTGACACTTAGATTTCACACCAGTTGCGTAACTAGGGTATTTGGAGCCCAGGGCAAATTTGAAAAGGGAGCCCCCCCCCCATGTGCAAAAAAAAATGGGCGTGGTCACTTAAAAATGGGGCGTGTCAACATGACACACACCTTTATTTTCACACTGAACATTCCTATCCATATGCACCTTAACCCCAGTAGTACCCCTTATACAGTACCCCCAGTATGCAGTTGTGGTCCCTCTTATGCAGGCCCATAGTAGTGCCCCTTATACAGTATCCCCAGTAGTGGCCCCCCTTATACAGCCCCCAATTAGTTCCCCTTACTCAGTACCCCCAGTAGTGGCCCCCCAAATGCAGTACCCCATGTAGTGTTCCCCCTTATGCAGTGCCCCCAGTAGCAGTCCCCACAATGCAGTGTGCCCAGTAGTGGTATCCCCTTATGCAGTGCCCTTTATATGGTGCCCCCAGTAGTAGTCCCCCCCTATGCAGTGCCCTTTATATAGTGATCCCAGCAGTAGTCCCCCCAATGCAGTTTTCCCAGTAGTGGTCCCCTTATGCAGGCACCCAGTAGTGATCCCCCCTATCCAGTGCCCCCTGTAGTGGCCCTTCCTATTATTGCCCCCAGTAGTGGTCCCCCGAGTGCAGTGCCTCTAGTAGTAGGCCCCTTTTATAATGCCCCCAGTGGTAGTTCCCCCCCAAGTAGTAGTCCCCAGTAGAGGTTCCCCCTCCGATTAAGTGCCCCCAGTAGTAGCCCACCCAGTAGAGGTCCTCCCAATAATGGTGCCCCCAGTAGTAGCCACCCCTCCCTTGTTGTGCCCCCACCACCAGTAGAGGTCCCCCCAGTAGTAGCCACCCCCTCCCCCGTTGTGCCCCCAGTAGTGCAGATAGTTTAAAAAAATTATATATATAAAAATATACTTACCTGAATCCACGCTGCTGCTGCTCCGGTCCGCGACGCCGCTCCCGCCGCCGCCTCCCGCCAGTCCTCCCGGGCTGGCGCGCTCAGCATTATGGGACAGACGTCATGATGTCATGACGTCTGTCCCATTACCCACTGCAGGAGCCGGACAGAAGCCCGGCTCTTGCAGTGGGTGCTGCAGCAGTCAATGAGAGTCTATCTGACTCTCATTGGCTGATGTTTAACACACGCATCGCCGCCAGCGCTGGCGGCGATGCGTGTGTTATGCACAGCCTGAGCCCACCTCCTAGTGCTATTGGGCAAGCGCTCAGGGGGAGGGAACGGGCTCAGCTGTGAAGCACAGGACTGGCGCTGGAAGCCTAGCGCCGGTCCTGTGTAAATGTGTAGCGCTGACCGCACTCATTGCGGTCGGCGCTACATTGGCTAACTAGGGTGGGCGGGCCGGTACCATGACCGTGGCGCCCCCCTGCGCCGCCGGTCCAACGGCACCCAGGGCACGCACCCCGCTCGCCCTGCCCTAGTTACACCACTGTTTCACACAGGTGGACTTCATTTCACTAATTATGTGACTTCTGAAGGTAATAGGTTGCACCAGAACTTTTGAGGGGCTTCATAGCCAACGGGGTGATTACATATGCACATGCCAATTTTCAGACTTTTATTTATAAAGATTCTTTTTTATATATATTTTTCTCATTTCACTTCCCCAAATTAGACTATTTTGTCCAGATCCATCACATAAAATTCAGATTAAAAAAAATAAATAAATTACAGATTGTAATGTAACAAAAAAGGTAAAAAGCCAAGGTGGTGAATACTTTTGCAAGGCACTGTATCCACCAGTACGCAATACTAGCTATAGTACTTTCCCTTCTACCAAGAAAATAATGCACACTGCTCACATCATGCTGATCTAACAGTGGAAGCAGCAATACGAAGGCTCATTACCCCATGAACCAGTACCCAATCATAGGGGATAAGACAAGTTTCTCTACTAATATCTAATTGTTTTGGGAATCAAAACTAATATAGGGAAGATTAAACAAATCTTGGAGAGAGATAAAGTGGAGAGAGAAGTACCAACCAATCAGCTCCTGTCATTTTTCTAGCACAGTCTGTTAGAAGCTGATCGGTTGGTGTTACATCACTGGAGTTTTGTCTATCAGGACCCTTGGAGTTAGCTTTGCATGTGGGAGAGTAGGGGAATCTTGAGTTCTTGACCTAGCTCCTAATCATCTCTACTAAAAGGACATGCCTGGGTGCTTGTGATCGAACAAATATAATGCAGTCTTTTTGGAGAACACTGTATAGAGTGGCAGAAACATGACAGGTATAGTTTTATAGTGAACTTACTGTACTAAGAACCGTAGTAAGCAGAAATAAGCAGTAGATGTGACCACAACAAAGTGCCTATAGTAACTGTATCATGGCTGCCATCAGAAATTGTGGGGCCCAGTACACCTATAAACACCTACATAAGACATGAAAAAAATTAAAAGCAAAAGAAAAGAGGAAAAGAGTCTGGCTATAGGGTACCGTGGGACGTGGGGCAGCGGCGGTAACGCCCACATAGCCATGTGCTCTGTATGGCCGCATCGGTCACACACCCCTAGTTATGGCCCTGATCCTAGTGATTTATTAAAGTAAATTTGTGCTTAGATTAAAACCCAATGGGGAGGTACTGGACTTTACTCTCCTCCCTTGTGTCCTTGAGAAACACATGTCCCTCCCTTGCCAGAGTTGGAACACATTAGACATTCCCCTCCCTCTCCTGTGTAGAAATATAATCTCTCCCTCACACCTGTAGTAACACATTACCCTCACTCACACCTGTAGAAATGTATTCCCCTACCCCACTCTAGAGTAACACACTCCCCTCTCTCACCTCTGTAAGAACACATTATCCTCGCTCAGCCCTGTAGTAACACATTCCCCTCCCTCACCCATGTCGTAACACATTCCTTCCTTCACCCCGTAGTAACACATTTGATATTCCCCTCCCTCACCTGTGTAGTAACACATTTTCCTCTCTCACCTGTGTAGTAACACATTTTTCTCTCCAACCTCTATAGTAACACATTCCCTTCCCTCACTATTCAAATAGGGGGAACCACACCAACTGCCAGTGATGTTTGGCAGCCTTTGGGATGACAGTTGGTGTTTGAATATGAATTGTGCTACAGCCACTATTAGACAGTAAGGCAGAACATTGCACAGAGGGAGGAAACATTTTAGCTCTTTTTGAAAAATCATTTCATAGTGGGCACCAACGTCATGGAAGGAATATACTCGATTTTCATGTTTCTATGTCCAGGGGTTTGGGCTGGGCGTTGATCAGTCAGTCAGTTAGTCTGGACATCTGATTTTTTATATATATATATATATATATATATACAGACACACACACACAATCCGAACAGTGGGGATCCAAGTCCACCTGAGCCGCTATGAATTCCTATCTATCTATACACCCTAAATGTCGCTATTTAGCGTTATAAGTCGCACAAGAAATAATTGCTTTCCAGACTTTGATTGTGTTACCAAAGCACAAATAATATTATTCACCAAAAAGCAGATAGTTACAGACTGTGATCTAAATACAATTAGTGCAAACAGATTATACAATCACTAGGTACAGTCGAATACATACGCATGCGCTCTGAATCCAGATTCCCGGCATCAACTATGAAACCTCCGTCAACAGCAAAGAAAAGATGACTGACTAGCAGATTCAGAGTGCTTGCATATAAACCCTTGCAGAGATAGGCAATACAATTGAACAAGTTGGCATAATCCCATTGGTTCTTCTTCCTGGTTCTCCTGTTACAATGCAGTTTAAAGGTCAGTTTGTATTGTAATAGTTCAGCCTCCAACAGCTCCTTTGTGTCCATTTTCCCACCGAAGAACAAGTCTAAACAGGCTAATTACATTACATGAACAGAGTACATTTCAATGCCTATCTCTCTATGATCCATAATTCCCAGACGCATGTTGCGATTTCCTTCCCGATGGAACCGGAAATCTGCAAATAAACAGTGATTCAGAATGGCACCAAACACGGTCTGCTTATCATGTACTAAACCTGAGATCTTAAATACAGTCACTTTATTTACATAATTAATAATGAATAAAATCTCGGATATTAACCTTAATGCTAGGGAACCTTCCTAAGTATGTGTGCAAAGTTTAAGGATATTAAGAAAAGACGCTAGTTAGCATTGTGCGACTACATGTTCGTGGAGTACACCGTGGTACGTGTTTTGCAGGGTTGTTCATATTAAATGTTTTAGTAAATGTATGTATTTATATAATGAGGACTTTTAACATTATTCAATTGCATGGGAATCGCACGATGCTAAATAATAGCATCGCCGTATGTACTTGTAATGTGTGAAATTCGCTAAAATGGTGCTGGGCAGCCATTCGCAAAATGGCGTCTTGTTGCCATTCGCAAAATGGCATTGTGCAGATTTTAATTTTAACAGATTCTGTCTCAGCCAATCATCTGGCTTCGACAGTCCACCCTTTGATAGCCAACAACATGCTATCGCACTCTGATTTAAAAAAAAATTAATTTAGGCTTACATTATTTAATGTTATAGTATGGGATGGCACAAAGTGCTTCTTAAACCATCAATAATGTGTCCCTAGGGGGGGACATAAAACTACCCTTACATGCACACCGTGGATCTTGGGAGATCATGGGAAAGATGTGGGGATGCACCAATCCTATAAAGGAAGTCTTGAAGGGGAATAGGGACTTACATTGTTTAAGATGTTTAAAAATAACATTGCATAATACATTTCATGCATGTCTAAATCTATACGTCATCTGATGGTACATTCTAGTTCAGGGTTGTAATGCAGTCCTACATTTACCTCAGTATTCATTATGTTACTACTGACCACCATCATAATTTCATTCCTTTGATTTACCTTATCTTTACATTTTCCATATTTCAACACAGCAGGAACACACCTGACACATATGCCAATTACTAAGATGACAACCAATATAAGGATCAAGAGTTTACCTATACAAGCAACCATTTCCTGGACCCACTCTCCTAGACCGGAGAACCATTTCACTAGGTTCAACCATGAAACCC
Source organism: Taudactylus pleione (assembly GCA_031769625.1). Classification (NCBI taxonomy): domain Eukaryota; kingdom Metazoa; phylum Chordata; class Amphibia; order Anura; family Myobatrachidae; genus Taudactylus; species Taudactylus pleione. The sequence goes on from JAUIMM010000052.1 coordinate 29,750,906, forward strand.
ATTCCTCTACCTTCTCCTCTATTTCAGCCATTGAAGCATTATGGTTCTTCCAAAATTCCCATTTCAGCTGCAGAATTTCGTCCATCTTCCAGTCTATCACCTCCTTGGGGTCACTAGTATCATTTGTAATATATGTGCAACACTTTACACCAAATTGGGTGGCCAAAGTTACACAGTACCCTCCAGTGACAGCTGTTAAATAATTTAACACTAGCCTATGTTGCACAAGTTCTTGTAACTCCCTACCTGTATACCTAAATGTGTCATCATACATCTCGGTGGTATTAATCTATTAATTTAGCAAGATCTTGGATATATCTAAAATTTAGTGTACCCGGAGCGATCCTGGTGGGATCCAATGTGACTAAAACTTGAAAGCCAGTTGTTTCACTAATCAATTGTGTGGCTTTATGTACATCACCAGGTATCATATTTCTTTTGTCTGTATGTTCATACTGTGTGTGAAGATATGGTGATGGTGTGTTTTTATGAATACCAAGCATTTCACCATGTGTAAGGGTCATAACCTCTGGGTGTACTCTTCCCAGATAACAAAACCCTTAGGAACTCGGAGAGAGCCACTTATACGCTTTTCGACCACATATTAAATATACATCATTGGGGAGAACATAAGGGATAGTAAACCTCATTATCGTCACACACATTTCCCTAGCAAGTGATCCTATTTCAGGTTCTCCCATTTGACTCATGCAAGTTTCTGGTTGTAATAACTTGGCGCAATTCTGGTACCCTACCAACCATTTCTTTGGTGTAACTTAATGTATATTTATACCGGAAGTGTCTTCCACCTAGTCTAATTGTGCGTAAGAGTTCAAGATTTATAGGTTCACTATCAGCTCTTAGTGAGAAGGTCATCGTCAGGTTATTACCCGTCACCTCCAAACTTCCTGGTTTATTGAAGTTGGTGATGTTCAAACATAAAAGTGATTTATCTACTTGGTACTGGTGGAGTTTAAAATGAGGAGGTTTGGATTTAAGAAATTTTCCATCCAGTGCATCCCTTCTTTGCAGTTCTAAGACCTCAGAGACATTTAATGGGAACTGCACTAACCCTACATTATGCTGTCCCTGAGGCACATGTGAACACACCCAACAGTCAGCCTGGTTTAAAACTTTGCCCACCATTGTATGATAAACCTCTAAAGGATACCCACCCCTATACTGGTTATACTTAGGCTGGCACCGTTGGATGCATCTCTCATTGACTACGGACCCACAAAGCTCACACATACAATAATCCTCAGACGATAGACCTTCACACTGTCTCCGAGTTTCCAGAATAACAGATCTCTTAACAATTACTGTACTGGGTTTGGTCAGATACTCCCCTGGTTGGTTTAGTACTCATTTTCCCAACTCCACTCCATTGATATCACCAACAACTCCCCTCTCCGTCCTCTGTCCTCAATAACAGAAACCAGAGATCCTGAAACAACCCAAGATAATGAGAACTCTGAGGGAAAACAAAGATAACCACAGCAGGCTGAAAACAATGAAAACAATGATCTACAAATTTCTTTAGCTCAGGTGTCTCACTGTAACCTTTAACCGCACCGGAACAGACTCGCAATGACAGGTCTACGTTATCTGCCTCAATTCCGCCTTGTCTCTCCACTGGTTGGTTGACCTTCTTACAGTGAGCGGAACTGACCCAGGTATCTCTCTCCGCTACTTTCAATGAAGTTGTACTCATCAGCAAACACCTGATACGGACCTTCCCACCGATCTGTCAAACAACCTGAACGCAAGAAGTTTCTGATCATAACAAATTCTCCAGGTTCAACATAATGACAGTTTGTTTCAGGCATATCATGTGACAACAATTTCAGTTTCTGCTGTTGCTGTTTTAACTGTTTACTCATTGTTATAAGATACCTTACAGTTACCTTCTTGTTACTTTTCAAATCTTCCTGCGGACTTATAATCAAATGAGGTTGTCTACCAAACAGTATTTCAAAGGGGGACAGATTGAGAGGGGGTCTAGGAGTTGTCCTGATATTATGAAGGATGAGCGGTAGTGCTTCTGGCCACCCTAGTCCAGTTTCTGCCATGATCAATGTCAAACAGGAGAAGAAAAACCCGGTGCACACCAGTATGCTCTCACCAATTCACACATACCTTGCTTTCCCAAGTGAGTCAGACCGTGCGCTGCCTCTGCCAGGCTTGGGTAGTATGCCTTGGGGGCCACTGGCTTACCTTGTCTGTCTCTCCAGAGTCCAGAAGACTCTTGCCCACATCCCTTGGAGACCTCCAGACTGCCTTTTCCTGCATGGAACACGTTTGAAACATCATTTGGTTAATTGGCACATTCACTTTTAACCCTGCTGCCCATTTGGCAGCTTCATCTGCCTTGTTGTTGCCCAGTGACACTGGATCATCCTCACATGTATGGGCTTTACACTTAATTACCGCCACTGCCTTTGGCAATTGGATCACTGTCAGTAGTCCTTTTATATGTCTGGAATGTGCAATTGGGGTGCCTGCTGCTGTCATAAAATTTCTCAGACGCCATAGAGCAGCAAAATCATGTACCACCCCGAAGGCATACCTAGAGTCAGTGTAGATATTAGCAGATTTACCTTCTGCTAATTCACAAGCTCTCCTTAGTGCCACCAGCTCCGCCACCTGGGCCAATTGAGGTGGAACAAGGGGTTCGGCTTCTATGATGTCTTCATCATTTACCACAGCATAACCTGTACATAACTCTCCAGTGTCAGTTTGTCTATGACAACTCCCATCCGTGTAATATGTCACATCTACATTTTCTAAAGGTGTATCCCGTATGTCAGGTCTTGCAGTAAAGGTTTGATTCAGATATTCCATACAATCATGTGCATCAATATACCTGCAAAACTCACCTTCCGCCAGTGACTCACCTCTCTCCACCCTTTGTGCATCCTGTTGCACATATGGTAAATAAGTTGCTGGATTTAACGTACTGCACCGTTTGATTGTGATGTTTGCAGGTGCTATTAGAGCTAGTTCCCATTTTGTGAACCTAGCTGAGGAGACATGTCTGGTTTGGGTAGAATTCAGCAAAGCAGATACAGCATGGGGTGTATAAACAATCATATCATGGCCTAATACTACATCCTCACTCTTACTGACAAATAGAACAGTTGCTGCTACACTTCTTAAACACGTTGGGAGTGATCTTGCCACAGTGTCAAATTGTGCACTGTAATATGCTACGGGCCTACTGGCATCACCATGTTTTTGTGTGAGGACACCTGCTGCACAACCATTAGCTTCCGTACAGTACAAATCAAAAGGTTTTTTATAATCAGGTATTCCCAATGCAGGTGCTTTTGTCAGACTATCCTTAAAATTAAGGAAAGCCTGCTCTGTTTCCTCTGTGTGATGACACGATCGGGCTTTGAGGAAGAGACTAAGGACCTCATTCAGACCCGGTTGGAAGCGCTGCGTGCTCGCAACCGGGTCGATGTTTTGGTCCTGAGCACGCGCAGCGGCCGCACTGCGTGTGTGCAAGCCCCAGAGTGAGAGAGAAACTCTCTCACTCCGGAGCTCACTACAAAAGGGTGTTGATCGACAGCTCGGCCCGTTTTGTAGGTGTGGCGGGGGGGTGGTTCCACAAACGGAGGCGTTCCTTAAGGAATGCCTGCTGTTTTGTGGGTGGCCACACTGACATCAGCAGTGATGTCAGTGGGGAGCTTCCTGCTCAATCAGAGCAGGAAGCTCCCTTGGGCTTACGTTTGCCGAGACCCAACCTTAGGGTCTCGCCGCAAGCCCCGATGTTCGCGATGGTCTTGACCATCACCCTGGTCAGTCGCTAAGCTGTGGGTGGTAACCCACAGCTTTGCTATCACCCAGGAGGCCACACTAAAAAATAGAAGCGGCCGCCCTCATTCAGAACGAGCGCTCGCTTCTTGCGAGCACCTCTGAATGAGGGCCTAAGGGCCTGATTCAGAGCCAGACAATCTGACAGAGCGCTCGCTCCGAATCAGTGCCCTCCCTTCTCTTTTTTTAGAGCGGCCTCCCGGCCACTCGCATAGCTGTGGGTGACCACCAACAGCTATAGCGAGCAGCCAAAAAGATGGTCGCGATGGTCAAGACCATTGCGACCATCGGGCTTGCAACGAGACCCTTGTAGTAGGGTCTCACCTGCCGCAAGCCCTGGAGTGCTTTTGGCTCTATTAGAGCCAAAAGCACTCCCACAGACATCACTTGTGATGTCAGTGGGGCCGGCCCCAGACAGTAGGCATTCCCATTGGAACGCCTCTGTCTGGGTAGCAACGCCCCCGGCACGCTCACCAAAGGGGGCGTGTTGTCACTCAACATTGACAGCACGCCCCCTTTATAGCGAGACCCAAGCCGGAGCTATGCGGGTCTCGCGCATGTGCACGATGGAGCCGGCTCCCTTGTGCGCATGCACATTTGGCCAACATCGACCTGCTTGCGAGCACTCGCGAGTCTGAATCAGGCCCTAAGTCCTGTAATGGCAAGGCCAAAATAGAAAAACCTGGGATCCACATTCTGCAGTAACCACACATTCCCAAGAAGGTACGGATTTGCTGTTGGTTCTGCGGCAGTCTCATGGTTTGTATGGCTTGGATTCTGTCAGTGGTCAGATGTTGTAACCCGTGGGTTAGGCAATGTCCCAAGTATTTAACCCTGGACTGGCATGGCTGTAGTTTGTCCTTAGCAACCTTGTGTCCTGTTTGCAAGACGAGATGAAGCAATAAAAGTTTAGTATCATTTAAACATGATGTAAACGAATCAGAACACAACAATAAATCGTCCGCATATTGTATTAGAACAGATCCATTGGCAGGTTGAAAAGATTTTAAACATTCGTGTAAGGCCTGGGAGAAGATACTGGAGTTGTCTATGAAACCTTGGGGCAATCGTGTCCATGTGTATTGTACCCCCCTGTATGTAAATGCAAATAGGTACTGACAGTCAGGATGAAGAGGTACAGAGAAGAAAGCAGAACAGAGGTCAATGACAGTAAAATGGGTTGCATTTGGTGGGATGTGCATGAGAATGACAGCTGGATTCGGCACTATGGGGAATTGGCTTTCTACTACCTTATTAACCCCTCTAAGGTCTTGTACCAGCCTATAACCCCTCCCACCACTCTTCTTTACAGGAAAGATGGGACTGTTGGCTACACTTGCTGTACGGACTAAAATTCCTTGTTGTAATAACCGCTCAATTATGGGATAAACCCCTATTTCTACCTTCTAATTTAGAGGGTCCTGGGGAATTTTTGGAGCTTGCCTACCGCTTTTAATTTTACCATTACAGGAGCTACGTTTGCCATCAATCCAGTGTCCTGTCCATCTTTGGTCCAGAGGGACCCCGGTATCTGAGATAACATTTGTTCTACTTGAGATGGATTTTTATCTGAAACAGTAGAGTGAAACATTAACCTTTGGGTAGTGTTCAATATATCCCTCACCTTGTGTACCACTCTCTCTGGGATATCTAAGAATATACCATCAGGGGTACAATATATGACACATCCCATCTTACATAAAAAATCCCTTCCCAGTAGGTTAGTAGGAGCCGCTGCTGCCAGGAGAAAAGAATGCCTGGTATGCAATGGCCCGATAGTAACCTCTGTGGATTTGGTTAAAAGATAATGTTGCACTTTACCCGTTACACCCATTGCTGGTACTGTTTCGCTGGTCACCTGTAAATTAGATGGAGATTTTATCACTGATCTGGTCACCCCTGTGTCTACAAGAAAAGAATGTTTAGTACCAGCTACGTCAATTATCATTACAGGTTCTTCTCTAACATCCCCAGTTAACCTGACTGGCTGTAGACTACAGGTATGACCCGCCCCCTAGCGTTGACTCTGACTCTACAATACAGCATTTAAGGCCACAACTGGAGCAGGTGACTGTGGAACATTCCCTGCATTCTGCATATATCCCTTATGTGGATATCGAGGTACTACATGGTTAGGGGGTCCTACCCTCTTCACCTTACTTCCTAATTACGTGTCCCACTTGGTTGCAGTTAAAACAGCTTCGTGAGTGGGGTGGGGGAAAAGGTTGTTGTGTGGGTTGGGCAGTAGACAAAGACTGTGAGTGTGGGTAAGAATTTTGAGGTTAATATGGTGGCTGCGTGTAGTATGGGTTTTGTGGCTGTGTGTGATAAGTGGGGTAGGGCTGTGTTTGTGGCAGTGCAGGATTGGTGAGGGCATGTTGCTGTGCAGGTGCATGTGTGTCTGGTGGCTGTGATGGTATATTCATTCCTTCTAGAGCTTGAATGCTAACAGCCATTAGCTTCTCACTCTGGGTCTCTCTCTTCTTGAGGATGTTTTTATCATGCTCAATAGCAAACTCCCTAAGTGTGTCTACAGTAACTCCCCTCCAGCCAGGTAGAGAGGTCTGGACTTGGGTCTTTAGATTGTCTTTAAGACCATCCATAAGTACTGTGATGACCATTTCCCTATGGTGAGTGCTATCTTTAATATCTTCTATCCCAGTGTACTGGGCGATAGTCTGCAGAGCTCTGGTACAGTAATCTTCTGCAGATTCACTCTCTTTTTGTTTTATGGTGAAAATTTTACTCCAGTTAACTACTACCGGAAAATATACACCCAACTGAGTTATTATGCGGGTACTGTTATTTTGGTTATCCTCGTCGGTTAAGGGGTTGTCTCCCTCCAATATGCAATCCGTGATAAACCTTTTCACATCGGTATTGTGCGGAAGACACGCCCTTAACTCCACTCGCCAATCTTTATTGGTTGGCTCGTGAGTATTACCCAAGTTTTTCACAAATCTTTGGCAGTTTGCTAATTCCTTCTTAGGGTTAGGGAAGTCGGTCATTATGGAATTTAGTTCAGCTCTTGTCCAAGGACAATGCATCACTACATCTCTTGTGGGCACCACACCATTCGCATCCGGATTCCCATTGGGAACAGTTATTGTCCGGACGGGATGTATGCCTGCCATAATGCTACCTTTGGCTGAATTACCTAGTTGAGGGTTCAGCCTACTGCTACAACGTACGGTATTAGTAATCTCCAATACTGTTAAAATACTTCCGGTACGGGTGGGGCTACCTCCATATCTGGTACTAGCGAGGCAGCTACCTGTGCTTGCTGTGGTGGTACATTTAACATTTGTGCAACATGGGAGAGAGCGGACATCACAACAGGGTCATCATCTACATCATCAACACATTCCTTCTAATTACATAATAGAGGGTACAGGTTACATGTTAAATTTTTATGGGTTTTTACATCGACTGTACCTTCACCCCCATCCGCATAGGGTGGTGGTGGTGCACGTGAACTACTGACATTACCATCCGCAATGCTACCTTGCTGTGCGTGCACGCTATTTCACGGCGTGCACGCAACACTGTTTAGCACTGCGTGTGCACTCCCCTGCACCGTGCATGCGATGCTGGTTTGCGTTGCATGCACGCCCCTAAGCCACGTATCCCCCTCGTGCTGCCATAGCTTTAAACAATCGTTATACTTTATCTTTTTCTTTCGAGAGTGCACCATACAGATGCTATCTCGGACATTGTTCAATACCTCCTTATCAAAGCTGCCAATTCTGGGAAAAGCTTTAACACTCATTCACGTCATCTTAAACCATACATCATAGTACATAGTTGCGTATGCACCGCACTTAGGGCCTAATTCAGACCCGCTCGCGAGCGTTGAGCGCTCGCAAGCGGGTCGATGTTGGCCCAGTGCGCATGCGCACGACACAGGCAGCTCTGTCGTATGCATGCGCGAGACCCCGATAGCGACGGGCAAGCCGTCGCTCCGGGTCTCGCTACAAAGGGGGTGTGCTGTCGATGGTCAGTGACAGCACGCACCCTTTGGTGGGCATGCCGGGGGCGTGGCTGCCCAGATGGAGGCGTTCCCATGGGAACGCCTACCGTCTGGGGTCGGCCACACTGACAACACAAGTGATCTCAGTGGGAGTGCTCTTGGCTCTGATAGAGCCGAAAGCACTCCAAGGCTGCGGCAACAAGACTCTACCACAATGGTCTCGTCAGAAGCCCGATGGGCGCGATGGTCTTGACCATCGCGACCATCTTCCTGGCCGCTCGCTATAGCTGTGGGTGGTCACCCAGAGCTATACGAGCGGCCAGGAGGCCGCACTAAAAATTAAGAGGGACGGCCCTGATTCAGAGCAAGCGCTCTGTCGGAGCGCCCGGCTCTGAATCAGGGCCTTAGTATGCATTATATGCCGTGCCGAACCAATCGGCGCTTCCAAGAGCAGCACATCATCTAACATCTCTACCGTTTGCTTGGCTCCCATCTTGGGAAAATAACACTAAACTTTTCAATAGAGATTTAAACCGGTGAAAGAATGTCAAGGCTACTTTCACTTACCTGTAGACGATATTAACAGGACGCGCCCACACACCTATGGAAGAATAACCAGGCTGCTTCCACGCAACTAAGCCCTTTACGAGTACTTTGCACTGCTAGAATTTAAGCATTCCAATAACACTTACCCTTTTCAGTGATTTCGTCCACCACTACTCAGTTCACAATCACAATATGCCACAACTGTGTGGTTCGATCACAATGCCGAATAACCCTTACTGATCACTGGATGCTGCGATCACACTGAGAGCCGATACCTAACACAAAACAACAACTACACCTGCTGTGTGTATAGACTTCAGTACCGAGCCACTAGGCCGACACCAGGCGCCTAGCCCCTAAGGGTCCTATGATACCCCTAGATAGGGTACATATTACCCCTACCAACACACATTCACTGTTACACACCTTTTTCCTGCGCAGAAAAATAAATGTTTTCCCAGATATGGCAGTACCGACTAAGGCACTCATTCAGAGCCGTACGCTCTGAGCAGAGCGCACGCTCTGAATGAGGGCCGGGCTCCATTTTCATGGAGCGTCCTCCTGGACGCTCGTATAGCTGTGGGTCACCACCCACAGGCTATACGAGCGTGCATTGTGATGGTCGCGATGGTCGAGACCATCGCGACCATCGAATTTGCGAGCCGGAGCCTGCGGTTGAGGTTTTCAACCGCAAGCTCCGGAGTGATTTTGGCTCTATCAGAGCCAAAATCACTCCCACTGACATCACTAGTGATGTCAGTGGGCCGGCTTTTGACGGGAGGCGTTCCCGTGGGAACGCCCCCGTCAGGGAGGCACGCCCCTGGCACGCCCACCAAAGGGGGCGTGCTGTCAATCAACATTGACAGCACGCCCCCTTTGATCGGACACAACGAGCGAAGGACTTTCCTTCGCTCGTCGCGTCTGGCGCATGCGCACGACGGAGCTCCCTCCGTCGTGCGCATGCTCAGTCCATAACATCGACCCACTTGCGAGCGGACAGCCGCTCGCGAGTGGGTCTGAATCAGGCCCTAAGATCTTTAAAACAATGCTATCACGCTATCAAAATTACAATGCAATCTCAACAGCTTTGTTTAAACATGCGGCAGCAATACAGGAAATACGTATACGCTATTGTGCGACTAGTCGCATACACAATAATGCGACCGCTAAACAAAATGTATTATTACCCTTACACTATTGTGCGACTTCCCCTTTTAACAGGAAGTTTTATCAATGAAGGAAAACAAACTTTTTCCTTCCTGGTCCCTGGATTCTAATCAGCGCTCCTTGAACTCACACAATAATGGATAGCGGTGTCTCAGCAACAAAGTGGTAGCAGGTATTCGAAGGCACAATGCATTCTTTCCTGCATATGGTGCCTCCACCCAACACAAGTTTGAAGTATCAGGGAACATTTTATGCAGTCTTGATGGCACATAGGGCCTGATTCAGAGCTGAACGCTGTGACCAGAGCGCTCGCTCTGAATCAGGGCCGTCCCAGCTAAATTTGGAGCGGCCTCCTGGCCGCTCGCATAGCTGTGGGTTACCACCCACAGCTTATGCGAACGGCCAAAAAGATGGTCGCGATGGTCAAGACCATCGCGACCATCGGGCTTGCGACAAGACCCTGCAGTAGGGTCTCGCTTCCGCAAACCCAGGAGTGCTTTTGGCTGTATCAGAGCCAAAATCACTCCCACTGACATCATTACTGATGTCAGTGGGGCCGGACTCAGACGGTAGGCGTTCCCCCAACATTGACAGCACCCCCCCCTTGGTGCGAGACCCGGAGCGACGGAGAGCCCGTCGCTATCCAGGTCTTGCGCATGCGCACGACGGATCTCCCTCCGTCGTGCGCATGCACAGTGGGGCAACATCGACCCGTTTTGCGAGCGTCCTTTGCTCGCGAACGGGTCTGAATGACCCCCATAGTACCATCGGTAGAAAAGTTTATAAGCATTTTCTTTTATGCGGACACATGTAGAGCTAGAAGCTACATTAGCAGAAATGTCTGCCCAATCCTCACTATCTAGAGTTCCATCTATATCCGCCTCCCAGGCTAATTCATGTGGGTCTTTTAAATCAGTGTTAGACTGTGTGAGATTTGAGTATAACATTGAGATAAGACCTTTGGAACTAGTGCCACGAAGGGATAATGATTCGCAGATGGTTAATGATCTACTATTGAGCCTCTTGTTCATGATGGAATGAAAGTGTCTTAGCTGTAAATATTGATAGAAGAGCTTATGTGGAATGTTAAAATTGGTTTGTATGTCCGTAAACGTAGGGAATATTGAATCATGGGTAATATCGTTCAAGACCCTAATCCCCTTGTCTTGCCAGTGCCTAAAGGAAGCAGGACGACAACCTGGTAAAAAAATCAGGGTTATCGAACAAAGGAACTATGGGGCTTGGAAACGGAGCAATGTGAAATCGGCGATTGGCAAAATCCCAAATTTCAAAAGAAAGTGATATGACTGAGTTAAACCTGAGATCTTAAATACAGTCGCTTTATTACATAATTAGTAATGAATAAAACCTCGGATATTCACCTTAATGCTAGGGAACCTTCCTATGTAAGTGTGCAGTGTGTAAGTGTAAGGATATTAAGAAAAGACGCTAGTTAGCGTTGTGCGACTATGTGTTTGTGGAGTACACCGTGGTATGTGTTTTGCAGGGTTGTTCATATTAAATGTTTTAGTAAATGTATGTATTTTTATAATGAGGACTTTTAACATTATTCAATTGCGTGGGAATCGCACAACGCTAAATAATAGCATCGCCATATGTACTTATAATGTGTGAGATTCGCTAAAATGGCGCTGGGCAGCCATTCGCAAAATGGCGTCTTGTTGCCATTCGCAAAATGGCGTAGTGCAAATTTTAATTCTAGCAGATTCTGTCTCAGCCAATCATCCGGCTTTGAAACCGCTGCTCGGGTGTTCCCGCCTCCTGACGTCGGATTCTCATGAGACTTGGATGACGTTCAGCCTCTATATAAGGACTTGGTGCCATTTGTTAGTCAGCATGCATGCTGCGCAGAGCTCTGCAAATTTGTCAAAGGACTCCAGAAACTCCATTGGCTGTGCTGTTACGTGACTGTAGGGTAGGGGGAAGACTGCACGCTGATGTATGCTGCACTACTCTGCTAATTAAAGTGGCTGTACAGGTTGAGTCTCCCATATCCAAAATGCTTGGGACCAGGGGTATTTTGGATAACGGAATATTCCGTATTTTGGAATAATTGCATATCATAATGAAATATCTTGGGAATGGGACCCCAATATACACACAGAATGCATATATGTGTTATATGCACCTTATACACATAGCCTGCAGCTCATTTTATACAATATTTTCAATAATTTTGTGACTCAAGCAAAGTTTGTGTACATACATGAAATAAATTTATGTTGCATTTACACCCTATACACACAGCCTGAAGGTAATTTTATACCATATTTTTCATAATTTGTGCCTTAGACAAAGTTTGTGTACATTGAACCATCAAAAATCAAAGGTTTTATTATCTCAGTCATGCCAAAATTATTCCGTAATTCGGAATATTCCGTATTTCGGAATATTTGGATATGGGAGACTCAACCTGTAGTAGCCTGTTTCCAGACTCCAGTGGATGTGCTGATGTATGCTGCTGATTAAAGTACAGCCCATCTCCTCCAGTGTAAAAAATTAAATAAATTAATATAAATATAAAAAAAGGCAAAAAAATTAATATGTTACATTTTTTTTGTGCTGTATCCCACTGTGTACTGCTACTGTATACAAGCACTGTGACTCCTTGGGCAATATTCCTCTGTGTGTATAAGCACCATGATACCTTGGGCAGTAGCCCGCTGTGTGTATAAGGCTATAAGCACCGTGACTCCTTGGGAAGTAGCCCTCAATGTGTATGTGTGTATAAGCACTGTGGGCCTCATTCAGAGGTGGTCATAGGATGCAAGCGGTCGTTCTGAAACAAGGCGGCCACTTGCATCCTGAACAACCGCCTCCATGTCAGTCATTAGGCTGTGGGTTAACACCCACAGCTCTAACGACCGCTAAGGGTGATGGTCGTGATGGTCAAGACCATCGCGACCATCGGGGCTTACGACGAGACCCTAAGGTAGGGTCTCGTCAACCTTAAGCCCCAGGAAGCTTCCTGCTGTTTGAGCTGGAAGCTCCCCACTGACATCACTGATGATGTCAGTGGGGCCGCCCCCAAACGGCAAGCGTTCCGACAGGAACGCCTCAGTTTGGCTGGGCACGCCCCCGGCCCGCCCAGCAAACAGAGCGAGCTGTCACTCAACATCGACAGCTCACCCCGTCTGCTATGAGACCCCTAACGACGGATGACCCATCGTTAGCTGGGTCTCGCGCATGCGCACGACTGAGCCAGCAACATCAACCCAGTTGCGAGCTCGTAGAGCTAACGACCGGGTCTGAATAAGCTCCTGTGTCTCCGTGAACAATAGCCCTCTGTGTGTATAAGCACCATGACTCCTTGGGCAGTAGCTCTCTGTGTGTATAAGCACCATGACTCCTTGGGCAGTAGCTCTCTGTGTGTATAAGCACCATGACTCCTTGGGCAGTAGCTCTCTGTGTGTATAAGCACCATGACTCCTTGGGCAGTAGCTCTCTGTGTGTATAAGCACCATGACTCCTTGGGCAGTAGCTCTCTGTGTGTATAAGCACCATGACTCCTTGGGCAGTAGCTCTCTGTGTGTATAAGCACCATGACTCCTTGGGCAGTAGCTCTCTGTGTGTATAAGCACCATGACTCCTTGGGCAGTAGCTCTCTGTGTGTATAAGCACCGTGACTCCTTGGGCAGTAGCCCTCTGTGTGTATAAGGATATAAGCACCGTGACTCCTTGGGCAATAGCCCTCTGTGTGTATAAGCACCATGACTCCTTGGGCAGTAGCCCTCTGTGTGTATAAGCACCGTGACTCCTTGGGCAGTAGCTCTCTGTGTGTATAAGCACCATGACTCCTTGGGCAGCAGCCCTCCATGTGTATAAGCACCGTGACTCCTTGAGCAATAGCCATCTGTGTGTATAAGGCTATAAGCACCGTGACTCCTTGGGCAATAGCCCACTGCGTGTATAATCACCGTGACTCCTTAGGCAATAGCCATCTGTGTGTATAAGCACCATGACTCCTTGGGCAGTAGCCCTCTGTGTGTATAAGGATATAAGCACCGTGACTCCTTGGGCAATAGCCCTCTGTGTGTATAAGCACCATGACTTCTTGGGCAATAGCCCTCTGTGTGTATAAGCACCGTGACTCCTTGGGCAGTAGGTCTCTGTCGATATAAGGACCGTGACTACTTAAGTAATAGCCCTCTGTGTGTATAAGCACCGTGACTACTTGAGCAATAGCCCTCTGAGTGTATAAGCACCGTGACTCCATAACACACAAGTACTGTGACTCGCAGTGAGTGTTAATTAGTAAATAAATACATAAACTTTATAGTTTTGTACAACTTTAGTATTTTCATCAATATGGATCATGACAACCAACCAAGTGTAGAGCAGAAGCAGCAAGAAAATGCTAGCAGTGCAGCTGCTGGAACCAGTCATAATAACGATACTAGTCATTCACTATCATCTAAAGCTGATGCTCAAGGGCGTAGAGGTTTTAAAAAATTAGGGTATCCGAAAGAAAAAAATTGAGATTTCACAGGGGTAAAGACAAAAACACATCTAAAGGTTAGTGCAGAAAAACAGAAAATAGGCAACATACCATACACCACACGCAGTGGCAAGGAAAGGCTCAGGCCTTGGCCTTTATTTCTTAGTGGTGGTTATGCAACTGTCAATAAGGCATCTTCTGCCTCTCATGACAATGAAAGACCTTTTCACTCTGACTATGGAAGAAGTGTAAAAAAACCTGAAAACCACTAAGGCAGTAGATCAAACTGTGCATTCAGAAACACAAATGTCAGTGAGGAGAGTCTAAGTGTGTCCACGAGTGCTATGTGTGAGCCTGCCCTTTTAGAGAAGCCACCTTCCATAGTTTCTGCTCCCTCTGTATTTGTGGGGATGAGCAACATAAGCATTGCTGATGACATAGAAATTGAGGATGCCAACGTAGAATTGCAAGAGGATGAGGGGGATATTTCTGTAGCTGACACTGGCACTAATGAGGATATTGAGGATGAGGATGTTGTTTGTGCAAGTTAGGCACCGCTGGAAGCAGCTCTAGGCCATGAGAAAAAGAAGGCCATTGTCATCCCTGGGAATAGGACCAACAGATCCACCTCTTATATCTGGAATTATTTTTACTCAAATCCTGACAACATTTGTCAAGCCATTTGTAGCTTTTGTGGAACCACAGTAACTAGATGTAGGGACGTTAAGCATCTAAGAACCTCCACGCTATTACGTCATCTGCAGCGAGCTCATGACAAGTATTTTATAACATCAGAAACTGGTGCTAAAAAAATAACAAGCAGTCCAGCATCAGCTAGCTCCCTTCTCTCTACTAGATCCCAGCATCTGCAATCTCCACTGTCAACACCTTCATCCTCAATATCCTCAGTAATGATCAGAGGTAGTTCGGCATCTAATTTGCTAGGTGACTCATCCCCTTTCCAGGTCTCCTCAGAAAAATCCTTGGCCCTCATTCAGAGCCGTTCGCTATTTGCGGTCGTTCGTTTAAAAACAAGGGGTGGCTATTCAAATGATCCGTACGCACATTGCAGTCTGTTCACACCTCTAAGTCTGAACGAACGAGCAAAACATACGCTCGTTTATTTGTTAAAAACGCCCCCTGGCCGCTCGCACCATACGTCATGTCCGCTATTTATTAGATTAATCGAGTACATCGACCAGCGTATGAACTGCTCGCTATTCTTGTGGTTGGTGTTTGCTACCACAAATTTGCGAGCAGTTCTGGCTCTAAAATAACCCAGTGACGTGGTCATTGACGCTGCTGTTTTAAATATACACACCCATAATACGCCCGTTTTGACCTTTAAGCACGCCTGCGTTCGGATCTCCACTCCCCATTTTCAAGCACCTTCCCCTGTTACCACCCACATACGCCTCATTCTGTCACTCAAAATAGCAGGCACTCGCTATATAGCGTACAAACGATTTTCGGCCGCACTGACTGGTTCGCGCATGCGTACTAAAAAGCGTACGCATGCGCAGATGTGCAAACATCGCTCGGAACGAGCGTACTGCCGCTAACGAGCGGCTCTGAATGAGGGCCCTTGAGCGCTGGTGCTGCAGCTGAGGGTGGATCTACATCCCAGAAGTGGACCAAGACTACTAGGAGTAATTTAACAAAACAATTGACTGTTAAAGAATCTCTTGCAAGAGGAAGCAAGAATGACAGCTCTCACCCAGTCGCAAAGCGGATCACTGACGCCATGACAGCTATGCTAGTATTAGATCTGCGTCCAATATACACAATTAATGCAGTGGGTTTTACAAAGTTAATTGAGGTCCTGTGTCCCCGGTAGCAAATCCATCTCGGTTTCATTTTACCCGAAAAGCCATTCCTCGGCTGTACCAGGACGTTAAAAAGAACCTAATTATTACCCTACAAAATGCCATTGTAACATAACAACTGTCATATAAACACGGCTTACCCAACTTGGACTCTCCTCAGGATTTGTGATTTCTGATAACACCACAAATATTGTAAAAGCATTACAGCTGGGTGAATTTTAACACATCCCCTGTTTTGCTCACACAATCAACTTAGCGGTGCAGAGTTTTTTTTAAAAAATGACGGGCGTGCAGGAGATGCTGTCTGTTGCCTGAAAAATTTTGGGACATTTTCGACATTCAGCAACAGCATGCAGGAGATCGCAGCACCTGCAAGAGGAGTTTAATTTGCCCTGCCATCAACTGAAGCAAGAGGTGGCAACAAGGTGGAACTCCACCTTTTATAGGCTTCAATGGATAGAGGAACAGCAAAAAGCCATCCATAGCTATACAACAAGCCATGACATTGGGAGAGGAGGGGGAATGTACCTTAGCCCAACACAGTGGAGAGTACTTTCTGTCTCGTGCAAGTTGCTCAAACCATTTGAAGTAGCCACATGTGAAGTGTGTGCTGACACTGCTAGCTTGAGTAAGGTGATTCCCCTAATTAGTGTTAAGCAGCCTTGAGGGGTGAAGATAACTGATTGGCTGTGGCCTATGGGCCAGTAAGGTGAGATGCAGCTATTGGGCTGGTAGCAGCCTTGAGAGTTGGAGGTGCCTGGTTTGCTGAGGCCTGTGGGCCAGTAAGATGAGATGCGGCCTTTGGGCCGGTAGCAGCCCGGGCTGGTTGTGGCCTGAGGGCCAATAGGATGAGGTGCGGCCTTTGGGTCGGTAGCAGCCTCTGGGCTGGTTGTAGCCTGAGGGCAAGTAGAATGAGGTGTGGCCTTTGGGCTGGTAGCAGCCTCTGGGATGGTTGTGGCCTAAGGGTCAGTAGGATCAGTTGCGGCCTTTGAGCCGGTAGCAGCCTCTGGGCTGGTTGTGGCCTGAGGGCCAGTACTAACAGTCACTAAAAGGAGTCGCAGCCTCCAGGCTGTGCAGCAGCCTTGAGGGCTGGATGAACTTGGCAAGGAGACGATAGGGTGCGCTGAGTGCCGCCAGGATGACACCAGCGATTGTACACAAGATTGCATACTTGGGGTGCTTAGGTGCGCTTAGTGTCGCTGGGATGACACCAGCGATAGTACACAAGTTTGCGTACTCAGGATGCTGAAGTGTGCTTAGTGCCGCTGGGATGACACCAGCGATTGTACACAAGATTGCATACTTGGGGTGCTTAGGTGCGCTTAGTGTCGCTGGGATGACACCAGCGATAGTACACAAGTTTGCGTACTCAGGACGCTGAGGTGTGCCCATGCCGCCTGGATGGCACAGATGGCAGGAGACAGGAATGCAGACCAAGCCACCCAGGTGACACAAATGGCTGGTAATACTTATGGCAGACAGTGCCGCCTCGATGACACAAGCGGCTGGTACAATGAGGCTGACTAGACACAGGTAACTCGACTGAAAACAGGAGCACACTGGAACTGGAAACACATGGAATGCTATCACCGGCATGGATTGAATTGCTGGCTGGAATTTAACAGAAACAGGGGCCAAGCAGAGCATGTTTCTCTAATGACAGATCATAGAGCACCTGGGCTGTGTTCAGACAGGAGAATCAATCAGTTTGCACCTGATAGTGCACACAGACAGGCAGTAATTAGTGCAGAGGCTCCGCAGCAACCAGGACTGGAACTGCAAACAATATGCTGCTAACCACAGATCCAAACAGGAGAGACTTCAGCGAACGCTTGCCCGGCATTCACCCTGCACAGCATTGCCAGTGTGGCGGCTTGTGACAGTACACCCCCCTTTGACACGGGGTTATGGAACCCCTAGACCCTGACTTAGCTGGAAAGTCCAAGAAGAATCTTCTCTTCAGGGCCAGAGCATGTAAAGAGTTTTCCGAGACCGAGGAATGCTCCTTGGGTCCATACCCCTTCCAGTGGACCAGAAACTGAAGAGATCCCCAGAAAATTCTGGAGTCAAGGATCTTTTCCACAACAAATTCCTGACGCCCTAGGAGCACAGGTGGAGGTCTGACCGGACGTCTAGGAGAAAAGTTGGCGGAAAGAAACACTGGTTTCAGGAGGGAGCAATGAAAGGTATTATTGATCTTCAGAGTCCTTGGTAGTTTCAGTCGAAAGGCCACACGATTCACCTGAGCAATGATGCCAAATGGGCCAATGAATTTGGGCCCCACCTTTTGTGACTTCTGAAGTAGATTGATATTTCTACTTGACAGTCATACCAAGTCTCCTATTTTGAAATTGCAGGGCCTTCGATGCTTATCAGCCCACACTTTCGACTGACTTGATGCCTGAAGGAGAGACTGATGCACCTCTCTCCAAACTGACCGTAGCCTTGAAACGGATGAAGAAGAAGGCATTCTGGTAACTGAAGGTTCAAACGAATTGCTCCTAAGATGGATCCCAGAGTTGTAGTAGAAAGGAGAGACGGAGGAAGCAGAATGGCAGGAGTTGTTGTAGGCAAATTCTGCAATGGGCAACAGTGAAGCCCAATTGTCTTGACATTTCGAGATGAAACAGTGAAGGTACTGTTCTAGGGACTGATTGACCCGCTCCGTCTGCCCATTAGATGCGGGTGGTAACCTGATGACAGGCTGACATTAATGCCAAGATCATTAATGCCAAGATCAGAGACAATATCCACCAGAAGCCCATGGAGCCTGAAGACAGGCTGTAAGAACAGTGCAGACAGCTCCTTGGCAGATGGTAACTTGACCAGGGGAATACAATGCACCATTTTGAAGAAACGGTCTACGATGGTCCAGATGACGGTACAACGAGAAGACACTGGAAGGTCCACGACAAAGTCCATCGCAATGTGGGTCCATGGTTTAGAGGGTGTTGGAAAGGGACACAACAGACCTTGCAGAGCAGTTCTGAGGGCCTTATTTCTAGAACAAACGTCACAGGCTATGACAAACTCACGAGTGTCTCTCGATATGGACTGCCACCACACAGACCGTGATAAAAGTTTGAGATTCCTAGAAATGCCAGTATGACCCCCTGCCTTGGAGGAATGACAGTCTTTCAACACCACCTTGCAAAGTCTCTCAGGGACAAACAGTAGACCTGATGGCATAGTAGGAGGAGCTTCAGCTTGACAAGCCTTGAGAGAATCCGCCAGGGTCCGGGTGACTGCACAATGAATCCTAGAAGCTGGACTCTTCCAAAGCTCTGGGTGGTTGACATACTGGGAAGCTTCGAGACAGGGTATCCGCTTTAATATTCTTGGACCCAGGTCAAAAAGAAATCACATAATTGAAGCCGGTGAAGAACAGGGTAATTCGTGCCTGTCTCGCGTTCAACCTTTTTGCCATCTCAATATAGGCCAGATTCTTGTGTTCAGTGAGGACTGTCACCACATGGTTAGCCCCCTGCAACCAGCTCCCGGTTGTCCACATTGTAATTCTTCTCTGCAGAATAGAATTTCCTGGAGAAAAAGGCAAAAGGATGCAGCTTACTGTCCTTGACATCTGTCTGAGACAGGATAGCGCCTACTCCAATCTCAGAGGCGTCAACCTCCACAATGAACGGAAGCTCTGGATTTGGATGCCGGAGTACAGGAGCAGAGACAAAAGCCACCTTCAAGGTGTCAAAGGCTCGAACGGCACTGGGTGACCAATTTGCAACTTCAGCTCCTTTTTTGGCTAACTCCACGATGGGGGAGACTATGGCAGAAAAAGACTTGATAAACCTGCGGTAGTAATTTGCAAAGCCAAGAAATTGTTGAATAGCCTTCAACGTCACAGGTTGCTCCCAGTCCAGAATGGCTTTGACTTTTCCAGGGTCCATGGAGAAACCCTGCAAAGAAATACAGTAGCCCAAGAATGATACCTCCTTCACATTTCTCCAATTTGGCATAGAGATCATTATCCAGTAAACTCTACAAGATCAGTCTGACATGCCTCCGATGCTCTTCCATGGATTTGGAATAAATGAGGATATCATCCAAATAGACCACCGCAAAGACTCCCAAAACATCCCTTAACACCTCATTAATAAAATCTTGAAACACAGCTGGGGCATTGGAGAGGCCGAACGCCATGACCAGGTACTCAAAATGTCCAGAATGGGTGTTAAAAGCCGTCTTCCACTCATTCCCTTCTCTGATGCGAATGAGATTGTATGCGCCCCTGAGATCAATCTTGGAGAAGATAGATGCCTCACGCAGTTGGTCAAAGAGCACCGATATAAGTGGCAAGGGATATGCATTCTTGATTGTGATTTTATTCAGTACACAGAAGTCTATGCTGGGTCGAAGAGATCCGTCCTTTTTCTCAACGATGAAAAACCCTGCTCCTACTGGGAATTTGGATGGGCGAATAAAGCATTATCCAGAGCCTCCCGGACATAGTCCTGCATAGCCTTATCCTCCAGAATGGACAAGGCATATAGTCGTCCCTTAGGAAGCCTGGCACCGGGTAAAAGATCAATGGCGCAGTCGAAGGATCGGTGAGGAGGCAGGATAACAGATTTTTTCTTAGAATAAACTTCAGCTAAGTCTCTATATGGAGCCGGAATGGATGAGGCAACAGCAACAGCAGCCAGACGAATAGGTCGGGATAGACAGTGAGAGAAGCACGATGTACCCCATTCCAAGATGCCACCGGTCTGCCATTGGATCATGGGGTTATGCTTCTTCAACCAGGGTAACCCCAGAACCACCGGAGCCAAAGGACACTGCAGAAGAAGAAACAAAAGTTCCTCACAATGTAAGACACCAACCGACAGCTGTAGAAGAGGAGTCCGGAAGAACACTGGAGCCTTGGAAAGGCTGGTTCCATCCAATCCAATCACTGACACATAAGTGGATAATGGCAGCGGGGTCAGACCTAGAGTTTGGAAAAAGGACAAGTCCATGAAGTTGTCTGCTGCACCACTGTCAACGAATGCCGGGAAGGAGACCTGTGTGTTGGAGAGATGAATTACTGCAGGACAGAATTTTCTGGGGAGATGGATGTAAGGCCTAGATGTACCTCCCCTAAATCACCTAGACCTTATCTTTTCCGGACTTCAGAGGACAATGGCCCTGATTCAGAGCTGTTCGTAAGCGGCCGCTCGTTCGCTCCGAGTGATGTTTGCACATCTGCGCATGCGTATGGGTCATAATGCGCATGCGCGAACCAGTCAGTTAAGTCGGAAATCGTGTGCTCGCAAAATAGCGAATGCCTGCTAATTTGAGTGACAGGATGAGGCGTTTGTGGGTGGTAACAGGGGAAGGTGCTTGAAAACGGGGAGTGGAGATCAGAACGCAGGCGTGCCAAACGGTCAAAACGGGCATTTTAAGGGTGTGCATAATTAACAAAGCAGCGTCATCGACCACGTCACTTGGTTGTCTTTTAGCCTGAACTACTCGCATGATTGCGGTAGGAAAATGCTACCACAAGAATAGCGAGCAGTTCATACGCCGTTCGATGTACTTGATTAATCTAATAAATAGCGGAGATGACGTATGATGCGAGCGGCAAAGGGGCATCTTTACAAAATAGCGAGCGTATGTTTTGTTCGCTCGTTCAGACATAGAGGTGTCAACAGACCGCAAAGAGCGAGCGCTTAATTTAAATATCCGGCCCCTTTTTCAGAACGACCGTCCGCAAACAGCATCTGGCTCTGAATCAGGCCCAAAGTTCGGCCAAGCGACCTCTACCACCGCAGTAGAGGCATAACCCCAGTGAGCGTCTCCTCCGTTTCTCTTTGGGCGGATGGCGGAACGCACCCAACGCATGAGTCAGATGGAGTCATCCACAATGGAGATTGAGGGGGCTGAGAAGGTAACTTCTTTTCCACTCGGCGTTCCCGGAGCCATCAGTCGACACGAATAGCCAAACTCATAAGATCATCCAGGGAACGTGGGGCAGGATACTGGACCAGGATATCTTTCATTTCGTCCAACAAACCACATCGGAACTGACTTCTTAGAGCAGGATCGTTCCAACCCGCATCGCCTGCCCACTTGCGGAACTCCATACAATAATCTTCTGCCGCCCTATTCTGCTGTTTTAGAGACTGAAGACTTTCCTCTGCCATAGCTGCCTTGTCCGGGTCATCATAGAGTAACCCAAGCGCAGTAAAGAATGCCTCCACTTTCTGGAGGGCCGGACTGGACAAAGGAAGCCCAAAGGCCCAGGTTTGTGGATCGCCCAGAAGTAAGGAGATGATGATGCCTTGACTTGTTGGGTCTGTGAACCCGAGGACATGGGCCGAAGTTAGAAGTAGAGCTTACAGCTTTCTCTAAAATTCAGAAAGTCTTTTCGGTTGCTGGAGAACAGATCAGGCAAATTTAATTTGGGTTCCACAACCGTGGGAGCAGGGGCACCACGAATCTCCTCTACACGGAGAGAAAGTTCCTGCTTTTGTGTTAGAATCTGGATCTGTCCAGCCAGAATCTGAGCCAGGTTCTGACTGGGGTCCATGATGGAGGATCACAATACCCTGAAAAGAGGCCGGTGATAATGTTAAGGCTCAGGTCAGGTAAATGGGTATTAGTCCCGCTACGGCCCTGAGAGCCGGTATAACTTGGCTTGATGTGGCCATGTAGCAGCCTTGAGGGTGAATATAACTGATTGGCTGTGGCCTATGGGCCAGTAGGGTGAGATGCGGCCTTTGGGCCAGAAGCAGCCTTGAGAGTTGGAGGTGCCTGGTTTGCTGAGGCCTGTTGAGATGCGGCCTTTGGGCCGGTAGCAGCCCGGGCTGGTTGTGGCCTGAGGGCCAGTAAAATGAGGTGCGGCCTTTGGTCCGGTAGCAGCCTCTGGGCTGGTTGTGGCCTATGGGTCAATAGGATGAGGTGCGGTCTTTGAGCCGGTAGCAGCCTCTGGGCTGGTTGTGGCCTGAGGGCTAGTACTAACAGTCACTGAAAGGAGTTGCAGCCTCCAGGCTGTGCAGAAGCCATGAGGGCGGGATGAACCTGGCAAGGAGATGATAGGGTGCACTGAGTGTCGCCAGGATGACACCAGCGGTTGTACACTGGGTAGTGTACTCTGGATGCTGAAGTGCGCTTAGTGCCGCCGGGATGACACCAGCGATCGTACACAAGATTGCGTACTCGGGATGCAAACAATATGCTGCTAACCACAGATCCAAACAGGAGGAAGGAGGAGACTTCAGCGAATGCTTGCCTGGCATTCACCCCGCACAGCTTGTGACAATTAGGCTTTTGGAAAATCAGCTGGAGAAATTGAAGGAGATTAAACAAAGCGAATCCGCTAAGTATGCCGAACTTGTAGATCAAGTTCTTTATTCGCTTCGCCAGGATCCACGGGTGGCCATGATCTTGAAATCTGATCACTGCATTTTAGAAACCATGCTTGATCCCAGGGTTAAGTTATATCCTGTGTCTTTCTTTCCAACTGACCCAGGTCTTAAAAGATGCAAAGAGCGACTGTTGAGCAAGTTGGCAAGTATCAGAAGCACTATGACGTCTCCTCCTTCAATTTCTTCAGCAGCAGCCAGCAAAAAAATCAGTTTTCCCAAAAGACCCAGTGGGGTTGCAGATAAGTCAACCCAACATTTTGATATCTCGTTGGGTCTAAAAGAATTGCCAAACATTAGTGACACCTCTACCGTAACTCCATCTGATACGATCACCATCCAAAGAATGGTGGAGGATTATTTTCATGACACCATACAAATAGACATGTCACAGAGTCCCTTCTAGTACTGGAGAAAAAAGGCAATTTGGAGGCCCTTGTATGAACTGGCTTTGCATTACTTAAGCTGCCCAGTGTGTACTCGGAGAGAGTTTTCAGCACAGCCGGGAACCTTGCGAGCAAACGGAGTAGGACGCTACTTCCTCAAAATGTAGAAAAGATGCTGTTCATCAAAATGAACTGGAAATTCCATGAGGAAGACCTTTCCCGGCAACTATGTCACAGTACAGAGTCTTCTGTAATGGTGGATTCCAGCGGGGATGAATTAATATTGTGTGAGGAAGATGTACACACTGATGAGGGTGAGGATGGCAATGACGGTGACATCTTGCCACTGTAGAGCTGTTGCCTTAAGTCAATTAGTAGTTTGTTTTTTTGGGGCCCAAACAAACCAAGCACTTCAGCCACAAAACTGGCAGTCCCTGTTGCTGAAATGCTAGGCTTGTTAAAGTGTGCATGTCCTTTTTAATATCCAACATAAGGGTGGGTGGGAGGGCCTAAGGATAATTCTATCTTGTACTACCTTTCATTTCTGCCACTGCTATGTGGCAATGTTTCATAAATGTGCTTTAAACTGTGGTGTCTGTGCCGCTGCTCTGTCGCTTAGTAACCAGCCAGCTCACTGCAGCCTTTGGCCAATAATGGTGAAAACAATATTGTAAGCTGTGAGGTGGTCTAAATTGACTGTAAATGACTGGAAATGAATGTTATTCAGGTTAATAATACTCTAGGAAGAAAAAAAGCCCAAATTATGTGAATTTAGCTTTTTTTGGCAATTTTTGTATAAAATCCAAATTCAATTCCAAATCCAAAACCAGTCATGGCAGGTTTGACAAATCCAAATCTAAAGCCAGACGACGAATCAGAGCCAAATCCAAATCCAGCCAAAATGGTCCGGCGCACATCCCTAATATATATATTGGAAGGGGACAGGGAGATGGGACTTCACACTCTGCCTGCAGGGTAGGGAAGACCGGGCAGAGCAGGAGGGGGTGGGTTACTCAGAGAGGGGGCAGGGACTCGTGGAGGGGATGGGGAGAGAGGACTTAACTAATCCTCTGCAGAGGAGCAGGATGGATAGGTCGGGCAGTCTGAGACACAGACTATAAGTGGAACACTCATAGAGCTGAAGCCTTTGCTTTGCTCTTCTATGAGAAGGGAGCCCGTAGCTGCCACTAGTCAGTAGACACAGTGACTGACACTGACAGGGGACCTGCAGCTTGCCGCTGATCCTAACATCAAACTACTTTGAGACATCTGCCTGTGACTAAGAATCATCTGCACTCTGTGGGTAAACCCCCTCTGAGCCCGGGCCCAGTACATTAATACCTGCTGTACCACCCTGATGGTGGTCCCGACCGGTATCAGCCTTCAAGAGATAATGATGCTGGAATGCTGTACAGTACTGAGAGTAGGATGTAGATGAATGCACCCAATCTGTGCACCACGGCTCCCTGAGTGCCACAGCGCTGTCACTGGAGTGCTGCAGCCGGTGGCCCAACAAGGCTGCCCAGCAGCTGTCTGATTTATTTTTTGTCAATGTCGGAAGAGGCTTGGGTTTGTGAGGTGAGCAGAATGGAGTGGACTGTAGTGGGGAGGAGGGATTGCAACGTGCTGCAAAGAAAGACACACAGAGGGGGCTTCAAAAGGAGACTGGAGCCACATGGAGGGGGCTGCAAAGGGAGTCTGGAGCCATAAAGAGGGGGTTGCAAAGGGAGAGATGTGGGGGCAAAGGGAGAGACGTGGTGGGGGCAAAGTGAGAAACATGGTTGGGGCAAAGAATTGCATATATAGTGACACATGGGGAGGGGCACTAAACAGTGGGAGCCCATTAACACTGGGGGTGAGGTCGGGGACTCTGGAATCTATTACCACTAGGGGTTGGGGGTTGATAATGACGGGGATCTTTTGCCACTGGGCCATATTTATGATGGGGGAGTGGTAGGTGATTTTACAATGGGGAGCAATGGACATGGGTGTGGGGGGGAAACACCCCCTAGTTATAGTTTTTTTAAATAAAATATTTAAATATATTTTTAAATATACATTCTAAACGTTACAATAACCCCATTACAAATATATTTACTGAGAAAAATGTTGATGTGTTCAATACTTCTTTTACCCGCTGTATATATTTATATAAAAATGAATGAGCTTTTTAATCAATAGCAATTAAGTTATGCAGGTGTTACACCAATATTTATACATTAGTTAATACATGTGATTTCTGTTTTTACGTTTCCTTTTATGTGTGTTTTGATTAGAAAAGAAGCATTCCTAAACCGATTAACACAACGCAGATATCAATTTTATTCAATTTACTTAACATTTTTCACCTTCAGGCTAGCGCTGTAATACACTGTTGTGTTCATTAATTAAATGAGTAAATGTGAGCATGACAATGTGCTTTCCTGTACAAAGTGTACTAGTGGTACAGAAGGCATCTCTTTGGACTGAAACCCAGTTATTGACACCTCTGAGCTGGTGTAAAGATTATTTAAATAGCTTTCATAACAGATACAATATAGAATGATAAATGAGGGCACTAAGTGAGACCCTTGCATGTGGCTAGATTGCATTCACCATAGAATGGCCCCATTACACCCAACATCTCCCAGCAGCCACTATCATGGCATGAATGGTGCATGCGTTACTCGGTGTGTACACACAGAGGCGCAGTTGTGATTGACACTCACGGTATCAGAAAAGTATTGGAAATGTGCTGGGAATTCCAGGGTGGTGACTTGGAGATGACTATTCAGACACACGAAAATAATCCATCTTGTGGGCGTGTTATGGGAGTATTGCAGGCGTGTCGCTGAAGTGGCTTTGTACACAGACACATAATCGCTAACATCAAAGGCCATATTTAGATGGAAAACCTGCACTTACCATTGGGCGTCTGCAGATGCGGAAAGTGGCGTCTCAGTCCTTACACTGATTCTGATACTTGCCTTAGCATAAAGTCGCAGACACGACTACAGCAGTGACTCAGAATCAGGCCTAAAGTCAGGTGTTTGACAGCAAAATACATTTGCATTGTGGGACTACAGTTTTGCAACTATATAATTTAACTTTATTAATGTGCAAAATATCTAACTTGGAGAAACTCATCTTAACTGTAAGTCATGAATAACAACTCTGTCACAGTATAGCTGAAGAGGGAAAAGGGAGTGTCAGTGCACAGGGAAAAGGGAGTGGCAGTGCACAGGGAAAAGGGAGTGGCAGTGCACAGGTAAAAGGGAGTGTCGGTGCACAGGGAAAAGGGAGTGTCGGTGCACAGGGAAAAGGGAGTGTCGGTGCACAGGGAAAAGGGAGTGGCAGTGCACAGGGAAAAGGGAGTGGCAGTGCACAGGGAAAAGGGAGTGTCGGTGCACAGGGAAAAGGGAGTGTCAGTGCACAGGGAAAAGGGAGTGTCAGTGCACATGGAAAAGGGAGTGGCAGTGTACAGGGAAAAGGGAGTGTCAGTGCACAGGGAAAAGGGAGTGTCAGAGCACAGGGAAAAGGGAGTGTCAGTGCACAGGGAAAAGGGAGTGGCAGTGCACACAACTCACTCTCATACTTCTATTTATAAACTATGGTATGATATAATCTGCTGTGCTGTATTTGCAGAGTGCGAAGAAAGGCTAATTAATAGCAGTGAGGCCAATATGGACTTTACACACAGAGGGCCTGATTCTGAGATTTACGCTAATGCAATCGCAACTGAGATCTTTCACAGATCGCAATTGCCAAAATATGCTAATGCCATCCAAAGCTTACCATACTATAGGGACGCCCACTGCTGCCGGCAACGTACAACAGTGTAAACATCAGCAACATGAACGCACATCAGGCAGCCACGCAGCCTCTAAGTCGAGTCTGATCTGACTCAAACACAGTGTCTGTCCTGACACGCAGAGAGCTCTCATGCTCCAAAGGAGATCGCAATTGCTAATTTATTCACGCCCATAGAATGGCGTTTAAATGGTCAAACACGTCTGCGTTTTTGTAAAAACTCCCATTGCCTCCCTCAAATGCTGACTCCCTTTCACTCAACTTACGAGTGAATCCTCTGAGTGAGTGCATTCGCAATGTAAATGCTGCACAGTGCAGCTTTCACACATGCGCAATGTCTAACAATTGCTTAATCTCCATAAATATTAGCATTGCGTATATCTCAGAATCAGGCCCATAGTGCAAAAATTGAAGATAAGAAGGGCTTTCCCCAGGGCCGTAACTAGGGTGGTGCTACCAGTGCCATAGCACAGGGCACCGCAGGGCAGAGGGCACTGTTCAGGCCTGTCAATTTTACTGTTTATTATCATTCTCACTTGTAGCTTCCTCTTCTTTTATCCCCAGCATCTCCTGGCCTCCCCTATCTCTTCCCTGGCCCTTCCCCATGAGGCCATGGCCCTTTTTCCGGTGCATCTTATGTCCCTATTTAAAAAATGGGGGAGGGGGGCACCAATGCTCTCTCTGGCACATTTCCAAAAAGTGTAGTTATGGCTCTGGCTTCCCCACACATGTAGAATCGACCTTTAGTAAATGAATCTCCTGGCGTTTATTGAATGTAAAGTGGATAAATAGATTAAACAATACAAACAACATTTAATGAGGGTGTTCCGGCCTATGCAGCCTCTATCTGGACCCCTAGCTAATTCCACAAGTTAACAGAAGAATCAGAGAAATAGTGAAGTAAAGTTAATAAGCTCTGATTCAACAATAGGATGTAAAAAGTCCTCTTAGTTTAATATAAAGTCAAAGTTAATTAATATATATCGTTCTAGATAGCTAGCTGTTACCCGCGAGGGGGGGCAGTTAGGTTTAGGCGCCCTGGAGAGACTTAGCCTTAGGCTGCAAGAGGGGGGAGGTTAGGCTTAGGCTCCAGACAGGGGGCGGTTAGGGTTAGGCACTAAGGCGTGAGGGTAAGGTTTAGGCACTTACCGGGAGGGTTTGGGTGTGGGGTTGGGAGGGTTAGTGTTAGGGAGAAGGAAAGGAAGGTTAGGGGGTAAATAAGACAGGGCAACACTACTTACCGTTCCCCTGTCTCGGGATTGTAGCCATCTGGATGCCGCTGTCAGTTTATTGTCAGCCGGCATTCTACACGTCGGTATATCATACCCAAACAAATTATACAAGAATAAGAGGCTGCTACTCCCAGTGGGAACTCTATTGATACATCACCTAGAGCTTAATATTATGTAGTTTTCTTATATGTGAAAACCATTAAATACGTATGTCCTGTGGCCACGTTTCAAATGGAATGGGATTGAAATGCCGGCGGCCATTTAGCCGCCGTTTCAAATCCTGACAGCGGCAGGTAAGTACTGTAACCTCCCCTGTCCCCCCTCTAACCCTCCCTTAGTGGTGCCTAACCATAACCTCCCTCCCTAGTGCCTAACCCTAACCCCCCCTTCCTCCCTATGGGTGCCTAATACAAACCTCCCCCCCAAAACCTAACACTTACCCCACTAACTGACCTAAACCTAACCCTCCCCCCGCGGCTAAGAGGACGCGCGGCCCGTACTTACCTCATTCGGCCACGCGTCCTCCTGGATTCCGGCATCGGGATTATGAATCCTTTGCTGACATTCAGCAGTCGGTATTGTGACTGGCGGCCATATGGACGCCTGTCACATAACTACATCCCGTTTCATATATTACAGTAGAGTGTATACACATATTACATTGTGTCTTTGTGATGTTCTAAAGCTGGTTTTTATTTATCTATTTTATTTTATGTATTATACACGGATTTATTAGATATTGTATTATTTTAATAAATTATACATTATGAAGAAAAAAAATTATATATATATATATATATACACACAGCAATACTCTGGCAGCGCACTCATTATTTTTGGGGGGATGGTCAAACTAGGTGGGTGGGAGAAACTAAATGGCTAAACCAGAAATGCTGAAAAGAGTTTTCAGTGCTGTAGATAATACTAGTCATATATTCCATGGAGTATGTTTGCCTTATTTGTGAGAGTAGAAGGGGTAGTGAAATAATTTTACAATTTGCAAAATTACAGATATGCCTGATTAATGTATTGGTTGTGATTGTGTGAATCAGATCAGTCACATAATTCCAGAAGTAGCCTAGCATTGGGCAGTCACAGCACACATGGTTATGATGTGGTTATCTGGCTACAGTGTCTCCACCATATTTGGGAGGAAATAGGGTAGAGAGAGTGTAACCTGGTGAGGACCAAACATGGCTATCAAGAGCTCTGATGGGCCCGGGTACTGGTGGGGGGCATGGCTTATTCCAGGGAGATGTGTCCACACCCCCTCCCCAAAAAACATGAATAAACTACTGTGCTTCACTGGCCGCTGTGTTGCTGTGGCTGCGCTGCTATACATGCACAGCCGCAGCTGTAGAGGGCAGAGTAGTAGGGGCAGTCTCTGACCGAGGCCCCTCCAAACAGCCCGGGCCTGGGTAAGTAGTACCCACTCCCCACCCCCTTTTGGAGCCTCTGGGACCAAACACAGCAGTAATGGATCTTTTTTTACACAAATAGGGTCTTTAGTCACATTTTTCTGATCTGGGACCAGTCTTGAGAAATTAGGATGGACTCCTTCTCCTGCTCCCATTTAGATTCTTGCAGCTCTTAACCTGCTTTGAGCTAGATGTATAGGCAGCTGGACAGTGTAGAAATTAGCTTTCTAGCATTACATTTGAAGCAACATAATGTATGGCTTCAATTAACAAACCCAAGCTTTATAGTGGAGAGTGGCCATATAGGGACAGACAATGCGGCAAAATTGAACTTGAAATAATTGTTTTGTTACCTCTGAGAAGTCTGAGAAGGACTGAAACACTGCTAAATTAGAGAGGATGCAAATGATCGTATTATTGAAAGCAAGGAAATCCAATGGCATAACTTGAGTGGGGGGTTTGGCATACTTGCCAACTCTCAGGAGACTCCCTGAAATAGCAGCAATCTCCCTGTCTCCCTGAAGAGTCCAGTAATCTCCCTGATTGCACTTTACCTCCATGATGTTGCTTTTATATAAACCCCCCCCCCCCAGAGATATATATATTTAAATGGGAACATTAGAATCATTTCCCTGCATTGGTTATAAGGAACAATGGGGGAGATGTATGAACCGCCGAAGCGGTATCAGCGCGCGTTATGTGCGCTGATACCGCTTTTCCCCGATGTATGGTCGGGGGTTTGCGGTAAATGACAGGGGTGCTATGCGCCCCTGTCATTATCGGCACTGCTATCTTATCTACAAGATAGCAGCGCCGATCGGCAGGGTATGTATCAATCAACGGTCAGATCGTCTGACTGTACTGCCTGCTGTAGCTGTCGCTATCGACAGCTACAGCCTGGTGATGCCCTATCCACACAGCACGAACAGCGCTGTCCCTGCTGTGGGGACTGCTGGCTCCAGGGCTGCACGCGGGATCTCGCGATATTTGCGAGATTCCGCGCATGCTCAGTGGAGCCGGCCAGGACTGAGACACACAGCACTAGGCTGATGCGCTATGTCCTCAGGCAGGGATCGCCGGAAGGGAGAGTTAGCGCTCCCCCACTCCGGCCGATGAGATGTTTATACATCTCATCGTTAGTGCTTCCTGCTTCGCCTCGGAAAAGAGGTGAAGCAGGAAACGTTATAGCGGCACGTTAAGTGCCGCTATAATACATCTGCCCCAATGATCTCTATGGCTGCATGCATTTTCTGAAAAGTATCAGTGTGTTTTCATCAACTAATGATCTTAATAACTGCTTTGGGTCTCGTTTACATTTGGATGTAAGGCAGTTTATGGGGTGCCTCTCAGATGTAGCAGTACACGTCCACTTTAATGCGTTTTCGACGACCCCTCCCAGTCGCCACCCACAAACGGCACTTTCTGTGAATCACTCTGCGATTGGTCTGCGTATTCACTGCGATCGCAGTCCCGATCGCAGTGGCCGGCTCGCACACACGCACTGAGATGCATACGCATGCGCAGAATGCAACAATCGGCCGATTTATCTAGCATCTTCTACAAGATAATAGCTAGAATCTGATTGGTTGCTATGGGCAACATCTCCACTTCTAAAAACCCGCACTTTAGTAAATACAGCCCCTGGAGTGTGTGTCTTTTTCTAGGACTTTTCTTTGCTCAAATGTTGATAGAGATTTGTGTCTGTAGGACTTTGAGAAATGTAGAGAAGACCTCATTGGGAGAGCCTGGAAGATTCTAGAGGAATTGAGGCATCAGAATGGTTTTACATGCATTAAATCAGGCCTGTCCATGAAATTAAGTGACTGTTGCAGTTAGATACATACATTAGTAGAGAGAATGGGAAATTAAACTATTATGTTTACTGATCATTATGCCTAGATATTTAAGCATAGCTGCTGCCATTTGAAATTAAGGGTTGTCCCTGGCAGTATTTGTAAAATAGATGTTTTATCTAAAGCTGGCCACACACTAGACCAACTTACATCCAACCAGCCAACTTGTTGATTGGTTGGAATGAAAATCTGGTAAGGAACGAAAGCAAATGACAATCAGCAATTTGCTCCCAAATGCCGGAAAATGAACAAAAACTGTTGTTTAAACAAATTGTTTAGATCAAACATTTAACAAACTTGTCTGACGACCATTTTCATCTGTTTTCTGGCATTTGGGAGCAAATTGCTGATCATCATTTACTCCCATACCTTACCAGATTTTCATTCCAACCAATCAACTAGTTGGCTGGTTGGATGAAAGTTGGTCTAGTGTGTGGGCAGCTTAAGTCAGTGGTTCTCAAACTCGGTCCTCAGGACCCCACACAGTTCACATTTTGCAGGTGCACAGGTGTACTCATTACTCACTGACACATTTTAAAAGATCCACAGGTGGAGCTAATATCTCACTTGTGATTCTGTGAGGTGACCTGGAAAACATGCACTTTTTGGGGTCCTGAGGACCGAGTTTGAGAACCTGTGATCTAAGTTAATATTCTATGAGATGAACCTAAAATCCTTTTGAGAAAAGATTGAGGGGAGAGGTCTTAGGGTTTTTAGATCCGAGTCATAGCGGAATAGCGGTGGTTGAATCAGAGGTCTACTCATGGGTGATACCTATGTGGTAAATGCCTGGTGTCTTCACAAAGGTCATTGACACCTGGAAGGCACCCAGCCTGTCCCTGGAACCAATTGAGTAGAACTCAACCCCTTACCCTGAATAGGAATCGGTATGAAATACCGGCGGCCACATGGCCAGCGGTTCGATTCCCGGCAGCAGCAGCCCGACACTGGAACAGATCCCGGCAGTGGCAGGCCGACAGCGCTGGAAATCCCGATCGTCCCTAGGTAAGTATTAACTAACCTAACCTACCCCCTAACCCTAACCATCCCTTAGAGGTGCCTAACCCTAATCTCCCCCCCAAGTGCCTAACCCTAATCCGCCCTCTGAGTGCCTAAACCTAACCCCCCCTTCCCCGCTGCCAAAACCTAACCTCCCCCCGGGGGTGCCTAACCCTAACCCTCCCTCCCCCTAGCCTAACCCTATCCTCCCGGGGGGGTGCCTAACCCTAGGTCCCCCCGGGAGCCCTAAATCTAACCCTCCCCCCCGCGCGGCTGTCCACTCGTGGTGCCCGGCATCCCTTCAATCGGGATGCCGGGCGCCGGTCTCCCGGCATCGGTGAAATGAGCGGCGTCTACATCTAGACGCCGGGCATTTCACCCTCGCCGGGATATGACAGTCGGGAAGCCGGCTGACAGTATAATGTCAGCCGGCTTCCCGATTGCATCCCCCCTGAATAACGGGATAAGAGGTTGGAACCAGTGTTTGAGAACTCAGGGATCAGAGAGGTAAGTAATACAGGTAATCTGTAGCCTATATGGAGTCTCTTAACAGATTATGCAAACCGATTACCAGAGCTGGGTCACTGGAGCCTAAACCCTCAAGAAGGAATCTAGATCCAGTACCCAGCTCCCAGCAACTGGATTGAACTCTAGAGGAGAGAGTAGCACGAACCATAACACTAAAAGAGGACCCTCAGGGTAACAACCACCATCAAAAGTGGTACCGATGGTATAATGCATAGGGAGTCTCAGAGTAGGTCAGGAGCTGTAATACTGAATATAAGCGATCTAACTGCAGAGAAGCAAAGTAATCTGAAGTACAATGAAGTATAGTCCACTTGAATCTGCAATGAGCAGGAGAGTTGTACTCAGAGGACTTGCTTATAGTCAGGATCACTGTAGGCAGAAGACTTGGCACTTAGAAGCACTAGGAATGTGTATATGATGCCCAAGAGACTTCAGACTACTATGCAGGCTGGAAACACAAATAAGTCACAGGATTTGACCGTACTTGTACCGAAGGTTAGCATACGTAGAACTGGAATGGAACTGGAGACTTGAACTGGACTGGGACTGGAGAAAATAGCTGCTGAGCCAGAGTGGAACCGGAGACTTGAACCGGACTGGGACCGGCGAGAACAGCAGCTTAGCCAGGGAGGAACCGGAGGCTAGAGCCAGAATGGGGCCGGAGAGAACAGCAGCTAGCCACAGTGGAACCACTGGCTTGAACCAGATTGGGACCATAGAGAACAGCAGCTGAGTTGGAGTTGAATGTGAGGGAATGGGACCATAAAGAACATAAGCTGAACCGGAGTGGAACTGCACGCTTGAAACGGAATGAGTCCGGAGGTAACAGGAGCTGAGCCGGACTGGTACCTGTGCTTGAACACAGGCTGGAAAGGTGCAGAGTGGAGGGAGCAGACTCAAGGGCAGCAGCTTACAGGAATACAGTAGTCAGCAGCACAGGTTCAGGAAGTGGATCGGAGGTAGTCCTTACTCACTAGTTAGTGAGATCACAGGGAAGTAAACAACCACATTGTTCCCACAATGTGCTAGTGGCAGGTGCAGGCTTAAATAGAGTGCTCTTGTCAATGACAGGAGGAGGTGGTCATGTGTGTGCAGGACGAGTCAGGTAGAGAATGGATACTAGTGCTCACCTGATCAGAGTCAACATAGTTGTGTTCATGACCCTAAGGTATGAAGTGACAGTGTTCTGGGACAGAGTGACCCATCTTAATAAAGCACCACCGGACAGCACAAGCATGACTAAAGGTGCCCATCCACATGTATATACGGGGACGCCGGCATGATTACGACATCGTAATCGCGCTGTCGTCTCCCGCGGGGTGAAGTGAACGTTCAGACATTCAGTGTATGCACATTAATCATCCCCGAACATGGCCAACCTGACTACGGTCGTCAGGTTGACCGACTTGTTCGGGCAATGATAGATGTCGTTTTAGACATTCAAATGACTGATTTCCAGCCGATACCTGAGGGATTGCACGATTATGATGTAGTTATCGTGCAATCGCTCAGTATTATCGGCAAGTGGATGGGCACCTTTAGTCCTGGCCTTCTGACAAGGTCATGGGGCGTGACAGGATTAGGGGTATATTATCATTGTATAGGAACATTTGACCATGTTTTTATCTCCACTATTTCAGGGTTCTCTAAAATTTTGGCCACCAAGGGTGTAATGTCAAAGAAAAAACTTAATTGTGTGAAAATTAATGGTGTGACAGCCCTGCTCCATGAACTTCCAACCAACTCTGTTGAACACAACCACGGTGTCTTATGCCATTTTTATTGTCATAATCTCATCCCTATTAGCAAAATTAATTTGATCAATGGTTTGCCTTGTATTATCAGTGGCCTGATGAAACCCACCTGGGCTGGGTGTAAACATTCAAATATGGCTTCTTCAATCTCCATAAGTATGTATCATTGAATAATAAGCAGTCCAAGTCTCCACCTTGGGCACAAGCATGGGGCACCTGTGAGGTTCAACCCAAGGCCTGACAAGACACCAAGGATAAATGGATGGAAAAAAAGACAGAGGAGAGAATGAAAACCAGAATTGGTTAATCCCTAGTGCAGAGACAGATTAAGAGAGCAGGGGGCCTGTGTGCAGCCTCCATGTGGGACCCCTCCTCTCAACGCAGTGCAGGTGCGAGTAGTCTACTGCGCATACATGGATCCTAAGGAACCTGGCATTTGCATCATGTTCCCTGTGATTTCTGTACTGTGCAGGCGCAATTCTCCGGGAAAATGGCGGTCACACCATTTTCCCAGTGATTTACGAAGGGCCAACTCAGGACTCCGGAAAGGTAATCAGTGGCAGCTTCAGAGTCAGGCTGCAGTGAAGTCCAAAATTTAATTGTGGAGTTAATGAATGCTGCTGTGGAACTACATATGCCAGCATGACCTATTCTAACAGTTTAATTGCAATTAGCATTACAATGGAGGGTAGTATCATCTGAGTTGCTAATTGCAATCAGTCTGACATAACAGGCTCGCTATTTACCCTTTTGACCATTGACATTTAGTGGGAGATGTACTAAAGGGGAAAGGGCGGTAAAACCCCCGAAAATGCCATCTTTGGGGTTTTACTGCATTCCCCGTATGTACTGCGATGCATTCTGCTGCTTCGCGTCGCTAGGTAACGCCAACTTCAGGTGGCGTTACCCAATAGAAGCCTAGGGGCTTCTTAACGCGACTCTCCCTGGGTGTTCAACCCGGAAGTCCCTCTGCCTAGCAGCATCGGGAGAGCTGTCCTTTGCGAAATCCTTAGCACATACCGCGGTAATAAACCGCGGTATGTACGCAAAGTCAGGGTGGATGTACTGCATGTTCCCCCAGTACCCAGTCCCCTTTTGCCTAACTCAGTAATGTCTTGGGCCAGTTTCCTCAGGGTACTGAGGATAATTTGAGGTTTGGTAAATTACTATATGACAAGTAATTTTTAAGTGACACTTTCCTATTGATATGGATATTAAGAAATTATTTGTGAGAATGAATAAAAATTATGATAATTAATTTATGATTGTATGCCGATATGTTTTTCTTTTCCTTAAGATTCATATTATTATCCTTTATTTATATGGCGCCACAAAGGTTCCGTAGCGCCTTACACAGTACATAAATGAGCACACAAGAAAACAGTTAATAGTAATACAAAACAATACAGGAGAAGGACATGGTTTATAAACATAGCTGCATAACACCAGCAGAAGGACATGAGCAACCAGGTGTTAGGTGCCGTTGTGGGGTAGTTATTAGTAAATTATACTATAAGTAGGGGGAGGAGAAGCACATGAGGGAAGAGGGCCCTGCTCATGAGAGCTTACATTCTAAAGGGGAAGGGCAGACAGACAGGGGCGACACAGAGTGGTAGATAGTGAGGAAGGAGTAAGGAGCAGTGGGTTAGGATATGTGCTGCGGAATGTGTGTGTATAAGATGACCTGATGTTATGTCAAAATTAAGTCCTTCATACATCTATCTCTGGTATTACTATGTTCATAAAAAGCTAATTCAGCCATTTATAGGCTCTGCTGAGTTTTTTCTGCTAACAGTGATAATGTTCCCCTCTTATCAGGGCCAGATTAAGGGCCGACTGATAACATTCAAGGACTTAGGGGTTGATGTATCAAGCAGTGAAAAGATTAGAGAAGTGAACTAGTGAAGAAGTTGCAAAGTGATGCTAATAGGACGCACACGCAGCTTCTGCTTATTAAAATGATATGCAGCATGCCTATGTTCTGTATGCGACTACGGTTATATCTGCATGCAAAATACTAAATACAGTGTCAGCGGTTGTGCATAAGAACAGTTTTGGTGCTGGATTAGAACATAGGCTATATGTTTTCCCATAACCCCCACTGAAAAGCACTAGAAAAAAAAAAAAGAATATAGCGTTACATGAAATGGCATTATTATTTCCCCAGCAGAGGGTGCTGTGCACTTTCCAGTACAGTTTGCTTTCTGTGTTGTTTTAATAATTTCACACAAACACATGCGCACGCACGCACTTTATTCCAATAATAATGCCAGGCAAGCGTAACAGCAATTTGTCAATAATATTCTCTAAAGCTGCAGCAGCAAAAATTGCTCACAGTGGATACATTTCTGCACAATCACAAAGGACAGTGCACAGGCAAGCTTAGCAACAAATGAAGCTTTGAGCATCTGAGACCCAGGAGTAGACTATTATGCACCGACAGGCTGCTGCTGACTATCAAATCTCATTTTGAGCATCCCATTCGTACAAACAGCGCGATGCAAGGCTTCAACAGCAACGTGTTACATGCTCTAAGTTGATGAGGGCTAATTGGGCTTCTATGCTAAAGGCAGCATTTCACTATGATCCTTTTATTGAATACAGCGCTCATCCTCTAATAGCCTTCGGGAAGATAAATGAAGAGTGGAAACTATATAACAGGACGAGATTACATATTACGAGTCTCAGAAAAAATATCGGAGCTAACATTTCGATAGGATCGACAATGGTAGACATTGTTTTCATATCCAGTATTCCCATAATACCTACGGATCTACCATTTCAATTCAAGCGTCTCCAATTCCCCCTGAAGCTAGAGTTTGCCATGTCCATCAACAAATCACAGGGCCAAACTCTCAGAGTGGCAGTTATACACTTGGAGACGTCTTGTTTCTCATGGACAGCTTTATGTTGCTGCACACGAGTTTCAAGCGGTGGCAATCTGTATATATTAGTGCCAGAAAGAAGAACATTAAATGTTGTCTACAAAACTGGCCTGTGGTGAACTTCACTACTATTGTTTATATTCTTCATTATATTACTTTAAACGTCACTCAGATGTCTGCATACAAAACCCCTATGAATTTAATTTTAATGACGTCTGGTCATGGACTTGCCCAGGCAATGCCTGGTACTACTGCTGGTAGTTATTTAAAAATAAGACAGTTTTGGACATCTTTAGAAATCTAATTTAGTTGTACAGTCTGCCTAACTGCTGTAAGAACAGAATGGACTCTTTAGACCATCTGTCTATGCATTAATTGTGCTATGATTTGGATGCTGCCTGTGGTAGATAAATAGGTTAGCTGCCTTATTGATGTGCACATAAATTATAATAACTATGTATCTGCCAGCACAGCACTTCAGTGAGCATGAGAGGTAATGGCTTGTATTGAATGATTTATCCAATTGTATCTTTTTACCTACAATTCAGTCATATTAAAATTTCTGGGAGCTATTTCTTTCACAGGCATAATTTGCAGGTTAAAAAAGATAGGATTTAAGTTAGATCTCTGTGTGACTCTGCGGAACAATTCATTTGTTCAACTTTTATGCTTATCTTTTTATCCTCTACATCACAAAAAAGTGCATGCATCGCTTGTTAATAGAATGATACATAAGAGTAGAGATTTTTTGTGATGCCACAGGGAACCAAACATGGGTTTGTAGAATTCCATCATAGCATTTTCCACCCCAGCTGTTTAGCCCAATCTACCTGTGATCCTTATGATGATAACTGTTCTTCAACATCACAATTTCCTACAGTTTATAGGCACAAAGTAAGGAGTTAGTAGCTGTGCCATGGCAGTGTCTGGCAGGTGAGTACCGTATCTCCGCCAGAATTTTTGTTTTCTGTGGTGTATTGTGCTGAGATGCATTCAAGTGTTTATGTAAACATACCAAAGATTATAGATCATTTATTTATTTGGTGAACAAGGATTCAGGACACATTGGTGATCAAAGTGAACTGAGTACCTTTGAAGTGATGGGCTTACGCTGCCACCCTGTTCCATCGTGTTTTTTGGAGGTTTTTATGTTTCCATAAATTAGTCATCACTGAACACTAATACTGTTGACAATCGGCCAAGCTAGCCATCCTCCACCCACAGAATGTGACGGTCAATTAGCAGTGAACAACTGTGTATTATTGGGTAACTGTCAGAGGTACACACTAGACTATATGTTGCCCGATCAGGCGGATCGGACTACATATCGTCCACATCGGGCAGTGTGTACCCGCAATGTCACTGATGATGTGTGCTTCAGCGCATCGTCAACGACATCGCCTGTCAGACCTGCATGCATGTCTAATGCAGTATGGCCCCCGCTGTCGTGCCGTCGCTCCCGGCATCGGCAAGAGTGTACGCACTTGCCATTGCCGGCACCCCGCCGCATCATGTTAACGAGGTCGGTACACACTAGATATCACTATGTTTCTATGATTCTATCGTCTAATGTGTACTGGGCTTAAGGAATCTGTAGCACATGTAGGGGGGGTTCCGAGCACACAGAACCCCCCCCTCCCACCAGACGAACCATGTTTTTTTCTTTTAAAGACGGAGACAACCTTGTCTCTGTCTCTGCACAGTCATCGGGCCTCCCGCAGCCGCGATTGGAGCTGCTGCACATATGCAACAGCTTATTAGGCAGAGAGCTGTGATCGGAAGAGCTCTATGCACTGGATACAGATGATATGGATGTCCGGCGGTTCAAATCCTGACACTGGAAGACTGGTAGTGAAGATCCCGACAGGTAAGTATTTTAACTATTACTAACGCTACCCCCCCAACCCTAATCCTCCCTTAGGGGTGCCTAACCCTAACCTCCCCCCCAAGTGCCTAGCCCTAACCCACCCTGTAAGTGCCTAAACCTAACCCCCCCTTCCCCGCAGCCTAAACCTAAGTCTGCCGGGGGGGTGCCTAACCCTAACCTCCCCCCAGGGGTGCCTAACCCCCCCTTACCGTGGCCTAACCCTAACCCTCCTGGGGGGGGTTCCTAACCCTAAGTCCCCCCTCGGGAGCCCCTAACCTAACCAGCCCCCTCTGTCTGCGCCTGCCGTTCGACTTACCTTCTTTCGGAATGCCGGGCGTCGGGCTCCAGGCGTAGGTAAAATGACAGGCGTCGTTTAGACCCCTGCCGGGATTAGACAGTCGGAAAGCTGGCGGTCAGCATTTCGACAGTCAGCTTCCTGACTGCATCCCCCGAGGGGACTGAGGCACAAGTGCAGCAGCGGCTCCCCTCACATACCATATCACCTCCTCCTCATCCCTGCGGTTATTTAAGTACTATATGCTATGTGTGTGTGTATGTACTGTATGCTATGTGTGTGTATGTACTATATGCTATGTGGGTGTATGTATTCTGTGTGTGAATGTATGCTGTGTGTGAATGTATGCTGTGCGTGTGTATGCTGTATGTATGTTTGCTATGTGTGTGTATATATGCTATGTGTGAATGTATGCTGTGCGTGTGTATGCTGTATGTATGTTTGCTTTGTGTGTGTGCATGTAGGCTATGGCCCGTATTCAATATGTTTCGCACCCGCGATACTTTTTCGCCTGGTGAACTTTTCGCCTACATCGCGTATTATTGGTGCGGAAACTTTACGTGCGCGTCCCCGCGATTCCCCATATTCAATATGAAAGTATGCAAAAACGGCACCTGGCGATACTTGAACAGGGGTAATACTCCAAAATGGGGTAATCAGCCTGGCACCCCCAAAAGATGCTCTGACATGGGGTATCACTATGGATACCCCCGAAATGGCCTGCTGAAGGTATTTGGTGTTTTAAAATGGTCTCAATAGGCGCTGTTTTGTGTATTTGCATAAGTGGTGAAGAATAGCATTTTGTTTTATTTTCTGGAGAAAATAACTAGTCCCAGGAAATTTTGGGTACCTGAAAATGGGGGGGTAGCATATTTTAAAGTTTCTAAAGTATCGTTTTAAAATTTGTAAAAAAATCCACCTGCCGCAAACACCTGTAATCAAAAAAATACCAGGGGCATATCTTTTTCGCGAGTTTTTAACTTTGTCCCCCAACTTTCTTTTTTCACCCCAAAAATTAAAGTACATTTTTGAGGTGTTCTTAAGTCTTTTTTAAAATAAATTTGATGCAGTTTACCTTTGGGGGACTGTCTTAAGGCTGCACGGGGGTTCCCGCAACGTTGCACCCCAAAACCCCAATTCTGCACTTTTTTCCACCTGCTATTCATGAGCGAAACTTCTACACCTATTACATTGCATTGACTTCCCGCCTAGGCAGAAAGTCTTTCAAATTGAATACGGCAATACTTTTTCGCCTGGCGAAATGACGTCATCTCGGCTTTTTGCTCCAAATGGAATACGGGGCTATGGGCCTGATTCAGAGCTGAACGCTCTGACCAGAGCGCTCGCTCTGAATCAGGGCCCTCCTACCTTTTTTTGGAGCGTCCTCATGGATGCTCGCATAGCTGTGGGTTACCACCCACAGCTATAGCGAGCGTCCATGATGATGGTCGCGATGGTCTTGACCATCGCGACCATCGGGCTTGCGACAGAGACCCTGCGGTAGCACCCGCACATGCAGGGGGGGTTTCTGAGTACCCAGAAACCCCCCCTGATGATCCAAAATTCTTTTTTTCAGAGATGGAGACAGTGCTCCGTCTCCGACCTCTGTGGCTCCCTGCACTGTGAACACTGGCCTCTGAAGAGACCGGAGGCTAAAGAAGCCTCCGATTGCTTCAGAGGCCAGCGTTCCCAGTGATGCACTGCGCGAGTGACGTCATGACGTCACCCGCGCGATGTGAAGAGCCTGATCCAGCCAAAGCAGCGGCGAAGCGGGAGACAGCGTGGTGGTGAGGTAAGTACTCGGCGGAGGGGGGGGCCATGTATAATGGGCACTAGTTAAGGGGCCATGCATAAGGGACACTACTTAAGGGGGCCACTTTAGGGGGCCATGCATAAAGGACACTACTTAAGGGGGCCACGCATATGGGCCAAAACTACTGGGGGCACAGCATTAGGGGCACTGCATAAGAGTAACAATACAGACAGATACACAGAACTAAAAACGAGAGTGTATCTCATATATATATATACAAAGTGTGTATATATACATATATATATATATATACACATATATATGTGTGTCTGTATATATAGAGAGAGATTTGGAAACCCCCCTCTAAAAATCCTACGTTTGCCACTGGGTAGGGTCTCGCTGCCGCAAGCCCTGGAGTGATTTTGGCTCTATCAGAGCCAAAATCACTCCCACTGACATCACTAGTGATGTCAGTGGGGCCGGCTTGAGACGGTAGGCATTCCCATGGGAACGCCTCCATCTGGCAGGCATGCCCCCGGCATGCCCACCAAAGGGGGCGTGCTGTCAATCAACATCGACAGCATGCCCCCTTTGGTGCGAGACCCGGAGCGATGGAGAGCCCGTCGCTCTCTGGGTCTCGCGCATGCGCACGACGGAGCTCCCTCCGTCGTGCGCATGCGCAGTGGGGACATCGACCCGCTTGCGAGCGTACTGCCGCTCATGAGCGGGTCTGAATGACCCCCTATGTCTGAATGCATGCTAGTGTGTATGTACAGTATGTATGCTGTGTGTGTGTGTGTGTATATATATATATATATATATATATATACACTATGAAAACCCCCCTTAAAAATCCTGCGTTTGCCACTGGGAATGGTTCCCTCAATGTATGATATGCTGTGGTTGGATTGAAATGTGCAACCTGAATCGTTATGAAGTACCGCCGGCCGCCGGCAGCAGAGTTCCCGGCAGCGGAAGCCCGACAGCACTGGAAATCCAGATCGTCGCTATGGTAAGTATAAACTAAACTAACCCCCTAACCCTAACCTCCCCCCCAAGTGCCTAACCCTAATCCCTCCTCTAAGTGCCTAACCCTAACCCCCCCTTCCCCACTGCCTAAACCTAAATCCCCCGGGGGGGTGCCTAACCCTAAGTCCCCCCCGGGAATGCCTAACCCTAACCCTCCCTCCCCCTAGCCTAACCCTAACCCTCCCGGGGGGTGCCTAACCCTAAGTCCCCCGGGTGCCCTAAACCTAACCCTCCCCCCCGGCTGTTCGCTCATGGCGCCCGGCATCCCTTCGATCGGGATGCCGGGTGCCGGTCTACCAGCGACGGGGAAATGTCAGGCGTCTACATCTAGACGCCCATCATTTCACCCTTGCCGGGAAATGACAGTCGGGCCTCTGCCTCAGCCTAATCCTAACCCTCTCCTTAGTGCCTAACCATCCCCTCCCATAGACTAGCCCAAACTCTCCACTGCCATAGCCTACCTCTAACCCTCTCCCTAGTGCCTAAACCTAACACTCCCCTCCCATAGACTAGCCCTAACCCTCCTCTGCCACAGCCTAACTCTAACCCTCTCCCTAGTGCCTAAACCTAACACTCCCCTCCCATAGACTAGCCCTAACTCTCCTCTGCCACAGCCTACTCCTAACCCTCTCCCTAGTACCTAACCCTTCCCTCCCATAGAATAGCCCTAACCCTCCTCTGCCACAGCCTGCTCCTAACCCTCTCCCTAGCACCTAACCCTTCCCTCCCATAGAATAGCCCTAACCCTCCTCTGCCACAGCCTGCTCCTAACCCTCTCCCTAGTACCTAACCCTTCCCTCCAATAGACTAGCCCTAACCCTCCTCTGCCACAGCCTGCTCCTAACCCAGTCCCTAGTACCTAACCCTTCCCTCCCATAGAATAGCCCTAACCCTCCTCTGCTCCTAACCCTCTCCCTAGTACCTAACCCTCCCCTCCCATAGACTAGCCTTAACCCACCTCGGCCAGAGCCTAATCCTAACCCTTTCCCTAGTGCCTAACCCTAACCCTCTCCTCCCATAGAATAGCCCTAACCCTCCGCTGCCACAGCCTAATCCTAACCCTCTCCCTAGTACCTAACCCTTCCCTCCCATAGAATAGCCCTAACCCTCCTCTGCCACAGCCTGCTCCTAACCCTCTCCCTAGTACCTAACCCTTCCCTCCCATAGAATAGCCCTAACCCTCCTCTGCCACAGCCTGCTCATAACCCTCTCCCTAGTACCTAACCCTTCCCTCC
The DNA here is from genome assembly GCA_031769625.1 of Taudactylus pleione. NCBI lineage: Eukaryota > Metazoa > Chordata > Amphibia > Anura > Myobatrachidae > Taudactylus > Taudactylus pleione. Next base: position 29,795,074 of record JAUIMM010000052.1, read on the forward strand.
CATAGAATAGCCCTAACCCTCCTCTGCCACAGCCTGCTCCTAAACCTCTCCCTAGTACCTAACCCTTCACTCCCATAGACTAGCCCTAACCCTCCTCTGCCACAGCCTAACTCTAACCCGTTCCCTAGTGCCTAAACCTAACACTCCCCTCCCATAGACTAGCCCTAACTCTCCTCTGCCACAGCCTACTCCTAACCCTCTCCCTAGTACCTAACCCTTCCCTCCCATAGAATAGCCCTAACCCTCCTCTGCCACAGCCTGCTCCTAACCCTCTCCCTAGTACCTAACCCTTCCCTCCCATAGACTAGCCCTAACCCTCCTCTGCCACAGCCTGCTCCTAACCCAGTCCCTAGTACCTAACCCTTCCCTCCCATAGAATAGCCCTAACCCTCCTCTGCTCCTAACCCTCTCCCTAGTACCTAACCCTCCCCTCCCATAGACTAGCCTTAACCCACCTCGGCCAGAGCCTAATCCTAACCCTTTCCCTAGTGCCTAACCCTAACCCTCTCCTCCCATAGACTAGCCTTAACCCTCCTCTGCCACAGCCTAACTCTAACCCTCTCCCTAGTGCCTAAACCTAACACTCCCCTCCCATAGACTAGCCCTAACTCTCCTCTGCCACAGTCTACTCCTAAACCTCTCCCTAGTACCTAACCCTTCCCTCCCATAGAATAGCCCTAACCCTCCTCTGCCACAGCCTGCTCCTAACCCTCTCCCTAGCACCTAACCCTTCCCTCCCATAGAATAGCCCTAACCCTCCTCTGCCACAGCCTGCTCCTAACCCTCTCCCTAGTACCTAACCCTTCCCTCCAATAGACTAGCCCTAACCCTCCTCTGCCACAGCCTGCTCCTAACCCAGTCCCTAGTACCTAACCCTTCCCTCCCATAGAATAGCCCTAACCCTCCTCTGCTCCTAACCCTCTCCCTAGTACCTAACCCTCCCCTCCCATAGACTAGCCTTAACCCACCTCGGCCAGAGCCTAATCCTAACCCTTTCCCTAGTGCCTAACCCTAACCCTCTCCTCCCATAGAATAGCCCTAACCCTCCGCTGCCACAGCCTAATCCTAACCCTCTCCCTAGTACCTAACCCTTCCCTCCCATAGAATAGCCCTAACCCTCCTCTGCCACAGCCTGCTCCTAACCCTCTCCCTAGTACCTAACCCTTCCCTCCCATAGAATAGCCCTAACCCTCCTCTGCCACAGCCTGCTCATAACCCTCTCCCTAGTACCTAACCCTTCCCTCCCATAGAATAGCCCTAACCCTCCTCTGCCACAGCCTGCTCCTAAACCTCTCCCTAGTACCTAACCCTTCACTCCCATAGACTAGCCCTAACCCTCCTCTGCCACAGCCTAACTCTAACCTGTTCCCTAGTGCCTAAACCTAACACTCCCCTCCCATAGACTAGCCCTAACTCTCCTCTGCCACAGCCTACTCCTAACCCTCTCCCTAGTACCTAACCCTTCCCTCCCATAGAATAGCCCTAACCCTCCTCTGCCACAGCCTGCTCCTAACCCTCTCCCTAGTACCTAACCCTTCCCTCCCATAGACTAGCCCTAACCCTCCTCTGCCACAGCCTGCTCCTAACCCAGTCCCTAGTACCTAACCCTTCCCTCCCATAGAATAGCCCTAACCCTCCTCTGCTCCTAACCCTCTCCCTAGTACCTAACCCTCCCCTCCCATAGACTAGCCTTAACCCACCTCGGCCAGAGCCTAATCCTAACCCTTTCCCTAGTGCCTAACCCTAACCCTCTCCTCCCATAGACTAGCCTTAACCCTCCTCTGCCACAGCCTAACTCTAACCCTCTCCCTAGTGCCTAAACCTAACACTCCCCTCCCATAGACTAGCCCTAACTCTCCTCTGCCACAGTCTACTCCTAAACCTCTCCCTAGTACCTAACCCTTCCCTCCCATAGAATAGCCCTAACCCTCCTCTGCCACAGCCTGCTCCTAACCCAGTCCCTAGTACCTAACCCTTCCCTCCCATAGAATAGCCCTAACCCTCCTCTGCCACAGCCTAACTCTAACCCTCTCCCTAGTGCCTAAACTTAACACTCCCCTCCCATAGACTAGCCCTAACTCTCCTCTGCCACAGCCTACTCCTAACCCTCTCCCTAGTACCTAACCCTTCCCTCCCATAGAATAGCCCTAACCCTCCTCTGCCACAGCCTGCTCCTAACCCTCTCCCTAGTACCTAACCCTTCCCTCCCATAGAATAGCCCTAACCCTCCTCTGCCACAGCCTGCTCCTAACCCTCTCCCTAGTACCTAACCCTTCCCTCCCATAGACTAGCCCTAACCCTCCTCTGCCACAGCCTGCTCCTAACCCTCTCCCTAGTACCTAACCCTTCCCTCCCATAGAATAGCCCTAACCCTCCTCTGCTCCTAACCCTCTCCCTAGTACCTAACCCTCCCCTCCCATAGAATAGCCCTAACCCACCTCAGCCAGAGCCTGCTCCTAACCCTCTACCTAGTACCTAACCCTTCCCTCCCATAGAATAGCCCTAACCCTTCTCTGCTCCTAACCCTCTCCCTAGTACCTAACCCTCCCCTCCCATAGACTAGCCTTAACCCACCTCGGTCAGAGCCTAATCCTAACCCTCTCCCTAGTGCCTAACCCTAACCTTCTCCTCCCATAGAATAGCCCTAACCCTCCGCTGCCACATCCTAATCCTAGCCCTCCGGTTCATGCAGAATGTCAACATTTTACATTTCAACATTTGAAACATGTTGACATTCTGCAGCTTTGACATATTCCATGTCAACATTTCAACAATGTCTACATCATATCTGTTGGCATTGTGCTGTCAACATTATGATTGCTTATATTGTAAATGTCGACATAATGACTGCATTCCAACCATTGGATTATTTAAAATAGAATTTAATCCACTACTTCGACTGTGTACTGTATGCTTCTTTAGGAATAGTAGGGAGCCAGCAATTGCTAGTAGACCGTACCTCGGGTGTTACTGAAAGTCGTCTGTTCACACAATTTCTTACATTTCTCTGCCACGGTTAGGCTAGTAAGAGCAGGGCCAGATTAACAATGGGTCAGATGAAGCTACAGCTACAGTCCTCCACACAAAAATAGGCCCATCATCAGCATAATGATGGCTAGCTGCCTAGCTGGTCACACAGTCAGACATAAATTATAAGTATCAAAATAGTTTTTCTAGTTTTCTCACAAAATTATAATTTTTTTTCTGTTTTTATGTAATTAGGGAGACAGTGGGGCTGATAGTGTATGGAGTGTACGCACGCACTTGGCTCTGGTCAGACCCACACAGCACTGGTTACATACCTGAAAATGGATTACCATTTCTAATAAATCAAAGGTTGTTTATGATGTGACAAATCGCAGTCAGTATACTGAGGTGGAAAATCACCTCCTGCATGCATTTTGCCATTGTTATCTACTTAAAATGAATTTATAATCTATCTGTCATTTAGGTTAAAATAAGAGTTTCAGTCACCGGTCAATGTGTCCCTTAATTCAGCCCTGGCAGGTAGTGATATCATGTGAACATTTTTTTATTTGAAAGCATTTCCCTGCGCCATATACCGGAGGTGTCACTTATCTGGGTGACACCCGGTGCGGCAGCTCAGAGCGCACACGTGCAAAAGGGGTTTGGCTTATCTGAAGGGTGTGGCATCGTTCCACAAAGCCAAGCCCCTTATGTGTGCCAATCTTGTGGGCGTTACAGACCCACATTTTCAGCACACAGAGAGCTTACCCAGTGATCCAGCTGCTGCTGGGTCAGCCCAAAGCCTCTCACCTGCCTCTCTCTGCATTCTGGATTCTCGATGACACCATCCGACGGGTGACACCAAAATAGCAGAACCGCTCTGCTATTTTGGTGTCACCCCCTCGAATGGTGTCACACTGTGCGGCCCGCACCCCCCTAGTGACGCCAGTACCATATACATTCCCAAAGGGTGAATGTTTTAGTGTCTGTGTATCATTTAAATTAAAATAAGCTTACACTACACAGTCAGTAGACATATTAACAGATATAGTTGATAACTGATAGTTCTATAGCAAGTCACATAATCAGCGTATTGAGGTTATAAATCACATCCTACCTGCATTCCCCAGTTCTATCTATCTATATATCTATCTATCTATCTATCTATCTATCTTTATTCATTTAACATTATTTTCATATATAACATTTAGGTTAAAATAGGTATACTTTACATTGTGAGATGTCAAACAAGTCACTTGGTCAGTATGTATATTGAAAAATACATCCTGCATGCATTTTGCCATTGCTATCTATTAATAATGTATTTATTATTTAATCTATCTATCTATCTATCTATCTATCTATCTATCATTTAGGCAAAAATAAACTTCCATTACAAGGTCAGTAGACATTAACAGATACAGTGGATAACTAAAAGTTGTATAGCAAGTCACATGATCAGATTATTGATGTTATAAATCACATCCTACCTCCATTTCACCAATGATATCTATCTATCTATCTATCTATCTATATATCTATCATTATTTTCATATATAACATTTCGGTCAAAGAGAGCATTCCGTACATTGTGACATTTCAGCAGATAGTTGATAACTGACAGTTCTCTACAAAATGGTGACCTTTCTACTAAAGTGACATCACAAAAGATGTTTATGATGTAACAAGTCATATGATCACCTCCTGCATGCATTTTGCCATTGACATCTTTTTATAATGAATAATAATATCATCTATTTACCATTTAGGTTAAAATAAGCTTACTTACAATGTCAGTAGACATAAAAACAGATACTGTTGATAACTGACATTTCCTATGCTAGCTATCTGTCTATCTATCTGTCTATCTATCTATCTATCTATCTATCTATCTATCTATCTATCTATCTATCTATCTATCTATCTAACATTTTCATATATAACATCTAGAGTAAAGTAAGCATACCTTAGTTACAATGTGACATGTCATATCAGTAAATACAGTTGATAACTAACAGTTCTCTAGAAAATGGTGACCTTTCTGGCAAAGCTGAGTGACATCACAAATGCTGTTTATGATGTAACAAGTCACGTGGTCAGTATACTATAGTGGAAAATTACCTCCTGCATGCATTTTGCCATTCATATCTATCTATATATAATATAACTGTCATTTAGGTTAAAATAAACTTACACTTCAAGGTTAGTAGATATATTAACAGATACAGTTAATAACTTACAGTTTTATTGCAAGTCACATGATCAGCCTAATGAGGTAATAAATCACATCCTAAATGCATTTTACCAATTCTATCTATCTATCTATCTATCTATCTATCTATCTATCTATCTATATTTTAGGTTAAACTAAGCTTACACTACACAGTCGGTAGGCATATTAACAGATATTGTAAGAAGAGACACTGATATGCTCAGATCAGCTGAGAGTAGTCTGAAGTAAACCATAGAGGGTAAAATTATAGTAATCAACCAACTAACAGAATAACTGTAACCCTTAGGTACTTAGAAGAGTTTGTGCTGTTTACTGGAGTCTGATATGTAATATCACGGAAGTCGAGAAGGAAGACTCTTTGCTAGGGGCACTTCTTGTGTTAAATTTGTAATGATGTAGTATGATAAAACATTCTGGGTAATTCAATTAGCTGCGATTGCCCGTTTTCGCTCGTTAAAGTGCGTAAAAGTGAATTTCGAGTGAAAATTTTTTTGCCCTATCCAATTAGTCCACAACGCGCAATACTTCTTCATAGGCTTTAACGCAAATAATTTTTAACCAACTCCTGACCAGGTGAAAAGTTGGGGAAAATCTCTATTTAAAGGTAAAAATGTTGGGACTGGGGCCCTGATTCAGAGCCGCTCGCTGCCACTGCCCACTCGCTGGGATTGTGGGCGTTTTTTTTGTTTTGTTTTTTTATCTCCGGCCGCTCGCAAAGCTGTGGGAGACCACCCACAGCTTGTGCAAGCGGCCAGGAGACCATCACGATAATCGCGACCATCGGCCTTGCGACGAGACCCTACGGTAGGGTCTAGGCTTCCGCAAGGCTGAGTGGCTCTAATAAGGGATCACCTGCGTTTGTCCAGCCACCCCCCTACCTGCCCACAAAACGGGGCGAGCTGTGACTCACCATCAACAGCCGCCCCGTCTTGTTGCGAGCCCCGTAGTGACTGAACTTCAGTCGCTAGGCGGGGCCTGCACAAGCTGGATGCGGCGCATGCGCAGTGCATAAAGATCAGGCTGCTTGCGAGCGCACAGCGCTTGTGAGCAGCTCTGAATCAGGGCCTTGGTTCAGAACCACTGTGACTAATAAGGCAAAAATAAATTCAAATTAGCTTAATTTGGCCAAAAATTACATGTCATTTTTTGGGTGAAAATGTGCAAAGTAAAAGGGTTAATTGATGTGGGGCATGTATATGGGGGTACTGTATGAATGGGACAGGTGTTTTTAGGATTGCAGGTGAGTGTTAGAGGTGTATTTTGAAGGTTTTTTAAAAGTGGCTTAAAATGACACTGTCACGTCTGAGGGTTGAGTTAGGTCAGAACAGGCGTGGGAGGCTGAAGCGGAGATTTCACGCTGGAAGGCGGGTTTTTGAAAGCCGAGGTCTGAGGCTGTGGGAGGAGGCGAAGGCGAGGGGCCTGGACGTATGATCTCCGCATCCACAAGTCTTGGTCGTTGGCTAGACCTAGTCAATGGTGCGGAGTTTAACTCACAAGGAGGTGTTCGCCAGTGACCCCTCCAAGCAGCATATGGGCTTGTGCGGCTCCCTGTAAGCAGGTCGCGGTCCTTTGACTTGGTGACCAAGGCCTGCAGGGAAAAGAGAATCAAAACACCCGTGGCCCAAGGGTAATGCCTGGAATAGGCACGTGGGGAGTGGGATAGAACTCCTGGCTGGAGAAAGGCACTTGAGGTGCTGGCTAGAGAGGTGTGGAGATTTATTGGTAGGCTGAGGTAACAGCTGGATATCCCACGATGTATATACCGGATTGCCGGCCGGAGATCATGCACTAGGGTGCATTGAGACGAAGGGTTAACCGGCACACAGGCTGTGATGGTGAAAGCACTGCAATGAGATGAAGGGTTAACTTGCAAACAGGCTGTGATGGTAAAAGCTCTGCGATGAGATGAAGGGTTAACTTGCACACAGGCTGTGATGGTAAAAGCACTGAGGTGAGATGAAGGGTTAACTTGCAAACAGGCTGTGATGGTAAAAGCATGGCGGTGAGATGAAGGGTTAACTTGCACACAGGCTGTGATGGTAAAGCACTGTGGTGAGATGGAGGGTTAACTTGCACACAGGCTGTTGATTAGTAAAGGCACTGTGGAGAGATGGAGGTTGAACTTGCACACAGGCTGTTGCTTAGTAAAGGCACTGTGGAGAGATGGAGGTTAAACTTGCACACAGGCTGTTGATTAGTAAAGGCACTGTGGAGAGATGGAGGTTAGCTTTCACACAGGCTGTTGATAGTAAAGGCACTGTGGAGAGATTGAGATTAAATTTGCACACAGGCTGTTAATAGTAAAGGCACTGTGGAGAGATTGAGATTAAACTTGCACACAGGCTGTTGATAGTAAAGGCACTGTGGAGAGATTGAGATTAAACTTGCACACAGGCTGTTGATAGTAAAGGCACTGTGGTGAGATAGCGCAGAAGCTCTGGAAGAAACACACTGGAAGCACGGGAACCTGGAACGAGACTCCTCTAGTTACACTAGCGGCGACAATGATTGTTCAGGCAACTACCTGGAGCACAGGAGCCCGATATATACCCCTGGAAGCCTGCTGATAGGCCCACAGCGTCAGCTGACCAGCCGGCCCACTCAGGGAAGGAAGTACTGACATAGGGAAAGTGTCATGGCGGCGCCCATGATGGAAACTGAGATCCCCACTCACCGGGTCGCCTGACACCACAGCTACAGGGTGAATGCTCAGCTCCTATCACGTCGCCGCACCAGCCGCCCGACTGCCCGGGAAGTCAGAGGAAGCCGGCGGGACGGTAAGGGACGGCCGATCCCCGGCTGAACTCTGACAGGAGACTAGTGAGGTTTGAATGAATCTGGGTGGCCTGAGCCAGGACTTCCTCATGTATTGATGGGAGCAGGTAGAGGAACTGCAGTGCATGATGGGCCTGAAGGCAAGGACAGGAATGGAATGTCTTTTATTAAACAGCAGGTTGGAATGACAATTGAAGATGATGATATCAGACTGGGACCGATGATGTGGAACTGATAATGAGCTGAATGGAATAGAATTGGAATAGATAACAGTGAATAGATGAGTAGAATCGGATTGGGACCGATGATATTGAATTGAGAAGTAGGGTCGGTTTAAGACCTATGATGCTGAATTGATGAGTAGGGTTGGTTTGAGGCTGATGTTGAAAAACTGAAGAACAGGATAGGTTTGAGACCAATGATGATGAATTGAAGAGAAGAATCTATTTGAGACCGATGTTTGGAGGTATCTGATGGGACCGATCTTTGGAGGTATTGGATGGGACCGATGTTTGTAGAGATCGTATGGGACCGATGTTTGGAGACATCGGATGGGACTGATGTTTGGGGATATTGGCTAGAACCGATGGAGGCAGATAGGAGCAAGTCTCTGTGGAAAAACCAGACTGGAGTACTAGATGGATTAGGAAACTTGTGATAACCAGACGTGGAACTGGATTGATACGGACTGGAACCATTCAGATACAGAGTACCTGGGAGCTCAGCACAGCTGTAACTTCAGCAGAAGCAACATTGTACTGGCAACAGGAGCCAGTCAGGAAATGGAATTTATAAGGGTTGATTCTCAGGGATTGGATGCAGAAATCAGCTAGTCTGGGAGCAGCGCTCTGAGTGGAGGAAGAGCATCAGGTGACTGAGTCCAACATGGCTGCGCTCATACTGTGGTTTTGGAGGGAACTCTGGCATGCAGCCTGTGTACCATCATGCTGAGGTTCAATAAATTAATACACAAAAAGTTTACTTTTTATTGCGGCTAATTGAATTCCCCCCTGAACCTTTAATAGTCTATCAATTAAATAAGGTGAAAAAGAAGCCAAAAAATATCCTCTATAAAATTTGCATAAGGCTATGCAAGTAAATAAATGTATATTCTCAATAAATATTTCTCAACAGAAATCCTGACCTGTGTATCAATTTATACAGCAAATATTTGTCAATGTAAATAGTGCTAGTATTTTACTTATTTAAGGACCAAATTGGCTTATTTATATTCCAGCAGGGCCAGCGCTACCATTAGGCAGCTTTAGGCATCTGCCTAAGGTCATCGGCACCTGAAGGGCGGCACTCACTGAGGGCCTGATTCAGCAGTGCACGCTATTGGACTGCTGAACGCAGATTCCTGATGTTTGGGAATCTGAGCAGGCGCAGGACCCATTCTGCGAGTGTGCAGAATGGGTCCTGCTAACTCGCTCGCAGACTGGCAGGAGACTGTCAGTGATTGACAGTCTGCTGACATTTGTGGGTGGGGAGGTGGCGGTGATGCCCTCCATTGCAAGGGGGGAGAGATTTCCTGGCCTCTTCCTCGAATCTGCGGCGGCCGTCTGCGGAACCCCATGGGTCACCGCAGCCGGCTGATGTTACACAGATCATCCGATGCTGTGTTGGACAACGTAGTTCGGATAAGTAATCCACAGGAGGCGTGATGCTTCATACTGCATTACCATACCTGCAAGGGTCGCAATTGCACAGCTGCCTGCATGCAGGTTTGCAATTACGATCCTTGCAGATCAAGCCCTGAGTCTCCCTAACAAGAAAATGAAGTATGTTCATTTATTGGAGCCAGGAGTCAGGATCATCAACTCCCAGCACCGTGCACATCGCACCCAGCCGCTCACACCGCTGCTTAAGGAGAACAGCATCCTGAATGTTGGAGGCTACCTGCGCTTGTTGATCAGCCAGACAGCTCCGGACATACTCATATCTCCCAGGCTTGCTCCGGAAGAAATTACTTGTAACGCTTTTGGTGTTACAAGTAATTAAATCTTCAATTCAATACCAAAAGTATTATCTATATGATTGAGTGTTCTTGTAAATTGGTATATATAGGCTGCACATCCAGACCCTTGAAGGTCCGTCTTGGTGAACACATATGTAACATTAAGAAAGGCCTTGACAGTCATGCACTTTCTCACCATTTTAAATTAACACACAACTGCTCTGTCACTGGTATTAACAGGATCGTAGGGTTATTTTTAGTAAAAGGAAATTGGAGGAGGTAAGATGTGGCTCGACAACTTGCGAGGAAAGAAATGCAGTGTATTTATGATTTTAACACGCTACACCCAGGCGGTCTGAATATCGATTTCGAGCTCAAATGGTTTTTAGAATTTTAATGTGTTTTATGTGAACATATTTTAATTCTATGTTTATTTATATCTTATCTTTTTTCTTAATGGGAGATATGCGATTATGGGATCTTCATTTTGAAAACAAAACCTTGACCTGTGCCCCAAAGTCTGCTCTACAGCTCCGGTTCATATTATAAAAAGCCGTGTACAAGTCCAGGCGTCCGGAGGTCTCTAAGTTACCAGTTAGTTTATGAATTCGCTCACGTGATCGGAGAATCCCCATGACAACCTGGATGCTAGACTTAGGTCTGCAATCACGTGATTGGACGGTCACCATGACAACGGTGATGCCAACGGAGTTTAGCGGGGCATGACAACCAGGATGTTAGACCTACGACAATTACCACATGATCGGAAGGTCACAAGGACAACTGGGCTGCCAGCTGGACTTGACGGATGTATGTTTTATTCCCGATCCGATTTCATGTTCCCCACAGACGTTTGTTTGTATAAGGCATTTCCGGGTACTGTGACGAAAGGGGTCAGGTGATCAGGACTTAGCCAGATTAGATTGGCTGATTAACTTTTACGTACAGGTGTATTGCACCTGATTCTTGTCTGGACATTAAGCGAGAGGGGGAGGTTTTGTTGAGATACGTGATCTGTGTCTAGTTTAGTTTTGATTGATGTCTATCCCTGATTGGAGGACTGTACTATTTAAGAGAGGAAAGTGATGTAAACCACTCACTTGCCTACCTAGCCTTGATAAAGACCCCAGGAAAGGGGTGGAAATGTTTTGGCAATTTCTGAGGAATCCGCTTGAGTGGCAGTCTGAACTTCATTGTGGCCGGCACCAGTGGGGACTTTACGGAGCATCCTGTGTTTCTCCCACCACGCTATTTCAGAACTAATTCCTAAAGTTCTGAAAGCACAGCTGGTAATTATGTTTATTTCTTCCACAATAAGGGATTTCCGTTCATGTTTATTTGTGAATTATGTTATATGTGTATTTTTTATTAAAAGGAGATTATGTAATGTCCTGCCTTTCTCCTTTTTCCTTTGCGATACACATCCATATTAATATCCTTTGATGCGGTGGTTACCAATGATATTTCTAAGGAGAAACAAATTGTCTGAAAACTCAGTTTTCCATTAACAGAGGGCTGAGACTTATTGAATTACAAGAGATTACGGCAAGAAAAGGCCTTCTTGTCACGTACAGTTTGAAGGATTGTTGACTATACCTTTTTCTTTGTCCTATTATTAGAGCACCGCCATATAACATTACCTTATTCTTGTGTGGTGTATAAGGGACTATAACAACACCTAAACCTCATCTGAAGGTGATTCTTCAGTAGAAGACAACACGCATACACACGTTTAACCATCAGAGAGGCAACCTTATTTTAGTCCCCTCTTATTTTAGGGAACTCAAAAGGCATCAGGAGTGGTCACTGAAACACAAGAAGATGACAAGGAGGACCATCAAGAAGGGAAAAAACAAAAACAAGATGGGAATCTCCATCTCCAAACGGGTACCAGACACGTGCCAGGAAAGGACAGTAAGGATTCAGAAGGAACTGTAAATTCACAGAGAATGAAACCTATATTTAAAAAATAATACAAAATGATTTCCTCCAGAAACCATCTGTCCGGAGATCAAAGTATTCACAAACCTAATTTCCAAGGATTTGGATAAACTTTACCACAATAGACACCATCACAGAAGCAGACAATTTGAATGATTGCAAGATAAATTGAATAATGAAGAAAGAGAAGCTCTTAGGAATATTAGAGCTGGCACGATGTGATTATCAAGCCCTCATTCAAAGTACTTAATGTGGATATATGGCCTAAAGATAAATATACTGTGGAAGCCAATAAACAACATCTTAATTTTGAGTGCTATCAACACATCCCATTAAACCCTTTAGACAACTTCAAGACTCTGTACAAAAGAATTATCAATAAGGCGATGAAGGATGGTATTATTTCCAAATATGAATATGTATGGACAGAACGACCTAAGATATTTATCTTCTATCTATAGCCCAAAATTCACAAGAACTCTCACACACCATCAGGAAGGTCATGTATGTCCAGAATATGAGATATATCTGAAAAAGTTAGCACATTGCATTGACTTACATCTGTGACATTTTGTACTGGAACTCAGGGCCTGATTCAGACCCGCTCGTGAGCGCAGGACACTCGCAAGCGGATCGATGGTGCCCTACTGCGCATGCGCACGACGGATTGAGCTCCGTCGTGCGCATGCGCGAGACCCGGCTAGCGACGGGGTAGCCGTCGCTCCGTGTCTCGCACCAAAGAGGGCGTGCTGTCGATGTTGATTGACAGCACGCCCCCTTTGGTGGGCGTGCCGGGGGCGTGGCTGCCAGACGGAGGCGTTCCCATGGGAACACCTACCGTCTGAAGCCGGCCCCACTGACATCAGTAGTGATGTCAGTGGGAGTGATTTTGGCTCTGATAGAGCCAAAATCACTCCAGGGCTGGCGGCAGCGAGACCCTACCGCAGGGTCTCCGTCGCAAGCCCAATGGTCGCGATGGTCTTGACCATTGCGACCATCATCATGGACGCTCGCTATAGCTGTGGGTGGTCACCCACAGCTATGCGAGCATCCAAGAGGCCGCTCCATTTTCATGTAGGAGGGCCCTGATTCAGAGCGAGCGCTCTGGTCAGAGGGTCCGGCTCTGAATCAGGCCCTCACTTCATACATACGTGATACCTCTGATATGCTCACAAAAACTCCATGACGTTAAACTAGAGGAGGAACAGTTACTGGCCAGCCTTGATGTTGGGGCATTACATACCAACACTGATCACACAGCAGGTCTGGCGGCTATTAAATATTTCCTAATCATGGAAGAACATAGTGAATTTCAGAATTGTCTTCTTGAACTCCTATATTTGATGACAAATGTTTCTTACAAGTCAGGGGCACAGTTATAGGAGCAGCGTGTGCCTCGACTTATGCAAATTTATTTAGGATGGAGGGAGAGAGAATATTTTGTTTTTCATGAGAACAATGAAATTCTCAGCAAACATTTGGCAGCATGGTATAGCTATATTGATGATATTTTCATAATCTGGGGTGGAAATAAGATGTTTTACTACAATTTATCCAAAAACTAAACACTAACAACTTTATGCTCACACAGAAAATCATCGACAAAGAAATCTGTTTTTTAGATCTCAAGATTTTCTAAAAATGATAATGGATGTTGGGAACTGAATTGTTCAGAAAAAGTAATGCCACTAACAGTTTCCTACATCAGACTAGCTCCCACCTTCCCCCTACCATTGAACACATTCCAAAGGGAAATTTGTGCCGTAATTGATACAGTATTTAGCTAAAACGCAACAAGCTTACGGAAAGACTCAAGGAGAGTGGCTACACTTAAATCAAGAAGACAAATAAAACTATGCTTAATGCCAAAAGGGAATCCCTTATCTTTGGAGACGCCATCAAGAGAGAGAAAGTAAAGGAAGAAATTAGATTTGTGAGCGACTTTTGCCAGGAATGGAGGACTATATAAAATAATAATCCAAAAGCACTGGCATATACTACTTTCAGACAATGACCTATCAAAACATCTTGGGGACACTGTAATCATGAGTTGGAGAAGATCCCCCAGTTTACACGACCATGTCATCTGCAGTCACTACATGTCTATTACCAAGAATTCCTACCCTTACACAGTCTTTTCCCTATGGATCCTGTAAGTCAATTAATGATCAATAAAAATGACATTGTAGACAAATATGGAAACACCATAAAAATTAAACAATACATCAACTGCAGAACTAAGGGGTTTATTTACTGTATAACCTGTGATTGTGGAACCTGATATGTGAGAATGACCACATGTCTAAGCAACACATTCTGGATCACATGGGAACAGTGAGAAACGCACCCTCAGATCTCACTAAAATGTAGCAACTCACCACTATTTATCTATTTATAATCTATCATTTAGGTTAAAATAAGCTTACACTACAAAGTTAGTAGATATATTAACAATTACTCTACAGATTATACTGTACAATAACTGACAGTTCTATTGCAAGTCACATGATCAGCCTCATGCCATTATTAATCACAACCTAAATGCATTTCACCAGTTCTATCTATCTATCTATCTATCTATCTATCTATCTATCTATCTATCTATCTATCTATCTATCTATCATTTAAGTTAAAATAGGCTTACACTACACAGTCAGTAGGCATATTAACAGATATAGTTGATAACTAACAGTTTCATAGTCACATTATCAGCCTATTGAGGTAATAAATCACATAATACCTGCATTTCACCAATGCTATCTATCTATCTATCTATCTATCTATCTATCTATCTTGAAGTAAACATACCTTACAATGTGACATGTCATATCAAAAATACATTTGATAACTGACAGTTCTCTACAAAATGGTGACCTTTCTGACAAATTAGTTTTTATTAATAATATGATAGCGCACCTGGGGATTTGTACCTGCTTCTATATTTACTATTAGGAAATAGGAAAAGATATTAAAATGGTATAAGAAGCGTTTGGAAAATGATTGTATATCTGTATTATGTCTTATGCGGGTAAATGAGTATATAATGCATGTAATAAATACCTGCAGATCCACTTGAAAAAATAATAATATTAATAATAATAAATAAATAAATGTAAATGAAAAACAACCAAATGAAAATATATAAAATTAATAATAATAAATTATGAATGATAAAAAGAAACAAATGAAAAAAACAAATAAAGGGAATGAAAAGAACAAATAGATGTTTAGGCTCTTTTGCGGGGATGATAGGTGCCCGCTGCTTTAGTGCAATGCACGTGGGTATCTGACCCTATCTAACCCTGTGACACGGAGTGTATCTATCTATCTATCTATCTATCTATCTATCTATCTATCTATCATTATTTTCATATAACATTTAGATTAAAATAAGCATACCTCACATTGGAGCCTATTCATCAACACTAAAATAACGGTTTTAAGGACATTTTCCTTAATTACTGTTATTTTAGTATCCATGAATACACTTAACAAAGGAGATATCACTGATATCTCCTGGTTAAGTCTGCCTGCGTTAATTTCCACACTCCCCATACATTGGTATGGGGATGTAAAAATTAGGCTATTCATCAAATTCCTTTTGGAATTTGATAGTGTTACTATATGTCACTCTCAGGTGGCGTATAGCGGGTTACACTTACCTCATTTCAGCTGGGCAGGTCCTCCTCGGCTCCCTCCGGTGTTCCCTGGTCCCTCCTCCGGCTCCGGCTGCTGCTCTGACACTGTGTTCTCTCGGCAGAACACAGTAAAGTTTAGAAGAAAAAAAAACGTTTTTTTTTTCTAAACTTTACTGTGTTCTTGTCAGTATACTGAAGTGAAAAATCACCTCCTGCATGCATATTGCCAATATCTATTTATAATGTATTATCTATCTATCTATCTATCTATCTATCTATCAATCAATTAGGTTAAAATAAGATTGCATTACTTGGTCAGTAGGCAACAGATACAGTTGCTAACTGACAGTTCTATAGTAAGTCACATAATCAGCCTATTTAGGTTATAAATTACATCCTACCTCAACATTATCTATCTATCTATCTATCTATCTATCTGTCTATCTCTCTATCTATTTATCTACTGTGGAGCCACTAAAATGGAAATTATGACACCTTTCTCTCCCATGATCAATGATAAATTGATAAAGATGACTTTGTGCTGGATCATAGAACAGATTTTAATGCAGGCTCTCACATCTTGTTTGTTTAGAGTGAAGCTGCTACACGTAGTTTCAAGGTGGGGTTGTCCTGTTTCATACCAGTGGGCCACAACTTCACTTAACACCCACTCTGGGAATACTGGCTAATGATAACCCCACCTCAGCAACAAAATACCAAATCTTCAGTATGAGCACATCTATAACAGTGTTCTTAAAATGCAAACTGGGTGCTACCCAAAATATTTCAACTTTGAAATTTGTGGTCAGATACTACCAGGGAAGGTAATACTTCCTTTCAGGTGGGGCTGTCATAACCATACATGGCCACTATACCCAATCACCAGACCTCTCCCCAAGATAGCTTGTATATTGTCCCTTAAGCAGTGGCATAGCCGAAGGGGATGGGAGAATAACATTTCCACCTGCTGAACAAATGTTAAAAATGGCACCTATCAGGAGACAGGGGAAATGGAACGGAGAGGGAGGGGGAGAAAGGAGGTGGTTCACTCCACTGAAATATTTGAGACGAGCCCCAGTCAATGCATTGCAGGACCATCCGGAGCTGCCTAATTAGTTTTTTTTCACAAAAAATAATTCCTTGCTGGGTGTGGGAACGGAAAAATGGATGAGCAGAGGTAGGATAGGAGGAAATACAAGTGGGTTGACGGACAATAGCTGGTCACCGAGATGAAGCAAATTACTCCTCCTCCCTTTGTAGGGGCCATGCAACCTATTGCTGCAGTGCACGTCCCCTACCTCCTTCCTGGTGGTCCCTCCTCCTCACAGGACCTATTACCTGCATTTAGTAGTCTTAGAAGCTCACAGTTTATATAACCATCTACTGTTGCTGATAATATAGAGTGAGTACATCACACACAGGAGCAACATCACAGAGAAGAAAATTAGATCATCAACAGGTAACACGACTGCAAGGGCCAGTGGGTATAGGGGAAATAATGGGTATAGTTGCGGGAAATTAATAAATACAAGGAAGTTAGTAAGTTATGAGTAGGTTTAACTATGAGGCTGAAGGGGTTAATGCTTTAACAGAGTTAATTAAGATGAAGGAGTTAATGCTTTTATTGGAGTTAATTAAAGTGAAGGTTTTTTTATTAGACTGAGTGAAGTAATGAGGGTGTAAATGGATATTATTACAAATAATGATTAGGATGAGGAAGTTAATGATTTAAGGGTTTAATTATGTTCAATGGGTCTGTTATGATGCTGCAAAAAAGTGAATTAGATGATGAGGGGATGGTTTGTGTTGTGGTTAAAAAAATTGCTCTCTGTACTGTACGGTGAGTACAAAAATTATCACTGTATTGTATGTCAGTTTAAAAATTGGTCATTGTATTGTATGGTGGCTAAAAAAATATACTTTATAATATATGGCAGTCACTAGTATGCTCTCTGTATAGTATGGCTCTCACTAGCATAGAGTCTGTATTGTATGACGCTAGTGTGTTCTCTGTATTGTATTGTGAGCATAAAAATGCTCTCTGTGGTGCTATATTTACTGCATGGTGAATACAGATATCTGGCTGTGCTGATTTGTACTGTTCCTGTGGTGGGTTTAAGAAAGTTAAAGTATTAATGTAATGTCAGGGGTAATTATTGATGTAATTTGCATGCAAAGAAAGTATTAAAATGATATTTGAATTTTGAAACACCTGGGCCTGGGTAGCATATTTTTCCAACTTCACTCCCCTCTTCCCCCTTATGTCAAAAGTTGATTACACCACTCTTTTTTCCTTATCCCAATTCCCTTTTCCTTAAGGTGGGTACACATCTAGCGGATATATCTGCAGATCAAGTGATCTGCAGATATATCTGTAGATGATTGTCGTTCCTACACACTGAACGACCATCATCTTGTAGGCAGCGGCGAGTCCCACTGAGCGGGGATGGGACGGCGGTGGGTTCTCCCCCTGCCCGCGGCTGCCGCTGCATGTGTACGGGCGATTGACTGATCGCCCATACACACTTGCCAATGGACAGATATGTGTGCAGATATATCTGTCCATCAGGTGTGCAGCACAGCCGACACAATATGTCTGTGAACGACGTCGTTGGTATCGCTGGTACACAATGGCCGACAGGCACCAGATATATTGACCGATCAATTGATCAGCCAATATATCTGTCAGTGTGTACCCAGCTTTACACCATTGCCCCCCATATCTCCAATTGTGGGACAACATTATTGATTCATTATTAATTTGCAAACATTGCTTTTTTTTAAAATATATATTTTAAACTATTTATATTGACAGTCTGATTTACCGTCTCTTCGAGACGGGCTGTAAGATAAGAGTGGTCTGGCTTTTGGTGTGCTGAGACAGATTGGTTGGTGAGTTTAAAGTTCACCTTTGAAGCAGAAATAATGTTGGGGTGCATAGAAGGATAAATATGTGTGAGGAAAAATATTTTTTATAATTTGTGTCAACCAAACTACGACAATAGAACAAGCCAGGGGACATTAGTCAAAGTAAGCTGTTTATAAAGGGGCATGTGGTGGGGACTGACGGCATCAAAGGGGAATATGAGGAAGACTGAGGGGCATGTGGAGAGTTAAATTATGACAGGTCCCTTGAAAAAAAAACCCAAGAAGACAGGTATACACTCGTACAGATGATTAGTTAAGCTGTCTTTTGTCTGTATATTCTTTCTCATGATATCATGAATTCTTCTAGGGAGGTACTTACTAAGGATATATAAAAAAAATAGAAGATATTCTTTTATTGATCTTCACATAGACTAATATATTGTATAAAATAAAAATTACACTTATAGTTTTCTTGAGATCCTTCATAGAAATAATTAAAAAACATGTACTTTTAGTATCTTTTTAAAAAAAATTTTATGGCAGTATTGCAAAATATAGTGTGAAAATGCCATTAAATGTGCAGATCTTTTTGGTATTTATTAGTTATCACAATAGTGTCTGTCTCCTTTATTTCTCAATTCAATTCATTCAAGTTATTGACCTCTAATATAGTATTGGATCTTAACACAAACAAGTTGTATTTTTATTTAAGCTGAATACACATTTGCGGCTATAGCCATATATAACCATAAATTTGTATTTTGCTTAAGTAGAAACACAACTGCGTAGTTAAGCGTTAATTACAATTGCTCTTTGAAATTCATTGGTCAAAGCAACTGATCATTGGTAGCTCTGTAAACCCAACATAAATCTACCCCTTTGTATTTAATGACTAAGCTTCTGTGTACATTTATAGAATAAGCATCCGGTTTTCACTTATAGGACCCCTCTTCCCACCTTCATATAGTACTATGCCTTACCCGTACTAAGTTGTCGTGCAGGAAAAAGAAAATGCAGGTGTACACTCTAAGCACACTAAGAATACTGATAGTCAGAACAGATATGATAAACTTTACAATTAACATGGAATATAAATGATGTTGTTAGTACGTTTGGCCAAAATTGTTTGCCCACCTACCACGTCAAGGTGAACCCCATCAGATGGGTCCCTAACACTAACACATTATATACATTAATCCAGGACTTACCTATAATAGTGCCCATTCTGATGTAGACAGCAATGCATGAATCTGTGCTTATTAAAATCATCTATGAGTAGATGAGTAGTTGAAAGTTACAGGGGAGGGGGGGTGTTCCATTTTATATATACATACATATATTTATATATAGACACACACATATAGACATATATATAGCTATAGCACACATACTGTATATGTCACACACTCACACACAACCCACAAAAAAAAAAAAATATATAGAAAATTCTTACACATAGCAAAATTACTGTAAGCCAAATTCTGCAGTATTAAGTTTATATCACGTTATCTATACAAATATTGGTTTTGTAAATCTCTACTGAAAATGCCAAAATCAATTCACTTATTTCCAAAACCCTATAGGGACGGACGATTTATGCATGTACGATGCTTCCCTGATTTATTACAGTGTATATTTTATCCCCCCCCATTCACTTACCATGCAACAGCTGCACGGACCGGGCACCGTGTCACCTAATCAATTGTTGCTCCTGTCAGGCGTTAAAAACTGTCGGCGCACCATTTCAGCTCACACCCCCAGGGGGGTGCGAGCTGAAATGGGTGCAAAGTGACCTCCATGGGCGCAATCAGCGCGATAATCGCCATCAATTGAATAGCACCCCATGATCTCCCGTCACTTCAGATGGGAGATCAGGCGTGCTAAAACAATTTAATTCCGCAATAAGAATAATCCTTGTTTAAATTTAGAATGTGCAAAATGCATCCTCGTTCGCGGGCATGCGACTCACGACAGGCGTGGCCCGATTTCACATACAAGCGGTAAAGATGCAACTGGACATATCTGTATATATAAAATCAGATATCCTGACTGACTGCCCAAACCCCTGGACCTAGAAACATAAAAATCGGGAAGTATATTCCTTCCATGACGTAGATACCTACTAAGCAGGGATTGTTCAAAATTCAACTCCTAAGGGGTGAAAAGGGCTAAACTTTAACCCCTAACCCCACTACTTACCATCAGGATGCCGGCATCCCGACAGCCGGGATTATGACTACATCCCTATTTGAGTTTGCTGCCCCACAAGATGGATTTGCATAGATCCTCTTCTCCTGTTGGGGAGCAGTAGGAAAGCCGATGGACGAAATCACGACCGCCGGCTTCCCGACTGACTAATCCTGGCAAAGTACTGACAGGCGTCGTCTGTGATTAGACCTACTCCGGGAGCCCGACACGCGGACAGCCGTGGAGAGGAGGGTTAGGGGCTCCCAGGGGGGACTTAGGGTTAGGCACCCCCCCGGGAGATTTGGGTTAGGCTAGGGGAAGGGGGGTTAGGGATAGGCACCCCCGGGGGGGGGGAGTTAGGGTTTGGCACCCCCAAGGGAGACTTAAGGTTAGGCTGCGGGGAAGGGGGGATTAGGTTTAGGCACTTAGAGGGGGGTTAGGGTTAGGCACCCCTAAAGGAGGGTTAGGTTTAGTGGGTAAAAATAGGTTAGTTTATACTTTCTAGCTTCGGGATCCTCACCCCTGTCGGGCTTCCGCTGTCGCATACGGCCGGGGGAAAATCATACTGATTCCCTCCTGTACTTTATGCTAGGATACGTACCTGACAGCACAATAATCAAAAATTCTTGTTTATAAAACATTGTCATTTATACATTGAAAACAGACACACTTAACAAATTCTTTTAATTACCATTAATATGGCCAGGTATGGCACTGTTTTCTCCAATTAATCCACTTGCTAAGGTTTTCTCCATTGAATAAGAAACATATTTTCCAAAATTGATAGTATGAAATTAGCCATAGATTTAAGTTTAGCTCAAGCCCTAATCCACTCCTGTCAAATGGCATCCAAGAATTCTCCCTTTATGGCGATAGGTGCCCTACAGGGATCCCCCTGTGCCCTGAGGTTTGATGGAGCTGCAACATAAAAACTCCAGTCTCCAGATGCCAATGGAGGGTGTGTAAGCAAGGGTAGGGGGTAGGAGTAGAGAAGGTGGTAGAAGTTGTATAAGGCGGGGCTCATTGACCATATCACTTTGTTTGGATATAGTAGGTTACTAGTCATTTCATTTCTTTAAAAAGGCATTACGCCTCGGTTGGTTTGACTTATAGCAAGAGTCTATTTGATGAAAATACAGATCTACCCAGATGTCTATTTGGAATCACAAGTTGCTCTCATCTTTAGTTATACATATAGGGCCTGATGCTGAGTTAAAGAAACACCTGTATGCAGATGCATCTGGCATGTTTTCGTACTGGATATAAGTATTAATACGCCTGTTTCCAGATGGATATTTTGCAAGTGTAGGATGTACCACTTTATCTCTTTCAATGATTTGATACAGGTACATCCCCCCCCCAATGTGTGGAGGTGCACTATGTGCTGCACTGTGTCTATCATCTACCTCTCCAGGTAGCCCAGCTCCCAACATCCAATGTGACTCCAGATTACTTCCCACTTTCCCTCTGAGAATTACTATCCAATTAAGTTACTTCTAGGTCACAGTGAAATGTCCCCTGGACAGAGTCTATAATAATGTTAGAGGGCTGTCATATCAGCACAGCAACTTTTTTTTTACTGTCTGGACCCCTGCTAGGCTGTGTTGTGACCACTTCTGACATAAGGTCCTGGGCCCCAGGACGTAGAATGGGAATCTGTGATTAGAGTGTGGCCCTTACAGGCTGCTAATTTGTCATGTACAGCTCTTGATCCAAAGTGTCCACTGTGACGCTTTCTTTCTGGACTCTTCTTCAGAGGCTATACACCATGCCCCCCTCCTAAGCTGATTGGCTGACAGACAGGTTGGTTTTACCTCTTAGGTCTCTACTACTGATTGGACAGAACCACAAGCAGCAAGCTTGTAACCTTATACAGCCTACAAATCTGTTCAAGACTGCCACTCATGCAGCATGTCAGTAATCGGCTCAGGTTTATACTCTCAGAAGAACCCCACTCCTCCCGCAAGGTACTGCTGGCCATTAAATAACCTTTTCTTTATATAAAAAAAAAAGTGTAATAATTCAGGTGGCTGGAGGTCACCACTGGGCCTATATCACCTGGTGGGTAATCCACCCTTGAGTACAACCCAATACCACTCCTGGCCATTGGGTAGCAAGGTAATACGGAAAACATACAGGGCCTGATTCAGAGATTTAAGCTAATACAATCTCTCATGGAATGCAATTGCGAATATATGCTTATGTCTTCCAATATGCCTTCTCAGATCCGTCCGACGACATGCAATAGCGCAAATATTGGGAACATCGATGCAGATCAGGCAGCCATTCAGCTTCTGAGTCAAATCTAATCTGTCTCAAACACTGTGGCTCTCATTAGCAATGGCTAATTTATGCACTCCCATGAAACGGCATTCATATGGTCAGACGCTCCTGCATTTCCTTAGACACCCCCCGTTACCTCCCCCAATGCTGACTACCTGTCACTCACTTTGCAAGCATAATCTCAAACTAATCGCTGTGTGCTCAGTACGGCTTTCACGCATGTGCAGGCACTACAAGTGACAGCAAGCCCTGATAGCACATTAGTGTTCTTGCTTGCCAGTACTTGTAGAATTACAAATGCCAGGTCTGCAAATAAAACCAATTAGTATTCCTGATCAGAGGTGTATCCAGGGGTTCAAGCGCCTCTGGCAAAGTAAGGGACTGCCGCCTCTCCTCTAAAACCAAATATAAAGGGGCATAGCATCATGGGAAAGGGGTATAAAATTACACCACACAGTAGTGCCCATTATTCACATTACACCACACAGTAATGTCTGTTATTCACAATACACCAGATAGTAGTGGCCTTATTCACTTTATGTCACATAGTTGTACCCCTTATTCATGTTACGCCACACATTTGTACCCCTTATACACGTTACGCCACACGGTAGTACACCTTATTCACATTACGCCACACAGTACCCCTTATACATGTAACTTCACACAGTAGTACCCCTTATACACATGCATATGATCTGTAGACCCCATATCACCTCGATGCGATATATAGTGATGTTTAGTAGCCATTCATGTACACTTACCTATCTGGCATCTTCGGGCGCTGTCCGACCCCTCCGCGATCCCTGGATGCAGTGAGAATACAGATATATCGGGAGCCCGATATGCCTGTATTTTTAATGCGCATGTGCCGGCATCCGAGAGAAGCAGGTCAGACCTGCTGCAATGCCCGCTGGGAAAAGGGGGAGGAGCCAGCGCCGAGTGGCGGGCAGAGAGCAGGGAAGTATGCTACTTTCCTGCTCTGTTCGGCTTGCGGTACAGACTACACCATCTTCAGATGGCAAATCTGTACGCAGCAGAGCAAATCTGAGCTTTCCGTTCGTTTATGAATTGCACTCACCATACAAAATGATGCGATTCATATACCAAGCGGCGGTGGCGCTGGAAAACATTTTCCATAGTGACCCCCTCTATGAATTGCCGAAAGCAGTGAAAACTCTGTTTTCAGCTAAACAGGACATTTCACTGCTTTATGAATAGACCCCTTTGTTTTCTCTCAATGCAGTGGAGTTACTCAGGGGTACGCAGTAAGAAATCAGTGAAATCATTTCAGAAATTAATAAAATAAGCATCTGAACACCTGTCCAGAATGTGGAATCTACTATAAATCTTGTATCAACGTGTAGGTGTGTACTGGCAACTTTTTTCCTGAGTACGTACTGACACCTTTTTCTAAATTGTGTAATCATATTAAAAGCTTTTCAGCATCTAAAGCTGGGTTCTCATGAAACGACGTGTATACCCAGCGATGCGTCAGAAGAGCCCCACCCCCCCGACGACGGGCCTACACATCGAGCGACCCATACACACTGGACGATCTGGTGCCCGAACGCCCGATATGTCGGCCCCCGCCGCATACCACTGCATGGAGTCGTCGGCCGCATCGTCTGATTGGACTGCATGTACAAAAGATCAAACGATGCGACTGACGACCGCACAGGAACGCGCACTGCACGATATAGTGCATACATACTGCACGATTTTAATGAGTTTTCGTTCCGATGAGTCGGAATCGGCCAAGTGGTTAACAAAATCTTATAGTGTGTAGGAGCCTTAATGACTAAGTTAAAATAAAAATTCCTAGAAGATTGTATAACTGCTTACATTCATTGCTCAATGTCTTCCCTATACAAGACCCTTTTGATCTCTGCAATCTCTCTGCAAGTATTTTAGTGAGTATTTTATTATTTACATTTAACAGCGAGAATGATCTTTAAAAAGCTGGTATTTAAAAGTCTCTTCCTGGTTTAGGTAATATATTGATGAAGGCCAAGTTAAAGTATAGTGAGAGTAGATGTTCCTTTTTATTGCACTGGAGAACTCCTGTAGCTATTCACTTATTGGTTTTTGCTAAATCTTATAAAGCTCTCTGCTTAGTCCATCTGATGCTGGTGCCTTGAGGGGTTTCAAATTCTTTATAACTTTTCTAACCTCTTCTGTTGGGTGGGTTTTGTAAACAACTTGTTGAAGTAATTGTGGCCATTGAGGTTTCATCTCAAAACAAATGTTCATTAGTTTGGTTCAACTGGTCCTGGCTATACAAGTTCTCAAAATAATCTTTCTATTTAAGATATTTTTTAACATAATGTGTTAGGACTCCTTGTTTAACCCCTTTGCTGTGAACAATGCATGGGACTCGTAATCCACATATACCTTACAACTGCGGAGGATGAGTGACCTGTGATCACCAGATAATATTACCCGTTGCTATGGACAAAATATGTTTTCCCCACAATGACACCTGCACATTTGGGAGTACCCACATTTGAATGAGGGTAGCCCCTTCTTTGAAATGATGCAGTTAGTGATTGTCACACTTCATATTCGTGTGTCTGTTTCTGGTAAAGGTTTTCTGCTAGTGCTAATCACTATAATTGCATGAAGGATTCGATGCCCTGAGTCCCTATTACTACTGCCTGTTCTTCTTCACCTGTGGGTTGCCAGAGCATCAGGTTTCTTTCTTTGTGCTAGTTGTTTGGTCCTGTTGATACTACTAAGGCTCCATATCTCTGGCAGTCTTCTGTGAATCCATGTATGTCCTCTGCTGCCTCAGACACTGCTCCTGCATATTTTCTGGTGATTCCTGATCCAGTACTGTCACATCACACGAGATCCCGGCTTTTCCTTATTGGGTCTGCTAGCACTGATCATCTGAAGAAGGTAAGTGAAAGCTGCTGATTATGGGGGAGCCGGCGGTGGAGCATTTCGCAAAACAACTTTCAGAGTAATTTTTTTTTTTTAAATACCCTGAGAAGTGTGCGGAGAGGATTCGCAGGGACAGGACTTTCTTGCAAGCTGTGTCCCTGCAAGCGATATTTAATACATCCTTTCAATGTATTCAAATTACGCATTGTGAATCCTGACCAATTTGTCATCACATCTGCATCTGAGACGAGGATTGTGCCCTATATCTCTGTGATGACCTGTTTCTGAGAGTTCAGGACAGTTTTGGTACAATTACCCTCACGTTTAGCTTTTTGTGGATTTGAGCAAGTCACTTGCAGTGTCTTTGTCTAGTACTAATTGGTGATAAGATTATTGTCCCTCTTGTGAGCTCAATTCACTGGAATCAGGGGGCGGACTGGCCATTACTTTCTGCGGGAAGAATCCCGGTGGGCCGATTGGTTGTGGGGACGCTTTTCAATTGAGGCCCCGCCCCCCAGACTCGCGTCACCCGGCCCCTGTACAATTAGTGTTTTACACAGGCAGCCCTGCCTGTTAGTGCCTGGCCGCGGCTGAGCCTCTTTCCCGAGAAGAGAGGCCAAACTATTAAAGGCCCACCCACCCAGCTTGCCGTCATAGGGGGGTGAGCAAGTGGTGCGTGCAGCGCTGGTGCAACACGCTCAGCAAAGCCTGCATTGCAGGGAGGTGCCAGGCTAGTGAGGCGTTCTCCCTGCCTGCTGCAGTGTTGCTGTTGCCGGCTGCCTCCCCTTCCTCCCGGCTCCTTCCCTCCGCTCTCACCCCTCTCCTCAGAGGCAGACATGTCACAGCACATATACTGCTGGCCCGCCAGTTCTCCAGTAAAGCGGCTGCACTGTCATCGACAGTCCCTCGCTGCCACCGCCAATCCCCGCTGGGCAGGACCCGACAGGTAAGTTGACTACTGGTGGGGTGATGAGAGGCTTTTTTGAGGAGGGCTATGAGGGGGCTAAGTTGTGTGGAGGGCTGTGCTGAGGGGGGCTATGATGTGCGGAGGGCTGTGAGGGGGTTATGATGTGAGGAGGGCTGTGCTGAGGGGGACTTTGATGTGAGGAGGGCTGTAAGAGGGGCTATGATGTGAGGGGACTATGATGTGAGGGCTGTGCTGAGTGGGGCTATGATGTGAGGAGGGCTGTGAGGGGGCTATGATGTGAGGGGGCTGTGCTGAGGGAGCTATGATGTGAGGAGGGCTGTAAGGGGGGCTGTGTTGTGGGGGGCTATGATGTGTGGAGGGCTGTAAGGGGGGTTATGATGTGAGAAGGGTTGTGAGGGGGCTATAATGTGAGGGGGGCTATGATGTGAGGAGGGTTGTGCTGAGAGGTGGTATGATGTGAGGAGGGCTGCGCTGAGGAGGGCTATGAGGGGCCTAAGATGTGAGGAGGGCTGTGCTGAGGGGGCTATGATGTGAGGGGTGCTATGATGTGAGAAGAGTTGTGAGGGGGCTATAATGTGAGGGGGGCTATGATGTGAGGAGGGTTGTGCTGAGAGGTGGTATGATGTGAGGAGGGCTGCGCTGAGGAGGACTATGAGGGGCCTAAGATGTGAGGAGGGCTGTGCTGAGGGGGACGTTGATGTGAGGAGGGCTGTAAGAGGGGCTATGATGTGAGGAGACTATGATGTGAGGGCTGTGCTGAGTGGGGCTATGATGTGAGGAGGGCTGTGAGGGGGCTATGATGTGAGGGGGCTGTGCTGAGGGGGCTATGATGTGAGGGGTGCTATGATGTGAGAAGGGTTGTGAGGGGGATATAATGTGAGGGGGGCTATGATGTGAGGAGGGTTGTGCTGAGAGGTGGTATGATGTGAGGAGGGCTGCGCTGAGGAGGGCTATGAGGGGCCTAAGATGTGAGGAGGGCTGTGCTGAGGGGGACTTTGATGTGAGGAGGGCTGTAAAAGGGGCTATGATGTGAGGAGACTATGATGTGAGGGCTGTGCTGAGTGGGGCTATGATGTGAGGAGGGCTGTGAGGGGGCTATGATGTGAGGGGGCTGTGCTGAGGGGGCTATGATGTGAGGAGGGCTATGATGTGAGGAGGGCTGTGCTGAGGGGGGCTATGATGTGAGGAGGGCTGTGAGGGGGCTACAATGTGAGGAGGGCTGTGAGGGGGCTACGATGTGAGGAGGGCTGTGCTGAGGTGGCTACGAAGTGTGGAGGACTGTGCTGAGGTGGCTACGATGTGTGGAGGACTGTGCTGAGGTGGCTAAGATGTGAGGAGGACTGTGCTGAGGAGGCTAAGATGTGAGGAGGACTGTGCTGAGGGGGCTAAGATGTGAGGAGGACTGTGCTGAGCGGGGCTATGATGTGAGGGGGGCTATGATGTGAGAAGGGTTGTGAGGGGCCTATAATGTGAGGGGGGCTATGATGTGAGGAGGGTTGTGCTGATAGGTGGTATGATGTGAGGAGGGCTGTGCTGAGGGACTAAGATGTGAGGAGGGCTGTGCTGATGGGGGCTATGATGTGAGGGGGCTATTATGTGAGGAGGTTCTGATGTGATGGGGGCTTTGATGTGAGGAGGGCTGTGCTGAAGGGGGCTGTGAGGAGTGCTGTGAGGAGAGAGGGTTTTGCTGTGCTGTGGGAGCATGTTGTGATGTGGGGAGAGGGTTGACACTGGGGGCACAGAGGAGATGGTGCTGGGGCAAAACGGAGATGGAAATGGGGGCAAAGAGGAGCTGGAGCAGGAAAGTGGGATGTATTGGAGAGACCCAGGTGGATGGTATTGGAGAGTGACAGGGGGATGGGGGGATGGTGGTGTTGCGATACAGTGGGGTGGTACTGGCGAGAACCTCTGTTGCATGTTGATGACATTGGCTTTATTCCTACGCTAACAGGCGGCTTCCGGACCATGTGATCTCCTGCATGAATAGTGAAAACCGACAACTGCCAAGACACAGCCTGTCCAGGGAGGATCAATTTCTTCAGAGGTTCCTTGTTGCAGAGAACTCATATAGGTATGAAAATACTTATTCACATGCTCGCTGTGTTTATTCACTGGAAAGGGGAGCTGGGGGCATATCCATCAGCTCCCAGAGCAGTGGGCATGCCCCCAGCAAGATGAAAACAAGGGGAGTAGCTTGTGGGCGTAGCATTTCACACGAGGCCACACCCCTAACCACAAAGCCACACCCACCTTTTTAGGTGCGCGCCATGGGGCCACTTTCACAGTTTTTTTTCCAGGGCCACTTTAAATTCCTCCAACACTCCTATTTTCCCACACTGTTGCTTGCTTTACTATGGCAATGTCAGCTTCTCATCAAAATTTCCTTTGAATAATGCCATAGCACTAAGTTCCTATTAGTTGCCACTCAGTTGGTTGCTCTGCAATGATCCTCAACATCCGTATTCCACACCTTGGGGTAGATGTATGATAGCGGCACTTAACGTGCCGCTATACTGCTTCCTGCTTCGCCTCTTTACCGAGGCGAAGCAGGAAGCACTACCGATGAGATGTAAAAACATCTCATAGGCTGGAGAAGGGGAGCGTTAACTCCCCCCTCCGGCGCTACCCGTTAGAGACAGCAGCGCATCAGCCTAGTGCTGATGCGCTGTGTCTCTGACCCGGCCGGCTCCACTGAGCATGTGCGGGATCTCGCAAGTATCGCGAGATCCCTGCGTGGAGCCCTGGAGCCGGCAGCCGCTGCTGCAGGGATAGCGCTGTCCCTGCTGTGGGGATAGGCTAGCGCCAGGCTGTAGCTGTCGATAACGACAGCTACAGTCGGCCGAACGGTCATGCGTTATGACCGTTCATACATGGCCCTGCCGCTCGGCGCTGCTATCTTGTAGATCGCAGCGCCGAGAATGATAGGGGAGCATAGGGAGAAGCGAGATCAGCGCACATAACATGCGCTGATACCATTTCTGGGCTTCGTACATCTCCCCCTTTGTTCCACACTTGCTCATGATCTACAAAACTCTTATATCATGCACTGACAAAGGTGTCAGTGTCTAGAGCAGGTATTCCAAACAGTCCAGGTTTCAAGGATAGCCATATTTGAGCACAGGTGTCTTAATTAGTACCTCAGTTATTTTAATTTAACCATCTGTGCTCAAGCATAGATATCACTAAAACCTGGACTGTTGGTGTGTCTTGAGGACCGAGGTTGGGAATCACAGGTCTGGAGAGTATGGTTTTCCCCTTCCTGGCTGCTGTCCAGTGATTCAGACAATTAGGGGTGGGGCTGGCAAATGGGAATTTTGCTCCTGGTACGCACTATTAACCATGGCAAGCTCATTGTTAATCATTGATGGTGAATGTATTAGGAATGGTGACTTACATCAGTGAAAGTCAATAGCTAAAACAAATAGAATAATTTATAAAACAGGAAAACTATTGCCCTACAGCACAAATGAGATTTTAGGTAGAGATGAGCGGTTCGGATTCTGTGGAATCCGAACCGCTCTGAACATTGGGGATCCGAGTCCACCCGAACCCTGTTCGGGTGTTCCCCACCTGACTCGGAACCCCGTTCGGGGCCGAACGGCGGCCGCCTGATGTCGTATTCTCACTAAAGAATCCGACATCGGGGCTCCTATTGTGAAAGCCAGCGGCAGCTGTGTGTTTGTTACAGCAGCCAATGAGAGTCACACAGACTCTCATTGGCTGCTGCACGGAGGGAGCCGGCTGGAGCTCACACATGAGCTCCGTCTTCCGGCTCCCTCCTCAGCGTGTGACAGCAGAGCGGACTGCGCGGGAGCGGGGATACAGGTACATTTTTTTTTTTTTACTTGTGTAAGGGCCGGGGGCTCTACTGGGGGGCACAGCTACTGGGGGGTGTGGGGGGCCATACTACTGGGGGGGCCTGCCACTGGGGGGGGCTGCTACTGGGGGCCATACTACTGAGGGGCCATACTACTAAGGGGCCTGCTACTGGGGGGGGCCTACTACTGGGGGGGCCTACTACTCGGGGGGGGGGCTGCTACTGGGGGGGGCATACTACTGGGGCATACTACTGGGGGGGCATACTACTGGGGGGGCTGCTACTGGGGGGGCTATACTACTGGGGGGGCTGCTACTGGGGGAGGGCATACTACTGGGGGGGCCATACTACTGGGGGGGCCTGCTACTGGGGGGGCCTGCTACTGGGGGGGCCATACTACTGGGGGGGGCTACTACTGGGGGGGCTGCTAATGGGGGGCATACTACTGGGGGGGCCATACTACTGGGGGGGCCATACTACTGGGGGGGCCTACTACTGGGGGGGCTGCTAATGGGGGGCATACTACTGGGAGGGCATACTACTGGGGGGCCTGCTAATGGGGGGGCATACTACTGGGGGGGTCTGCTAATGGGGGGCATACTACTGGGGGGCATTCTACTGGGGGCACTGCAAAGGGGACCCTACTACTAAGGGGACTGCATAGGGGGCACCACTGCTGGGGGCATTGTGTAAGGGACACCACTACTGTGGGCATTGTGTAAAAGGGGCACTACTGTGGGCATTGTGTAAAAGGGTCACTACTGTGGACATTGTGTAAAAGGGGCACTACTGTGTGTCGTAACATAAATGAGAGACACTACTTTATGGTGTAATGTGAATCAGGCTCTATGTGCGGTGTAATGTGAATAAGATTGTGCACTGTGACTCCTAGGGCCGTAGCCCACTATGTAAACAAGCACTGTGACTCTGCTGGCCGTACCCCACTGGGTGGGTGCACTACTTTTCATTTCTGCCACTGCTGTGTGGCAATGTGTCATAGATGTGCTTTATACTGTGGTGTCTGTGTCGTTGTGCCGCTGCTTTGTCGCTTAGTAACCAGTCAGCTCACTGCAACCTTTGGCCAATAATGTTGAAAACAATATTATAAGCTGTGAGGTGGTCTAACTTGACTGGAAATTAATGTTATTGAGGTTAATAATACTCTAGGAAGAAAAAAAAGACCAATTTATGTGATTTTAGCTTTTTTTGGTAAATTTTTGTAAAAAAATCCAAATCTAAATCCAAATCCAAAGCCAGTCACCGCAGTTTGGCAAATCCAAATCCAAATCCGGACGACGAATTAGAACCAAATCCAAATCCGGCAAAAATGGTCCGGCGCACATCCCTAATTTTAGGACACCAAGCATCTAATTAGGCTTATATAGAATTACATATGACTTAACATATACAGTATAGGGCCACAATTTCACCCCAAAATTTAGCATTTCCCACTGATGGTTGAGTCCATGTTAATGAGATTCACAGAGAATTGTGTCATCACAACCCCACTCACTTTACTGGGGGAGTGGATGGAATACGGATAGGTGCTCTGCTCTCCAGCAAGTATGTTATTATTAGATTGACAGTGGTTTGCATGGTTTACAACTCTACTTTTTTATCGGTTTTTGCCTATTCTGCCTTGTATATAGTACAACAGAGGGCAGTGACAGGATTGTGCTTTGTAATGTTTATTTATTTATTATTTATTTATTACCAGTTATTTATATAGCGCACACATATTCCACAGCGCTGTACAGAGAATATCTTACCATTCACATCAGTCCCTGCCCCAGTGGAGCTTACACTCTATATTCCCTATCACATGCTCACACACATACACACTAGGGTCAATTTTGTGGGGAGCCAATTAACCTACCAATATATTTTTTGAGTGTGGGAGGAAACCGGAGTACCCGGAGGAAACCCACGCAAGCACAGGGAGAATATACAAACTCCACACAGTTAGGGCCGTAGTGGGAATTGAACCCATGACCTAAGTGATGTGAGGCAGTAATGCTAACCATTACACCGTCTGTGCTGCCCTAAATGTTGAGTGGAAAGGGGGAGGGGGGCTTGGATTGCACACCCTAATTTTAAACATAATAAGAGGTGCTACCATGCTGACACTTGTAGTACAATGCAGGTGACAATACAGGTGCACACTCTGGGCCTGATTCAGAGCCGGACGCTCTGACCAGAGCGCTCGCTCTGAATCAGGGCCCTCCTCCATGAAAATGGAGCGGCCTCCTGGCCGCTCGCATAACTGTCGGTGACCACCCACAGCATATGCGAGCGGCCAAAAAGATGGTCGCGATGGTCTTGACCATCGCGACCATCGGACTTGCGACGGAGACCCTGCGGTAGGGTCTCCCTGCCACAAGCCCTGGAGTGATTTTGGCTCTATCAGAGCCAAAATCACTCCCACTGACATCACTAGTGATGTCAGTGGGGCCGGCTTCAGACGGTAGGCGTTCCCATGGGAACGCCTCCGTCTGGCCGGCACGCCCACCAAAGGGGGCGTGCTGTCAATCAACATCGACAGCATGCCCCCTTTGGTGCGAGACCCGGAGCGATGGAAAGCCCGTCGCTCCCCGGGTCTCGCGCATGCGAGGAATCCGTTTGTGCTAAATTCTTTACATAGGAGACTTACTGTCATTTAACAAACGAGTGAGAAGGCAGCTTCTTGTTACGATTTGCACAATTATTATATATGAATTAGTCTACAGGCACATTGTAGCTGCAAGGACACTATTCTATATTCGCATATTTCAAGCTATATTCTTATTACAGATTTAATTTCTTTGTCATGTTTTTTATTTATATTTTTACTATATTTTCACTTTAGATTTTTTAATTTTCATTCTGTATAATAAATGTGTATTTTATTTATAAAAAGCCTTACTGAAATATTTTTATTTTCAGTTGAGTGATAATATTATATAGATAATCTCTATTGAATTCCCCCCTCAAGCGCTATCCTCTTTTTTGTAGTTTTTGTGTATTTCTGTATTGCAGCCAACTGGTAACTGGCTTAGTAGGATAAGCAGCAGAGAGTGTGGATGTTGAATTATATCAGTCACCTAGCGCAAGGATAAATAGCGGTCGGGATACCAACAAGCTATAAATCTAATCGTTAACTGTTAGACGTAACAAATACCACAAGGTGGACAAAAAGTTACGGTTACCTAGGGTACTCCATGTAAACCCCTAGAACCCAGTGGATGAGGTCTTCCGCCACTAACAACCACCCATTGTTCCCTTAGAACAGATTACATTCACTGGTCCTTGGGCGGCTGCCTGGGCTTACACTCGGGATAGTGTAAGCACAGTTAGTCCATCAGAAGTTTAGAATGCAGCTTTGAGGGCCAGAGACGCAGCTGGAGAGCCGGTGGAGAGATGCAGCTTTGAGAGCCAGTAGTGTGGCTGGAGAGCCGGTGGTGAGATGTGGCTTGGAGAGCCAGTAGTGTGGCTGGAGAGCCGGTGTTGAGATGCAGCTTAGAGCCGGTAGTGTGGCTGGAGAGCCAGTGGTGAGATGCGGTTTTGAGAGCCGGTAGTATGGCTGGAGAGCCAGTGGTGAGATGCGGCTTTGAGAGCCGACAACATGGCTGGAGAGCCGGTGGTGAGATGCGGCCTTGAGAGCTGATAGTGTGGCCGGAGAGCCAGTGGTGAGATGAGGCTTGAGAGCCAGTAGTGTGGCTGGAGAGCTGGTGGAGAGATGCGGTTTTGAGAGCCGATAGTGTGGCTGGATAGCTGGTAGTGAGATGAGGCTTGAGAGCCGGTAGTGTGGCTGGAGAGCCAGTGGTGAGATGTGGCTTAGAGATGGTGGTGTGGCTGGAGAGCCGGTGCTGAGATGCGGCTTTGAGAGCCGGCAGTGTGGCTGGAGAGCCAGTGGTGAGATGCGGCTTTGAGAGCCGATAGTGTGGCTGGAGAGCCAATGGGGAGATGCGGTTTAGAGCCCGTAGTGTGGCTGGAGAGCACATGGACCATGCAGCAAAGCTGGAAGAACTCACAGGAAATGCTGAGTCTGGCAACAGGAACTGGAAAGGCACCTACGGAGACGCTATAGCCAGCAAAGCCATGAGGACACTGCCTGGTATAAAAAGGGTGAGGAACCAATCAGATTAACGGATGATCATCCTGTGTTCCCAGTAACCTGTGACATCGTCCGGCATCCAGGCTGCTTAGAAACTGATTGTGCAGTTCGCACTTGGGAACGGAAGTCGTGGAGGCAATATCTGCAGTGTCGGAAGAGTGACAAGTCGTGCCGATGACTATTAACAGATAGCTTTATATTTAGGGGTGGAACAGGACACAAAATTATCCAAGGGATTATCCCAATCCGAGTCAGAAAAATTACGAACAACATGACAATGTAATGAAGAGCCTGGAAATATGCAAATATGTAGGAAGCTAAAAAGTCATATTTGTTCACCGCATGATGAAATGTGGGGTGGCCGTTTATTAACCAAACACCCAATAGAAGAAATACCCTTTTCTGACCACGAAAGGAAAGGGTTAGAGGCTGAGCCCCGCTGGAAATATGGGTTGCATAGAAAGGGAAGAAATAGCATATTACAGTATATGCATACAACCCAGATTTATGTTGCAATATGTGCCACACTCTACATGGATTTCAGAGGAGAGTATTCTCTCTTAACTGCAAGGGGATTTCTACATCCTGGAGAAGGAGAAAAGAACACAAGTTCCATTCATCCGAAAAATTAGCTTCCAATACCGTATCAGTGTAGACACTAGAACCCTGCAGAAAGTCACGAAAGTGGCACAACAGAGCAGCATGATTATAATTTGTTATAATGGGAAAATTGATTCCCCCATGGGTTTTTAGTTGTTTTAAACGAAATAGGCCAATTTTACTCCTTTTGTGTTTCCAAATAAAATTACTGAGGGTTGTGTTAATTTTTTTGGTGTCTGCCACAGTGAGCGACAGAGGGAGAGATTGAAGTACTGTAAATACATCAATCTAGGAAAAGAGACCATTCTAATCAAACTGGCCCTGCCCAAATAGGAGAGCTGGAGATGACGCCACCCATCAAGATCCTGAATCATGGATGCCAAAGCTTTAGAAATGTTCAAAGAGTATAGAGAAAGGGGTTTTTGGTAATTTGCACTCCCAAATAAGTAAAACTTCTTCAAACCCACTAAAAAGTGTAGCATGCTAATTATTAGGGCGAATAAAGCCTGGTTTCAAAATAAAAGCGACTGATATCTCTAAATTAACCTGTAGGCCAGAAATCGCCACAAAGTCTCTAAGCAAAGACATTGAATGCTGTAGACGGGACGGGAGATGGGAAAGATAAAGGAAAATATCATTGGCGAATGCCATATCTCAATTTCTCTGCAGCCTATTCGAATGTCATTAATTACCGGAGAATGATGAATTAAATGAAGTAAGGGGTCCAGAGAGAGATTAAACAGTAACGGCGACAAGGGGCAGCCCTGGCAAGTGCCTCTACTCATGGTTATGTCACCTCCCCGCAAACCATTCAATAATAACGATGTTAATGGTGAAGTATATCAGGCCAATATAATTCTGACTAAAAGCACGGCTAGACAAAATTTCATACAGGTGCGACTAAAGGATAGTATTGAAAGCTTTATGGGAAACGAGACTGAGAAGCATATAGGATGAGGAGGAATCCTGTTTAGCGGCTGAGGGAATGCCTCTAACCAAATGTCGGCCTTTGACAAAGCCTAACTGTTGTGGTGTAAGGAGGTCAGGGAGAATGGACTGTAGTCTTTTGGCCATATTTTAGCTAAAAGTTTAATGTCCAAATTGAGCAAAGTAATTGGGTGGTAAGAGGCCACCAATTGGGGGTCTTTATTGGGCTTAGGTAAAAATATGGTGTGAGCATTATTGAATGAGGGATAAGATGGAGACTGCTTATGAATTGATCGATAAAGGTCTAGCAAAATAGGGGAAATATTATGATACAATAGTTTATAAAACACGCCTGTGAAGCCGTCAGGGCCTGGAGTCTTATTAGAATGGAGACAAGCGATGGTGTTATTCAATTCTGTCATAGAGATTTCTTCCTCCAGAAGATCTCTCTGGACCTGGGATAACCTGGGAAGTCGGGCTTTAATCAAAAGCCTGCTCTGGAGAGCAGGATCCATGGATTTGGCTCTATATAACTGTTCATAATATTGTTGAAATTGGGTGGTAATAGCCTTAGGTTGAGATATGGTCACACTAGTGACCGGGTCCCTGAGAGTATGAATATAGCTACATCTACTCCAACCCCTTGACATATTGGTCAGCAATTTACCTGGCTTATTACCCCACCAAAAATACTAATTTTTAATAAGATCTCATTTAAGTTTGGATTGGGACAAAAGGAGAGTTTTATAAGAGTCAAAGGTTTCATCACATGGTTAAGCGACATACTGAGTAAAGGCTGAAGCCATAGCTTCATGTTAAGACTCATAACGGGCCTTTTCATCCCTTCGCTTTTTGGAAACATAATTTATGTCCTCGGATCACCGCCTTGGATGTCTCCCAAAAAAGGACTAAATCGTCCCAGTGCTGTATATTATCGTTCATAAATTTGTTTCATTTGAGGACCAAGAAATTCTTGAAATCCTCAGATTGCAAAAGATAAGAAGGGAAATGCCAATGATAGGAGGATGACGCAGGGGAAGGGTGCAGGACGGAAATGCTAATTGGGGAGTGGTCAGAAATCACAATATCACCCAAAGTTGCATCCAGCACGAAGGAGAAAAGAGTAACTAGGATATAATCAATATGAAATAGCGAGTGATGAACTGCAGTGAGGTGAGTATAAGAACGGTCTGTAGGATTGAATAGCTGCCAAGGGTCAACTAGACCATGAAGGGACTTCAATCTAGATATAAGTTGCCAAGGCGAGGAAAGCGGCCTATCAGGAGGAGATGACTTATCTAGTCTTACATCATCAACTGTATTAAAGCCACCTCCTGTTATCAAATTCAAGAGTGTCCCTTTGAGACAAAAGCTGAGAAAGCTCTACCAAAAAGTCAGAGGGACTATTAGGGGAGTAAAGGTTCAGTAATGTATATTTGGTATTGTACACAACTAAAGTAACAAGGAGAAAACGTCCGTTGGGATCTATGTATTGGTCAGACATAGTGTGTGGTACATGCCAGCTAAGCAGAATCGCCACAGCCCGTATTTAGATCGGAAAGGAGCAGAAACGCAATTGCCAATCCAGGAATCCCTCAAAGTAGTGTCATCCTCAGCTCTCCAGTGGGTCTCTTGAAGGAAAACAATATAAGAAAAGAAGTTGCACACGCTAATTTTAAACATTATAAGAGGTGCTACCATGCTAAGACTTGTCGTACAATGCAGGGGGCAAAGAACACTGCTAGTCAAAATAATCTTGATAAACTCTACAATTAAAATGGAGTATAAGTGAGGTTCTTAGTACAAGTTTGGCCAAAATTGTTTGTTCATCCACCACGTCAAGGTGAACCACATAATAAATTTTCTCCTCAAAGGAATGTGCATGGGTGGATCTCTTATATCGATATTGCCAGGCTTTTTTTGTTGTTGTTGTTTTGCGGTGCAGGTGTGTGCAGGTACTTGCTGAATGATGTTGAGGTGCAGGTGTGTGCAGGGGCTGATTGCGTTGTGGTTACTAATGTACAGGTTGGGGTTGGGTGTGTCTTGTGTATGTGATTGGGATGGGTTATGGTTGTGTGTTGTGAAGTATGATGGTTTTTGGTGTATGGTGTCATCCTATGGAGTTGCAGTGGAGCAATAACTTCAGTCTTATGTTGGGGTGGTGGTTGGTTCGGGTGTGTGTTATTTGGAGATGATTGACTGGATTTCATTGTCTATGTTGAGACCGCGGGTGTGAAAGTGTTCAGAGTGAATATCCATTTTAATTCTTCTTTATTGAGTCTTTTGGTTATGTCACCCCCTCTCCAGTTGTGAGTGATGATCTTGATACCTAGGAATTCAATGTCCTTGGGGTTACTTTGGTGTTTCTCCAGGAAATGTAGGGGAATGTTGTGGTTTTCTGATTTGTTTCTGATGCTTCTGAGGTGCTCTGCTAATCTTGTTTTGAGTGGCCTCACGGTTCTGCCTACGTACTGTAGGTTGCATGTGCATCTTAATAGGTAAACTACATGGCTGGTATTGCAGGAAATGTGTTCCTGTATCTTGTATGTATTACCTGTTTTGGCGGAGGTGAAAGTGATAGTAGGTTTTGTGCTTCTGTAGTCTAGAGTGCGGCAATTGCTACATGTGCCACAATGATAGAAGCCATTGTGGACGGGCTGCTTGGTAAGGGTCATTTGTTTGAGGGTAGGTGGTGGGATGTGGTTTGAGACTAATTTGCTTTTGATGTCTGGAGCTTTTCTGTATATTATCATGGGGCGTCGTGGGAGTGTGTCTGTGAGTGATTCGTCTTTTAGGAGCAGATTCCAGTGTTTCTGAATGATGTGTTTAATCAGTCCTGCACTTTCGTTGTATTGTGTGATGAATGGGATGGTGTCTTGCATGTGTTTTTCTTTGTTCTTGTTGTAAGTAAGTAGTGGTCCTCTTTCTTCATTCCCTATCTTCTGTAATGTATGTTGTAGTGAGTCGGTGTTGTATTTTTTCTCTGTGAATTGTTGTTTGAGTTTTTCTCCTTGTTCATAGTAATCGGTGATATTTGTACAGTTCCGTCTTATGCGTTTAAATTGGCCCACTGAGATGTTCCGGAGCCAATTGGGATGGTGACCACTGTCCAACAGAATGTAGCTGTTAACGTCAACTTGTTTGTGATAGGTTTTGGTGTGGATCTTGTGTTCTTTGATGAAGATGTGCAAGTCGAGGAAATTGACATCGGATTGGCTGTATTGGGATGTGAAGTGGAGATTCCTGTCGTTGTTGTTGATATGTGTAAGAAAATCTTTGAGGGTGTCTAGGGGTCCTTTCCAAATGCAGAATACATCGTCTATTACCTTGTCCAGAGGACTAGATTTGCTCCCCAGTTATGCCCCGACCAGATGTTGGATTCCTCCCAACTGCTCATAAAAAGGTTGGCATAACTGGGCGCAAATCGAGTCCCCATGGTGGTCCCTGTCTTCTGTCTGTGATAGTCGCCGTCAAACCAGAAATAGTTGTGTGTTAGTATATAGTTGATGCTATCCAAGATGAACTGTGTCTGTCGGGGGTCTAGTGTTGGGTCTTTGTCTATGAAATGGCGTATACTGTTTAATCCAGGGGTCTTCAAACTTGGCCCTCCGGCTGCTGTGGAACTACACATCCCAGCATGCACTGCCACCTTTTTGATATAACAGCATGCTAAAACTATGTGCAGTGCATGCTGGGATGTGTAGTTCCACAGCATCTGGAGGGCCAAGTTTGAAGACCCCTGGTTTAATCCTTGTGTGTGGTCGATGATGGTGTATAGTGATGTGACATCACTTGTTACAAGCCAGTGGTCATCACCCCAAGTGACTCCTTCCAGTATTTGGAGTATGTGTGTGTATGTAGGATGGTTGTTGTTTGACGTACGGTTGCAATAGATGGTCTATGTATTGTGACAGGTTTGCAGTCATGGAATTGATTCCGGACATGATGGGTCTACCTGGGGGGTTTGTGATGTCTTTATGTATTTTGGGGAGGCAGTAGAAGACAGGGATGACAGGGTGTGGGCTGTGTATGAAATCGTGTTCATGTTTTGTAAGGATGCCGTCTTTGAGTCCTGTTCTGAGTATGCTGTTTAGTTCGTTGTGGAATGCCTGGGTTGGGTCTTTGTTTAATGTCTCATATGTATGTTTATCTTGTAGAAGTCTCTGTGATTCCCTGATGTAGTCTGTTTTGTTGAGTAGCACTATGCCTCCGCCCTTGTCTGCTGGCTTGATTATAAGGTTGTGGTTTTGTTGTAGTCTTTTGAGGGCTTTCTGTTCGTTTATGGTTAGGTTTTTCATGTGGTTTTTCTTTGGTGTTGGTATTTTATTGATATTGTCCATGAGTTTTTCAAATGTGTGTATAAAATGTCCTTTTAAGTGGCTGGGGTAGAACTTGGATGGTGGCTTCAATGTGGCGTGTTTGTAGTTGTCCGGTTCGGGTGGTGGTTTGGTGGCGGGGTGTGTCATGAAGTATTTTTTCAGTGTTAGGCGTCGTACGAATCTGTGAACATCTAGGTAAATTTCAAATTTGTTGAGTGCCTTGTGTGGGGCAAATTTCAGTCCTTTGTTGAGTAGTGATGTGTCCTCTTTGGAGAGTTGATGTTCACTGAGGTTGAAAATCCTTGTAGTGGGTGTCATTGTGGGCGTTTGGGGCGTGTGGTGTGGTTTTCCTCTTTGTCCTCCTCTACATCCTTGTCTGATTGGTTTAGTTTTCTTTTTTGGCTCATTGGTGTTTGTGTCGGGTGTCGTGCTGTTGGTGGGCAGGTACGACTTCCTGCCTCCAGGTCTAAAAAATTGAGTGACCATGGTTCTTGGTTTGGGTGTTTTTCTTTGGTTATGTTGTCTGTTGTCTGTGTTTGTTGTGGTTGGTGGCCCTCTTGGTATGATGGGTTGGGGATTGTGTGGTCGACCCTGATGGTGGTGATCCACCCTTGTTCCAGTGAGAGTCTCGCTAGGTTTTCGTATTGTGTGTCTTGGTCGTTATCTTCAATCTCGTATATGCTGAATGAGGTGTCTGTTACTGAACTTGTGTCGAATGCTGGTAGGGGGTCTGTGTCTTTGTTTGTAGAGTGTTCCGGGGTTTTGTGAACTTTGTGGATTTTGGACATATACTGTTGGTATGTGAGTTTTAGTTTTCTATATATCGGTGTGTCGTTGGGAGATGTGTTGGATTCTATGTTCTGTGGAAGTGGGTGTGTCTGTGTCTTGTTAGTGTTGTTTATCCTGGGTTTGTGTGTTTGTTTCTTGGTTCGGGTTGTCTCTGTGTGTTCTCTGTGTGTCTTGGGTGCTGAGTCTGTGTTGGTGTAACCACTTTTGTCGCGTAGTATTTTGGATTTCTTCCGTTTTATGATGTTTGCCTCTGTTTTGTGTAGTTTGTCTCTAGTGATGGAAACGAGTTTCCTGAATTCTATTTCCTCTTTGTATAGTTCTAGGGTTTCGTCGAGTTTGTGAATGTTTGTGTCGAGGTGCTGTAGTTCCGTTTTATGTGTATTGATAATAAGTTGGATAAATTTTTTTGAGCACTCATGCAGGATGGAGTTCCATTGTTGCATGAAGGATATGTTGTCATTGCTGTGGGAGGGTGATTTGTGTATGATGAGTCCTTTGGGAATTATGTTATGATCAAGGTACCATTGTAGGATGTGTGTGTCCCACCAATCCGGGCACTTGAACGGCAGCAGCGGCGCTTAACCAGACGCTGGTCCCCACTCACACCAGCCCCAGCCTCTGCCAAATGACAGCGCTGCACGCGCCCATCACACCACCGCACGCAGCACAGGTTTCACCTGCACTGCATCCACGGACGTGAGCCACTGAAACAGTGCACGTCCCCCACCGCGGCATCATACTGGACTTTGAGAAGAACTGATCCCACACCAACGGACCTGGGCACCTACCGGTAGGTCAGCACCCATTCTCCTCACCAGCGCGGGACGCCGCAAAGTGGGAGCACCCCTGATCACCTCCAACAGGGCATCCCAGTTCAGAAATCTGTTGACCATAGGTCCAGCAGGGAAGCATGCAGTAGTCAGGACCGCATGTCAAGGAGCCCCCTGAAAGGGTTGACCCTACTCCCCACACTGTGGATACGCCCTGTCACCCCAAATCACCAACAACTGGGCAGTGTGTGCTGCCACGAACCATCTAAGAGACATTTATCCTCCAGGAGCACTGTGCCTCCTACTGAGCAACTACCACCCCCTATGTGCACACACAGATACAAATAAACGTATTTGTTTCTTCCACCACCCATCCAGCCTCCAGTATTTCTGTTCTACAACAACACATCCAGCACAATACACAGCCATCTGCTCCCCCCAACCTCCCCCCGTTTTTTTCCCTCCTCCCTCTCCCCACCAATACACACACACAACCAAGGAGCGCACGTACCCTCCAATCTTACCATATCCTCGGTGTCCGGCTGGCAGGGGCGTATCTACCCATTGGCCAGGATGGCACTCGCCAGGGGCGCCGACCAAAGGGGGGGGCGCCGTCCGGCAGTGCCACCAGTAGCCAAGGGGTGGACAAGTCCCCCGGCCCCACAAGTGTAGGGCAGACCGCAGTGATAGCGGTCTGCCCTACACCATTTACAAACACACAGCCGCCAGCGGCGGCTGTGCGTTTCTACTAGCAGCCAGCCAATGAGAGTCAGACAGACTCTCATTTGCTGCTGCGTCCATGGAGGGGGCCGGCTGGAGCTCACTAATGAGCTCCGTGTGCCGGCTCCCCCCGCAGCATGTGATGGGAGAGACGTCATACGTCATGACGTCTCTCCCATGCAGGAGAAGAGCGGCCGGGACTCAGAGCAGACAGCGGTGGTCGCGTCAGGAGCGGGGATCAGGTACGTTGAATTTTTTTTTGTTCTTTGTGTGTGTGTTTATGTGCTTAAGCCTGGCACTACAGGGGGAGCATTGAAATAGGGGGTGGCAGCTACTGGGGGCACTTTATGGGGGGGTGCCCGTTACTGGGGGGCACTGTATAGGAGTGGCCACTACTGGGGGCAATTTATGGGGGTGGCCACTACTGGCAGCACTGTATAGGAGTGGCCACTACTAGGGGCAGTTTAGGGGGTGGGTAGCCACTACTGGGGGCACTGTATAGGGGTTACCAATACTGGGGGCAATTTAGGGGAGTGGCCACTACTGGGGGGACTACTACTGGGGGCACTGTATAGGGGGGGACTACTACTGGGGGGCACTGTATAGGGGGGGACTACTACTGGGGGGCACTGTATGGGGGGACTACTACTGGGGGCACTGTATGGAGGGACTACTACTGGGGGCACTGTATGGGGCGGCTACTACTGGGGGCAATGCAGCATAGGCGGGAGTACTACTGGAGGATTACTATTGGGGGCACTGCATAGGGGGGGTGGGGGGTGCCAGTCCATTACATTGCCTATAGGACGCTCTGCGCTTCCAACTCAACGTAAAAGCTGCTTGGTGCAGCCCGGGAATAGTAAATTCTCGGGTAGCACCATTCAGACATAAGCAGGGTAGTTTCCCGGGACTTAAGTCCTGGGAAATTCCCAGGTCGATTGAAGGGTCGGCTACCCACGAATGTGTTCCTGGGTAGGTACCTTTCAGACATTCGCGGCAACCCGGAAATTTGGCTGAGGCAGGCCAAATTCCCGGAATTCTCGCTTTGTTTGAAAGGGGTATAAGCCACCTCCCTGTCACTGCCCAGGAATTACC
Source organism: Taudactylus pleione (assembly GCA_031769625.1). Taxonomy (NCBI): domain Eukaryota; kingdom Metazoa; phylum Chordata; class Amphibia; order Anura; family Myobatrachidae; genus Taudactylus; species Taudactylus pleione. Next base: position 29,838,867 of record JAUIMM010000052.1, read on the forward strand.
AGTATATTTTCAAAACATTTCTGAGGCTGCGCATCAATCACCAATCTGCGTGTACGGAATCTGGACACAAGCACTGTACGACTTATGCTGGCCATACACGCTGCAATTATCGGGACGATCCGCCCGATATCGGCGGATCGCCGCGATAATTGTAGCGTGGGGGGGGCGACCAAGGGTTAAATATTGCTCGGTCGGGCATGCTGGATTGTCCAGCATGCCCGTCCGATGCGATATTTACCCGGTAACTGTCGGCCGCATCGGGCAGTGTATGCCCAGCGCGGCCGACAGACAGACATTTCCTGTGTTCCTTCCTACAGAAGGAACAGGGAAATGTCTCCTCCCCGGGGGCGGAGCGCGGATGTCGGGCTATACACTGTGAGATTTCTCTCACAGTGTATGCCGCGGACATCTACGGCTGGCAGCCGGCCAGATAAAATGTCTGTCGGTCTGACAGACATTTTATCTTGCCGTGTATGCCCAGCATTAGATGCTTGCACAGAAGAGAAAAACTGCTCCACTGTGTCTGATTCAGGATCAGGCCCATTGTCTTTACTTCAGGGATGTGACTTGCTTTAGGATTAGAGAGGTGCACTGTATACTTGTTTGGTTGCTCCAGCACTGCAAACACAAGTTATTACAGACATCTAAGTCAGGGGTCAGCATTATTTTGCTATCAGAGTGCCGGCTAATATTTAGTTCAACTTAGTGTGCTAGTATACTGTATACATATATTTTACAAGCACAACCAGCACATCCTTTCCAATCTGAAAAAAATGAGTATATAATCTGAAATAATCAGTATATAATGCAAAGGACTGCACATTGCAAAGACAGACAATGTTCAAACATAAGCGTATTGTTAAATATCAAAGGGCATGGTTCAGGAATGATGGTTTGATAGAATTTATCGCATTCGAGTGTCAGGGTGGCCTAATTCATAGAGTACAGCACATCATCCTGCATAGATCAGATGGGAACAACTTTCTGGCTAATGATCTAATGGAACAATGGCAGATTTATACCTGCGAACTGTGCCAACATCTAATAAAATAAAACAACTGACCTGCGAGATATTAACATTGCATCCATGAAGCCACATGCGTGCGTGCATATATGATGATAATTAATTGAAAGGATGAAAATACCAGATTTTTATGAGTGACATGCAATTAATTTTTTTATATATATATTTACATACTTATAAAAATCTGATCAAATTACAAACTTGTTTTAAAAGTATCTTTGTTTGATTTTCTGCTGTACCTGGAACTTCTCAATTAGTCCAAGCTTCCAAGCTAGGAAAACTTTAGAACCCTCTACATCAGGGGTTTGGTCTGGCCCTCTGAGCTTTTTTCTACTAGCCTTATCTGGCTAGCATGGTGCCTAGAATGGCACCCTGCAGCCAGAATCTATGCAGCAGTGCCATGTGGGGCGTCCTCAGGACGCTTCAGATGGTCACACCGCTGCCCTTACAGCTCCCCAGGGCATCCTCAGGATGCTCCAGGCATTGCTGTAATCACCGGCGATTGTGGCCCCACCCCCATGTGACATCACAGTGAGGCTTGCACCGGGCCTGCGAATAATGTTATATATATCAAAATGGCCCTCGGCAGAAAAAAGGTTCCCCACCCCTGCTCTACAGCCTACTTAAACCTGTTCCGCATAGAATAGTGTCAAAAATTTTAACATTTTATGGATACATAGTCAAGCAAAATATTAAGAGAAAATAAAGCTGTGGGAGCTTCCACAGTGACCCTGTGGATTGCATTACCTGGTCCGTTTACCTTCCAGCCTGGCTGGTGGAGAGGATTGGGTGCCATCACCAGTCTCCACCTTGACAGGATTTTGAACACAACATTCAAGTGCTGGTGAGTTGCTGCTCAGTCTCCTGCTTTACTACTGGTGAGCAACTGCAACTCAGTATCTCTCTACAGCCATATGAATCTTTATAGGACATATTCACCTGTAATATCCTGTGGTGTCTATTGGCTATACCCTGCACTCATTATATCCTTGGGCTGGATTTTTGATACTGGACAGTCTCTGTTGCACAGTTATCTCTTTTATTATTTCCTGGGACCCCTCCTCATTTGCCACTACTGCTGATCTCCCATAGCCCCCCACTGATCCAACATGATCTACAGAAGATAATAGAGTGGGAGAGGCAGAACAATTGTATACACAAGGATATGGCCACTCTTAAAAGAAGGAATATTTCTAACCTTGCCATCCAAATTGCCATGTGCAAGCAGAAGATATCCGGTTGGAAGGCAATCTACACTGCAACAACCTTAGATATATTGCACTCTCTGAAAAGGCAGGAGGAATGGATCCATTGTTTTCCCTAAGAACCAGGGCCGGTTTTAGACATTGTGGAGCTCAGGGCGAAAGTTCACAGCTGCGCCCCCCCCCAAAGAAAAAAAACAAAAACAAAAAAACCAAGATGGCGTTCCTCTGCGCGCACTGCAAGCGCACGTGCTTCCAGAAAGGGGGCGTGTCCCTGGGAACACCCCCAATTCATCACACTGTGGGGCATAATGTCCTTTATAACACATTATGCCACATGCAGTAATGCCCTGTATAACACATTATGCCATACGCAGTAATGCCCTGTATAACACATTATGCCACATGCAGTAATGCCCTGTATAATACATTGTGCCACACACAGAAATTCCCTTTATAATACAGTATCCCCAATTCAAATTACGCCACACATTAGTCCCTTATTCATGTTATAACACACAGTAGTACCCCTTTTACACAATGCCCAAATTAGTGCCCCTTATACACAAGGCCCACAGTAGTAGTGCCCCTAATGCAATGCTCACAGTAGTAGTGCCCCTAATACAATGCCCACAGTAGTGGCGCCCCTTATAGAATGCTCACAGCAGTGGTGCCCCTTACACAACGGCCCCGGTAGTGGTGTCCCCCATGCAGTGCCTGATTAGTAGTGCCTGCAGTGTTAATGCCCCCAATAGTAGTGCCCATAGTAATGCCCCTTATAGTAGTGCCCAAAGTAGTAATGGCCCCTATAGTAGTGTCCACAGTTGTAATGCCCCCATTAGTAATGCACCCTTTATTAATGCCCCCCTATAGCCATGCACCTAATAGTAATGCCCCCCTATAGCCACGCCCCTAGTAGTAATACCCCCTATAACCACACCCCCAATAGTAATGCCCCCCTATAGCCATGCCCCCAATAGTAATGCCCCCTACAGCTATGCCCCCACTAGTAATGCCACCCTATAGCCATGCCCCAGGAGTAATGCCCCCTATAGCCATCCCCTCAGTAGTAATACCCCCTATATTAATGCCCCCTATAGCCATTCCCCCAGTAGTAATGCCCCCCTATAGCCAAGCCCCCATGCCTCCCTTCTGGAAAAAAAAAATACAATAAAATACAAACACAATACTTACCGTAGGCCCCGCTCCTGCATCCGCTGCTGTCCGGTCCGACCCCGGCTCCACCACGGATCATGGGAGAGATGTCATGACCTCCCATAGTGCTTTCTGCTGGAGCCGGAGCTCACTCCTGAGCTCCGGCTCCACGGATCTGTGGGAGAGACGTCATGACGTAACTCCCATAGTTTTCGGCTGCTGCTGCAGGGGAGCCAGGTGCCCACTGATAATATCAGCGGGCGCCTGGCAAATGGAGCCTCCCTGCGGGGGGGACCGGCACTGTTTTTTTTTTTTTCTTTCTTATGGAATTTTTTTTTTTTTAATCTTCTGGGAACTCCGTGGCGCCATCTAGGGGCTGGCGCTCCAGGCGACGGCCCTGTTAGCCCGCCCCTGGAACCGCCACTGCTAAGAACCTCCCCAACCTGGAGCTCCCGCTTGCACCTTGGTTGCCAAGCTTTTGCACTTAGGGATAGAGATGTTGTCCTTAAACTTGTACAACAATGTGGTCCCTTAAAATTAGAGAATCACTCCATATCAGTGTTTCTGAATATTGCAATTGACGTACACTGGAGCTGAGCTCATATCAAATACAAACTCAGCAAACTGCAACTCTCATACTCTAAGCTGTTACCAGTAAGACTCTGGTTTGTGATCTCACATCTCCGCAAGTGGCCATTAACTGGTTGGAGCGTTGCCCTGCGCTGGAGGGCTGGGGAGTCCCCAAAGAAGTTCACTGTGTATTTATTATTTTATTATTTATATCCAAGCCTCGTTCCCAGCTGCGCTGTCTCTGACCTCTTACCCTCGTCTCGCTGCCAGTAACCATGCTCCTCTGCTGCAAGTCTATTATTCTATTGGATGTTCTCTTCATTTCTCCATTTTTACTGCCGTTCAATAAACTGTTGGATATTTTATAAATACTGATACGAGCATTTTATTCCTGTGAGTGCTTTTTGGGGTGAAAGATAAAAAGGGACACTCCACTGGGCATGTTGAAGTGCTAAAAGATACCATGATGCATAGGAACCTACAGTGTACACTGTGCGTAGAGTATGCCCATTCATCTATATTACACAGTTGGTGAACCCCCAACTTCATTTGGATACGGGGATCTATAAAGATACCTTTATATGAGCATCTCGAGTAATGCCATCTAGTGCTTACCTCCTTATAGATAAATTGGGATCCTAAGATCAAATTTCACTTTTACAATACCACACAAACCTGGGTGCTCTAAGAGTATATATCTATCAAACATACTACACTATCAAAAACTTTTTCTGTGTTTCATGTACCATGAGAATATCAGCACAACGGAACTAGCGGTTTAAGAATACCTAAATCTACAATTTATTGGTGGCCGACTTGGATAGTGTGTATACAGCTGAGCTACACCATCAAGCCCATCGTGAGTAGACCTGTGTTGGGAAATCAGCTAGGTCACCTGGAATGACACTAAGGTGGAACATTATTTAGGACTAACACAGGTCAGGAAGTCTATTCCTGATATTGGCTGTTTAGTGAAGACACACTTGGCTGGTGGTAGGGTAATGGTCTCGTAATATCATGGGTGGTCTGGGATTACCACTCCACTCATTCTAAAAACTGTACGCGGGGTTCAGTTCTCATTAAGAAACAACTTAATTTCACCTCTGGAACATATGAAAACTGATGGATAGAGTAGATTTGTGTTTATCAGAACAACATATTAGAAATGTAAATACCATCACCTTACAGCAATGTCCTTCAAAAAGATGCCTCCTCTATTGCACTATACCTGGTCAAGGAATAGAAAGAAGAAACTCTCTAATCCTGGCGCCAATAACACAAATTAATCACAATTCATCACAGATTACATTAAATGCCGCTTTAAAACTATGGACAGACTCGCTGTAATCCCGCCGATGCCTGCATTTGGTATTACATGGGACCCACTGTCTATGCCAGAGGTTCCCAAACTCGGTCCTCAAGGCACCCTAACAGTCCAGGTTTCAAGCATATCCATGCTTGACCACAGGTGACTTAATTAGTAGAGCAGTCAATTTGCTTGAGCCACCTGTGCTCAACCATGGATGATATCTGTAAAACCTGAACTGTTGGGGTGCCTTGAGGACCGCGTTTGGGAACCTCTGGTCTAAGCATCTATTGATCTCTACAATGCAGCCTAGATCCTAACAACCTTGGAAATAAAAACTTTATATATTCCTGCATTGACTTGTTTTGGAACTTATTCTACATTAGTCTTTATTTGTATCGTATGGCTGTCAGTCTCCATTCACCTACTGCCATCTGCTGATTATCTTTATGCATTACAGGCCACTTTTAGATATTAAAATCTAACCTCCAGTGAGCTATATATTTACAAGGAACTGTGCTGTTTTATGTGAAATGTAATCCACATTATCTGCAGGCCTCCCCTTGGTGGTCATAAACTGATGTGGTGCAATGGTCCAATCATCAGATGTCTGATATACAACAGTTCAGTTTACTCACAATTACTCTGTTGTGACGAAGGAGAGTGTCACAAGAGGAGGGGTGTCGTTAGCATATCTATAATGGGTGCAGGTTGTGCGGTACACAAGGGCACATCCTGCACCCATAATTATACTTACCTCTCCAGAGGCGCGCAGGCCCTCTCGTCTCTTAAACCGCCTCTGAGGGGAGTGTGGGAGTAAGTCAGGACAGAGAGTGGGGAAGGGGCATTGCACAGCAGAAGGTGTACAGACAGGACAAATTTCAACAGCTTTTCCTCACTGTAACTGTCCTTGCAACCATGATTACTGCCCTTGGCTAAAGTGCTGTTGTCAAAAAAATACATTCTACCCTGTAAAGGAAAAATCCTCATATCTTGTGTAATATACCCTGGGAAAAAGCCAGTGGTCCAGATCAGACAGGTGTGAGGGGAACAGGATCCCAACTAATCTGAGACACAGAGGGCCTGATCCTGAGCTGGAGACACATTTTCTGCAGACTGCGCATGCATTGAGAATAACAAGAAAGGTCTGCGCATGAGTCGCACAAAACTTCTACAGTGGCAGAGTCGGATCACAAGCGGACATAGGGGCGACTCAGACCCGGACGCTAAGCCGCGATCGCTCGCATCCAAATGGGGCCGGGTATGCAAATTCCGCGATCGCACTGTCTGGTGTAAGGACGCCCTCTATGTCATAGAGAGCGACGGCAGAGTGAGCGCACGCCGGTCTAAAGACGCCCACTTTCCTTTCTTAGCACACGTCATCTCCAGGTAGTGTATGATTAATCAGAACCATCGAGAACCATCGGAGCAGCACGCTGCGATTGAGGTAGACCCTACTCCACCACAATTACTGCAGACAGAAATACAACCAAGTGACGTGTACAATGATGCTTCCATGCTAATTATGCACACCCATAAAACTCTGTTTTGACGCCCAGACACGCCTGCGTTCGCAGCACCACTTCCCCGTTCACATGCACCTTCCCGTTACCACCCACAAACGGCACTATCTGTCACTCAAAGTAGCGTTCAGTCTTTGAGCTATGAGCGCATGATTACCGATCGCAGTGACTGGTTCGCGCACACGCACTGCGATGCATACGCAAGCGCAGACATACGACAAGCGCCTATAGCGAGCGATCGCAGCTTAGTGTCCGGGTCTGAATCAGGACCATAGCCCTCCCTGAAAAGTACGTTTCTGGGCATCAACTCATTGGTTACCGTGCGGACTCATGGAACACATGAGACTTGTGGGAGTGCTATGGCAATGTCATGGGCCCATTTCCGTGCTTGTTTGAGCCGTACACACGCAGATGGGACACATGTTTATGCATCTAGTATGGGGTGGGTGTAAGTGCCGATACTAATGATGATAGCTGCAACAGCGCCTGGAAAAACAGTAGGTGGTGCAACCATGTGCATGAAGCTGCACGGACAATCATATAGACAGACAGATACAGGCATTAGCATGCTGTAGTACAGTGTTGGCTAACCTTGACACTCCAGCTGTTATGGAACTACATAACCCAGCATGCACTGCTACAGTTTTGCTATTAGGGCATGCGAAAACTGTGGCAGGGTATGCTGGGATATGTAGTTCCACAACAGCTGGAGTGTCAAGGTTAGCCAACACTGCTGTAGTAGATCTGGATGCCGCAGACTTTCTATCTTGCGGCTGTTTTGTGTAAAACTAAGAATCAGGTCCAATGAGGCTCACTTGAGTGAAGACTCTGCACCTATTACAGCTCCCATGCACTCTACTGCATTACTTCTCCTATTAGGAGGAAGGAGATTCTCCTATAGATATCAATAATCAAAGCTGGCATATCCGTCACTCCCCCCCCCCCTCTTAGACATGTAAGCAGCAGTAGCAGTGCCCAGCACATGTTGCTGTGTGCTAGGCTGCAGTGAGTACAGCCTGCACCTGTTAGGAAGAGGGAGAAAGCAATCGCACTGATCCTGCCCCCCTCCCCCCGGGAAATGCCCCTGGCTGAGGGACACATGGCACCATAATTACTTATTGCTCTACCATAGTTTTCGTAGTGGGCGTGCACCCCGGTTAGGCCACACACCTTACAGTACCCAGGCCCAGCAATGCTCTCTACGGCGCTGTGCGTACAAATCCGAATCAGGCCCTATATTGTGATGTTTACATTTTATTGTCTTCAATTGCTTTAATTGTTAATCAAATCTATTTGATCAATTCATGTCAAGCAGCAGACAAACCATATAATATAACTCACAAGAAGCATAGAGTACTGGGGGTTTTTAACTGGACAATAGACTGAAATTGTTAAATGCCTGTATACCATATATACCATACTTGCCTACCTATTATTATTGATAATTATTATTTATTTTTAAGATACCACACAATTTCCACATCGCCCTAAGGCAATATACAGGTAACATAATAAATAGACATGTCATAGGTACAGTATATGTAGTCTGACATAACATTGGAACAACACAAAGCAAGTAACCAACAAACTAGATAGAAAGTGGACTGGGCGATACTTGGGTGACTCACAGGGGAGCGATTCAATTGTTTTGTGGGCTGCGATAATGTGCCCAGCAGGGCCGGACTGCCCATCTGGCACTTCTGCCAAATGTCAGAAGGGCCAATGGCCAGATGGGCTGGTCCAGTGTCAAACCCCTCAAGGCGCTCTGCTTGGCCGGGGATTCTGAAAGACAGGGGCGTACTGCGAGACCAGGCCCCCGTGACACACCCCCATGAGGCGAGGTCACGCCCCCTTTGTGGGCGCGCACACAGGGGGACTGTCAGGACTGCTTAACAGCCCCAATTCATCCCTGGTGACCAGTGTTGCACTTTAATTGTTCTGGGACAAAAAAAAATAGCCACCTTATAAAAATTAAATCGCCACACTATAGCCAGACAGGCATCTGATGGTGAGTTACCAGGAGTGGATGGCAGTTCAGCACTCAGGGAGACTGTACCCAATGAAGAGCAAGCACACACAGGGTCTGATTCAGAGATGGAGGCAATGCCGATGTTTACGCAGTTGAGCGATTATCGGTGGTCTGCGATTACATCTGAGTCTCATTGCATATACGTCAAGTTTCATTACCGGCAGATGGGAGCTGGCATCTCAAATGCAGGTGTGTGTCACAATAGTTTTTGGGGCATGTCTCTGCCTGTGACTGCGATTCTACGTGACCATACGGTTACTCATAAGGCCGATTGTCAACTAATCTGCGACCAATGCTGCGTCTTTTTATGCTTAGATTTGCAAAGCAAATCAAAACAAATACTGGTGGCTGCGTCATTTACATATTTTAACACAGTTGCTGTGTACAAATTCGCACTTGCTGCAGAATTAGGCCCAGAGTCAGATTAGCTGCAGGGACTAGGAGACAAGGCGTGCTGAGCAAGGCTAGTGCAGTGGATGAACATGAGGAAAGAGCACTGTGTCCGTGAGAGCTTACATGTTAAGGGGATGGGTGAACAAGTGGATGGTAAACTGGGGAGAAGAGAATGCAGGGGATGAGGGATGGAAGATTTGTTATCAGTGAATGATTGAAGACGGGGAAACTGGCAGAAAATCTCACTTGGGGGCCCATTTATCAATGACATCACATACTCAATATGATCTGGGTGCGATATTAGCAGCATGCGATCATATTGGGCAAATATATTAATGAGCACCCGCAGGGACAGAGGTACCGAAAGGAGGCTGTCCCTGCAATGTGCTTGGAGTGACCTTGTCAGTGGTCTCTTCACTCCTGTGCTGAGATTCTAGCGACCACACATGCGATGCGGCCATACAGCACTTTGCATTCCGGAGCTTGGTAAATCCGATAGCATCGCATCCCCCATAGAAACCTATGGGGGTTATGAAGGGACTGCAGCAGATATTGGAGATATCCCTCCAAAACAGGGAATATGCTGCAAATACTTAATGATAAATGGGCCCCTTGGTGTGTGAGTGAGTTCCAGAGAAGGGGGAAAGATCTAGTGAAATCTTGGAGGCGGGCATGAGAGGAGGTGACCAGGAAGGAGTACAGCATACTTGCCAACTCACCCTGATTGTCAGGCAGACTCCATGAAATAGTAGAAATCTCCTTTTTATGTAGCTGCTATGTAATCAGGGGCGTCGGAATGATTTTATTTATAGGGGGGCAACATATAATCGTTCTGGCGCCATCACCGTCCCGTCCTCTCTTCCCCTTTCCTCCATCTTACCTAAGCAGCGGCTGCGAACTGTCTGGGGCTGTGCTTTATAGTAATATGCTGCACAGCCCCTGCACCGCACAGAAAGTGTAATGTTCTGTGTTTTAAATTAAAGACCGCACATTACACCTCCTCCTCCATGCGGTCATGCGGTCCGCGGCCGCCGCTCCTTTGCAATTTTTGGGGGGGTGAGCAGCCCCCTTACCCCCCTCCCACCCAAGTATGTAATAAAAAAACAGAGCTATATACATTCAAATTAGATCATTAGCATAATTTCCCTGCATTGGTTATAAGGCACAATGGGCCCAATTCAGACCCGGACGCTAAGTCGTGGATGCATGCTGTGGGCGATTGTCGCTCATCTGCGTCATTGTGATCGGGAATCGTGCGCTTTTAACACAAAGACTGTGCGCTATTTTGAGCGACAGATAGTGCCGTTTGTGGGTGGTAACGGGAAGGTGCTTGTTAATGGGGGAGTGGTGCTGCGAACGCAGGCGTGTCTGGGCATCAAAATGGAGTTTTATGGGTGTGCATAATTAGCATGGAAGCATCATTGTACACGTCACTTGGTTGTATTTCAGCCTGCATTGATCGCAGTGCTTGCGGTGGAGTAAAGTCTACCTCAAGCGCTGTGTGCAGCTCCGATGGCTCTAGATGGTTCTGATTAATCATACACTTCCTGGAGATGACGTGTGTTAAGAAAGTAAACTGGGCGTCTTTATACCGGCGTACGCTCACTCTGCCATTGCTCTCTAAGACATAGAGGGCGTCCTTACACCAGACAGTACGATCGCGGAATTTGCATACCCGGCCCCTTTTGGCTGCGAGAGAGCGCAGCTTAGCATCTGGGTCTGAATCGACCCCAATGATCCCTATGGCTACAGGCATTTTCTGAAAAGTATCAGTGTGTTTTCTTCAACCAGTAGATCTTACTAACTGCATTGGGGCTCATTTACATTTAGACGTAAATTAACTTTATGACACGTCTCTAAGATGTAGCAGTACACACCCACTTTACCGCCGCACTCATAGGTGTTGCTTTAACAATCTTCCTGAAATAGTTTTTCAAAGATAGGCAGTATGGACAGGAGACAGCCAGAAGAAGAGCAGAGCATATTGCACAACTCTGCATAGGCAGCAATTTTGCCCATGGACCCTCTCTAAACTTTGCCAGACACCCCAATTACATATAAATGAAAAAATGAGGAGCGCTGTCCAAATACAGTAACTATATAAAATCAAATTTATTACAATAAAAACAATTTTAATTCATCAAATGATCGTCTGTGTTTTTATCCTGAGAACCATTTACATATAAACACCTGCATTCATCATACTGTCAGCACCACAGCTCACAGGGAAATATATAAAACCACAATTGTTTTATGTACTCAAAAGAGGACCAGGGAAAATCTATATAAGGCACCTGTTAGTATTGGGTTGATTTAGTTATCCCCTTCACCAATTTGCATTTATCACTGCATAAACCCCTAAATTGGGGCCTGTTTCAGAGATGGATGGAATTGTAGAGCTGCACACAAGTGTCTGTACAATTCCGTCCATCTCAAATGCAAATGCTGCAGGAGGTGCCCTTAGGAAGCAGACACTTCCTTGCTGCATCTGCGTGATCCCAGCGCTGCGACGAGGTCGCAGCCTCGGAACAATTAGGTTGCAATTGTTCTCCCTTCGGCCAGTCTTCGGTTGCTGAAGCTTACCGCAGCATGACCAGGTCCTGGCAGCTTGCGTGTCCTGGAAGTAGCCTCAGCACTCCCAGAGGAATCGGTATGTAATACCGACAGACTGGATCCAGGCGGTCAGAATCCCGACGCCTGGATCCTGACAGGGTTAACATACGAACACTTGCTGGTCGGTATGCTAACCCTCCCCTCTCCCAACCCTCCCTGGTGCCTGAACCTAACCTCCCCCTAGTGCCTAAACCTAACCTCCCCCTCCTCATACCCTAATCCTCCCCCCTTATGGTGGGCACACACTATACAGATATATCTGCAAATGATGGTTGTTCATACACACTGACCGGCCATCATCTGTGTCTGTCTGTAGGTTCCGACGGCCGTGTTCCGCCCCCCTCCCTGCGGCTGCCGCTGTGTACAGACCCGCCTGTACACACACTTGCCAATGCGATATGTCGGTGAACGGCGACGTTCACCGACATATTGCAAGTACACACTGGACGACGGCCAGCAGATATATTGGCCGATCAATTGATCAGCCAATGTATCTGTCAGTGTGTACCCAGCTTTAGTGCCTAATCCCCCCCCAGTATGTAACCCTAACCCTCCCCCCCACCCCTTCTTACCTTCGGCATCCCGGCGTCTGTATTCTGGCGCCGGTAAGGTAAGCGTCTGCATCCAGACCGACGGGATGCCGAACGCATACCCTCCCAGAAAACCGGGGCAACACACAGGCCGTCCCGCCCCCAAACGATTGTGCCTGTCAATAGTCAGAGGCTCGGGGTAACTAAAACATCGGAGCTGTGCACTAACCATCAGGCCCTGACACTGAGACATTTTAAAGTTGGCAGCTCTGTGCCTTCTCTGGGTTTACTTGGCAGCTGTGGTATTCTGGCATCATCATCATTTCAATATAATGATAATTATTCAAATAAAAGTCTAGAAATATTTTCATATGAAAAAGTACCCAACCATTAAATCTACAGTACTATGGTCTGGAGGTTTTGCTGCTTATTTTGTTCGTTTCGAAAACCATATAATTTTCTGATGGATTTTACTCTCTAACGCTGAAAAACTTGGTTTTCATTAAAGACCTGCGTCAGCATAAGACAGAAGCATTCAGGATTCCAGACATGACATGAGGGAGGTGTCAGGACTACAATCCCCACAATGCTGTGCGGCTCTTCGGAGCAGGTCGCTGCACAGTGACTCATAGCCAAGGCCAGCACTCCACTCCCGTCTCTAGTGGGTGTATTCTGCAAACTCAAAGCAAGTGCTTGAGACGGTTCTAATAATAACTAGCAGCAGAGCGTGCTGAGTGACTACTTCCATCCCTTAGCACCCCAGCTGCACTCTACAAGCAATCAGCCATGGCCCTGGCAGGACCCCTCAAAGTGTGCATCGTGGGTTCAGGAAACTGGTGAGAGCAGGGCAGCCTGGAGGGGCATCATGCAGACCAATATTTATTATTCATGTGTATATTTAACGCATGGGGTTTTTAATTTATGTACCGAGGTCAGGGGTCTTAACATTATATTGCGTGGTATAGTATTATGTTATTTGGTGTCCTCTGTTTCTTGCGGTATAGTGTCCTCTCTCCCAAAATATCACTTTGTACATTTTAAATGACTCCTTGTTCCATTACACAATTGTAAGGGGATATACACACTGGCATCACTGCAATGACACAGTGCATCTGTTTCTTCTGCATATGTACAATGACGTGTTTGGAAGTTGGGTTAAAAAGTAACACAATTAAAGTGCATGTTACTTCTCCAACATTATCCCCATTTTCGGAGCACAGATAGGTGAATTATATTCTAAACACGGTACTTGTGTACTTTACGGACTCATCACAGAGAGAACCCAATGAATGTTTTAAATGGGACTTGTGTACTTTACGTACACAAGTACCGAAAGTTGTCCCCACCTAAAGAAGAAAGTTGTCCCCTCGCAGGCTTGCCACAAGGTTATATTCCCCCTTTGCCCACTTGGATGGTAGGGAATGACCCTGGACACTGGCTGATGACGTCAGGGTCCTCTCTGAAGGGGATTTAGACATTACCATGATTGATGATGATGATAATAATGAGTGTAGGACACTAGGGTTCTCTCTGCAATGAGTCCGTAAAATACTCAAGTACCATAAACACTATGGCATAAACCTAATTTTTAAATACTACCCTTAAGGTACACATGACTTTTTAGCTGTGATTTAACTGCGTAGGCACATTTATTTATTTATTTGGGTAGCAAATCAGGCTTTTTAAATTCCTTTGATCAGTACAGCCATATTTTCTTGATTTTGCTTAAAACAAAACCTTCACAACATGTTTTATCAAAGCAAATAGTTTTTTTTCACATGAATGTTTTCTGTGTCAGATATGTGATTTCACATATTTTTAAAATAAATAATTTTTTATTTCCCAATTACCTAAAATATTTTAAATACAATTTTAAATGTAAAGGCTGCTTAAAAGGAAAGCAAAAGATAAACACCATGGGGCCTTTGTTTCAAGATAATTTTTTTACATAAATCTCCAGCAAAGTGCTAAGTAGCACTGCAGATCGCAGTCCATCATTATCTATGGTGACTACGATCTGACTCCTTTGTACTAAACTTAAAAAGCAAAGATTTTCAGATTTATCACCGGTAAAAATGATGGTGTAAACCTATGTGGGCTCCAGGTGCAGGAGTGAGATCTTTCGATCTTCCCTGCAGTCCTTGGCCAGTTCCAGAAGATGACGCTGTGTTCATGCGTAGTGTCAGCTTCCCCCAGGGAAGTCTTTCACTTCTGTGAAAGGCTTCTCCTGGATGCCGGGTCTATAACTCGCAGGGGCAGCGGTTACTGCAGCCGCTGTCCCTGTGAGTTCCTGGTAGTACATAGCCGGGATATTTTTATTACAAATGAAAATATCCCCGGCGAGTTAGGTACATAATAATCGTGGTAGCGATTATTAGTACATAGACCCTCATATCTCTGCCCATAGGTAAAATGCATGTGTTCTCCTCCTCCAGGTAGATAATTAAAATGTATTGTATAAAAAAATAATATAAAGGTTAGGCAAAAATTGCTAAATAATTTTTGTTTTGTCTAATATTTTGGCTAAATGTGGTTTTCTTTTTATGTATTGCAGAAGTGCTCTATTGCACAATACCTTACTCTGGCACGTTAGGAGATCAGCATATAGGGGGATGTTAACCAGTATTATGTTTGTAGAAATTTCTCTATGGAGATGTCGGTACAGCCAGTTAAACAAGTTTCATGCTAGTGACGACAAGAAAGTCGAACATGTTTTTCCTCTGACTTAGCAGAGATGGGTATCTATATAAATTAAGTGGTTGTGTCAGGTTATAGAGGCCTGAGGGCCTGATTAACTACGGATCGCAGTATAGTGTACGCACACAGTTTCGCTACGAATTTATGCTAATCCATAGCGATCGCAATGCCGCCACAGCATTTCATAAGGACGCCCACTTCACCTACACGCACATCCGTAATGTTTAGCAAGACTGCAAAACATTGGTACAACGGAGTACCATCGAAGCACAGTTAAGGCAGGTCAGATCTTACTCAGGAATTGCTTACCTCAGCGCGCGCTATGCGGCTTCAGGCTGCATATGGTATTGCAGTGGCTAATTTATGCACGCCCCTGCTACGCCATTGAAACACCCTGGCACACCTGCATCTGACCGATTTCCCGCCCCCCCCCACCGTCACCAATCACAAACTGAACTTCCTGTCAATCACTCTTCCTGTCTGTCAGTCCCAATCGCAATGGCTGGTTTGTGCACTAATATGCATACGCAGAAAGCAACAATCGGCCGATTTCCCCCCCCCCACCGTCGCCAATCACAAACGGCACTTCCTGTCAATCACTCTGTGGTGGGTCTGTCTGTCCCGATCGCAATGGCTGGTTTGTGCACCAATATGCATACGCAGGAAGCAACAATCGGCCGATTTCGTGCGTAGAAGCAACTGCGTCCCTTGCTGAATCAGGCTCTGAGTTCTGTGTCCGAGCTTCTGTCTCTCATTCATTTAACTGTCAAAAACTGAATGAGAGCGCTTTAAAAAATGCCTGTGTGGATTTAGTCTACAGCAGGGCTTGACACATTCTTCTAAAATCTAGGAGCCAGACCACCGTATCCCGAAAAAAAAAAAATACAGGATGGGACGGACAGGAGGAGTCAGCGCAGGCCAGGACAGACACAGGCACAGCAGTCAACGCAGACGACACCCAGCACATGCACTCCTGTGCATGAAATGAACGCCGCAATTCTATAGGCACGAATCTCTGCGGGGGCTGAAGAGGATCTGCTTCCTCTCTCACTGCCATGGCGACCTGGCCCCTGGAATTTGTCAAGCCCTGGTCTACAGCACAGGTTATCAAACTCTGTCTTCAGGACCCCACACGGGTCACGTCTTCCAAGTCACCGTGGTGTATTCATTACTGACACATTTTAAAAGATCCACAAGTAGAGCTAATTATTTCACTTGTGATTCTGTGGGGAGATCTGGAAAACATGCTGTTTTGGGTCATTTGAGATCCTGTGGTCTATAATTTCCTTATGATTTGATGCAGTAACATTTTTAAAGGTGGCATGTGTCACTGTGTTCCTTTATGAGAAGCTTACCATAGTCCAGTGTTTCCCAAAGTCATTACTCAGGGAGCACTAACAGTGCATGTTTTCCAGTTAATGTTCAGACATAAATGAATACACATGTGCACCAACTAGGAAAAATGGAAACCATGTACTGTTAGTGCTCCCTGAGGAATGAGTTTGGGAAACACTGCCATAGTCCATTCAAAACTTTAAAAAGGAGATATATCCCTAAGCAGCAGTCAAACACATGGACAATCCTACCACAAATATATGATCTCCAGTAAGTGAATACACAACACTTAAATGTTTGCTTAGAAACAAACATTATACAGTTATTACTACACCCATCAGCCTTTATGCCTCTGCTTCATGTTGAAATAGTTAAATATAATGCATATTGACTGCTATTTAGTGATCATCTATTTCCAACAATAACCTTAAATATTGCAATAATGTGATAATTAAGACATTTGTTATTTGCTTAAACATAGAGAGGGTGTTTAAATTAGCTGCAAAGTGCTGTTCCAGAATAGCACATCGCAGCTGGTAACATTGCTAGTTTTTCCTAGCAGCCCATTGATGCTTGCAGGAAAAATAGTGATATTAGAGGTCCTGTATATGGCAGATATGTGCACAGCTGAGCATTACAGCTAATTGAATTGTCCGCCTCTTATTTAATCATTAGGACTTTGATGAAGATTGGATTATATTTCAGGTCAAATTAACCCATGAATGCAATTCTGAAGGACATAAGAGCACATCCCATAGTGAAGTTATCAAGTAAAATGTTAGCATATACTTCATCAGGTGGTGGGAGGGGGGTAATGTCAGTGGAGGGGATGAGTGCAGGACCTGTCAGGTGTGAAAGTGACTTTGCACAGTGTACATGTGCTCACCCCGTACAGATGTGTGTTGGGCCATAGTACCCACCTCCCCATAGTACCCACTTCGTCTCCAAGCGCCAGGAAATCCGATCTCCCCCATGCTGTAAACGGTACCCAGGTTACCCGTTTACATTGCAGGGTTACCCGGGTTCCCGTGTTTAAAACCTGCAAGCTACCCTGGTTGGATTGCCACGTCACTCGACCTGGGATTCCAGTACCATGGGGAAATATAATATCCTGTGAGATTTGGGCATCAGTGTTGGTTTTGCTTTTAAATTATTGCCGCTTTAAAACATCTGGTAGACTTGCCAGAGTCACACTGCAGGATATTACATTTCCTCCCAAATATGTATTATAAATCAAAGCGTCTGCACCATGAAGAGTAAAACTTGTAAGTTATCAAGTGGTTTTCTCCCTTTTATATAGTTCTTAGGTTTCTGTAGGAACAAGCGTTGTGTAGCTGCTTACTAATATTACACAAGTGACTCGAAGTAGGATCTTCCTATAACAAAGAAAAGAGTAGGAGCTGTTCTAATCCACACCTGGGACCATGTACCCCTGAAACGGCGCTGCTAAGATGGTGGATGCTCTATGGGCTCCACAAAGATATTTGCTCTTAAATCACAAAATAACCTCAGCGCATCCTCTGTCAGAGGCAAACAGGAGCACAATATGATTACATAAAAATAATACCGCTTTATTGAAAAATAATAACAAAGATGAATAAATAATGGTAAATACCAATGTACAGTTTCTGGTGTGGGAAATACCTAATACCTGTATACAACAAAAAGATTGAAGCAGCCTCACCCTATATAACACGAAACAGAAATCCTTAAGATATGTTTTTGGTATATTGTAACCCACTCTTCTGTAGGAAAGGTATGGTATATATACCGAAAAGCAGGATGTAAATCTAGAAATTAAAAAGTTCTGCTCAGCCTTGCATAGACAGCTATGGGTCCACCTGGGTCTAAAAATCCGTGTATAATTAAAAAAAAAAAACCTGGTCTTAACTGTACATTGGTATTTACTATTATTTATTCATCTTTGTTATTATTTTTCAATAAACAGGTATTATTTTTATGTAATCATATTGTGCTCCTGTTTGCCTCTGACAGAGGATGCGCTGAGGTGTTTTTTGGGAATCTAAAGGTGCCCACACATAGCGATGTGATCTCAATCCAACGAGATGTACGATTTCCCCCTGAACTCTCCCCTGGAGCATCCCGGCAGTCCTGCACACGATTGGATCTGAAAATGCTGCCAATGTGACACACAATCTGTCGTGCCTCCTAACTACTCCAGTGCATCGTGACTTGAGGTTGTCAGATCTGCCCTACTGCATGGCAGATCTGAAGATGCGATGTGCGACCAGCGGGGATGCGCATCGCATCGGGATCGTGAGTGGGGACTCACCATTTACTCAGGATTTGGCCATACTGCACACGATCTGTCGTTCCAATGTGTCAGAATCGGCCAGATCGGGTAAAATATCGCTATGTGTGTGGGCAGCTTAAGTAGGGTTGCTGCTGTGAAATCTTTTTAAGTAGCCTGGTATTCTAAAACTTAGCTCCGTAGATAACCAATTCTGCGTTACCTACTTTTGTGCTGCCCAAATTATACCCTTCATCTACAATTGTCACACACTACCTTTCTGAATGGGTTATTCCCTCCACCAATATCTCTTTTTGTAGAATGGGGTATAAGCAATTTTGACTTACCTGCATTATGAACAGGATTGTTACCATGGATGGAAGTTATGTTTATTCATCTGCATTTTCTAGGTATTCTGCATTTTACATAATACCTTTCCCTCCCCCGAAGCAATTTCTATCTTGAAATTCAAATTGTGAGCACTTTCCATATAGCAATTAAAGGGGACAGTCTTTGCTTAAATGAACCTGTTACTGTACATTTGGACAAGCATTGTATATTTTAAGTTCTTGTGTCATACCTGCATTCTTGTATGTCTTTAGGGGCTCTGCTGTTGCCAAAATTATAGGAAACAATGTGAAAAGTCTGCAGAAATTTGCACCTACTGTCAACATGTGGGTGTTTGAAGAAAATATTAATGGGCGGAAGCTCACAGAGATCATCAACACTGAACATGAAAATGTTAAATATCTCCCTGGACATAAACTACCTGACAACGTGGTGAGAATATATCTTATTTTACCTAGTGTCTTGGAAACTGCCGTCCATGTATCTGAGTTGTAGTTACAACAGGCTGCATTCCTAACCATATTGGTTGTGTTCAGTTTGTGCCCTCATTCTTTTAGTTTTCCCATTTAATAAATATACCTAATAGCAGAGCTGTAGCTTGTGCAGGAAGTGCCCAATCTGTAGCTGTGTCCTTGCTTTGCGTGCTTACATTCACCTACTGCTCAAATCACATTGTGCGCTCTGCAAACAAGCCTGACCCTCTTGTGCAGTGCTGCCTGACATTCCATGGAGTGTCTGGCTTTTCTCCCTACCGAAGCTCTGCGTTTCATTACACATCTGTGTGTGGTTCGTAGCTTTTGGTGTATTTTATTGTGGAATGTTCTATCAATGCTCTAAACCACAGGTTCTCAAACTCTGTCCTCAGGACCCCAAACAGTGCATGTTTCCCATGTCTCCTTACAGAATCACAAGTGAGATATTAGCTTTTAAAATGTGTCAGTAATGAATACACCTGTGCACCTGCTGGGTGACCTGCAAAACCTGTGGGGTCCTGAGGACCGAGTTTGAGAACCACTGCTCTAAACTTATTAACAGCAAGGCCAACTTCCAAGGATACATAATTCATAATATTTTCTTGAGAGTACCAGCTATATGCTGATTAGAGGTAATGCTCTTTATTCTACAAAACACAGACAGATAAAGAGAGATGTATCTGCCTTGGAGAGAGAAAAAGTGAAGAAGTTGCCCAAAGCAAGCACTCAACTTCTAATACTCCTTGCACACACAAGCCAAAAACCTGGGTGCTTGCACGTGAATGCGCATCAACCCTGGCAAATGTCTGAAAGGTCCAACATGGGTTGACATGACCCTGGTCGCTATCGGGATTTTTCCCGGGACTTGCAACCTGTTTCATGCCTAAAAAGAAATTGTTTGGACGGGGAGAGTAGTGCTTGGTGATGACATCACATCTTAGCACTAGCTGAATGGCGGACGAAGTGTGTGAAGGGTTACGACCTGGGATTAACCCTCGTCGTCACCCTTGTTTGAAAGGGGTAGCCCAGCTTCAACCCATGTTCAGTGTGTCGGGTTGAACCCGGGATTTTATATCTGGCGGGTATAACTGTCATTTTCCTAGCACAGTATTTGAAATGGCAGTTAGACGATTGGTTGCTTCGGGCAACTACTCAACTTTATCTCTCTCCAAGGCTTGATACATCTCCCCGATAGTCTGTCTAAAATATTGTCTTTGGGTCTGATTCAGAGATGTACGCTAATGTTACCGCAGATGCAAATTTGTACGTAGCGGTTGTGCGAAGTTATGCAAATGTTGCAGCCCCCGGGATTTTTATTGAGATGCCCAACGCAGGCTTCACAAATCTAAGCGACTGCGTACAAAGATGCAGCATTGGCCGCAAATCGGTAGATAATCTACCTTCTGAGGAAGCCTGTGGCCGCCTGACTGAGACGCTGGAGACATTTTATCTGCGCATTGGTATGACACACATCCCAAAAACGTGACGCGCCTGTGTTTGAGTCGCCATCCCCTGTTTCCGCTCACAAATAGTCCTGCATGCGCGGGTTACCGATAATCTCTCAACGGCATCGGCATTACGTCCATCGCTGAATCAGGCTCTTTCACTTTATCCATGTGGACTCAATAATTATAATAACATTACTCATAGTGGGATATGTTTTCTGACATATCTGTATTGTTTCTGCACAAAGGGGGTCATTCAGACCCGCTCACGAGCAGCAGTACGCTTGCAAGCGGGTCGATGTTCCCCACTGCGCATGACGGAGGGAGCTCCGTCGTGCGCATGCGCGAGACCCGGGGAGCGACGGGCTTTCCATCGCTCCGGGTCTCGCACCAAAGGGGGCGTGCTGTCGATGTTGATTGACAGCACGCTCCCTTTGGTGGGCGTGCCTGCCAGACGGAGGCGTTCCCATGGGAACGCCTACCGTCTGAAGCCGGCCCCACTGACATCACTAGTGATATCAGTGGGAGTGATTTTGGCTCTGATAGAGCCAAAATCACTCCAGGGCTTGTGGCAGGGAGACCCTACCGCAGGGTCTCCATTGCAAGTCCGATGGTCAAGACCATCGCGACCATCTTTTTGGCCGCTCATATATGCTGTGGGTGGTCACCCACAGCTATACGAGCGGCCAGGAGGCCGCTCCATTTTCATGGAGGAGGGCCCTGATTCAGAGCGAGCGCTCTGGTCAGAGCGTCCGGCTCTGAATCAAGCCCAAAGTTACCAGCAAGCAGGAAACAAAAAACTTGCCAAACACTAACTCACTATCTGTTTGTTTATATGGTATATAGATGTCTATAAGTGTAGCCCATTTAGATGGAGCATTTAAAATAATTCAAGTGTTTAAATAAGATCTTCTACCTTTTTATCAGCGAGCGTTTGGGTGAACTTGCCATATGTTTTCCAGCTTTGTATAGTTACTTTGCATGTTAATGTTATTCCATTTTCCCCAGGTTGCCATCCCAAATCTCACTGATGCAGTGAATGGTGCTGATCTCCTCATCTTTGTTATTCCGCATCAGTTCATACATAAAATCTGCCAGGAAATCTCTGGGAAAGTGCACAAGAAAGCTCTGGGGATAACGCTCATCAAGGTGACATTTTGGTTCTGTGTTACACCGAGGGTTAATGAGGGAAAATCTGATTATGTCTCTCTATTTCTAAGCTGCTTTTTGCTTTCCTTTATAATATGCGTGTACATGTATGTGATTTGCTTTGTGCAGTTGAACTATACAAGAGATTTATAAAGCAATTCCATTGTGGTACCAATGTAATGAAGTCGTTGCTTTGGATTAAAGAAGTAATAGGAACAGATCTATCCCACAAAGCTTGTAACCCGTAGGAGATGGGTGCAGCCATGCATAGTCAAATAGGTGAGCGATGGTATGTTAAATAACCGTGGAGGTCTTTTTATTAAGTTAGTAAACAAAAAAATTTTAATTAATGTGGCCACTAGATTTGTGTGACTGGCTTTATGAAACATTTGAAACCTAGAACATTTGAAGCCTTTGTAACTATAGCATCGGTGCTCTAATGGGGACATATTTGTGTTGTTTATTTTTTTGCATGGTATAATAATGCTGATGATGCAGTCAGGAAGCCGACGGTCGAAATGACGACCGCTGGCTTCCCGACTGTCAAATCCTGGCAGGGTACTAATGACAGGCGTCGAAATCCCAACGCATGTCATTTTACCTATGCCTGGAGCCCGACGCCCAGCATACTGAACTAAGGTAAGCTGGGCGCGGACAGCCGCGGTTTAGATTTTAGGGCTCCCCTGGGGTCTTAGGGTTAGGCATCCCCCCAGGAGAGTTAGGTTTAGGGTAGGATTAGGCAATCCCGGGGGGGGGGGGGTGTTAGGGTTAGACACCCCCCGGGAGACTTAGGTTTAGGCTGCGAGGGTGGGGGTGGGGGGGTAGGTTTAGGCACTAAGGGGGGGGGAGTTAGGGTTAGGCACCCCTAAAGGAGATCTAGCCCGTCTGTCTTTAACTGCTTGGCTTTTGAGACATCCCTCCTAACGGCTAAGGGTTTCTCCAGCTCTGTGATCCAGACTATGCTTCCAGCACGGAAACCAGCCTCAGCCAGGATTTACCACAGAATATGGCATACATATTTCCAATGGTGTCTTCCAAGAAACTATGACCCGCAGGTCTTTAAGCTTACTCAGATTTTTGCGTTTCTTCAGTCTGGACTGGATCTATGCCTCCGCCTAGCATCTCTGAAAGTGCAGGTCTCTGCTTTGTCTATCTGGTTTCATGCAAGGTGTTCTACATACACAACCTCCCTTTATCCCTCCTGTGGCTACATGGGATTTGTCAGTGGTGCTCCAAGCACTTCAGGAACCTCCATTCGAACCCCTGTAATCAGTGGATGTCAAGTGGCTCACTGCGAAGACTCTGTTTGTTTCTTCTGGTTATAGCATCTACCCGTAGGGTATCGGATATAGGGGCGCTTCCCCCTTTTTAATATATCATCAGGCAGGGCTGTTCTTCGTACACGCCCAGGTTTCCTTCCCAAGATAGTTTCTCGCATCCACCTGAACGAGGAAATTTTGGTTCCAGCATTTCATTCGCCAGACCTCTCAGCAGGTGAGGCCTCGTTGGATATGGTCCCTGCTCTGAAGATCTACGTGGACCGCACTACTTCCATCAGGAAATCCGACTCCCTCTTTGTCCTATATGGATTCCACAAGAAGGGATGGCCAGCCAGATGGATTCGCATGACGATCTCACAGGCTTCAGTATCTGCTCATTCTACTCGCTCTGTGGGTCCCTCGTGGGCAGACTGGCATGGCACCTCAGCTGAACAGCTATGCAAGGAGGCCACCTGGTCTTCTGTCCACACCTTTCTTAGGTTTTATACCTTTCATACATTTGCCTCTAAGGATGCTTGCTTCGGGCGTAGGGTTCTCCTATCATCTCAGGAGCATTTTCGCCCTTGAACAACTGCTTTGGGACATCCCCATGTCTCCCTGTGGAACCCTATGGACCCTGAAGAAGAAAAGGAGAGTTATGGTAAATCTTACCTTGGTTAACTTTCTTCGAAGTCCTAGCTTCCATGTGTTTCTTCTCCTGGTCACTTGTTTCCTTCTCTGCGTGAGAGTGTGATTCCTCAGTGTACCAGTCTTCCTTCTCTCCTATCCTGCTGCCTTGGGCTTGTTAACAAAACTGAAGTGCCCTCAGGCTGTGGGCGTGGTAGAAGGGGAAGGACCGGAGCATCCTGGGACTGAAAAGATTTGCTATTGGTGTCCCGTCCTCCAGGTTCCACCTACACCCCTATGTCTCCCTGTGGACCCTATGGACTTCAAAGAAAGAGAGTTAACCAAGGTAAGTTTTACCATAACTCTCCTTTTTTCTTCTATCTTTTCCCCTACACGGGAACATTAATCGGCTGGTTGAGTTGGTAAAATCAAACATGTCTGATCTTAACCAAAAAATTTACACGACCATTTAAGAGAATTATCATACTACAAGTCGATTTTATCGTGGTTTATTTACTTTTTGTGACACATTATTCTCCCATAAATATCTTTAACGTTTTTTTAGTTTTAACTACACTTCAGTTTTAATCCAAGTTTGTCTAGTGAAAATTGACATTTTAGTCGTATGAATTGTTAATGTCTCCCCTAATTGTTGTGACAGAGATGAAAGGATTGTGACAATCTGGCGCTTTGAGCACATACTTATTTTGGTACTGGTCATGAAGTGCTTACATGCTGCCTATACTGTGTGTTTAGTCTATGGGGGAGATATATCAAGTCATGGAGAGAGAAAGTACCAACCAGTCAGCTCCTAACTCATTTTACAGACAGCTGGTTGGTATTTTATCGCTCTCCACAGCTTGATACATCTCCTCTTATGTGCCATGTTCTTTTCTCATGAGTGCTGATAGGCACGGTACATTTTACATGCTCTGCACACACACCAGCCCTCATTGTAATGAAATACAGCCATAGTAAAGCTAATGGTCTTCATTAATATCACTGAGCAGTCTTTTCTACATGTTACAACTCACATTTATTTGTTTTCAGGGTATAGATGAAGGCCCAGAGGGTCTGAAGCTGATTTCTGACATTATCCGTGAGAAAATGGGAATTGATATTAGTGTGTTGATGGGAGCTAACATTGCAAATGAAGTGGCAGCAGAAAAGTTCTGTGAGACAACAATAGGTAATGTACATATAGATAATCTAATCATAAATGGATCTATATGCACATTTTTTTAATATACAATCTTTATTTCATTGTAGAGCACATCAAAAACTGGAGAAGTTTGTTAAATAATGCTTTGTACAGTATGTATAAAGTTTTGCAACATTGGTCCAGTCTTGAAACTTGGCCACTCAGTACTCCCTGCCGAATAGGAAGGACAGGTTTTTCTGATGGCCCTGTTGCGGGCTACACTACAGGCAGCACAATCTCCTGTACAGTCATTACAAGCAATAGCTTTACATATCTGTATAAAGGCAGACATCTTCTTTTAAAGGGGTTATTCACTTGGAGACCTTTTAGTTTGTGTCACCATAAAGTTTTCAGGTGAACTTGGATTCTGTGCTTCACATTAATTTTGAAAAGTAAGCAGCGTAGACAGTGGGGCTATTTTATTCTGGCCAACTTACTGGTGGTATGTCTGTGGGAAGTTGGTAACTGCTCCAGTACAAGGTTAGTGATTATTGGGCTGCTTTTCTCCAACCAACCACTCTCCTATATCATGGATATGGGAGTACTTCACAACCAGAAAAATACTCATTCAATGTAAGAAGTAATAATACCTTTTTTTTTTTTTTTTTTTACACTCCTTGTAATAGTAGTTTATTAACATTAGAAAGGGTAATATGTGGTAAATGAGCAATCTCATCACAAGGGATGTAGTTAAAGCAGCGATGGCGCCAGTGTCTACAGATGACAGGTCCACACTAAACTCAATTAGCAATTAGCAAAGCATTGTTCCATGGTTGACATGTCATTGCCAGCAGCTTTATGGCTCTTTTGCAGACCTAGTACCAGTGTAGAAGTAATACATATCATAATGTACACATTGCACAAATGCATGGGTAAAAAACATTTCTGGGTATATGTGGGATAAAAATATGGTCATCAAAGCTCATATTTTGGTGCAAAACGAGGTGCATCAGTTGTGGTATAATTAAACCCGTTGTATTGTCATGTAAAACGACATCATCCACCTCCTGAATAACTTACAAAAGAACAAAAATTCTGTTTAGTTCCACTTTTAAGTGTTCGCAACACACTAAAATGTTTCAGTTTTCTTAGAAAAATGACCCATTAATCTGGGAAACACTTGGCACTGTTCTATTGTAATGACCCCTATAACTCAACTGAGCAAACATACAACACCCGCATTATTTCCTTTTACAAAATCCCAATTGAGTACACGTGCTTTATTCCATATTTCCTTATTGTATATCATTACTGTATTTTTTTTTCCTTTGGAAGATGAAGGCTATCTAAATTATGTAAAGCATTAGACTATATCATCCAGTAGACAGAATAAAAAGCTATTTATATCCAATCAAGGAATTTATTCTAAACCATCAGACACTGGGTCCGTTTTGTTCCCATGCATAATTTCATTATTTCTCATCCTAAAGTATCAAGTAGAAGACCTAATGTTCTAGCTATCCAATTTCATGCTTTGGAGATCAGGTAATAATGTGCCATCCATAAAATGTACTTAGGTGTATTAATATGTATATTGTGATGTTCATTGAACTCTTTTCTGTATAGTTGACTTTTTAAGAAAAAAAAAAAAAACCTCTGGCTCTTACTTCTTCCTACTTCTTGTTCTGTGAGTATCGCCTGTATGTCCTGCTTTTCATATGATTGCGGAGGGTGTTGGGTGAGCAGGACGACCAGTCAGAAGTTGTCGTCTGTGTTGTTAAGATTGCGGCTTCTTATTGTGGTGTTCCTACTCGCAGCTCCCTCCGTAGTAGGGTCATGCAGTGCCAGTCTCTTTAGTCTGTGGATATGAGTTTAACCACGGAGCCCTAAGAAAATGACTGCATGAACCATGCCTTTAGGTTCCAGGACCCCTAGATAGGATGACTTTTTCACCTTATGTAGGAGTGCTGCTTTAAATAAATGCAATAGATCAAGTTGTGCACAGTAGCTAGGTACAGATGAAATGTAGAGTGCACTTTACTATAATAAAAAATGATCAGTATATTTCTTTGTGGCTGGAAAAAAATAAATATGAAATGCTTTGACAAGGGGAGAAAGTTTCTCCAAAAGTGTAGGTGAGCTCACTTTATAAGAGAAGATTTAACTAAAAATTGTGTAAAGTGTTTATTAATATCCTCCTTTTTTCTAATCTCATCAGGCAGCAAAGTCCTTCAAAATGGGCTTTTGTTCAAAGAGCTCTTACAGACTCCTAATTTCCGTATAACTGTGGTGGACGACGCCGATACCGTAGAATTATGTGGAGCCTTAAAGGTAAAATCTGCTAAATGATGTCTGTGCTGCAAAAATCCCGTAAGTTTTTAGATTGGTATGAACAATAACCCAACAACCTGAGTCAGTGACGTTAGTCTCTGAAAGTTCAGGCATCTACACATCTACATGCTCCAAACATTTGTCATTTCCTTTACTTACTCCCCACACACCAACTCATGTTGGAAACAGGCATTCCTGAATCCCCAGTAACAATATCACAACATGATATGCCACAGCCAAAAATGTATAACTGTATAGAAAAAAGGAAAATGGTGCACAGGCATGTATAGGCCACATATTGAGGAGAAAGGTTGATGAAATTCCAAAATGTACAGTAGTAAAGATGAAAAGAAAAAAGGTAATGTTAATTATAAGCTATATAATAAAATCAAGTGCTTATAAAATAAATAAACATATAAGGGGGGCACTGATGAGAGAGGATAGAGAGACATCTAGTCTATTTCTACCTGTCTAGGCCTGTCTTCCTGTTCTAGGCCTATCAAAAATAATTCTACATAGTCTGTCCCGATTCAGATATGCACAGTGAGAGCTTAACTTACTCTACACAGACATGTGCAGATGTAAATTATTAAAGAACTGCAATGAGACATACTATGGGCTAAATTTACTAAACGGTGGACTGTAATTCCCAGCAGTTTTGCAATTCACAGATTATACTAAGGTCAAATCTCAGAGAGAACACACTTTAGAATTCAATACCAAAGCACCATCAATGTTTGAAACCGTAGAGCAGAGTAGTAACCCTGGATTTATAAAGCGGGTGATTTGAAAACTTGGAAAACCACCATCAAATCCATCCAAAAAATAGTCCTTCCTGTGGCAGGTGAGATTGGGTGAAGCCCAGCACAGGTCACTATGTAGGGGGAACCCCCAGCCAGCCACCCCCCCCCTAGTTTCTAATACCAGCCCAGGCTCAGAGGTGCGGGGCCGGTTATTGATTTGGATGGGTCCAATTTAACTATCTTTGTACTTCTAAACCTAACAAAACCTGTACAGATCTTGGTGATCTGTGCAGTGCCTAACGAAGACTCACCTGCCACAGGCATGTATATTGTTTTGCTTCTATTCAGCACTGGTTTCAACAGAAACTCCCTCCAAATAGAACACGCCACGGCGTGTTGTCATTTAGAAACTGCCAGGGATCGACGGCAGGTTCAGTTTAGCCATAAAATGCTTCACAAATACTCCTAATTACACATGGAAACCAATGTCAAACTTTGGCGGTTTCTAAATGACACACAGGGGTATATTTACTAAAGTTCTGGTTTATAGAAGTTGAGGTTTTGCCCATAGCAACCAATCAGATTCTACTTATTTATCTAGCACCTTCTAGAAGATAATAGCTAGAATCTGGTTGCTATGGGAAACATCTCCACTTCTATAAACCCGTACTTTAGTAAATATACCCTTTATGATCTGCCGCTTGACATTAAAAAGGTATGTTATATGGTACAAAAATCTACCAGACACTTAAGGCAATAATAGGGTGTGGATGATGGGGGGGGGGGGGAGGTGTAAGAAGATGCAGAAAATGAGTTCTTAAAATCAATCTCCATTTCAAAACTATTTTGTACTATAGCTATAATTTTAGATATGTAAGGACTGGAGGGTGTGGATCTTTTTTAGAGCTGGGCAATTGCAGCACGTGCAGAAAACCAAATGTGTACTGCAAGATATTTGTTATCCTGGGAAATGATGGAGAAGGACTAATTCAGGGGTCTGTACGATGGTGGAGTTTATTACTTGGAGACCTCTGACCGTAATGGTTTATTTTCTGGCTAGTCCTAGAATATGTGGAGCAAATGTCCTTCTATTTCTCCAACTACATTTGCACTTGGTAGGCCAGATCTTATGTAGTTTGGTAGGAGTAAAATAGATTATGGGCATACAATTGGTTGGTGATTCTGTGTGGTTTATGTATTTTTAGAAAAATGGTAGCTATTCGTGAAGCTATTGTCCTATCCTCTTCTGAGAGGGGTTGCATTTAATGCTGGCCATACACCTGCACGATTTCAGGCCGATTGCCCGATTTTCAACGATTCTTAACGATGGATTCTGTGAAAATCGTGTATTTTTGGAGTAAAATACGATCCGATGCGCGCTCCCGCAGCTCCTAGAACGGATCATATGATCAGATGTGCATCCCATATGTTCCATCCAATTGTGTGCAGATTGTACCATTTATTTTGTGCATGCGATGTATCGTGCGTCTCATTCAAGTCATTTCAATTACTTTATGAATGCGTGAGACACACGATCGATCGTATGACAGATCGTGTGCTAAAAAAAACAGCAAATATGCCGCCGGGACTGCCATAGAGCTCCGGGGAATCGGATGGGGAATCTGATCTGATCTGATGCTGGTTGCGCAGGTGTATGGCTAGCTTAAGTCTGCTTCCCATTTACATACAATAGTATTGTTCATTTATTAGTCTGTTTTTGTTATATTTGGCAGCAATTTTACAGGGGCTACTAAATGCAGAATATATTTTGGTAGCAAACCTCTTTTTGACGTGTTCGCTCAGTTTTGTTTTTTAACATTTGTTTGGCTTTTATTGAAACCTATTCATTTTTCCTATGAATTTATTTATTTTGCAGCAGGAATTCTGTCACCTGTACTACTTTACTAAGTGAAGTCTATATCTTGTATAACTTTTATATACACTTGTTTTATTAATAGTGCTGCTCAGTATATTGGTGCCACAGGACTAGAATGTAGTAAAAAGCTGATGCTGTTCAATATAATTTACAATGTATAAAAAAGGAACCAATATCTCTGCAATACACATCCATTAATCCAACCTGGATAAATGAACAGCTCTAAAGCTATTACAAAACCTACCAATCATGGGTTTCCCTCTAAGTTCCAGGTCTAATGTAGTAACTCGATCACACACTATAATTATAGCTCTGTGCATGTAATCTTCTGCCACATTAAATGAGGAAGTAGTAATTGATGACAAATGTTAACAATATTAAATACAGTACATAAAAGCTACACCCATGAGGGTGCAATTCACAAGGACAGGTATATATATAATAATGTCTCCAGGTCCGGCATCCAGATAATGAAAGGATTCTGCAGGGGTGCCCTCACAGAGGGATAAATAGATACCTGAAGGTGCGGCACTCCCCTCCAAATAAACCACACAAAGGGCCTGATTCAGACCAGGTCGCAAGCGCTGAGCGCTCGCAACCGGGCCGATGTTTGCTCACTGGGCATGCGCACGACAGTCGGCTCTCCGGGGCTCGCACCGTTTGGTAGGCGTGGCCGGGGGGTGGCATCACAAACGGAGGCGTTCCCAAGCGAACGCCTGCCGTTTGTGGGCGGCCCCACTGACATCACCAGTGATGTCAGTGGGAGAGCTTCCGGCCCTATTAGAGCCAGAAGCTCTCCGGGGCTTGCGGCCACGAGACCCTACCACAAGTCTCGTCGCAAGCCCCACTCGCTATAGCTGTGAGTGGTCACCCACAGCTATGCGAGCGGCCAGGACGACGCTCCAAAAAAAAAAAAAATTGCCCTGATTCAGAGCGAGCGCTCTTTCAGAGCGTCCGTCTCTGAATCAGGCCCAGAGACCAATGGATCAGTGGAACGTTTCAGTACTTTTAATACTATCTTCAACCATATACATGTACAGACAAACAGCTCACCTTAAATAACACCCTCTATCCAATATCGATATGATCATGGTTGCTATGCAACCGGGTATAGCGCTGCTGTGTTACAGGTCCTAGCTCTGTTTATGTTTTTGTTACCACGGTGATGTGGTCTTGTTGTAATGACGCGCTTAGTTGTTGACGTCATTGGGAGGCGCCGTAAGTCGTGTCATGTGATCCGACTGGCGCGCTTGTAGCACATTGGGTAGTTACCAGTTTACACCCAGCTTGAGAGTGTAGCAGCCGGGGATAACGCCCTCTGTCTGCTCAGGATATTGAAGAATATTTGATACCTGAACTTGGTGTTCAGGAAGCCACATACCTTTTTGTATTTATTTTGTCTGCAATAATCTGATGTAGCATCGTACAAATCCTGGGAAAATCGTGTCCGTTACTTCTGTTGATAATTAAGCCTGTAGAATTGTTGGACCTAACATTATGGGTTCAGGGCCTGATTCAGAGCCGCTCGTAAGCGGCCGCTCGTTCGCTCCGAGCGATGTTCACACATCTGTGCATGCGTATGGGTCGTAATGCACATGCGCCAACCAGTCATTGCGGTCGGAAATTGAGCGCTCGCAAAATAGCGAGTGCCTGCTAATTTGAGTGACAGGATGAGGCGTTTGTGGGTGGTAACAGGGGAAGGTGCTTGAAAACGGGGAGTGGAGATCCGAACGCAGGCGTGCCAAAAGGTCAAAACGGGCGTTTTAAGGGTGTGCACAATTAACAAAGCAGCGTCATTGACCACGTCACTTGGTTGTTTCTTAGCCTGAACTGTTCGCATGATTGCGATAGGAAAATCCAACCACAAGCACTGCGAGCAGTTCCGACGCCTTTCGATGTACTCGATTAATCAAATAGCGGAGATGACGTAGGATGCGAGCGGCCAGGGGGCGTCTTTACAAAATAGCGAGCGCATATTTCGTTCGCTCGCTCATACATAGAGGCGTCAACAGACCACAAAGAGCGAGCGCTCAATTTAAATAGCCGGCCCCTTTTTCTGAACGAGCGAGCGCAAATAGCATCCGGCTCTGAATCAGGCCCTCAGTTCTGTGTTTAATTCCTTGCACCATGCTCAACCCTGTAATATACAGAGCAATCATATGTTATTTTAAGACATTACGTTGCGTTTAAATCATTAAACCTCTGCAGTTCTTATTACCTATAAAATATTAAATTGCTCATTACCTAATATGCACCAGACATGCTGTTTATCTGTTTGTGTTATTAATATATTGCAGTGTCCTCTCTTGCAGTGACTGCTCATTACTTTAAAAGGGCATTTATATTGTGACTTGTAGCTCTGTGCTGAACGCTAAAATTGCTTTTGCCTGATTTAAATGCAGCCTGTGTTTTAGTGTATGGGAAGCAGGAGATGAGACGTCCACACTTTGCTGGCTTGCTTATCTTTAAACCATTTTCATTATT
This sequence comes from Taudactylus pleione, assembly GCA_031769625.1. NCBI lineage: Eukaryota > Metazoa > Chordata > Amphibia > Anura > Myobatrachidae > Taudactylus > Taudactylus pleione. The sequence goes on from JAUIMM010000052.1 coordinate 29,871,371, forward strand.
ATTGCCAATGCCGTTTCAAAGGTTCCTGCATTCTGATATTCGCTTGGGGGGACATAGTCAATCAATGCATGCATTTAATCTAGAAACACACAGGCTTTTTCATTGCTGTAAAATCTTTTCAAGAGCTTAATTACTTGATTTTACAGAGGTAGGAGAAATAAAGAATTCTAGTATTTGTTTAGGTTGCTGAATTAAAACTGCGTTTGATAACTCAATGTTGGTCTTTCTAGGATTGCAATGCTTATTTAGTAGTGCTCAGTCTGGATTCTCACTATACTACCTAAGTATTGCCATGGCTCTATGAAAACACTTAGCAGCTTTATTTGCCTTTTACTGTGGATTTAATCAAGGTTGCCTGCCCAGCGTATCATTGTTAGCTATGGGAGCTTGTTAATATAGTTTTATGGTCTATGAAATGTATCTCATTAGTAAGCTTTGCAGTGTATCTATAAAGAATAACTAATACCTAAAATGTGTTGATTTTACAGGCCAAATGTGTATTTCAAGTACAGGTTGAGTCTCCCATATCCAGATATTCCGAAATATGGAATATTCCGAAATACGGAATATTTTTAGCATGACTGAGAAAGTGAAACCTTTGTTTTCTGATGGTTTAATGTACACAAACTTTGTTTAAAGCACAAATTATTAAAAATAGTGTATAGCATAACCTTCAGCCTGTGTTTATAAGGTGTATATGAAACATAAATGAATTTCATGTAATTATGCACACTTTTTTTGATGCACAAAATTATTAAAAATATAGTATAAAATGACCTTCGGGCTATGTGTATAAGATGTATATAACACATAAATGCATTCTGTGTTTAGATGTGGGTCTCATTCCCAAGATATTTCATTATTTTATGCAAATATTCCAAAATACGGAATATTCCGTTATCCAAAATACCCCTGGTCCCAAGCATTGTGGATATGGGAGACTCAACCTGTACATATGGAAGGTATATACTAGCCAGCCTGCTCCCAATATGATGGTCCACAGTATATCAGCTTTTCCTACTTTATTTTCGAGCAGAGATAAACTGGCCTGAATTAACTGTCAATGAAGTCATTTAAACTTACTAATTAGGCCTGAGTTATTCAGTTGGAAAATATATGTGAAACTGAGAGGCAATTGTCAGTGTGAAATGAGGTTTGGCTATGAAATCCTGGCTGTCGGAATGCTACTGGTCAGAATACCGATAGTGGCATCCCGACAGCCAGAATCCCGACACCCATAGGGAAGACAGGTTAGTGTTTTTCTAACCCTCCCTCCCTGGTACCTAACCCTAAACCCCCCCCTTGGTTCCTAAACCTAACATCCCCCCCCTAGTGCCTAAAACCTTCCCCTAACACTCCGATACTTCGTGATGCCGGCAGTCGGGATACTGGTGCTGGGATCCCGACCTGGCGAGATTTCAGCGCCGGTATTCAGCCCGTCTGCATCCCGCACACCAAGATGCCAACTACATCCCTGAAGGGTATAGTGTATTTCAAAGTATACTGCTTGATGTAGTTCTACAAGCAGCCTAGGATATGGGTATTTTTTTTAAAATTTTCTGGTGTTGTGTTAACTATGGCATTAAAATCCCACAATAGTAGCTGCCGTAGTGCTGCTGCCATCATAAATTATATTTACCCCTATCACTGACTGTACTTATAGGGAGGGCATAACAGAATGGCCTGTAGGGGGAGATACATTGGAGGTCACTTATGGAGCGTGGAATGGCTGAAGAGTAGTGCAACATCAGTTTTAGTCCCGGCATAAACATAGATTTGTACAAAAGCACCTGGGTTTGCACAGCTAAATGGTAGCCTTTACATAGGAGCAGATGTTGCAAAGGTCAAGAAAGAAAAAAGTGAAGGCTTTTATTTAATGATGGGTGTAGTTCTAAAGTGGTAGCATCAGGGTGGACTTTGATGTGAAATTTACACTTTTGCTGGGTGCACCACCCAAATGCTAGATTTATAACATTATGCATTTTGCACCCTTTCAAAATGACCCTCACTGTATGTAACCTAATGCTGAAAAGCTAAGAACGAAATGAAGTGGGTTTTTTTGTTTTTTTTTAATTATGTTGAATAACTTTCTATAGTGTAACCTTATATCAGTTGTATTACCCATGTGTTTCCAGTGGTTTTGGGATGACCAATGCAGCATGCACAGGTGTTCATAATCCAATGCTTACACTGACAGTGGTATGATTTGTAGTCTTTTAATAGATGTATGAAAATTATTTAAAAATCTTTTTTATATAGTGTATATATTAGTATTTCACTGCTTCATACACTTGTATATTTACTTTTGGAACTGTAAAATAAATATCTCTTTCTTCCAATGCAAAGGTTTTAATGCACCCTTTATTCATAAGCAATTCAAGTAAATTGTGCTTTAAAGCACAAGACCTGCAAATATGCCTTATTTTGTGTTTTTTTTTCTTCTGCAAGATTCTATTACTTTTTGTTAAGTTTGTAATCATAAAGAGAGGGTGGAAGACCAAATTGTAAGAGAATTCTGTGGCTGAGGTAACAACTTAATAACTCTGTGAAATTGGGGCGATTTGCTGTTGCTGGCGTTTCACCTGCAGTTGAATCAACCACTATGAATTTTCAATCAACACGATCTTTGCATAAGGCTGTGGTTAAAGTCCAGCATTTAAAAGAGCACATGAAGATACTATGATATAGCTCTTCAATCTCTCCTGTCTTACTTGTTTCTAATAGAATATCGTGGCAGTAGGAGCTGGGTTTTGTGATGGCCTCATGTGTGGAGATAACACCAAAGCTGCAGTTATCCGCCTTGGACTCATGGAGATGATTGCATTTGCTAAAATCTTCTGTAAAGGCCAAGTGTCCACCGCCACATTCCTGGAGAGTTGCGGAGTTGCTGATCTCATCACCACGTGTTACGGTGGACGCAATAGAAAAGTTGCTGAGGCATTTGTGAAAACTGGAAAGGTATTGAGCTGTCTGGTGTTTACATTAGTTTGTGTAGTATGTTTAGCATCCAAAGAAATAAGCAAGCAAATTCAAAACTATTAACATTTCTCATGTTTGTAACAATATGTAATAGATTGAATGACCTGGTATTCTTTATTGATGACAGTGTAATAGAGTTTTGTACCTAGGATTCCCTTAGAAACCTTGTCTATAGTTTTCCCCAAGTGCTAAAAGAAAGGCAGAGCTGGGCACTTGTGTCCTGCAGGGAAGCTACTAGGAAATGGAGAGGTACCTGTATAATTATTTTATATACAGTGCATCCGGAAAGTATTCACAGCGCTTCACTTTTTCCACATTTTGTTATGTTACAGCCTTATTCCAAAATGGAATAAATTCATTTTTGTCCTCAAAATTTTACACACAATACCCCATAATGACAATGTGTAAATAGTTTTTTGAGATGTTTGCAAATTTAATGAAAAAAAAACAAAAAAATAAAAAAAACTAAGAAATCATATGTACATAAGGTTTCACAGCCTTTGAGCTCAGGTGCATTCTGTTTCCACTGATCATCCTTGATTGGAGACCACCTGTGGTAAATTCAGTTGTGTGGACATGATTATGAAAGGCATACACCTGTCTATATAAGGTCCCACACTTGACAGTGCATGTCAGAGCACAAACCAAGCATGAAAGTCCAAGGAATTGTCTGTAGACCTCCGAGACAGGATTGTCTCGAGGCACAAATCTGGGGAAGGGTACAGAAATATATCTACTGCTTTGAAGGTCCCAATGAGCACAGTGGCCTCCATCATCCGTAAATGGAAGAAGTTCTGAACCACCAGGATTCTAACTAGAGTTGGCCGGCCGTCTAAACTGAGCGATCTTTGGAGAAGGGCCCTAGTCAGGGAAGTGACCAAGAACCCGATGGTCACTCTGTCAGAGCTACAGCATACCTCTGTGGAGAGAGGAGAAACTTCCAGAAGGACAACCATCTCTGCAGCAGTCCACCAATCAGGCCTATATGGTAGAGTGGCCAGATGGAAGCCACTCCTTAGTAAAAAGCACATGGCAGCACATCTTTAGTTTGCCAATATGCACCTGAACGACTCTCAGACCATGAGAAACAAAATTCTCTAGTCTGATGAGACAAAGATTGAACTCTTTGGCTTCAATGCCAGGCGTTATGTTTGGAGGAAACCAAGCATCGCTCATCACCAGGCCAATACCTTCCCTACAGTGAAGCATGGTGGTGGCAGCATCATGCTGTGGGGATGTTTTTCAGCGGCAGGAACTGGGAGACTAGTCAGGATAGAGGCAAAGATGAATGAAGCAATGTACAGAGACATCCTGGATGAAAACCTGATCCAGAGCGCTCTTGACCTCAGACTGGGGCGACAGTTCATCTTTCAGCAGGGCAATGACCCCAAGCACACAGCCAAGATAGCAAAGGAGTGGCTTTAGGACAACTCTGTGAATGTCCCTGAGTGGCCCAGCCAGAGCCCAGACTTGAATCCGATTGAACATCTCTGGAGAGATCTGAAAATGGCTGTGCACCGATGCTTCCCATCCAACCTGATGGAGCTTGAGAGGTGCTGCAAAGAGGAATGAGCAAAACTGCCCAAAGATAGGTGTGCCAAGCTTGTGGCATCATATTCAAAAAGACTTGAGGCTGTAATTGCTGCCAAGGTGCAATAACAAAGTATTGAGCAAAGGCTATGACTACTTATTTACATATGATTTGTTAGTTCGTTGTTTTTTTTTAGATTTTTGCAAATTTAATTAAAAAAAAAACACTTTACACGTGGTCATTATGGGGTATTGTGTGTAGAACTTTGAGGATAAAAATTATTTTATTCCATTTTGGAATAAGGCTGTAACATAAAATGTGGAAAAAGTGAAGCACTGTGAATACTTTCCGGATGCACTGTAAACTATATTAATAGGAGTTGAGATTTATTTTTAAAGCTTTTTTTCTAACTATTTTTTGCTTCCAGAGGATTAATTTTAGGCTCACCATATTGTATTAGCGATTTTCAAATTTTCAGCATAACCATTTACACTTTAAGCAAAATAAAACGCTAACCTAAGATCTAGACACTACTACCAAAATGCAGATTTCTTAAAGCAGCTACCATGGAGACTATATATATTTTGTAGCCACAACTGGCATTTCAGCAAAACTGGGGCAGAGGTTTAGAAAAAAAAAATGAATTAAAAATCTCAACCAATCAGGTTGTAATGCACAAAACTTCTCCCTAAATCTACAAATTGTTTGTTTGCTACACTATATGTAGGACTACAATCTCCATTCATGATTGTGTGATCCTTTAAATATAAAACATTGTTTGAAGCTGCAAAAAAAATAAAATTGGTAAGATGAATTAATAAAATATGTATTAAACAGCTCATGCAGGCACTTGAGACTTAAATCCAATTTTATTTAAATCTGTCCATCATAGGGGTTGTTCAACTACTTCCGGCTCCTTTGAATCCAGAGCGACCCTCCCTCCTCCCATCAGCCCCCCTCTCCCCACTGCCTAATCTCCTCTCTTTACATTAACTCCCCACTCGCATGCACAGACCTCACTTCTCCCATCAGCTCCCTGTATAGCTCCCTCTCGTCACATCAGCCCTGATGAGAGAAGAGGGGGTTGTGGAGGGGAACTAATTGGAGGAGGGGGGCACTCATGGGAGGAGTGGGGCCTCTGCAGGGCGACTGATGGGAGGAACTAATGGGAGGAGAGGAGTCTGTACAGAAGGAAATGATGGGAGGAGTGAGGTGTGTGCATGGGAGTGGGGAACTAATTGGAAGTTAGGAGATTGTGTAGTGGGGCAAGGGGGGCTGATGGGAGTAGAGGGAGTTATGCAGGGGGCTGATGGTACCTCCAGGCCTCCCTGCACATGCTACACTCCCATGTTTGTAAACTCAGTTTGCGATGTGTAACCCATTTAAATATCATCTCTACATGTGTTACTAGACTTTAGTACAACAGATGTTCATTTCATCTCTGCGCTAAAGCTGCATTTTCTTCTTGAGATTTATACATTTCTGTTTTGCCTTATCAAAGCCTTCAACTTTTGATGTTGGTAGTAGTCAGTACAGTACAGCTCTGGGCTATGACAGCAGACATTATCTAACCAAGCTTTCTTGTGAAATGAATTGTCTTTCTATTTAATGTTCAGTTTAGAATGTTTATCATCTGTCTGCAACCACTATTTTTGTAAATGTTACAGCTATCGTCTAATGAACATGGCATGTGAGCTCCTTTACCAGTCTAATAAACATGTATTATTGTGCTGCAGACTATAGAAGAACTAGAGCAGGAGATGCTTAATGGACAGAAGCTCCAAGGGCCTCAGACCTCTGCTGAAGTGCACCGCATCCTGCAACAGAAAGGCCTAGTAGACAAGTAAGTGATGCTTGTGATCATTTCTGATGCCATTCAGCAATTTGGGGAGAGTTGTTTTCTTATTGGTACTCCACACCTGGTCTATTTGTGTCATGGCACAGTACATGAGTGGTGTAAATACTTGTGTAAACAGCTGTGAAAGGGATACTGACCTTTGGCAATCTGACGTTACTAGCCATCAAAAAGAAAATGTCACTGATGTGGCCATGTTAGGGTATTTTTCATCCATGGCACAGAGGGACAAACGTAACATTAGTTAATATTTATGTATACACTGCAAAACCTTACCTGCTGTTTGTGTCAAAAACGGTACAACCCTAATACATGGTTCCAACCTGCCCATCCACCATTCTATCACAGAGATAACTGCCTCACAAGACACAGTTGTGTGATCATATAGCAGGGCTCGACAAATCCTGGGGGCCAGGTCGCCATGGCTACCAGATTTTGCTGCCTGGCTACTAGATTTTGCAGTGAGGGAGGAAGCAGATCCTCATCAGCTTCGGGGAAGATTCGTGCCTATAGTATTGTTGTGTTCATATCGTGCATGTGCTGAGTGTCACCTGCGGCGACTGCTGTGCCTGTGTACGTCCCGGCCTGGGCTGACGACTCCTCTCCATCTTGGCCTGCTCTGATCCCTGTTGTCTGTCCCAGTCTACGCTGTACGTCCCGGCTGTCTACTGTCTATTATCTCCGTCTGCAGAGAGCTCTCCGTTAATAGGGTCTATATGTCTTCAGAGGGGTAGTGGTGTGACCATGAGAGGAGGGCGGTTCCGTTGTACTTTCTGGCACCATTGTTTTATGTGAAATGTGGTCCGTTATTACTGGAGGGTGGGGGGTGGAGCAGGGGAGCTGTTTTACTGTATCCATTCAACTGTGACCATTTTGTGGACTAGTATAGTGTGTATAACTGTTGCATAACACACAGAGCTGTGCTCCTTACTCCTGTAGTTTTTTTTTTTTATTATTTGCTCCTACACTTTCATCCTGGCTCCTAGATTTTAGCCCTGTCATGAAGCTTTCCCCTCTCACTAGCAGGGCTGAGCAGTCGGTACACCAAACCTTCGACTCCGACTCCTCAATTTAACTACTGTCCGACTCCATCATAAATGGCAAATATGTATTTGCCATGCATTCTATATAGATTACATATTAAATATGTGCAATGCTTGATTTCATTAAGGTTCAAATAGTAGTTTAGGTCATAATATAGTAGAAGAATACAAAAGTGGAGGACGCCCCCAGTTTGTCAACAGTTAATAATTTATCACTAAATAGAACACGTGAAGTGTTTATAAGAGTAAACATTTTTTTCTTTTCTCCTTACAGATTTCCACTTTTCAATGCGGTTTACCAAATTTGCTATAAAGGAAAACCAGTGGAAGAAGTTATTACCTGCCTGCAAAGCCACCCAGAGCATATGTAAACTGAATTATACTTTTTAATATTTTATGCTGCAAAATTATGGAGACCAATCTCCATTAACGCACAAAACTATATGGATGTATAATGTCTGACAAATTCACTTACCAAAGTCTAGTCTTCAACCTGGTTCACTAACTGTAACATCTTAAATACCGGAATAGATCATGGAAATGTGTGACTTCTGTAAGGAACATTTGAATGAAATAATAAATGGAAAGTTTGAGTATTTGTGTGCACAAATGACCCTGCTACTGCTTATTGTACAGTTACTGTATCAGGAATAGCCAACAGTGATGTCAAGGTTAAGTATGATGTCACCTGAGCTGTGATCTTTGCGTATACTAGAAAATATATGCCGTACCATGGTATTTCTCTTACAAAAGATGCCATGAACAATACGTATTTGTTACTGTATATTGGACATTTCTATGTCCCACTGCTTGAACAATGGAATTATTTGTAAGGGCTATTATAACTATTTGGTTTTATGTGATATTTTATTCCTACAAGTCAGAAATTATGTTTTATTGTACTAAAGTTACATTCAGAAAATCCTTTATATTTCAAGTGCAAATTATGTGGGGAATCATTTTTTATATGTGTGTATCTTTTAAGCATTTAACATATTTCCTAATAATTTTAGTACTGATGCATATTTTTACAAGGGAATTATGTTTGCTACAACATTGTTACTATATTTCTGTACTTTGCTATGGGAGAAACCTAAGACTGTGCCATTCCATGATATATACTTTATCAGACGGTGATGCTATCAGACTATTAAAGCATAATAATGAGAACTTCAGCTGGTATCAATGTGACTTGTTTTTTTTTCATGTGTCTGCGTTTTGCTTACATTTATTTCACTGCTTTATTTTTACTTCCAATTTCATTCAATATATGGTAAGTCAAATGTGTCATTCTAGTGCATTTATCTTATTCTGGCAGCATATTAGGAATAAAGGTTTGAATTTGGAATGTTTTTAGGAAACCTCATTAATAATTAAAATCATTGTTGAAAGACGAATCTTGCAGAATGAATTCATATCATCATCAGTCTTCTCTATCCTATTAACTGCTTTTGGTTTCATGTTTCCTTAATATTAAAATTTAGCAGTATGCGCTCAAAATGTCGACCAGTCAAAATTTTGACATGGCAAAATGTTGACAGTCGAAAAATTGACAACCAAATAGTCGACAGGGTACAGAGGGCCTGATTCAGCTAGGAACGCAAAAGCGAATGCAATAACTATTTCGCACGCAGTTCAACTGCGATAGTATGCTAATCCATTGCGATCGCAATGCCACCGCTGCACTACACAAGGACTCCCACTTAGCACATATCCGTAATGTTTAGCAGGACTGTGACCTTACTCAGAAATTGCTAACTACCACGCACGCTGTCAGGCCTCAGGCTGCATAGGGCATCGCAGTTCGCCCGCCCCCTCCCTCCCGTTTCCACCCACAAACGGCACTTCCTGGCAATCATTTTGCCATGGGTCTGTGTAGTCATTGCATTCGCATAGTCTATGCATGCGCAGTTCGCAACAATTGGCCGATTGCGTGCGTATTAGCAACTGCGTTTCTTGTTGAATCAGGCCCAAAATGTTGACACTCATTGGCGAAAGTTGAGTATTATGTTAGTATTTGTCACTTATACTTAATGGAACTGGACAAAAACTTAGCAGAGGGGTGGCAATTGGCCTGAAATGCCTAATGGAGTGGCTGGGGTCGCGATCGGACCTCACAGTGAAGTGCGCCAGAAAGAACTTTGACCCAGGGAGCCTGTTCTGGGCCTTCCACTGGATGGATTTGGATGACATCACATAATAAAACTTAATAACTTGAAGATTTAAACTCTGGCAATGCAGTGTACTTCAGCTAGTTAATAAATAAAATGGAAGCTATGAATTAATTTCATGTATATTTAAGTTATTCTATAAAAATTAAACACTTAACGTTAATAATGAACACCTTTTTCCTGAGTGGTGTATTTTTCATTTAAAAATAGTAATTCACAGCATAAAGCTATTCAGTTAGCCACAAGTGTTAAATTAATGCGGGATATGGTAAGCATTTTGCACCTCAGAGGATGAGAGTTCAATATAAAAATCTTAACTGTTAATCAAACTGAAATAGTATACCTGATGTGTTTGAGTGTGTAGGTTATGGAAATATTAAGTTTAGTGATTTTTCTTTAACCACTTAACTGTGATCTTATTATTTATTTTTTGTCCAAATCATTCTTTTAAAAATATATTCAAATTAGTCCTTATTGTAACAATAACCTTCCGGTGGCAGTAGATGCCCCAGTGGCATTATCCCTCTGCCTCCCAGTGGTAATATCCCTCAGTGGCACTGCCCCCCCCCCCCATATGTCCCTCCACCTCCCTTGTCCACTTGACCTTGCCAATAAGTCACCCTCCCCTGTCATTAATCTGTCGCCACCACCATGCAGAGCGCAGCAGGCCGGGTCACAGTGGGGACTGATCATCGGTCCCTCTGCTGATCTCAGAGTGCCTTAGATTAGTAAATAATGCTTGGAAGTTCCCCTTTTTGTGTTGCCTATTGTAGCCTTTTGGCTACTTTGAGCAAAATCCATCAGAATCTTATCCCTTGAGCAGATTGATAGTCGTGTATGCGCATTGTATCACCGGGGTTATAATTTTGTACTGCAGTGTTTCAATTAGTATTTATTTTTAGTGTAATTTAACTGACTCCTGAAAGCTGGGGATATACATCAAGCACTGCAGGGGCAGAGCTAGGGGGAGCTGTAGGGGCACGTGCCCCAACTGACTGAAGGGAGACGGAGCCTCATAACCCGGAAGGGTTGAGTAGTGCTGTAACTTTTTTTTTTTTTTTTTTATTATTATTTAAGGCAAATACTTTGCAGAGCACCTGTAATTCCACAGCTATACCGGCTGATGTGAGAAAGCGGTAGCCATTGTGTTATGTATTGTCAGCCAGGGTTGGCAGTGACTGCTCCTCCATACTACAAGGCCTACCTTCGGGTTAGCCATGTGAGTTTGTGTCCTCCTGGGCTCAGACAGTTTCAGGAGCCTTATGAGATATACTGCATCCCCGCTGTCTGCATCCCACACATGCTTGGAGCCAGTAGGCCAGATTGTAGCTGCTCTATAGATGGCTTGTGTACATGATTAGCTGCTGTTATAGAAACTTCCTGCCCAACCCCTGCAAAAACCCCCAGGCCAGCTACACCATGGGACATTTATGGAAACTGAAATGTATAGTACATTGCCACAGGAAATATCTCCCTCCACCCCCAGACATCTACTCGGACAAGAAAAAAAACATCGGTCACTGCTTATGTATTGTATGGCTGTCATTGGGGCTTTATATATTGTATGACTGTTACTGTGATGTGCTCTGCATTACATGGTGGTCACTGTAATGCTCTCTGTACTTTAAGGTGGTTACTGTAATGCTTAGTGGTGGGTGAGGTCTAGTACAGGCAGCGATATTTACCTTTTCAGTGTTGAAACAATGGAGCCTGCCACATAACAAATTCAGTAGGTGCTGGCACCTTAATTGAATGAGAATAATATGCATTTTGCATCCACCCTACGAACACTTTAGTCTTTACAATGTTGACGTCATAGGTGAAACTAAAGGGTGGTCCGGGTGTGCACCGGACCACCGAATAGCCTCCCGCCTCCCATTCGCCTGCTCCCCGGCCGTTCTGTGCTGCTGTAACCCTGTGGCTGGCAGACAGGAGACCTCTTTCTGGGTAGCAGGGGCTAACCGAAAATGGCTGCTGCCGTAGAAAGCTACTTAAAGATGGCCACCGTCGACCAATAGGGAGCCTGCTCCAGGTGAGCCTAGTTTCACCACTGCAACACTGTGGGCGCTAGTTTGTGGTGTTTTTTTTGTTTTGTTTTTAATAGTTTGAATAGCTGTGGAGAATTTACTACAAATGGCATAGTTGCTCAGTGACTGGGGCATAAAGGCTCAGGAAAGCCTTCTCTGCATCAACTGCCAGTACCACTGATGGGAGGTTAATATATGATATAGAGCTTGATTCAAAGGTGAATGCTGCCTTATCCACTCTTGCATCTGTTGACAGAGTCACGGCTGCGATAATATACAAATGCTAGTTTCTGCCTTCCCCTGGTGTAGAGTAGCCTGCACATGAAAGAGCAAACACTGAGACAACCACTTTTAGCGTCTCTGCACGCTGTAACATCGGTGATTCTCCGCACGCATACCTCCCAACATGACCCTCTCCAGGAGGGACACAGTGCTCTGGTCCTGGACTTCCCTGGTAATTTATGATTGGTGGCTGCTCCAGAGGTGGGGCTGCAGCACAGTCCAAAATCCAAATAGGGGAGTCACACCAACTGCCAGTGAGTCCCAGCCAGTGATGTTTGGCAGCGTGTGAAATGACAGTTGGTGTGACTCCCCTATTTGAATCTTGAACTGCGCTGCAGGACCAGAGCATTGTGTCCCTCCTGGAGAGGGTCATGTTGGGAGGTATGCACACGTCACCATCAACGCTATGCAAGGTGCAGTTTTCCCGTCTGACTATGCCCTGTGTGGCTGATAAAGCAATTGCTTGTACTGACCAGTCCGTGACACTCCCATAACACACACGAGACAGACTTTTTTTTTCCGTTTACTTCAGGCCACCGCCCAGAAATGCTCATCACTTTGCTGCCCTATTTCTGATACCTTCTGTCTTTGGGCTCTATTTATTAACATTGTTTTTAATTAAAATAAAGTGAAAAGGGGAGTTTTCACACCCTTTTCACATTATTTTAGTATCACCTGAATGTACTAAAGAGCAATTGGAGTAGAATAAGTAAAATTCTACTCCAAGCCCTAATTATCACATATATTTTTTAGTAAGCAGATCGCATTTCCCATTATTGTAATGGGAAATGCGATCTGCTTAGATTTACTAAAAATAAAATGTGAAAGAATACCTGGAGATGGCGTTATCCATATTCAGCAAAGAAGCAGGCCTATAACTTGTGTATACAGTGGGATCTTAATGGGGTTTGGGAATGACTATCATTTTTGGGGTGGTGGTTTCAGCATTGAACTCAAATAATAAAGTTAAAGAATATATAAATTGAATCCTGGTAATCCACTTTGCTAAGGACCCCCAGATTGTCTGCTTGGCATACTGGGATGCTATAATGCAAATAAGACACTACTCCAAGCTGTTTTGTGCAAGAAAACGGGGAAATAGATAGGAAAGCTGTGGCATGAACTCACAGGGCATGTAGTTATGTTGCGGCCGCCAGTCTCAATCCCAACATCCGAATCCCTACAAAGGAATTAAGATAGGCGTCGAAATACTGACGCCTATAATAATCCCGACGCCGGAACGCCACAGGACGCCAGTCTGAATGAGCTAAGTCCGGGGCGTCCTTAGCATTAGCTGCAGGGGGGGGGGGGGGGGGGATGTGTAAGGTTTAGGGAGCTTAGCGGGGTTAGGGTTTTTTTTTTTTTTGGGGGGGGGGGGAAGGGTTAGGCATCCATGGGCAGAGGTTAAGGTTAGGCACTAGGGGGGGGGGGTTAGTGGGGAGACGGGTAGGGATAGGGTACTTACCTGCCCTGTCGGGATCTTCTCCCTTCGGGCTGCCGGCGTGGGGATATGAACCGGCTGCTATTCAGCCCCATTCCAGCTCACAGCACTAAGAGCCAGCAGAGGGGTTGCCTGCAGGTGGGAGACAAGTGAAGCTTACAGCTGCATCTCAGCAGCCATCCGAAGAGGGGAGTGCAGCTTGTGACCGTATGCCCCCGTATCTCTTTTGTATTAGTCTAGAGGGCATGGATGTTTTCAACAGGTTCCCAGGAAGGTTTTTGAAGTATGAACCTCCTCCATTTAACGACAAGTTATAACTTGCCTAGGATTTTTCAAGAATCCAGATTATTTTTTCCACAATAGTTTGATACCTCATGGCTGGTGGAATAGGTTTGACTTTGTATCTGAAATTGGCGCCCACGCTGAAAAAGTCGCAGACGCTGACTGACACACTCGCGTCTAGCTAGCCACTCCCGATACTTCCCAGGAATGCCCACTAAAATTGCCTTTCTGTGACTAAATTCGTTCTGCGTCCACCAGCGGTAACAGTCTGCACAAATTCGCAGTGCGCCTTGGACGCATGCGCAGACTGAAAACATGCCGCTTGCGTCTGGTGCTACAACAGCATCCACCTCTGAATCAGGCCATTTATCTCCACTACAGAACTGACAGGTTGACATTGTCCGCTTGCTAATGGTAAATTGTTTGGGCATGAAGAGTTGAGTGTTTTCTTATGTGACTTAGCTTTTGATGTAACTCCTTCATATGCGGAACTTTGGTTTCTATTGTGATGTTGGGTTGTGGATGGAAACCATAATTAGAAAAAAAAATTGTTTTATAATAATGGAACCCACTCCTCTATTAATGTGAATTTAGCCAAGGGAAGTAATTCTATCCATACGTCATCCTCTTCAAGATTCGCGGCAGCCCACCGGGGAAGTGAGTGACGCTTGTGACTGTTGTTCTCATTTTATTTTATGATCCATTGTTATCACTTAATAAAAATATTTAGTGTGTCCTTTGCTTTTTTTTTTTTTTATAATTTAACTCAACTTAAATAAACAATCCTTAGGATTTCCATGATTTTTTATTGCTCACAAAATACATTACAGGGTATATACCAGTAATGTACCAGTAGTGCTAATTTAGACATCTGCACTAGTTTATTAAAGTTAAGATACTTTCAGTAAATTGTTATTTCTTTTCCGAAGCTTTCTCTGCAGTTATCTCTAGCATTTAAAATATCTAATGCTAGGTACACACCTGAATGATTTCACTCACTATTCAACCAACTTTATAATTTTCAGAGCGATTAATCAATCTTGAGAACATCTGATATTGAATGTACACACTAGTGATTTATTGTTCTAATCTGTACAATTATTTGTCCTAAGATTGTCACAAAGGTGATGTTTTAAAATGAACTATCAGCAGTGATTCACACACACTACAAAATGTTGACAATTGAGCAGATAAAGTGTATAAAACATTTATTAAATAATAAATATATAAAAAGAAACTATAGCTCAGATAATGTGACCTCTCGGAGAGAGACAGAACTTTCATAACTTACTTTATCCGCAAACACAATTATTATTATTATTTTATTTTTTTTTTACTCTTTACCGCCAGATATCAGCCACGGCTCTGAAAGCCAAATTTTGCGCTGAGCTAAGCCAACCTGTACAAGGGTCAGGTGGAAGACCAACTTGTGTGTGGTAGTGAGCTTGGTGACCATCTGGTTCTCTATGGCCGCTATATAGATGACCTTTTCATCATTTGGGATCTGGATATTTGACGCTACACTCCAGTTTAATTCTTCTCGTAACACTTACAGGGGTATTCAATTTGAAGCGAAAATTTCGGAATCGGTGATAAATTATCGCTGATGACGTCATTTTCGATGATTTCAATTATCCCGTATTCAATTTCAAAGATTTTTCACAGATTCGAAAAGTCTTTGAAAACAAACGGGGATAACTTTTCACCACTGAATAGGTGGCGAAAAAAAGTGCAGAATTGGGGTTTAGGGGTGCAGGCTTAAAAAAAATAGCCTGCACCCCTGGGAATGACATTTAAAAGATAACTGTGTCAAAAAAAAGTTTTTTAAAAAAATAGGGACACCCCAAAAAATTAATAAAAAAATTGGGATGAAAAAAAAAAATGGAAAAAAGTGTTTAAAAATAGGGAAATAGGTTCAGGGCTATTCTGCAAGTATGCGGCAGGTGTTTTCTAGAATAGGCTATTAGCGGCAGGTGCATTTTTGCAGAATTTTTTAAAAATAACTTTAGGGACATAAAAATATGCTAGTACCCATTTTCATGTACCCTAAATTTGATGGGACCACTAAAAAAACGAAAAAAATAACCTAAGTGCTCTTCTGCATCACTTCTTCAATGTCGGGAAAAAAACACCTGCCACAGCTATTTAAAACTCCGACTTTCATTTGCAGGATAAAACGGGGGTACCCATAGTGATCCCCCATGTTTTGATAGCTTTAGGGGGGTCCTACAATTTATTCCATGTAAATCCCATTTTTTTCGCTGATCCTATTTCACCGGCTCCCGTTTTAGTAGCTTTTTAATTGAATACGGGGATAAAGCGGGCGTGCACCCGATACTTTATCCCAGGAATCGCTCCCATATTGAATACCCCTCTTAATATAAGTTCACCCATACTTTTCATAGGAACCTGATTAACTTCCTGGATCTGACCCTGGAAATTTTAGATAAGACTACTTATGAAATGACTCTAAAGAAGTAGGCACAAATACCTACCCAAATTTTACTAACAAGGTTTCTTGACATGCAGGCTAACAGTATGATCATCTCTTTCCATTCCAGGGGTTATATGGAAACTTTAAATAGGGCATATGATGAAGTGAAATCTACAAATTGAGAACTCTCACTGGAATCTAAACTCAATAAGCCACAAAAATAAAACAGAAATAAGAGACCTAGAGGGGTATTCAATATGAAAGTTAACTTCACTGTCGAAGTTAACGTTTCATATTGGAGTTTTTACCTGCGTTAAAGTATCGGGCGCGCTCCTGCTTATACCCGTATTCAATATAAAATTAACGAAAACGGGAAACTCCGAAGTTGGATTTGCGTAAAGTTACAAATTTTTCCTTAAAAGAATTGCAAGACCCTCCTAAAGTAGTAAAAACATGGGGGAACACTATGGGTACCCCCGTTTTAGCCTTTAATTGAAAGTCGGGGATTTAAATAGCTGCAGCAGCTGTTTTTTTCCGACATTGAAGAAGTGATGCAGAAGAGCACTTAGGTTATTTTTTTCGTTTTTTTAAGTGGTCCCATCAAATTTGGGGTACATGAAAATGGGTACTAGCATATTTTTATGTCCCTATTGTTAAACAATTTTTTCCCATTTTTTTTTTTTTACCCCAATTTTTAAATTAATTTTTTGGGGTGTCCCTATTTTTTAAAAAAACTTTTTTTGACACAGTTCTTCTTTAAATGTCATTCCTAGGGGTGCAGGCTATTTTTTTTAAGCCTGCACCCCTAAACCCCAATTCTGCACTTTTTTTCGACACCTATTCAATGGTGAAAACTTATCCCCGTTTTTTATCAAAGACTTTTCAAAACTGCGATAAGTCTTTGAAATTGAATACGGTGTAAAACTAAAACCTGCGATAATGATGTCATAGCTCCGATATTAACGCAAAAACTATTATCGCACCCATATTGAATACCCCTGCTAGGGGTCTATGTACTAAAGGGAAAAGGTTAAAAAAATTAAGATTCCTGTACATACCGTTTCTCTGTATGTACTAAAGGTATTTTCGCTGCCTTCCAGTGCTAAGTGCAGGCTACAATATCGCGCTGTCATTGGCACGGCCGGGACACCTGCTGCCAGCTGGGCAGAGACTCTGGCAGCTGCCACGATCGGAGCTCAGCTCACAGATCCGATTGGGCCTGGCAGCAGCAAACAGTGGGCGGGCAGCAGCAGAATAGCCCGCAGCAGTTGGCGGAGGCGGCGCACCTCAACGGTGGCTAGTGGTTAGAGCCGAGCCAGCTCTGAGGCATCACACAATCAGAATGAGCTTCACCCCCAGCTTGCTCCGGTGCCCTCCTCAGGGGACAGCACCCCCAAATTAATATGAAACAATATCAAGGCGGCACTCGGAGACAAATAAATGCAATACTCTCACCAGAGGGATTTTATTGTGGGTCACTATGTTGTTCTGAGGAAGGGGTGGAAGACCCCAAAACGTTGACCCACAATAAAATCCCTCTGGTAAGGGTATTGCATTTATTCGTCTCTGAGTGCCGCCTTGATATTGTTTGATATATTATAGATTAATAGTAATTATAAATAGGAAATACTGTATATATTGACCATGCTTATAGACATTAGGTACTGCATATAGGTGTGTAGTGTGTATTCATTTGCCCACTTGTAATACATTAGTACAGTCTTTGCTGAAAAGAAAAGGACATTTTAGCAAGTAAAAAACCTAAATATTGGCCAAATACAGTGGAGGCAAACAAAAAAAAGGGCGAATATTTACATCAACAGGGAGGACAGTTTACACGATAGCACGTAGCAAGCCACCTGACCTGGTTTCATTATGCATGCCCACAAAGGCGGCACTGCTGTTCGTGTAGAATCATAAGATCAGTGGAAGATGCGTACACACTGCACTTATGGTTCAATCTGGCCCGTTCGAATCGGATGAATGTTAAACAGCACATAAAATGCGATCCTTCAATTCGACCAGTTTTCTTCCGACAACACATGAACGAAGGTGCATACACACTCTTGCCATATCTCATGAACAGGTCAAAATCGAAAGTACGGCCTGAAGATTGTATAGGTGTGTTCCCAGCTTTAGCCGTGAGTCGGGTGATGTCACATTTGTTTACATCACATGACTTAGATCTAGCGCCGGCCAACGGCCTATAGAACTCCAGTGTGTCACGTTATGTTTGTTTACACCACATAACTGTCTCAGACTCCCAGCAGGGGATACTGAATGTACTGCTGTGATGAGACATGTAATGTTTATTGACATCACGTGACAAGTACAGCCGTCCGTCCAGAGCAATATGATCACTGCTATTAATGGTTACTTAAATTACATTTATTATGTCTATACATATGACTTTATGGGGTTGCCTATTTATGTTATCCTATATATTCAATTAATTTGATGCTTTATTTGCAGATATGTTAATTACTCACAGAGTGAGTACATTGTTTGGCCTTATGGACATACCTTTGAAAAAGCTGCCAGTTGATGCAGTGAAATGCGTCAGTTGATTCACATTGCCAGCAGCTATTCCATCATAAGAACTTCTGTGATATCTACAACAGTACCTACAGCCTATTTGGGATTTCCAGCCTACCTACTGTGCTTGAAAGGGAACCACCAACTGTGCATTGATATCCATTGCTAATCAATATCCAGGCCCCCGCAATATCTCCATGAAACTGGCAACACTATTACCTAAAACTGGACATTTGTTCATTCAAAAGGCCATATACCTAATTTTAGATTCATATTATACCTATACCAATACCAACAGGCTAATGGGAGGACAAGGAATCCTTATTGACATTTATTTAACTAACTGTTGACTCAAAATTATGTTCAACTGATGTAATTGGCCTCTATGCCTTTGTGCTCTGTTTATCTTGTTACGTTATTTATTCTTTGGAGACTGACTCGCTAATACAGCTGCCTTGGTAGAGGCACTCAAAGTAGCGCCTGATTGGTTTATAATTTATTATAATACCCCACACACAGTACAAAATGTGCACGATATTGGATAATAGCCTTGGAGACATGTCATGCAGCAGGTCATATCCAATCATCCGATCATATTTGGTTTTGGAATGATAATCGGCCAATGTGCTGTGTACAGTAGATACTTTTAGATTATTGGACCAAGAAACCGAATATCGGCTGATTGCCCTGAATATTGCATAGTGGGCCTGATTCAGAGTTTTGCGCAAACCCGATGATCTACGTACAACTCCGATGTTTGCCGATTGGCGCATGGACAGGATTTGTACTGCACATGTGCTGAGCTGTTTCTGCAACGACGATTACAGTGCCCCCTAAGCCGCAGTATGATATACGTGGGGAGGGGATGACATCAGGCTGCGATTTCCTGGCCTCTGCAGCGTGATTACACCGGACATCCTAAGTAACATGAGGGTTACTCAGATGTCCAATGGTCATGCAAGTGATCCAATGCTGCATGCAGTGATGCAGCAGTGTATCACAGAATCCTGCAGTGGGTGTCTTTTTACAGAAGACATCTATTGCGGCTTTTGCATATTGTAACACAGCTGTGCTACTGTGTACTACAGTGCATCAGGTTCTGCGTGTACCTAACTTAAAACTTCCTAGGTTGCCTAGGTAGCTCTTAGTTCATTCACAAGTACAGATCTCTTCATATCACAACTTATTTCAGACTCTAGAAAACTACTGGAACAATATTGTGCATACTGTGATCTAAGTCACTAGCAATTACTTAATAATTCACCAATGAAGGAATCTTATGATTGCTAAATGACATTAAACATTCATCCCTAGATAACAGAAGAGCTGACATTACAAATGGAATACTCACTGCATTGTGCCCAGCTGGCAGCCTTACAGCAGAGTCAGTGATGACCATACCACACACAATATTGGATTTTCTTGGAGGTAAAATACATATTTGTACGATGTATGAAAAGTTGTCACCAGAACCTTTTAAAATGAAAAACAGAATAATACATCAAAGTAGTTCTTCTAATAATAGATTAATGTATACCTTTTATTCATATTTTATATTGGTTCCAAAGGAGGAATAACGTGTTTATTTCAAGTATTCATGTAATGCTTTCTTATAAGATATATTTATAGGAGTGACAGGTAAACAGGTTATGTAACCGCCACAATATTCTGCTTTATTCTATTTTTAATAATGTCCTATCTCTTCTTCTACAGTACATTTCTATCATGCTCAGGATATAATAAATAAGCAGTATATATATGACAAGTTTTGTTCATTGCCAGAACACATGCAATTACCAAGTCATATGTTTAATACTAGTATTTTGGATCAGACATTTATAGGGTCGCTAGCTATTGGGGCTTGTTTTGCAAGGTTTTTTTTGCTCTCCCGTCCCCCCACATTCCCATCCCTCTCTCCCATCTACTTTTACCATCTCCCCCTATTCCCCCCATCTCCCTCTCCCCCATTCCTCCCATCACGAACTCCACCATATTCTTCCTATCCCATCTCCAGTATTATCTTTTACCTCCAATCTCCCCCTATTCTTCCCATCTCCAACTAATCAGCCATTTATTTTCTCTATCCCCATTAATTTATTCCACTAAACAACACTATTATTTTCAAATAAACACTGTAATAATGTTAAAAAGATCAGATTAATATTAATCTTTTAATTGGGGGGGTGAAGGATTTTTTCAGTTATTGAGTTTATAATCCCTTGATGTATACTCCTCTCACATACCCCATCCACTATCCCTCCGGCGGATATGGTAATTCGGTGCATGCCCCCACTTTACCACAGGGGAGCGTGTTCCGTGCGTGCTCATTTATCAAGCCAGAGGAAATTGAACAGTTTGTGGAAAGCCAGAAATCGGGTAAGACCTCAGGGAAAGACGGCTTTATGGCTGTTCATTACGATAAGTTTGCAGTTGTTCTGGTCCCCCCCCCCCCCACGTCTTCATAGTCTCTTCAATTCCATCCTTGATGGAAACCCTTTCTCCAAAGAGGCAAATTTGTATTCCAAAACACCAAAAAAGGCAAACATACAGGGGCAAACTGGGCCAGTGCAATTTTGGAACTTTGGGCCGCGGAAGTAGCCACAGGGGGCAGGCTGCCCTCTTTATGCCTGGTGCCAGAAGGCAGGGTGCGCCCCCACCGCTCAAATTGTGTTTATATTATAACACAATCAGAGCCAGCTGGGCAGCATCCTCTGCCTGCCTCCCGATCGGTAAGCACGTCCATGCAGTGCAAAGGTGTGCGGTCACATAATCATAGACACACACTAAAGGCCCCTACATACTGCGCGATATATCTAACGATTTGGCCGATTCCAACACATCGGAACGACAAATCGTTAAAATATGTGTAGTGTGTATGCGTGGAGCCGGCATATCGGGAGGTCGGGCACCAGGTCGCCCAGTGTGTATGGACCGCAATTTATGTCCACCCGTTGGCAGCGAAGTCGTGTGTCACATCGTTGGGTACACACATTGTTTAGTGTGTACACAGCTTTATACTCAAGTTCTGAGTTCATCAGTTCATCAGTATTTGTCTGTCTACAACTCTGTGCAGTTTCCACACTACTTATGGTCTCCAGCTACTAAAGCTTGTGTAGTTAACCACTGCTATCCTGTGCAGTTTCTAAATGGATAATCATCGTCAGCTTGCAAAGTGTGAGCAGTCATTCCTGCTTTCCTGTTCAATTCCAGTCTGCTATAATTTGCATATCCAGTACCTGTGTGTGCATTTCATTCACTACCTGCGGAGTGCACATTCATAACCTGCAGTGTATTCATTGTACAAAGCACACATCCATTACCAGTGTACATTACTACTCCTATACTACAGAGTGCTCAATCTATACCTGTGTGTGAATACAAACCATCACCAGCAGGGTATCAACTCTCACCAGTGTCCTCAGTCACTATCAGAGACTACACTTGATTGCAAGCTCCTCCAGCAAGTGCCTGCTTCCATTGCTTCATCCTGACAGTTCTTAGAACTCCTGTGTTATTTCTGTATGAGGATTCGGAAGAGCATCATAGGATCTCCTAACTTCATTCACTCCAGTCCCAAACAGTCTTGCCCAGTGGTCCCAATCCTGAGCCAAACAAGCCAGATCCTGACAAAAACCTTTCATATACAGTCTTGGCCAAACTAATCCCTAATATGCAACTTTACAATTGGTATTCTAAAGGTATTCTCTTCTTAGCAAATATTCTTCCCTCAGTCTAGATCATTCCCTTTGAACAGATACAAGAGCAATTTGGTGTACTACCCTCAGAAGCGTGCATGGTGCCACACCTCTCTCTTCCATTGATTATGTCAATAATTTAATTTTTTTTTTATTATTGCTCCACTTTAACTTGACAGAACGAGATGAAACAAAGTGTCGGTTACTTCTAGGAGTTACTACAAACTGATGCAGTTTTCATGAAAATTGGTTCAGTAGTTTTTACACCAACCTGGAACAAACAGACAGACACAATGGGCCTGATTCAGAGCCACTTGTAAGCGGCAGCTCGTTCGCTCTGAGCGATGTTTGGCCAACTGCGCATGCGTACGGATCGTTATACGCATGCGTGAACCAGTCAGTGCGGTCGAAATTCATGTGCTCGCAAAATAGCGAATGCCTGACAATTTGAGTGACAGAATGAGACGTATGTGGGTGTAACAGGGGAAGGTGCTTGAAAACGGGGAGGGGAAATCAGAACGCAGGCGTGCTTAAAGGTCAAAACGGGCGTTTTATGGGTGTGCATAATTAAAACAGCAGCGTCATTGACCACGTCACTGGGTTATTTTATAGCCAGAACTGCTCGCAAAGTTGTGGTAGCAAAAACCGACCACAAGAATAGCGAGCAGTTCATACCCTGTTCGATGTACTTGATTAATCTAATAAATAGCGGACATGACGTAGGATGCGAGCGGCCAGGGGGCGTAGTTTCTCAAAAAACGACCACAAGTTTTGTACGCTCGTTCAGACCTAGAGGCGTGAACAGACCGCAAACAGCGAACGGTTCATTTGAATAGCCACCCCTATTTTCAGGACGAGCGAGCGCTAATTGCGTCCGGCTCTGAATCAGGCCCAATGTTCTTATTATATCAGTATATATATATATATATATATATATATATTTACTGTGCCTAGCGCTCAGTGCTGGGTTTCACTGTTTACTGTGCAGCAACTCAAGATGCTGCAGTGTTTTAACATTTTATGTAAACATGCTGTTGAATTACTCTTGGACCAGCATCTAGCGGTAGGACTTGGAGCCCGATTCAGACCCGCTCGTTAGATGTGTTCTCACGCAACCAGCATATGCATTGCAAATCCAGCAAACCCACAGCAAGGCAGGCGATCGCACGGCAAGGCATTTGCACGCCCACTAAATCTTGGCATGCGATCGCGCTGTGTATGCAGACGCCCACTAGCCTGTCTTAAAAGGCCCACTTATGCATGTCATCTCCAGGAAGTGTATGCAACCATCAGTACCATTGAGTACCATCGGAAGCGAACGCAGCACTTGAGGTTGACCATACCCTACTGCAAGCACTACGAGCACTTCATTGTAAAATTCTGCCAAGTGACGTGTACTATGACGCTGCGTCTTAATTATGGACGCCTCTGAAACGGCGTTAAGACGTCGGACACGCCTGCCACTCCCCCGTTTCCAGCGACCAGACCATCACCACCCACAAATGGCTTGTTCTGTCACTCAGTCTATGCGCAGCGAGCGAACACTTCCCGATCGCTCGGACTGGTTCGCATGCGCACAATGCAAACATCGGCAGTCTGCGTGCGAACGCTTCCTAACGAGCGGGTCTGAATCGGGCCCTTAATTCCTTCAGTGCTGGGTGGGTGGCTAGAGGCACTCTCTGTCCCCAGTGTATGGGCTCTCCCCTCCTGTAGCTTGGGTCTTACTTCTCAGCACTGCAGGGTAACCCTTATACTCCTACAGTTCCAAGTGCCACAGCTGCTGGGCTTAGTCTAACATCTATAAATACATTTTAAACATCCCCTTGCATATATTCTCCTCTTGTGCGCTCCATCCCGATGCCTAGCTGCCTTCCTCCCAGCGCCGAGACTTCACCCAATTTTCACACCGCAGAAATAAAAATTGTTAGGGCATCTGGTGCTGGCAGTCTTTTGAAAATGGCGTAGCAACACCGGGATTAAC
The DNA here is from genome assembly GCA_031769625.1 of Taudactylus pleione. Lineage (NCBI taxonomy): Eukaryota > Metazoa > Chordata > Amphibia > Anura > Myobatrachidae > Taudactylus > Taudactylus pleione. The sequence continues at coordinate 29,895,627 of JAUIMM010000052.1, forward strand.
CCCATCTGTGATGTGGGTGCCATATTGACCACGTGAGACGGGTCACTGGCCACAGTACTCTTGCCACAAGTACACAAGAGGGGGATGAGGTCCCTGCACCCCATCCTAGTGCTGGTCTTTAAGCCCGAATGAATCCTCCTTGTCCTGATAAGTAGCCTATATAGACGCATTTGTCACTGCTCCGTTACCTCACTTTATCCTCATACAAAAGATTGAATGTTAATTATACTTCACATAAGGTGCCTGATGTACTGTATGTTTGTATATAATGTCTTCTTCCTAAATTCTTCTCCATCCTTTTGTTTATTCTGTACCCCATATATACCTGCTATAAAATTTTATTAAAAACTCAATGATGAAAAAAATAATAATATTTTTTTTAAATGAATACTTGTCTATCTTAGGTGCATTGCATGTTTTGAATTGTTTTGAAGTTTTAAATATTGTTGCACTATTTTTGCTAAACTTTAAATATTAGAGTCAGTGACTCCAGTAGGTATATCTGAGTTTGCACTTTGGTCAGAGGGCCTCATTCATAGATGCTTTACCTGGTCACAGGATGCAATAGTTGAATGCATGGCCAGTGTGATGCGGTAAGCATTGCAGGAGGGCGCCGGGCTAGAGAGGCACCTTCCCTGCTCCACTGCGCCAACCGGCTATTTACTGTTGCTGCTCCTGTCAAACTGTATGACAGGCAGGAAGTGGCGCTGATCCCTCTGGTATCCCCCTTCCCTGATCTGTGCTCCCTGGCCACAACAGCTTCCTCTGGTTATTCCCAGCCTCCTCTTCTCCTATTATATTTTTAGTAGAGCTTAGCCTTGATATGTGCCATTTTTTATTATACACAATTAGGACTGGGGAGACTATATGCTAATCACCATTCATTGAATCTTTATGGTCAAATGTTGGTGCAAACATTACATCCTTTACAATCAGAATAGATTATAGGTAAAATAATTTGCTGTCTAATTCTCTTGGGGATGGTGGCGCTGGTGCCACTGGTGGTTCCAGTACATGCGTATACCAAGCCTCCTTAAGAAAAAAAAAAAAATTCTGTGCCGCAAAGCGCACTCCACAGGGGGGGCGCAGAGTGCCCCTTAGCCAGGGGCAACTCCGGGGAGGGAAGACGCCATCTATGTGACCACCCCCTGACACAGGCTGCTGCTGCCGCTGAGATGTAAGGGGGGAGGCAGGCAGTTAAACCGGGACCCCTCTATAAAGCCTTCCCCAGGGTTATTTGTACCCGCTGTCGATAAGATGTGGTTCAGTGAACGGCGACAAGATCATGTTCAATGGTGCTTAACTGAACCGAAGTATGTAGTATATAATTTTTTTTATTTATTTAAAGGATTAAAAATATATTTAAAAAATAAACTTTTTTAATAAAGTTTTTTTAATCTTTATTTACTTTTTAATTTTTGAAATATTTTATGTGTGTTTGGAGGTCTGAGAGGCATGAGGCACACATTAGTACTGTTGGGATGCATCATAGCACTTGTTTGCTCTGGGCGTCAGGGCCCCAGGCTACATCTCTGCATCCCCTGGGTCTGTGGGGAAAGGGGGGAGTTGTGTTTAGTTTGGAGTGTGTTTAGTTTGTACTGGGCCCCACAATTTCTGATGGCAGCTCTGCTATTATATACTGTACAGTGAATTGTTTTCTTCTATCTGATACTGGTGTGGTTATATGTAGGTTACCAATCTATGAAAATGTCTGACAACTTGTCATACAGCATATCCTGATCTCTCCGTAGACTGGAAACACCATCTGATAGGCAACTGGTGTCCAATGATGTCAACAAGTTTTCTAAATAATAAAGATGTTTGTTCTTTTCTCAGGGGCTCTGAGGCTCATACAGCTTAGGAAGCAACCTAGAACTCCACAGATGTGGTATAAAAGATACACAGTTAAAAGGTCCACAATGTCTAGATAGACACCAGATGTTAGACAGGCAATAGGTTGACAGGGACAAAAGGTCGACACACTAAAGGTCAATATGGAAGAAGGTTGACAGGTACAAATGGTCGACACATGTTTTTTTTTTGTAATCCTAATCTTCACCCTAACCCTCCATCCTGGTGCCTAACCCTAACCGTTGGGGTAGGTGCCTAACCTTAACCCTCCGGTAAGTGCCTCACCCTAACCCTAAAAATAACCCCAAAAAACTATGTGTCGACCATTTGTGTGTTGACCATTTTTGCGTTGGCCTTTTGACCCTGTCGACCTTTTGTCCCTGTCGACCTATTGCCTATCTAGCATTTGGTGTCTATTGAGACATTGTCAACCTCTTAACTGTCTGTCTATAGTCCGGATACTGGGCCCCACACAGCATAGGACCTTGCCAGTGCCTGCCCCAGAGTTTGCAACGCAGGCTTTGCACACCTCATGTAATGTTGTGAGATAGCAGCATGTTGTACGGCTGGGGGGAGGAGGTAGTGCAGTCTGACTGCCTTTGGATCTGGGCCCAGCGCTGTCTAATATGAGGTAGGGACTAGAGAGGCGCCGTGTTCCCATCAGTGTCATATATGTGATGTAATGAGGTAAATGTTGTTATGTTGCTTTCAGAGGAGAGGAGTCAGGAGGATAGAAGGCGAGTAAATTAGAGGAGAACAATAAAGAACGTATAAATGAGGTTTGTTTAACGCAGTAAAGAACATTTTGGGGCATATTTAAATGGCTGTTAATTTTTCTTTCCCACGGTGCATGTAAAATTGGAGCCAACTGCAAGTATTTCCTATTCAATAACTGAATTTCAATTACCATGAGAATTTTAGCCGTGGTAATTTTAATGGAATTTACCGCAGCTTTTTTCTCACAGCTTCAGAGCAGGACTTGGTTCAGAACCCCTGGGACATCCCCCATAATGATTAATTAAGCAACTGGAAGTCTTTAATTAGCTTAATAATTATATGTCTTTATTGGGGTGAAATTCTGCAAAGTACAAAATAATGGGTTAAAAGATATGGGACAGGTATATGGGGGTGTTGTATGGATGAGACAGGTGTTTTTATCATTGCAGGTGGGAGTTTCAGGTGTCTTTGTAACCATTTTTTTTTAAGTAGCTTGAAATGACTAAGAAAATCAGCTTACATGCCTTTTATGTACCCCTAAAATAATTAGAATATTTATACTTGGCCTTACATAGTTTTATATGTTGGGTCTGCTTGTTTATGAACATATATACGTAACCTTGTTTTATGTTCTGTATCAAATGTTTTTGTGCTTCAATAAAAACATATTTTAAAAAAAAAATGCTTAACTGTATTTAATAAATGGAAAACTCAGCCATTTAAAATCTTTTAAAAAAACAACATGTATTTTTCTGTTGGACAGTAAAAGATATCTATAATGTTATCCAATATTAATTTGCCTGTTTTTTTAGGGTACAGGCTGATCTTTCCCATTTCCCAAGGGGGAGGGTTAGAGCTCAATATAGAATATATAGACGAGGAGAGAACACATTAAAGAATATACTGTATGTACATAGAGGATAATTTCATTTAAGAAATAAAAATGGGTACTTCCGAATCTTTGCAGCCCCCTGGTGATGCTACGTAATGACGTTGGACACTGGCTCATCTTTCCGCTAATGTCCAATGTCATTCCCTACCATCCAACGTCATCCCTACCATCCAAGTGGACATGGATGGGGCAATAAATCCATGTGGCGAGCGAAGCGAGCCACCGTGCCCGCAGCGTGGTGAGCGAAGCGAGCCCGCAAGAGGCCGAACGGTATTTCCTCAAGTTTACGCTACTTATGTATATTCACTGAATAGTGAAGATACGTAAGTAGCGTAACCAGGGGGCCGCAAAGATATGGAAGTACCTAAAAATGTTATACAATGTTGCTTTGGTGTTTTGTTTTATTTTGGCAGATTTTGGAAAGGGCTTGTCTGTAGATGAGGCATGATTATTGTCGGACTGGCCCACTGGGACATTGGGGATATCCCTGTAGGCCCCACTGCCTGTAGGCCCTATACCCTTCAGAATGTAGAGCAAATTAATTTCCAACCATTAGGTCCCACATTTCCTTGCTAATGTCCATGGCGACAAAATAAAAAGAGGCTAAATATGTCACTCTGCCTGGATTTGCTACCCAGCCTCCCCCCTGCACTGATGACGGTAGTGTTTATCCAGGACCCACCTACAAGGGAATGGGTATGATATACCGCCAGCCATGCGGCCGGCAGTTCGATTCCCGTCAGCGGCAGCCCGACAGCGCTGGAAATCCCGATCATGGATAGGTAAGTATCTACTAACCTAACCTAACCCCCCTAACCCTAACCCTCCTTAGGGGTGCCTAGCCCTAACTTCCCCCCCCAAGTGCCTAACCCTAATCCCCCCTCTAAGTGCCTAACCCTAACCACCCCCTTCCCCGCTGCCTAAACCTAAGTCCCCCGGGGGGGTGCCTAACTCTAAGTTCCCCCCGGGGGTGCCTAACCCTAACCCTCCCTCCCCCTAGCCTAACCCTAACCTTCCCGGGGGAGTGCCTAACCCTGTCCCCCCCGGGAGCCCTAAACCTAACCCTCCCCCCCGCGGCTGTCCGCTCGCGGCGCCCTGGCATCACTACGATCGTGATGCCGGGCGCCGGTCTCCCGGCGTCGGGGAAATGCGGGCGTCTACATCTAGACGCCCGGCATTTCACCCATGCCGGGATAAGACAGTCGGGAAGCCGGCTGCCGGTATTTATGCAGTCGGCTTCCCGATTGCTTCCCCCTACAAGTGACAGTTGGTTGCTGTGGCACTAAACACCAAGACAGCCTGGCAGTTGCTGCAGCTCTGACTCACTGGGGCAGATCACAGCTGAGGCACATTCACAATTGGACAAGCGAAGGAGAGTAATAATCCCTTCTCCCAGCCCCTTGTACCAATGACTGATCCTGCACAAGAATCCCCGTACATAGACATAGGGACCTGGCTGGCAGATTTACCCTTAAAGACAGCAGTTATGAGAGACCATAAGTAGTAAGATCGCCCACTAGTATTTGCTTACTATTTTGCTACTTTACTGTTAAAGGGACCACCTGTTATTGCTATTATTTCTGTATGAATTTATATATATATATATATATATATATATATATAATAAGGGCACAGTCGTGCCCTTATATTAAGGCTACATCTAAAAAAATGGATTTCTCCATAGAGAATTCTGAAGGGGAGGGGGCAGGGTGTTTAAGGGGTTACACCTCAAAAGCTATAGAAGGTACCTGGCTGAAATTTGGCATGGTTGGATAGAATTGTCGCTCGGTGCTGCATGCCAAATTTCAGGGCATAAACATAAAAAATGAGGATTTGGGAGTAATCTAAATCTCCAACTCTCACATTTTTCTGACATTCTCAATTAGGACTACTTTTCTGCTGTTCTCTATGGGTTTTTTTGGGAAGGCATAACTCAGGGTAACTCAGGGTAGGGGGCGAATTTAGACTTGGGGTTTGTTTTATTAGGTAGCTATTGTGCCAGGGTACGTGCTTTTGGGGTCAAGGTAAATTAGAAAATTCCAGTTTTTAAACTATTACCTCAAGAATGCGCCATTGAATAGATAGGAAATTTCATCTTGTTGCGCAGCTGCAGTTAGCTGTGGCCGAGGACGGTACCGGGCGATAGTGGCGGCGGTGTGGGCATCGATGTAGCAGGTGTTAGGACCCGGGTGAGGTAGCAGCACACAGCTGCAGGCTCAGATCTGGAATATCCATAATACCAGCATCTGTGTTTAAAACAAACAAACACAGAAGCAGGGACGGGTCAGTGAGACCCGTCTGTGCTTTTGTGTTTAATTAAAAAAAAAAAACCTGTTTAAAAAAAAAGAATGGCGTGGTCCCCTCCCCAAAAACAACAACCAGGACCGGGCTTTGGAAAGCCACTACTAGTTGTGCTAAATATAGGGGATAAATGATGTAGGGGTCCCCCCGTAATGAAGCACAACCAGCACCAGGCTTTTCAGAACCAGTCCTGGTTGCCAAAATACGGGGGACAAATGATGTAGGAGTCACCCGTATTCAGCGCAACCAGCACTGGGCTCTGAACCGGGCCCCCTTGTTCTGGAAATACAGGGCTGCTGTTGCCGCTGAGAGGTTAAGGGGGAGGCATGCGGTTAAACCGAGACCCCTCCATAAAACCTTCCCCAGGGTTATTAGTACCCGCTGCCGATAAGATGTGGTGCAGTGAATGGAGACAAGATCATGTTCAATGGCGATTAACTAAACCGAAGTATGTAGTATATAATTTTTGTAATTTATTTTAAAGGATTAAAAATATATTTAAAAAATAAACTTTTTTAATAAAGTTTTTTTTTTATCTTTTTTTTTATATTTTTCATTTACTTTTTAATTTTTAAAATATTTTATGTGTGTTTGGTAGTCCGAGGGGCATGAGGCACACATTAGTACTGTTGGGATGCATTATAGCACTTGTTTGCTCTGGGCGTCCGGGCCCCAGGGTTGTGCAGGAGACCCGTACATAATTTTTCCCCTGTTTTTAAACACAACTAGGACTGGCTGTTAAAAGCCTGATGCTGGTTGTGCTTGGGAGGGGGTACTTTTTTTATTTTATACATTTAATTTTTTTTATTATAAATATCAGTTAGTCTCTTATGCAGCTAAAAATAATAAATATTAGCCTGGAGTCTGAGGGATGAGTTCCTTATATGACAGAGAAAGTTTGAATTCTAACCAATTAAACCACCGGGTAGTAAAATCAGACTGTTTTTCTGGGGTAGAATAAAATATGTCATCCATGTACATATAAAAATCTAATTTTTGACACCAATCCCATATGGTGGGTGGACAGTGGGAACGCCACCTAAACTGGAAGTACTGCTCTCGCTGCATTATTCATATGTCTCAAAAGGGATTTTTTATATTGAGAAATAGGAATGTCTGAGTGGGATAGCAACCAGAAGTCTGGGCCAATGGGAACGGAAAAACCAAGAATGTCTGATGCCAAAGCTATAACTGCCGCCCAGAATGGGGTAATTAAGTGACATTCCCACCAGATGTGAAATAATGATCCTTTATCCTTCTTACATCTCCAACAAAGAGCAGATACTCCTGGGGAATACTTATGTAAAACATCTGGACAATGGTACCACCTCGTCAACACCTTAAATTGTGTTTCCATAGTTTCTAAACTAGTAGAACAAGCATTAATGTATTGAAAAACTTTATCCCAATTTAATTGTATGCCCTTAGAGGCCATATCTTTATCCCAAGCATCCTTTTATGTCAAAGTAACTGGAAGAGAAGTGGATAGGAGAATTTGGTAAATTACGAAATAACGTGTTTAGGGGCGGTATCAACCATGCATAAAGACTCCAAGGGAGTCAGAGTTCTCCCCATTTGGGCACTCCCACCTAAAGAGGACAAAAAAGAACGTATTTGCAGATAAAACCAGTAATCTTGTTTAGTTAACTGCAGCTCATTAGCTAAGGTGGTATAAGATTTAATTACCCCCTCAGAGACCAATCCTCCCACCCTAGTGACACCTAAGGCTCTCCATTTGGCCGCTACATGACCTGAGGTTCCGGGTGTAAAACAAGGATTATGTATAAAAGGGGTAAGGGGGGAGATTAAAGAAGAGACACCAGTCCTCTCCCGCAGTTTCCACCACAACTTAAGAGTCGGTCCCGCGGTAGGATGATCTGAACTAACAACTTTATTACACCACGGAATAGCTGATAAATGTAAATTCATAGAGGCAGATTCAATAGCAACCCATTGTTTCTCTTGCGAGTTACTGGTAGTATGCTGTAACCATAGGGAGTTGTCTACCTCCTTGCGATTTTCGTCTAAATAAACCTGGTGCTTAAACCTCGTTCTCCTACCATTCCATACAAAATCCCTCAAAACATTGTGAACTATTGAAAGAACGCGGGGTGGTAAAGCTGTAGGTATAGTTTGAAATAAATACAATAATCTTGGAAGTACATTCATTTTTACCACATTCATTCTACCCAGCCACGACAGTTTCCTTGGAAGCCATCTAGAAAAATCAGATCAAATCTTTTTGAGAAGGGGGACATAATTTAAATCATATAGATTAGACAATTTGCAAGGTATTAATATCCCCAAATATTTCAGCTGAGTGGGATGCCAAGTGAATGGAAATGAGGTCTGAGGAGCTGAAACAGTCTCCATTGAAGCGGTAATATTCAATGCAGTGGACTTGGTATAATTTATTTTGAAGTTTGAGAGCTTGCCGAATCTAACAAACTCCTCCATCAAATTGGGGAGAGAGGTCACAGGATTTGTTATTACTGCCAACAGGTCGTCCGCAAAAAGAACCAATCTGAAGGCCAGTAATATTAGGATTACTCCTGATTGCCCTCGCCAGTGCTTCCATACAAATTACAAAAAGTAAGGGCGAAAGTGGGCAACCCTGTCTTGTACCATTGGTAATATGTATGTTGTCCGACAAAACCCCATTGACCCTGACCCGTGCCGAGGGCGCTCTGTATAGTGATATAATTTTTTGGAGGAAGACTTCACCCAAGCCCAACCGCCTCAAATCTGCCAACATAAAACACCAGTCCACCCGGTCGAAGGCTTTTTCTGCGTCCGTGGAGAAAAGTACCATCGGTATCTTATTTGTGGTAGCATATTCTATCAAATCAATTACTTTAATAGTATTATCTTTAGCTTCTCTCCCCGTCACGAAGCCAACCTGGTCAGAATGAACTATGTTGGGTAGGCACTGCTTGAGACGGTTGGCTATAAGCTTAGCATGTAACTTAATATCCACATTAAGAAGGGAGACAGGTCTATGACTTTCAGGAAGACAAGGATCCTTCCCTTCTTTAGGTATAACCATGATATGAGCGCACAGGGACTGGCCAGAGAAAGGGGTCTCAACCGAGACAGCATTACAGGCACGTAAAAGAAGGGGGAGCAACCGATCCTGGAAGGCCTTATAATAAGTAACTGGGAACCCATCAGGACCAGGGCTTTTCCCACTTGGGGTCGCTTTAAGAGCATCCAACAATAAATAAAAGGTACGTCTAAATAAAAGGTACGTCTAAAGCCTGGAGCACCTCAGTAGAGAGAGCCGGAAACTGAATGCCATCCAGATATCCCTGCACCTCCAACTCATGACGCAAACATTCAGATGGCGATCGAGTCGAGGTCAAATTATAGAGATCAGAATAATAATTTTTAAATACATTCGCAATCTCCGAGTCAGAGGAGCAAAGGATACCTGACATATTTTTAAGTTTTTGGATATATGTTTGAGACCTGTGTTCCCGAAGTGCTCTCACCAGAACCTTCCCAGGTTTATTCCCCCATTGATAATATTTATGGCGACAACGTCTAAAAGCTTTCTTAGCTCCCTCATTCAATAGAGTATTAAGAGATTCTCTAGCTCTTTGTAATTCTACGTATACATCAGGAGCAAGAGTTCCTTTATGTGTCTCTTCTGGTGTTTTAATTTTGGAAAGTAAAGAGTCCCTGCGTTCCGTTCTTTGCTTTTTAATAAGTGATCCCAATTGTATACATCTGCCCCTGATGACACACTTATGGGCCTCCCATATCGAGATCGGTGAAACATCGTCAGTCACGTTGGACTCTATATATTGATCAATAGCCTCTAGCAATTGAGCTCGGCAATTAGTGTCTCTAAGAAATTGCTCATTAAATGTCCAGCGCCAGTGACGATGCGATGGATGTCTGACTCTCAATCGCAAGGAAATAGGAGTGTGATCTGATCCCGTTATCTGGCCAATTTCCGTATCTACTATTAAATCTAAATGGGAATGACCTATAAAAAAATAATCAATACGAGAATATGACTTATGTGGAGGAGAATAAAATGTATAATCTCTCTCGACAGGGTGCTGTAACCGCCAGGTATACATTAACTGAAATTCATGTAAGATTGTTCTAAACTTACGAGACTCCTTGCGAGATGATCTGGGAGCACCAGAAGAGGTATCTAATTGGGGTTCAAGAACCCAATTAAAATCACCCCCCACAACAAATATACCCTCTATATGGTGTTCAATGGCTTCCAAAGATTCATGTAAAAAACGTGATTGGCCCGTATTAGGGAAGTATAAATTTACAAAAGTGTACCGCTGTCCAGCTATCGTTACTTTGACAAGCAAACCCCTACCATCACCTATAGGTACCTCTTGAGCATCAGATAAATTCAAGCCCTTGGAGAATAAGAAGGGAACCCCCCTAGCTTTAGCACCAGAATAATTATTAAAAAACCCAGAAGTGTAATGACGGGAAAGTAAATTGGGGGCAGCATCTCTTTTAAAATGTGTCTCCTGCAGGAAAGCTACATCAACCTTGTCTACATGAAGTAAATGAAGGAGACTAGATCATTTCTCTGGAATGTTAAGGCCTTTTACATTATTTTAAAACAATAACAGATTAGCCATAAGTAAAATAACGTTTACAGACCCACAGACGAAGCATCTGTTTCGTATTGGTTGTCTCACTTGTCCGAGACATGCACACGACTTCTGAAGGGGAGGGGGAGGAAATGGGTGCGGGAAAAAACATTGGGATAGGGGATCAGACAGAGACAAAGACTTAAACAAATAAACAAATAACAGCACTATGGGAAGCCCATATTACTGAGCAAACCTAGTAATAATACACATTTAACAAGTAAACATGTATAACTCTCTGCATAAGAAGCTGTGTGAGGCCCGTATGGGGACACGGTCAACATATATACAGCAGAGAAAGGGGGAATTGAGGGTACTAGTGTTCATGATACCAAACTATAATCTCGTCTCAACTCAACATGAATCTCAATAAAAGATTTCTATCTAAAATGTTCAGTATAATATAATATAATAAAATACACAGCAGGGGAAACAGTTCAAAAACTACAGCAATCAGATAGGATATTAAGGAAACAACCATATTAGAACATGGCTAAGGTAGTAAGCACATCAACAAATACTATAAAGCACATAGCTATCTAATGAGATGGTTTAACTCAAGTGGCTGCCAGAGTGTCTTCATCAGGGGAATGACATGACCTGCGCCTGGAAGATTTACTCTTCTGCCAAGATTCCTTCTTAGCAACGGGAGCAGCAGATGGTTCCACAGGATCACACCAGTTTGGAATTGATATTGTAGGGAGACCCAACGTCGAACAAAATTGCGGTATATCTTCATAATCTTTAAGGATACAAAGAACTCCTTCAAGAAACACTTGAACACTCAAAGGGAATCCCCAACTGAACCTAATATTCTTTTTCTGCAATTCTTCAAGTAGTGGTCGAAGTATTCGCCTCTGGTGTAGCTTGTGCCAAGATAAGTCCTGGTATATTTGTATAGAATGACCATTAAATTCTATAGTGTCGGCTATTCGGGCCTTTTTCAATATATCCTCCTTGATCGTGTAATAATGCAGGCGACATATAATATCCCGTGGCTTTTACGAAGGCATGCCTTTAGGGCGTAGCGCTCGATGTGCTCGATCAAAGTGGATCTGAGAGTCTGGTGCCGCCTCCAACAACTCGTTAAAGATTTTTGTCAGTACATCTACTAGACCTTGTTGTGGTATTTCCTCTGGAACACCTCTAACTCTTAGATTGTTCCGGTGTCCCCTATTGTCAATGTCATCTAATCGGCACTGCATATCAATCAACGCTCTAGATTGCATTACTGTACCATTTTGTTGCCCTTCTCCCCTGTAGCCCGGTTTGCTCATCCAAACCCTGATAGTTAATACATTTTAAAAAATGTATGAAATTCCATAGACAAAAAACCTTACAGTTTCACATGTCCCATTAAGGCTGCTAAGACATAATCTGAAAATTCATAAAACCGATTGAATTTCTGCCACTCAAACTCCAAAAGCAATGAAATTATGATCATTAAGGCTGACGCCTTAATGGACGTGTTCCTTGTGTAATACAGATATGGTATGCCATGACACCATGTGGTTAACTGCAGATTCAGCACTCTCACAGCATGAGATTACTGTCACTCACAAAATGGTGGAGCTGCTAATTCACAGAATTGTGTGCTCATTGGGATACACACATGCAGTCTATGCAACTGAGGTCTGAGCAGAATATAGAGTTGTGCAGATGAGATCAGAGTATGGTGGATGGGGGGAGAAGACAGGGTGTTGTGGATGGGGCAGACAGAAAGGCGTGCAGAGGGGAAGATTAAGCAGTACAGATGGGGCGAGCCAAAGTGATGCAGATGGGTTGAAAACAGTGGTGCACATGGGGGGGAGACAGAGTGGCACGGTTTGGGGGAACAGAGCAACATGGCTGCGGGAAGATAGAGCAGCGCAGATGGGTAAAGACAGATTGGTTTGGATGAGGAATACAGACTAGCACTATGGGAGAACACACAACAGTATGGAATGGGGAAGGCAGATTGGTACGGATGGGAGGGGAAAGACAGAGTGGCACAGTTGGGAGGGACAGAGTGGTGCAGATGGAGGAAGAAAGCGCGGCAGAGATGAGGGGAAGACAGAGTTGTTTGGGTGGGAGGGGAAAGACAGAGTGGCACGGTTGGGAGGGACAGAGTGGTGCAGATGGAGGAATAAAAGTGGTAGAGATAAGGTATAGACAGAGTGATGTGGCTGGGGGCAAGGCAGTGGTGCAGATGGAAGGAAACACAGTGGCATGGATGCAGTAAGACATGGGGAAATACATATTTATGTTCTCAATTTGCTGTTTCAGAGCAAGAGAATGGAAACTGACCAGCCCCAAGCCTCTGTAGGCTGAGGACTACGCAGCAGAGGAGTGCATGCAGTGGGGCGATGTGCTAAAGGAGATGTCCTTCCTATTGTATTTTCTAAAGGCATGTAAAGATGTCATGTGTTGGAAATAGTCACCTTTTTCCTTTGCAGGGCCCTGACTCCATACAGGCTCCAGCAATGCCTGAAAGGGTAATCTCTTCTTCCTCTGTTTCTGTTACTTACAGGAAGGACATCCAGGATGTGGACGGACCCCAAGGGACCAGGGCCAGCCCCAAGTCTCTGTAGGCAAAGACCTCGCAGCAAAGGAGTGCATGCAGCGGGGCGATGTGTCAAAGGACATGTCCTTCCTAATGTAAGTATTTTATAAGTGCATGTAAAGATGTCATGTGTTGGAAATAGTCACCTTTTTCCTTTGCAGGGCCCTGACTCCAAACATGCTCCAACAAAGCCTGAAAAGCTAAACTCTTGATCCTCTGTTTCTTTTACTTACAGGGAGGACACCCAGTACGTGGATGGATTCCAAGGGAACAAGGCCAGACCCAAGCCTCTGTAGGCCGAAGACTTCACAGTGGAGGAGTGCATGCAGTGGGGCGATGTGCCAAAGGACATGTCCTTCCTAATGTAAGTATTTTCTAAGTGCATGTAAAGATGTCATGTGTTGGAAATAGTCAATTTTTTCCTTTGTAGGGCCCTGACTCCAAACATGCTCCAATAAAGCCTGAAAAGGTAATCTCTTGTACCTCTGTTTCTTTTACAAAGAATGGCAACTAAAATGGTGCAAGGTCTACACCACAAAACGTACCAGGAAAGACTAAGAGATCGGATTATGAGAAGGGATAGGGGTACATGATAGAAACGTTCAAATATATAAAGGGTTTTAACAAGGTAAAGGAAGGAGACATTCTTCAAAGAAAGAGAAGTATTAGAACAAGAGGACATGTTTTAGAACTGGAGGGTGGTAGGTTCAGGGGAAATTTGAGGAAAAATTACTTCACAGAAAAGGTAGTGGGCAAGTGGAATAGCCTTCCATCAGAGGTGGTAGAGGCTAAGACAGTAGAGCAATTTAAACAAGCATGGGATAGACATAAGGATATACTTCAGAAGAAGTAAGGATCAATCAGGTTTGAGGTAATAATATGTTTAAAAATGGGGCAGACTAGATGGGCCAAGTGGTTCTTATCTGCTGTCAAATTCTATGTTTCTATGTTACTTACAGGGAGGACATCCAGGATGTGGATGGATCCCAAGGGACCAGGGCCAGCCCCAAGCCTATGTAGTCCGAAGACTTCGCAGTAAAGGAGTACATGCAGGAGGGTGATGTCCCAAAGGACATGTCCTTCCTAATGTAAGTATTTTCTAAGGGCATGTAAAGATGTCATGTGTTGGAAATAGTCACCTTTTTCCTTTGCAGGGCCCTAACTCCATACATGCTCCAGCAATGCCTCAAAGGATAATCTCTTGTTCCTCTGTTTCTTTTACTTACAGGAAGGACACCCAGGATGCGGACGGACCCCAAGGGACCAGGGCCAGCCCAAGCCTCTGTAGGCCAAAGACTTTGCAGCAAAGGAGTGCATGCAGCGGGGCGATGTGCCAAAGGACATGTCCTTCCTAATGTAAGTACTTACTAAGTGCATGTTAAGATGTTATTGGTTGGAAATAGTCACCTTTTTTCTTTGCAGGGCCCTGACTCCATGCATGCTCCAGCAATGCCTGAAAGGGTAATCTCTTGTTTCTCTGTTTCTTTTACTTACAGGGAGGACACGTAGAACGTGGACGGACCTCAAGTGACCAGGCCCAGCCCCCAGCGTCTGTAGGCCAAATAGTTCACAGCAAATGAGTGCATGCAGCGGGGCGATGTGCCAAAGGATATGTCCTTTCTAATGTAAGTATTTTCAAAGTGCATGTAACCATGTCATGTGTTGGAAATTGTCACCTTTTTCCTTTACAGGGCCCTGACTCTTATATGCTCCAGCAATGCCTTAAAGGATAATCTCTTGTTCCTATGTTTTTTACTTACAGGGAGGACACCCATGACATTGACGGACCCCAAGGGTCCAGGGCCAGCCCCAAGCCTCCGAAGGCCGAAGACTTTGCAGCAAAAAAGTGCATGCAGCGGGGCGATGTGCCAAAGGACATGTCCTTCCTAATGTAAGTATTTTCAAAGTGCATGTAAAGATGTTATGTGTTGGAAATAGTCACCTTTTTTCTTTGCAGGGCCCTGACTCCATACATGCTCCAGCAATGCCTGAAAGGGTAATCTATTGTTCCTCTATTTCTTTTACTTACATGGAGGACACCCAGGACGTGGACGGACCCAAAGGGACCAGGGCCAGCCACGAGCCTCTGTAGGGCAAAGACTTCGCAGCAAAGGAGTGCATGCAGCGGGGCGATGGGCCAAAGGACATGTTCTTCCTAATGTAAGTATTTTCTAAGTGTATGTAAAGATGTCATGTGTTGGAAATTTTCACCTTTTTCCTTTGCAGGGCCCTGACTACATACATGCTCCAGCAATGCCTGAAAGGGTAATCTATTGTTCCTCTATTTCTTTTACTTACAGGGAGGACACCCAGGACGTGGACGGACCCAAAGGGTCCAGGGCCAGCCACGAGCCTCTGTAGGGCAAAGACTTCGCAGCAAAGGAGTGTATGCAGCGGGTGATGTGTCAAAGGACATGTCCTTCGTAATGTAAGTACTTTCTAAGTGCATGTAAAGATGTCATTGGTTGGAAATAGTCACCTTTTTCCTTTGCAGGGCCCAGACTCCATACGTGCTCCAGCAATGCCTGAAAGGATAATCTCTTGTTCCACTGTTTATTTTACTCACAGGGATGACACCCAGGACATGGTCGGACCCCAAGTGACCAGGGCCAGTCCCAAGCCTCTGTAGGCCGAATTCTTAACATTAAAGGAGTGCATGCAAGTGGGCGATGTGCTAAAAGACATGTCTTTCCTAATGTAAGTATTTTCTAAATACATGTAAAGATGTCATGTGTTGGAAATAGTCACCTTTTTCCTCTGCAGGGCCCTGACTACATATATGCTCCAGCAATGCCTAAAAGGGTAATCTATTGTTCCTCTGTTTCTTTTCTTACAGGGAGGACACCCAGGACGTGGACGGACCCCAAGGGACCAGGGCCAGCCCCAAGCCTCTGTAGGGCAAAGACTTTGCAGCAAAGGAGAGCATGCAGCGGGTCCATGTGCCAAAGGACATGCCCTTCCTAATGTAAGTATTTTCTAAGTACATGTAAAGATGTCATGTGTTCGAAATAGTTACCTTTTTCCTTTGCAGGGCCCTGACTCCACACATGCTCCAGCAATGCATGAAATGATAATCTATTGTTCCTCTGTTTCTTTTACTTACAGGGAGGACATGCAGAACGTGGACGGACCCCAAGTGACCAGGGCCAGCCCCAAGCATCTGTAGGCCGAAGAGTTCACAGCAAATGAGTGCATGCAGCGGGGCGATGTGCCAAAGGACATGTCCTTTCTAATGTAAGTATTTTCAAAGTGCATGTAACCATGTCATGTGTTGGAAATAGTCACCTTTTTCCTTTACAGGGCCCTGACTCCTTATATGCTCCAGCAATGCCTCAAAGGATAATCTCTTGTTCCTATGTTTTTTACTTACCGGGAGGACACCCATGACGTTGACGGACCCCAAGGGTCCAGGGCCAGCCCCAAGCCTCCGAAGGCCGAAGACTTTGCAGCAAAAAAGTGCATGCAGCGGGGCGATGTGCCAAAGGACATGTCCTTCCTAATGTAAGTATTTTCTAAGTGCATGTAAAGATGTTATGTGTTGGAAATAGTCACCTTTTTTCTTTGCAGGGCCATGATTCCATACATGCTCCAGCAATGCATGAAAGGGTAATATCTTTTTCCTCTGTTTCTTTAACTTACAGGGAGGATACCCAGGATGTGGACGGACCCCAAGGGACCAGGGCCAGCCCCAAGCCTCTGTAGGCCAAAGACTTCGCAGCAAAGGAGTGCATGCAGTGATGCGATGTGCCAAAGGACATGTCCTTCCTAATGTAAGTATTTTCTAAGTACATGTAAAGATGTCATGTGTTGGAAATAGTCACCTTTTTTTCTTTCCTGGGCCCTGACTCCATAAATGCTTCAGCAATGCCTGAAAGGGTAATCTGTTGTTCCTCTGTTTCTTTTACTTACAGGGAGGACACCCAGAACGTGGACGGATCCCAAGGGACCATGGCCAGCCCCAAGCGTCTGTAGGCCAAAGACTTCGCTGCAAAGGAGTGCATGCAGCCGGGCAATGTGCCAAAGAACATGTGTGTTCTAATGTAAGTATTTTCTAAGTACATGTAAAGATGTCATGTGTTGGAAATAGTCACCTTTTTTTCTTTCCGGTGCCCTGACTCCATACATGGTCCAGCAATGCCTGAAAGGTTAATCTTTGTTCCTCTGCTTCTTTTACTTACAGGGAGGACACCCTGGATGTGGACGGACCCCAAGGGACCAGGGACAGCCCGAAGCCTCTGTAGGCTGAAGACTTTGCAGCAAAGGAGTGCATGCAGCGGAGCGATGTGCCAAAGGCTATGTCCTTCCTAATGTAAGTATTTTCTAAGTACATGTAAAGATGTCATGTGTTGGAAATAGTCACCTTTATCCTTTGCAGGACCCTGACTCCATATATGCTCCAGCAATGCCTAAAAGGGTAATCTCTTGTTCCTCTGTTTCTTTACTTACAGGGAGGACACCCAGGACATTGACGGACCCCATGGGACCAGGGCCAGCCCCAAGCCTCTGTAGGCCGAAGACTTCGCAGCAAAGGAGTGCATGCAGCGGGATGATGTGCCAAAGGACATGTCCTTCCTAATGTAAGTATTTTCTAAGTACATGTAAAGATGTCATGTGTTGGAAATAGTCACCTTTTTTTCTTTCCTGGGCCCTGACTCCATAAATGCTTCAGCAATGCCTGAAAGGGTAATCTATTGTTCTCTGTTTCTTTTACTTACAGGGAGGACACCCAGAACGTGGACGGACCCCAAGGGACCATGGCCAGCCCCAAGCGTCTGTAGGCCAAAGACTTCGCTGCAAAGGAGTGCATGCAGCTGGGCAATGTGCCAAAGAACATGTGTGTTCTAATGTAAGTATTTTCTAAGTACATGTAAAGATGTCATGTGTTGGAAATAGTCACCTTTTTTTCTTTCCGGGGCCCTGACTCCATACATGGTCCAGCAATGCCTGAAAGGGTAATCTTTGTTCCTCTGCTTCTTTTACTTACAGGGAGGACACCCTGGATGTGGACGGACCCCAAGGGACCAGGGACAGCCCGAAGCCTCTGTAGGCCGAAGACTTTGCAGCAAAGGAGTGCATGCAGCGGGGTGATGTGCCAAAGGCTATGTCCTTCCTAATGTAAGTATTTTCTAAGTACATGTAAAGATGTCATGTGTTGGAAATAGTCACCTTTATCCTTTGCAGTACCCTGACTCCATATATGCTCTAGCAGTGCCTAAAAGGGTAATCTCTTGTTCCTCTGTTTCTTTACTTACAGGGAGGACACCCAGGACATTGATGGACCCCATGGGACCAGGGCCAGCCCCAAGCTTCTGTAGGCCGAAGACTTTGCAGCAAAGGAGTGCATGCAGCGGGGCGATATGCCAAAGGACATGTCCTTCCTAATGTAAGTTTTTTGTAAGTGCATGTAAAAATGTCATGTGTTGGAAATAGTCACCTTTTGTCACAGTTCTCGGATGGTTAATGGATGGGAATTGACAAGACCTATTTCCGAGGCGCGGAGTCTAATATGCCGGCGGTGCTAACCAGGGACCCTCGCAAGAGGTTATGAACTTAGTTGCGTCCGACACACAGGTCGTGGCTCTCAGAATAGGTTCACCTCTGTAGGTGCTGGTGTACTCTGGATGTATTGGAGAAGATTCTCAGCATAGTCAATAGGCCAGGTCAAAACCAAACGGACAAATGGTACCAGCGAGCAGACGTGTGCAGGTCACAGAGGATAGCCAAGGCCAGAAACAGATAACCAAACGTAGTACCAGGGATTTGGCAGAAGCAGGTCAGAAACAAAGCCAGGGTGAGGAACAGACTTGCAGAGGCTGATTGCAGGAATTTCTCTAATCAGTGCAGCTGGTGATTGCACTGAGCTGGATAACAGGGTGAAACTTGAAGTTATCTGAGTAAGTTCTTAGGAAAGTTATTTATTCCTAAACTGGAATACAGCAGCGCATGAATCAGGACACAGAAACTGTAGATATTGAGCCAGATAGCAGTGATGGTTTTCTGCACAAAGGAGCCACAGGATAGAACTCAACACTGGGAAGCAACTCTTTCTTTTGGCATCAGTGGGAGTTCTCACAGAGGATATGAATTTGCTGCAAGTCCCTGATAGGCTGCTGTGGTCAATTGAGGCAGGAGCACTCCCACTGGAAGAATGCTAGCAGCTGACATACTGCATGATGGTGATGTCAGTGCATGGTTCTCGAACAAGGACAGGCAGAAATCCTGACCTGCAGCAAATGGCAAGGTAAGTCACACAATTTGAGCAGAGTGTGACATTACCCCCCTCCTAACGTGTGGCCTCCGGACACCACTATGACTAGAGAAAAAATAAGAAAGCCTCAATAGATCTCTCAAGACCAACACAACTCTTAATTGGAGAAGCAGAAATCATGGTAACAATTAGGGATGTGCGCCGACTTTTGGTTTTGTATCTGGATCTCCCGTTATTGGACCTGGATTGGTTTTGCCAAAACCTCACCTCCGTGTTTTGTTTTCGGGTTTTGGTTCTGGATTTTTTCTTAAAAAATAAAAAAAAACAGCTAAAATCACAGTATTAATAACCTCAATAACATTTATTTCCACTCGTTTCCAGTCAAGTTTAACCACCTCACAGCGCACAATATTGATTTTTTTCATCTAGTTAAAGGGCCAAAAGGTTGCATCCAGCTTGCTGGCTCAAAACTGATTGATATAATTATTAAAAGAGTTGAGGACTGTGCAAAGATGATGGTTGGGATACCCTTGCGGATTGACAAATTGATAGTTGATAGATGGTGCAGCCCCTGGATGTAAAATTGCTAATAAATTAGTTAAAAAACAATTCATTAGTGCAGCCCCAGGCTGAATAATTAATAATTTAATTTAAAAAGTAAAAAACAATTCATTGGGTGCAGCCCCTGGCTGAATAAATAATAAATAGGAATTCATTGGTGCAGCCCCTGGCTGTAAAAATTATAATTAATTAATTTAAAAACAAATCATTGGTTCCTAAACCAACCATAACATTAATTTAAAATGTCTGGCAGCAATGCCCCAACCAGCACCTAATGGAAAGGAAAAAGGTGCAAGATGGAATAGTCCTTGGGCCCTCCCACCCACTCTTATGTTATATACGAAACAGGACATTTACAGTTTAACAAACCAATCTTTTCAGCGACAAGGACTGCCAATTGTGGCTGAAATGATTGGTTTATTTGGACCCCCATTAAACAAGCTGCCAATGTGCATTGGACTTGGAAATAAAAATGATCCCATACACAAACTGGCTTTACATTACACGTTGTCGTCATCCTCGTCCTCATCAGTGTGTACATCCTCTTCTTCATAGAATATTAATTCATCCCTGCTGGAATCCACCATAGGCGCCTCTGTAATTTTTTATGTAATTGTTAGTAGAGGTCTTCCTCGTGGAATTTGTAATTAATTTTAATGAACATCATCTTTTCCACATTTTGAGGAAGTAACCTTCTACTCCGATCACTGACAAGGTTGCCAGCTGCACTGAAAACTCTTTTGGAGTACACACTGGAGGGTGGGCAACTTAAATAATGCAAAGCAAGTTTGTGTATGGGACTCCAAATTGCCTCTTTTTCCTGCCAGTACTGAAAGGGACTGTCTAACATGCCTATTAGGATGTTATCTCTGAAATAGTCCTCCACCACTCTGTGAATGGAGACATATCACACATAGTCATGGTAGAAGACATGTCACTAGTAGGCAGTTATCTCAGGCCCGACCAGATGTAATTTTTTGGTGAACAATCTGCATGACCAACAGGCATTCTGTAAGGAAATTTGAGTTTTTTCCTGGCAGCTGCAGAAAATGAAGGAGAAGATGATGGTGTTTCACGTGCAGCTGCAGCTGACAATTTTTTTACCATAGTTTTAGATTGCATAGTTTTAGATTTCGGTCTGTTGGAAAAAAACTCACAAGGTACTGTAGGACTTAAACCTAGGATCCAGATTGGTCGGCAAAATAGATTTTTCAGATTTCAATAGATTGACGACTCTTGGATCCTGGTAAAGTGAATCAAGGGCTTGATCCACCAGTCCGACATACCTTGCGCAATCGCTGCGTTTCAGTTCATCCTTCAGTTTCTCCAGCTGTTTTTGCAGAAGTCTGATGAGAGGAATTACCTGACCCAAGCTGGCAGTGTCTGAACTAACGTCACATGTGGCAAGTTCAAAGTGTTTGAGAACTTTGCACAACATGGAAATTATTCTCCACTGCACTTGAGTAAGGTGCATTCCCCCTCCACCGCCTATGTCATAGGCCGTTGTATAGCCCTGGATGGCCTTTTGCTGTTCCTCCATCCGCTGAAGCATATAGAGGGCAGAATTCCACCAAGTTACTACCTCTTGCTTCAGCTGATGGCAGGGCAAATTTAACAGTACCTGCTGGTCATGCAATCTGTGACAAGCGGTTGCCGAATGTCTAAAATGTCCGGATATTTTGCGGGCCACCGAGAGCATCTCCTGCACGCCCCTGTAATTTTTTAAAAAAAGTTGCATCACCAAATTAATTGTGTGAGCAAATCATGGGACTTGTTGGAATTCGCCCACATGTAATGCTCTCACAATATTGGTGGCATTGTCCGAAATCACAAATCCTGAGGAGAGTCCAAGTGGTGTAAGCCATTTAGCAATGATTTCCGTGAGTTTCTCTAAGAGGTTCTCAGCAGTTTGCCTCTTAGTGAAACCTATTTTACAAAGAGTAGCCTGCCTCTGTATCAGCTGTCTTTTGGTAGATGTTGCTACTGCTGTTGTAGGCAATATACCTACCTAGTGGGCTGTCACAGTCATGTAATCCTTAGTTTGCCCTGTCCCACTTGTCCACATATCAGTGGTCAAGTGGACAGTGGGTACATTGGCATTTCTGAGGACATTAATAAGGTTTTTTTATGTCCTTTTACAGACTTGGAATTGCTGTTCTAGCAAAGTGGAATCTAAAAGTGATCAGGTAGCGAGGACACAGGACCTTAATTAACTGTTGAAAACCCACTGCAGTAATGGCGGATACTGGACACACATCTAATACCAGCATAGCTGTTATGGCATCAGTAATCCACTGTACAACTGGGTGATTGCTGTCATACTTGTTTGCCTTTGCAAACGATTGTTTGACAGTTAATTGTTTTTAGGAGGATACGCTACAAGTAGTCTTCCTCCTGGTCCCCTTCTGGGATGAAGATCCACTCACAGCAACAGCAGCAGCAACAGGCATAGTCATCAAGGATCCTTCTGAAGAATCACGGATAGGAGAGGAGTCAATCATGCTTCAAATAACAACATTGGATGCTGCAGGACTACTCCCGATGACGAATAAGGATGTTGATGATGCATATGTTGGTGGTGGAGATCGAAGCCACTTGAATCCCACAGAGAGGGAGCAGGTAGGTGACACTGGACTTGTTACGTTTTATGTTTTGGAACTTGGTGACATACACTTTGATAATTGATGAATGCGCTCCAAGTGACGTAACAAGGAGGAGGTTCTTAGGTGGTTTAGGTCCCTCCCTCTACTCACTCTTGCTTGGCAATGGTTACATATGGCTTGGCAACTGTTGTCCAGATTGGGGTGGAAATAATTCCACATGTGAGAAGTGGATTTGTTTGTCTTTTGCCCCGGCATGACCACAATGGGCTTTGGCTTTTTCAATCCATGGGCAACAGCTGTTGCCTTACTTACACAAAGGACATCCTTGGCATCAACATCCTCATCCTCATCACCAACATCTTCATCATCAACATCCTCATCATCCTTAGTGCCTTCAACTACCAAAATATCCTCCTCCTCCATGTGCAATTCCACAGAAGCATCCTCACTGACTAGGTCTGCAAGGTGTTGACTGCCCTTCCTCACATTTAAAGAGGGCACACAAATGTTGGAACTTGGAAGATCCTCGAGTACACTAGTATTTAGGTCTGGCTCACACATGGCAACCGCTGACACACTTGCACTCTCCTCAGGAATTTCTGATTTAGTTTCTCAGGGCACACATTTGGTTTTTCCGGAGCTGTCTTACTCTGCTTAACAATTTACATTTTTTAATGGTACCACCACCACTACTGCTACAAGCAGAAGGGCTATCAGAACCAGCAGTCAACATATATAAAGGCCAAGGCCTTATCCTTTCCTTGCCACTTCGTGTAGTGAATAGCATATTGCCAAATTTATTGTTTATCTAAAGGCAACTTGCCGTTCGATTTTTTGTCTTTACTACAGTAAAAGTAGCTTTACCATATCCATGGTGTGACTTAAGCCTGGGGCATGGGCCTTCATAGAGGACAAGGAAGTTGAAGGCCTTGCATTATCATGATGACTGCTGGCGGCAGCTACAACATGTGGTTCTTGGCCTTGCTCTCCTGTCTTATGACAGCCCTCCATATTTTCTGCGGTTTTGAAGCAATGTCACAAGCACCAATAGTGTAGCCAAGGTGCGGTTACAAAATTCACACACGTGCAGTCGTGCGCACACAGAAAAAAAATATACAAAAGACACTATTTTTTATTTTTTAGGGTCCAGAGCACAGATTGATGACGACTGGAGTCGGGCAGCACTAGGTTGCAACTTGCGTTGCTGGCTGTATCTTGTTCTTGTGCGGCTAAGCCTAACACGCACACATACACAGAAAATAAATAGACAAAAGACACTATTTTTTTTGTTATGTTTTTTTCAGGTCCAGAACTTGGGCCCAGAGCACAGATTGATGATGACTGGAGCCGGGCAGCACTAGGTTGCGTTGCTGTATCTTGTGCGGCTAAGCCTAACATGCACACACACACACAGAAAATAAATAGTCAAAAGACACTTTTTTTTTTCGGGTCCAGAACTTGGGCCCAGAGCACAGATTGATGACGACTGGAGTCAGGCACTAGGTTGCGTTGCTGTATCTTGTGCGGCTAGGCCTAACATGCACACACGCAGAAAAAAAAAAAAAGAATATATATATATATATATATTTTTTTTTTATTTATTTTTTTCGGGTCCAGAACTTGGGCCCAGATGGACACAGCAGACAGCACAGCACCAGCCCAGATGGATCAGTACCAGCCCAGATGGACGCAGCAGACAGCACAGCACCAGCCCAGATGGATCAGCAAAAGCACCAGCCCAGATGGACACAGCAGACAGCACAGCAGTGACAGCACCAGATGGATTAGCAGTGCACCAGCCCAGGACACAGCAGACAGCACAGCACCAGCACAGGTAAGTAGTACTACCTCTCCCAGCCCTACACTACCCACCCTCCCTGTTCAGTCTCCACAGCTGGAGTGAAATGGCGGCCGCCACGTGGTCCCTTATATACATAGAGATGAAAGCTCATGAGCTGCGAGATTTTGTGTCTATGGTTTTGCCTCAGTTTTTCTGATCCAGGACGGCAGGGGAACCGAACGCATGTTCGGTTCTCGCCCCAGATCTCAAAATTCAGGTGGGTTCGGATCTCTGAGATACGAACCCACTCATCTCTAGTAACAATTAACGCTTTTGGTGATTCTTCTCGCCCTTTCGGGAACGTCTTGATCCACCTGGAAGAGACGGAATCTCTGGTTCAATGAAAACTTCCTTTCTAAAAATAGGACCTCCAGGGAAAGGTGCTTCGTCTGCTACAGGATCATAATCGGATTCAGAGTCCAAGTCTAGAGTCAGAATCAAATTTTTTTCCTTGGAAACAGCACCAGAAGTGGATGCTGGATCCAAAGGACCAGGATACCCAGAGAAGCTTTCATGGAGAGGGGCCAAGGAAGTGACCCCAAGTCTGAATACCGCAGGCTGTGGACCTTGTGCTGATCTTGAGGCTTTTGGAGCAAACCTTTGCAGTAATGCTTCGGTGAAAGCTGAGAGATCTTCTAAAATGGGATCCTTGGTCTCTATGAGTGGATTAGCCCAGTCCAAAGCTTTACCCCTAAAGGCCAAAAGGAAATATTTTACCACATTGGCAGGAGTAAGTAAAGGCAACAATCCAGAATCCACATCTGAAAGATATTGATGTGCCAAGGCGTAAAACTGATCTAAACCTCCATCAAAATAAACGGATGGTCAATCATCCACCGAACTTCTTAGCAGAGAATCAGGTGAAGGGCTCATTACAGCAGGTATTACATTGATCTGTGAGAACTCTAAGTCCTTTTTGGAACCAGGAGATGGAGGGCTATCACTTGGCTGAATAGGTAGAACCGGATTTGGATTGGAGACACTTAAACTGGCAGGAATCGTAGAGGTCAAAACCGGATTAAGACCGGACTGTAACTGGATAGAACAGGAAGTTTAAATTACCCTTTCTGAGTCTGGACCATACTAGTAGTCCACATGGTGATGATCTCGGGAAGTGGCAAACAGGAATCTATGTCTGTATCCATGGCACTGTGAATCCCTCCAGGGATCTTGGCCCTGGAAATCTCCCCTGGGGCTGAGGTACTGGAGACCCCTCCTGGGGCTGAGGCACTGGAGAACCCACCTGGGGCTGAGGCACTGGAGAACCCACCTGGGGCTGAGGCACTATAGACCCCTCCTGGGGCTGAGGCACTGGACACCCCTACTAAGGTTGAGGTGCTGGACACCCCTTCTGGGGCTGAGGCACTGGACACCCCTCCTGGGGCTGAGGCACTGGACAATCTTCCTGGGGCTGAGGCACTGGACACCCCTCCTGGGGCTGAAGCACTATACACCCCTCCTGGGGCTTGCAACTCAGATACCTTCTCTGGGGTTGGCAACTCTGGAGCTGGAGGCTCACATGCCCTTCCAGGAGCTGTAAAATCAGACAACCCTCCTGGGGTTACAAAGTCAGATGCCCTTCCTAGGGCTACAGAATCAGATGCCCCCTCTGGGGCTACAAAGTCAGATGCCCCTTCTGTGGCTAGAAAATTGGTTGACCCCTGTGGGGCTAGAAAGTCTGATGGCCCCACTAGGGCTGGGAAGTCAGCTACCCCTTCTGAGGCTGGCACATCGGTCACTGCTGAGCCTAGAACACTGGATACCCCTCCTGGGGTTGAACAGTCGAGCACCTCTCTTGAGAGTGAAACATCGGATAGGTCTCTTGAGGCTGAAACAAAGGATTCCCCAGCTGGAACCATACCATTGGATACCCCTGCTTGTACTGGAACATCTGATACCCCTACTGGGGCTGGAACATTGAATATCTCTGCTCGGACTGAAGCATCGGATACCCCTGCTGAGATCTGGACATTGGATACTCCTTCTAGAGTTTGAATATCGGATACTCCTCTTGAGACTACAGGAACAGACTTCTCACTGACTTTGGGAGATTTGAACACTCTCTTTTGATTTCAAAGCTGGAATTGGGTGCTCTTGTCACAGGACCCCAATCTTGAACTGAAGTTCCTTTTTGGGCAACTTCCTTAGCACTCCTATTTAGAGTAGTGGAAACTGGAACTGAAGGTGACAATCTAGATAGTTCATTGGCATTAATGCTGTGACACTGAGACTTGTCACCCTTCCTTGATTTGCAGAGAAAACAGTTTTTATAAAATGATCAGGGCCCCCACAGTAAAGACAAAGATGAAATTCCCTGTGCCGCTGACGTTCAGCTTCTGACAGCTTGGGCCATGGTAAACTCTCATATTTCTCCCTTTTCGGTACAGAGGAGGAGACCACGGTCTTTAAGGCTCCTAAATCAGCAAACTCCTTGGCTTTATTATACTGAGTTGGGGTTTTGTCAGAATGAGAAGAAATTACTTCTGCTAGAATCAGCATAATGTTGGTTAAAAGCTTTTGCAGCTGCTCTAGCATTTGCTGAAATATTCCAAGTCGTGCAGGATTCAATTTACTTGGTGACTGGGAGGTCTGAGCAATTGTGAGTAATGGTCCCTTTAACCGAGTTATGTAGTTGGCATGTAGTCTGGAACCCGACAGTCTAAATGCCGACCGCTGGCTGCCAGATTGCTTTATCCCGACTAGGGACAAATGACAGGCGTCTAAATGTAGACGCCTGTAATTTGCCTGACGTCGGGAGACCAGCGCCCAGCATCCCGATCGAGCGGATGCCGGGCGCCACAGCGGACAGCCGCGGGGGGGAGTTGCGGAGTCTAATGTGCCAGCGGTGTTCACCAGGGACCCTAGCAAGAGGATATGGACTTAGCTGCGTCGGACACCCAGATCGCGGCACTTAGAAAAGGTTCCCCTATACAGGTGCTGGTGTACTCTGGATGTAATGGAGAAGATTCTCAGCATAGTCAACAGGCCGAGTCAAAACCAAACGGACAAATGGTACCAGGGAGCAGACGTATGCAGGTCACAGAGGATAGCCAAGGTCAGAACCAGATAACCAAACGCAGTACCAGGGATTAGGCAGAAGCAGGTCAGAAACAAAGCCAGGGTGAGGAAAAGACTTGCAGAGGCTGATTGCAGGAATCCTCTAATCAGTGCAGCTGGTGATTGCACTGAGCTGGATAACAGGCTTGAAGTTATCTGAGTAAGTTCTTAGGAAAGTTATTTATTCCTAAACTGGAATACAGCAGCACAAGAATCAGGACACAGAAACTGTAGATATTGAGCCAGATAGCAGTGATGGTTTTCTGCACAAAGGACCACAGGATAGAACTCAACACTGGGAAGCAACTCTTTGCTTTGGCACCAGTGGGAGTTCTCACAGGGGATATGAATCTGCTGCAAGTCCCTGATAGGCTGCTCAGGTCAGCTGAGGCAGGAGCACTCCCACTGGAAGAATGCTGACATAGTGCATGATGTTGATGTCAGTGCATGGTTCTCGAACAAGGACAGGCAGAAATCCTGACCTGCAGCAAATGGCAAGGTAAGTCACACAATTTGAGCAGAGTGTGACACCTTTTTCCTTTGCAGGGCCCTGACTCCATACATGCTCCAGCAATGCCTGAAAGGGTAATATCTTGTTCCTCTGTTTCTTACTTACAGGGAGGACACCCAGGACGGGGACGGACCCCAAGTGACCAGGGCCAGCCCCAAGCCTATGTAGGCCGAAGACTTCACAGCAAAAGAGTGCATGAAGTGGGGCGATGTGCCAAAGGACATGTCTTTCTTAGTGTAGGTATTTTCTCAGTGCTTGTAAAGATATCATGTGTTGGAAATAGTCACCTTTTTCCTTTGCAGGGCCCTGACTCCATACATGCTCCAGCAATGTGTGAAAGGGTAATATCTTGTTCCTCTGTTTCTTTTACTTACAGGGAGGACACCCAGGACGTGTACAGACCCCAAGGGACCAGGGCTGGCCCCAAGCCTCTGTAGGTGAAGATTTTGGAGAGGAAATTAAAAAGAACTCCTGAGAATATTATGGAGCGCCAAAGTTGAAAAGAGGCGCTCTTGGCAAGAATATGCTGGAAAGAAGACAGTAGTTTACACATGAAGAAGATATATGACTTCAAAGTTCTGTTGGCATGGGAGCTACTTAGTAAAAGATCTTATACTGGCCCAATTACTGTTCAGGTGAAGCCCATTGTGAAATAAGCAGCCGGCGAGGCAAGATGACAAGGCCCAGCAGTGGAACGCCGATGACACCTGTGGTGAAAAGATAGCACAGGTCATACTCCCCTGTGCCCTCCGAGGTCTGCCAGATCTGGTAAGGCTCCATTAGGGCACAACTGTTTCTAACATTCCCCCTAGTCCTTTAGGTTGTTTTTTCCTTTGTTAGCCATTACTAGGCCCATAGCCCAGAGCAGTGGTCGAAGTGGGAATTTTGAAGTGGGGGTATAGAATTTATTGAGTGTGCGCGCCTATGCCGCGTGGGAAAAAGGGTGTGGCCACATGCTATGAGGGGCGTGACTATGTATTATTATTATTATTATTATTATCCTTTATTTATATGGCGCCACAAGTGTTCCGCAGCGCCTTACATAGTACATAGAACTAATAAGTGAACAAGAAACAAGTAACTTACAGTACATTACAGTGCAGGACAGGGACACAACTTATATACATTGCTGAAATAGTGATTAAAGCACTCACAATAAGCTGCCGGGAGTTGGCGGTCCCGTGTTAGGTGCCCTAATGGGGAGTAGAGAGTAGAAGAAAATGTAAAGAGAAGCACATGAGGGAAGAGGTCCCTGCTCATGAGAGCTTACATTCTAAGGGGAGGGGCAGACAGACAGGCGTGACACAGAAGGGGAAGATAGGAAGGAAAGAGCATGAGGTGGGTTAGGAGGAGTGCTGGAAGGCCTTGATGAAGTAGTGGGTCTTGAGAGCCCGTTTGAAGATTTGTAGAGAGGTGGAGAGTCTGATAGGGAGAGGGAGAGCATTCCAAAGGTAGGGAGCAGCACGGGCAAAATCTCGGATGCGGGAGTGGGAGGAAGTAATCAGTTGGCAAGAGAGGCGGCATGCATTAGTTGAGCGAAGTGGGCAGGTGGGAGTGTGAAGGGAGAGAAGGTCAGAAATGTATGCGGGAGAGGATTTGGTGAGGGCTTTGTAGGTGAATGTAAGAACCTTGAATTGGCATCTGAAGGGGAAGGGGAGCCAGTGTAGGGCTTGAAGGAGAGGGGAAGCAGATATAGAACGTCTGGAGAGGAAGATGAGCCGAGCAGCAGCATTGAGAACAGATTGTAGTGGAGAGAGGTGAGAGACTGGGAGGCCAGCTAGGAGAAGGTTACAGTAGTCCAATCTGGATATGACCAGTGAGTGGATGAGGGTTTTAGTGGCATCCTGGGTGAGGAAGGGTCTAATCCTGGAGATATTTTTTAGGTGAAAACGGCAGGACTGCGAGATGTGCTGAATGTGCGGTTTAAAGGAGAGGGAGGAGTCTAGGATAACTCCAAGACAGCGCACTTTGGGGCTAGAGGAGATAGTTGTGCCATCAATAGATAACGAAATTGTGGAAAGTGATGTAGTGGAAGAGGGTGGGAAGATGATCAGCTCAGTCTTAGACATGTTAAGTTTAAGAAAGCGCTGGGACATCCACGAAGAGACAGCAGAGAGACAGTTGGAGATACGGGTAAGGAGCTCAGGGGTGAGCTCAGGGGTGGAAAGGTAAATTTGAGTATCATCTGCATAGAGATGATATTGGAGGTCAAAGGAGTTAATGAGTTCACCTAAAGAGGATGTATATAGGGAGAAAAGGAGAGGTCCAAGAACAGAACCTTGGGGAACTCCTACCTTTAGTGGAAGTGGAGGGGAAGAGGAGTCATGAGAGGACACAGCGAAGGAACGATCAGAGAGGTAGGAGGAAAGCCAGGAGAGGGCAGTTTCACGTAAACCGAGAGAGTAAAGGATTTGCAGGAGGAGAGGGTGGTCTACAGTGTCAAATGCAGCAGAGAGGTCAAGGAGAATGAGCAGAGAGTAGTGGCCCTTGGATTTGGCAGCAAGGAGGTCGTTGCTGACTTTCGTGAGGGCAGTTTCCGTGGAGTGGAGAGATCGGAAGCCAGATTGAAATGAGTCAAGGAGGGAGTGGGAGGAAAGAAAGGTGGTAAGGCGGTTGTAGACAATACGCTCAAGGAGTTTGGAAGCAAAAGGGAGAAGAGAGATGGGTCGATAGTTTGAAAGTATGTTAGGATCAAGGGTAGGTTTTTTAAGAATGGGGGAGACAAGAGCATGTTTGAATGCAGAAGGGACAGTGCCAGATGATAGGGAAAGATTAAGGAGGTGAGCCAGATGGGAACAGGCAGAAGGAGACAAGTGGGAGAGGAGACGGGAAGGGATAGGGTCAAGAGGGGAGGTGGAAGGAGGGGAGGACCGGATGAGGGCCAAGACTTCCTCTCCAGAAGCAGGGGAGAAGGATGTCAGAGTTGGTGAGACAGAAGGGGAGGGGTGGTAAGGGCAAGGAGGGAGAGGAGTGCTAAGGGTCTGATGGGATATGATGTCCTCACGTATGGAGTCAATTTTAGATGTAAAGTAGGTGGCAAAGTCGAGGGCAGAGAGCGAGGAGGGAAGGCGAGGAGGGGAAGGGCAGAGTAGGGAGTTGAAAGTGGCAAAGAGATGCCGGGGGTTTGAGGACTGGGAGGAGATGAGGTTCTTGAAATATGTTTGTTTGGAGAGAGACAGGGAAGCACTGTAGGAGGAGAGAATAAATTTGAAATGGAGGAAGTCAGCCTTAGAGCGTGACTTTCTCCACTGATGCTCCGCAATTCTTGAACACTTTTGTAGGTATCTGGTGCATTTGGAATGCCAGGGTTGTGGTGTGGATCTGCGAGGGTGAGTGGTTATTGCTGGAGCAACAGAATCAAGAGCAGAAGCAAGGGAGGAATTGTACAGGGAAGTAGCTTGTTCAGGACAGGAGAGAGAAATGATAGGGGAGAGAAGAGAGTCCAGCAGGGAGGAAAAAGCAACAGTGTCAATAGCCTCAATATTACGCTTAGTAATGGTAGCCTTAGGAGTTAGAGGAGGGCAAGGAGAGAGGGATAGGTTAAAAGAGAGAAGGTGATGGTCAGAGAGGGGGAATGGGCAATTGGAGTAATCAGAAATATCACAACGGTGCGTAAAGACCAGGTCAAGTGAGTGCCCACTCACATGGGAGGGTGAGGAGGTCCATTGGGCGAGACCAAATGAAGAGGTGAGGGTAAGGAGTTTAGCTGCAGAGGATTCTGTGGGAATGTCAATAGGAATATTAAAATCACCTAGGATAATGGAGGGAAGATCTGAGGAGAGAAAGTGAGGGAGCCAGGAAGCGAAGTTGTCAAGGAATTTGGAGGGAGAGCCAGGGGGACGGTAAATGACAGCTACTCTGAGGTTTACTGGTTGGAAGAGTCGTATAGCATGAACCTCAAATGTGGGGAATGTAAGGGATGGTTCAGAGGGTATTAGCTGGTATGAGTAACTGGTGGATAGAAGGACCCCAACTCCACCACCATGGCGACCCCCAGGCCGGGGGGTGTGGGAGAAGGCAAAGCCCCCAGAGGATAGAGCAGCAGGAGAAGTGGTGTCAGAGGGTGAGATCCAAGTTTCAGTGATGGCTAGGAGATTCAGAGAGTTGGAGATAAAAAGGTCATGGGTGGGGACCAGTTTATTACAGACTGACCTGGCATTCCAGAGGGCACAGGATAGAGAGATAGCATTTGTGGGGGAGATGTGAATGAGATTGTCCGGGTTGCTGTAACGTGGAGGTGAGATTAATTTGGGGGACCGATATGAATAGAGTTTAGTGATGGTGCGGGCACCTGAGCTGGAAAGGGAACCAATAGGAGGTGGGCAGGGAGGGAGATGTGGATGGCAGTGGGGTGAAGTGACAGGGAGAGGAGTGTAGGAGGAGGGTTTGGTGGTGGGGTAGTAGGACAGAAGGGGGGTAGAACAGGAAGAAAGTGGAGTAATGGGTGAGGAGTGAAGAGTAGGCAGACAGAGGAGGGGGGAGAAGGGGAGGAGGAGGTGGAAGAGATAAGGGGGAAAGGATAAAGGTGGAAGCAGGGGGCAGAACAGAGGATTAGGTAGAGACAGAGGGAAGGAGGGAGTTGACGAAAACCTTGTCATGGTGTTTATAAGTAAACAAGAGGAAAGAAATTTGGAAATTTAAATGAGATATGAGTGCAAGAGATTTGTAGGAATGCAAGTAAGAAAACAGTGACGTATCAAAGAACAGTGTATCAATATGTATGCAGATTAACAAGATTGTTATAGGAAGAAATAAAAGTGGGGTTCTAAAGTGTGCAGAATGTGAAAAATAACGCAGATTGTAAGCAGACAGAGGATGTGAGGCTAGGCAAGAGAGCAGAGATAAAGGACAGTGTTTCAAAGTTGATAGATATAAACTGACATGGGGAAAAGTACGATAAGCATTGAATTGTATGCTAGAATCAGAAGGCCAACATTATGAATAGCAATAGAAGTGTTCTTGCCGTGATTGTACAGGGAGTCCAGTTGTAGTCTGAGTCTTTAGATTGTTGGGGTTTGTTGCGTGATGGACCTTTTTCTCCTTCTGTTTTTCCTCGGTTTAACGCAGGTCTAACGCTAGTTATGCACTTAGAAAAAAACTGCACCCAGCCAAGGCTTCCCCAGCCAAACTACTGACACTTATACAGGGAAGCAGGCAAGTGTGGACACTAATTAATGAAAACCCCCAATTGGCCAGCCAGAGAAAGCTAGCAATAAAAATGGCTTAAGTCAACAATGACCACATACCATACATCTAAGGCTACAAATAAATCAAGCATTCACTTTAGTCAATAAACTGAGAGAATCCTTAAAACAATGTAACTATTACAAATCATAAGGCATTAGAAACAAAAGCATAAGGATTCAGTAAAGAATAAGCTAGTTACCTATGATTATAATTAATAAAGGAGGCACAGGAGGTGAAACACTTTGAGGGGTGTGCCATGCATCCATCTCTCACCCTTTGCACCTCTCACTACTTCCTTACCCAATCCAGCATGATGAGAGTAATCTACAGTATCCTAATGAGGACTGGTAGACCCAGAGCTACAGAAAGGAAGATCCAGGAATGCAAAACAGTGCAGGTTATAATCGTATACCTGCTATACCCTCAGCAGGAGAATGAGACTGGTCAGAAGAGCTTACAATCTAGCCTTGTGAGGGTAAGCTACAGAGACATCAGTGGGACTAGTAGATAAAGAGCTGGGGAAAGAGAGATGCAATAATATAAACAGTGCTGAGGGGAGTTATACAATTTAGCTTTACCCTCAGCAATGCATGTGCCACACTGCACTGGAAAATTAGGTTCTTAAGCTGCATATCCACTACGCGACTAGGGAAATACCGTCATTCCCCTTTCCAGTGCCTACACTGATTGGTCGTCATTCAGTGTAGGCACCCTCCCTCATCCCTGAACATGCCCAATCTGTCGTTATCGGCAGACTGACCGGCATGTTCAGCCGATGATTGAAGTCTCGAAATGACCAGCGGGAGCACGTAATGCTGGTTGTTTCCGACAATATAGTGCACGATTTGTGCACGATTAATGAGCGATTGCACGATTACGATGTTGTAATCATGCAAACGCTCATTAATATTGCGTAGTGGATACGCGGCTTTAGGAGCTTGCAATCTAGTTTGATGATTTGCTAAAGATGCCTACACACATGGCGATATTTTACGCGATCTGGCCGATTCCGACACATCAGAACGACAGATCGTGTAAAATATGCCCAAATTGTGAGTCCCCACTCATGATGCAATGCGCGTCCCCGCAGGTCACACATCGCTTCTTCAGATCTGCCGTGCTGTAGGGCAGATCTGACAATCTCAAGTCACGATGCACTGGATAGTTTAGGAGGCACGATAAATCGTGTGTCAAATTGGCAGCTTTTTCAGACCAAATCGTGCCCACGACTGTCGGGGAGCTCCCGGGGAGAGTTCAGGGGAAAATCGTACACATCGTGAGATTGTGAGCACATCGCTATGTGTGTAGGCACCTTAAGAGTGAGATACAGAGTCATTAAGGGAGACTGACAGACACAGAGCTGGAGAAAGGTAATGTAAATAGGGATGGGAAAAGTGTTAATCACGTGTTAGCTATACCCTCAATTGAGAATCCAACTGAGCTGCAGAGCTTGCAATTTAGCTTAATGAGAACAAGTTATCAGACCATAGGGGCACTGTTACATCCAGAGTTGGGGGGAGAGGAGATCCAGAAATGACAAACAGGAAAGGAGTATAATAATTACACATCATGTATATCCTCAGCAGGAGAATGAGAGTGTGAGGTGCCTGGGAGAAGTTACCTGGAGCTCTCTTGGAGGAATACGCATAGTCTCCGCTGTAAGACGCACCGGGATGTGGCATGGCTCCTGGTCCGTCACCCACCTGTAGGTTGTGGTCCAGACAGAGCTGGACTAAGGAGGGGCAAGTAACCCCAATCCCCTCTCTCACAAAGGGCCCCTCTGGACCTGTTTTCTGATACCACAATCAAGCAGCTCCATTGCTGCCTTCATCGGGACAGTCACAGCACTGCTGCACTGCAGTCAGTGTGCTGCTGAACTTTACTCTATGTGAGGAAGTTTTCATTCTCTCCCCTCCTGTTCAAGAATCTGCCCCATTTCCTACATGAAGCCCCGTCCCCTTCCACCCGCGAAGCCCCGCCCCTTTCATTCATGAAGCTCTACCATATGTCTGGGTTTTTTTTCTCCAAGTCTCAAGTGTCCACCCAGCGCCAGTCAGTGTGAGGAATTTGCGGAGCTTTGGAGGGAGGGGGAGATCAGCATGCACACCAGGCTGTGCTGTCACTGGGGCAACCAAAAAAGAAAACTGTCTCAACAGGTGCCCCAGTGCCTGCCCGCTACACCAGCTATTCTTGTTGCACTTTCACTCATGTCGGACTGTCTGTCAGAGAGGGACCACGGAGCCTCTCTAGTCACTCTGGCTGCTGCAGGTGCGTGAAGGCAGGGAGGAGGTGACCGGCCCCTAGCTGCTCTGGGAGGAGGGAGGGAACTATGCTGCTGCCGCCTGGCCCATAGATAGTGTCAGGGTAGCGGACGGAGGCCAATCCATCTGCACTCAGCTCAGCCGCTCATGGAATTTGCCCAAAAAAAAAATGTTCAGTGGCAGTGCTTGAAGTGCCGGTATACCATACCGTTGTATACCGGCTCACTTCGAGCACTGGCCCAGAGGGCATTAAGCCCTGTTATTTGTCCCTTGTTAGCCGTGCACTAGGCCTGTTTTACCAGCAGGCATTAGACCAATAGATTATTGTAAGGCATTGTAGATCGGGCACCAAGCAGTTGCTACTGGCAATATTTTAACCCTAGTGTGAGAGCAATTATAGGTGAAAACCCAGGCCCATTGTGCCAGTGATGACCATTCACCTGCTTCAGCAACTGTGTTGTCCATGTCATACCATTGTGTGCTTGTCTGGTCCTGACATCTTTTGCTTCCAAAGAGGGTCATCTGAACTGTGTTAGAGGACCACCCACATCAGCTCAGCGGCCTTAAGGTGTGAGCCATAGGAATAAGGTACATGCATTACTATACCTGCACCATGCCCTCCACACTTCTGCTTATTGTAACCAAAACCTACAGTGCATATTGAACTGGGGAATGACATATGAATATACAGCAATGGTAAACTATGTATCATAATTATTCATATTAGTTATTTATCACAGTACAGGGCAAGTATTATGCAATATAGTTTAATATCTATTTTGTCTTACGTACTAAACATTTTGCATGCCACATTAATTCAAACAGAAAAATCATCTGTTAAATGTTGCAGCTAGTATTTTCATGTAATCACAGTACTGTTTAAAAGTATGTGTTTTATATATATTGTGACAGAGTAAGCATAATTCCACATGAAGTAAATGTGGAATATCCAGATCTCCCAAGTTTGGTAGAGCAAAGGCATTAGGAATGTGTAATGTCCAGTTCAGGTGTTGCCTCAATCAGAATCTGGAAGGCAGATGATTAGACACCTGTGTGAGGCTAGTTTAAGAACTGCAGAGATACTGGGGAAACTGAGCCTGATGGTGAATTAGTCGCCCAGCTTATAGGCCCAGGGGTGACTAGTGTTAGAGCTCTTGGACCTGCGAGTCCACTGAAGAAATATTGCTGTTTTGAAGACTTTGTGTAACATCTTGCCTGTGAAACTGCCATATCCTGTGTACCTGCCTGTGGTGAGCAATAAAGCTACTGATGGATTTTACCTGGTCAATGTGATTCTTGTCACATTGGGCACCCGAACAGGGACTTGATGGAAATTACTACGAAGCAAGAGCCCAGATACAGTGACTGGATCCATCAACAGCGGCAGTGATATGCATTGCAGGACTCTACCCACAGCGCAGCGGCTTGGTGAGTCTGAGTCGCTTTCCTAGCAGCTGGGTAGGTGAGTGTGGTAGGCCAGCCATAAAGCAGCAGTTGTTCACAGTGATAATTTGCCCGTGTATATGCAAATTGTGCACAATATAAAAACTGCTTAATTCCTGTGTTTGTGGGTGAATGGCCAGGGAATTAGTACAGTTTTAAGAGAAGCCAGCTTATATAAATTGCTGCAAATCTGGCTTCCAAAAGATAATTTATAAAGCTTCCTAAGTTTGTCCATAAAGGGATAAAGCAGTGTAATATGGAGGAGCTTTTGAAAAGTTTTGCTGAATTAGCTGCAGGGCAATAAGCATAGATGCAAGGACAACAAACTCAAATTCAGTTATTACATGCAGAGTTAACTGAAAGAAGGAAAGGTGGCCATGAGCGAAAGGTGTTGCAGAAGCTTACTTCATCTGATGACATTGAAGCTTTTCTGTGCACCTTTGAGCATACTGCTGCACGTTTAAGATGGCCTGAGGAGGAGTGGGCTGCCAGACTTGCTCTCTGTCTCACAGGGGAACCTCAGCGAGCATATGTTGATTTAAATGTGACTGAGGCAAACTCCTATCCGCACTTGAAAAAGGCCATATTAAGCAGAGTTGGAGTGACTGGACCTAGCAAAGTTTAGGAGTTTCAGGAATTAGCCAGGCTGAGTAAGGCGTGATTGAACTCTGCTCAGCGTATAGTAGAGATGGTGGCTTTGGACCATGCTGTGCGGCTACTAGATCGTGTGGTGCAACAGTGGGCCATACAGGCTGATCCTCAAATGTTTGAGGAGTCAGCGGTGGTGATTGAATGGTACTTGACTCTTAGGAAGTTAAACAAAGCCAAACAGGGATTCTAGACAGTACCCAAGCCTAGAACCCAGGTCCCAGTTGTTAAAGCCAACAACCCACCTCCAGTTGTGTGTTTTGACTGTGGCGAGCCCGGTCATTTGCACCGGCACTGCCCAAAGCAGGGCGAGCTGATGGACTGTAGTGCTGGAAAAACAACTCAACCAGTGGTCAGCATGGCTGCTAGAAGCACTTCCCCAGCGCAAACCACTTTGTTTTGTTTGATGGAGCGAGTGGAAGGCCGGGAGGTCTGGGCCTTAGTGGATTCTGGCAGCGAATTAACCATCATCTCTGCCAACCTGGTTCCACCTGGGGCTGGTCAGGTGCTACCCCCGGTAAAGGTTATATGTGTACATGGGGATGTAGAAGAATGCCCCCAAGTGCACTTCCCAATGGTGATCAAAGGGTGATCCCTGAAGGTTGTAGCCGCCAGGCCACCTTACCCATTGATCCTGGGTCGGGACTTCCGTTGTTATAAGAGGTGGTTAAATGGCATGATTACAGCAGAAGGTCCACATCAGAGGTGTCCCAGGAGCCAAGCTCTGCTGTTTCCCAAAGCTTGTGGCTGTAACACCCTCCTTGGCCAGTAAGCAACCGGAGGGGAGTGTGACCGAGACACAGTGGGTTCCCATTGGCAAGGAAGTGTCCTTACAGGACTTTGGCCAGGATCAACAGAATGATTGGAACTTGATAAATGCATCTGAAAATGTTGTAGAGATAAATGGTAGAGTAATTGCGGCTTTACCAGCAGAAGGTGCACCATACTTTGCATTGAAAAATTATTTGTTATATCGTGTAACCTATTTGCAGGGTAAGAGAGTAGACCAATTGTTGGTTCCCCGGAAACACTAGCAGTTGGTGTTAAGGGCGGCTCATACACATGTGGTGGCCATTTGGGGGAGGAGAAAACTCTCCAACATATTCAGTTAAGATTCTGGCCTGGCATTCATGCAGTAGTAAAAAAGTATTGTCAGGAATGTCCAGTCTGTCAGAAGACAGCACCCCAGCCAGGGTTTCGGGCACCCTTGGTTCCCCTCCCTGTCATCTCTGTACCTTTTGAGAAAATTGGTATGGTCTGATAGGGCTGGTGTAAAAATTTGCTCGTGGGCATCAATAAAAGTGGTGGTAGATTATGCCACAAGGTACCCGGACACCATACCGCTACGTAACATGAAGTCTAGCAATATTGCCCGGGAATTGTTGGTGCTATACACCCGCTTGGGAATACCAAAGGAGGTCTTAACGGACCAAGGTACCCCTTTTGTGTCTAAACTAATGAAAGATATGTTATACTGTTAAAGGTGGATAGGATTACTACCTCAGTTTACCACCTGCAAACAGATGGGCTTGTTGAATGCTTTAACCAGACCCTTAAAGAAATTATAAAAAGGGCGGTGTCTGAGGAAAAGCGAGATTGGGACTTACTCCTAACCTATTTAATGTGTCCAGTGCGAGAGGTACCCCAGTCCTCTACAGGTCCCTTTGAAGTCCAACCTAGAGGGATTTTAGATCTGTTGAAAGAAGGGTGGGAACAACAGTCATGCCAAAAGTCTAACATCGTTCAGTTTGTGACCCAATTGTATGGACTTTTAAGGTAAATTGCGCCACCCGTGAACGAGCACATGGATAGGGCACAACATTGGTAAAAACGTCGATATGACGTGACCGCGGTTAATCAGTCTTTTAAACCCGGGAGACAAGGTACTGGTTTTGGTACCCACCACTGAAAGCAAAATGTATGCCTGGTGACGAGGCCCTTATGAAGTTATAGATGCAGTGGGACCTGTTAATTATAAGGTTTGAAAGGAGGGTAGAAGGAAAGAAGTGCAAATCTACCATGTAAACCTGTTAAAACCCTGGAAAGAGAGTGCTGGTCAGCCGTCTTTGGTTGCCAAGAAAATCCCGGAATATCAGGTGCCCACTTAAGTTACCCTTAATCCCCGCCAGAAACAGGAGGCGGTGAGTTTAGTAGCACGGCACCAAGATGTGTTCTCTGCCATTCCGGGGAAAACCCTAATTGTCCAGCATGATATAGTTACTCCTTCTGGGGTGGTAATAAAACAGAGGCCATACCGTATACCCGAGGCAAAGCGGGCAGTGGTTAAACAGGAAGTAGAGGAAATTCTGCACCTAGGGGTCATAGAGGAATCAAACAGCGAATGGAATAATCCCATAGTTTTAGTGCCTAAACCTTCAGGTGCTTTAAGATTCTGCAATGATTTTCCCAAATTAAATAAAGTGTCACAGTTTGATTCCTATCCGATACCCCAGGTGGATGAGCTGGTGGAGAATTTAGCAAACAGCCAGTACCTCACCACCCTAGATTTGACAAAAGGGTATTGGCAGATTCCTTTAACTGAGACTGCTAAGGCTAAAACAGCCTTCTCTACCCTAGAATGTGTGTTTCAGTATAAAATGCTGCCATTCGGTTTGCATGGGGCTTCGGCAACCTTCCAGAGGGCTATGAACATGTTGCTGCGGCCTCACAAGGAATATGCAGCCGCATATCTAGATGACATAGTAATCTTTAGCCCTGACTGGGAGTCACAACTTCCAAGAGTAGAAGCAGTGGAGCAATCTTTACGGGCACATGGGTTTACTGCTAATCCTGAGAAGTGTGCCATTGGAATGGTGGAGGCAAAATATTTGGGATATATTGTAGGCAGAGGGCAGGTAAAACCTCAGCCCAGTAAGGTGGAGACGGTCCTCACATGGCCTAAACCCAAATGTAAATCCCAGCTCAGAACATTCCTTGGCCTAGTGGGTTACTAACGCAGATTCATTCGTGATTTTGCCACTAAGGCAGCACCATTAACTGAGTGTCTTAAAAAACAGTCCGCCGACTAGATACTATGGTCTAGATCAGCAGAAGCTGCATGGCAGGATTTAAGGCGCGCCTTGTGTGCAGAACCTGTTTTGCAGGCTCCTAACTGTAAAAAAGAAGTTTGTATTGCAGACAGATGCCTCAGGTATGGGATTGGGGGCAGTCCTTTCCCAAGTGGTAGAAGGGGAAGAGAAACCCATCCTCTACCTTAGCCGGAAATTGCTGCCCAGGGAGCGCAAGTACTCAATGGTGGAGCAAGAGTGCTTGGCAATTATGTGGGCAATAGACTCGATAAAATATTATTTGTTGGGGTGTTTTTGTTGGTTACAGATCATGCCCCTTTACAGTGGATGCACAAGGAAGTGAATGCTTGTGTAACCTGCTGGTTTTTGTCTTTGCAGCCATTTAAGTTTGAGGTGCAGCATCGTCCAGGGAAACAGCACCTCAATGCTGATGCCCTTTCCAGAAGGTTTGTTGGGCCTGATCCTCCAAGCAACCCTATGGTGAAGCTAGAGGAGGAGGAAGAGGGTGAGGATGGCAAACTGTGGAAAATGGTAGACAGCTGTGTACCCGGATGGATGGCACAAATAGATGTGGGCGAGGCAGATGGCTTGCCTGAAAGTGTTTTAGCTTCACCAAGGTGGTTGAAGTTAAGGAGGGAGGAATGTGACAGGGTCAGCATAATTTCACATGAAGTAAATGTGGAATATCCATATCTCCCAGGTTTGGTAGAGCAAAGGCATTAAGAATGTGTAATGTCCAGTTCAGGTGTTGCCTCAATCAGAGTCTGGAAAGGCAGCTGATTACAGACACCTTTGTGAGGCTGGCTTAAGAACTGCAGAGACACTGGGGAAACTGAGCCTGACAGTGAGATAGCCACCCAGCTTATAGGCCCGGGGGTGACTAGTGTTAGGGGTCCTGGATCTGTGAGTCCACTGAAGAAATATTGCTGTTTGGAAGACTTTGTGTAACATCTTGCCTGTGAAACTGCCATATTCTGTATAGCTGCCTGTGGTGAAGAATAAAGCTACTGATGGATTTTACCCGGTCTCTGTGATTCTTGTCACATTTGGCGCCCGAACAGGGACTTGCTAGAAATTGCTACGCAGTAAGAGATAGAGAGATAGAGATATATATATTTATATATAAAATATGGACCCCCCCCCCCTAAAAATCCTGCGTTTGCCCCTGGTCTTCAATTGTTATTCAATTGTGATACTGGTGGGCTCTCCCCCCTCAGTTTTTCCCCTTTGTGCTTCCTTATTTATTTTTATTTTATTGTATTTGTGCGATTTTTGACATTATATCCTGTCAGCTTACTCTCAAGTAGACTTTGTTGTGTCTCACTGCAGTATAGAGTTTTCCCTTCCTTATAGATGTATATGTCTACTCTCCTTTAATTTTGTATTGTTATATGCAGATTTTTTCTGAAAATAAATAAAAATGTGCTTAAAAAACACATCTAAAATCATGTAGTTTGTACCTGTTTATATGCAATCCAAAACCCGAGTTCGGCTTTTAAATCTGAGTTCCAAACTAACAGACCCAAATCGGGACTCTGTTCCATTCAGAACCCTTAAGTTTGGGTGTGTTCGTATTCAGGAAAACTGAACTGCACATCTCTACTTCAAACAAAACCTTCATAATTTACAGACCCTCCCCATCATGCTACAATTCTCTGAGCTTGCATCCTTTCAAAGAAGCCTGGTGAAATTTCAGTGGGGTGGTAAGTCTCCCTTTATTACAAAGAAGCCAACCTAAAGCTGGGCATCCACTATACAATTTTTTGTCAGATATCTGTCCAATCTGGCTGGTTGGAATGAAAACCTGGTAATGTATGGGAGCAAATGACAGTCGATCATATGGTTTTAAACAATGAAAAAAAGGACAAAAAATTGTTCAAATTGGTTACATTTGTGTGTTCTAACCAATATGTCTGAACAACCATTTTTGGTTATTTTCCAGTGTTTGTGAGCAAATGGACGATTGTCATTTGCTCCCATACATTACCAGGTTTTCATTCCAACCAGCCAGATTGGACAGATATCTGACAGAAAATTGTATAGTAGAAGCTTTCGACAGTAGTTCCGTTGCCTCTCTCATCAATGGACTTTGAAACTACATGGGGCTTCTGCAGGCGCTTTTCCTATGGCTGCAGCATTGTACTTTTATATACTAACAATCCAACAAAGTAAGTAAAAAATCTGTGCAACTGCAACTGCAAGTCTATGCTGCCCATTTTTCTCATAATTACAAATATTTCCGTCAGAAATATTAAGCGTACGCACAAAGGCTTAGATATACACTTAGATTCACTTTTAAAGACAGACAAATAAGGGAATGGGAGAGAGACCTAGTTCCACCCTCATATAAAGTTTATTACCTCACTCCTAATGCTAGATCACTATTGGGTACCGTATATTCATTTCCTATATATCTGGTGGTCCAGTTTAAAAGTGTCTTCCTGATACTGTATAAAGTTTAGGCTGGCCTCTCCTCAATCTTTCTGTGTCCAGTCCCCAAGGACCTGTTATCCTTTATTCTCC
Organism: Taudactylus pleione; assembly: GCA_031769625.1. Taxonomy (NCBI): domain Eukaryota; kingdom Metazoa; phylum Chordata; class Amphibia; order Anura; family Myobatrachidae; genus Taudactylus; species Taudactylus pleione. Next base: position 29,938,432 of record JAUIMM010000052.1, read on the forward strand.
ATTTGGTTGCTGACAAATATTATTAACATACTTCTCATTTTCTTGATGATGCTAAACGCCTGACAAAATCTGGAAGCAGAATGAAAAGACTACCTACTACTAGTACTTACATGATAAATTACATCAGATATATAGGGGTATTCAATATGAAACGAAAACTTCGCCATCTATGCGGGTCAAAGTTTTCGCCGCATATCGGAGCTTTTGCCGGCGAAAAAGTATCGAGCGCCCCCGATTATACCCGTATTCAATACGAAATCGGAGAAAACGGCACCCGGCGAATGTGAAAGCAGCTAAAACTTCGCTGATTTTTGGAGAAATCACCCTAACATCCCCAAAAAGATGCTCTGACATGGGGGATCACTCTGGATACCCCCGATTAGCCCTGCTGAAGGTTTTTGGGGTCTTTAAATGGGCTCAATAGCTGCTATTTTGGGGATTTGGGAAGGTGGTGAAGAATTGTATTTAGTTTTTTTTGGCTGAAAATAAGTAATCCCTGCAATTTTGGGTACTTGAAAATGGGGGTGAGCATATTTAAAAGTTGCTAAAGTGAAGTTTAAAAAAAGTGAAAAATCCACCTGCCGCAAACACCTGCAATGAAAAAAACACCTGGGGCATACGTGGGGACCCCCCTAGATTGTACTTCGCTAGTTTTTAACTTTGTACCCCCCGATTTTTTTTCACCCCAAAATGAAAGTGCTTTTTTGGGGTCCTCTGAGGTATTTTTCAAAAAAATTTTGACACAGTTTACCTTTGGGGGACTGTCTGAAGGTTGCAGGGTGGTTTCCAAAATGTTGCACCCCAAAACCCCAATTCTGCACTTTTTTTCGCCACCCATTCCTTGGTGATACTTTTTCGCAGGGTCGAATGAAATATACTTTTCGCACCGGCGAAAAGTTTTCAAATTGAATACGGTGTAAAAGTAAAACCGGCGAAAATGACGTCATCCGAGCGAAAACAACGCCGTTTCTGCGAGTTCGCTCCATATTGAATACCCCTGATGGACTCCCTAGCTGTACCTGTACTTCTATTTTCACTCATAGGCCCCCCATTTACTAATGATCGCTATTACAATGTGATCTGGGCATGACATTACCGCCCATGATTGCATTGCAATGTGTGATCATAGCGCTCGGATTTATCATCCGGGACATGGGCCCCATTCCTGTGGTGTGCCCATAGAGCTGCCAGCCAGTGCCAGGGCTGCTGCACATGCACTGTCATGCTGACTGCACATGCAAGGTCGCCATTGCTGGGGAGGGTTGCCCCTCTGCTCCACGGGAGGTTTCTGTCCTCCCTGAACTCGCCTTGGGACACCTGCGTTATGGTTTGACAGGTGTACTGCCCTGCCCCTATGAAGGAGATACCTACATCCAGGGGATACTAAATATTTGTGGTTAACCCCCGAAAATGGGTGTGTTCGGGGATTATACCTCAAATATACAATGATAAATGGGCCCCTGATCACATACTACCTATATAACATATTTGTGCCTACTACTGCCCCATCCACAGTGTTGGGGGCCTCTTACTGTTATTGTCTCTGCTCCTAATACCTCTACTGGTTCATATCCCTTATATGACAACAATCCTTACTCTATTTGTTTCTCTGATTTTCAATGCGATTGTAAGTTACTGGTGTGGTATATGTTGATAATCATAATGTCAAGATGAGAATGCCAAATGGTCATAGTGCTGTCATTGTCACCATATCCACCACTTAACCATGTCACCATTTAGTCTACCTCACCCTCTGGCCCTCTCCAATTCTCTCACCACTGCTCCTGCCCTTAGCTCACCTTACACTGGCTCACTCCTTATGTCTTCCGTTTGTCTGCCCTTTCCAATAAGACGGTAAACTCCATGAGCAGGTCCCTCCTCCCTCACCACCAGCTACATTCTATACCTCCTCCTTGGACTTCTCTGTCCCTGGACTTTGCTCATCTATTTTTGTTTCGTCAGATGTCCTAGACTCGTTATCTGTGCCCATGCTAATCTACAGGTTTCAGCTTACACTGAATATTTACATTGCACCCCTTGCATCAGTAGCTATGATGAGATCTGTAGTGCTATTTGTTACTTTACTGTTTTACCCTGTACGGTTTTATTATTTAGCCCACTGTATGGCGCAGCAGACCGCTTGTGTCGCCCTATAAATAAATGTTATTATTAATAATAATAACACATTGTCCTTGGTGGCCCAGCAGTGACTTACCTGCTCCTGATGGCTACAGCGGCATCTTCTGGGTCCCGGCAGTAATGTGAGTGTGAGTTCTGATGCAGACATCTTACAGAGTATTCTCCTCCTATCCCTCCCCCTAGTGCCTAACCCTAACCCTCCTGTCCCACAGCCTAACCCTTGACATTCTGACAATGTCGACATGTTGCTTGTAGACATTTTAACAATGTCATCATAACTGCAGACATTGTGGCGTTGACATTATGAATGTCGACATTGTTAATGTTGATCTAATGACTACATCCCATAGGCTGCAACCTTTCATTTGATATATATCAATGTGATGGATGATGCTCATAGTATACAGGAAGCTGAATATAGTTCATCAAACGGTTTGCCAGTCCCTATTGATGCCATTCTTGGTTACTTTCAGTTTGATCTAATTTATTTTCATATTATCATGCATAATGTTTATTAACAAAAAAAAATGAAACATTTCAACTGTTTAAATGTTTGATCTATTATATGATGTATTTGTAGCAATACAATTTGTACTTTATATTTGGTTGTCAGATATTTAAGGTTACTTTTATGGCAATATTGTTGTAGTTTAGGGAATTGAATGGATCTCTCATTGATACAGTGGTGTGCGAGTGTGTGATTGGTTATGGTAAACTTAGCCCTATAAAAGACACCAAGGACAAAGGAGTAGCCATCCCTGATGAAGTTGCTCTCCAATGAAATGTGTCAATGGTTATTGCTGGTTGAGAACAAGCTTTGGATTCAGAAAGTCCACCTGGAGCTCACATCCAGGATTGGGTGAACTGTTACCTAGTACCATATTGGTCCATGATTGCTTTCTCCACCAGATAAGCAACATGAATGCTGTTTTTATTGATATCCATTATCCTATTCGGAGGTCTAATTGAAAGGAAGATGCCCAATTAGAGAGATCAGATAAGTGCATATTTTTTATATAATGTATGTATATTGCCATTCAGCTCGATAACAATTGTGGTTATTACTTCCTACACTAAAAGCACCTTCCTGTGGTGCTTATTTTTAGATCCTTGCTCTGATCTTTCAGAACGAGCTGCTGCTGTCATTGTTATAGTCATTGGGCCAAATGTAATATGGTGTGAGTTTTTAGTGCAGGACAAACTCGCACCTTCTCGCACATTTGGAAGATGTTTGTCCCAAAAACTCGAAAATATAAAAGGGTTTGAGTTTAATTGTCCCAGTTTAACTTGCATGTGAGTTACACTGTGCGTAAACTTGCACTTTCTAACAAGACTTTCATTACAAGGTGCGAGTTACACAGAAGCCTTCACAGATCAGCGAGATCCGTGAAGGCTTCTGTGTGAAAAAGGCTATTAAATAGCTAAAAGCACAACCAGCACCAGGCTTTTCTGAGCCAGTCTTGGTTGTGACAATACCGGGGGAAAAAAACGTATGGTTCCCCTGTATTCATCAACCAGCACCAGGCTCAGTGAGCCAGTCCTGATAATGGAAATAAGGGGACAAAATGAGTAGGAATGGGTATTAGCCACAACCAGCACCGGACTCTTTCTAGCAGGGGTGTAATACTTCACGGGGTCCTCTGGCCAAAGCATTATCAATCCACATTAGTCAGCCCAGGCCAGGGATCCCTGGGTAGGTGGGGACTACTTCAATCAAGGGGTTATGCCTCTGTGCTAGCTTCTGTATAACTCACACCTGCTCAGGCTATACTCACTAGCCTAAAGCAGGTCTATTTTTTTGCGAGTTTTAACTAAGAAATATTGTGCAAGTAAAAACTTGCACTCTTGGCTGAGTTGTATGTTTTCCAAGGGAAAACATCTGGATGAACAAGTTTCGGCAGTGCGAGTTGTGTTGTGCGAGTATAGCACTATAATCTCACATTTCCCAAACTCATACTCTACTACATTTAGCCCATTGTCTTAGTTCTCCAGCGTAACAAGGGTATGTGTTTTATTTATTTATATAATATATATATATATATTGTGATAGGATCATTGGTAAAGTGGTCTGTGGCAGGTACATTTGTCTCAGATTCCTGGCTTATGTGTTTTAAACCCCCAGGATAAAGTCTGCAGTGTAGCAGGCTTGAGTTTCGGCTTTTTGAAAAGCCGGTTTGGGACCTGAGGGTTGTGGGTGCGAGGAGAGGGAGGGCTCCACCCACGGCCACTCCAGGTTTGGTTCTCGCAACCTGGTAACAGGCTTGTTAGGGTTTCCACCTGAGAGTGGCCAAGATAAGCCTACTGTGTATAGGGCTGAGTGTCTCACCTGGGAGAGCAGACAGGGAGTTTGCTCAGAGACACTTGAAAACCTAACTGTGAGTGTTGTGCTGTGCCTTTGTTGCTGGTGAGGGCATTAGGCCCTGCCAGGTTCTGGTAGTGAGGGAACCACCTGTGAAGTTAGTGCCCCGACAGGGCTAGGATTTATGTTTGTTTTCTTTGTTATTCCTGACATTGTACAATAAAGACTGGCGCCAACCAGCTTGTACTCGAATCCAGTCTGGCGTACTGTTTCCCAGCTGCTGTGTGTGTAAGGAAGGAGTCCTCTACCCAGGAGAGGGACCTCCTAATCTGACTGTGTCACAAAATATATATATATATATATATATATATATATATATATATATATCTATCCAGATTTATATTCACACATTTTCTAAATAAAGGATAAAAGGTAGAAAAAAATAATGAAGGCAGTGGCACTAAATTGGGTGTAGTATTTACAGATGAACGTTTAAGGTAGCACAGGGGTTTTTACAGTGGCAGTTACAAAATCCAGGCTGAAGTCATGCTGGTGACATACTCCTCATTATGGGCCTGATTCAGCAAGGATAGCTATTCTGCTTATACACACGCAACTGCATTGCTAAATCAGCGGTGATATATGTTTGCATTCGCATTGCGAACGCAGCCTGACATATGGACGCCCACTTCCCCTTACTCACATCCGTATACTTTGCCAACATAGCTTGACCCCACTCAGGAATTGCTAACTTCTGCGCACGCTATGAAACCTCAGGAGGCGTCTGCTATCGCAGTGGATAATTTATGCACGCCCATGCAACGGCGTTGAAACGTGCTGGCAAGCCTGCGTTCGCGCGGCCACCCCCCATCACCACCCACAAACAGCACTTCCTGTCAATCACTCTGCCGTTCATCTGCATACGTAGTTCTGACCACAGCGTCTGGCTCGCGCATGCACGCTGCAATGCATACAAATGCTGTTATTTTGTTAATGTTAAAGCTCTTAGGGCCTGATTTATAGTTGGATGCTATTGGCATTGCTGCTTCGTCTTTGGACGCAGCAGCTGTGTTTTCATACACTAATGCCGCAGGAGGCATCTTAAGAGAAAAGATGGCTCCTGGCAGCAATACAGATCCGTGTGCTGCATCAGCTCTCCATCGTGACTACCGATGGTTGCAGCATCCACCATCTGAGAAAGCCAAAGGTCACTCAGAATGGGTGCATAGCCGAGGCCAGGAAAGCTGTGACTTCCAGCGCAGATCCTGGCCTCTGCACTCCCAGAAAATGAGAGCAACACAGTAGAAGATCGGATGATGCACAGTACAGATCCTGCGCATGTGCCATGTGTCTAACATCGGAGTAGTAAGTAAACCATCGGGTTTGCATAATACTCTGAATAAGGCCCTTCATTATTTTTGCAGTTTCTATTTTTGGAAATATTTCAATGCTGGACCATTTGAAGGCACAGTCAGAGGTACGTCCTGGTCAATGTTTAGCTTTGCATCCTTACAGAGTTGTAGCCTTGGGTTGTTGCTGACAGGGATGCTATCTGTGTGGAGTTTTGTATGTTCTCTCTGTGCTCAAATCATACATTACTACACTCCCGAAAGTCGCAGGAGGCTCCTGCTTTTTTGGGTAACCCCCGCACTCCCGGCAGTGTAGCCACTTCTCCCGCATCCCACCCACTTCCTAGTGAAGTGAGCAGAATGGGGAGAAACTTACCTGAAATCCGCTTAATGACGCGATTCTAGTATAAGTGTGTCATTTGGCCCCGCCCCCCTATTAAAATATGCGGGCGTTTTGCCACGAGGGGCGGGGCCTAATGACGTGAATGGTCCGGTCCTGTCCCCATCACTACCCAACTGCTGCATCTCCCCAGGCTTCTCCCGGGGAGGGCAGATTAAAAGTATGTATGGTTCAAATATGTTTGTAATTTCTTCTGCATCCCACAAATATACTAATAGGTTAATTAGCTATAATATTTATTTACCTGTGGTAAGCAAATTAGATTGTAAACTCTACTGAGGAAGGAACGGAATAACATTCTCTAACAACATTATGGAAAATAATAAAAGTTCTTCAAAAACTAAACAATTTAGAAGCGTTTGGTGATGTCTATGCGTTCCAGACTTCAGGCTGTAATTGTCTGCAAAGGATTTGCAACAAAGTATTAAAAAGTGAAAGTTAGATTTAGGATTGTTTAGTTTGTCCCATTACTTTTGGCCCCTTAAAAGTGGGAGGCACATATAGAAACCGTTGTGATTCCTACACCGTTCACCTGATTTGGATGTAATTACCCTCAAATTAAATCTGAAAGTCTGCAGTTAAAGCACATCTTGTTTGTTTCATTTCAAAACCATTGTGGTGGTGAATAGAGACCAAAATCTGAAAATTCTGTCAATGTCCCAATATTTATGGACCTGACTATATGTATGCTATTCCCCACTAGAGGTCACTCCAGTACAGTACTTGATCACACAAGGGCGTTACTTGGAACTGAAAAATGCCTTTCATTTTATTTAATTTATTATGAACAGTATTACTACTACCATTATTATTTATTTCTATAGTGTAGACATACTCAGAAAAGCTTTTTCATTTTTACACAATAATAAAATATGAAAAACATGACTGCTTATTAGCAAAGAGGTAAGAAGTAAATGGGTCATTCCATGTGACACATTACATTTGATGTTACTTTTTAGAAGTTTATTGGCCCCATACATCTGCGACGGATTGCCGCGATCCTGTGATGCTGCAACCCGGCATCGCAGGATCGCAGAAATCCAACATGTTGGATTTTGGCAATTTGACGATCGCGATCAAAAAATTATCGCAATCGTCAAATCGGGGTTATTTAACATGTCAAATGTCAGCGATCCGGCGACGGATCGTTGAACATTAATGGTGGGCGATCGGAAATTTCTCATGGGCGAACGGAAATTTCCGTGACGATCCGTTGCAGGTGTATGGGCACCTTTACTAGCACCACACACAAAAATTAACCTGAAATTCAACATTTTAAAAATATGACCATAATATATGGGGTAGGTTGCCATAATTAACACTTAGAAGCAGAAAAAAATGACTTAGTAATTTACATTTTATTATTTTATTTAAACCTGTTCTAATTATTTTAACAATATGATTGTTATTCTATACCATACTTGCCGAAAGGAGGGAGCTGATTGTCGGCTAATAGCGGGGGATTTCTATCCAGACAGGTATGTCACATTGGGGGCGGAGCCGGGACCGCATGTATGCGTCATCGTGGCCCCGCCTCCTTTTCACAATGCCGTTATTTTTGGCATTGTGAGGCAGGGGAGTGGGCCACGATGACACTATTCAGCGTGAATCGCATCACCGCCCCCCCAGCTGCAGAGAATTCTAGTTTATTCTGGGGGGAGGGTTGGTGGAGGCTGAGAGGCTTGCCTGCCTTTCTGGGGAGCCGCGAGCGGCACCCGATATTCTGGAGGCTCCTGGACAAATTAGGAGGGTAGGCAAGCCTGTTCTATACACTTATAAGACCCTAAACTAATGATTGACACACAAAAACTTTATTTTAACCACACTATACTTAAAATCATTTTTGACATGTGAGTAATGTTACATTACAATGTGTGTCATATTACATTTATGTTCCCAGTTAAAGGGCTCTAATACAAATTACAGCCCTGTAAAACCCTATGAATATCATTAAAAATTTACTTTTCAGGCTCCCAAAGATAAGATGACAAAAGGGAACAAAAGGGAGGAATGTGGACTGCTCCCAGCATTGCAGGAATCATGGCTGATGGATTACCACTGTGCAGCCCTGAGTTCATGAGTGTTTGTGCTTTACTGCTGTTTGATTTAGCCAGTGACAGCATGATGCAGCTTCTGACAGCATAGTGTACAGCTCACTTCTTCTTCACTCCAATTAGTCATCACTGTAATGACAGTAGTGGTATTAACACCCTCCAGGCTGCCAGAATGCTGCCTCTGCTGTTGTCTGCAGTGTGCTGCCTGCGTGTTTGGCTGCTGACATCATCAAATGAGACACAGGAACATCCAATCACTGGTGTTTGCTGAGTCACAGGCTGGATAACCCAGGTTGGGCCCGTTCACACTGTACATCAACCTGGCTTGTTCCCGAGTTCAACTCTGATCGATTGCAGGGGTGAAATGCAGATTCGCCGGACCCGGCAATTTTTCTGTTGGCGCGTTCACACTGCACCTCGACCTGGGTCGACCCGGCAATATACCAGGTTATTTTTGCGATGTGAAAGGGGTATGAGTTTCACCATCTCTGATGTCCTTGATCTCACTTGAGAAACTCTTTCCATCATCCATGTATCAAATCCATGAACCAGTCACCAACGTTAACTACATCATCTGAAGTCACTGTGACAGTTACACACGATATGCACGATTTCGATCGATCAATCGCAATGATCAATTGTGCATGCGCGTCCTCGCCGTCATACATCGACATCGTAGATCTTATGGAAAAACAACAGTAAGATGCATTGTTTACCATTCACAACAGCATGCGATGCATCGGGCTGAATTTGAAAACGTACCGAGGTGTCGTACGTTTTAAAATCGCACCGTGTATGGGCTGCTTTACATTAATATATTACGATCTCTCAGCAGCATAAATATACTAAAATGTTAGCAGTTATGTGAAATGTAATTTTCATGTATTGTGTCCTATATTTCATGGAATGACCCAAATATATTCAACTGGTGACTCAAGTGTTTATAACAGTGATTCCCAAACTATATTTGCAGCATGTACCGTAACCATTTACTTGAGTCTGCTCTGCATAGAATACACTGCAACTAAAATAGGGCATAATTAAACATTCTGGCCTCCGTAGGCTAATACACTTGAAGTTCTGCCTCTCTGCCCTCTTCCCATCGGACATCAAAATGCAAGTTTGGAGTTACAAATGTGCCAGGCATTTTAGGAACCTATATTCAATTCAAAAGGCATCCCAAAGACTGAAAAATAACAAAAAGTGCATTCTAGAGATCACCTAAAAACAGAAAGCATTTCAGAGACTGCCATACAATAGACAGCATTCTAGAGACCACCATACAATACACTGAACATTCCAGAGAATATACAATGCACAGAACGTTACAGAGACCTGTATACAATACAGAGAGCATTCCAGAAACTCATATATAAACTTAAAGAGAGCATTCCAGAGACAGATATACAATAGATGAGCATTCCAGAGGAAGCCATACGTATTTATTAAGCTACATTTATGTAGCCCAAACTGTGCATTCATTGCAGTTAAGTTGGCCATACACTTGAACAATATCGTTCCAACTAGGGCTAGTGGGAAAACCAGTACTAGTGCTTACTGTGTAGGCTGGTATCTCCAAAATTGATGAAAAGCATATGGTGCCCCTGCAATTAAGGCTACCGGTTCTAGACTATGCCAGCCAGGGCTGGAGGCACTATAGCAGGGAAACCAGAAGGGTGGAACCCCCTGCCATAGTACCAACCAGCAGTAGGATCGAACAAACAAAAAATGCTTCCCCCCGGCCCTCGGAGAACCAGCCCAATGCTTATAGTATTAGGGCTATTTCTTCATCCTAGGGTGATATGTGTGGGTTAATGTTAGAGATGTGCGTCGACCCTTGTGTTTTGGTTTTGGATCTCCCCTGGATTTGGATCTGAATCTGGTTTTGGATTTTTTTCCTTGGTGTTTTGTTTTCGTGTTTTGGATCTGGATTTTTCTCTTAAAAAATAAAAATATTAATAACCTCAATAACATTTATTTCCACTCGTTTCCAGTCAATTTTGGTTACCTCACAGCTCACAATATTGATTTTTTTCATCTAGTTAAAGGGCCAAAACCTTGCAACCAGCTTGCTGGCTTAAAACTGATTGATATAATTATTAATAGAGTGGAGGACTGTGCAAAGGTGATGGTTGGGATACCCTTGAGGATTGAAGGTATGGGCCTTCATAGAGGACAAGGAAGTTGACGGCCTTGCATTATCATGATGACTGCTGGCAGCAGATACAACATGTGCTTCTTGGCCTTGCTCTCCTGTCATGTGACAGCCCTCCACATTTTCTTGAAGCAGTGTCACAAGCACCAATAGTGTAGCCAAGGTGCAGTTACAAAATTCACACACATGTAGTCGTGCGCACTCAGAAAAAAATATACAAAGACACTATTTTTTTTTTTTCGGGTCCAGAACTTGGGCCCAGAGCACAGATTGGTGACGACTGGAGTCGGGCAGCACTAGGTTGCGTTGTTGTATCTTGTGTGGCTAAGCCTAATACACACACAGAAAATAAATCGAGAACAGACAATATTTTTTCTTTGGGGGGGGGGGGGGTTTCGGGTCCTGAACTTGGACCCGGAGCAGTGATTGATGACGACTGGGGTCGGGCAGCACTAGGTTGCATTGCCGACTTGCTAGATCTTCAGCGGCTAAGCCTAACCCCCACAGACACACAGACAATTATTAGAAAAGAAGACGATTGATTTAAAAAATTTTTATAATGCTCCAGAACTTGGGCCCAGAGCACAGATTGATCACTACTGGAGTCGGGCAGCACTAGCTTGCAACTTGCGTTGCTGGCTAGATCTTATGCGGTACTGCGGTTAAGCCTAACATGCACGCACACACACAGAAAAATATAAAAGACACTTTTATTTTTTGACTATATATATATATATATATATATATATTATATATATATATTTTAGTCCAGAACTTGGGCCCAGATGTATCTACAGTTCTGCACCAGCCCAGATGGACACAGCAGACATGAAAAACACCGGCCCAGGACACAGCAGACAGCACAGACAGCCCAGATGGATCAGCAACAGCCCAGATGGACACAGCAGACAGCACAGTGACAGCTGTCACAGGCACCAGCCCAGTATAGATCAGCAGTCACCAGCCCAGGACACAGCAGACAGCACCAGCACATCTCCCAGCCCTACACTATCCACCCTCCCTGTTCAGTCTCTACAGCCGTAGGAAAAAATGGCGTCCGTCACGTGGTCCTTTAAATACTACATTGATCATAGAGACGAAAGCTTGTGAACCCGAGATTTCGTCTCTATGGTATTGCCTCGATTTGAGAGATCCGAGTAAGGCGGGAACATCCAAGCCTGCTTGGATCTGACTCTGTTCTGCTAAATTCGGGTGGGTTTGGATCTCTGGAAACCAAACCCGCTCATCTCTAGTTAATGTTGAAAAATAAATGGTTAATGCAAAATGTTTCAATGGTATGCTACATGTCTCAGTATGCCCGGGCTACCTTTAAGTGGTTGGGCACACTGGTCTGGCATCCAGGACAGGTTAAGACCTGTATTGCATTAAAAGAGAAATGAAGTTAAGAAAGCGCAACCAACAAATTCAATTTGTTTTTAATATAAATAAAAACACATATACAAAAACCTTTTTTATTCCATTTATTGCTCACCTAGGTTCCGAGGGAGACCTCTTCTTTCCATGTAGGCATCCTTGGTTTGGTGAAAAAAAACAAAAAAAACCAAACCATTTACAATGACAAGTTATGCCTTACACATGAATTACTAGGAAATAGAGAGTCAGTTCTGATTATATAATTAGGTGAGAACAGATCATGGGGATTCCTCACAGAATCGGTATGTAATGATGGCTTCGGGATGCCTCCTGTCAGAATACAGACAGTGGCATCCCGATGGTTGGTATCCCGACAGGGGTCCGGTAAGTATACTTACTTACCCTCCCCCCTTCTCCCCCTAACCCTCCCTTCTTGTAGCCTAACCATAACCCTCCCCACCCCGCACCCTAACACTCCCCGTTAGTGCCTAAACCTAAGTATCCCCCCTTTGTACCTAAACCTAACCCTCCCCCCTTAGTGCCTAACCCTAACCCCCCACCCAGTGGTGCCTAACCCTAACCTTCCCCCCTAGGGGTGCCTAACCCTAACCCCCCCCCCAAAAAAAACTATTGCTAACCCCGCTATGTAACCTAAACCTAACACACACACACACACCCCTGCCCAAGACTTACCTCGTTCGGGCAGGCGTCCTTCTGTGTTCTGCCGTCGGGATTAAGATAGGCGTCGGTATTTTGCTGCAAATCTTAAGACCCTTGTCGGGCTTCCCTCGTCGGGATTTCCTCACTGTAACACACTTAAGTTATACCACATTGGTGTAGGATACACTACATCTTAACGAATAGGCAACTCTGCATATTAGAGAAATTGCATATTTTGTATGGACTTTAAACTCAAGTTTTTGGCCTAAACCTTGTATGAGTGCAACACATTTTCTTCATAAAACACAGACCTGATATGAAGGAAAAATAAAAGAACACCCTTTATTACATGTCCATAACAATCGTGTTATGTGGTTGTACTTTTTTCCATAGGGAACAATGATCCCCAATACACCATTGTTACCATTGCACTTCTCCTACATGTACTTGAGAATAGATAGAAAACAGAATTAAAATGTGCTAATTTCTATTATGCACAGTGAAAATCCTGACAGTACCAAATAATCATTATATTTGAGTTAATTAAATAAGTTTTCAAGGGACATTAAAGTTGGTTTCATGTTCACATTACTCTGCATGTATGTGCACTCGTGTAACTTTTACTATATTGTTTTATTTGCTGCATATCTTCAAGTCTTTTCAGCCATGTTTATATACACCGATCAGGCATAGCATTAAACCCACTGGAAGGTGAAGTGAATAACATTGATTATCTCATTACAATGGCACCTGTCAAGAGCTGGGATATATTATGCAGAAAGAGAACAGTCAGTTCTTAAAGTTGATGCGTTGAAAGCAGGAAAAATGGGCAAGTGTAAGGGTGTGAGTGACTTGAACAATGGCCAAATTATGATGGATAGACGACAGGGTCAACACATATCCAAAACAGCATGTCTTGTGGGGTGTCCAATATGCAGTGGCTAGTTCTTCTTACCAAACGTTGTCCAAAATAGGACAACCAGTGGACTGGCGACAGGGTAATGGGCGCCCAAAGCTCATTAATGCACGTAGGGAATGAAGGCTAGCTCGTCTTGTCTGATCCTACAGAAGAGCTAATGCAGGTGAAAAAGTTAATACTGGCTATGATAGAAAGGTGTCAAAACACACATTGTATCGCAGCTTGCTACGCATGGGGCTTCATAGCCGCAGACCTGTCAGAGTGCCGATGATGATCTCTGCCCACCGCGGAAAGCGCCTTCAAATTGAGGATCAGTACTGGACCATGCAACAATGGTAGAAAGTGGCCTGGTCTGATGAATCACGTTTTCTTTGATATCATATGGACAGCTGGATGTGTGTGCTCCTTTTACCAGGGGCAGAGATGTCACAAGGATGTAGCACATATTGCTGAAAAAGCTCATGCTGGCTGTGATAGAAAGGTGTCACACAACCAGTGCATCGCTGCTTGCTATGTATGGGGCTGCATAGTGCCCATGCTGACTGGATTACCGGCGAAAACACATACAATGGACAAGTGTCAGAACTGTACCATGGAGCAATGGAAGAACCTGGCCTGAGCTGATGAATCACATTTTCTTTTGTTTACCTGGGAAAGAGATGGCACCAGGATGCACTATGGGAAGAAGGTAAGCTGGCAGAGTCAGTGTTATGCTCTGGGCATTGTTCTGCTAGAAAATCTTGGGTCCTTGCATTCATGTGGATGTTACTTTAACACGTGCCACCTACCTAAACATTGTTGCAGACCAAGTACACCCCTTCATGGCAATTATATTCCCTGATGGCAGTGGCCTCTGTCAGCAGGATAATGCACTCTGCCACCCTGCAAAAAATGTTCAAGAATGGCGTGAGGAACATGATAAAGAGTTCAAGGTATTGATTTGGCCTCCAAATTCCCCAGATCTCAGTCCAGTTGAGCCTCTGTGGGATTTGCTGGAAAAACAAGTCATGAAGGCCCCACCTCACAACTTATAGGACTTAAATGATCTGTAGTTAATGTCTTGGTGGACACACAGGACACCTTCAGGGGTCTTATGGAGTCCATGTCTTGATGGGTCAGAGCTGTTTTGGTGGCAAAAGGGTGGACCTACACAGGTAGGTGGTTTTAATGTTTTGATCAGAATTGCTGTGCTTGTAGTAATGGGAGGAATTGGATACAGTTTCATGCAGAAAGCACAGCAGAGCTGTGTCATTATTATATATAATGAAGATTGTGGTAAAGTGTGCTCAAAAATTTAAGGGGCCAATTCAATCAGCCTTGAAGTATACACAGTGACCTCTCTCTTTTTGTATCTGTGGACATTGCGTGATATTTTAGCAAATAGAACCAGAATGCCATAGGCCTAATTCAGAGTTGTGCGCAATGCAGAAGTTTTCGCAAATCAAGAGATTTTTTGCCACTGCGCATGCGTCTGTGTAGCGCTGCACATGCGTCTGAGTTACCGTAGTCGCATGCTGCGAGTCTTTATTCGCACTGTAATTGACAGGCAGGGAGCATTTGGGGGAGTCAACAGGGAGTGTTGGACAAAAATGCAGACGTGTCTTGACCGGTTCAGGGGTGTATCAAATCCAGCATTTGCGGTACTGTATGCACAAAACATAGTTCTGGTGTCTCAATTACATTGGCCATTCTGAGTGACCACTCATGAAGTTTTCCGGATATGCATCCAATGCTGCGTATGTGTACGCAGTTGCGTACAGCTGTGATGGCTCTGGTGGGCGTCTTAATACAAATCTTGGGGACTGTCGCATTTGCATGTTTTCGCACATCCTCAGCTGAAGAAAAGCAATAGCGCACCCCTGAATTAGGCCCAATGTGCAATTCAATTAGAAACATTAAATTGTGGCTATACCGTGGCTATCTCCTGTTAGCACTGCAATGTGCAATCTATGTGATGTGAAGTGCATGAAAGTGGGGATATCTTCTGGTCCTGGTCCCTCAAAAAGTGTAAAAAGAAATGATTGTGCCATTAGTGGCCATAAGTAAAGTATAGCAGGATGGCAGAGTCGTAACTAGAGTTTTTGGTGCCCCATGCCAGAGAGAGCATTGGCACCCCCCCCCCATTTTTGTAAATAGGAACTTCAGATAGTGTACCTGAAAAGGGGAAGGGCCATGGATGAGATAGGGGTACTCCTGGGGCAGCCAGGAGATGCTGGGGATAAAAGAAGAGGAAGCTACTAGAGAGAATGATAATAAACAGAAAATTGACAGGCCCGAACAGTGCCCCCTGCCATGCGGTGCCCTGTGCCATGGCACAGGTCGCACTACCCTAGTTATGGCCCTGCAGGATGGTACAAGGTGTTATAGGGTTGAAGTTTACAACTTTTATTAATGATTGAAAAATAACCAGCAAGTGCATTTCAGTATATTCAGGTGTTTACCGTATTTTGGGGTACATTTGAAATGTGTCTATTGGGCGTATATACAAGTAGTGAGATATTGGGCAAAAATACTTGCAATACGGGGCCTGATTCAGCATGGATGGCAACTGCAACCGCGTACATAGATCGGCCGATTGTTGCATATTGCGCATGCGTATTTACCGCACTGCATGTGCGCAATGATTGCACTGCGATTGCGGACACAATGAAGAATCCCACAAAAGAGCGCGCCTCACCACCCTACAATGAAGAATCCATCGCAGAGTGAGTAACAGGCCGCGACCGTTTGGGGGTGGTGACGGGGAAGTGGTTGCAGAAACGCAGGCATGCCATGTCTGTATGAACGCCATTGCATGGGCGTGTATAAATTAGCTACTGCGATTGCCTACTCACTCTGTGCAACGAGACTTGCAAATTCTGAGACAGGTCAGACCTGCTGTACTTCTGCCTTAGGGGCCGATGTTACCGATAGGACTGCGAGGTATTACGGATGTGAGAAAGCAGTAGTAGGCATCTCTATGCTGGCTGAGCGGTGGCAGACATTAACATATTTTTGCAGATTCATTGCATGCGATTACGCAGTTGCGATCCGTGCTGAATCAGGCCCACAAACCGCAAGTTAAAATAAAATTCCCTCTCCCAACAATACAACACAACAACAAACATGTCCTACATCATTAAACACATTTTTCTGCTTTTCAGAGCAAATGTGAAATATGAATTGTCTTTATTGACCACATTTTACTATTTAAACACCTTTAAATACATTATTATATTCTGACAGTTTACATTAAAATAAGTACATTTAAAAACTTCTTACTAACTTTGGAGCTGCAAACTAACGGTCCGTACACCCGGTACGATATCTATGAACGATATGAACGATATTGTTCAACGATAAATCATTCATATCATTCAATTTTATGCAGTGAACGATCAGCGAACGACCAATGATACGCGTTTCCGCATGGAAGATAATTATATCTATTGTGGTCTGCACATACAGGCCAACTTGGACGATTTCATCACAATTTACATGTTCAGAGATGTGACAGGATGACTTCACTGAAAGATATCTATCATAGATATCTTTCAGTGTGTACACCCAATATCGTTTGTCCTGCACTACAGAAGTTCAAGGAAAATCGTTCAGTGATCGTTCATCAGATCGTACCGTCTGTATGCAGCTTAAAATCTTCAATTTTAATGTGATTTTCGAATTGAATAACAGAGAGTCACGGCAGCGAGTTTTTGGCACAGAAGAAAGTTGTGGGACCCAATTAATGGTTATTTGAATCAGCCCTTAAATAATATTGGTAGCTGTGCTGTGAGAGATTTGCAATTTTATCAATGTCCTTTTCATGAAATAAAATTACTTTATATGGCTTGGTAAATCTAGCCCTGGTATATTAAACTGTTGCATATAATACATTGCAGAAAGTGACAGGCAACCTGCCTTTTCCTGGGAAGTAAGCCATGTCCAGTACTTAATCCAAGAAGTCTGAAACTCAAACAAAGGCTGTTTCACAAAGACTACCATGATTAAACAGTAGAAGGTAATGTCACTAAAACAAACAGGAACTGTTTGTATGTTAAACAACTAGATTAAGATTCACTAAAAATGCATTTATGGAACATTGTTTTGGTTTCAAACAGGACCTTGGTAGAAGTCTTGTGACAAAACCTCATACTATTGTTTTGTCTCCACATACCACAGAGTAAGGTCATTCCAGCAATGCATTACTTACAGGGAAGTCATCAAGAACAAATGCTTTGTGGCATTTATAGAAAATTATTGAATCAATGAATCGTTCCTTTTTACAGTTTAAAGAAGAAACTTTTATGACAGTACATTAGACAATGACATAATATTGTCATGTGGATTCAGGGCCGACCGTTCTTCTACTGTTCTATGTTCCTGACAATTACCTATTGTTGAACAGCTTCATGTTTTTTCAACAAACTTATCAATGGACAATGAAGATCCACGATTTCACATTTCCTTTTTTTTTTTGAGGATTTGTTTACTTTTGGTATTAATAATTTGTTCTTAGGGTACCTCCTTATTGTTGTACTTAGTTAGTGCTCTACTTCAGCTACATTTGGATGGTATACGTTGATCTGAATGACAACATTCATAATATCTACATGAACAGAATGTCGACATACAACGGGCCAAATGTAATAGGTTGCTAATTTTTTAAAAATGTGAGTTTAGCGCTAAACTTACATTGTTTACTCACTTGCAAATGTAGTAGGGTGCGACTATAGTAAAACTCGCATTTTTCGGGCTTTACTTTTACTCGCAAAGCAGCATCTCACATACAAATGTTTTCCCATTCTCAAAATAGAACTCGGGCAATGTAATAGAGTGCGAGTGCTTCACTCGCACATATTACTGCCTGAGAAATCGCAAAAACAATAGATCAGCTTGAGGATAGTGACTTATCCTGAGCAGGTCAGAGTAACACAGAAACATGAACATATCCATGAGATACGTGCATGTTTCTGTGTGTACTTATAAGTATACTTTAAAAAAATATGCACCTCCCTCCCAAAAAGCATAACCAGCCCCAGGCTCTGTTGAGCCTGTGCTGGTTTTTAAACAACAAGGGACAAAGGGCCTGATTCAGCTTTGGAAATAGAGAGAGAATTAGCACTTAACTGATCATCTTGGTGAAACCATGCTGTACTGCAGGTGGGGCAGATTTAAAATGTGCAGAGAGATTTAGATTTGGGAGGAGTGTGTCCAAAGTGACATCTAAATTGTAGAAAAATAATAAAGCTGTGCAGTATTTGTGAGCTAAATGCAAAAGCAGCCAGTATTTACACTACATGCGAAACAAATGTATGTATTTACACCCCTTGCATTGCAATACGGTTTGTCCAGGTTCACAGTTAAGTGCTAATTCTCACTCTATTCTCAAAGCTGAATCAGGTCCAAAATGCATAGCGGGCCCCTGTAGTTTAAGAACCAACACCGGGCTATGTAAAGCCTGTCCTGGTTCTTAAATACAGGGGACAAAATGCGTGGGGGTCCCCTGTATTTTAAGTACCAGCTTCTGATCCAGTCCAGGTTCTAGAAATACAGGGGACAAAACGAGAAGGGGTCCCCTGTATTTTCCATAACCAGCACTGGACTCTTTCTAGCGGGGGAGTAATGCCACAGCCAGGGGAACCCTTTCACTGGGTCTCCCGGCCAAAGCATTACCCCTGACTGCTAGTCAGCCCAGGCCAAGGATCCTTGGGGAGGGGTCCCCCTCTCCAGGGCACCCCAGCCAATAAATCCTTGCCAAAAAAGGGGTCCCCCTCTCCAGGACACCCCAGGGTGCCGGGTTGATAGTGTAAATGTGGTGTAAAAGATAGAAGTGTAAATATTGTCTTTGGCAATAGAACTACAGGTCCCAGGAAGCCTCCCCTGCATGCTGGTACTTGGAGAATGGGGTACGCTGGTACCTGTAGTTCTACTGTAAAATAAATATACAAAAAAAAACGACAAGACACACACCGTGACAGTACAATTTTATTTAAACATACATGCACACTCACATACACACTCACACACTCCCTATCACTCATACTCACCTAGTATCCCTGTAGCCAATCACGTCCACTTTTACATGAAACATCCACGGGTACCTGAAAAAAAAAATCCATACTCACCTATTCCTATGCGTTGATCATGTCCTCTTCGTTCCATGTAGACATCTAGGTAGTTAAAAAAAAAAACCCGAAAAATCCTGATCCATTACGGACAGGTGGAAATCTATGTTTACACATACCCTTCCTCTATGCGAATGACTGGATCCCATGTGTGCCCAGTCATTGCAGGAGCCGCCATCTAATCAGCGTGCGCCTCCGTAGGAGCTGTCCGCTGATTGACTGTGCGCGGTCAATCTGTCTCCCCCATAGACTTCAATGGTGTGAAATCTCTATTGAAGTCTATGGTGGGAACCGCTACATTGTAGTCAGTGATGTAACCGCAAGGTTAAATGAGGTGAACCTTGCGGTTACAATCAAAGGATACAATGCAGCGGTTCCCACCATAGACTTCAATGGAAATTCACACAAAGGGCTGTATTCAATTAGTTTCACACCTGCGATACTTTTTCGCCTGCCGGACTTTTCGCCTGCATCATGTAATTTAGCCGCAGAACCTTATCAGGCTCGTACCCGCGATTCGCCCTATTCAATTCCAAAACACACGAAAACAGAGATACGCAATGTCAGAACAGGCAAAAAGTGTCAGAATAGGGGAAATCAGCCTGAACCCCCAAAAAGATGCAGAAACTTTGGGGATCAATGTAGTAGTGCCCATTAGCCCTAAAGAAACAGTTTGGGGTACTTAAGTTCGCACATTTGCCACTAATTAGTGTCTTTGCACAAGTGGTGAAGAATGGCATTAAGCAGTTTTTTTTTGTGAAAATAAGTATTCCTGTCAAATTTGGGGTACTTGAAAATGGGTGCAAGCATATTTAAAAGTTGCTATAGTGAAGTTATTAGAAATGTAAAAAACGCACCTTCAGCAAACACCTGCATGAAAAAAAAACACCTCCTCCATACTTGCAGACCCCCCAAAAATCTATTTTGCTACTTTATATGTTTGCACTTTTTCCTTTATCCTTTGGGGGGCTGCCCCAAGGGTACAGAGTTGTTTCCCCACCTTTGCACCCCAAAATAGCGGATTTGCACTTTTTTTTGACACCTATTCATAGCGTTTTCGCGTACGCGAAAATATGAGATATGGTAAGAACTTACCCTTGTTATCGCTATTTCTACAAAGTCCATAGGGTTCCACAGGATACCTTGGGGTATAGGCGATGGCGGCATATATCCAGGCACCACAGAGTTAAATTTTCAGCCTCCCAGGGAGCACTGGGGTCCCTCTCCTATACCCCGCCCCCGAGCCAAGGCATCTCAGTTTCGAACCAAGCCATAGGCCGGAGGAGGAGAAGGAAGAGAGAGAAAAAAGATCTGGACACACACAAGAATCACATTCTCACCAGAGGGAGATGAAAAAACCGGTGACCAGAGCAAAGCCCATCTGCAGCACACGTGCGACAGGGCGGGAGTCCTGTGGAACCCTATGGACTTCGTAGAACTAGAGATAACAAGGGTAAGTTCCTACCATATCTCATATTTTCTACTTCAGGGTCCATAGGGTATCCACAGGATACCTTGGGGATGTCCCAAAGCAGTGTCCTTTAAGGGTGGGGACGCTCCTGTGCTGAAAGGAGAATCCGCCGCCCGAAGGAAGCATCCTGAGAGGCAAAGGTGTCAAACACGTAATACCTCACAAAGGTATGGACAGAGGACCACGTGGCCGCCTTGCAGATCTGGACTGCAGAGGCACCACGTCGAGCTGCCCATGAAGGACCCACAGACCTAGTGGAATGAGCTTTCACAGAAGGAGGAACCGGCAGGCCTTCATGAAGATAAGCTCCTGAAATTGCCATACGGATCCAGGCTGCCAAAGTTTGCTTTGAAGCAGGCCAACCCTTTTTACGAAAGCCATAGAGGACAAACAAGGCGTCCGACTTCCTAAACGAAGAAGTGCGGTCAACATAAGTCCTTAAGGCCCGCACAACATCCAAAGTGGCCTCACCCACTGAAAGTCCAGGTGAGTTAAAAGCCGGTACAACTATTTCCTCGTTAACATGAAACTGGGCAACAACTTTGGGAAGAAATTCAGGACGAGTGCGTAGCACTGCCCTGTTCCCATGAAAAATCAAGAAAGGGGGTCTACAAGAGAGAGCCCCTAAATCAGAAACACGTCTGGCCGAAGCTATGGCCAGAAGGAAAACAGTCTTAGCTGTTAGCCATTTAAGATCCACTGAGCCCAGTGGTTCAAACGCCGGTCCCTGGAGAGCCCTCAGGACCACAGCCAAGTCCCAAGGCGCCACAGGTGGAACAAAAGGCAGCTGAATTCGCAGAACACCTTGCATAAAGGTGCGCACATCAGGGATTGTAGCAATCCTACGATGAAACCAGACCGACAGGGCAGAAACCTGCACCTTCAAAGAAGCAAGGCGAAGCCCATGGTCTAGTCCCGCTTGTAGGAAGGCTAGCACTCTAGACAGACGAAACTCCTGCGGTGCATAACCTCTCGGTCGACACCACTGGAAGAACGTATGCCACACGCGATGGTATATTCTCGCGGAAGACGGCTTCCGAGCTCTTAGCATGGTTCGCACTACAGAGCTAGAAAACCCCCTGGACCTCAACATGGCCGTCTCAACAGCCACGCCGTCAAAGACAGCCGAGTCAGGTCCGGGTAAAGACAAGGACCCTGTGACAGAAGGTTCGGTCGTAGCGGTAACCGCAGAGGACTGTCCACGGACAGACCCTGCAGGTCTGAGAACCAGTGCCGTCTGGGCCATGCGGGAGCTATCAACAGGAGCGTCCCTTATTCCTGTTTGAATTTCCGGATCACTCGCGGAAGAAGGGAAACCGGAGGAAACAGATAAGCGAACCGGAACGTCCACCGGACGGACAGTGCATCCACCAGGGACGCCTTTTCGTCTCTTGCGCGAGACCCGTACACCGGCAACTTGTTGTTGTGCCGGGACGCCATGAGGTCGATCTCTGGAAGACCCCACCTGTCCACCAGTAGTTGAAACACGTCCGGGTGCAGAGACCATTCCCCCGGATGAACGTCCTGGCGACTGAGAAAGTCCGCCTCCCAGTTTAGCACTCCCGGGATGAAGACTGCTTATATGGCCGGAAGATTGCGCTCCGCCCATACCAGGATTCGGGACACCTCTACGAGAGCCGCCCGACTTCGGGTTCCTCCTTGTCGATTTATGTAGGCCACGGTGGTAGCGTTGTCTGACTGGACCTGCACTGGGTGACCTTGGAGAACCCGGTGCGCCTGCTGGAGAGCATTGAAAACTGCTCGGAGTTCCAAGATGTTTATTGGAAGCTCTGTTTCTGCTGGAGTCCACCTGCCCTGGAACAAGTGTGGACCCGAGACTGCTCCCCAGCCCCGAAGACTGGCGTCCGTTGTTAACAGGACCCAATTCGCCACCCAGAACGGACGACCCTTGTTGAGATGGGTCGTCTGCAACCACCAGGCAAGAGACAGGCGAACCTCCGGAGTGAGCACGATCGTCTGGGATTTTAGACTCTGAGGCAGTCCATTCCATTTGGACAGGATCAGGTGCTGCAGAGGTCTGGAGTGAAACTGGGCATATTCCACCATGTCGAAAACCGACACAATGGAACCCAGTAACCTCATCGCCGAGTGTAGAGGTACCCGGCGGCTCTGCAGACAACTGCGCACCCGCAACTGCAAGGCAGAGATCTTTTCCCCCGTCACAAATATCCTTTGCTGACTGGAGTCCAATAAGGCTCCGAGGTGCAGAATCCGCTGAGACGGGATCAGGGTGGACTTCTGCAAGTTTATTAACCAGCCGTGCCGTTGCAGTACCGCAATGGTCAGGTCCAAGTGGCGTAGAAGGAGCTCCGGAGATCCTGCCACTAAGAGAAGGTCGTCCAAGTACGGCAACATGCGGACTCCCTGCAGCCGCAGTGAAGCCGCCATGACCGCCATCACCTTGGTGAAAACACGTGGTGCTGTCGCCAGGCCAAAAGGTAACGCCCGGAACTGAAAGTGGTCGCTGCGGATTGCAAACCTGAGGAACTGCTGATGGAGTGAAATGCAGGTAAGCGTCCTGTATGTCCAATGACACCATGTATTCCCCAGGTTCCAGCGCCAGAATGATGGACCGTAGGGTCTCCATCCGAAACTTCGGCACCCGCAAAGACTTGTTGAGAGCTTTGAGGTTGAGTATCGGACGAAACGACCCATTGGGTTTCTGCACCAAAAAGAGATTGGAATAGAAACCCTGGCCCTTCTGGGAGAATGGAACAGGCACTATAACTCCAGCCTGGAGCATAGTGTGCAAGACCCTCCGCAGCTCCGCGGCTTTGTTCCGGTCTGATGGCAGATCCGTGGTGAAGAATCGAGACGGGGGTCTGTGCCGGAAGGAGAGGGCATACCCGTGTGAGACCACCTCGAGAACCCAAGTGTCTGTCGTGGTGACCGACCAACACCGGGCGAACTGCAGCAGGCGGCCTCCCACCTTGGGATCCTCCAAAGGGAGGCCCGGACCGTCAGTCCGCAGGCTTGTCATCTGGCTTAGGGGCCGGAAGTCTGGTACTCCAGGCCTGCTTCCGGGGCTTGGCCGATTTTTTGGGGCCAGCCTGTCGGGGAAAGGACTGTGCTTTAGGCCTACCCTGGGCCCTATAAGGCCGAAAGGACGATGTACCTGAACCGGAAGGAACTGCAGCAGACGGGAGACATGCCGATTTGGCTGCCGCCAGTGTGGCTACAATTTTGTCCAGGTCCGGACCAAAGAGAACTTCTCCGTTAAAAGGCAACGCTTCCAAACCCTTTTTGGAATCAGCGTCCACCTTCCAAGATCGCAACCACAATGTGCGACGAGCAGCTACAGCTGCCGAAGAAATTCGAGACGCCAGGGTACTAATATCCAAGGCCGCTTCATTGATATAAGTGGCCGAATCCCGGAGATTGCCGATCAACTCCGTCTGTTCAGCCGAACAGTCGGAGTCAAAGGACGCCTCCAACGTATCCGCCCAGCGCTCCATAGCTCTGGCAACCCAGCAAATGGCCATAGCTGGCCGCGCTGCCCCCCCCCTCCCCGCAAGGGAATAAACGGACTTTAGGCAGATCTCCACCTTGCGGTCCGTAGCATCCTTAAGGGAGGACATGGATGGCATGGGTAAAGTGGCACTCCGGACGAGGCGTGTCACATGAGAATCCACCTGTGGAGGGGATTCCCACTTAGAAAAATAATTATCCGCAAACGGATAAGCCACCGCCAAATGCCTCTGCGGCTGGTATCGTTTGCCAGGCTGTTTCCACGCCTCCTCTAAATGGTCCACCAACTGACCCGAAAGAGGAAAGACTGTGGCGTCACCCTTAACATCCTTAAAAAAGGCATATTTAGATTTAGACGCCGGAGGAACTTCGTCCTCATTTACCAAAGCAGTGCGGACTGCCCGAATAAGTCCAGGAATATATACCTAGGACCTAGCATCCGCCTCCTTAGTACGGAGAGGTTCCTTGTCGGAAAGATCCAGAATCTCCCCATCATCAGACGTCACTTCGTCATCCTCATAAGGAGCAGACAGAGACGCCACCGGCCTCTTATGTGGCCGCAACACAGACTCCCCTTGTAACACATCCGACAAGTGCTGTACCGAACTAGTCAGGGAATTAACCCACGCAGGCTCCTGAAAAATCAGGAGAGGGGAAAGAGGGAGACTGCGGGGTACCATCAGTTGCCTCAGGAAACCCTGCATGGGTGACGACACCACTGATTGCTGGGACAATCCCATCTGTGAGAACGTGGGCTGCGGAGCTAACTGGCCCACCAAGGTTGTAAGCGCCTGAGCGAAACAAGCCCAGGGCGGCTCCTGTACCGGTGCTGTGACCGTAATTGGCCGCGCCAATAAAAAACACTGCCGGCATAAACCCTCCGCGCTACCCTCCCCCTCCGCTATAGGTACTTTACACGTAGTACACTGAAGCCGGAGAGGAAGGTCACTTTCAGACATGATGGTGGAAAGTATGTGACCCCTCTTCACCAATACTTTAAGTATAGTGAGAGACTACCCTGCAGCACCGCACCGCAAGGGCTTTAGCAGAAAGAGTAGGGACAGTAATAAGGCTGACAGTTAGAAAGTAAAAAGTACAGACAGCAGCGCTAGCACAGTCACATACAATGCAAAGAAAATCAATTCCTGCACTAACAGCGCTGATAAATCAACTACACAGACACAGAGTCTGGTAGGACACAGCGCTACATACACAGACCTGACCACAGCGGAGGAGAGGTATGCGGGGGGACCCAGACCACGATGCCTCCGTCCAGACTTCCAGCAGCATTCACCATGCGTTCTAGAAGATGGCCACCGAGGAGCATAGAGGAGGCTGGCCTGGGGGAGGAGCGCTGCCACAGGGCCAGTTGGCAGTGTGCAGAGAGGGCAGGCGCTGGCTGTGAGACAGGGAAGGCGCACTCCCCTGGCATGCATTTAACCCCTGGGTCGCCGCAGCGCTACCGCTCTGCCGCGGTCCTGCTGTCCCAGGGGGGTAGTGGAAGCGCAGGTTAGTACCTGGTTCCACGCTGCAGCCAGTCCCCAGGGAGCCCCCTGCCTGGGGACTCTGGACCATGTATCAGCGGGGACCCACCGCGGGACCCTGCTGCTTACCTGCTGTCCCCCTTAAATCCGGCCATGGTCCTAAACATCTGGGGTCACCGCTAGCTGTGACCCCAGATGCCTACCAGCATCCCCGGATTGGTACCGGCGTTCTGGTACCGGCAGGGGTATAGGGAAGACAGCATGGACGTCAGGACTGACTGTCCATGCTGTACTTCCAGATGTGCAGCCACAGCTGCATTTGAGGAAAACTTCAGGGGCTCTTCATGGCCCCCCTCTAACAGGTGCATCCGACTTCGGCCGGGCACCAAACTAAACTGAGATGCCTTGGCTCGGGGGCGGGGTATAGGAGGGGGACCCTAGTGCATCCTGGGAGGCTGAAAACTTAACTCTATGGTGCCCGATGCCTGACGTCATCACCTATACCCCAAGGTATCCTGTGGATACCCTATGGACCCTGAAGTAGAAATGTGTTTGCAATTGAATACGTTTCCGTCTGGCGAAAAGTCACAATCCGCGATACTTTTTTGTGAAAAACGGCTTTTCGTGTCTAATTGAATACGGCCCATAGTGTAGTACCCTCGAGCTCAAAAGTTTGCAGGCTATTACATTTGCGAGTCCCGGCACCAACAGTAAGTGCGAGTTGGATTTTAACTAAAACTCGCACCCTATTACATTTGGACCAACATGTCAACATTCACAATGTCGACAATGGCAGAATGTCAACATTGTCAAAATGTCGACATTGTGAATGTCAACAGACGATTTTCCTGATTTTAGAGTTAGGCTGCGGTTAGGGTTTCTTAATAAGTGTACAGAAAATGCCATTGTCGATATGTCGACTGTAGACATTCGCAATGTCTACATTGTGAATGTAGATATTTCACATGTAGACATCCCACCTATTTCAACATTCTGAATGTCGATATATTGTACCACACCCCATTTGGACAGATGTTTTGTAAGGAGAAACATATATGCAAATAATTTGACAAAGCAAATGATCCAGCCTTTGCTGCATGCTTGGATTATTTTAGATCACTACAAATAGGATTGTTCTCTGGAGTAGTGTGGATATAACAAATAGAAAGTACAGAAAAGCAAGCCAACCACGCCTCTAAATAACCTTGTTTGTGGACAAAACAAACACTACTGAACAAAGTCATCGAAAATTTTGTCCATATTTTAGTGCCTTAAACACTCCGGGGTCTATTCATCATCACTTCATTTCTACAAAACCAAGTGAAAATTAACACTTGTAGAAATGAAGTATTCAGGCCATTAAACAAGAAGGTAAAGCAGGAGATATCACTTTAAATCTCTTTATTTTCAATATTATGAACAAGTTACAAACATCTTCTAATTGATTGCATAATAAAAACAATGTTGAACATAAATACAAATCAAGACAATGTTGTAAAAGAAGACATGTACCCCAGTAACATGATCCTGGGTGGATACTCTTGAAGAAACTTCACACGTGACACATCTCCAGGTAACGGTCTGTTAAAATAAGATTACCAGGGGCCCCAGATCATATGAAATTTGTCTACTTTATCATATAGGTGGGCGTAAATGTACTCCATTAAGGCTGTATACCAGATTTAGTTAATTACGACCGGTATTAGAAGGAGAAAAACCAGACTTGTGGTCAATATCTGGTTACAATTACCAACATACCAAATAATGATTTAAATTTGATGGGATTGGCATTAATGGTAATTTTCTGCCCACACATGATTCTGGCTACAATACTGCAACATGTATGAGCAGCATTACTGATAGTGGTTAGGTGAACTGCTAAGCCTGTGTCCCATGCCTCTTACCAGCCCTGAGACATTCCTCCTTGCAGCATGATATTATTTCATGTGAAAGTGTCCCGCACTGGACACAATTGTACCATAACACTACTCAACAACCATTTTGTATCTGCCATGATATATATCAATTTCCATGTCATTTTGTGTGTAGAATCCAAATATACTATCTGTAATTTGATATCATTTAAGGTTTTTGAGGTATTTTGAAAAATTCAAGTATTTAGGGGTGCATGTACTAAGCCTTGGAGAGAGATAGACTGGATGGAGTACCACCCAATCAGCTCCTGTCACTATACAGTTTTGGTTTGAAAAATGACAGTTAGGAGCTGATCGGTTGGTACTTTATCTCCATTCACTTTATCTCTCTCCAAGGCTTAGTACAAAGACCTCTAAAGCTGGCCACACATCTAAAGATTATCTGTTCAACCAGCCAACTAGTTGATTGGTTGGAATGAAAATCTGGTAACGTATGGGAGTAACTGATGATCAGCAATTTGCTCCTAAATGTCAGAAAACAGACGAAAATGGTCGTCAGACAAGTTTGTTAAATGTTTGATCTAAACAATTTGTTCAAACAACAGTTTTTGTCCATTTTCTGGCGTTTGGGAGCAAATTGCTGATTGTCATTTGCTTTCATACCTTACCAGATTTTCATTCCAACCAATCAAGTAGTTGGCTGGTTGGACAGAAAATCTTTACGTGTGTATGCAGCTTTAGGGGTATATTACTAAGCTTTGGATGGAGATAAAGTGAACGGAGAGAAGGTACCAGCCAATCAGCTCCTAACAGTCACTTTACAGGCTGTATTTGAAAAATTAACTTAGGAGCTGATTGGTTGGTACATTATCTCAGTCCACTTCATCTCCATCCAAGGCTTAGTAAATAGACCCCTTAATCACAGTAAATGCTCGGCAAGACTCCCTATGCCTGTGCTATGGGGTAAGCATCCTGCCCAGACTCCTCATCCTCTGTGTCATCATAATCTCCCTCCTCATCTTCCTCATTCTCCTCCATGTGCTGGTCCTTGGGCAGAACCCTCCTCTTAGCACTGGTTGCCATGTTGCTTACTGGCTCTTGTCTGGTCACACCACTGGCAGTGACCAATATAAGTGGTGATTTTATCTATATTTTCATTTCTCCCTTTTAAATCTGTGGTATTTTCTTGTATTCATTATTTAGAATTTTCGTGAGTACAGTTTTTGCGCTGTTTGTAAGTACATACAAAGTGATCGCAGCCACTAAAACTTGTGTAAACCATGCTGATAACTGTTTTAATATATGCAGTAAGTTAAGGCGGCACTCAAGCAGACTTGCCAAAGGTTTAAATATAAAAATCCTTTAATCCGACGTTTCGGGGACTGCCCCCCCGTCTTCAGGGAATACATAACATGTCATGCACAAATAAAACGTATATGTAGTAGGGGTGAGCGGGTTCGGATTTCTGAAATCCGAACTCCCCCGAGCCCCCCCGATCCGAGTCCAATCCGAGTCAGGCTCGACTTTTCCCGCCTGACTCGGATCTGAAATCGAGGCAAAACGTCATAATCCCGCCTTCCGAGTCTCGCGGGTTTTGGATCCTATATAAGGTACCCGCGTCGGCGCCATTTTCTCACTCGGCTGTGGACAGTGAAGAGGGAGGGTGGGAGTTAGGGCTGTGTAGTGTAGTGTAGTGTAGTGCTGCTGTTGTCCACTACTTCAAAGTCCATAGGGGCTGGCTGTGTTGTGCTGTGCTGCTGTTGTTAATAGGGGCTGTGTCCACTACTTCAAAGTCTATAGGGGCTGGCTGGACTGTGTTGTGCAGTCAGTTCTCCATAGGGGCTGTGTCCACTCCAAAGTCCTGTGCAGTGTCCCAGTCCTAAAGGGGTGCTGTAGTGTTGTCCAGGGGGTGCTCTGTCCATCAGGGGTGCTCCCCCCAAGTGCTAAAAAAATAATATATTTTCTGTGTTTGTGAATTGTGTGCGCAGTAGCCGCACGTGCATCAACAAAGTAGTGCCAAGCGTGCGCCTGTGTCATAAGTAAAGGGCCGGCTGGCTTGACCGTTAAGGGTGCTGTAACCCCCGAAAGTACACTCCAGTCCAAACCAAAAAAAAAAATATTTTCTGTGTTTGTGAATTGTGTGCGCAGTAGCCGCACGTGCATCAACAAAGTAGTGCCAAGCGTGCGCCTGTGTCATAAGTAAAGGGCCGGCTGGCTTGACCGTTAAAGGGTGCTGTAACCCCCGAAAGTACACTCCAATCCAAACCAAAAAAAAATTATTTTCTGTGTTTGTGAATTGTGTGCGCAGTAGCCGCACGTGCATCAACAAAGTAGGCGCCTGTGTCATAAGTAAAGGGCCGGCTGGCTTGACCGTTAAGGGTGCTGTAACCCCCGAAAGTACACTCCAGTCCAAACCAAAAAAAAAATTATTTTCTGTGTTTGTGAATTGTGTGCGCAGTAGCCGCACGTGCATCAACAAAGTAGTGCCAAGCGTGCGCCTGTGTCATAAGTAAAGGGCCGGCTGGCTTGACCGTTAAGGGTGCTGTAACCCCCGAAAGTACACTCCAGTCCAAACCAAAAAAAAAATTATTTTCTGTGTTTGTGAATTGTGTGCGCAGTAGCCGCACGTGCATCAACAATGTAGTGCCAAGCGTGCGCCTGTGTCATAAGTAAAGGGCCGGCTGGCTTGACCGTTAAAGGGTGCTGTAACCCCCAAAGTACACTCCAGTCCAAACCCAAAAAAAAATTATTTTCTGTGTTTGTGAATTGTGTGCGCAGTAGCCGCACGTGCATCAACAAAGTAGTGCCAAGCGTGCGCCTGTGTCATAAGTAAAGGGCCGGCTGGCTTGACCGTTAAAGGGTGCTGTAACCCCCTTAAGTACACTCCAGTCCAAACCAAAAAAAAATTATTTTCTGTGTTTGTGAATTGTGTGCGCAGTAGCCGCACGTGCATCAACAAAGTAGTGCCAAGCGTGCGCCTGTGTCATAAGTAAAGCGCCGGCTGGCTTGACCGTTAAAGGGTGCTGTAACCCCCGAAAGTACACTCCAGTCCAAACCAAAAAAAAAATATTTTCTGTGTTTGTGAATTGTGTGCGCAGTAGCCGCACGTGCATCAACAAAGTAGTGCCAAGCGTGCGCCTGTGTCATAAGTAAAGGGCCGGCTGGCTTGACCGTTAAAGGGTGCTGTAACCCCCAAAGTACACTCCAGTCCAAACCAAAAAAAAAATTATTTTCTGTGTTTGTGAATTGTGTGCGCAGTAGCCGCACGTGCATCAACAAAGTAGTGCCAAGCGTGCGCCTGTGTCATAAGTAAAGGGCCGGCTGGCTTGACCGTTAAGGGTGCTGTAACCCCCGAAAGTACACTCCAGTCCAAACCAAAAAAAAAATTATTTTCTGTGTTTGTGAATTGAGTGCGCAGTAGCCGCACGTGCATCAACAAAGTAGTGCCAAGCGTGCGCCTGTGTCATAAGTAAAGGGCCGGCTGGCTTGACCGTTAAGGGTGCTGTAACCCCCGAAAGTACACTCCAGTCCAAACCAAAAAAAAATAATTTTCTGTGTTTGTGAATTGTGTGCGCAGTAGCCGCACGTGCATCAACAAAGTAGTGCCAAGCGTGCGCCTGTGTCATAAGTAAAGGGCCGGCTGGCTTGACCGTTAAGGGTGCTGTAACCCCCGAAAGTACACTCCAGTCCAAACCAAAAAAAAAATTATTTTCTGTGTTTGTGAATTGTGTGCGCAGTAGCCGCACGAGCATCAACAAAGTAGTGCCAAGCGTGCGCCTGTGTCATAAGTAAAGGGCCGGCTGGCTTGACCGTTAAGGGTGCTGTAACCCCCGAAAGTACACTCCAGTCCAAACCAAAAAAAAAATTATTTTCTGTGTTTGTGAATTGTGTGCGCAGTAGCCGCACGAGCATCAACAAAGTAGTGCCAAGCGTGCGCCTGTGTCATAAGTAAAGGGCCGGCTGGCTTGACCGTTAAAGGGTGCTGTAACCCCCGAAAGTACACTCCAGTCCAAACCAAAAAAAAATTTATTTTCTGTGTTTGTGAATTGTGTGCGCAGTAGCCGCACGTGCATCAACAAAGTAGTGCCAAGCGTGCGCCTGTGTCATAAGTAAAGGGCCGGCTGGCTTGACCGTTAAAGGGTGCTGTAACCCCCAAAGTACACTCCAGTCCAAACCAAAAAAAAAATTATTTTCTGTGTTTGTGAATTGTGTGCGCAGTAGCCGCACGTGCATCAACAAAGTAGTGCCAAGCGTGCGCCTGTGTCATAAGTAAAGGGCCGGCTGGCTTGACCGTTAAGGGTGCTGTAACCCCCGAAAGTACACTCCAGTCCAAACCAAAAAAAAAATTATTTCTGTGTTTGTGAATTGTGTGCGCAGTAGCCGCACGTGCATCAACAAAGTAGTGCCAAGCGTGCGCCTGTGTCATAAGTAAAGGGCCGGCTGGCTTGACCGTTAAAGGGTGCTGTAACCCCCAAAGTACACTCCAGTCCAAACCAAAAAAAAAATTATTTTCTGTGTTTGTGAATTGTGTGCGCAGTAGCCACAAGTGCATCAACAAAGTAGTGCCAAGCGTGCGCCTGTGTCATAAGTAAAGGGCCGGCTGGCTTGACCGTTAAGGGTGCTGTATCCCCCGAAAGTACACTCCAGTCCAAACCAAAAAAAAAATTATTTTCTGTGTTTAGCCGCACGTATATATCAAATCGATATAACATAAATGGAGGACCAAACTTTCTCCGATAAAAATAAAATAGAGAAAGATCAAGAACCACTTCCTCTTAGTGCTGAAGCTGCTGCCACTAGTCATGACATAGACGATAACATGCCATCAACGTCGTCTGCCAAGGCCGATGCCCAATGTCATAGTAGAGGGCACATACAATCCCAAATGGCAAAGTTCAGGAAAATGACCTTGAAAAAGACATTTAAATCAGCTGAAGAGAAACGTAAACTTGCCAATATGCCATTTACGACACGGAGTGGCAAGGAACGGCTAAGGTCGATCCCTAGTATGTTCATGACTAGTGGTTCAGCTTCACATGACGATGGAAGCCCTCCTCCCACTAAAAAAATCAAAAGAGTTAAGCTGGCAAAAGCACAGCGAAGAACTGTGCTTTCTAAGAAGATATCACAAATCCCCAAGGAGAGTCCAAGTGTGGTGGTGGTTGCGATGCCTGACCTTCCCAGCACTGGACGGGAAGAGGTGGCTCTTTCCACCATTTGCACGCCCCCTGCAAGTGCTGAAAGGAGCACCCACAGTCCACTTGCTGATATGCAAATTGAAGATGTCACTGTTGAAGTACAACAGGATGAGGATACTGGTGTAGCTGGCGCTGAGGAGGAAGTTGGCGAGGAGGATTCTGATGGTGATGTGGTTTGTTTAAATCAGGCTCCGGGGGAGACAGTTGTTGTCCGTGGGATGAAAAAGCCCATCACGGTCATGCCTGGGCAGAAGACCAAACATTCCACCTCTTTGGTCTGGCAATATTTCTATCCAAATCCGGACAACAACTGTCTTGCCATATGTACCATATGTAAAGGTGAAATAAGTAGGGGTAGGGACGTCAACCACCTAGGAACATCCTCCCTTATACGGCACCTGCAGCGCGTTCATAAAAAGTTACTGTCAAGTTCAGAAACTTTGGCTAAGACCGTAAGCAGTCCAGGGACACCTAAATCCCGTTGTCCTGTTGTATCCAAGCGCCTGCAAACCACACCGTCAACTCCCTGCTCGTCAATTTCCTCCTTAGTCAGGATCGGAAGTAGTCCTGCAGGCCATGTCACTGGCATGACTGACTCTCCTATCCGGGATTCCTCTGGAGGATCCTGCATTGCTATGCCTACTGCTGCCGCTGCTGCTGTTGCTGCTGCTGGGAGTCGTTCATCATCCCAGAGAGGAAGTAGAAACACCACTACTTTTACTAAACAATTGACCCTCCAACAGTCCTTAGCGAGGAGGATGAAGTACGACAGCAGTCATCCTGAAGCAAAACGTATAACTGAGGCCTTGACTGCTATGTTGGTGTTAGACGTGCGTCCGGTATCCGCCATTAGTGCAGTGGGATTTAGACAATTGATGGAGGTAGTGTGTCCCCGGTTCCAAATCCCGTCTAGATTCCACTTCACTAGGCAGGCGATACCGAGACTGTACAGAAACGTCAGAAAAAGTGTCCTCAGTGTCCTGAAAAATGCCGTTGTACACAATGTCCACTTAATCACGGACATGTGGACAAGTGGAACAGGGCAGACTAAGGACTATATGACTGTGACAGCCCACTGGGTAGATGTATCACCTTACGCAGCAACAGCAGCAGCGTCACCAGTAGCAGCATCTCAGAAACGCCAGCTCGTTACAAGGCAGGCTACGCTGTGTATCACCGGTTTCAGTAAGAGGCACACCGCCGACAACCTCTTAGAGAAACTGAGGGAAATCATCGCCCAGTGGCTTACCCCACTTAGACTCTCCTGGGGATTTGTGATATCTGACAACGCCACCAATATTGTGCGGGCATTACATCTGGGCAAATTCCAGCACGTCCCATGTTTTGCTCACACAATAAACTTGGTGGTGCAGAATTTTCTGAAAAGCGACAGGGGCGTGCAGGAGACGCTTTGGGTGGCCCGAAAAATTTCTGGCCACTTTCGCCATTCAGCGACTGCGTGCCGAAGACTGGAGCGCCAGCAAACACTCTTGAACCTGCCCCGCCATCACCTGAAGCAAGAGGTTGTGACACGGTGGAACTCAACCCTCTATATGCTTCAGAGGATGGAGGAGCAGCAAAAGGCCATACAAGCCTATACATCCACCTATGACATAGGCAAAGGAGGGGGTATGCACCTGACTCAAGCGCAGTGGAGAATGATTTCCGTGTTGTGCAAGGTTCTCCAGCCCTTCGAACTTGCCACACGTGAAGTCAGTTCAGACACAGCCAGCTTGAGTCAGGTCATTCCCCTCATCAGGCTTTTGCAGAAGCAGCTGGAGAAAGTGAAGGAGGAGCTAAGACGGAGCGATTCCGCTCAGCATGTGGGACTTGTGGATGAAGCCCTTCATTCGCTTTGCCAGGATTCCAGGGTGGTCAATCTGTTGAAATCAGACCACTACATTTTGGCCACCGTGCTTGATCCTAGGTTTAAAGCCTATGTGGTGTCTCTCTTTCCGGCCGACACAAGCCTGCAGAGGTGCAAAGACCTGCTGGTGAACACACTGTCAGCTGAAGCGGAACGTGACACGTCAACGGCTCCTTCTTCATTTTCTCCCGCAACTGGGGCTGCCAGGAAAAAACTTAGGTATCCTAAGCAACCCGCTGGCGGTGATGCAGGGCAGGCAGGACCAAGTTTGGACATCTGGTCCGGACTGAAGACAATTTCTGACATGTCTACTGTCACTGCATATGATACTGTCACCATTGACAGAATGGTGGAGGATTACATCGGTGACAGCATCCAAGTAGGCATGTCAGACAGTCCATACCTGTACTGGCAGGAAAAAGAGGCAATTTGGAGGCCCCTGTACAAGCTGGCTCTATTTTACCTGAGTTGCCCCCCCTCCAGTGTGTACTCTGAAAGAGTGTTTAGTGCAGCCAGGAACCTTGTCAGCGAAAGGCGTAGGAGGTTGCTTCCACAGAATGTGGAGATGATGTTCATCAAAATGAATTATCAGCTCTTCCAGGGAGACCAGCCTCCAGAAGGTACAGAGGGACCTGTGGTGGTGGATTCAAGTGGGGACGAGTTAATACTTTGTGAGGATGAGGATGTACACACTGAAGAGGGTGAGGAATCGGTGGATGAGGAGGATGAGGATGACATCTTGCCTCCGTAGAGCCAGTTTGTGCAGGGACACATTAATTGCCAGCTTGTTTTGTGGGGGCCCAAACGAACCAATCATTTCAGCCACAGTTGTGTGGCAGACCCTGGCGCTGAAATGATTGATTTGTTAAAGTGTGCATGTCCTGTTTATACAACATAAGGGTGGGTGGGAGGGCCCAAGGACAATTCCATCTTGCACTTCTTTTTTTTCTTTGCATTATGTACAGTTTGGGGCCTAGTTTTTCTAACTGCCATCCTGTCTGCCACTGCAGTGTCACTCCTAGATGGGTCACGTGTTTGTGCCGCCCACTCGTGTCGCTTAGCATAGTCATCCAGCTACCTCGGTGCAACCTTTTGGACATAAAAACACTATTGTGAGGTGTGAGGTGTTCAGAATAGACTGGAAATGAGTGGAAATTAAGGTTATTGAGGTTAATAATAGCATAGGAGCAGAGAAACCAACAAATTCTGTGATTTTAGCTGTTTTTATGCTTTTTTAAAAAAAAATACAGATCCAAAACACAAAACCCAGAACCCAAAACACGGAAGGGTGGTTTTGGCAAAACCAATCCAGATCCAAAACACGAAGAAAGATCCAGATCCAAAACCAAAACACGAAAAGTGGCCGGTGCACACCCCTAATATGTAGCCACAAAACTCACCTAATTGGACACCCATTGCTCCCACCTGTCGATCCCCGCCATCAGCTGCATCGGACTGGAAATCTACAGTATAGACCGAGAGAGGGGAGGAAGAAAGGGAGGGAGGAAGGGAGAGAGGGGGAAAGGAGAGAGACAGAGAGAGAGAGGGGGAAGGAGGGACAGGGAATAGAGAGGACCATGGAGGGGAGAGACAGAGAGGGAGTAAGGGGAGGGAGAGAGAGAGAGGGGGAAAGGAGAGAGACTAAGGGGCCTATTCATCATACCTAAACTTTCCCTGGAGGTAATTAGGTTTAGAACTCGCATGGAGTTCTACCTACTTACCTGAGGAATTCATCATTCCTCCTCCCCATAACTATCTATCCCGAAAAGCTGTAATTTTTGCGATGACAGCTTTTCAGGAAATAGATAGTTATCCCTCTCTACACTAACTTACCGCAGCTGGATCTGTGCTGCGCTTGCGCTGTTACATTCGTAAACCCAGCGCATGCGCAGCACTACCTACAGCTGCGGTAATTCTGTGTGTCCCCCAACCCCCTCCGCTCACCTCCCCCGTCCCCGCACTAACCTGCCCGCTGCAGTGCCTCCGGCTCCAGTGGCTGGTCTGACACTTGTTCTCCCAGCTGGGCACAGTAGTTTAGAAAAAAAAAAAAGGGGAGGGAGGGACAGGGAAAGAGAGAGGGGAGGGAGGGAGGGAGA
The DNA here is from genome assembly GCA_031769625.1 of Taudactylus pleione. NCBI lineage: Eukaryota > Metazoa > Chordata > Amphibia > Anura > Myobatrachidae > Taudactylus > Taudactylus pleione. The sequence goes on from JAUIMM010000052.1 coordinate 29,975,364, forward strand.
CAGATAGTAAGAGAGAGGGAGGAAGGGACAGAGAGGGAGTGCAAGAGAATGGGAAGGAGAGAGAGAAGGGACTGAAAGAGCGCACACACATACCTGTTGCAGCTGCAGGAGCCATCAGCGAATCGCAGCGTTATGTCAACAAGGGGGCGGGGCTTCTATAGGCAGCCACTAGCGGTCCATCAGTCAGTGTCCTGAGAGTGTGCTGTGCCTGTGTGATTCTACCGGGAGCCAGCCAGGGTGTGTGGCCAGCTTCCGGTCAATATCTGCGGCAGTGTGAGGGCCCCTTGACGACCACCAAGTCTGCCCCTCCTATAATCCAGCCCTGACTTCCAAGCAGAGCCTTAACTAGAATTTTTGGTGCTCTATGCCAGAAAGAGCATTGGTGCCCCCCCCTCCCATTATTTTTAAAATAGCATACCTCCCAACCTTTGAGTTTCATAGGTCAGGACTTCCGCGCGCCACAGGTACGCATTCCTGAAACGGGGCGTGGCCTATCCATAAAGGGGTGTGGTGTAGCGACACACCTCATTTACATCACTAATGGACGTGTCCAGCATCTCCGAAATGCTGGGCTGCCCACGGGCTTCCTTCCCGCACTGTGAATAGATGCCGTGCCCATGCACACGGCATCTATTATCGCTCTGCTTACCTGCTGCTCTGCTATGCAGAGCAGCGGTAGATGCTCCTCCCAACTTCCCCGCCACCACAGGACACTGCAGCCCGCGGGTGGGACAGCGGGACAATCCCAAAAAAACAGGACTGTCCCACTGAATGCGGGACAGTTGGGAGGTATTAAATAGGGTCATAAGAAAAGCACCCGAAAAAGGGCAATGGCCTCATGGGGAAGAGATAGGGGAGGCCAGGAGCTGCTGGGGATAAAAGAAGAGGAAGTTACAAGTGAGAATAATAAAAAGAAAATTGACAGACCTGAACAGCGCCACTCTGTCCTGTGGTGCCCTGTGCCATGGCACAGGTCGCACTACCCTAGTTATGGCCCTGCTTCCACGCACGCTATCAGGCCTCAGGCTGCATAGGGCATCACAGTGGATAATTTATGCACACCCCTGCAATGGTGTTCGAATGCACTGGCACGCCTGCATTCAGCCGACCAACTCCCCGTAACCTCCCACAAACTGCACTTCCTGTCAATCACTTTGCAATGGGTCTGCGTAGGATCGCAGTGCCCGGTTCGCATAAGCGCACTGCGATGCATACGCATGCGCAGTATGCAACAATTGGCCGATTGTGTGTGTATTAGCAACTGTGTTCCTTACTGAATCAGGCCCTGAGTCTGCTGCTTGTTCCTCCTGCTGTGTGTGGATTCTTAGGAAACAGAAAAGAGGTCAACTACGTGTACATCATAAATTAACTATTGGACAACTATAAGAATATGGGTTGTAGAATGTCACATAAAATTCACTTTTACATTCCCATCTAGACTTTTTCCTTGACAACCTGGGTATTATAAGTGTTGAATAGAGGGAACATTGGGCCTGATTCAGAGCTGAACGCTCTGACCAGAGCGCTCGCTCTGAATCAGTGCCCTCCTACCTGAAAATGGAGCGGCCTCCTGGCCGCTCGCATAGCTGTGGGTGACCACCCACAGCATATGCGAGCGGCCTAAAAGATGGTCGTGATGGTCTTTGACCATCGCAACCATCGGGCTTGCGACGAGACCCTGCGGTAGGGTCTCGCTGCCGCAAGCCCTGGAGTGATTTTGGCTCTATCAGAGCTAAAATCACTCCCACTGACATCACTAGTGATGTCAGTGAGGCCGGCTTCAGACGATATTCGTTCCCATGGGCAGCCACGCCCCCGGCACGCCCACCAAAGGGGGCGTGCTGTCAATCAACATCGACAGCACGCCCCCTTTGGTGCGAGACCCGGAGTGACGGAGAGCCCATCGCTATCCGGGTCTCGCGCATGCGCACGACGGAGCGCCCTCCGTTGTGCGCATGCGCAGTGGGGCAACATCGACCCGCTTGCGAGCGTCCTTTGCTCGCGAGCGGGTCTGAATGACCCCCATTCAACACTGACAATGGAGCATCGCTACCAAGGACTCTGGGATTGTGCAATGATGTGAGACTACTGCTGGTTCCTTTTTAGAGAGACCACTGAGACACTGTACAAACGGAAAGCATCAACATCTTATTTTCCTAAAGCAAAGTTACTTTACATTTATCTTTTATTAGCAATTACATTACGACTAATTTGGATTGTTAATGTCACGCCTGAGGGTTGGTTTGGGTAGGAACAGGCATGGGAGGCTGAAGGGGAGATAGAAGTACGGCAGTGGATGATGGGCATGAAGTCGAGGACAGAAATAGAATGTCTTTATTAAACAGCAGGTTGGAATGAGAACTGGAGATGATAATATAAAATGAATGAGCAGAATCGGATTGGGACCGATGATGCTGGATTGAGAGCTGGATTGGTTTGTTACCGATGTTGATGATTTGAAGAACTTAATGGATTTGAATCTGATGTTGAAGAATTGATGAACTTGATCGGTTTGAGACCGATGTTGAAGAATTGAATAACCTAGGGCATGATTCAGCAAAGAACGCAGTTGCTAATACGCACGCAATCAGTCGATTAATTTCTAATGCGCATGCATCGCAGCGTGCGTGCGTGCATGAGCCAGACGCTGCAGTCAGAACTGTGTACGCAGAGGCTTCGCAGACTCATGATAGCGTGATTGACAGGAAGTGCCATTTGTGGGTGGTAACAGGGGGTGGCAGTGCGAATACAGGCGTGCCAGTGCGTTTCAATGCCATTGCATGGGTATGCATAAATTAGCCACTGCAATACCAGCAATTCCTGAGTGAGGTCTAACCTGCCTTAACTGTGCGTATGGGTCTGAAGTTACGGATTGTTTCGCTATGTTGGCCAAGTGTACGGATGTGAGTAAGAGGAAGTGGGCGTTCTTATGTCAGGCTGCGATCGCAATGCGATTTAACTAACACCGCTTACATTAGCAATGCAGTTGAGTGCGTATAAGCAGAATAGCGATCCATGCTGAATAAGGCCTTTAATTGATAAGAGTCCGATGTTGATGGATTGATGGACTTGATTGATTGGGACCGATGTTGGTGAATTGAAGAACTTAATTGATATGAGTTTGATGTTGATGAATTTGATTGGTTGGAACCGATGTTGATGAATTAAGGAACTTAGGCCCTCATTCAGAGCCGGACGCTCTGAGCAGAGCGCTCGCTCTGAATGAGGGCCGTCCTCCATAAAAATGGAGCGTCCTCCTGGACGCTCGTATAGCTGTAGGTCACCACCCACAGCTCATACGAGCGTGCAGGATGATGGTCGCGATGGTCTTGACCATCGCCAGTGCGACCAGAAGCCTGTGGTCGTGGTTTTCGACCACAAGCCCTGGAGTGATTTTGGCTCTATCAGAGCCAAAATCACTCCCACTGACATCACTAGTGATGTCAGTGGGGCCGGCTTCTGACGCTAGGCGTTCCCTTGGGAACGCTTCCGTCTGGGAGGCACGCCCCCGGCACGCCCACCAAAGGGGGCGTGCTGTCAATCAACATCGACAGCACGCCCCCTTTGATCAGACACAACGAGCGAAGGAAAGTCCTTTGCTCGTCGCGTCTGGCACATGCGCACGACGGAGCTCCCTCCGTCGTGCGCATGCCCAGTGCACACCATCGACCCACTTGCGAGCGGACAGCCGCTTGCGAGTGGGTCTGAATCAGGCCCTTAATTGATAAGAGTCTGATGTCGGAAGCATCAGATGAGACCGATGGATCATGGCTGGAATCGATGGTGGCTGTAAGAACAAGCCTCAGTGGTAAAAACCAGACTGTAGTGCAAGATGGTATAGAAGACTTGTTTAGCATATATAGGAACTGGATATAATGGATTGGGGGCCTGATTCAGCAAGGTAATAATGCAATAATGCAAATGCAGCAGGAGGCGTTTGACACCCCCTGCTGCATTTGCAATCCAAGCACTGCGACGGAGATCGCAGGCTGGGATCATCATTGCGACCATCGGTGGTCGATAATCACGATGGTGGATGGCGCCGGGATGCCAGCCGGCCAGCTGAGCTATACCCGTTTTCCACCAAAATTCCGGGTCTGACCCGGAGTTGGAACAGAGTTCCTATCCGGATCAGACCCGGAATTTAGCCGGCGACGACTCGGGATATTCCCGAGTTGGCGCCGCTCACACCGGAGTCGGGTCTGCATAGACCCGGCTTTCCCGGCGTGAAAGTGGATGCTTGGAGATGATGTAATCTTCAAGCGCCACTGAAGCCGGACCAATCGGCCGGCTTGCAGCACACTCCAGGTCATCGTAACCCGGAGTGCGCTGTTCTCACAGCAGGGTTTCACGGGCTACGCCCGCGTTAAACCCTGCTATTTCCCTGGGTTGGATTGCCGAGTCACTCGACCCGGCGATCCAACTCTCTCCCCTTTTACACCAGGTAGCTGCCCGGGTTACCCCTGTAATAACCCGGGTTTTAGCTCCAGTGTAAAAAGGGTATAAGCCTCAGCTTACTCAGGATGGCCGGCCGGCTTGCGAGCACAGCAGACTGTGTACGTCCATGCAGTCCCTGAGCTGGCCACTCCCGGAAAACGGGGCGGACATGCCCCGTTTCCGGGAACGCCAGCCACCCTCTACATTGCCTGTAATATCGGCAGACTGGACAACTAGAAGTCATTAAGTATGTTATAAACATTTAATAAGCACATATATCAGTTTAAATCATTGACAGCCCTGTTTGGGCACTTATAAAATGAAACTACATCATACTTGTTTATAGCACACTCTTAATCACTGAACACATCATGGCGTCATGCACCACTTATTTATTACAATTGTGTTTGCTAACTGCCGTTACCCAAGCAAAACTTTCATTCTTTCTACTGTGAAAAAAAAAACCTATTAATTCTTGAAGGACCAGTTACCTGGATAAGAGACCTAATTTATTACAGCTATTACCAGATGAAAATGTACCACTGAATTAGGTAGATGTGTCTGCCTGATGCTTTCTTGGAAGCAAATGTAAGGATGACATCTGCAGTGTAAGCTAGAAAACAAAACCACATAGAAACCTGTGACTAGGGTTCTGTATGCCCATTTTACTATAAGCAACAGAGCGTGGGAAATACACAGGCCAGGGCTGGCTCCTTTTGGCATTACACCCACATCTTTTCAGTGACAATATGTTGTGTCGCTCCGAACTACCCTGTCACAGTCAGTAATATCCTGCTGGATTATACTGTGTACCATCAATTATTTACCTTGTAAACACGTCTGCTGATACTGTAGCACAGACCTTTGTAGTTGTGTAAACACATTAGAATGCTATGGCAGAAAGAAACAAAGGCAGCTATTATACATGTTCACCTGCCCGATCAGGCAAACACAGCCTTCATCTAGCTGCACTACGGCTCAGGATAGACATTGTAGATTTGTCATACTCTGACTAATGTACAGTATCTTACACCTCAACTATATCATCTACCATCGGTGCTTGGTTTGTAGTTGTACTGAAGTATGCACTAGTGGCACCCTTTTTCTCTATATAATTCTTAACTCTTCAGGTGCATACACACACAACGATTTTTTGATCGATTATCGTTAACGATATCGTTTATCGTTCAATCGTTGAGAAAATCGTTCACTTTCTGAGTTAAAACGATGAACGATAATCGTTCATGCATGTTCACGTTTGTAGTTCAGTCAGACTGGCCAACTCAATGATTTTCATTAAATTAATATGCAAAAATCGTTTATAGTTCAAAAAAATTGTTCATTACATTTAGTAAATGAACGATTTTAGTAAACGATTTTCGTTCATTTTTCCCTTGAAAAAATGAACTAAAATCGTTTACTAAAATCGTTCATTTACTTAATGTAATGAGCGATTTTTTGGAACTACAAACGATTTTTGCATATTAACTTAATGAAAATTGTTGAATTGGCCAGTCTGACTGAACTACAAACTACAAACGTGAACGCACATGAAAGATAATCGTTCATTGTTTTCACTCAGAAAGTGAACGATTTTTTCAACGATTGAACGATAAACGATATCGTTAACGATAACAGTTCCAAAAATTGTGTGTATGCACCTTTATAATTAGTTCTAGAAATATGAAAAATATCAGTGAAATTATGTATCCGAATACTTATTCCGAGTATGGAAGCGACTATAAATCTTGTATCAACTCATACATTTATTTGTGTCGGAGAAGCCATGGCTCTTCTAGAAGGTATAGAGTAGGGATGTGCAGGCTCGGATAGGTTCGAGTTTGCACGTGGAGTTCGGATTTTTCCCTCCAAAAAAACGGAACTCAGAAAGAGGCAAAACGTCATCTTACATGGACGAACATCATCATTCCTGGAGTCCAGGAATGATGATGTTCGTCCATGTAAGATGACGTTTTGCCTCTTTCTGAGTTCCGTTTTTTTGGAGGGAAAAATCCGAACTCCACGTGCAAACTCGAACCTATCCGAGCCTGCACATCCCTAGTATAGAGTAACTCGAGCACTGGAAAACCCTGACAGCACCACTACTACAATGTCTGATGGGTTGGAACTGACTTGTAAGAAGAAAGAATATATACAGGAAAATGCTACTATTAATACTACCAAAATCCTACTGACTTCTAGTGGGCACAGTACTGTACAATATGTCTGTAATGACATAGAATTATATTTCCTCAGAGAATGGTCAAGATTGATGCAGGCACAGGGTTCAATATAGTGATACTTCTGGCACAGAATTTAACCCATCTTATTCCCCGGGGACCTTTTTGCAGCAAGCTGCCGAATTCTTAGGTAACAGCCAGTAAGATAGGACAGAATATTTTGCCCACTGCAGCTTTCCCAATGTTACAAAGGCACCTGCATGTCAATGTATACATGTATTGCAGAGTGTCATACACTAAGGACCTGATTCAGACCTGCTCACTAGGATGCGATCGCTCGTAGCTGGCCAATATTTGCGTTTTGCGCATGTGTATGTATCACAATGCGCGTGCGTGAACCACTGCGACAGATCAGGATGCTCTCGCTCGCCCAGCATAGACAGCCCAGTTGAGTGACAGAGAGGCCGTTTGTGGGTGGCAACAGGGGCAGGCCACTAGAAATGGGGGAGTGGAGGTACGAACGCAGGCGTGCCTGTGTGTTTCCACGCCGTTTCATAGGCGTGCATAATTAACAGGCAGCGTTATTGTACACGTCACCTGGTTGTATTTCACACTGAAGTGATCGCTGTGCTTGCAGCCAGGTATAATCAACCTCAAGTGCTGCGAGAACATCCGATGGTGCTCGATGTACCAATGTTTTCATGCACTTCCAGGAGATGACGTGCGCAAGTGGGCGTCTTATGAATGGCTGGTGGGCTTCTGCATACACAAAGTGATCGCTCGCCAAGACATAGTGGGCGTGCGATCGCCTGCCTTGCTGGGCGTGCGCTGGATTTGCATACGCTGGGAGCGAACGACCGCATCTTGTGATCGGCTCTGAATCAGGCCCTAAGTACATACTTGGGAGGATGGGAGTGTTCTGCACAGAAAACAATACTAGATTATAAATATTATTCATTATTTGCATATCACTCCTCTACTTTATAAAAAGATACATATTCTTTTGTCCATATGATACTGATAAATTCTGATATAGATCTGTGGTGACCAAACCTGGTCCTCCAACATTTTATGTTTTCCATATCTCCTAGCTGTAGGTGTTAAAAAAAAAAAATACACATGTGGTCTGGAAAACATGAATTGCTCCTTGAGGACTGAATTTGGCAACCTATTTACCTATATTACCAAGGTCATCTGTGTCATCATTCAGTGTTATTTTACGTGCAGCATCCCAAAATGTGGATTTAGATTAAGTACTCCCTTATTCATTGGCTGACAATAGGGAAGAGGGGGGGGATTTATTTATGGAAAACCATTTTTTTTTTTGCCCTTCCCCTCCTCTATCCTGTCCTTTCTTACCTTGTATAGATGGCAGGTAGAGGAGACGGATATCATGCTCTGTGGTCATGTGATTAACTGATTATATATATTGCGCTGCTGCTCCATGTCAGGGATAGGCTGAGAACATGTCTCTGCATGATGACATCACAACACAGCACAGCATTACTAAATTACATGAGGTGTAAGCCAGGAATGAAATGACATGGGAGTGTAACCCCGTAATGATTTCTAGATCTGAGAGAGAATGATAAGTTACAGGGGAAATGGAGAGGAAATAATTTACTGGGGAGGCTGAAAGGAACATAAATTACAGTGGAGAGTGTGGACGGAGTAAATTATAGGAAAATGCAATTGGGGATAAATGTGTTGAATTAAAGGGGAGGGTGGTGGGGGAGAAATAAACAAGAAGATAGAGAGCTGTGGTGGACAATGTGAGGGGTGGTTGCTTATCTGTGTGCTCCAGAGATGAAGTCCTGAAGTAGACGAAACGCGTTGGTATCTCTATCCACTTACCTTCATTAACTTTTGAACATCCTTTTAAGATAAGCGTTTGATCCTCATCTTATGTCCCCATTTTTTATCCATTTGCATATATTTGTCATATGAATTGTAATTCAGCCTGAAGCTTTCTATCAATGAATTGTTCTTATGTATTGTGTTTTTATTTATTTATTTAATTAAATATAATTTTTATTTGGACACATCTGTATATTATTTATTAATGAAATAGTTTATTGATTTTATGTAGATATTGCAATTCTCTGCACTTTGCTGAAACCTAATAATAGGCACACTTATCACTTTTGTCTTAATAGGTACTAAGTTCAAGTTGACATAGGCATTATGCACTTTTATTCATCATATACACTTCATTGTCATTGAAATTGTTGCACAAATTTGAAATGGTTATTTATTTGCCTACACATATGTACACTTTTTATGTATTTATTTACTCATAACTTAGGCCCTGATTCAGAGCCGCTCGAAAGCGGCCGCTCGTTCGTTCTGACCGATGTTCGCACATCTGCGCATGCGTACGGATTTTAATACGCATGCGCGAACCAGTCAGTGCGGCCGAAAATCGTTTGTTCGCTATATAGCGAATGCCTGCTATTTTGAGTGACAGAAGGAGGCGTATGTGGGTGGTAACAGGGGAAGGTGCTTGAAAACGGGGGTGTGGAATTCGAACGCAGACGTGCTTAAAGGTCAAAACGGGCGTTTTAAGGGAGTGCATAATTAATACAGCAGCGTCATTGACCACGTCACTTGTTTTTTTTTTACTCAGAACTGCTCGCAAAATAGCGGTTGAAAAAAACAGCCACAAGAATAGCGACCAGTTCATACGCTGTTCGATGTACTCGATTAATCTAATAAATAGCGGACATGACGTATGGTGCAAGCGGCAAGGGGGCGTATTTTTCAAAATTACAACCGCAAGTTTTGCTCGCTCGTTCAGACTTAGAGGCGTGAACAGACCGCAATTAGCGAACGGTTCATTTGAATAGCCACCCCTTGTTTTAGAACGAACGACCGCAAATAGCGAGCGGCTCTGAATGAGGGCCTTAGATTGTTATTTAAGCACGGCAGGCGCTCGTTGTCAACCCCATACATTACCTGATATATATACAGTATATTGGGACGTCGGTCACAATCCTGACAGCAGAATGCCGGCTAGGCATTTATGATAGGCGTTGAAATACCGACGCCTATCATGATCCCGGCGCCGGAATCCAGTCCTGTTAGCCGTGGGGGGGGAGGCTTAGGTTTAGGGCAGTTAGCGGGGTTAGCATTATGTTTATGGGGGGCGGTTAGGCACCCCTAGGGGGGAGAGTTAGGCACCCCAGGGAGAGGCTAGGGTTAGGCACCCCCCCCCGAGAGGGTTAGGTTTAGGGAGCGGTAAGGGGGGGTTAAGGGTAGTAACCCCCGGGGGGAGGTTAGGGTTAGGCACTAGGGGGGTAGGTTAGGGTTAGGCACCACTAAGGGAGGGTTACGGGGGGAGACAGGGGAGGTTAGCATACTTACCTGCCTCTGTTGGGATTTTCATCCTGTCGGGCAGCCGCTGTCGGGATTTGAACTGGCAGCTAAACAGCCGCCGATATTTCAATCCCGTTCCATATATATCATACAAAACCTTGTCAGCGCAAATAAGTTGTTTCTAATAACAATTCCTTGCGTGGTTATGAGCCAGTGTGAACCAAATGCATCTCTAAAAAATAAAAAGACACATGGTAGAGCCCATAGTGTATTACTGCAACCACAACAGTAGTGATCTTTCCTGCCAATTTGATAGAAGATCTAGCAGTACTGTAGAATAATCTAAAAGACTTCGATAGCATAAAAGCATAAATAAAAATTTATTTTTAAAATGCACTCACATGGAATACATGTACAGGCTTATCTCAAAGAATATAGGGCCTGATTCAGAGATGCACGCAATGCCGATTTGTATGCAGAACAACCTTTTTTCTGCTATTGCGCATGCGTTAAAAGTCGCACTGCGCACACGCTGCGATTGTATTGCAATTCCACACGCACAAAGAACCCATTCGCAAAGTGAGTGACCTGCGGTCAGCATTTGCGGAGGTAATGGGGGGGTTTGGGTTTGTTTAAACACCATTACATGGGTGTGCATAAATTATCCATTGCAATCTGCTACGCAGCATGAGAGCTCTCTGCGTGTCAGGAGAGTCACTGTATTTGAGATGGCCAGACCTGCTGCAAGGGCTGCATGGCTCCCCTATGCTTGGGTAAGCTTTGGAACTGTTAGCATATTTTTGCAGCTTCAGAATAGCAGCTGCGACTGCCCATCTCTGAATCAGGCCTAAAATTCCAAAAACCTTCTGGATGCCGCACACAGTTCCACTGATCTGGGGAAACGTATGCATGTTTACACTGGGCTCCAGGTAGACTGCAGCACAAGGGAGAGCCACCAACGCATTTCATCCAATAGACTTCGGCTCACAACCGTCTGCCAGGTCATCACAAGGAGACTGGGACGCCGGAGCTCGGCATCACTAGTTGCTCTGCATGCCGGGTCCTGGTCTTCACTAGGAGACTGGAACGCCGGATTGCAGCGCTTGCATCTTGGTCCCGGCTGGTTCTAATCAGCTGGGACACTCTGCTACGTGCAGCCTCAAAGCTGCAGTGTGTCTATATCTAGGGAGCCTGTTCTTGCTGAAGCAATTTGACTGGCCTCTGTGTGTGATATAAGGCAGGGAGGGCTTAGCCTCCTTGTCAATTATAGCTTCATGCCTTGGTGTTTAGCCTGCTGTTCCTGGTTCCTGGTGATACTCTGTATTGATGGTATCCTGTTTCATTTGTGCCTGTCCAGTCTGGTTTATGTTCTCATGTCTGCTGCATCACCTGTTGTTAAGTATTGCTTTAATTAATATTAAGTGCCATTATCTGCAGTTAGCATTATTAGCCATCTGTTTTACTATACAACTTCAGTTTTCATTATCAAACCACCTGTTTATCATATACAGCTTCAGTTGTATTTATATTGTATTCAGATACTCCAGTCTAAAATCCTGCGATCACTTGTTTAGTTGTATGAGCCCCTACTATCTTAAAGTCCTGGCCGCATCTCAGTACCGGTGAGAGCATCTCTATGAGAAAAGGACCACTGTTATAGGTGAAGATCTCTGTAGCATGGTTCTAGGGGTCTCATGTAAATTATTCAAGGGTATCATAACATTATAACTGACCTAAAAACTTAGCTAGAAATAGAAATTCATGTTCAGGTGGATCCTGCTGTGCAAAATCCTGTTCAAAGTTTGGAAGACCAAATTCAAACTCTCTCAAAGGTTTCAATATTTATCTTTGTATTCTTCTATACAAGAGGAAACACTTGGGACTGCTCCATCCACCCAGCAAACTATAAAAACTATCAATTAACCCAAGATATATCTCCCAGACCGTTTCTCTGGCTTTCTACAGGGGGAATCACAAACTTAGACCTTTGGGTTGAGTTCTCACCATATAGCTCTACAGTCTGTGGATTCCTTTTTTGAAGCACTAGGATTACTTTGTGATGAACCAGACTGGGTTGCCTCTGCTGAAGCAAAGTGCTTAGAATACTGCTAAGCAAGGTGCTTAGAATACTGGCGCCGGAATACAACACCTGGCAGAATCCCGGCGCCAGCAGCCTGAAGGTAAGTAGCAGGGTTGGGGGGGGGGGGGGTTAGGCACTAGGGGGAAGGGTTAGGCACTATGAGGGGAGGGCTGTTTTTTGGAACAATCAGGACACTACCAAATCCCCAAAATATACATTTTATTGGTAGCTTCTGCAATGAGTGGTTAATATAAGAAAAGTGCCATTATCTGCCATATGTTTTACTAAACTGATTCAGGTCCTGATACAGCACGGATAGCCATTGGAAACGCGTACGGAGATCATCCAAATGTTGCATACTGCGCATGCACCATGATCACACTGCGATTACGCATGAAGACAGAAATCCACAGCAGAGTGACAGGCAATGAGCGTTTAGGATTGGTGACGGAGGACTGGTTGCAGAAACGCAGACGTGCCCGTCTGTTTGAACGCCATTGCATGGGCGTGCATAAATTAGCCAATGCGATTGCCTACGCAGCTTGAGTACTCACTGCGTGTGATGAGACTTGCAATTTCTGAGACAGGTAATACCTGATGTAATTGTGCTTGACGGGCCAATGTTCTCCGATGTTACCGATATGTAAGCAGGACTGCAAGGTATTACAGACGTGAAAAAGCAGCTGTGGGCGTATCTATGCTGGCTGAGCGGTGGCAGATATTAGTTGCGCTTGCAATTGTGATTCGTGCTGAATCAGGCCCTCAGTTTTTATTATCAAACAACCTGTTTATGATATACAGCTTCAGTTGTATTTGTATTGTATTCAGCTACTTCAGCCTAAAATCCTGCGATTACATTCGTCGGCATAGCAGGGGGTGTGGCACGGCATATGGGGCGTGGCGGGGATATTACATGACATTCGGGACGGGATTGTTTTGTCTTAAGGACAACCTTGAGACTATACATCAGCCGGTAATTCCATTGCTATCCCCTTGTGGAACATTTATTATCTGAGAACTCACCACTAGTGCTTGGACTCAGGGGGTCATTCAGACCCGCTTGCGAGTGCAGGACGCTCGCAAGCGGGTCGATGGTGCCCTACTGCGCATGCGCACGACGGAGGGAGCTCCGTCGTGCGCATGCGCGAGACCCGGCTAGCGATGGGGTAGCCATCGCTCTGGGTCTCGCACCAAAGGGGGCGTGCTGTCGATGTTGATTGACAGCACGCCCCCTTTGGTGGAGTCGCGGCGGGCGTGGCTGCCAGACGGAGGCGTTCCCATGGGAGTGGGATAGATAGAGCCAAAATCACTCCAGGGCTTGCGGCAGCGAGACCCTACTGCAGGGTCTCCGTCGCAAGCGCGATGGTCGCGATGGTCTTGACCATCGCGACCATCATCATGGACGCTCGCTATAGCTGTGGGTGGTCACCCACAGCTATGCGAGCGTCCAAGAGGCCGCTCCATTTTCATGTAGGAGGGCCCTGATTCAAAGCGAGCACTTTGGTCAGAGCGTCCGGCTCTGAATCAGGCCCTCAATCTTTATTACAATTGGTGTATCAGGGTTTATTTACATCTATGCCTTTTCATTACTTATTATATGTTGGTTGAATTTTTGACTATTTGTCCTTATTAATTTTAATGTTGTTCTGATTATTTGTGGTTAGGCCAATTAAACCTTTTACACACGATTCTCAAGCGCTGCTTTTGTTATTTTCTGCACTTTCTCTTTTAGAGACCAACTATCTCTATTTAGCAGCTGCTTGGGGCAGCAACTTATTACAGCGCCCTTTCTATATTCATTTATAGTCTTTTTGCAAGAAGATATTCAGACCCAGCAGCAGTTAAATTGGAAAGGATTATTGCCTTTATTGGAGTTAATTAAGATTAAGGAGTTATTTTGATTATGAGGGGGTTAATGAATATGATTTAATTTCATTCATATGTGAGGAGGGGGTGACATTCCCCCCAACCTAAAAATGTGCTGTCGTCCCAGACTACATCAGACAATATTTCAAAACCATACCTCCCAACTTTTCAACCTGGGGAGGAGGGACACTTGCGTGTGACGCACCCAAATATAGGTGGCATGGCCTATCGGTAAGAGGCCGTGGCCTTTTGAGAAATGCTGAAACTGTGAGCCACGACCCCGTTTTTGACATGCTGGGGGCTTGCCTAGCTTTGGGAGCTGCTGGACTGCCCCCCAGCCTCTTCCAGAGCCGGCAAAGTATAGATGGATGATGCTGAAATCGGGACAGTTACGAGGTATGCAAAACACATGTTAAACAATGACAGTATAAAATGTAGACACAAAAATATAGACTACAATAAATGTTTTACCACATGACTCGTTATTATGCTACAATACACTTGGGGCTAAAGGTCGGTCACTTCGGCCTAGGAGATTGAGGTATGAGTGCTGAGATTCAGGTTAATGGCTGACCTGGGCGCTCATTGAGGCTGGAGGCTTAGGGGCCCATTTATTAATGATCGCATTTTGCAATGCGATCAGGGCATCCAGTACCGCCCATGATCGCATTGCAAAATGCGATCATACCGGCTGAATGTATGTACCAGCACATGCAGGGAGACGGGCTCCGAAAGGATCTGGGAGATCCCTCCGCCGGCTGAAATGCGGTAAGTCCCCATAGACTACATTTGAATATGCCCCCAAGAATCTATATTAATCTTTATTTTACGGGTACATAAGAAACATAGATAGAATGCACTTAGGGCCTGATTCAGCAAGGAATACGCACGCAATCGGCCGATTGTTGCATACTGCGCATGCGTATGCATTGCTTTACGCGAACTAGCTATTGCGATCGGGACTGCAATCGCAGACCCCTCGCAGATTGATTGACAGGAAACACCTTAAGTGGGTGGTGATAGGGGGGGGGGTCGGGGAAACACAGGTGTGCCAGAGTGTTTGCACGCCGTTGCAGGGGTGTGCATAAATTATCCACTGTGATGCCATATGCAGTCTGAGGTTTTATAGCGTGTGTTGTTAGTCATTTCTAAGTAAGGGCAGAGCTTGTGCAAGTGTGCGTGAGGCTGCGATGGTACTTGATTATACCGATGGTTTTGCAGTCTTGCTATTACGGACGTGTGGTAAGTAAAGTGGACGTCCTTGTGTAGTGCTGCGAGGGAATAGCGAACGCAATGAATTAGCATACTATCGATTGAACTGGGGACCTGATGCAGAGCCGCTCGTAAGCGGCCGCTCGTTCGCTCCGAGCGATGTTCGCAAAACTGTGCATGCGTACGGCTCGTAATACACATGCGCGAACCAGTCAGTGCGGTCGAAATTCATGTGCTTGCAAAATAGCGAATGCCTGCTAATTTGAGTGACAGAATGAGGCGTTTGTGGGTGGTAACAGGGGAAGGTGCTTGAAAACGGGGAGTGGTGATCCGAACGCAGGCGTGCCAAACGGTCAAAACGGGCGTTTTAAGGGTGTGCATAATTAACAAAGCAGCGTCATCGACCAGGTCACTTGGTTGTTTCTTAGCCTGAACTGTTCGCATGATTGCGGTAGGAAAATCCTACCACAAGCACTGCGAGCAGTTCAGACGCCTTTCGATGTACTCGATTAATCAAATAAATAGCGGAGATGACGTAGGATGCGAGCAGCCAGGGGGCGTCTTTACAAAATAGCGAGCACATGTTTCGTTTGCTCGTTCAGGCTTAGAGGCGTCAACAGACCGCAAATAGCGAGCACTTCATTTAAATAGCCAGCCTTTTTTTCAGAACAACCGTTCGCAAATAGCGTCCGGCTCTGAATCAGGCCCTGGGTGCGTAATCGCTATTGCATACGCAGTATGGATCCTGGTAGAGGATCAGGCCCTTAAAGTTGTACGTTTTCAAGCAGTATCCAAGCATCACTCTGATCTATGGCCCTGATTCAGAGCCGGACGCTCTGACCAGAGCGCTCGCTCTGAATCAGGGCCCACCTCCATTAATATGGAGCGTCCTCCTGGACGCTCGTATAGCTGTGGGTCACCACCCACAGCATATACGAGCGTGCAGGATGATGGTCTTGACCATCGCGACCATCGAAACTGCGAGCAAAAGCCTGCGGTTGGGTTTTTCAAACGCAAGGCCAGGAGTGACTTTGGCTCTATCAGAGCCAAAATCACTCCCACTGACATCACTAGTGATGTCAGTGGGGCCGGCTTCAGACGGTAGGCGTTCCCTTGGGAACGCCTACGTCTGGCAGGCACGCCCCCGGCACGCCCACCAAAGGGGGCGTGCTGTCAGTCACCATCGACAGCACGCCCCCTTTGATGAGACACTCCGAGCGAAGGAAAGTCCTTCGCTCGTCGGGTCTCGCGCATGCGCACGACGGAGCTCCCTCCGTCGTGCGCATGTGCAGTGGGGACCATCGACCCACTTGCGAGCGGACAGCCGCTCGCGAGTGGGTCTGAATGAGGGCCTATATTCAGTTCTATGAAATGCTAAACAACCATTAATACATGGAAAATTACCATACCCATTTAGAACAACAGATCCTACATCTATCACTAAGTATATTAACGGTCAGTTAAAAATATGCCTACAGCACAAATGTTGTTTTGTGGCATAATGGATCTTATGGTGATTTGGTCATAATGGTGCCCCAAATCAGGCATATAAAATGCATTCACTAAAAGCTGCAATTGTAATCATAAGCAAAGTTGCAATTATCACAGCTCAGTATCAGTAGCATATGCATCAGTTTTACGTTATGTCACATACACCAGTGGCATCACATAGGAGGTGCGGTCCGCACCCGGGTGTCACCCCCGAGGGGTTACACCAAGGTGCAGACTCCTCAGTGACAGGAGCTGAGCGCTGCACTGTAGTAGTAAGTGCAGCACTCGGCTCCTGACATTGTGATGGAGCCGGCACTGCACACAAGAAAGTCCGCACCTCCTGCAACACCCCAGTTAGAAGAACGGGACCACAGTGGTTTGGGTCACATGACCATGCCCTCTTCCAGCAAGGCCACGCCCACCTTTTGGTGGCACACGGGGAGGGACGCCACTGACTTATACTTACATTTTTTTTTTATTATTATATATACACAAAGAAATCACCTATCAGCATTAAGTGTCCATTTGCAATTAGCCAATCACAAGTGGTTTGTTAGTACTTGTGATGGCTGGATCGGCCGTCGCTATTCGGGTCTCGCACATGCGCACTAGGGCACCATCGACCCGCTTGCGAGCGGGTCTGAATCAGGCCCTCTGTCAGTCCTCTCAACAGCACTAGCGAACCAAGCATACCTCTAAGCAGGCCAGGCAATGGTGACATCACTGAATGCACCAATTGCACGCCACCAGCCAACATCCCTCCCCTAATGAGCAGCTAAAAGTATAGTCGCTCCCATCGTGAAGAAAAGTCTGAGGGCACAAAGAGAGATGCGATGAGTAGTCCTGAGAGAGGAAAGGCTGCCCACCAGAGGCCCAGGGGATGATTGTCTCACAGTAAAGCACTGACCTGTAGCAGTACCAGTGGAAAAAGGTCCAGAACAAAAGACAAATAGTCCATGTAAGTAGTCTGTGTTTGTTTGTCCCTGACAGTTTCCCAGCCCCTGCCACTGCATCATTGGCCTTCAACCCCAGGCCCTATAGGCAGCTCAATTTCTACCACCAGCCTCTGGACACTTCCCCTAGGCCGCAGTTATTTCCCAGACAAAGCCCATGCCCTCATCCCCAGTCTTCTAAGTCTCTGGCTGAGTAAGCCTTCAGAACGAACCTGCTACTAGCCCAGCCCCAAGCACTAGGCCTACCCCTGGCACTAGACCCCAGTCCAGCCACAGACTCTAGACCCCAAACCAGTCCCAGGCATTAGACTCACCAGGACCCATGCCTAGGCACACCACATTGTATTTGTATTAAACTTACAAATTGTACTGCACCTCTGTCACACTCCGGCCCTTAAATACCACTTTCTTATCTCTCAGGTGTCTGTCCAGGCTAGCGCTGAGGTCTGCTCGCACTGTGCATCAATCTCGGATAGCACAAAGGTCCGCTCACGCTGCACAACGCTCCCGGCTGGTGCTGAGATCTGTCTGTGCTGCTCCTGCCCCGTCCGTTCAGTGTCCTGTCACTCATGGAGATGGCTCTCTGCAGCCCCTTGCTCACAGAGGGCCTGATTCAGAGCCGGACGCTATTTGCGCTTCCTCATTCAGAAAAAGGGGCCGGATATTTAAATTGAGCGCTCGCTCTTTGCGGTCTGTTGATGCCTCTATGTCTGAGCGAGCGAACGAAATATGAGCTCGCTATTTTGTAAAAACGCCCCCTGGTCGTTCGCATCATACGTCATCTCCACTATTTATTAGATTAATCGAGTACATCGAAAGGCGTCTGAACTGCTCGCAGTGCTTGTGGTAGGATTTTCCTACCGCAATCATGCGAACAGTTCAGGCTAAGAGACAACCAAGTGACGTGGCCGATGACGCTGCTTTGTTAATTATGCACACCCTTAAAACGCCCGTTTTGACTGTTTGGCACGCCTGCGTTCGGATCTCCACTCCCCGTTTTCAAGCACCTTCCCCTGTTACCACCCACAAATGCCTCATCCTGTCACTCAAATTAGCAGGCAATCGCTATTTTGCGAACACACAATTTCCAACCGCACTGACTGGTTGGCGCATGCGCATTACAACCCATACGCATGCGCAGATGTGCGAACATCGCTCGGAGCGAACGAGCGGCCGTTTACGAGCGGCTCTGAATCAGGCCCAGAGTGTCTTAGCGGCATGATGGTACACAAGCTGCACCTAACGCTCTTCTGCCACTCAGAGCGCTGCTCCCAGACCAGCTGATTGCAGCATCCAATCCCTGGGGATCCTCCTCTATAAATTCCATTTCCTGACTGGCCTCTGTTGCCAGTATAACGTCGCATTTTGCTGAAGTTACAGCTCTGTGCTGAGCTCCCATGTACTCTGTATCTGTACAGTTCCAGTTCCTAGATCTGGTAAACATGCCTCCTATATCATCTTGCACACAAGTCTAGTTTTACCACTGAGACTTGTACTTACAACCACCATCAGTTCCAGCCGATACCTCCAACCATCAGTCTCATCTGATGCTTTCAACATTGGACTCATATCAATTAAGTTCTTCAATTCTTCAACATCGGTCTCAAACCGAACAAGCTCATCAATTCTTCAACAATGGATTCAAATCCATCAAGTTCTTCAACATCAACATCGGTCTCAGGGCCCGATTCAGACCCGCTAGCTAGATGCGTTCGCATGCAGCCAAAGTATGCAAATTCCGCTATCGCACGGCAAGGCATTAGCAGGCTCCTATGTCTTGGCGTGCGATTGCGGTTTGTATTTAGACGCCCACCAGCCTGTCTTAAGACGCCCACTTTCCCTTAGTGATACACGTCATCTCCAGGAAATGTATGCAACAATTGGTAACATCGAGAAACATCGGACCCATACGCAGCACTTGTGGCTGACCATACCCTACCACAAGCACTGTGAGCGCTTCAGTGTGTAATTCAGCCATGTGACGTGTATAATGACGCTGCGTCTTAATTATGCACGCCACTGTAACGACGTTAAGTTGCTCAGACACGCCTGCGTTCGCACCACTCCACCGTTTCCATTGACCAACCCCTATCACCAACCACAAACGGCTCGTCCTGTCACTCATTCTAGCGAGGAGTCTATATGCAGGGTGCGAACGCTTCCCGATCGCATGGACTAGTTTGCGCACACACACTGCATCTTATACGCATGCGCAGATTGCAAACACCGGCAGGCTACGTGCGAACGCAGCCTAGCGAGCGGTTTGAATCGGGCCCTCAAACCGATCCAGCTCTCAAATCAGCATCATCAGTCCCAATCCGATTCTGCTCATTCATTCAGTATTTTATGTCCAGTTTCATTCCAACCTGCTGTTCAATAAAGACATTCTATTCCTGTACTCGCCTACAGGCCTATCATCCACTGCTGTATCTCTACCTCCTCACATCAATACATGAGAAAGTTCTAGCTCTAGCCACCCAAGTTCCTTTACGCCTCTCAAATCTCCTCTTCAGCCTTCCACGCCTGTTCCAAACCAAACCAACCCTCAGGCGTGACAACTTGCTTGTAATTGGTATTGTATTCTGCATGGTATTTATAGGTTTGTTGTGCAGTAGAGTGACAATGTAGTTGGAGATTAGGTCCTTTTGCCTATGATGTAATAACAGGTAGAAGAAAAACATTACCAGGGGAAGTGGGTGATCACCACAACAAGTACAGACAGTAAGTAGTCCCCTGGACCTTGGTGCCAAACAGTCCCTGGTATTATTTTACCCCTTTTTCTTTCCTGTAATCTTTATCTGACCCTGACCAACTAGTTGTGCACCCATGATACAGATATTGTATGATACTTGAATGCCATAGACAAAACCAGTGCCTATGCCCCTTGCGCCAGAGATGACATTAGACCCAGCTGAGTAAAATAGATTCAGTGGTCTTTGGGTTCTTTTAAGAAAAAAGGTGATGGTTACTGAGTTAGAAGCGGAAGTCGGTAAAGTCAGCTGGGGCAGCAGGAAAAAGCAGGAAGATAATGCCTCATCCCTGCTTTTATCTGTTTCTCCAGACACATAACGCTTCTGTCATCTATATATAATACCACTCCTGTACAGCCCTGGTTATATCCATTGCAGGGGCAAACGCAGGATTTCTAGAGGGGGGTTTCCAAATGCCTGACTTTAGAGCAAGTGTGGCCAGTCCATGACGATGGCATAAATATCACTTAACCACCTTTAATATGCATCATATAATATAATATATACATTATACAAAGAATAGTGTATGTAATAATTCTGACATATACAAGACCAGCAATCACAGTAAGCCATTATATGCGGCAGTAGAGCCATCCTGCCTGAGTTGAATGTTTTTATTTCAGATGTGAGCACCATTCCAGATCATTTGAGCAAGTCCAGGAGTCTGGAGGAGCAGCAGAAGAACATGGCACTATCCTGGACATATATGTACAGAGTGGTCTCCTTATGCACTAAATAGTGTATTATTATAGTGTATTAATAATTGACCCTATAGATGGTCTATATCAGTGTACCCCTAACAGTGTATGTTTTCCAGATCTCCTAGTGCACAAGTGTATTCATTACTGGTTCACACATTTTAAAAGATCAATAGGTTGTGCTAATTATTGCATTTGTGACACTGAGGAGATCTTAAAAACATGCACCTTTAAGGTGCATACACACTAGACGATATGCTCCCTGAGCGATATCGTCTAGTGTGTCCCCGGCAGGCTGTGCTCAATGTCGTTTATGACATTGAGCACAGCCGCTGAACGATATCATTAACGATAACGTTCAGCGCCGGGCTCTCTCCCCCATTCCCTGACATGCAGCAACCTGACGAGATCGTCAGGTTGGCCTGCATGTCAGCCCGATGAACGATGATGACGAACGACCCGCGGGAACGCGCGTCGTCATCGTTCATCTTTTTTGTGTTAAAAATGGACGATAAAGTGGACGACTGAACGATAACGATATCGTTCAGTCGTCCACTTTAATCGCCCAGTGTGTACGCACCATCAGTATTATATGCTATTTCTATTGTGGTCATCATGGTGTGGGCTAGGGAGGGGGGTTTCTAGGCAACTGGAACCCCCCCTGCATTTGCATATGCATTGAAGCTGCAGGAATGTGTAAGAACTGAAAAGGTGGAGAAATCAGTGATTGTGTCACACTTTTAATGTAATTAAATACAGAGAAAATAGAAGTATGACTTTCTCCAGCTAAAATGCTGGAGAAAAGCCATATTTTTGTTTATTAATTAGACCCATATAACATGTGATTCATACGTCACAACTACATTGGGTGATTCCTATGCATCGATCTCCACATTACTGTGCATATAAAATCTTATACCATGTATGAAATACACATCATTCAATCCTAATATACCTAGTGTGACTGTATTTGCATTTTAATTCAATTATTCTGCTTGGGAGAAATCAAAACTCCCGTGTGCTCCCAGTAGCCAGCTGCTGGTAATAAGTGGAAACCTGAACAACAAGGACTGACACCCAGGGCCTTCATATGAGGGGCCGCTAGTACCAGGCCAGGACCATCATACAGTCAGTCAGGTCAGTACTCAGGAGCAGGGAGTCCCGGTTTTCCACCTCACCTGTACGTACAAATTGCAGCTCAGTCTGCCAGCGGTGAATGGAGACTTTGGAGCACCCGAGTTATCATGGAGGGAGACAGACCCCAGCGGTCTCTCCGGGGCGGCCGGTGCCCACCACAAGTGCTGCGCGATAAGTGGCATCAGCCTCCCTCAGCCTGCTGGGACAAGCAGCTCGTCATCACCCGCTCTCCTTTCATTGCCCCAGCAGCCGTCACCTTTATGTATGAAGATGAGGAGACTTATGAAAAGACGAAAAGAGGTATTGTACTTTATTATATTGTGCGTCCTCATCACTAGCGGTCCCATACTATGCACATACTATGCACTCAGGCAGCAGCAGTAGTAGTAGGAATGCTGCTGTTGGCACCTGAGCACCGCCCAGCCCCTGCCCCCTGGCTGGAGGAGGAGGGGGACAGCTCTCTGCACTTACCACTCTTTTGTGTGTGTGTTCTGTATACACCGAGAGACCTCAGCAGACCAGGGCACACTACTTCTAGCTCTAGGAGCGTCACTGAATGGGCATTACTGGGTGCAGGATCAGGCAAGAAGAAGGGGGAATGTGGGTGGACGACGTCTAACTGCCTGGCATTTCTACAGGGGAGATGGAAGAGGAACGACCCAGATCACACACGGTCACCACCACCACCAGCTCTCACCACAGGGAGGCGTTTTCCAGCAATACCAGCCTGTCCTATGACCACAGCTTTCTCATTACTGTCCCTGGGTTCCTTCTGCTGGCAGAGATAGTGAGTATGACTATAAGGCACCCTCTCTCAGGGGGGCAGCTGCCTGCTAATGCCCATGTACAATTATCTTTATGATGTCCCATTTCTCTATGGAGTTTTATAGTTTGTGTGTTTGCTTTTTGATTTACAGGTGATAAATTATGACAATGCCTAAAGGTGCCCACACACATAACGATGTCCTCACGATACGATTTTATGGCCAATTTCCTCATGAACTTTCACGGGAGCTCCCTTGCCGTCGTGATCACGATTTGGAGTTAAAAATATCCAATCTGACTAAAGATCCATCTTGCAGCCAATGCATTGTATCCCAGATTGGCTAATCTGCCCTACAGCACGGCAGATCAGAAGATGCGATGTACGACGAGCGGGGACGATTTGTACTTTTTTTACCCGATTCGTCGAAATTGGCCAAATCGTGTAAAATATCGCTATGTGTGTGGGCACCTTTTTAAAATAGGCAAAAATCACTGAGTGATATTGGATGCAGTGAAAAGACTCTCCGGTGTTCTCTTGCAATGGTATTTTTTTTTTTTTCTTAAATAGTAATAATAAAAACCCTCCCCTGTGAAACTGGTGATAGTAGCTGACTGACATTGCCTTACACGCCTTGGTGAAAAAGAGGTAGATGCAGAGTAGTTTTGCTCTGTACCCGGGTGCATGCATTTATGGGCAATTCAGTTGTACACAGCTCTGTCATATCTCCACTTGCAGCTGAAGTGTGGTAACAGGACAATCTCACATTAGCAAAGTTTAATGAATGCTAAATATGCCAGTTTTCAGATGGATCTATGGCACTAAGGATGGGGCTGGTGTAAGAGTGCACTGGCAATGACAACTATTCAAACCAAGCATATGGGTACACCAGGCCCGTAACTAAAGGTGTGCGACTGGTGCCGCTACACCGAGTGCGAGGTGCTCTGTTCAGTGCTGCACTTCCCCAATGCTGCAGGCCACGCCCCCCCTGCACAATGTAATGAAGTCATGCACACTCATCATGAAGTTGGGCGCTTATGGAGCGGCCTGGCACAGAACAAAACTTAGCCCTTTTCAATGGCGTATCTATAATGGGTGCAGTGTGTGCGGGGCACACGGGCCCCCGGTTCCAGGGGGGCCCCACACCACACACCCTGCACCCATATTATTTTAAACTCACCTGTCCGTGGTCCCGCGTCGGGTGTCAGCGCTGCTCAGAACACCGGAAAATGGAAGCCGCGGCCATCTTTCCGGTCTTCTGCGCATGCACAGTAGACTCCGGGCACACTCTAGTACCCGGAGTCTACTAATGCCCCGGTAGCTGGCCAATCGCATCAACCGGGGAGAGAGAAGGAGGCCCTGCACGGGGCCCCTGGCCCTTTTACTGCTCTGGCTGTCACATAGATGAGTACAGCCAGGGCCGGCGCTACCATTAGGCAAAGTTAGGCATTTGCCTATGGGCACCCTATAGTTGTCTAGTTGTCAGTGACAGCATATTAGAGCCGCACCTGCACTAGTAAATCCAGCCGGCCGGGCCACCGCACTATGGCTACGCCAGCAGCCAGTCACAGACAGGCTGACCCTGTAGGCCCAAAATCACGCACCATCCATCACGTCCGGCCGGCCCGCGGCACTTGTGAAGCCACTGCCAACCGCACCCGCTGCACTAATGTTGTCTGCCCTCCCCCCACTCCAGTCTGCTCAGGCCGGGCAGCAGCCACCACAGTCACATGATTGAGACTGTAGGTGACCCGCCCGGCGACCACGCTTGTAAGGGAGTCGGAACTGAGAGACTGTCTGACAGACAGTGCGTAAGTAACTGTCTGCAGCATCATAGTGTTACACACACACACACTGTCTGCCAGTCTGTCTCCGAGTCCTCACTCTCCGGCCAGCCCCTCCAGGCTCCAGCAGCACTGCAGCGTCAGGGACCTGGGTTCAACAAGGCACTAATCTAGGCAGACTGCATCACATGCCCCTGCTGCCAGCCAATCGCCCACCCTCTAGTAATTTTTCCCTTTTGCTCCTCCTCTTCCTCTCTGAGACGAGGAGCAGAGAATAATCAGGCTGTTGCCCGGGCAGAGAGCGGTGTGAGTGTCTGAGTCTGACTACAGTAAACTGTCTCTATGTAATAATCATAATTTACTAACATTTATTTATTGCCAGTTATTTATATAGCGCACACATATTCCGCAGCGCTTTACAGAGAGAATATTTGGCCATTCACATCAGTCCCTGCCCCAGTGGAGCTTACAATCTATATTCCCTATCACATGTACACACTAGGGGTACATTTTTTTTTTTTTTTTTTTTTTGGGAGCCAATTAACCTACTAGTATATTTTTGGAGTGTGGGAGGAAACTGGACATGTCAACAATAGTTCTGTAATACATATTTTAGATTTTATTAACGTGCAAAGTATAAAATGAATGTTGTATGTGTATCACTGTAAATAAGTGTATTGGCGCTGTTTAGTGCACAATGTAGTTAGAACTGTTTAATTTGTTGGGGAAATAGGATATGTAAGCGAAGGGAAATGTGAGGGAATTATTGGAGGGCAGATGTGCATGTGAAAAATTAGCTGGGGCATGTGAGCAAAGTAGTGAAGTTGGTCTTGTTGACCATCTTAGGGCTATGTATGGGATGTAGTGAATAGACCGGCGGACGCATTGCTGCTAGTCTAAATCCCGTCTGGACCTGCCCGACAAAGGACTTAAGATAGTTCGGGACACTCACCTTTGCCGATCAATACTACTCCACAGTGACAGGGACAAGCTGTTCACAGAGTAGAGGACGACAGCGCTGGTATTATTCCCTGATTATCTACACTGAACCCGCTGTATAGACTGCAACGCTAAGGAATTCCTAACGAGCAGTCAACTATATACCACAGTACTGTGAGTAACTGAGCTCTGATAACTCCCCACTCACGTTTTTTCAAATCAACATAACAAATATGTTGTTGCCTTTTGGAGTGGACTTCTACTTAATTACATATTGATACATATGGATAGGAAATATGACTCCTTTATAAGGGCATTTTATTTCAAAGACTATAACTGCCTAAATCAGTGCACCTAACGTGGTAACACTTAAATTCTATTACGTCCTATATTAAAGGAACTTGTATGTTGGATATCCTTTCAATATATTGCTCTGGAGAGGTGTGTGTGTGTGTGTGTGTGTGTGTTATCATACTGTATGTATGTGGATTTTGAAACCTTTTGTGTTCAGGGATAATAGTCTTTTTACCTTCCTTTTGCGCTCATCTCTCCTTCGTGGTTCTTTCTACTGCATATTGTTTGGGTCTTGGCCACCCATGTTTTGAGAGAGCAGCAGTAGGAGTTCACTGATCCTTGGTGAGGCGCCTGTGTTTATTGTTGTGTTTCCACCACTAAATCAGGCTCTTCTTCTGTTCTCCATTATTAAGTGTGTGTGTGTGTGTGTTTGTTTTTTAATAAAGAACTGCATAGTGAGTTGCCAAATTTATAATCTTTAGTTCTCATTAACAAAACACTTTGTCCCATTCTGCCCCCTGAACAAATGCATAGAATACAGCATAAAGATCCAAGCTTAGTAATAGTTTGTGTCTTACAGTACTTTTTTTATTTCTAACCTCTTCGTCATTCATAACTAGATGGATTTTGTATACAAAAGTACATTAGCTCCATTTTAGTTTAATCGATGGGTGGTGCTGCTGAATCTGATCTCAGCGTAAATACTAGATAAAGCTGGAATGTGAATAGTCCATTCACTCAATCGTATCTCAACTGCGGGGGCGTACCATGTCCAGGCAGTGGAGAGGATGCCAATTAAATAACTGTGGTTTCTGTCCTGTGCAGGGAGACTGTAAAAGTTTCTTATTGGAATAGTTTGACTTCCTGTTTTATAGAACACCAGCAGTATCTATGAAGCCAGGGATTGTGGTTACAGAAGTTGTATTAGCAGAGTGAGCAATGATGACTTACTGTGTGACACAACCTGTTAGGGTGAGGTTGTCAATATGAAATATGAATGGACATGCTGGGAGCAGTAGTCCTCCAGACAAGGTTAAACCAGGGTATAATGCCCTTTGACCAAGGTACATGGTGGTGTCAAATATGTAACCATTATTGGGTTGGTGGCGGTTAGTCCACACGTGGTACAGCTTAACCAGTTCTTAGATTTATTGAATCAGGCAGTACAACAAGTAGCATATGACGCAGGGCTATCACAGGTATAACAGCGGTATGCAGAATATATAAGTAACGGCAGCCTGAAGCTTAGGGTGTTGCTGGCGTTGTAGTACCATGGGCGTGATTGAGGTAAATACACCGGTGGATGGTAGCACTGGTGCCCTATATACTAGAGGTGGTGATACAGGGTAGTTCGTATTGCGGCTCTGGATGCTGTAAGTATCCTGGGTCCAATCGTCCCCTTGGAACGACCGAGAATAAAGACACGCGGAAGCACCGTACATGTGCAGTTATATATGTCAGAGGTCGGCCTGTCTAACTGACTCAGCTGTCACTAGCACCTGCTGGAGTCAGCCTAGCTTGTCTGGGTACTGGGCGGAGGCAGTGCACTCATTCCAAAAAGTTGATTCTGGAGTGTTAAGAGTGCAGCTGATTGACTACATTATAAAAAAAATATATATATATATATATATATATATATAATCTCTAATGGCAGGCTTGGCATTCACATTTACTGCGGGCCTCATCGTGGCCTAGACCACTGTACCATTGTTTGGTCATTTATTAATAGAGCTAACATCATGAAAAACCTATAAAACATTATTCTAGTATGTTGAAAAAAATATATATATAATAATAATCTGAGAAAAGCAATAATAATAATTTATTTAAAGAATCCGAACACTCATACAGGTAAATGGTAGTTTGTCCTGCTTTAGTTACACTTAAGGTGCGTACACACGCAGCAATTTTATTTTATTTTTTTGACAACTTAACGATATCGTTCAGTCGTCCAAAATATTGTTCAGTTTCTGCCCCAAAACGATGAAAGAAAACTACCAATGCGCGCTCCCGTTTGTAGTTGGCAGTTATTATTCTTCGCCCGAACCTCCCGTCCAACTTGACTATCATGTCAGGTTGAACATGTTCGGGGATGAGGGAGGGTGGCCGGCACTGAAAGAAATCGTTCTTTATTTCGTTCAGTGTTTCTGCTCAGTGTCATTAAGGACACTGTGCACACCCCTGCCGGGGGGACACAGGACAATTTCGTTCATGGAGCGAATCGTCCCGTGTGTATGCACCATTACACCACTTTCATATATAAATTCCTGGCTTCAACCCGGCTCGGACCCGGGACACCGAGCACTGGTTTCAGCCGGGCTACCCCTTCCATCCTTTACAACGGACTGGGGTCTTCCAGCATTCAGGGGGCGCTTGGAGATAATCTAATCTCCAAACAACACTGTTCCCGGCCATCAGTTTGTTTTGGGCATGACCTGGGATGCACCTTTCACACTTGAGCCGGGTCATTGACACAGGTTGTAAGTCCCGGTAAAAAACCTTGCTAGCGAATAGGGTCGCAGAGCCGGGACTGTTAAACCGGGGTTGCTCATTTCAGACATATGTCAGACCCCGATTTTAGGCGCAAGTCTGTAAGGGGTATTGGTACACACCTACAGGTTTCCTTTATCGCCTATTGAGAATGTAGCCTATATCTGTGGTCAGGGTCCAATTTCTAGACATTAACTTTTTTATTTTAATAAATAAATGGGAACAGAACATTGCTCATTTGTATAATTTACATGAATTATAAACAAATTTTGTAACTCTGTGGAACACAGCAGCATGATT
This sequence comes from Taudactylus pleione, assembly GCA_031769625.1. Taxonomy (NCBI): domain Eukaryota; kingdom Metazoa; phylum Chordata; class Amphibia; order Anura; family Myobatrachidae; genus Taudactylus; species Taudactylus pleione. Next base: position 30,004,053 of record JAUIMM010000052.1, read on the forward strand.
CTTGCCACCCATTCGTACATTGTTATTATCAGGTGTGCATTGCTGTCAATGTCCTCAAAAAACTTCTTATTGTGCTTGCTGTTCTTTGCAGAAGGAATATTGCTAGTTGTGAAAACCTCCTGACTACATGAATAGACTACAGTACACAGGCTTTTGTGTAGCTTGGCATGTAAGCCTGCATTTCTCAGTGGTTAAATATAATCCTGTTACAGATGTGTCCTCACTCATCATTGTTGTTGCATCAAACAGCCTTTCGTGTCATGACTGGTCGTGTGAGGCTCTGCTAGAGTCGGGCATCTTCATTGCTGAAGATCCATCTAAGATGCGATGCGACTAGAAAGCACCAGGAGACTGCACTGATTAACTTGTTACACTTGCAGGGCTGCATGGGTCCTGATGGCACACTCACGGCAGGCATATCGCATTGCATGGCGTATTGAGGCTAGATGAGCAAGGACACATCTGTATGTGAGTGGCAGGAAAACTATCTCCAGCCTAATCCATCAGCAGTTATAGATCCAATGTAGCCTGATCTAACAGTTACTGCTGAGGGGCAAAAGGATGAGTTTTCATATTCTCTCCCTCTCTCATACCATAGTTCTGCCTACCCCCTCACTCATAAAAATCATACCCCAAATCTTTAATTTACTCTCCATAATTGAAAAATATGACCCAAATTTGTAATACTCCCACTCGCTGATTAAAACCACTGCATTTTCGTCCCACGCCCTGTTAAATATTAGACCTCAGATCAACGTGCGGTGACAAAATGAAATGTCTAATACCCATTGGCTGCCTTTGGTTGGTCCTATCATCTAAGTCCTGACTCCTACAGCTTCATGCACTCTGTGGATAGTTCCAGCCATCCACCAATCAGTGTGTGAATAAATCCCACCACTGATTGGTGGATGGCCAGAGCCATTAACCAGTCAGCATCACACAGTGGTATACCACTGACAGCAGCTTAACGGAGCAACTGGATCCTGCAGATGGTGAGTGTCTGTGGCAGGCAGGAGATGCTGGCCAACCGCTCTCACTGTATTTACAAACACCACTGGATGCTGCTGTAGGTGGAGCCAGGTAACACTGAAACTAACAGTGGGGAAACAGGATAGACCTGTGAAAGACTATCCTGGTTAAAGAAAAATACATATAAAAGGTAGGGGGGAAACTAAATCTTATTGACCTACATTGGACCTGATTATGAACAAGCAAATTTTCTACCTTAACTTTTTTTAAAAAACGATGAAAGGGGACATGGAAAACTGTACATTCACTACATAATGCACTTTTAACATATTATTATTTTTTTTTTATTTTTTTTATTATTATTATTATTGCAATAGACTACCAAATTGCAATCTGTCAATGAATTGTGGAGTTTCTCCTCCCCCCAAGTTTAAGTAACCAATCTAATCAGGAAAGAGTTGTGGAGAGGCCAAAGCAACTACCTGATTTGTAGTTTTTGTTTTTTTTTCTTTTTTAATTACAACAAAGCGTATATATTTACACAACTGATCATCTGACATTGCCCTTCCTTCAGAGCTGTGTTCATTTGACTGTGTCCCCCTTTCCCCTAGATTGTAAGCTCCTAGGAGCAGGGTCCCCCCCCTCTACCCCTGTTGGCCCACTTAGGCCAGCCCCTTCAGTGATTGGCCCTCCGGTTAGCCCTGCCATCATTAAGTTCTGGCCCGTTCCCTGACTGGCATGTCGCCCATGGTAGGATTATCCATTGATGGTTTTATGCCATCAATACACAGATCCCTTTGATGGCCATCCCTAAAGCAATCTCATGGTGGAAAAACAGGCCCCAGTTTCTTCCTTCTATAGATAATTGACTAATCAAATTCCAAAATCTTTTTGTCTGGCCAAATGCATAACCTAAAAGTGCCTACACACTAGACTATGTGCTCACGATGCGATATCGTGAGCAGTTTCCTTTGAACTCTCCCCGGCAGCTCCCAGGCACTTCAGGACACGATATGGTGCTAAAAAGTGTCCAATATGACTAGTAAAGATCTATCTTGCACCAAAACGTGTATGAGCGTGGCAAATCTTATCTGCAGCAGGCAAGATCTGAAGATGCGCGTACCCGCTGGTCGTACCTCGCATCGTGATCGTGAGTGGACACTCACGATTTGGACATTTTACACATATAAAATATCGTCTAATGTGTAGGCACCTTACACATTAGACGGTCAGAAAACTTTATCTCTCTAGGCCAGCCAAATTACATGTTAAATTGCAAGGTTCAACATCTGGGCTTAATTTTCTTTAAGCCTATGCAGCCTTCTCTCTTTAAACTCAGTGTTTTGTTCTGCAGCATGAAGGGACATCATGTGGCTCTTTAGCTGTAGTCTTGAAGGTATACACTGGTTGGCCTGCTGGCACCTTTTTGTAGCTGAAGAGCCACCACTGAACTAGCCCAACTATATTAGTATGGACAATGCCCCCTTTCAATAAAATAAAAATTTCCTTTTTATTGAAAATGCTCAATTAATTCAGTCTGAGAGCAATTCATTTTATGCATGCAAGTGAGCACTCATCACCTTTTGTGAAAGCATTCTTGTTTACCTGCCCGTGATGATATCGCAGCCTTTCTCAATGTGTCTATATGTAGCATGGAACTACTCTTGTCATCACTAAAGTAATGGCAGCTATCTCCGTAACCTGAGGCCTGTGTTGATAGACGCCACAGTACCCAGGTGGAGGTAAAACCTAGATAATGGAAAAATGCTTTTTCATATACCATTTCTTTATTTTCTAATGTCTGTCTTTAGTTCCTTATGTTGCTTATATCCCCTCTTTAATCTTAGATTACACCGTGGTAATATACTAACAACCAGTACCTTTATGGCTGTGTTGTCATACATTTTTGAGAAATGTAAGCTAATGCTACAATGAATATAAGGCAGAAAAGCATTTTTTTTTTCTTCACCATTATAAAAAAGATGGTTGATGAATGGAAGAAAAAACTGAAACCCTTCAGAAGGCTCAGTGGCTGTTAATTGTGTTTTTAGAAAGGCTGACGCTGACTCCCTGTCCTACAGAAGATGACAGAATCATGTAATTTCTTGTTTGCCCCACAGAACAAACAAATTATATTTTGACAAATACCAGGGGCAAAATGTACTGTACTCGCACATTTTTAGAACGCTGTATGTAATTGAGTGCAAGAACATGCAAACTCGCATGTTTCTCACACCCCCGCAACTCGCAATGGCAAAACTCACATCCAGTTGTTTTGCTATTGTAAGAATACAACTCGGCCACTGTTATAGACCTAAAACTCGTAAAAATCAGACCTGCTTCAGGCTAGCAAGTATAACCTGAGCAGGTCCGAGTTACACAGAAACATGCATAGATCCATGCATGCTTCTGTGTTTAAGAAGAAAACACCTAAAATCACAACCAGCACTGGGCTTTTCTGAGCCAGTCCTGTTGTGAAAATACAGGGGGGAAAAAAAGTAGGGTTCCCCTGTATTTACATAAACCAGCATCGGGCTCTTTCCAGCAGGGTTGTAATGCTGCAACCAAGGGACCCTTTCACAGCTAAATAGTATTCTGTGATGTGAACCGCAAGGATACAATGCAGCGGTTCCCGCCATAGACTTCAATGACTGTTTACCACCATTGAAGTCTATGGGGGAAAGTTTGACAGACAACCTGACCACTCATAGCCAATCAGCAGGCAGCTCCTACGGAAGCGCCCAGCTCCTCTAATGACAGGAGTCACCTGGGTCTCGCTCATTCGGGCAGAGGAAGTATGTGTTAACACCTACAATTCCTCGTCTGTTTTTTTTTTTTTTTTTTTTTTTTTTTTTTTAACCCCCTAGTTCTACTGTAAAAGACAATATTATTCATGGTGCCTGATGACTGTTTTGTAATAGAACCGAACCTTGCAAGTCTCTGCAGTTTTTTCCTCATTTATACTAATCCAGGAGTGCCACCCTGTTTATGGTATTGCCTGGTAGTGCACTCTGGTGTGCTGACTCTAGAATGGTGAGTGCCAGATCCTTGTATATATGTATGTGTGTAAAATATATAATCTGCACTCACATCCAGAGATAAATAGTCCACGGGATGCTCCAATAGGGAGATAACCAGAAAGGTGCTCCAATGAAACATCTATAGTTAGGCTTTTTACAGCCACAGAGGGCACTCACCGCAATTTATGATAAATAATCAAAAAGACACTTTAATATCGAAAGTTCACATCACCAAATCCATGTAGCAGTCAATGTTTCGACCTCTTGAGGGTCTTTGTCAAGACAAGTCACCACATGTCAGCCATCCAGCTTGCTCCTGGTCAGCAAGCTGGATGGTTGACATGTGGTGACTTGTCTTGACAAAGACCCTCAAGAGGTCGAAACGTTGACTGCTACATGGATTTGGTGATGTCCTCGCATGGGACTCACCGATGTCCACAGGCTATTACTTTTACCCCTAGTATTTAAAAAAACACACCTTTTTGTTAATATTCACAAGCTTTTTGTTGGCTTCTATGTACTTTACACAAAAGTGCAACATTTTAAATTCTGTACTATGAAGGAAAGTTCTTAATTTCCTAAAGGTGATGGAACCTTATTTAGTCGTAAATTATATTAAAATCATAGGATTTTCTGCAGATGAACCCCCAGCTGTCTTTTTTTTTTTCCCTTCTAGTCTATGACTGGACAAAGGTTATCATAGGCTAGGTCATGGGTAAAGCGGCCCATACACTGTGCGATAAAGCAGCCAATCTGACTGGTGCAATTTGGCTGCTATATCGCACAGTGTATGGGCCTGATGTCGAACCAAGCGCACCCGTGGGGTTGTACATCGCACCCCCTGATCTTACTGCAGGATCAGTCGATCAGGGGGTGTGATGTGCGATCCCATGCAGCGCTATGGGGGTGAGTGACGTGGGGCTGATTTTGGCTAATGGGTAGTCCCGGCTCCAAAACAATCTTTAGCCAGATCACTGATCTGCCTGAATTTCAATGTAATTTATATCTGCGGCAGCCCGGCCAGGAACTGATTGCATTGCCTGCCCCTGAGCGGGAGGAGCTAGTTTGTTCCCCTGCCTTGATAAGTTCGCCACTGCCAGCAATAACCTGTAGACCGGCAGTTTAAATGTGTGATATCACGCCGTATGTGTACACCCTCCCTCTTTTTACCTCTCTCTCTCCTGTGCCCAAGGAGAGGAGCTATGGAGCAGCTGCCTCAGCTGCAAACCACAATGCCAGGAGGAGGACCCACCGTACAGTGGGGGAGATTGGCAGCTGCCTGTCCCTGACTGAGGTGAGGGAGCCAGTCAGACAGCTTTAGGCTAAGCTATTCTATCAACTGCATACAAACATTATGGGGGTGATTCAGTTGGGCGCAAAGTTTAGCAAGGTAAAAAAAAACATGCACCCCTCATGCCCAATTTTGTATAACTGCAGGCTTGTGTGCTCCTGATTATCCCCCCTCCCCCGCCGTATCCAATTTAAAAAAAAGTGGTCGCAGCATTTTCGGTGCACATACACAAAAAAATTGATACTCACCCGTTCGGCATTCTCAGTTGATCTCTGCGGCTCCCGGTGGCCTCCATCCATCTTGTCACTGGGGAGGATGCTGCTGGGAGGCGCATGGGCTGCTGGGAGATGTAGTTCTCCCAACGCCAGCTATACACTCACATGTGGGAGGGGTCACTCACACCAGGGGTCTCACACACGCACACTCGCATACTCTCCTTGCCGTAGAAGACCTGGCTTCCGATGCTGGATGCAGAAGACACTGCTTTGGAAGCTGAGTAATTGAGGACTAATTAAGCTATTTGGAAATGTTCAATTGCTTAAATAGTCTTCATTGGGGGTGGGCAGGGGTCCCAGAGTAAGTCCCACTGAATTAACGATTTTAGGAAAAATTAAACATGCTCTGGAGGTGTGAGAAAAATCACTGCGTCCCTTTTTTTTTCTTTTCTTTTTTAAATTTAATAAAAATTTTTTTATAGAATTCACCGCGTCCCATTTTCAGTCACCTAATTGAATAGCCATTTCCAGTGGCACCGCAGGTTTGTTTTAAATATCCCGCCCACAATTGGATTCCCCGCTTAAGCTGGCCACACACTAGACCAACTTACATCCAACCAGACAACTAGTTGATTGGTTGGAATGAAAATCTGGTAAGGAATGAAAGCATTTAGGAGCAAATTGCTGATCATCATTTACTCCCATTCCTTACTAGATTTTCATTCCAACCAATCAACTAGTTGGCTGGTTAGACAGATAATCTTTAGATGTGTGGCCAGCTTAAGTGTATAAAATGGTAAAACAAAAAAATGAAACTGGGTGCAAATTTTTATTTTATTTTTTTTATTTTTTCTACCACTTTTTGGAGCAATGAATAAGGCGAGTACATATACAGGAGTCAAATCACACTTATTTTGAAGCGCAACATGCAATTTTGTAAAATATGAAGCCTTGTAAAGACAGGGCCACACCTAGGGGGGCACATGCTCCGGGTGCCGGAGGCTAGGTTGCTGCTCTTGTGGATTTGGAGCCGCATCCCAGCCTTGAGAGGCACAGAGACAGTCAGTCTAATGTGGTGCCGGTCGCAAGCCAATCGGCAAAGGATGCCGGTCCGTGAGCTCAAATTGGTTCGCGAGCTGTGCCACATTACTATGATTGCAGTACTGACAGTTCTCCAATGTGTGACAGTCCTGTCCCGCGCCACCTCGAGCTCACCCAGGGAGATGTGGCGTTACTGTGGCTTAATGTAAAAGAGGCCTTACTGTGGCATAATGTGTTGTAAGGGACATTACTGTGTCACAAAACCACACACCCTTTTTGTCCTCTATGGAAATGATGTCCTTGCCCCGGGTGACACAAATCCTAGTTTTGGCCCTGGTAAAGAGAGACATGTCAAGAGGACCTATTTGTAGGAGGGCGCAAATGTATAGTTTGTAGGGGAGCTCCGAGCACCGGCCCTGCTTCTACTGTATTAACTGCAGAAGGGTATCTCTTGAATCCTATGTTGTTATGCTAGTTGTAGCATGTACCTTTTTTGAAATATTTAATTAAATTTTATTCCAAATTCAAGGTTTCAGTTTGCCTATGAAGTTTCAATGACTCAAAGGTAGAAACTCCTTAATGATTACTTTTTTTACTCGGTGCTGTTATCAGATTACAAGTTAAAGACAGAGTCCAAGGGACAGGGCACTGTAGATGAGCATTGTAAACTCAACGAAAGCACTGTACATACAGTATGACATGTACTGATCAGCAATCTGTTGTTTATACATAAGTAGGACAGTATTGTGTGTATTTACGGGGGGTGGATATAGGTGGACCCAGTTACAATATTCCTGTTAAAACTGGAAGACTAGACTTGAGTGGATGCTTGTCAGAGATGGATCACACCCATCCAAGCAATGTATCTGTGTTCACATCCGTGCTTTTTTTTTTTTTTTTTTTTCTAAGTTAACACAAACAAATGTATGATTGTGTGTGTGTGTGTGTGTGTGTGTGGTCATCTATTTTTTTTTTTTTTTATTATTATTTTTTTATACTTTTCTGTAATATTTCAAATGCAACAAAGCTAAAAACAACTCAAAAGTGCATTCAAGCCACCATAACATAGATGTTTAATGAAGAAAAAAAAATCCTTTAATGGCTACAAACAAGGTACTGAGAAGATGAGGTACATATGGAATACAAAGTAAGCAACTTTGTATCAAAGGGAAAGAAATGAATTGCAAAGAGTCTACAAAACACATACTCTACAACAGGGGTGGGGAACCCTTTTATCTGCTGAGGGCCAATTTGATGTATATAGTATTATTCACGGGTCCAGTGCAGGCCATGCCCCTCCATGTGATGTCACATGGGGTGGGCCACAATAGCTGGTGATTACAGCAATGCCCAGAGCATCCAGAGGATGCTCCGAGGAGCTGTAAGAGCAGCGGTGTGACCATCTGAAGCGTCCTAAGGACGCTCCAGGCATCACTGCTGCATAGATTCTGGCTGCAGGGTGCCAGTCTAGGGACCCTGCTATACAGATGAGGCTAGCGGGGGAAAAAGCTCAGGGCCAGACTAAATGATTCCGAGCGCCTTATACGGCCCCCGGGCCTGAGGTTCTCCATCCCTGCTCTACAAGGAGAAATTCTAAACGGAGAAATAAAGGATAAGAAACATGCAAAAGTAAATCCGCTCAGATCAAATCCATACAGGGCTGGCCTAGGGACAGAGGGCTTTCCGTATTAGGGGGTAACTTTACTAAAGTGAGAGTTTTTAGAAGTGGAGATGTTGCCCATAGCAACCAATCAGATTTTAGCTATTGTCTTCTAGAAGGTGCTAGTTCAATGTTAAGTAGAATCTGACTGGTTGCTATGGGCAACATCTCCACTTCTAAAAAAAAACTAGATATTTTTATATCGATGACTAGAGTTTCAACTGTAATGTAGCTTTTGTAGTTTATAGTATAATTAACAGCTAGAGATTTGGAATAGCTAGGATACTCTGCCCCCTATCCATAGCCTGGCTATAATAACTTTAGCCAGTGGGGAAAAAAGCAAATATAAGTTTGAAAGTACAGCTATTTAAATTTTCCTTTATTATTGCACCAAAGAGACTTAGTGGAGGGGTGTCTACTAATGTTTCCTGCACACTATTCAGTACTGCAAACAAAAATCCATATAACTTTCGGGTATTCCCTAAGCCCTTGTTGAAATGTACATTTAGAAGCACCACATCTAGTGTTGAGGGAGTTATTGCATATAAAAACAGACTAAGAGGGTGTAAGGTACAGCCAGTAGAGTGTATATATCTATTCTATAACAAGCTAGAGTGTGTCTAGCAGAAGTCAAGTAGAGGACCCCTACCCCTTACAGCTCTCACTGGCTGCCTGACGTAAAGACACAATAGTCTCTTTCCTGCTGCTAGTGAACTTCTCTCGTTGGAGGTCTTAAACCACTCCACAAACTAGTGGGCACCCAAATTGTACTGCATTATACCATCCACTGAAGTTCATGGTACCCCTACCTTGAAGGGGACAAATATAAAATTTTGTCCAATTAATCCTAAACCCCCGAAGAAGTGTCCTCAACCATTAAGGACACCACCACCACCTCAGCTGTGACTCCTGTCTGGGTTTGTGGTCACGTGGGATATAGGATGGTATGACTCAAGGGTGCCTTTCCAGGCTTGAGAATCATGACTATCAAGGCTTCAAACATGGAGGACGGAAACACTAGGCTGAGCATACTAGGGGAACTAATAGTGGAACCTGGTTGGCAGTTAGACAGTCAGGTGATAGTGGCCAAGAGGGCGGTATTCATGACATGACTCCGGAAGGATGCCAACCACCCTGCTTGTTGGCAATCATGGAACTCGAGGATGTATCTGGTGTCCAGCAGGAACACTGATGACTGTGGAACCCTGATGTGTGACAGCAGTTATACGGTAAACCTTTATGCCAGGGCAGGGTAGCAGTTTGTCACAAGTGGCAGTTTTGGTGTGTGACCTTCCCAAATGCAACGTGTTTCCTGTGATCTTTCTGGAAAGTTGTTGCAAATATAATGGGGCAGTGGGTGGTAAATAATGGGGGGCGCACTTTCCAACTGTAGTGTAAATAATGAATGTTTATAGGCTTTTAATTTGCACAATGAGTTTTGAGATATATATTTGTGACCAAAATCGCATAGACCGGAGTAAAATCCAACAGAAGTTTTTCTCACCACAGGCAGATATACAGGTCAGTGCAGTGTTCACAGGCAAGATGTTCAGCAGGTACACCGAATCTTCCATACAGCAAAACACTTTTTTTTTTTTTTTTTTTTTTTTGTGAACCCTAAGGTCCAGGATCCCTAACTCTAATCACCCCCAGGCCTATAACCTAGGTGTCTAATTCACCGTCAGGATCGTTGTGAATGTGCACTGACACAACTTTAAATGCAGATAACAGGTGCTGCTAATTAGCCCTGCTTGTAGCTTACAACTGGTCCCAGGAAAACCTGGACTGGATCTCAATACCATGATGTTTATTGCTCCATCTCTGCACAAACTGCTGCTCCACATTAACTTCATGTGAAAGCATACTGCTCCTGTCACAATGTGTGTGTATTATCGATTCCTACCTATAAACTCTAAATGTTGCTAAATAGCGTTATGAGTCGCACAAACAATAATTGCTCTCCAGACTTTGATTGTGGTTCCAAAGCACAAAAAGATATTATTCACCAAAAAGCAGATAGTTACACGCTGTGATCTAAATACAATTAGCGCAAACAAACTATACAATCACAAGGTATAGTCGATACATAAGCAAGCGCACCGGTCCCAGTTACAGTCATCAATCCAGAGGTCTGTGGTCATCCCAGAGAATGGCTACTAACTGGGACCGGGACACAGGCTATATACCCTAACAGATCATGATAACAACAATGTAGACAGACAAACATAATTCCATTGGTTCTGGGTCTTTGTAGTTCATAGGGCAGTTCACTAGGGGTATGTCCCAATTCTCCAGATTACATTGTCGTTCTCTAATTGATTTAAATTAGAGACACTACATTACAGTGTACACATTCTAACCAATAATTTCCTATATTCCATAACCATCGAACGCAAGATGTGACTCCCTCGCTGATAGGTTCAGATATCTGGAAATAAACAGTGTCAGTTTAGTACCAAACATGCTAGGTTTATCATGTTGTATACCATAAATATTAAATACATGCATTTTATATCATAATTAATAACTTTAATATAAACCATAATGTGCAGGAACCTTTTATGCGTGCGTGTATATTTATGATTATATGTAAAGTATGCGTTGTATGTCTTCATGCAGCGGAAAAATGTGCACTGTGTTTCTATTTATAATTGCAACTGTATATATGTGCGCACGCATTGTGGATACCCATATGATCGTGTGTGTGTGTGTGTGTGTGTTATATAATATATATATATAATTTCTCTATATCTCCTCAAACTGGTTATTTTATTTATTTTACTTCTGCCTGGACTAAAGGAATAACAGAATGGGGTTTTGTCCTGTTCATGGATGGAGCAGGCCTTGGCAAAAAAATCTGATTTTAACAAAAGGCTCCCCTAGTACAACTTCAATACATCGGCATTGGATATTTGTTAACAATAGCTACACGTCTGGCAATTGTTTATTAATCTACATTTAGGACACTTCAATTGTGCATATCAGTGTCTGGCAATTGAAATATAACCCACAGACATACTGTGTATATATTTGAAGTAAGCACTCACAGTATCTTTGTGTATTCTTGATTATTTGTCAGACATGTCTACAAGACAAGTCTGTCATCACTGAATATATGAAGTCTTTAAATATATATATTTGTGTATCCGTGCGTATGGGGTATGATAGGGTTTTAAACAGTATGCAGTGGCAATGCGATCGCACGATGCTAATAATAGCGTATTAGCATCACACACCATGGTTTCATGCTGACGACGCAAGATGGCGTCGTCAGAGGCAACCTAATATGGCGTCGCTTGATATTAATTTTAAGATCTGGTCTCAGCCAATCATCCAGCTTCGACGGTATATAATATAATAATTGTAATGAAAGCTCTGACTGTACTGGGGCCAAATGTAATAGGGTGAGAGTTCAGCAGTAAACGCTCACATTGGTTGAGTTTTTTTTTTTTTTTTTTTTATCTTCAATTGGGAAAACATCTAGATGAGTGTTAGGAAATCACTCATGCGTTCCTATGGGTGTCAGGATGCCGCTGTCGGTATTCTGACCAGCGGAATCCCGACAGTCGAGAGATCCTACCCAACCTGTTTTAGCACCCTTATGAAAAGAAAATGTTACTTTGTAAATGAATACGCATCCTATACTGGTTCCCTTCCCTGGCATATTTGCTGGGAAGGGGATGTACCCACACTATTCCTTTCCTGAAGAATGAAATGATGACTTGTACAGGCAAATGTAGCACATGCCTGCACCAACATTCTAATGTGAGTGCACAGTGTATGGAGAAGCGAATTTAGATGACAACTGGGAGTCCACAGAGGAAATCTTAGATTATCATGTGGTAACACGCAACTCGAATAGCCTGGCTTTTATCACTGTTTAAAGGGCTTTTCAGAGTTTTTTAAATAGAGCACCGAGTGTGGCAAGGTAAATACAAGGAGTGGCTTTAGCAAGCAAATGCCATACTTTGGTGCCGATGGGAGGTTTAGTGGCATCTGATACAGAAAAAGGTCACAGTGACTGTATACTTGGTTTTAAATTCTGAAACCACACCCACTAATCATTAAGCATTAACCTGTTTACTGACTTTGGGCCTGATTCAGACCCACTCGCAAGCGGCTGTCCGCTCGCAAGTGGGTCGATGGTGTGCACTGCGCATGCGCACGACGGCGGGAGCTCCGTCGTGCGCATGCGCCAGACGCGACGAGCGAAGGACTTTCCTTCGCTTGTTGTGTCTGATCAAAGGGGGCGTGCTGTCGATGTTGATTGACAGCACGCCCCCTTTGGTGGGCGTGCCTCCCAGACGGGGGCGTTCCCAAGGGAACGCCTACCGTCAGAAGCCGGCCCACTGACATCACTAGTGATGTCAGTGGGAGTGATTTTGGCTCTGATAGAGCCAAAATCACTCCGGGCCTTTTTGCTGAGAAACTCAACCGCAGGCTCCGGCTCGCAGTGGCGATGGTCAAGACCATCGCGGCCATCAACCTGCACGCTCGTATAGGCTGTGGGTGGTGACCCACAGCTATACGAGCGTCCAGGAGGACGCTCCATAATTATGGAGGACGGCCCTCATTCAGAGCGTGCGCTCTGCTCAGAGCGTCCGGCTCTGAATGAGGGCCTTTGTACGCTAACCAAGCTCCTTAAATAACAAGCTTTGAATTGAACTTGTGTGTACTATTGATGATCTAGTATATCAATGTACAGCATACTATTGGAATAAACTTTATGTATTGTTGAGATCGCTTGCTGATTGGGTATCATGTACATAGTTTCTTAAACCGTACCCTCTATTTGAAGTATAGCTGAACTTTTTATTGTCATTCTGCCCATGGCTACAGATGACTGTAGAATTTAATGAGTTCCTAAGATTAGGTATGTGTTTTTATATTTGTTGCATTAGCTGTTCAATATAGTGCACAGTAGTCAGCTAGACAACTACTGATGTGATATTGTGTGCTTATACAATATACCATATTTTGATGTTGCTGCAGTACATCAGTACCCTATTTGTTTGATATCTTGGGACACATATTGTAGGTGTCTGCTACTAAGATTTTTATTGATAATATTATATAGCCCTCATTGTTTGTCCTCCTTTATGTTTATAATTCAGTGACGCAGGTGGATATTTCTGACCCCCTTGTAACTGGTACAGCTGTAGGTTATATTGTGTCAGTATCAATATGGTTCTGATATGTCGTCAATCTTTTCCGCCACTGATCAGAACCCTGCGTTTATTAAAGTGGGTGTCTATCTTGTGGGATTGGATGTTTTCTTCCAATTAATATCATAATTGTAACTGTGGCATTCCCTTATGATGGCAGCACCTTCCGCACCCATAAAACCAGATGCCAACGCCTTGCTCCCTTTTGAAAACTAGAATGCTTTGAGAACTGTATTTAAAAAAAAAAAAAAAAATTAAATTAAATCTGTACATGATGCTGGGCTGATGTACTTTACTTCATGTCTCAATTTGTATTGTATTATACCCAATTAGATTTGCAGTGCTAGTTTTGTATTGATAATCTGTGATTTAAGGGTCACATGGGACAGGAGCTGAAAATTATCAAGGGCCTATTGCAAGAACCAAGACCAGTGGCTAGTACTATGTGGGACTAGTGCACTTTTACACCCCCTAAACTATCTGCCACATTGTCTCCGTACATACGGAAAAGTAGAAAATATTGGATCAAATATGACTTGGAATGTATTCTACTGCAACTGTAATGGACAGAGTAGAATAGAATTTGTCCATAGTAATTACATGTGTTCATTATGTTTTATATAGAACACTGGCAAGGCTCCAGAGCCTCTTACCTAGGTGCCCATGATTTAATGCCAACATCACCTTAGTTTATTTTCCTTGTGAAATATCTGCAAAGTGAGCAGCCTTTTGCTCTAGCAAATGCCAATTATGCAGAACCCATTGAAGTATCTTATGTTGGGTCTAGCAAGATTGGTAGTGGCGTGTATTTTGAGTGTTTGAGACCCCCCAAAAATGTTCTCTAGAATTAGAAAAAAATCTTTAAAGGTTTCTTTGATCAGTTCTGTAAATAAGTTTGACAAAACCTGTTTCCTATTTCATTCTTCTGTTCCAGATAATGGAACAAAAATAAATATGTAAGGGTTAGCCACGCATTGTGAAGGCCAGAGCAAATCTGATTTTGTCGGAGAAAACAGTATGCAGAGCGATGAGCTATGACAGAGGAAATGGGTGAGATACAGTGGGAAGGAAGTCTGCCTTAATTATGCTCTGAGGTTTTCAGCAAAGATGGAAACTGCAGATAAGAGGCATAGGTTCAGTATCATCTTAGCCCCTGTTTACTGCAATATGTCCCAAGAGTTTATATGCAAAAAAATATGGTGCTGCCTACTGATATTACTAGTTTTAAAAAGTCCTTTCCTGGCTTTCCATTTTTCTTTAGGGCACACTTCTGAGCAGTCCCTGGAATAATGTCCTAATCAGTATGGTCTCGTTATACCTTTCCCAGCCAAAAGCTAGGTCTTGTCCACACAGGACTTTATTTAAGATGCTCGTTGAGTTTTGTTTTTCAGTGGTGCACCTGGATTTTCCAGCCCATATCAAGGAGCACAACTACTCGCCATACTTGCCTACACTCCCGGAAGTCGCGGGAGGCTCCCGATTTTCGGGTAGCCCCCCGCACCCCTGACAGTGTATTCAGATCTCCAGCATCCTGCCCACTGCCTAGTGAAACCGGCAGGATGGGGAGATGTAATGGGGAATTTGCGTGGCTAAGCTTTGCGATTGGGTCCTAATTACATCACCTGCCCCGCCCCCCCAAACCGGGCTGCTCTCGGAAAGCAAAATACAAAGTCGGTAAGTATGCTACTCGCTACTTTCAGACGACACCTCTGCAGATTAGAAGTGCACTGAGGTGGAAAAGCTGAGAGGGGTGTGCTAAGCAAATGTAGGGCCGTATCTAGAGTGGTGCAACCTGTGCCATGGCACAGGGCACCGCAGGGCAGGGGGCGCGGTTCAGGCCTGTTAATTTTCTGTTTACTGTCATTCTCACTTGTAGCTTCCTCTTCTTTTATCCCCATCATTTCCTGGCATCCCCTATCTCTTCCCTGGCCCTTCCCCATGAGGCCATGGCCCTTTTTCGGGTGTGCGTCTTATGTTCTTATTTGAAAATAGTGGGGGGCGCCAATGCTCTTTCTGGTACAGGGCACCAAAAAGTCTAATTACGGCTCTGAGCAAATGTGTAAATGCTTTAGCAAAGCCCAACCTCCTTACTGCTTTAAAACTACCCATTTTGAGTAAAAAAGGATTTCCGTTTTTCTTCCACCGTACTGATCAGTATTCATGTGCAGCAGAGCTTGGCTGCAAAATTCAAGTCCTTTCGTGGAGTGGAAATCTCTGTGCACAGCAAGAGATGCTCCCTAAAAATGCACCTTCCTTGACTATTTCTCCTCTAAATTCTCTTTAACTTCAAAATTGTTCCACACCTTGCTCTGACAAACTCTCATTAGCATTTCCCCATTTCTGCTTCTCGACAAATACCACCAACTTATTCCACTGACCCTCGTACGTGGCCGAAATCGGCGCACGCTATTCTAAGGGGATGTAGTCGGCAACCCGGCACTCAGGATCCCGGTGGTCAGAATACCAGCTTTGGAATCCTAACAGTCATCAGGATACTGGCTCCGGAACCCGACTGTCAGAATCCCGACGGTAAGTATTATGGTTAGGCACTGGGGGAAGGTTAGGGTTTGGCTGCGTGAAGGTACAGTTAGGGGGAGGGTTAGGGTAAGGGTTAGAATACTCTCCAACATGCTTCGGGGGGTGTTGACCGTGGGTATTCTGGAGCTGGTATTGTCACCTTCTGGATTCTTTCTGCCGGGATCGTGTACCCAGTCCGTTCTAAGTCTTTGGAAGACTTTCACCCAAACCTGAGATTACATTTTCTGCTCCCCTCAGCTATTTATGTCCCACCCCATATTTCACTAGTGCCATAGCTGCTTGTAGTCCCATCACGTCCAGTTTGCAAAATTGTTTTAAGAGAAAACTAAAATGAAGTAACGCTGTATATTGTTTGTAAGCTCTTCAATAAGGTGAACCGCACACAATATCAGTGTTCAATATATTTTGTCATTTACATAAAGTAATCTAAAAAGAAATCTTTGTACAAAAATTATATTTTAGAGCACAAGGAGGAGTATGGACCAGTTTTTTTGGAGGCTTGATGTGCCTATAGTTAAACGGCAATATAACATTATTGCACTATTGAGAGGGTAAATTGCTATAAAAAAAATTTTTTCTTTTCTACAAAATCATTTTGAAAAATGAACACTAAGGGGATCTGCGCTAATAATTATCCATTGTAAAAATTTGTATGGCAGAAAATAACAGCACACTTCTGAAATGAAATCTGAATTCATTCTCTCTTAAAATGGTAACCATACATGCAGTTTAGATACAGTTTATACACCTTTTGTGATTATATTATTGTAATTACTTCTACACTTAGATAATGTGTTTTAGACGCTATTAACTGGTATTGGCAATACAAAATGGTCATGTGAAAAAATATATAAGTAAAGTGTTACTATCTTATCAAAACATACAGTATAGTACATCTGACCATTAAAAATCTTGGTAAATCCATATATAGGCATGGTCAATGGCCACAGTGTAGAAGCTTAAATATGTTATTTTTATTTGTTTTTGTTATTTATTTATTTTTGACTTGAAAAAATAAAAACTATTGCAAGGATAAGAAAATACATGAAAAGAGCCTCCGTCACTTGTAGTTTTCTTCATTTTCTCAGCCTGCTGACTCTCTGGGCCAGTGTTTCTGTGGCTGGATTGTACAAACCACAGATAACCCCTACAATCTGGCTGGACCGATATGCAATATGGAGCAGATATCAGTGGCGTCACAAGGGGAGTACGGGCTGCACCAGGTTGTCACCTGCTGAGGGATGAAACCAAAGTGCCAACATCTCTTCAGTGACAGGAGCCGGGTGCTGCACTGTAGCATTGGTGAGGGAGCCAGCACTGCACAGAGTGGTGCCAAGGGGCAGTCTGGATTTCCGGGAACCCCGGAGTGACTAAAACGGGTGGTACGGGCCATGAGGCTGCACTCCCTACTGGTGAGACCACACATCCTTTGTCGGCACTACAACCCTCCCTGCACCGGGTGTCGCCATGGGAAGGGACGCCACTGTCACTTTACACCAAAGTCCCGGGTCTGACGCGGGATTTGGAACACGTATCCAACCCGGGACAGACCCCCTTTTACACTGCGGCGCCGACCCGGGGTATGCTGAGGGCACCTTTCACACCGGAGCCGGGTCAGCACTTACCCTCCCTCCCCTTCAGCGACCCCCTTACCTTACCCCGAAGCGGTCCATAGGCATGGAGGGCAGGTGGGGTGCGCTGCTCCGTTCTGGTTGGCCTGGCAGTGAACTATTGGAGATGTCATCTCCAAGTGCCACTGAAGCTGGCCAATCTGGTGGAATGCGGCACGACCCGGGTCATCGTGACCTGGGTCGCGCCGTTTACACTGCAAAGTGGCACGTGAATGACCCGTGCTCAACCCTGCAATCCAGCCGGATCGGATCCCCGGGTCTATGGACCCGGGTTGATCCGTTTACACGGACAAATTTTTAAGTCTCTGTAAAAAGGGGTATTATTCTGGTGCATCAATGCCTATTTCCCTATAGCTTGTAAGCTTGCGGGAGGGCCCTTTGTCTGTCATTACTGAGTCTTGTTTTATTACTGTTTGTTCCCAATTGTAAAGTGCAACAGAATATGCTGTCGCTATATAAGTAACTGTTAAGGTGCATACACACACAACGATTTAGTTAATGAACGATTTTAGTAAAAGATTTTCTACCTTGGAAAAATGAACTGAAATCGTTTACTAAAGTTGTTCATTTACTATGTTCATTTAAATGTAATGAACGATTTTTATGAACTAACGATTTTTGCATATTAACAATGAAAATCGTTGAGCTGACAAGTCTGACTGAACTACAAACGTGAACGCGCATGAACAATAATCGTTCATCGTTTGACTCAGAAAGTGAACGATTTTTTCAAACGATTATCATTAAATGATATCGTTTAACGATAATCGTTCAAAAAATCGTTGTGTGTGTATGCACCTTAAGTCATGTGGTAAGGTAATGGCTGCACATGGTCTCTGTAAAGCTATGCTTAGTACCTGCTTACATTTAAAAAGCAATTTACTGTGGAATGAAAAGGCTGGAAGTAAATGGATGCAAATACATGAGAGAAAATAAATTCTAAAAGCTAAATAATATACATATACTGTATTTAAAGCGTTGATATCTATATACTTTTTTGGTTTAGTAGCTGTGTAGGTAAACAAAGTTCACAATGGGTTAAACTTTGCTGTGCACCAGAAATAATTGCAGGTGTCAGTCAGTCTGTACTCAGAGCTATCTATGCCCACTTGAAAAGCCAGTGAAAGTACTACAACCTCCTCAATAAGGCTCTTAGATTGGATCTACATTAAAAGCAGCAAAATGAAAATGAGCCTAATCAGATATATATGCTAATGTCGCTGCAGCTTAAAATTTTGTACACAGTGGCAGTGAAAATATGGAAATGCCGCTGCCGCCGGGATTTGTATTGAGAAGCCCACCAGCGGCTTTGCAGATCAGTTGATTTATTTCAGACTTCTGAGCAGTGCCGTAAGTAGCACTATGGCCACCCGTTGCCGGCCCGACCCTTTGCACATGACGTCATCATGTTGCAAGATTCAAGGTCCTCTGGCTATATATATATATATATATATATATATATATATATATATATATATATATATATATATAGAACATGTAGAGGGGCACTCAGTATTCCAATGTGATAATGCCTGGGTGCCTTCCTAGGAACAATGTAGAAATACGATGTCTGTTAAGAAACAGCAACAGGCGGCACTCCACGGACTTTATAGTTGAAGTAAAGTGACTTTATTTGCCAACGTTTCAAGACCTGGGCGGTCTTGTCATCAGGGTGTTCAAGTGTAACATACAAAAAAGCTTACCTTAAATAGCTGTATACAAACGGAAATGTCCATGAGAATCCTCACACGCCGTCATGCAGGGAGGCGCGCAGTGTGTGGCGTCACCAGCACGTGGCAACCCGGAACATGTGTGGACCCCGCGCAGTGCAGCTTTATGGCTCATTTCTCACACCGTATTTTTTCCAGCGTCCAGCGTTTCCCTGGTTACCCACCCCCGGACTGCATCCACACATGTTCCGGGTTGCCACGTGCTGGTGACGCCACACACTGCGCGCCTCCCTGCATGACGGCGTGTGAGGATTCTCATGGACATTTCCGTTTGTATACAGCTATTTAAGGTAAGCTTTTTTGTATGTTACACTTGAACACCCTGATGACAAGACCGCCCAGGTCTTGAAACGTTGGCAAATAAAGTCACTTTACTTCAACTATAAAGTCCGTGGAGTGCCGCCTGTTGCTGTTTCTTAACAGACATCGTATTTCTATATATATATATATATATATATATAATATATATATTGCGCGCAAAATCCACACATGAATCTTCATTTAATTATTAAATCAACGCACATATCTTGTTTTTGTGTTTGATATGATGCATTTCTTTATTCCATCATTTTATCTTAGCTTTTTTTTATACTTTTTATTCACTAGAGTGATTGTCAGGCATAAGGGGGTGGGCAGAGTCCTAGAATCAGACATGTACATATACAGCATTTCATCTCCCCCATTATAATTTGTAGAAAATCGTTAATGGGCAAGACACAGGGGTAAATTTACTAAAGTGAGAGTTTTTTAGAAGTGGAGGTGTTGCCCATAGCAACCAATCAGATTCTACTTATTTATATAGCACCTTCTAGAAGATAATGGCTGGAATCTGGCTGCTATGGGCAACATTTCCACTTCTAAAAACTGTCACTTTAGTAAATATACCCAATAGTCTGTTACATCTGTGAAGGTTTATTTAATCTAATGGGAAGGGTGCAGAGGCCTTTTTAATCTCTACTACCGGAGAACCCTATTCATCTCTAACATATTTGTGCCATTGAAACCACCCAAGGATAGGCGATAAGGCAAAGGTTGTGTAATATACTCTCTTCTATATTGAAGTTAAACTGAATCTTATGCTGGGTACACACTATGCGATATGTTGTTCGTACAGCCAACGAACGATACATCGCGTAGTGCATCTGTGTACAGACGACATGTCTGTGAACTATGTCGTTCAGACATATCTGGTCAGCCTTACAGCACAGCCGATGACAATATATCTGCACAGCTGTCTGTCTGTACGGGGCGACCCGCTGACCACACGTACACTGACCGCAATTGGGTGGGCAAATTTAAATGTAGTTTACCAAATCAGCCGCTCAGTTGTCTAGCCACTGAGGCGCTTAAGTGTACCCAGCTTTAGTTATGATCTTCAAAATAGAGAGTGTGTTTCTTTAAGGAAAAAAATGTAAAACATTTTGGTCTATGGCTTCTTTAGTTGTAATGAAAATGTGAGCCAACACACATCTACTGTGCTTATGGATTTTAGAGGTATAGTAGAGAAACCTATCTGGGTGAGGGTCCTATCAATATTAAGTACATTATTTGCCAAATGAAAATAATCCTGGAACAATGAACAATTCCAAAATATGTGCAATGCCATCCATGTCTCCATACAGTTACGCCAACAAACTTTGGCATGAAATTTTAATGTCTGCATTTAAAAGCAAATTGAGGCTACGGGGTATATTTACTAAAGGTCGATTAAAAATCATTTACCATCCATGTGCTTCTGGGGCTAAATCACACATTTACTAATATTTACAAAAAAAAAAAAATGTCTGTTAGTAAATATGTAATTTAGTCCCAGAAACACATCAATTTTTTAGGATTTTGGTCGACCTTTTGTAAATATACCCCTACAAGTAAACCTGTTGGGGCCTTGCCATCTTTTTAAATTCCAATAAGCCATGTGTAGCTGGATCTTGACTGTGCATGTAAAGTGAGTGGGGGGCCTACTGGAATGTCTGCCCGTGAGTGCCGCACCCTGTGGATTAGATTTACTTTGTTTTGTGGAGGCACCCAGTAAAGTTGCTTTTTCTGAATTTTGAGTGCCGGTCCTGTGCTGTACTATCGATCTAATCCTGCAAAACCAAGAGTACTAAGCATTTCTTTTTTTTGAGATCGCATACAGTATTTCTGCTGCTTAACATATTAAATGATTTTATAGTTTTAAGTTGTGTACACACGACGGGCTGACATCGGATCCTGGGTACACATCAGAACAAGGTAATGACCGATCCCTCGTTCCGTTCTACATTACCTGCAATGGGGCCGCATGCGATCTCGTCCAGACGGACGTGCAGCACAGCCGGACAATACCGTATGTGACCGCGGGAGCGCTCATATTGGCCTTACACACTGAGCGATGCGGCCGATATGTCGTTCTGATTCGGCCGGAGATGACATATCATGCCAACATCGTCTCAGTGTGTACTCCGTTTTATCTTTTAACTGCTAATAGGCATCACACAGCAGATAAAATATTCACATTGACCGATCCATTATAAACATTTAGGGGGTCTATTCATTATGTTAATTATCTCAGTCCGAACGGACCTCGGTAATTCACATACTAACTCGCCTTAAATGCAGGAGTAATTCATCATCGCTCCAGCACAGAGACGGCTGATCCGAAAACCTACAGGTCACGCGTGCGCACAAGAGCCCACGACGTCTGGCTGAAGGAGCCGGACAGGGGCGGAGGGATCCGAAAGGTTCCCTCTACGCAACCCGGGACTCCTTCCCATAGGGAAGTTGCGGACCGCAATTGGGAGCAAATGCCATTTGATAATGGTGAATGCTCCCACGGTCATGCCCCGAAAATATTGTATTTTTGGAGCTTGATGACTTCTGTCCCCATAGTGTATGGGGACAGCGGGCCATTCAGGTAAGCAGGAGATATCTCCTGCTTTACCGTTTTGATGAATAGCCCGAAAACGTAACTTTTTTTGTAGAAATTTAGTGATGAGTAGACCCCTTTAGAAATTACCTTTTTTTTTTTTTTTTCCCCTCGTATGTATTTTTGATGCTAATAATAAAGGGATTGTATGTAGTATAAACAGTAATTTGATGTACCATAACCAAAATAGGGTTGTGACTGTG
Source organism: Taudactylus pleione (assembly GCA_031769625.1). Lineage (NCBI taxonomy): Eukaryota > Metazoa > Chordata > Amphibia > Anura > Myobatrachidae > Taudactylus > Taudactylus pleione. Next base: position 30,026,421 of record JAUIMM010000052.1, read on the forward strand.
GTTTATAAGTTGTATAAACACATTTTAGGATCAGTTTGTGTGTGTGTGTGTGTGTATACAATAAGATTGTGTGTAACGTGTTTAGTAAAAAAAATTTGCAAGGAAATGAGGTGTGGGTGGTGAAATATAGAAAATTATCATTTTGAAAGCCGATTTTATTTTCTGTATGTATTTTATTGCAACTATCTCTCACAAAAAAGCACAAGAGGATCCTTTTATTTTGCACCACTACAATCAATAATATAATCATTCCATGCCATTCATTCATATAGTATATTTTAGATTTGCACATAGAAGCAATCTCCTATGCTGTTCGTCTGTTTACTTTTTTTTTTTATGCCACCATTTTCACTGTGTGCGTTATAATTAAAGGTTTGAGGTGTCCGGAAATTGCTTTTTACCCAAAATGTATCAGTGACTTGAAATTTGAAGTATGTATGTATGTATGTATGTATGTATGTATGTATGTATGTATGTATGTATGTTCCTGTAGTAAGTAGAAAAATGCCTTCAGCCCAAACCACAATAATAAGCTGCGTGAAAATGGTCTGAATTATGGGTCAAACTTTCATTTTATATGGTTGGTTGGGAAAAAAAATATTTTCAATTAATTTTTATTGATGCATCTGGTTAGGCAAACAAATTGGATACCAGGGGGTCATGTTAAAATGGGTGGTGAGGACAGCGTTAAATTTAGCTAAAATGGGAGTCTGTTGGTGTATGGCTTGCGCTTTATTTTTAATTTTTTTTTACTAATATCAGAAATTTTGAGAAGTGGAGAATCTGTCTCTAATATTCTGGTGCCACCCCAAATGATCCCTGCATTGGGAGAGGGGGAGCAACATAGATTCAGGGGAGAGATTACACAATATGCCGTTCCCCCGTGCATCTTAGGAAAATCTAGCTAAAGAAATGAAATACAAAACTAACCTTTTGGGTGCATGATACATTTGAAAAAACTGCAATGTTCTATATTTTACAATTCGAAAATTTTCATGGCAGATATTTGCAATATCTAATGCATTAACCGTTTAATACATATCAAAATAAATTCACATGTGAACCATGTGTAAAGTGCAGTTTTTGTAAAATTCCCTAAAAATAGCTTTGATGCATCTGTTTCATGGTCAAGGGTATACTGAACATCTACTCAGTGGCGTCACAAGGGGGGGTGGGGACCGCCGAGGGCTCCCCCTCAGTGACAGGACCCGGGTGCTGCAGTGTAGCATTAAGTGCAGCACTCTGCTCCTGTGACAGTGAGGGAGCCGGCCTTGCCCGCACCTCCAGCAGCCGCCACCACCCCATTGATAAGTTTAACCACAGGCTGGAGGCCAGGCAGCAAGGCTGCGCACATAGTATCCCTTACTGCACCGGATGTTACCGCGGGGAGGGACGCCACTGCACGCCACTGCATCTAATTTGATCTAGAAAACATATCTGCCACAGGTGATTCAGACAAACCTCCCAGCATGGGCTTGGAATGCATGCTGTTAGTGGTTTAAGATCTTCGCAGGTCAGATGTGGTGTCCTAAACGGGCTGGGTATGAAATACTGGCAGCCTGGATGCCAGCTGTCAAAATACCGTCACTATTCTGACGGGGGTAGAAACTAGGCTAACCAACCCCCCCCCCCCCTCTGCCTCTAACCCTACTTTCTTGCATCTGAAATCTCCCCGTTAGTGCCTAACAGTGGGGCTGAAACCTAGCACCTACCCCCCCCCCCCCCCCCAAGTGGCAAAAACTTGACCCAGGCCCGCTATACTTTCTTTTGGGATTCCGGCGTCTACCTAAACAGGTGTTGGGATTTAGGCGGCTATAATTAGTCCCGAGTTGGGATTCTGATGTCAGGATATCAACAGCCGGCATCCCGTCCGTCGGCAATATAACTACATCATAAACGCCTCAGTGGTAAAGTCTTGACAATGGCATATAAGCAGCTTATGATGTAATTGCTGAAAATGTACAAGTTATTTTCTCCAAAATATAATGAAGCTGCTCGTGTTGCGCAGCACAATTAAAGCTTGCTTACTTAGTATGACTATGACCACTTTTCAGACGCATGTCATTGTGTAACTGTTGCATACAGAGCAGTAACAGGGGGTACAATTGCTCCCTGTGCCGGCCCCGCCTCCTGAGAAGGGAGTGTGACCTGCAGCCAGGGGTGGATTGGGAATGTTAAGTGGCCCTGGAAAAAATATTGAAAGTGGACCTTTGTGCACTCGCCTGAAAAGTGGGTGTGGCCTTGTGGAAAGGGGTGCGTCATGCCCACAAGCCACTCTTCCCTGTTTTCGTCATGATGGGGGCATGCCCACAGTCTCTTTGCAGTGAATAAGCACAGCAAGCATGTGACTGTCCAGGGAGGATCAATTTCTTCTGCGGTTCCCGTTGCAGAGAAATCAAATGGGTAAGAGAATATCTTACCTATCTGATTTCTCTGCAATGGGAACCTCAGAAGAAATTGATCCTCCCTGGACAGGCAGTGTCTTGAGTTGGCATTCACTATTCATGCAGGTAATCACATGTTCTTGAAGCCACCTGTTTGTGTAGCTATAAAGCCAATGTCGTCATGCAACAGAGGTTCAACCGGATCATACATAGTAACAGAAATTGTGGGGCAGGACAAAATGTGAGTTTCCTTTTATCAAATAATCCTGATGCCGGCATCCCTAACCCTCCCCCTAGTATCTAGCCATAGCCCCACTACTTACTGTCGGAATGCCAGCGCTGGGATTCTGACTAGTGTCGGGACTCTGGCACTGGCATTCTGAGCGCCGGCATCCCGCATGCCGGTATTACAACTACTTTCCACATACATACATACGAAAATTATTAACAGGAAATTGTGCTTACCTGCCATCCTTTATGATGAATTATGTGACGCTGTACATGGCCTTGCTACCATGGTCTGGATGGGGAAAGAAGCAGAGGGACATATGGAGATGGTGGCAATGGCATAGATGGGAAAATGGAATGAGGCATAGAAGGGGGAGGGGCAGAGGCACAGCAGATAAAGGTGACAGAGGCACACATTGATAGGGGTTTAGAGGCACACATGGGGAGGGTAGGAGTAAAGGTACAGCTGAGGTGCTACCATCTAGCCTAGCCAGCGGAAGCAAGGGGAGGAGGAGAAGGGAGGAGCTGTAGGGGACCTAGGGGTTGGAGCAACATGTAGAGGCTTTGGGAGAGGAAGAAAGTGAAGGTAAGCTAGTCCAGACTCCTGACGTGCCCTGCAAGAGAGGGGGAGGGGAGCAAATATCCTCAATCTAAAACCTGGCTGCATTTAATGAGCAAAAACTGAGGGGCTGCAGGTGCTTCTGACTCGCAGGCAGAGAAGTTTCTGAGTGAGAAGCAGGGTGCAGCTGCGATCATCAGCAGCCCCTCTGTCAGATCTGTGCATTGGTACATTCTGTGCCTTCCTTTACTACTCCCTCCCATCCTCCGCTCCATCTGGCACCCACCTCATCAGTCAGCCTGGCAGCCTCTTATCCCAGCCGGCTGACTGTCTGGCTCAGACTTTACACTCACTGTCCACCAGCCCCCTTAGCTCTGCCCATCTCATTGATCAGCCCGGCCCCTCAGACCCGCAGGCTAACTGAGTTGTCAGCCTGCCCTCAATACTTTGGCCGGCTGCCTGTCAGTTAACGCAGTCCCGGCCGGCAGCATAATGGAAATAGATTAAAAAAAAAAAAGTAAGCGGCTGACAGGCGACCCCACAAGAGCATCGGCCCACCGGGAATCTTCTATGGCCAATCCGCCCCTGCCTGCAGCTCCAGTAAGTGCAGCACTGCCCGAGCATCCATCAGCTTCATATACTGCGCATGGTGCCCGTCTGGAGCGTCCACAGGATGCTCTGCAACAGCAATTCTGGCTGCCATTCCAGGCACCCTTCTAGCCAGGAGCAAGGTCCGTGGGTGGTGATGGTGCCAAACACAAAGCACTGTGCTCTGTGCAGCAGCACCTGTCCCCCCCATAGCTAGTTATGGCCCTGGTTGTAAAACATGCTCTGTGGCACAAATAAATATATCATGGTTCAGTAGAGGGAAGTCTTCTACCATGGCTACAGATTTGCTTTAAAAACAGTGTGTCTTTAGTTTATATGAAGCTATTTTGTTTCAAAATTTGGTATATTGATCAATACTGTTGGCCAGTGCTTTTTCTTGGGATGCAATCGGGAAACCGGCTGACGTGATCCCGACAGCCGGCTTCCCGACTGCTTTATCCCGGCGTGGGTTAAATGACAGGCGTCTATATCTAGACTCCTGTCATTTTCCCCGACGACGGGAGGCAGGTGCCCGGCATCCCGATCGAAGGGATGCCGGGTGCCTCAAGTGGACAGCTGCGAGGGGGAGGGTTTAGTGCACCCGGGGGGGACTTGGAGTTAGGCATCCCCCTGGGAGGGTTAGTGTTAGGCTAGGGGAAGGGAAAGTTAGGGGTCGACCCCCTAGGGGGACTTAGGTTTAGGCAGCGGAGAAGGGGGGGTAGGGTTAGGCACCCCTAAGGAGGGTTGGGGTTAGGGGGGTTAGGTTAGTTATTACTTACCTGAGGACGATCTGGATTTCCAGCGCTGTCGGGCTGCCGGGATCTGTTCATCTGTTGGGCGGCCTTATTTCATACCGATTCCTTTTTCTTCGTTGCTTAGGCAGTCTGTATAAAGTGTGATTCATATAATTTAAATAGGCACAAATCTTTCTAAGTCAATGGAAAATAATATAGCGCATTACTGACTCTCTCATACATGTGTTTGATGTAGAATGGAAACTATCAATGTTTTGAAGAGCACCTGTTAGTTACATGCTACATTACTGTTTTGTTGTGGCTTTTTTTGTTGCTCTGTGTAGCAGCCTGTTGAATTATAGCGCAGCCACGAACGCCGGGTACACATCAGAATGACGTACAAAAGATGTGTTGGTCATTCCAATTTGCCTTCATCCTAGAACACAGGACATAGAGCGTACACACTTGGCAATCTTACAAATGATGGTACACTATATATCATGTCTGAGCATTGTATCCAATGAGTCTTTTCTCTTGTACACACTATGCAATCATCCTGTAGATCACTGGCAGTTCAGGTAATGCCTTCAAAGGGAAGATTGGACCAATGTATCTTGTGGTCTTCCGGTTGAGTGTACACACTGCACGATGTGCACCACATTGTATATGAGCTCTCCCCATCTGATATGCAGCACATCAGATGAGAAGATGCGATGAACGACTTACGTGAATGGGAGATTAATGTCATTCCAATCTGCCTCAAAATTACATTTTCTAATGTGTACCCAGCCTAATTCTATTATACTGTGCAAAAATGCCTTTTAATTTTTTATTTTATTCTCCAGGGCTTAAATCAGAGGTTCCCAAACTCTGTCCTCAAGGCACCCTAACAGTAAGGTTTTAAGGATATCCATGTCTGACCACAGGTGACTTAATTAGTACCTCAGTCAATTGGATTTAACCACCTGTGCTCAACTAAGGATGTTTCTAAAACCTGATCTGTTTGGGTGCCTTTTGGGAACTTCTGGGTTACTTGCCTAGAGCAGTGATGGACAAACTGATTTACTGCAAAGGCTTTATATATGACCCTGACACCTTCAAAAGGGCTGCACATCAACCTTAAGTTTTAATTTAAAAGCAAAAATGACCTCTCCACTCCCCAATCACTCTTCCCAAAATGCCCTCACTTGGTCCAAAATTCCACTACATGCCACTCTGACCTCCCACTTGCCACAAAATTACACCACATGGACTCAGATCTCTTTTTGTACTGTAAACTCCCTCATGTGCAACTCACTCTCTCCCCCCCACCTTCTCGTGCATTGATTGTCAATGTTTTGTTTTTGTTGTTGCTCAACTTTATCTTGATGGATCATAATGAAACAAAGTTTCTAGGAGCTTCCACTTCAAAACAGTGCAGTTTTCATGAAATTGGTTCAGTAACTTTTGCACCAACTTGGAACAAACTGGCAGACACAATGTTCTTCTTATTTTAGTACTAGCTGGAGTACCCGGCGTTGCCTGGGATTTTAAGAATGTTTGTTTACACCTCATCCTCCAACCAAACTCTCCTTAGGCAGGTCTCACGAAAAGTGTGACAAACTTCCCCACCAACAGTCCTAAGGTCTTCGAAGGAAGTAGGACCTGTAACGGTGTAAAGCAAACTTCGGAGATAGAAGCATTTAAAATTTGTAGGATGTACGGTGTAAACATGGCCAAGAGCTTCTGTGGCTCTGATACCATGATGACAATCTACAGCGACTTCCTGTTTTCTGCGCATAAAAACTTTGGGAAAAGCATTCCATGTGTAATATTTTGGCACCTCACAGTACTGCAGGGTCCTTGCAAAGTCATCATGTTGATACAGTTGAAAGAAAAGTAAATGTTGTGTAATTTGGTATAGTCAGAGAGCTGAGAATGCTGGTAAAGCCTTCTAAAGCTCTCTTCAATAAAACATTAAGATCATGACAACACAAAACACTTGCTCCGAGGCCCTACCCATATGCCGTGAGGCCCCACAATGAGCGTCCAGCAAAAATTGTGGTTATAAATTAATTTTAAGAAAAAATTTTAAATCGAAATTTGTTAATTTTTAGTTTCCTCCGCCGTGTTTTAATACGCTCGTATGTAAAATGTCACAATCACACTGGATTTGTATAGAAAGACCGAAGTAGAGAAGGACAAATTTTCGCTTTGATATAGTAGAGAAGATAGATAAGCTAAATCCTTTTGTAATTCCGTATCTGACCTGTAGAAGGCGATGACTATGAAATTAGTTAATTTTTAATTAATTTAAAACCACAATTTTTGCTAATTTTTTTTTTTTTTGATGCCTCCGCTGTGTTTTAATACGCTCTTATGTAAAATTTCACGATAGCGGCTTGTAAACTGTGGATTTGTATAGAAAGACAGAAGGACAAATTTTCATAGATTATAATAGACAGGTTGAGTCTCCCATATCCAAATATTCCGAAATACGGATTTTTTTTTTGGCATGACTCCGATAATGAAACCTTTTGATTTTTGATGGTTCAATGTACACAAACTTTGTCTAAGGCACAAATAATAAAAATATTGTATAAAATTACCTTCAGGCTTTGTGTATATGAAACATCAATGAATTTAATTTCTGTACACAAACTTTGTTTGAGCCACAAAATTATTGAAAATATTGTATAAAATTTCCTGCAGGCTGTGTGTATGAGGTGTATATGAATCATAAATGCATTCTGTGTGTATATTGGGGTCCAATTCCCAAGATAATTATGGTATGCAAATATTCCAAAATACAGAATATTCCGTTATCCAAAATACCTCTGGTCCCAAGCATTTTTTATATGGGAGACTCAAAATGTATGTATGTATGTATGTATGTATGTATGTCTGTATATTCCCTATCAGCATGCAACATCTAATCTCTCACTGATCTTTCAGTCATCTTGGGGTTTTTTAAAGTGGCAAGCCTTAGTGCATTGGTACTCCACCCCCATCTAGTGGCATTACAGTATATTGCAACTTTAAACAAAATGGGAGTATTTGGCTTACAGCTACATTAAAATTATTGCATTCCTTTTAAGTAGCTGGATTGACTAGAGCAGGGGTTCTCGAAACCAGTCATCAACTACCACCAATAGGTCAAGTCTTGTGGATTTCTTTCTTCATGTACAGGTGAGTATCTATTTACAGGGTCAGTAATTATCTCTCCTGCTTCCCCCCAGGCAGAAATCCTCAAATCATGACCTGTTGAGTACTGCATTTGAACTAACACTAAAACAAATTTTTTATAATTGCACAATTGCTAACAATTCCATTATGCTCCTTCTAAAATACATCCACATCATACTTGCCAACTCTCACTCCTAGTCAGGGAGACTCCCTGAAATAGTAACAATCTCCCTGGAAAAAAAATAAATGTATTTATATTTACAAATGGGATCATTCGTATACTTCCCTGCATTGGTTATAACTTATAAGGCACACTGCGGCTACATGTATTTTCTGAAAAGTATTTGTGTGCGGTGTGTGTGGTTTTTTTTTTTTTTTTAATCAAATATATCTTACTAACTGCTTTGGGGCTCATAGGCCTGTAAATCACGCCTCTCAGATGTAGCCGTACACATCCACTTTAACGCGCGCTCATAGGTGTTGTTTTCACAATCTCCCTGATATGCTTTTTCAAAAGTAGGCAAGTATGATCCACATCCCTCCGAACATCCTGGATTTGCTCGCCCGGGAAAGAGTGTGGCCTCATACCCCTCCCATTTCATTACTCTGGGTGTGTCATTCTAAGTAACCTAGTCGGAAGCAAAGCCAAAAAATAAAAGTTAACTTTGCAGCTGAACAAATTATGTTGCAATGCAAGGGGTACAAATATATTTATTTTGCATTCAGGTAAAGGAGTCTGCATGCCTTCTGTCAAAATGCTGACAGCGGCATCCCGATGCTCTGTATCCCGACTAGTCGGGTAAGTATACTAACCCACCCTCCTCCCCTAGTGGTGCATATACGTGGTCAGATTTTTCTTCAGATCTGAACGATAACTATTTTAAAAATTGTTCAATCGTTCATATCTGAAGGAAAATCTGACGTGTGCAATGATGAACGGTGCGTGTTCCCGTTTGTCAGATAACGATATCTGACATCTGATGTGTTTGCAGTCAGTTTTGGACGATTTCCATTCATTTTAATGGTCAAAAATCGTTCAATCGTTTGCAATTTGTTCAGTCGTTCATCTGACATATCTGACCGAGTGTATGCACCATTACCCTCCTTTCTTGCTCCCTAATCCTCCCGTAAGTGCCTAACCCTAACCCCCCCATGGCTAACAACTAAGGCGCCCAGGAGTACTTGCGTTTGGAATGGCAGGATTCCGGCATCTCTCTAAACTGGCGTCTGCATTTTAACGCCGGGATTCCAACACCCGGCATCCCGTCTTATTGTTACCCTACAAGTTAGATTTGGGAATGGCGTGTCCAAACTTAAAGCTAACTCTCTCTGCACATTGTACATCTCCCCCACCTGCAGTGCAGCATGGTTTTACCAAGGTGCAAAGTTACCGGCTTTTTTTTTTTTTTTTACTTTGCACCCAACTGAGAATCAGCCCCATCGTGTTCTGCCCCATTCCCTGCCAAACATAGGTCTACAATTTCTAAGGTGACATTTCACTGCAACATTGCTAATTCTTAATATAAAAGTTATATAATTAGTCATTTACAGACCTCCTAATAGTCTTTGAAGAATATTACATTGATTAAACTACCCTCGTTAATCTATACATACATTTGTTGGTACCCTGCCACAAAAAAACAAAACCCTATTTTTCTCTGAAATAACTTGAAAGTGACGAAGGTAATTGACATCCATCATTGTTCATTTCATATTTAATAGAAATTAGATTGTGGGTTTTTTTTATTTATTTTTACTCTACAGAATATTTTAAATAATAAACAAATGAAAATGGTGCTGAAAAAATTATGGGACTCTTCTCCTAATATTTTGTTTCCCAGCCTTTGGGGGCAATTTCTGTAGCTTTCAATGAGACTTCTGCACCTGTCGACAGGTAGCTTGGTCCACTCTTTGCTTCAGCTGTCTCCAGTGTGATTGGTGCCTTCTCTAGACTGCATGTTTCAGCCTAGCAGCTGCACGTTTCTCCATCCTGTACTTTCACTCCACATCCCACAACAAAACGTCAATATTCCCCACCAGCTCTCCTTTCTCCCATGTGTTCTCTTCTCCATGCATGTTGCTTTATCTCCTGCTCTTTCCCTTCATTCTTTTCTCGTCCAGCTCTCCCTCATTTCCCCCTTTTTATTAGTCTCTCCCCCCTTACCTAACCATCTCTTTGGCTGTAACCCCCCCCCCCCCCCGCCCCCAGCTAATGCTCTCTCCTCTCCTGTTCCCCATTCCCCCCTGCTGTCTCCCCTCTGATCTCTACTTTCCTGCACTCTTAAGTCATAATGCTGTTTAGGCTAATCGCTGCAGCTCCAGGACAGCAGTCAATCAAATCCTGCAGATGAGTCCCGGCCAATTAGATAAATTTTAAAATTCATACCTGATCTTATTGGTTGCTGCTAGTGTGCCAGCTTCTAGTGATTGGTCCTGTATACATGACCGTAACTGCAACTGCTGTCAATGGCAGTTAGTTCCTGTGCAGGGGCAGTGATTTAGGTCCTATTCCACAAATATCTGCCGATGTTTAAAAATAAACCATTTCAATGCAATATTCAAACTACACTTCTAACAGGAGACTGAATAAGTAATAAACAATTCTACAGTGAGAGAACTGCTACATGAATGACTCCTTAATGCGTGCGCTCTGGAAGCCAGGGCGCACACCCCAATGGCTCCCAGTGCAAGTGAGATGGGACGGAGAGTAGGTCCGGCCATCGGTAACAAGGTAAGTATTGGAGTGGGGGGCAAGACTGAGTGAGGTGGGAGGGGTGGAGCGGTGAGGGGACAGGATGAGCAGCTGCAGAACTGTGGAGACTGAGCAGCAGAGATATAGGGGTGGTGCTGGACAGAGCAGGGGTGGGGTAGACCGAGGTGGCCTGCCATATGGGTCCAATATTTTAGCATGTGTGTTTTGTATGTATGTGGCACTCCAATGCTGATCATCGTTCTGCGGTGCACATTAAGAGATTACCATAAGTGTTACGAAGTAACGGCACTCTGAGTCAATGGAGATGGAAAACAAAAGTATACATCAGTCAAATGTTTTCAGGACATCATCTTGCCTTAATAAACTGGAAGGGCGGCTGTGAGCTGTTCCGGTGGGAGGTGACCTGGAGCCCGGCAGAGAGTGGGGGCAGGCAGTTTGGTGTGGGATACAACTATAGGGTAAGTGTTTTTTGTTTTAGGCTGCCGTGTCTGGTCCTGATGATGGGGCTGATGCTCTGAAAAGATTTGACTAATATATACTTATTGCATCTCCGTTTACTCTGAGTGCCATTACTTTGTAATACATACATGTATATATCTGGTGATGTGCGTTCCACGCTGTAGTGCACAATTTGATGTGATGTCTATTCTGCTATGTAAGGCCATCTAATCTACTTTACATGATAGTCTAGCTATGCATTATATGGGATGGGTACAGGATACCGGTGCTCAGATCCCAGCGGTCAAAATCCCAACAGTGTTAGAATACTGACACTTGTCTGTCAGTATTCTAACCCTCCCCGGTGCCCGACCCTAACCCCACTTCCCCAGTGCCTAAACCTAACCTTCCCCTCACCGCATCCTAACCCCCCCTTAGTGCCTAACCCGAACGCTAACCCTCCCTCCAACTTACTTTTGGGATTCCGGCGGTCGGGATGCTTGTGCCGGGATTCTGACAAATGTCGGGATTTCAGTGCCAGCATTCTGAGCGTCTGAATCCCTGCAGTCAGGATATTGACCGCACCCCGTTCTATATGACATGCTGCGTTTCACAGTATAATTGGCTGTTGAGGAACCTGTGGCCCGTTTGGAGCATTTTTCAGCACTGCGTTAATTTGGTGACTCTTTACAGATTTTAATGTAATGTTGTACTCCTAGATCATGTTTTGTAGAAGCAAATTAATCAATATTTTAGTTATTGTTATCCTTGAATTCAAGTCATTCACTTTTTTGTAAAAATTGTGGCTTTTATCACCTGGTGTCTCTTCCTATTTTATTTTGGTTTTCCAGATTCTAATTTAAATAAGATGACATAACTATGGGGGTACCACATACTCCCCCACCTAAGAAGTTACAACAAAGCATATACATCAGTAACATTCAATACTTTTAAATACAAAAACAATAATTAAGCCCTGAACTGGGTACAGTTCTATTAAAGGGCCCGCCATTGTGTCTGGGGGAAACATGCTTGCCTGGAGTCTCTGATCCTGTTAGTAACATTAGGTCATTACACAAAAGTGGCATCACGAAGGACCAGGTTTGAATAGAGAAGAGAGACAAGCTTGGTGAATTGTGTTCCCCTATTTTACAGACCCAATGACACACATTTGCAATGTACAATGCAATTTTCTTAAGTCGTAATGAATGTTCAGTAGAGTAACCAGTAAGGGTGCCGGCGTACGCAACAGATTCTATACCTAGCAATATATAACAGCAACACATAGCAAGCGCAAGCTCTTGTGGCAACATGCATTAAACAACTTTAGACCTTGTAGGTATACACCATTTCAGTGATGTGTAAGCTCTTGTGGCAGCACACAATAAATAGCCATGGCTAAAAGGCCACTCTAGGAGAAAATCTGTAACTAAAAGGGCCCTTAAAATGAGTGGTGTGAACAGATGAGCTTCCTAACACTTGTAGTACTAATTGGAACAGGCACTGTACAAACAAAAAAATGGGAGAGCAGATGCTAAGTGGGAACCCCTTACTGCACCATCCCAAACCAAAGGAGGAGCCAAGGCCATTCTATTTCCAGAGTTAGGCTAAGGGGTTTGTAACCAATAGTGAGTACACAAGTGACCTGGCTGTCTCACCCCTAGCATCGGCGCTGGTGCCTCCTTTTAATATCCAGCACTGTCGGGATGCCAGACACAGCACCGCTCTGTGCTCAGTATGGCCAGGCTCTGTGTTGGTCATTCCTGATGCTCTCTCACTCCAGTACTGTGTGGTGTAGTCCTGGGCCCTGGATGGCTTTTATTTTTCTGGGGTCCTTCCTCTGGGGCTCCCATCGCGCTGCCTGTCTGTCCAGTTCCTCTGCGATCTTTTGCAGGGGTCCTCTCCCATCCATCCGGGGCATCTCCAGTGGTTTCTGACCGAGTCTTTGAATCAGCCATTCATACAGTGCTGCGGCAAACAGGCCCATTCACTGGGGCATCACGCACGCCCAGATCTCCCGTCCACAGGGATCCTCTCTCCGCAATCCAGTAACCAGATAGTGTCCTCAATTTCTGGCAGTGGCTGCACTCCTCATCCTCAGTGACAACAGCAGCCACAGGGGACCTTGTGGGGTCTTTGCGCTGGCTCTTTGCAGCTGGGATACATTCACTGCAGCAGTACCCTGACTCCTGCCAAGGAATAGCTATCGGTGGGTTGTCCATTGTTATCATCAATGGACCGATCGGTGATTGCCATCAATGGCACACAATTTATGGTGAACCATCGATGGTTTGCACCCCCTCGATGGTACAAATAGCTCCTGCTCATCCATCGTGGCAGAGAGCCATTTGTACTCTGCCATTGATGGCAATAGCTGACATCCTATTAATTGAAACAAAAAATACCCAAGCGCTAATAAACATAAAAATAATTAATCTAAACAGTAATAAAAAATAAGAATGTACATATAGAATAAATTGAATACAGCAGCAGAAAACGGTATGTGCTTGTGAAGGCACAATATATACCTGAAAAACAGGTGGAACACAAAACTAATAATTGTATTATCTGCGCTAATTGGGATGAAAAGAAGACCTGTCTGAAAATAAAACACAATATCATTTATCAAAATATAAAAGGAAATTTAATATCCTGAAACAAATATGACCAGTCATAGAATATCACCTATAATACAATAATATTAACTACAGAAGATTATTATAAGCTAAATAAATCAATAATACACTACAATGTATAATAAAACCTAAAGGAGGTGGAATTAACAGTATAAGGATTGTATTGTGTGGTACTCGAAGAATGTAATTTTACATCAATTGATGCAATATATTTGAAGTCCCGTATCTAGTTCAATAGAACTCAATCAAGGTTCTGTGGAGTTTTGTGGACATCCGTAATAGCAATGCTGGCATTGAGGTATAATCATACGCTGTGCACACAATATATGGACAGGGGGAGCCAAAGAGAGGCACTTCTCCAAATGGAGGTACCAGGCATCAACTTTCTGTCAGATAAGTACAGTCCTGTAACTCACGTGTTGTGCCCAGCCTCAACCTTAACTGCAACAATGTGTCAGCACAGCGTATGATTATACCTCAAAGCCAGCATCGCTATTACGGATGTCCACAGAATCTTGTTTGCGTTCTATTGAACTAGCTACGGGACTTTAAATCTATTGCATCAAATGATGTAAAATTACATTCTTCGAGTATCACACAATACAATACTTATACTGGTAATACCAGGTTTTTTAGGATCCACCTCCTTTAGGTTTTATTATACATTGTAGTGTATTATTTATTTAGCTTATAATTTCTGTAGTTAATAATATTATTGTCTTATATGTGATATTCTATGACCGGTCATATTGTTTCAGGATATTGAATTTCCTTTTATATTTTGATAAATTATATATTATTTTCAGTCAGGTCTTCTTTTCATCCCAATTAGCACAGATAATACTGACATAATAGCTGACATCGACCAGCAACGATTGATGTTTTGAAAACCTCGATTTGTCATCCCTACCTCTGCCACAGCTGTTGACCCCACACAGGTCCTGCTACACATCCACCTATAACCACTGGCTGGGATACCCTCCTCTGCTTACCCTGCAAGTGCAAGGCTCCTCTCCCAGCTACATAGCTGTATTGCCGCCTATCTCTCTACCATTATTCGGGACCCCTGGTACTGTTTTTTTTTTTTTGCTTTTTATACATAAGAAGCCAGCTGACCCCACTAAGTCATGGACCTGGCCTTACTATTGGACCCGGTCTTCAGTTGTGGCCAGCCTCCAGGGCTATTCTCCCCTGCAATTCTGTCCTCCAATCCACAGTGGGAGTTGATTCACTAGGTTTTCTGTAGCTGGCCAGGACCGGTTCCAGTCAGCCTGCAAAGTTCATGAAGAGTTAAGGTCCCTGCTGCTATAGGAATGAATGGGGCATATAGAAAATAAAAAATTATCTACAGAGTCTTAAGGATATTTGCATGACACATAACTAACTAGAATTTGGCTGCTGTAATTTTGCCCTTTTAGTCTGTTTTCAGGAAGAACTAAATTTTTACTAAAAAAGAAAGTACAATAAGAGGTGCTATCCAGAGTCCATTCAACTGTAAGCTAATCAACAATTAAAAACAAGGATTTATAAACACATTTATAATATGTGTGTGTATATATGTGTGTGTGTATATATATATATATATATTCTCATTTATTAGTGTAAAAATGCTGCGTATAATCTGGTAGTCACACCAGAGGATTATTCTCACAAAAGAAAAACTATACAAATAGACAAAACCGCGGTATCTCTAATAGTGCGCTAAATGCAACCTGTATCCTCCCAAAGGAATAATAACATATGAATAAAAGACTGTGTGAACATCCTTTAAAAGGTAAAAACATATTTAATAAGCACATATGCAATCTAAAAGACTCATGCAGGCTAATATATGCAAATCAAACGCAAGACAAACATGTAGCAATTATATGATTAATGATTCCACCTATTGGTTATGTGTTTGGGGTATATATCTAATCCACCATAGGAAAAAAATGTAGTCCCACAAGTAAAAATCGCTGAGAAATGAGAATTCTCCAAATATCGCATATAGTTACCGGTATCACTCGGTATTAGGGTTAAAAGTGGCAGTGTCCAGCAGGGTTAATAATAACCTGCAGTTTGTGCAGTCCCTTGGCTGTAGTAAACTCCCACAGACAGATGATTCCAGAGTGGCTTGTCTTTAGATCATCCGGTTCTTTAATTATGGTAGAAGTCTTTTTCCCAGGAAAAATAATATGCAGTGGAATGCCCACCAATAAATGAGGGGTCCTGTGATGGTGGGATTGACTGACTCGTTTCCCTGTCACAGATATGTGTTGCTAAGTAATGGCACTCTGAGTCAACAGAGATGGGGGAAAAAAAAGTATACATCAGTCAAATGTTTTCAGGGCATCATCTTGCCTTAATAAACTGGAAGGGCGGCTGTGAGCTGTTCCTCCTATATATCTCTATCCAAAAGATTAGAGGGCCATCGCCCCTCAGTTAAAGCACACTTTATCATCCAAGTCTATTAAAGCAAGTTCATGCACAAAAAATAGTCAAAGTAATCCATATATACTTATACAAATTCTTGTTGTCTGTCGCCTTTTGTCCTATCACAGGCCGTTCTAGACTAAGGCAATGAACATCCTTGACACCATTTTCACCAGCAAAATAAATGACCACCCTGCCAGGGTTAGGTCACATCAGTATTCAAGCCAAACGTCTCAGTAAGTGTGTGCAAACATCCAACACCTGTTAACCCACATTAAATAGCCATCCAGCTAATTAATTAGTGACTCAATGAGTATTCACCATTCAGATTTTACCCCTCCAGTGCGGCGTGCGTTACAACGTGTGCTCCACGAGCACCACCTCAAGTGATCCAGCCACATGATCGACAGCATGCATTCCAGCTCCAGTACGTACGTACCACCTGGCATCCCACTGTTTCGCAAGTACAGCCATCCTCCGATGACACGTCTCGCGAGACTCGGACACTGCCTGGTCTAGACGCTTAACGTCACAATATGACTGAACTGTAGTGTCTGTATATCACCTAGCACCCAGATGCCTGGGAGTACCGCCATCCTCTGATTTATATGTGTCGCAAGATTGTGTGGACACTATACCATATTACGGCCAAGCTACTAAGATTACTGGCTGATACAGCCGTATTCACACTTACGCCTGGGGTTTAGAAATCATATGGTACCAAATTTCAATACAACTATACACCACCCTTAAATCATCGTACCAATTTAGAATAGCTAGGTTGCTGGACTTAGTTTTGCTTTTCACTTACCGATACTGGATATTCTTTTACCCTATACCATTTACAGAATTATTAAATTTTCTTTTCATTAAAAATTCATACACGAAGCGAAGTTTAATATTTTGTATTAAGACATTTTTTATAAAAAATTCTTTGTTTTATAAGGATTTTGGGTACCTACTAATGTTTGGCCATTTTTTGGGTGTTTATTTGGTGAAGGGTTTTGCTTTAGAAAAATTATGGTTCCAGTGGCTTCCCTGGAGAAGTGAAGGCTACGAGATCGCCACTCTATAGAAAAATTATCTACATTATGGACTGAACTTCCTATCTATACAGTTGGATTTTTTCAAATTTAGTCCTTATATGGACCTTGAAGTATGACGTTGTCTTTGGATATTTTATTAAAATTTGTGCGATTGAACCCATTTTGGATAGTGTTGCGCCCTCTGGTATTTTTTGTATTGTTTATTTGGTTTCCATTAACAGGGAGTCAGTAATGAGGTGCTGCATTAAGATAGAGCGCAAGAGGAGAAGGGCATAATTTTTGTTATAATACATATTCCAACACACACACACTGGTCCATAAGTGTTGAAACACCATTCTAAAAAGGAAATGAGTAAAGAAATATTAAAATCCAGTGTCTACACATATGCTATGGGAGTGGGGGGAAACTTTTTTGGGTATGTCACCAGTATGGCAGCCATCTTGAAGTTGGCCATCTTGGCTGCAACTCATATTTTTTTAAATGGGAAGGTTGTCATGTGACATATCAAACAGATGGAGAATTTCATAAGAAAAACAATGATTTTCTTAATGTATCTTTATTCATTCTCCAGTTTTAACGGAGCTTTTGTAGGTAGTGACATCAATGGCACTAACACAAATAGAATGTGTTGAAATAGTCTTGATATCTGGAGGACGAAGTACATGTGCTATTGCAAATGATTTCACCAGCGTCACCCAGATGGATGTGGAGATAACCTATATATACACTTTTTTTATTTTCCATTATTTATTATATTTTTAATTTTTAAAAACCTATCTTTAACAAACTTTTTCTTGGCAAAAAATTATTTCATGTAATCCTCATATTTTCTTGTACTATAGTAAGGATATCCTATAAGACAAACATTTTATAATAGTGCTAAACTCATTAGTCATTATATTCTAATCACTTCATTATATCCTGTGTGTGTGTGTGTGTGTGTGTGTGTATGTATGTATGTATATGTAATATATATATATATATATATATATATATATATATATATATATATATATATATAGTCTATTGTATGGGTGCCCTATGAGGAATTAATCCTCAGACTTGATGATATAATCCTTTAAAGAAGAATACTGATATTATGAATTCTCTATAATAATTACACCTATAGATTAAGTTACACAATACTTGGATCACTAAAAAAAAAAGTATAGATATTTATCAGATGATGTACTAAAATACTGCAAAGCAAAAAACCCCTGATATTACAACTGCAGCTTAACTGTTCCATCTAGGGGTTAGTACTATATCTAGGATCCAAAAAATAATATCCATATATAATATTAAGTAAAGAACCATATAATTCAATAGGATTTAGACCTACAGTTGTGCAGTATGAGATAATAAGCAATGCGTGCATGGGGTACTGTGAGGGGAATATGTGACCGGACAGTCACTATAATCCCCGCAGAGGTCAACATGTTATGTTTATAAGACACAATTTAACTCAATGGCCTCATTAAGACCATCCAGAGTTGGTTGCATTTGTATATCCAAAAGAGTTCTTGTTGACACAACTTTTGGTATCTATCTCCATCCCTGAAAGTGGTGCGTATATGTTCTATCCCCACCAATCTCAGATCCTCTGTTTTGACTATCATGAAATTCAGCAAAATGCCCGGATACGCTGTGATTCATTACTTTATTGGTTATGTTTCTTCTATGTTCAAGAAATCTTTTGTTTCAGAGATCACGTTGTTCTGCCCACATAGTATTGTGGACCGGAACAGAGAAGAACATATACCACATACCGTGTGTCACAGTTTATAAATTGTTTTCCATTTTTAATTTTATTTTCTCCAAACAAAGTGATTTGGTTTTAGCGTGTGCCCACATGAAATGCATTTACTGCATTTATAATACCCACAAGGTCTTTGAGGGAGTCATACCTTACTCAGGAAATGGGTGGTGTTTTTAATAATGGAATTGAGAGTGGACAATCTTGTCTGTAAAAAATGATCAACATAAAAGGAAATATTAGAGGAAAGTGAAAGTTATACCAGAATATATAAGGCGACCAGGGGGTGTAGTGAAGGATTTGTGTAATTTGATAAATAATAAAAAATGTGAGTGACCAGGTAAGGATTAAATAAAAATATCCTCTCTTCCTTCTCAAATGCTACGTTCCAGTCACTCAACAGCTCCTCGAGGTAGTTCCTAGTAGGGTCTGAATCCAATTTTCTGTAGAATTTTTAATTTTTTTTTATTTTTTTATCAAGTTGTCTTGGATTCTTTGATGTAATCCGTCCTATCTAAAATTATGAGGCCGCCTTTATCTGTTTTTTTTTTTTCTTATAACAATTGAGCTGTCTTTTACCAGTTCTTTTAGGGCTTTCTTCTCTCTTAAATTTGTTTTATATGTTCCCCTTTGGAGCCACATAATGTCCTGAAATCCTCCATTGTAGCCTTATAAAATTGGTTGATACTTTGTGTCTTAACAAACATTAGAAATAAATCTGATTTTATTTCCGAATGTGTCTGTTTTTGAAATCCTATATAGGGATGGTCTGTAGTACATCATTAGGATTTTGATTATCTGTATGTTTAGATTCTTCTAGAAGCTCATTGAGAATACCAATGGCATGGGAATCTTGTTGATCCAACACAATTGGTATCACACTCTGTATTTCTACTAATGTTCTTGGTTGCAAAATTTTTTTTGCAACACCGTGTTGAAGTAAAGCGATTCAGCTCCACAAGTAATTCAAAAACATTTGGGTCAGCAGTGGGAAAGAACTTCAGACCTTTATTGAGGATTAAAGGCACACATCCACTAGACGACAAGCTAAAGACTGCACGATTACAACATTGTAATCGTGCAGTCGTTTGTCTGTGATGTGCCTACACTGAACGAGCAGTTGTTCAGTGTAGGCACATCAATCATCTGCAAACATGTTGATCCTGACTATATCGTCCAGGTTGTACAACATATTTGTACAATGGTAGATGTCTAAACGACCAACGATTTTCAAACTATTATCGAACGATAATGATATAGTTATCGTTCAATTGCTCAATTTAATCGTCTAGTTGATGTGTGCCTTAAGGTTTTATCTGGACTTAAATTTCTTGATGATAAATTAAAAATGCCTTGTGTTCTACTCCTTCCTGAAAATAATCCAGCAGATGAAGTGGTTTGGCATTTCAATTCACACAGAAACCATATCTTAGCAGGAGGTTTATTTTTCCATTTTAATATTTTCTTTTAACGTATTGCTTCACACAAGTGTTCTACATGCTCCCCATAGTGATGAATGTTACATTTAATTCAACCTTGCAAAGTTTCGACTGAATTTCTTTTCTGCTTTTGTCTATAACAAAAGAAAATATTTCATAAATGAAATGTTAATAAATATAGTCTACAATTTCCATTATGTTGCTACATAGGGCAGCACAGTGCTGCAATGCTAACCACTGAGATCACTTAGTTTAATTATAATCAGAGCCTTATCTGTATTGGGGTAATAAAGTTTATTCACAAAAAATGTTTGTAGGTTATTTTTCTTGGCTTCTTCCAAAAGTGGATGTTTGTGTGTTGGGGGGGGGGGGGGATTTAGACACTAACCACCATTGAGGCAGGGACTGATGTGATTACAGATGACACAGAGCTCAGAAATGAGCTCTCCCAGCATGTTTGGCTCATCCTCTGCATAATGTAAAGCTTATTGAATCCAAATAGGAGATTGGTGCTTTAGAAATGTTATCTGTCCATGAACAGTGGTTTCCTCACTAACATGTTTGACATGCAGTGGTTGACTAACTTTTTATTCCATTGAATTCAATGTATTTAAACTAAACGCAAATACACTGAACGGTATACCAAAGCACTCTCTGATGCACATAACTCAGTGAGTATGGGGTCATTGGGAACAGTCATTTTAGTTTTCTGACCCATTTTCATGCATTGTACATGTATTTAAACTGATAATGCAATGCCAAAAGTGGCTATAAAGCAGTGGTTGCCATCGTTAATTGAGGTGTGAGCTCATTTTAGTAAAATGGTACCCCCTGAAGAGCTACTAAAATTGTAGAAAAAAAATCTGGCTACCTAACCAAACAATTGAAGGTCATGCAATGAAATTTCAAAAAATGTTTTGTAGAAAATAATGCATTTAATTATTGCAGTGATATTATTGTAGTTTGTAAATAAAATGTAAGCATAGGCACATTTCACCTTTACTTAACGACTCTAAGGAGGTGCAATCGATATTGTATAGGCAGGGCTGCTGTGTGATTTTCCGGCAGGGCTGGTTGGGGGTCCCTCAGTCCACAGTAGCGTAGACACCGTGGGTGGAACCACAGGGAAGCATGTCAGGTGATTGCTGTAGAGGCTTGCGCAATCACCTGACGTGCTGCCCTATGGCTCCACCCATGGTGTCGACACCACGGGGGAGCACACGTCGGGTCACTTCCTCCTAGTTTACTCAGCAGTACTACAGCTAGGTGAGCTACCAAAATTTAAGAGCGTGAGCTCGCAAGCTACAGATTGGCGACCACTGCTACAAAGCCTTAATATGCTGAAAAGCAAATTTAACACTATGGCATAGCAGCAGTCCTCTGGGATTCTGGAGAGTTTTTTTTATAAAAGTTAAGCAAAACTGAAAAGCATTTACCGCTAGTCTCAAAGGTGCCAAATATTGCTATATCTGTAAAGATTTGGTGCAGTTGGACAGTTGCTTTGACAGCTTTTTGTGTTTGACGGGCAAACACAGGATTTAGGGGGGTGTTACTATATATGCACTATACCTATCATCTCTAATAAATAAAGAATAACAAAACTATATATACACCCCACCCCTGTTGGCTTAATGCCACAATGCGCAGGCATATTTGTAGGGGGCGGATCCAAAATGTCATGATTCTCATAGACTGCAGATATGGGCAGAGACTAATGTCTCAGAAAAGTAAAATTGGGTCCATCAATGTGCGCCACTGCAGTGTTAAGTGGCCCATACACGGGGCGATTTTACACACTATATACACGATATCTATCGCAATGATCAATCGTGCATAACGTGTGTGTGTGTTTTAGCATGCTGTACGACGGCGATGCGCGTCCCGGCCGTCTTACATCGGCATCATAGATCTTATGGAAAAAACCTAAGACCTGCGATCCATCATGCTGTTAAATAGGTAAACTAAGCATCTTGTAAGATGCATCGTTTACCATTCACAACAGCATGCGATGCATCGGGCTGAATTTGAAAACGGACCGAGCTGTCTTATGTTTAGATCTCAGATAGTGGTTGATGGTGACCTTTTTTGCTATTGAATTATGATTCTTTTTTCTTTTGTTCTCACCCACAGGTGTTCGGTTTATTGGTGTGGGCACTCATCGCAGGCTCTGAATATTTCCATTTTCCTGCTTTTGGCTGGGTGATGTTTGTAGCAGTATTTTATTGGGTCCTGACTGTGTTCTTTTTCATTATTTACATTACAAGGGCAAACACCAGAATACTTAAGGTGCCATGGACATTAGTAGTAAGTAGATGTTTGTTTTGCTTTTTGTTAGCTTTTGATTTTTGCTAGGGATAAAAAAAAATGTTTAAAAAAAAAAAAAAAAAAAGTTCGTAGGTAGACAGGCCATGCTCACTTGTTACATTGTGAATGAATTAGATAGCCGAGATAGTAAAAATAATTCAATTATTTACCATTACACACCAACAGCAAAAAATACTGACCGTCAGCAGCCTATGCCTTTTAAAAATATTTTCAAACAATACTGAAATTAACCTGTTACATATTTAATCAGAAAAGGGTACTTAAAATGGTGTTACAAAAGAAAGCTTCATGTGTGATTCTAGGACTAATGGTTGAGTTCAATTAGTAAGTGCCTTGGTATTGAGCCGAACAGTGATCTAAAAGCAGAATATTGTTTCGTCAATATAGTTGTAATACAGATTTGTTATGTTTAGTAATGCGAACACAAACTCCTCTAGGTTGACAAAATGCTTAATCCGCGTGACTTGAAATAATATACTTTAATTGCTCGTCAAGGAATCGCGATCACTTCTGTAGCAATAATTCATGAGCCAGAAAGTGAGGAATATCCTTATTATTCTTGAGACAAGAATTATATATGTAAAATACATGTACAGGAGAAGCCGATCTTTCCTCTTTACAGTGCAGCTGTATTAGTTGTCAGTTACTGATGATGCGTATTGTTCATACCCACAATGGAGTACACTAGTTTTCTTAAAAGTCAAAAGAAGGCACTCAAAATTGTGTGTCTGGAGGTCCCCATACTGCGCATAACATTGATTCCCAATCCCTACTGTATGCATGATTTGTAGTTCTGTTATTTATTATGAACTCTGTTTATTATTACCTACAGTATGCTCATCCATCAGGGCCCAATATGCACTCTTAACGTGTGTGTTGTGTTTTGTTTTGTTTGTTTTTTTAAATTGAGTTTGTCTAGCGGTAGTGCCTTCTCCTGTACCTGGTCTCCATTGTGTCTTCATCGGTATGCAGTCGGCTTGTCTGAAAGTCATCATTTGTACAGAGTGCTGACATTCACAATTTCTGCACGGACATAATGTTGATATTATGAATTTTGACAGCCACTACGTCGGCACCTGATTTTTGGATTAGGGTTAGGTTAGGCTGCGATTAGGCTTAGACTAAAAGTGAATGGGAAATCCCATTATCGACATGCCAACATTCACAATGTCAGCATTCTGACAGTGTCGACATGAAATGGCAATTTACATGTCCTTAAATTCAAGAGACAGTATAAAAGTGGTGGATTTTCTACTAGATCCTCCACAGTTCTGATTTCACTCTGGTATAAAAGAATTAGCTGTGGTACTGCAGGCCAATTAACGAGAGTGTGTGTGTGTGTGTGTGTATGTATGTATATATATATGTGTGTATATATATATATATATATATATATATATATATATGTGTGTGGAAAGGTGTGGCACTCTGGGCATGTATTCAATAACAAGACGACAAGTAACGTTATATCAACGTTTCAGTTCCTGAAAGAGCTTTTATCAAGATAAAGTAGTGCAAAAAGACAAACATACCTTTTATACATATGCAGCACCACATGTGAGACTGGAAGCCGGAACCGAGACTACTCACCCTTCTGGGGCACCGGAAGATGACTTCACCACGCTAAGCGCATGGGTTCGGCGTCAATAATGCGTGTCACCATGACTACCATATAAATAAAAACCAAGATAATCAGCACCTATAAAAAGCACATGTAGGCAACATCAAACAGGATTAGAGACAAGGGAAATGTTGTAAATCACGTACATTTAAAATATATACTGTATATTCTCAGTCTAAACCCTAGGATGAACAGGCAATTCTGCAGATACTACGATGTTAAATATATCAATAACAAGAAAACGTTATAATTAAAACATAATTTTAGTAATGACTTATTAAATTAAAGCTACTATAAAAAACTATTAAATGAAATATTTTCATTTAAACCCCTGGGAGAGATGACATCTAGCTGAGCTATCCAGCGTGCCTCACGTTGTAATAATTTAGTGGCACGATCTCCACCCCTTGATAAGGGGGGAACTAGATCAGTCATTCTATAGTTATTACTAGTAAGGGGATGATTAAGTTCAACAAAATGGCAGGCCAATAGCCGTTCGCTTGTCCCACTCAAAAGGGTACTACAAATAGCCGAGCAGTGTGCCGTCATTCGTTCTTTGAACTTTCTCTCTGTTTTCCCTATATAAGATAAACCACAAGGATAGATAATTTGATACCAACTTAATTGTAACACTTGTTTTGTTGTGTATCTAATATTGAATTTCTTGCCACTATGGGGATGCAAAAAAATGTCCCCCCCCCTATCATAAATTGATAGGTCACACATGAACATTTAATGCATCCTAATTTTTTATTAAAGAATGATGGTGATTTTGAACCCATCCTTGATATATCAGTTATGACAATATAGTCACGTAAATTACGCCCCCTTGAATAACAAGGCATGAGGCAGCTTTCCTTCAAATTCAGTGTATTATCTGATTCAATCAAGGACCAATTAGATTTGTCGATTTGGCTAATCTTCGAAGAGGATGTGTTAAATCTATTAACCCATGGAAATTTATTTTCAGAAGGTTGTCTTTTGTCCTTCCTAATCAATAACTATTTGCGATCCAAAGCTAGAACTTTTGCTTAGTTTGTTGTAGGGATTTAAATGAATAACCCCTAGTACAAAAACGTTCTATCAAATCATCGATTTGGGTAATGGCCGTATCATAGTCACTATTGATTACGTCTAACCCTAATCATTTGGCTATAAGGTAGACCTTGAATAAGCCTCCTTGGATGGCAACTCTGTACCTGTAAAGGCAAATTTCTGTCGGTAGGTTTAGAAAAAGAGTAGTGCTGATGGTGGTGTTTTTAATTATGAATTTCCTAGATGTTAGAATCACATCTGTCTTGCTCATATTATACGTAAATTTAATAGGGGAGCCACTCAAATTATGGATTTCCATCAGTGACTGAAATTCTACAGTCACCACACCAAAAAATCAGAAGATCATCAATAAATCGTGTATACAACAGAATGTGTACTGCAACATTTGGATTAACAAAGAAAAGGTCGTTCTCCACTTCGAACATCACAATATTTGCATATACAGGGGCTGCGCTAGAACCCATAGCGCAGCCCCTGCACTGCAAAAAATAGGACTCTCATAAAGAAAAAAGTTGTTTGTTAGAAGCGATTCAAACAACCTTAATATACAATCAATCATTGCCTCTTTGAAAACTGCCTTTCTCTCCAAGAAAGTTCTAACACATGCAATACCAAAGTCATGGGGAATCGAAGTGTACAAACTAGTCACATCGATCCCAATGAGCCAGCAATTGTCAGGAATATCATGCAATGCATTAAGCTTATTGAGCAGCATGGTTGTATCTAACAAGAAAGATGATTCACTCTGTACCAACGGCTGTAACAAGAAGTCCAAAAACACCGATGTCTGTTGCAGTAATGATCCACGTGCTGATACAATGGGGCGGCCTGGAGGGGGATTAACCCCTTGTGGATTTTCGGTAGGTGGCATAATGGGAAACTGAGGTACCAGTGATTCCATCATTTTCACTGATAATAATTGCAGATCCACTGCCTGTTGTAAAATGGCACATAACTTCTTTTCACACAAAAATGTAGAGCCATTAGGAAGTAGTAGATAAACATCCCTATCTGCCAATTGGTTCTCAATTTCTTTTTTATAATCCACCAAGTCCTGCAACACAATAGCCCCCTCCCTTATCCTCAGGTCGTATTATTAAATTTATTGTTTTTCGATAAAGAAAATAATGCTTCACGTTCTAATGGTGATAGATTAGGATGATTTGAAGTACTAGTAATGTTCAATTTGGAAAACTCCTGTTCCAAAATTCTCTTGTATACGTTTTAATACTGGGATTAACGGATTGGGATCCAAATGTTGATGTTGGACATAATTTTTTAATTTGCACAGGAATTTGTTCTTTCAAGGTGTCTTCCTCTTTTTTGAAAAATTATTTAAATTTCCGATATAGTGTATGTTTTTCAATATTCCACTCAAATTCATCAAAAACAACCATTGGGACAAACGAAAGTCCTTTTACTAAGTAGTTGGTACTCACTGTCCATGAGTTCATATGAAGACAAGTTAAATACTAAATCCTTCTGGGTTGTGGAGGTTTTCCTGCTCGCCCTCTGCCTCTCATTTTGTTTGTTCCTTCGCGTATGGCGCCTTTTGAGGCCGTTTTTTTCGGATCTTGTTGTCACCCCTAAAGGGCCAGGGGCTTGTTCACATCTTTCAGTTTCACTATTAGAACTAGTATGATCCTGTATGCGTTGTCCTGCTGTCCATCTATAGACTGCATGTTTATATGTGCTGATTATCTTTGTTTTTATTTATATGGTAGTCATGGTGATGGTGACACGCATTATTGACGCCGAACCCATGCGCTTAGCGTGGTGACGTCATCTTCCGGTGCCCTGGACGGGTGAGTGGTCACGGTTCGTGTGTGTGTGTATGTATGTATGAATATAAATAAATTATATATATATATATATATATATATATATATATATATATATATATATATATATATATATATATATATATAATTATTATAGTATATGTGTGTGTGTCTAATTTATTGATATATTTCAGCATTACTAAATATAATCCAATCGGCGTTTCGACCCCAAGAGGTCATTCTCAAGACAAGCCAGCATCACAACATGGCATCCAGTACACTGGCAATGAGTATACTGACAGGTCAGCTTGAGCTCCCATACACACCTGTCCATAGTAATCAATTAAAGACACACACACCTTTTTTAGGGATGTAAATCACCAGCCAGCTACAAACTAGCTCATGTTAACAAACATCCCCACCATGTTATCTTGAAAATACACACACCACTATTTTTTAAGACAAATATTGCTCATTAAGCTTATAGCAATAACAAAAATCATCAGACCAGTAAAGTTACGTAACAGGTGCTTAACCATCATACACATATAGCCGGTCTAAGTTGCCAGAAATAGCTCCGCTTCTCCTAGACAACCATCAAACAGCGGGCGCTATCATGTGCTCCATTGTCCAGGAACAGACAGGAACGCATACCCGGTCATCAGCCGACTGTAATTGCTTCAGCGTATCCATAGTGACTGCCATCAATACAACATGCACTTGTCACCGGAGTGAGTCACCGGATTTACCTCAGCGTCTCCTAGACAACTGTCAAGCAGGCGACGCTATCCTGCGTTCCACCAACCAGGAACTGACAGGCTCGCGACTCACTCCGGTGCCAAGTGCATGTTGTGTTGATGGCCGTCGCTATGGATACGCTGGCGCACTATACAATCTATATATCTATACCATCTAGTAATAACTTTATATTGTGCCTCAATAACTGATACACTTTGGGAGGAAGCATGTAAATATTGAAAAACAAGGGTCCATTGTTGATCAGTTAGTTGTGTGCTTAGATTTTTTTCCAGGCATTGGTGAACTTATGTAGGGAAACAAAGGCACTATCTAGTAACATCTTGTAAATATTAGAGAGTGGCGAAGAGGTTTGTTTTGGGTACACAACTTACAAGGTATCTTGCTTAAAGGTTTGACCCCTTTTTGAAATGTTATGTTCCTTACAGAAGACATCAGTTGGAAGGTAAGATCAGTATTCTGACTGAGGGAGGTCTAGGTCTGACCTCAGGTTTGGGAAGGGACATATCCCTCCCGGGTGAGCTATTTGACAGCCTCAAAAGCCCAGGGCATTTCCAGAGTTAGAAAGCATGGACATCTAAACCACGAGGGAAATTATGGATTATTTAATGGGCAGGTCAGTGGGGAAGGTACAGATGAAATCGAGGGCTGAATCCTCAATTTCTTCCAAATTTGTGAAGTAGGATGGTCAGTCGGATGAATATACTAAACTGAGGACAAGGCTTCTAATGAGAAAAGGCTGCAATACTCTCCCACTGAGACCCACTGAGGAAAATTTAGACCAAGCTGCAATTCTATGAACCACTTGATAATAAAATATGACATTCGGAAATTGAAGTCCCACATTTGCCTTTGTTTTATACAAACTAGCATGGTGAAAATCTGGGCATCCTGCCAAACCAAATGAAGTCTCTCACCATTTTCTGTAGAACTCTAAAAATTGATGGTGGGATTCACATAGGGAGGGTTAGTAAACTAAATAGAAGTCTTGGGAGCACAATCAACTATATAAGATTAACCCTCCCTATCCATGAAAAATTTTTAGGTTACCAACTTTACACTGCCACCAGAAACAATACACTGTAGCATATCCATGCTTGAGCACAGGTGACTAAATTAGTACATCAGTCAATTTGATTTAACCATCTGGACTCAAGTATGGATATCCTTTAAAACCTGGACTGTAATGGCGGCGTTCGGGTACCTCTACACTACAATGTGAAGAGTGGCCTCATCATACCATAAATATTTAAAATAAACACTATATTCAGCCACACAGATTTCTGGCAGTTCCTTCTTAGAATAGTGTGAGGTGGTGATTTTCCTCCATACAAGATGTGACCATGAACA
Source organism: Taudactylus pleione (assembly GCA_031769625.1). NCBI lineage: Eukaryota > Metazoa > Chordata > Amphibia > Anura > Myobatrachidae > Taudactylus > Taudactylus pleione. The sequence goes on from JAUIMM010000052.1 coordinate 30,055,412, forward strand.
TAAAGGTATCTGTGTGTATAGTTTAATACATTTAAAAACCTATTTATTTATACAAAATACTTAATATATTACACATTTATCAATGAGAACAGCTTACTTGACTTTAGGTATCACAATGAAGAACTCCTTTTAAAGTGTGCAAAAGCATGGTCAGAGGGTGCCAAATGCCTCAATGTGTTTCATCTAAGAAGAAGTTTTCATCAGGTAGTCCCTGAGGAAGCCTTTATGGAAGATGAAACGTGTTGGGCACTTGAGATTCTACAATGATTCGAACATATACATAACCATACATACAGTACACACACACTCACTAGATGGATAAAATTCCCATGTGTGCAATCTGACTGGCAGAGACGAAACAAAAAATTTATATATATATATATATATATATATATATATATATATACACACAATGTGTGTGTAATAAGGTCGACATTTAACATTGACACTTTTTTTATTTTATTTTTTTTTTCATGATTTTTAGGGTTAGGCTTAAAATAACAAAAATCATGTCTGCATTTTAGTGTTGACATGTTAAATGTCGACCTATTGACTGGGTTGACTATTTAACCGTCAACCTAAATACATGTCCAAATATAGATGGTCCACCTAATGACCATGTAGACCTTTTACTGTTGACATTCAGAACCAGTCGACCTTCTAAATGTTGACCTTCTATACTGTCAACCTTTTTTACCACACTCAAGTAAGAGGGTAAGATTACCTGATACTTTGTGTGTGCTGTGAATGCGAGAACGCTATTTGTTTTGGGGTTTTTTGTTTATATATGTGTATATAATAATTTACACATACTGTATACACTGCATGTTTTTTTGTGAAAGACAACAATCCATCTAGTGTTTATATATGTGGTTATACTGCAGTGTTTGTTTTTATGCCTTGTACTCCTGCACTGACTCGCTGTACAGCACTGCTTACACCTTGTGGTGTCTAAAAAAAAAAAAAAATGATTATAATAAAACACCCCTTCTCAAATAAAATCAGGAGAAAACAAACTTTACCTTTTTTACTTTTGGGACTTCAATCACAAGTCACTCAGTAGAAAACTTTTTACTTTTTACAGAAAATGAAATAGTAGTAAGTAGGTCATAGGTTCCTTTTGAAAAATGTGACTGTATAATACAGTGGTTCTCAAACTCGGTCCTCAGGACCCCACACAGTTCACTTTTTGCAGGTCACCCAGCAGGTGCACAGGTGTATTCATTACTCACTGACACATTTTAACAGATCTACAGGTGCAGCTAACTGTTTCACTAGTAATTATGTGAGGAGACCTGCAAAACATGCACTGTTTGGGGTCCTGAGGACCAAGTTTGAGAACCTGTGGTATAATACAATTTTGCACTCATCAAAATGGGTAGTATATAGTGTATGCGTTGTTCTCAGTCTTGACAGAACATTTTAAACAATTTTTATTTTGTTTGATCTTACATAACTATTTGATTTGTATTTATTTTGTTTGTATTTCAAAGGGTTTATGTTTTAATGGAAGTGCCACCGTTTTATACCTCATCGCTGCTATAGTAGATGCGACTTCAATTACCAGAGACGTTCACCCACATCACAACTACAACAGCTGGACTGCATCTGCAGTGAGTACTGATAAAATGTTCTGTTAATCTGAGAAACTGAATATGATAATGGGCTTTACCAGCGCTGCAGTCCCTCGTCAATTTGAGCAAAGTTTAGATGGAGGGGGAACCTAAATATAAAACCACAAATCTACATGACAGAGTTTTATAACCAGTTCTTACCTTTGTAACAATGGGTTGTTCTGCTTGATAAACAGATTGAGAAGTCCCCTAAAGCTGGACAGGAAACCTGTGTCTCAGACTGGTTACCAGGGCACACAGCAAAACTGTATTTGTGCAATAGAGAAGTGATGAAATAGAACTGGTTAGTCTATTCAGAAAATTCTAGTTAATAAACACAGCCCAGACAGTACAATTTAAGAGCAACGCAGAGAGTGAATTATTTATTTAAATTGTATATAGCACAAGCACTGTGCATCATTATACATTTGTAACCATTTGTTGAAGTTTTTGTGCCGCTGGTCATAGTTTTCATTTATTTCACTGATTTCCTCCCCAATCCTCTGGTACCCTCAACAGGTTGTTTCCTGGATCTCTTTAATCATGCACTGGTGCGTTAATCTATTTTGCTGGATACCAGTGATGTGCGGGCAGGTGAGGCCTTTCCTGTCATACTTTGGTATACTCCAGAGTTTTGACTATAAAAATAAAAAAGATTAAAAAAAATATAATACAAAGATATTTAGAATTAATAGTCTAAACTCTGGAGTAAAAAGTGCCTCCACACATGAACCCTCAGTCACTGCTGGGTACATATTTATTCCAGCTGATTCCATAGACCAAAATCCTGAAAACATGACCCGTTGGTGATACTTGAGGATTGTAGTTGAAAACCACTTATGGATTTGATAGGGATTGTGATGTTACATACACATCGACACTTTCTGTACATGCAAACCCCACCCAATTATTCCATTATGTACACATGCTGGAAGTGCAGCGTATAAGTAGTTATTTATATATGTACAGTCTGATACTGCCCCAGTACAGATTCATCCTCCTCACTTTAGTTGGACATTTAGGGGATTCAAAATGAGCATATTTTCACAGAGCATTTACTTATCATTCCAATGGAGTGCAATGAGATGAGCCCCCATAATATAGCTCTGGCTATGATGTGCAAGCAGCCACATGACACTTCTGTGCTGGGTACTCTGTGGGCAGCATACTGTATGTACAGCATAACATAGTGATCACTAGATCCATGTAACAAACCGTTTCTGAAAAGACACTTGTTTGAGTGACCCTTAAGAATGTTTGTCTTTATTTGGATAGATACAATTGTGTGACTGTCTGTCTTATATTTGACTGTTTTTTGCTGCAGAAAACTCCTTTTCATTGTGCTAAAAGTTTTATATATTAAATTAACTTTGTAACTAGAGGCGGATTTAGACCTCATGGGGCCATAAGCAAGATACCGAATTTATTCCCTTACATTATTTGTCATTTTTCCTCCTTCTAGTCAACTTTTTATAACTTTAAGCATTACTGACATTACAAACATTAAAAAGGAACATAAAACCACAGTGCAAATAAAATGCAAAATATTTTATTAAAACTTTGAACACCAGTGCTAGGTGTCTCTGCACCCAGCTCCGTCCTGTGCTCCCCCTCCGCCCCTTCCCTCACTGCGCCCTTCCCCTGAACTTAAAATAACGGCAACAGGTGGGTGGAGGGTGGAGATCTTCTACAGCTGGACCCGACAACCCTGTGTGGCCGCACGCAAGGATCGTGCCTGGAGCCGGCTATGCCCCCCTCCTACCCCTTACTGCAAACCGTAATGGCACTGGCAAGCATCTCACCTCCCCTAGCCCCCCTTGCTGCAAACTGTAATTGTACTGGCAGGCATCTCACCTCCCCCTAGCCCCCCCCCCCCCCCCACTGCAAACTTTAATGGCACTATCTGGCACCTCACCTCCCCTAGACCCCCTGCCCCCCCCCCCCCCCTTTGCTGCACCGGTAATGGCACTGTAGGGCACCTCACCTCCCCTAGCCACCCCCCTTGCTGCAAACAGTAATGACACTATCAGGCAACTCACTTCCCCCTAGACCCCCTTCCTTGCTGAAAAGAGTAGAGGCGCTGGCAGACACCTCCCCTAACCAAATCCAGATCCTGCATCCAACGCGACCACACTTTCCGCTCCCCATCGCGACCACGCACCCCCTTCTCCCCCACGTTTATGATGGTGGATGTTGGTGGTGGTGAGCTTTATTGCACAAGATAGTAAAGGTTAGGCAGGAGTGTGGCAGGCAGTAAGTCCACCTTTTTCTCAGCAGCACGCCTCACTGTCTTCCTGTTCTCTGCTCCTCACTCCCTGTCTCTGTGCATGTCACGTGTCAGGAGACAGAGCGGTGCGCGCTTTCCAATGCGTGTTGAGTGACATTTACAGGCTGCCTGCTGGAGCCTGGCAGCAAGCAAAATGTCCTCTGCGGCTGCCCTGCGCCATTATACATCCCCATCGACGGCCGCGGCCGGGCCATCCTCAACTTCAAATTCCACTCAAACAGAAACAATGTTATATACAGTTCAGTAGCACTGATGCTAGTTGGTATTATGGTACTGTTTTGATCAAAGTGTGCGTATAGATAATTTGATGAAATATCCAACTTCTAATGTGTTTTTGTTATTGTCATTGCAGTTCTTTGCATTCCTGGTCACATTAAGTTATGCTGGAAGCACCTATTTCAGTTTTCAGTCCTGGAGAACAAGAAGTTAACACAAAGCCAAACTTTCAGATGTTAAATCCTGCATAAAGCCGGAGTTTCTGCAAGCGACACTTTAAACTCATTTCAGCTTTAGTGTTTTTAGATTTACAGTGTAGTTATATGCTCAAATTCCATTCAATATATATCAATAAATATTTGCAAATACCTGTTCCCTAAACTCAGAGTAATTGCAGGATGGATGTGTGTTTTTAAGTCCTCTACTTTATCATTCAAAGTGAAAAACGACTTTGCTCAAAAATATATTGTGCCACAAAACTCTGTAAGAAAAGAACTGGGAAAATAGATATGCTGGCACTTGTTCTTCTGACACGAATGTACCGATTACATATTCTGCATTTCGCATTTATTACTCTGTCAGAGACTGTACCACTTGGTAAAAGACTGGGAAACAACAACTTTATAAGTATTTTTATACACTGAAATAAAGGTAAATATTCTTCTTTCCTCTCTGGTCATTTTATGTTTTATACCTTTTAAAACCGATAGAAATGTATAAAATCTGACTATAAAGGTCCTAGAACGTCATTATTATATAGTATAAGATTTAATGTATATTATTGTTGCATGTACTGATGATGTAGATCTCCAGTCTCTAAACTTCTAATTCTTAATACGGGAATCTTTTTTACTGAAGCACAACAAAAATCACAATAACATGTAAATTTGATTTGGTATACATTTAGTTCACATATTGGTATAAGAACATGAAATATTGAAGATTTTTACAAAACATACAGTTAAACAGTATAATACAGGTTCCGAAATGCCACAGAGCATCGCATGCATTAAGCAAACTGCAGGAGCATAGAGCAAAACAGTAAGTGGGCAGCAAATGGAGAGAGAGCAGCCTTGTATACCGCCCTTCTAGGAATTACATATTGGTAGATCGCACTCCAGTAATCTAAGAGCATGGTTGTTATGAATTTGGGACAGAAGAATGTGAGGTAAAGGGTTGGGTATAAAATGTCAGCACTCAGAATCCCAACTGGGTTACAATGCCAACACCTACCTATACGTAGGCTAAACCTAACTCTCCCCCCTCGCAGCGTAACCCTCACCCCACAGCCGAACTCTGACCATCCCCCTAACCGCAATACTGACCATCAGGATGCTGGCACCGGGATTCTGACTGGTGTCGGGATTGATTTGTGGCGTAAGTAATTTCTTCAGCCATAGAAGCCTGTGCCTTTGAGGAGTCTTGACTACCTCTTGGTGGTGGAGTAGTGTGGGCTTATTAGTATTTAATTTTGTGCTACCCATTTTTGTGGATATAGGGCCTTATTCAGAGATGTATGCTAACCCGATGGTTAGCGCACGTCTCCGATGGTTGGAGGACTGCGCAGGAGGTGTACTGTGCATGTGCAGCCCTCCATCTTCGAGTTCGCTCGCAGTGTCTCAGCCGCAGCCTGATTAATGCAGAGCAGGGGAGTTCCCTGGCAGCGTTGATTGGCAGCTGTCAGTGAAGGGGACGGAGAGGACAGGTAGAAGGCAGGAAGACAGCAGTTTTCACTGCGCTTCTCCCCTAACAAGTCTCCTTAAGCCATCCTGCAATAGTGAACAGATTTTGCGAAACGAAAAGCTGAGATTTCTGGGCTTCTATAAATCGCGCTCCCCATATAGTGATAGATAAACGAATCAGGGAAACCGCTGGAGAAATCTGAGATTTCTCCACTGTAGCCCCTCCCTGAATGGGGTGAAGCAGTGAAAAGCCCTGTTATCACTGATGCAAACCTTTTCACTGCTACATGAATATTCCCCTTGATCTAAGGGGCAAATGTATCAAACCTTCTGAAGAGTGGAGAAGATGCCCCTAGCAAACAATCCGCTTCTAACTAGCATTTATCAAGTACTATAAACATTCTATATAATGACAGGTGTAAGCTGACTGGCTACTGTGGGCAATTTCTTCACATTTAGAAGGCTTGATGTCTAAAGCTGGGTATACACTAGATCAGTGGTTCCCAAACTGTGCGCTGTGGCACCCTTGCAGGGGTGCCTCAGGTTGGTGGTCCAGCACCAAATCAAATTATTTATGGTCAATGTAATGTAAATATGTGGACAAACAGAAGTGCACCACCACATAACTGAACCTAAGGATGACAGGTAAGCACAATTCTTCACTTTACTACATTCTTTTCTGAATTTCTCAATAATAAATGTTTGGCTCAGGGGTGCCGTGAAAACAATGCTGATATTCTAGTGCGCTATGTTACAAAAAAGTTTGTGAACCACTCCGCTAAACGATATGTTGGTCCGATCCATGGGATGGGATGACATATCAGGCACATCATCTAGTGCAGTGTTGGCTAACCTTGACACTCCAACTACATAACCCAGCATGCACTGCTACAGTTTTGCTATTAGGGCATGCTAAAACTGGCAAAGCATGCTGGGATATATAGTTCCACAACAGCTGGAGTGTCAAGGTTAGCCAACACTGATCTAGTGTGTACCCACTATGCGCACCCTCCCCCCCCCCCCATGCCCGACATCGGATTCGTTCCATATCGGACGATCAGTCACCGGATCGTGTAGTGTGTACCAACAGCCTGATATGTCGTTCATCGGTCGTCGTATCGGGGGGTCGCCTAATGTGTACCCACCATAAGTGTGCAAGTGATGAACAAAACTCAAGGAGACTAAGGACATTGGGAATGCTTCTATAGACAGGGACATGATCACGCTGCCTCTTAAGGGGTTAAACAGACTTCCAGCAGTGTGAGAGGATTTTTGTAGACGCACCACATGGCAGAAGACAATTGGCAGGTGCTGTGAGCCTATATATTAGGGATGGGCAATAAGTGGCCCCCCAGATGTTTTAAAACTACACATCCCAGCATGCCCTGCCACAGTTTTGCTATTTGGCCATGCTAAAAATGTTACAATGCATGCTGAGATTTGTAGTTCAACAGCTGGAGGGCCGCTTATTGCCCACCCCTGCTATATATAGTGCAGAGACAAGATAGTTGGGAGTTTACCTGAAGAGCTTAGGGCCGGAGAGAGGTGCTCGCTGAGTGCTGCTGAGAAGTGAGGGAGTCCTGACTGGGATCTCAGCAAAGGAAGAGAGAAATGACAGTGCTAAGCCAGCTCCTCCCTGCAGGGAGTGCTTCTTCCAAAAGTCTCTGCCTCTGCTTGAATAACACGGCTGCTGAACTGGTGGGGTGATTCAGTTTGGGAAGGAATTGCAAAGCTGCCCTCAAGCAGCTTTGCAATTCTGTCCATGCAAATGCAGCAGGAGGTGTATGACATCCAGGTGGGTGGACGACACTGAGCCGCCAGCCAGCTGAATAATCCTCGGCTTACTCAGGTTGGCCGGTTTGTGAGGCCATGAAACTGCGTCTGTGGACGCAGCCCCTGGCCTTGCCATTTCCCGAATATGGGGCTCACACGCCCCTGTTTCTGGGAACTCCAGCCGCCCCTGCACCGCCCTTTAAATGCCTTTGCCTGTCAATCAAGCAGAGGCATAGAAGGAGCTCTGTGCCATCACGCAGGACACGTTCTGCAAATTCCCAGAATGGGTCCTGCGCATGCGCAGATTCCCAATAGTCATTACATGCAATGCTTAATTAGCCCCTAAATCTGCAACAGAAGAGGTGCCGTGAGTTAAGTTGGGCATACACATCCAGGTAAAATGCATGTCAGGCCGACAGATGTCCGCGGCCGACAGTTTACCTCTTAAATATCGCATCGAATGGGCATGCTGGACAATCCGACATGCCCGACCGAGCAATATTTAACCCTCGGTCGCCTGCACACACTACAATTATCGGGGCGATCTGCTGATATCGGGCGGATCACCCTGATAATTGTAGTGTGTATGGCCATCTTAAGGCTGACAATGTCTCTGTCTCACCTAGACTATGCCTCCACTCTCTAGCAGAGTCACTGCTCGATTTAAGGCTTATTAATATGAAGTAGAAGATGAAAAGAAATTGCTATTGACTATATTAACTAAATCAGAGGTTCCCAAACGCAGTCCTCAAAGTATTCGGCACTGAGATGGTGGATAAAGTCACCATATTACTAATCTATAAATTCTGTCTAGTCAATGAGTGAAGGATTAGATCAGAAGAACAGACTGCACAGGATAACTAGAGGCCCGAGCTCCATATAATTTATCCACTAAAGATACTGCTCTTAATGAGAACTGAATACAGCATAAGGAGACCATCACAGTAATATAGTCCAAGCCTGAGTTTGCAAAACAAAACATCAAATGTTTGGGTGTGTTTTTCTAAATATAAATGACAACTGCTTATAACATAAAGGTGTTTACACTGTGCAAATGTCATTAATAAATAGTCATTGCTGTTAATAAAATTTGATTAGGTGGTGTGTAGGTTTAATTTGTGGTAGTTTATAGTCATTGTGTACAAGTTAACAGTCCGTAGGATAACCAACCATAAAGAATAAGCAACTGGTACTCCTAAGTCTACCATTGCTGGAACCAAAACCATAGAAATCTCTGGAGGCACCGACAGAAAGATTTGATCACCCTAGCTAAAAACCTGACTCATTTACACTAGAATATCTACGGTAAGCCAAGGTTACTGTATTTAAGAACTGAAACTGCCTACACCACGTGAGAAACTGAGAGAGCATGGGAACAACATATAAAAACATCATCTCTAGCGGTGCTGAACTGGTGCCATGCAGGATATATTAAAATGGAATGTCACCACTCTCCACTAGGTGGCAATACAAACCAAAAGGGAAATATAAGGAAAAATTCTTATAAATAATAAATAACTGGAAAAATATACATTAAAAGTAGTGGAAGGTAATTGCTCACATAGAAATGGTGCAGTGGAAACTACAACACAGATCTCAAAATCTGACATTGATGGTGCAGTCCCAAATAGCCAAGATTCAGTGTAATACCCTGCCATTGTGAGGTATCCCTAAGTTGCACCAGAGTACAGCCAGAAACCCTCAGCAACAGCGAGATGTGGAGCCTTCCAATACTTTAGAGCGGAGTAGAGTCCCGAACAAGGAAAGAGTAGGGGTTGCCATGGTATCTGAGATGATGCCTTGAAAACTGGACCTGGCTTGTTGACAGCATTGAGAGGGTGGACAGTCTTGTTGGGAAAGTTGGGCAGCACAAGCAAGGTATGATAGATAGAGCTGTCAGTTGACAACAGTATTCAGAGACTTGACGGGACCTTGAAAGCCAAATGTGCGCACCGCTGAGACTCCTGTCTGTATTATTGCTGAGGTGTACGCATACGGGCGTCAAAACGCGTTGATTAAAGTGGCAAGAGAGGAGTCCACTGGTTGATGCATTGTACAGTGTCTGTTCTTCACCCATTTGAACCCAGGTTTCTGTTCCATCTGTGAGGTGTCTTGAGGACTGTATATGCATTACTGTATGGATGTCCATCTAACTTTTTAGAGTGTGGTGTTATTTAATAAAGATGTAAGCTGTTTTTATACACCTGGAGTTTTTTTTTTTAATTTCCTTCATGCACCCTTTTGATGTGGAAGGACCTGGAGAAGATTAAAAGATACCTTTATGAGTATGATCTATGCTTTTTTATGTAAGCATGACTTGTAAGCCATTTCTATAAATTGCCTGTACACACTGAGGTGTTATTTCATTTCCTATTGTCGGTTGGAGAATACCCATTTTGTTTTCTGGGAACTTTCACCTGCAGAAATTTTACAAGGAATTATTGTTCTCACTAGTATATATTTTCTTCCACATATTTATACCTACCCGCATTGGAGAGATATCATCAGTGGAAGAAAGAAGGATGGAAGAATAAAAACAAAAGTCTTTTCTGCATGGGACAACCTTTGGCGCAGTTGGAACCCCCTTCTATTTTTAAAAAACTTTAAAGACTTCGGATAAGGTGGTGTTGTATCTGTGTGGGTGTTTATTGCAGCTGGAGGTTGTCAGCACCTGAACCATTACAAAATTTCCTTTTATAAACTTTTTCAGAGTTTGCTTCCAAGAATCAAGGCCATCTTCTGATTCCCAGCGCCCTGCTCCTTCCTATGGGAAGGAGTCCTGGGGTTGCAAAGAGGGATCTGAGCGGTTTCCTCCGCTGCCTCCACACAGCGTGTCCGGCAGCCATGGGCATGCGTAACCTCTGGTCACACGTACAGTAACGCAGTTACTTCTTTAGCTGTGTTATTGACAATGGGGACAGCTGCTTTTCAGGGCACCTGTTCCCGCACAAGAGCAATAATAAATTGGTGAGGATTGATGTCAGGTCCTTTTAAGTAATGTAGTAATTTTAAAATTTTTCTGTAAGAAATTTGTATTTCTGTCAGTGACGCAGTGTTGTGTTGCTTTTGTGTGAGCGGTGTCTCTGGGCAGATGTACTTTACTGAAAAACGTGGTCAAACCTCCGAAAATGCAGTTTCCAGAGGTTTGACCACAATCACTGTGTGCACTAAGCTGAGGAAAGCGAAGCTTTCTGGAGCTTGGACCTGATAGGCTTCTATTAGACAACGCCATCTATGCCTATGGGCTTCTTATCACAGACTTCCCTGAGAGGGATCCAATAGGATTCTTCCCAGGGTCCCCCATGGCTTGCGCATGCATTAGAGAGTTTATTATCAGAATTTGGATATAGACTTGCAAAGAAAAGCTAGTGTCTAATCATGGACCACTCCATTTACAGGCAATGCACCACTGAACATCGCTGCAATGCTCAGTTGCGCACATACGTTATCAACCATTTTCAGTGCCTCTGACATCACAGGGCTTCCTGCTGGTCCACAATGGCATAAATTGCAGAAACCAAAAGTGATATGAATGGGAATATACAAATACTTTGCTCATTACATTTGTAATTTAGATAGGCAGAAAAGTATATTTTTAAAATGGAAATCTGATTGACTTACCAGCCAAAAAACACAACAAGGAATAGCTTTCTGGTCTCCATGAGACAGATAGCTAGACTCCCATTGTTTTATACAGGAAAGCACATGGATTAGCTGGTCAAAATGGTGAAGACTATGAGTGGATCACAGGACTTTCCTTATGAAGTACCTTTTAGGCCAATTGTATTTGTGTCAAAAAATGTACAAGCCACATGTGAAATTGCATATAGGTGTTTGTGCATGTTCCTATTTGCTATAAACCAGTAGTTTATTGTATTGGTTGCATTTACATGCAAACAGCTGGGAGTCTTTCTGATTCATTTCAATATCCCATTAATTTAAATAGAGTTTTCCAGCATGTAATGAGTGAGCTATTGAATTATTGTGAGAAGCTCCAGTAGTAAGTGAATAATTTTTAAAAATCATGGCATACAAAATCAGCATGCCCCCCACCCATCCCCTACTCACAGGGAAGACCAGACCCACATTGACTATAATTCAAATATAGTATAAAAAGGTAAATAAAACACACACAATATTCTAAAAATATAGTTTAATTGGATAAAACACTCCCCATTCAAAATTTTACATTTCTCCCACTATAATCCAATTTCTAATTTTTTTTTTATTTTAATCCAAAGGAAAATCTATTTCATTAGTAATCTGAATGGAATCATCCTTTATTTGTAATCTAATGGGAAATTCAAAAAAAAATCTTAAATCCAAAAGTAATTGTAGCTGGATCCCATTTTAATTAAAACAGACATTTACTATAACACTGAAAAGGAAAAAAAACATTCCGCTTGGATCCTCTGCCACAGAGTGAGAGAATTAATTAAGAGTCATTCCAACAAGTTGCTCAACCAGTCACAATTATTTTTTCCACGTTAGCAGTGATGTAATTGGATGGCAGTGAAGGTGAGTCCTAGCGATGCTGTGTTTTCATTGAATAGTGATTAATTGAAGGTCTATTGATGTGGGAAAAATAATCTCTGTTGCACAACTTAATTTATATCTATGACCGATGTATAGCCCTTTTCACTTAAATTCAGTTTCTTTATGTAACACAAAATTTCACTCATAGTCTAGAGATTTACGGCAGCGCGGGAGAAGCTCCCAAAGGTAGGATTGAGAGATCCGGATGGAGAAGAGAAGGCAGCCATTGGCTGAGCAAGAGGGAGGTTGTAGATGTAGAAAAGATGGGGAGCAGTTGAGAGCTTAGGTGAGAGTTGTAATTTGATTCAGTGTACTATAGAATAAGGATCCAGTCAAGAGACTAACAGAAGGGGTCATCAGAATTGAAGATGGATTTAAGATGTGCGAGGCAAGAGAATAATAGGTCAGAAAGGAGGTTACAGTAATCAAGGTGTGTGATGATAAGGGCGTGAATTATAGTTTTGTTGTCTTCCAGGGTGAAAAATGGCTGAATCCTGGAAATGCTATGAAAGTGAAAGTGGCAGAATTGGGTGAGGAACTGAAGGTGGGTGGTCAAGGATGACACACAGACAGCAAACTTGGGAGACAGAGGAGAGGGAGATGTTGTCAATGGAGAGGTCTATGAAGGGACTTTGGAAAGGGGAAAAACAATGAGTTCAATTTTAGAGATGTCAAAATTTCAGGTACCATTGTGAGATCCAATAGGAGATGGCCAACATTTGGAGATTCAGGAGAGAACAGAGGTTCAAGGGTGGAGATATAAAATTGGGTGTCATCAGCATATAGGTGGTATTGGAGGCTGAAGAAACCGATGAACACTCCAAGTAAGGAGATATAGAAGGAGAGGTCAGGCCCTTGGCGAATGGCAATAGGAAGGTGGGACGTGGAGATAGACATGGAGACAGAAAATGTGAGATTGGACAGATACAAGGTGAACAGAAGGGAGGAAATGTCACAAATGATAAATTCAATTTTGGAGGTAGTCAGTTGCTGAAGGGGGGGGTGTGGATGAAGTGTGAAAAGAGGGAGTTGAAAGTGAAGTAGAGGTGTCAAGGCTTTTAGGACTGGGAAGAAATTAGGACAGCCAGCGAGTGTGACCTCCTCCAGAGGCTCTTAGCAGAGTGAGAGCACAGAGTTGACATAGACTATTTGTGACAGAACAGACGAGGAAGTCCTAAAGAGTGACAGCTTTGTCAGGACAGGAAGTGGTTGTAATGGAGGAGAGAAAAGAGTCCAAAGAGGAGAAGCTGGGGGGAATCAACAGCTTCTAGGTTACAACTTTTAAGATTAGCCTTCAGAAAGGGGGATGAGCTGAGGGCAGAGAGATGTTGAAAGAGAGTAGGTGGTGGTCAGAGAGAGGGAGGGGTAAATTATTAAAATTGGAGACAATACAATAGTGCGAGAAACCAAAGTCCAAAGAATGGCTGCTGATGTGGGAGTGGGGAGATGCCCACTGTGAGAGTTAGGAAGAGACATTTTGATGCAGCAGGGTTCATGGGATCTTCAATTGGAGTGAGGGGACATCAGAGGAGAGACAGTGGGAGAGACAAATCGGAATTGGGCATCAGGACCAAGGAGATGATAGATGGAGGTACACAGGAAGGAAGAGGTGGACAGATTGGATCTCAAAACAGGAGGAAGAAGAGAGTTTGCCTGGAATGAAGGTGCAGCAGGGGGAAAGGGGGACCCCCTACCCTACCTTCTTGATGGCTTTCAGGTATAGGTTGGTAGGAAAAGCAAAGTCCACCATAGGAGAGTTCAGCTGGAGAGGTGGTGTTGGTGGGTGAAAGTCATGTTTCCGTGATGGCAAGAAGGGCAAAAAAGTTGAAGATGAAGAGATTATGGATGGTGGTGAGTTTGTTTGATAGGAAGGGGGGAAGAGAGATGGATGAGGTTAGAAATGTTTGCTGGGTATTTCTGGCTGTGGACCGATGGGCAAGGAGGGGGCAAAGTTGGGGATGGGTTGGTAGAATGGGATGAAAGATGAGGGAGGAGAGCAGGGAACAGAGGAGGGCAAGTCATAGATAGGCAAACATCTGTGATATCTCCTGCTTTACCTTCTTAATAAATGGGCCAATACCTTAATTCTACAATTGCAGGTTAAAATTTTCATTTCCTGCTATTCTGTGCTGCTCCCCATCTTGTATGACTCTGCCCCCAACTACATTTACTTCTCTTCTCTGCACACCCCCCCCCTTGTCTCGCATTATCTGTCCCGAAGCAAATTTCATATAAATGTGGTGTAAAACTATCTGAGATATACAGCAATTATTATGTACAGTCATTACTAAGGTTTACTAAATAGACCCCATAGTGAATTTGTTCCAAAATGTAAAAGTAGTAACCCAATTATTTTTCCATCGGCACTGGTAATTCAGATATTATATAAGTCTTTTTGTGACTTGGCTTATTAGACTTTAAAAATGTAGGTCTGTGAAATTTGTATGTGCACCACTGCTTGCCTAACAACAATAGTATATTTCAGGGTTAAATATTCTATAGTTCCTCTTTTTGCAATGTAACTTCCGTAGAGAAACTGCATATGTTTTAGAAGAGTAATTGAAGTGCTAAGAAGCGTTCTGTTTGTTTTCATGTGTCAATCATGCAAGTATTCTAACAGTCCAGTCATTAGGGTGTTTTAGGAGGTTCCTAATCACTTATTATTCCCTTCTCAATAATTTTTTCCTCTTCTTATTTGGGTCCTAGCGACATATTTAGAAAAACAGACAAAAAATAATAATTATCGATTAAATCAAGTCAGGTAACTGCCTCCAGTTACCTGGAGAGATACAGAGGGGCCTTACATAATATCTACTTCTGTTTAGAATAGATGCACAATACATTTCTATACATGTTAATAAAAAGCTGCAGTATTTCAAGGATCAAAGAATTTTGGGGACTATTTTTCATGGACTATGGACGCTATTTCCAAGGTCTTCCCTATACACTAGTATGGAAACATAGTAATTATACTATTCATCAGGCTCTGAATACATCAAGTTTTCGGAGCTTAACAGTGTTAGCAAACGCCACCTTTGGATGGCATAATGAACCTTTATCAGCCAGAAAAGCTGTCCTTTATCGGCGAGCTCATGGGCCCTGGAATCTTATCTGATCTTGCTGGACCTCCTCACACTAGAAACATAGTTGAATCTCGGTATAACATTAACACAACCACCCAGGGTCACTTCTTTATTAAAGTTAATGGAATATTTTAGAATTTTTTTATGTATAAATGCATATTCCATGTTTAATATCTTTCCTATTTAAATATACTTTTATTGTGCCCATTTTTTTCAAATATATAGAAATGTGTATACAGGTTGAGTCTCCCATATCCAAATATTCTGAAATACAGAATATTTTTGCCATGACTGAGATAATGAAACCTTTGATTTTTGATGGTTCAATGTACACAAACTTTGTCTAAGGCACAAAATTATTGAAAATATTGTATAAAATTACCTTCAGGCTGTGTGTATAAGGTGTACAGTACTGTATATAACACATAAATGCATTCTGTGTGTATTTTTGGGTCCCATTCCCAAGAAATTTAATTAAAATATGCAAATATTCCAAAATACACAATATTCCGTTATCCAAAATACCCCTGGTCCCAAGCATTTTGGATATGGGAGACTCAACCTGTATTATATTAAACTACTGCGCACGACAGCTACAGCGGCCCGAACGGTCAGACGATATGACCGTTCGTACATGGCCCAGGCTACCAGCGCTGCTATCTTGTAGATAGCTGCTATCTACAAGGCTGCTATCTTGTAGATAGCAGCCTTGTAGATAGCAGCGCCGATAATGACAGGGGCACATAGCGCCCCTGTCATTTACCGCCCAGACCCCCAATCATACATCAGGGAGAAGCGGTATCAGCGCACATAACGTGCGCTGATACCGCTTCTGGGCTTCATACATCTACCCCAATATATCTTATCACAATAAAATACATATAAAACATGCTCTAAAAGGAACAATAAAAATACAATTGCTATGGTTGTGCCAAGTAGCCACAGTTTGGCAAATATATTTACCAGTGTCCATAGAGTCTAATGCAAGATGAAAGGTGTTCACAACAGCTGATGTATTTAGCTGCAGCTTGTGCAGGATTAAGCTGGAAGGTAATATCCCATTCAGATGTATGAACAATTGTTTCGAACTTGAGGTCTCTGGTTTTGCAAAAAATCCCAAGGTTGTATATTCAACAGGAGTGCAGTGGAATGCATATAGTCCAAATAGCACCAGTGGTGTACCAACTAACGCATTTCTCTGTCAATAGACAGCTTCCATAGATGCAATGGGTATCTTCCACAAAAAAACAAACATATATATATATATAATATATATATATATGTATATATACATATACATCCCCTCTCATTATCACAGGTTAAAAATGAAGCAATACACATGGCTCTTAAATGATACTAGTAGTACCAAACTATAGGAATAGAAAGTCATTATATCCCCTTATTCAATAGACAAATATATTTACCATATCTAGGGCTTGCATCTGTCCGTTCCTGCTTCGATCACATGACTAGATCACGTGATCAGAGGAACTGATGACTGATGATTTTCTGAAAAAATAGTGACAAGCTGCCGCTAATGCGTCGACCGACCGCCGTTAGACGACTCCCCCCTCACGCCCGCCCCCGCACCCCCCCTTACGTCTACTTACCTCCGGTCATGTCATCGATGCTCCGGTAATGTCCTCCTGGGCTCTGGTCAGCTGGTCTCCCATCCTGCACTGTGACCCGGTCAGCTGTTTAATGCAGCAGCTGACCGGGTCACAGTGCAGGAATGGAGACCAGCTGACCGAATCCCAGGAGGACATCACTGGAGCCCCGGTCTCCGGATGCAGGTACGTTTTTTTTTTAACTTTTGGCAGTGATCAACGTGCGGTCTGTTTAGGGGATCGGTATGAATGACCGACGCTGGAACACCGGCAGGAGTGAAAATCCCAAAAGGTTAGTAGAGTAACTATCCCTAACCCTCTCCCCCCCTAACCCTCCCTTAGGGGTGCCTAACCCTATCCCCCCCGTCCCCGCAGCCTAAACCTTCCCCCGGGGGTGCCTAACCCTAACCCCCCCTTCCCCTAGCCTAACCCTCCTGGGGGGGTGCCTAACCCTAAGTCCCCCCGGGAGCCCTAAAACCTAACCCTCCCGCAAATGGCTGTCTGCACCCGCCATCTGGCTTAGCTTCGTTCGGTATGCCGGGCGTCGGGCTCCCAGCGTAGGGATAATGATAAGTGTCGGGATTTCGAATCCTACCATTAGTCCCCTGTCGGGATCACAGTCGGGAAGCCGGCAGTCGGCATTTCGACCGTCGTCTTGACTACATACCATTTAGACCACACAGCTGATCATTGGGATCGGCTCCGGGCTCTGCACTGTCTGTTAGAGCAGAGCAGGAGTCCCTTAACCGGGGGAGATCCTGGATAACGCCACATCCAGGTGGCATTATTATCACATGGCTTTCCCCGGTATTTTTTCACAATTTATTTTTAGTAACTTTGTCCAGATCACATTTCCCATTACAATTATGGGAAATGCAATCTGCTTTCTAAAAATAAGTGATAATTAGGGCTTGGAGTAGAATTTTATGAATTGTACTCCAATTGCCCTGTAATAACTATAGGTGGTACTAAAATAATGTGAAAAGGGTGTGAAAACACCCTTTTTCACTTTACTTTAGTAAAAATAATGATAATAAATAGAGCCCTATGAGAGGCCATTATTTGTGATCCTCTGAGGTGATCCAAATCATATGCAGCTGATGAAGAATTTATATTATGTCTGGTGTACCTTCATATACATACAAGGAGGGGGTTGTGTGTAAGAAAAGAAGATCATAGAAACCTTTCAGGGTCCATTTGTCACCTTTCTAAGATGAGCGGGAATTACACAATGAGTTTTTGTTACATTTATAGTTGTATTTTCATTTCTATCTATTTTCTATCTTCTCTTTCACCATACAAATGAAATTTTGTCGATAAGTCCGGCGTCTGGTGGCCTTGTCCTAGAGAGGTGGTCCTTGGTTTGGACCCTAGCAGCTGGACTTAGGGCCTGATTCAGAGATGAACGCAACTGCAAATCGCACGCAGATCGAGCAATTATTTGCCATTGCGCATGCATCACAGTGAGCGTGCGCAAAAGCAGCAGTGCCTTCACTGTGCGTTCACGCAGATCACGGAGGCCCATTGCAGATTGATTGACAGGAAGTGACCGTTTGTGGGTGTTGACAGGGGGTGGTTAGCGAAACGCAGGCGTGCCTGGCTGTTTGAATGCCGTTATGTGGGCGTGCATAAGTTAGCCACTACAATTGCATACGCAGCTCAACGTGGCAGAAGAGGGTAAAATGGCTGCCAATGAACTTCGATGGTACTGATGTAGAAGTAGGTATGCGTATTTGCACGCAGGTGTGAAGGCAGTAGTGGGCGTCTTTATGCTCGGATGATCTTTGCTAATATTAGCATATTTTTGCAACTGCGTTGTGTACGGAGACGCACTTGCGGTCACATTAGCGCCCATCTCTGACTCACGCCCTTAAAGCGTAGGTTACACAATACATTTTTTTTTGTATATGACCATCAGATCTCCTCCATTGATGGGGAATAACATGCGATCATCTGGGGCAAACCATCAAATGTTTGTTAAACATCAATGGTCGATGGCCATCGCTAATACTACATCAACATTATTTTATAGCCACTAATCATTGCCCAGTGGGCCGTTCATGCCCCATTCCTATATTGCAAGTTTTTGTCTTTTTCACTTGTACTTGTATGCCCCTGCTCCAGGCGCCATGACTCCATGCTAAGGGCCCATTTATCATTGTATATATGAGGTATTGAGTTGTATATATGAGGTATTGAGTTTCCCCCAGATGTATTGAGGGACTGCAGCAGATATCTCCAGTACCTGCTGTGATCCCTCCATTCTAGCTGGCAGCCGCATCCCCCATAGATTTCTAGGGGGATGATGTGATGCTGCCACATTTACCAACATCCGGAATGCAATGCATTCCGGATATTTGGCCCCCGCAGGTAACGCCATCTGAAGATAGTGTTAGCCGCTTTAGGCTATGGGCTACACTCACATAATAGCCAGAGGAGGAGTCCTCTGGTACCCTCCCTGGTAATGGCAGCCGTGCATGTGCACTCTGCGTGACTGCGTATGCACAGCAGCCCCGGCATCTCTCTGGGCACATTGGAGCCCGTGACCCTGCATGTGCCAGATGATACATCCGGGCGCTATGATCGCATATTACAATGCGATCATTGGCGGCGGTAATGTCATGCCCAGATCGCATTGCTATAGCGCTTATTAATAAAGTCTGATGATACTACATCTACTTGGTAAAAGTAACTTCTGTTCCCACTTTGCCAGCTTGTTTAGTCCAATATGTTTTTGGTCCAGGGCGAAATACAAGTAGGAATTCTGACTCCCACTGTGACATCAGTCAGCAAACTTACATTTTTGTTACTTTTTTTTTAATAAAGAAGCTGGAGCAGAAGAGATGCGGCTGCAGGTAACGTCGGCTGCTGTACTGCTAGTAGCGGTATGTGGTGAGCAGCTGCACACACAGCCGGGGAAGGGGCTGCACCGTACTGTTTGCCGAGCCCACGCCGGGCGGAGCAGCTACAGGCAGGGTCGCTCCCCACCCAGAAACAGAACAGGCTCCACCATCAGCACTACCTCATCCGGCCCCGAGCTGCAGCGCCAGTCGCGCAGTGTGCGGGACATCATCAGAGCGATACACCAGGGCGGCACCATGTCCCACAACGTGACCGTCATCCGGACCACAGCCAGCAGCAACAATGTCCAGCAGAGCAGCCCGGGGCTGATAGACAGAGGCTACCCGCGGTCCAGCTCGGCCACGCTCAAGATGTGTCAGGCGGTAAGACTAACTGCTAACTACCTAATAACTGCTATCAGTGATGAGCCAAGTTACCGCACTGGTGATCGATTATCAGTAATTACATATCGCTGTCCGATGTCTTATAAATAACATTTGTAACTTGTTCTAAAATCGAATCAGCCATTATGGTTCCGAGACATCCGTGCGATGTTCACTGTCCTTGTATGAGTGAGATGCGTCTTATACGGCTTGTAGTCACTGCTTACATACTGCTAAACTCTACATTGCTTTTCTAGTGTACAGTACAGTATGCTGCTTTGTGAAAGTTAGATGTCCGGCCACATGTATAGCTGCTACAAGTGTGCCGCTAGAAAGAAGGAGGAGGAGGAGGAGAGATGAGCAGCCAGACACACGGTGCTGCTGGCAGGCTGGCTACACTACATTCCTATACAGGGCTCTGCGGTGACAGTGTTTCCACAATTTTAGAAGTTTTAGGGGCCTATTTATCAAGCATTTTTTTCATAAATTTATGTTGAAACAGTAGGTTTTTGCATCATTTTATGAATTGTTGCTATGTACTAACAGCCTAGTGCAGGAGATAATTAGCACTGCAGACAGCAGTCCCCATTACGATTAAAGAGGATTATGGTCTGACCCCTATGTACCAGTGTTACGCCATCTTCATATGGTGTCAACCGCTTTATGCCTATGGAGGCATTCTCACAGCTCACATTCACAGTGAATGCTCAGTGTCAGTTTCTCAGGAGGAGTCATTCTAAAATGTGAAAGACTCCTCCACTGTGGCCTGGCATGTAATTCGTAGGGACTGCTGCTATTGCTACCACTGTCTCTGTGAGTTACAGATAGTACATAGAAGGGGAAACTTTGTTTCAAATGAAACTCGGTCACGATACGCCTGTTAATAATCGCGACATTGCTGCAATTATTAATACATAGGCCCTTAACCTTTATAATGAACTCTTATTGGATTGTCACCTAGATTGGACCCTGACGGAATACTTTTACCACTCTGTTTTCTTTCTGTCTTATGCATTTAAAGTAGGTTACAGCACTTCCTCTTCATTTATTCTAAAATTAAAAATTTTTCACATTCTTCAAGTGTCCTATGAATAGTCATGTGTATGTGTCAAATTTGTAGGCATTTATATCCCTATGTATTAATAATCGCAGTAGTGCTGTGATTATTAGCAATCCTGATCATTACGGTAATAATAATTGTTACATGAGTATAGGGGCCTATCCATTACCCGACAGGAGGTTTTGGTCGGATTGCCCATAAAGTCGTGTAATGGATAGCCGGCAAGGACCAGCGATGTGCGTGCACGCTGGGTCCTTGCTGACCCCGACTGTCTACTGAACATGCCCGTCAGCCTGACGACGCTCGTCAGGTTCGGCATGTTCAGAGATGGGAGATCGGGCTCCTGCATTGAATGACGTTCAGTGAACGCCGTTCAGTGTGGGTACCGCACCTCGGCGACCTGAAGGTCTGAACACTAGACATTCAGACTTTCATGTCGCCTAATGGATAGGCACCTTATCCCTGCTATGTGTTAAAAATGTCTACAGGGACAGCACTTTTGATAAAACTTTGTCCCTGTGAATTACATCCCGGCAAATTGGAGGATTTTTGTGCTTTCAAGAGAACCTCCACAATTTCTGATACTGTGCATGCACAGTGTCAATTTCTAAACCGCTTTGGTGGCAGACAGAGGATCCAAAAATGTCATAATGGCATAAAGTGGCTATCACCGCCTCAGGACGGTGGCAGCTTTTAGGGCCAAGCTCTGAAAAGCTTCTCTTTTTGAAGCTTGGTACATTGTGGCTAGATCTTATAGGGACTGTGATCTAAAGCGCTAATTAGCTCCTGCATTTGGCTTTTGATACTGAAATAATGTAAAAACTGCAGGTTCCGCATGATTTAAAAGGGGGCCTGATACATAAGCCCCGGAATGTACATTATTAGAACGTTATGCACATTATTTTACAGTATATTGTTGATGCGGCAGTTTTCACTATTATCATTTTCTGCTACAGGACCATGTTAAGGGGTCTATTCAGCAATGATTTTTTTACATAAAAAATACGGAAACTATGATTTTTGTATTTTTTATGTAAATCCCCTATTCAGCAATGGGATAATGGAGAAGATAACGTAATTATCTTCTCCATTGATTGCCATCTCGCCGAATACCGCACTGTAGGGATCAGCAATTGATCTCTACAGTGCTTTAACACTTTTTGCTATTCAGCAAAGCAAAAAGTGTTAAATCACTCGATAAATATATCCTTTATATAACTCCATTTCAGAATGGCATTACATGAAGAAAATACTTATATTTCCTAAAAACTGCAGGGATAGAGGGAATATTTCCCATATGTCCCTGCAGCATCTTGCAAGCCCGCCCAGTCTCCGTCCCTGCTTCCCAGTGATCAGCGGCAGGTAAGTCACTCTAGAGGCTTTTAAACCTCCCGAAATTGTTTGATGTGTATACAGGCTTTATACTAGCCTGCATACATGTATATTTATGTGCGATTATATTTAACATTTATATATAAATGTTAAATATAGAAGCACATAAATATACATGTATACAGGCTAGTATAAAGCCTGTATAAACATGTCAATCAATTTCGGGAGGCTAAAGCTGTACTTACCCCTCTGCGGTCACTGGGAAGCCAGGATGGAGACTGTTCCCGAGCGCATGACTGAGCATGTGCAGAGGAACAAACAGAAGGGATTGTTTTCGGAAACCCGAAAGCAATCCCTTCTGTGGCATTGCAGGGACAGCGTGTTACTGTAACCGATGTCCCTGCGCAAAATAATGCTGAATAGCTTACATATTTTATCATAATTGATAAAATATCGTAACGATGTTGCCTGATAATATTCTGGGCAACATCGTCACTCTTGCTGAATATACCCCTAAGTATTGGTTGAAGCTATTCAGTGACTTATTTTTATTTATTAACAGTTATTTATATATTACACACACATTATACACAACACTTTACAGAAATTGTTTAGTCATTCACATCAGTCCCTGACTCAGTGGAGATTACAATCTAAATTCCCTACCATATATATACACCAGGTAGGTGAGAATTAACCTACTAGCATATTTTTAGATTACAGGAAGAAACATACAAAAACATGGGAAAACATACAAACTCCACACAGATAGTGCAGCTTGCATTTGAACGCGTGATCCCAGTGCTGTGAGGCAGCAATGCTGACCACTGAGTCATCGTGCTGTCCATAAAGATGTCTTATTTGATTAATACATCCAGTCATATTTATTAATTTGCCTTCAGCACAAAGCAATATGAAAATCACAAAATAATGTTACATGATGTTTTCATATAGTGGTGGAATTTAATTCCCAATATCAACGCAATGTGCCATCCTGGAATGGCACATTGCGCTCTGCTGGCATTTCAAGTTTTCCCTCACTCCCCATACACGTGCGAGAGAAAATTTGTCATGTCAGCTGTACTGTAAGTGCCCTATATGTGCACAGCGGCAATTCCCGACGGGACATTGTGCCAAATTCAATTCCCCTTTATATTGTTTTAAATGTTATTACTATTGCTTTCCAGTCATTTATACTGTAGATGATAGGTTGGGTTATATTGCCTAGTCCAGCATAGGCAGTGTATTGTTAACTGGTGTGAGATCTCGTGAAAAATATGTACTTGGAGAAACGATAATTATTGTCAGGAACAAAAATCCTAAAAATGTTAGTATAACACACATAGGGTCTGATCGAGAAGAAGAAAATCACAAAGAACAGCTTTCCAAGTAAAATCTGTCCTTTACGATAGAAGGACTTCAGAGTTTAGGACCCAGGAGTCCTTCTGTGCATGGGTTAAGTGGCTCACGCACCGCAGGGGGTGCTGGGAGGGATCCTCTCAGAGGGAAATGTGAATAGAAATCCATAGGCCTCTATTGGGTAACACCATCTAAAGCTGGTGTTATCCAAGCTCTGGATTGTATCACATTCCGAAGCTTTGTGCATATGCGGTAAGCAGGAAAACCTCTGAAAACTTCATTTTTGAAGGTTTAACCGCACATTTTGCTTTGATGCATCCTGCCCTGTGTGAGATTGTGTTAAAGGCAAAGGGGTCTTTTTAAAAAGCTGTGAAAAGTCTTTTGTTTCAGTGATGAAAAGCTTTTTCACAGATTCTCACTATTCAAGTAACAGGTTACCGCAGAAAATTAAAAAATTTCCTCTGTGGTCTCCCGATTTTTGTTCATACACAAGTATGGGGACAGTGAGTAGAGCACTACGTATTCAATATCCAACGGTAAGTTCCGCTTACTGAAGCTCACATCATCTGTGGATGGCGTACACTGCTGTAATCATCAGCTTAGTTGGAGTAGAAAGCAGTGCTCCCTGCTTTCTCCCTGTCGTCAGCATGGCGCTCCGCTATGTTTTCAGTGCAGTGCCAAGCTAGCCCACCTGAGACTTCCCACCCAGTTTCCACAGGAACCTTTCTTGACAAAAGGCTCAATTTTGCCAGTACCAGGACAGATGACGCCCTCTGCCTTATCACCTGCCATGTGTACACTGAGTCCACCCGCCATCCAGAGCCGGAGTAGGAATAACGCTTTCTTAGTATTCCCGATATGCTGTTTTAGCGCCCTGCCCGATTTCAAAAGGGCAGAATGTGCCCTGCCCTTTTGGCGGTACCCCGCTAAAACAACCTGCCAGGTGCTGTCCCCACCTGCAGGCTACAGTGTCCCGCGGGTGGGAAAACTAGCGGTGCAGCGGTCACCCAGCCCAGCATCTATTCACAGAGAGAGGAGAGCTTGGGGACAGCCCTGCATTTCCATAAGTGCCTGGCACGCCCCCAAGTGTGATGAAAAGGGGGTGCGTCATAAAGACACGCCCCTTTTGTCTCGTGGCCACACACCCTTTCCAGGTGCATGCACACAGGAGAGCCCCTTTCTAGGTCCAGTGCCCTGCCTCGCACCAGACCTAGAATGAACACTACTTGCTGGGTACTGACTCTCTTACCTAATGTAAGATGTCTGAGTACATGATCAATCCTCAAGCTTTGGACAGCGCTTCACAATAGTAAGGAGATTTTGTGGTCTATTCAGCAACAACATTTTACTTATATCATGTGGAAACGAATGTTATGTAATGCTGCACAGTGCAGGACAGTCTTTTCATACAACCGAATAGACTGCCTGTGAGTGTGTTAACGCAGCCGTTGTCCCTGTGAAGTATTTTGCTGAATAGCTGGGAAAACTAAGTTAAAAATTATAATAATCGTGATGATCTTGGCCGTAAATATTACAGCTAAATAGACCCTGCTGTTTCTCCTCACAGAGGGGGTACTGTTTATGAATTACATGGCAAAAAGACACAATATCGCACTGATAGGCTTAACATTCACAACTAATTATTCTTTTCAAATGGAGCCCAAAGACTAATTTGCAAATAGCTGTAAATTGCTTCACAGGAGTCTGCTAACTAAAGTAACTACTGGAAAGCTTTCAAATGGCCGTTTTCAATTAGCGGCAAAAGCTGCCGTTTTTTTTGCCATAGGTGAAAATGGCCATTTTTCGCCAAAAAAGTGATATTTTCGCAAACAAACCATGCGAAAATGCAATTGACGCAAAAAAACTGGAGAAAAGTTTTCTCCATCCCAGATCAGGTGAAAAAAAAAAAAGCAAAATCCCTATTTTTGGGTAAAAATCTGGGGATTTCTTACAGAACCCTTTGGACAGCCCCCTTAATGATACTTTAGCAAAAAACAAAATCGTAAGTTGCATACTTTGGCAAAAAACGACCGCTGAAATTTCGGTCCAAAATTTTTCTTTTCACGAAAAATGTGTTTAACGTATTGGGGCTGGCATTTCGGAGGGCAATAAGGATGCGGCAATTGTTTTAAACATCACACGTGGCTGGCGCAGGTGTTTTTTGTAACCGCTAAATAAACGCCTGTGCCAACCATCTGCGATGTTTAGAACACTTGATGCATCCTTATGGCCCTCCGAAATACCAGCCCCAATACGTTATAACGCATTTTTCACGGGAAGAAAAAAAAATGTGACCAAAATTTCAGTGGCCGTTTTTCGCCAACGTGCGCAACTTACGATTTTTTTCCACTAAATTATCATTAGGGGGGTGTCCAAAGGGTTCTGAAAGAAATCCCCACACTTTTAGCCAAAAATAGGAATTTCGCATTTTTTTTTCGACTGATCTGGGATGGAGAAAACTTTTCTCCAGTTTTTTTTTCGCCAATTGCGTTTTCGCCTGTATTTTTGCGAAAATATTACAGTTTTTTTGCGGAAAAACGTCCGTTTTCACCTCTAATTGAATATGGTCCTATGTGTAATACACTGGCATGTCACCATATATGTGAAGTGCTAATTTTGTAAGTGGTTAAAAAAGCATAGAAATTAAGATTTTTCTAGTTTAAGCCCCCAGCATCTATCACTACAAGTGGAGTGTGATGTTCTGATGCAGCGTGCTTGTGGAATATAGGTATTACTCCCAGTTTCAGCCGTAGAGGATAGCTGGCAGCATCTGGCCAATAAAACAGCATTCTTCAAGCACTTTAATTGACAGACTATTAGTAGAATTAATTTTAAAATACAAGTTACCTCCTAACAAAGAAGTAGTATTACATTAACAACTGTAAGTGTCACAGTTCCCATACACTGAAATAACTGTAGATCTCTGACATTCAATTTACAATTGCAATATAGTTGAATGAAAGTGTTTGTCTGTTCTCAATCAGTTTTCTATTTGTCTGTGGGCCTGATTCAGTGTTGTACGCAAACCCAGTGGTGCCGAGAAGGGGGGGGGGCAAGCGGGTACTAATTAACTGGGTTTGTTGGAGGGGCCCGGAGGGAGTCTGCCGCCCCCAGCAGTCTCCTCTCCTCTGCATGTGCGGGGGTGGGGGGAGCGATCACACGCCTCCGTTTTTCGGGAGTATTTCATACCACACTGACAAACCCACACATACAATATGAGTATTCTAGTCTCTGTAATCAGTGGAGTCACAAGAGGGGTGCGGGCCGCACCTGGGTGTCACCCGCCGAGGGATGACACCAAGGTGCAGACTGACACTCCTCCACAGTGACAGGAGCCGGGTGCTGCACTGTAGTATTAGGGACGAGGGACGCCACTGTCTGTAATAATAGTGTTTCTAGAACGCTCTGCATAGGTGGTTTATATGGCAGGATGCAAGTTCTTGGAAGAGTTGGCTGTCTTGAAAATCCCTCTCCTGGCGCATAGATGATGAAGCTGGAGAAAGGCAGAATGTATAAAGGATGACGTACTCTGATTGCAAAGTCACATTTTTGCCAAAGTTTCAGGGCTGAGCACGCCCTTTTTTTTAAAATCTCTTTATTTATCATAGTAAATAACCAAAAACAAAATCAACAGTACCATAGACAAAAACGAAAAAAAAAATTTCTAATAAATAACACCTACATCAATATTACTTGGTAGGAACCAGATACCACCGAGAGTACACTTTATAAGAATTTTCTTATTGCTATTAATGGATGCTCTAGCCACCCATTTTGTCTGATGTCCACCCAATCGTCAACCTCTAAGGTAATATCTAAGTCCCGCTCCCAGGATAGCTCAAATGGTTCTTTAAGTTCAGAGAGTGAGGGGGATGCAAAGTCACATTCTTAGTTGTTGTGGAAATCTGGCAACTGCCATTTTTCCAGCATTTTTACACACGTTTTGTTTGCTATTCTTTCTTAGTTTTTTAAAGAGGTGTATCTGCTATAATAGCATGGGGTGCAGCTGCGGGCTCATCCCTCCTGTCAAAGCCTTTTATGTAGCTGCATTATTTATTGGATGGCACACGGGTTCTTAAAAAAAAAAAAAAAAAGACTCTGGAACCCACAATTGGTGAGGTGCACCTCTGGTTTGATTGTGTTTTTTGGTTGCATAGCACAATGTACAATAAATTGGAAATAGCAGATGTAGTGTCTAGTTGCAGTTACTTTTTTCCATAAAAAAAAAAAAGTACGCCTCTATTTCCTTGTGACTGTGGATGTCTCAGATTACAGAATAAATGGCTCTTTTCTGTGTAGCTGCAGTGAAGCAGTTCATCAGTTTTATTTTACACCGCATTCTCTGGCTAGACGTCTGTTAATCTAGGATGGATGCAATTGTTACTTTTTTTTTTGTTATTGTCCATGTTTACAGGAAATCATACATTTGCAGAAAGCTACAATTGACATACTTTCAGTAATTCTTTCTAAATGAGTACACTTGTCTTCTATCAAATTTGCTGACTGATGTCAGATTTGTTATTTAAAAATATATATACCATAGTTACAAATACTTTGCCATAAACATAGTAGAGCAGTAAGGCGCATGTAACCTTTTTGCTCATTTACATTGTTGAGCACATGTAGGAGTGGCTACATGCTTTCAAATTAAAATTGCACATATCATTTACAAACCATGGAGGGAGCCATTTTGTGGGATGAATCAGTGTTTATGAGAATGCAGCCTACTGCTAAAGGTTAGATGCTAAGTAAATCACTGTGTTAGTATTCTCAAAGGTGCCCTTAACGGCCATACTATTATGCTTAGGAAAGACTATCCATTATTAAAAGATTAAGAAAAAACATCCTTATGCGGGCCATACACTGTGCGATAACACAGCCGATCGGACGGATTGGTACGGTTTGGCTGTTATATCGCACCGTGTATGGGCATGATGTCGGACCGAGCGCGCACCCATGGGGTCGTACATTGCACCCACTAATCTTACTGCAGGATCAGTCGATCAGGAGATGCGATGTGCGATCCCATGCAGCGCTATGCGGGTGGGGGAGCCGGCATATTGGGCGGTCGGCCACCCGATCGCACTGTGTGTGGGGACCGCCCGATATGTCAGATGTCAGATCCCCCGTCACGTTGCACGGAGCCTATTGCAACGTGTATGGGCTGCTTAAGTCACAGTAAAGAGAATACCCCTGGGGTAAGATGGGATAGCAATAAAGAGGCAGAGTACTGTGAATCATTTTCCCCAGGTATTGCTTTAAAATACATAAAAATATATTCTTATATTTTGTTAATTGTCCGAAACTACTATCAACCTTTTTATATCTATGTAATAGATATACCACTCTTGTATGTGCAGTCACACTGTGATATACACACGCATTGGTGTGCGTTCAATTACCTACGGCGTGAATATATCCGGGCGCGACCGAATACACCCAAGAGTAGTATATCTATCTTATAAAATGGCCCCTGTTGTGACAAAATAGTTGTTTGTGGAGATAATGTAGGGTGTAACGGATACAGAATAGGAGGAAAAAATAGTTCATAAATTGGAATAGGCTGTTTCATTTAAATAATTTTTAATGGATAAACATCTAACTGGATAAAAGTGTAAGTGAATAAATAGTTGGACATTCAGAATAGGCTGTTTAAACAGTTGAATCACTACTGTAAGTTTAAGGGGTCTATGTACTAATAATCGTGGTACTGCCACAATTATTATCTATCCATATCACTGGTAAAAAATTGTTTTGTGATAAGCGCTCAAAAAAGGGGGGGACCCCCCGGTGGCGGGAGCAGCTAGGTACTGGAGATGTCCTTACTCCAAAAGAAAAGTTTAGTAAAATAGATGTGGGTACTAAGCGCTCACCAAAGAATGAATGTATATAAGAAATATAAGTGACTTTAATATATGGAAATAAAGTTGCTTAATTTTTGGCAGACACAATGCTCCAATTTTCAACAATTTATGGGTTAAAACAGTCCAAATCCGGGTGTGGTTGTGAGGGAGTTTAGATGGCTCCTTTAGGGTGCCTCTATCCATATTGTGCCAGTTGCAATACATTTCCCCCCAAGCACCTAGTGGTGTTGCAACTTGACTCTGGGTGGTCAAAGTGTAGAATAGGAATTACTTGGGTGGTGAGTGTGGCCCTTTAGAGGATTACTCCCCATATGTTGCTTACGTCACCCTACCGTGTTTCCCCGATAATAAGACCTACCCCGATAATAAGCCCTACCCTTAATTTTGTAACCCGGTCCAAATTAAGCCCTACCCCGAAAATAAGATCTACCTGAATCTCATTTTGAGCTGGGAACGCAGCAGAGACCAGCGTTCCCAGTCATGCAGTGCGCGGGTGACGTCATGACGTCACCCGCGCGCTGAGGATCCTGTGCGGCCGCGCCTGCTGGATCATGTTAGATCCAGTCAGCTCGCAAGTGAGAGCGACATCCCGGACGGCGGGGAGTCAGGTAAGTGCACTACAATAAGGGACACTGCTACAGGGGGGCCTGCAAGGGGGGGCCTGCATAAGGGTCACTTCTACAAGGGGGCGGCCTGCATAAGGGGCACTTCTACAAGGGGGCCTGCAAGGGGGTGGCCTGCATAAGGGGCACTTCTATAAGGGGGCCTGCAAGGGGGTGGCCTGCATAAGGGGCACTTCTACAAGGGGGCCTGCAAGGGGGTGGCCTGCATAAGGGGCACTTCTACAAGGGGGCCTGCAAGGGGGTGGCCTGCATAAGGGGCACTTCTACAAGGGGGCCTGCATAAGGGGCACTGCTGTCAATGATAATTAATATAAGACCTACCCCGAAAATAAGCCCTATGGTGTTTTTTTTAACAAAAAAAAAAATAAGACAGTGTCTTATTATCGGGGAAATACAGTATATACACTGTGTGTGTAACTATATAAGTATTCCATCTATGATTGTACACATAGGGATGTCAGAGTTCCCTTGTCTGGAGGGTCTCTTAACCATATGTCACAGATAGCATACGTTACCCTCACTGCGAAGGATAGTCAAAGTATTTAGGCAGTGTGACAGTTGTATGTGGTGTACAGTAGCGGCGTCCCACTATGTAGTGCTTACCACTCGATGTTGACAGGGTCCTTTAATGATCAGTTCCCAGGGAAAGATAAGGAAGTGTGGGTGACGTCTTGGTTCTTATAAGCAGGAGGATTTCTGGTGTCTGGGATTTGAAAAGGACCCTTGTCCTCTGTGGTGCCGGGTGCTGTAGTGAGCAGCGGGGTGAGTCTTTAAAGCAGGAACGGGAGGAAACTCTAGCAGCGCGAGACTGTGCACTGGTCTCACTGCAACTAGTATCCTCTGTGTGTTTGATTACGTGTCGACGCGTTTCAGCTTGTCAGGGCCTTCTTCAACAATGGGTGTGTGTGATTAACTGGCTGGTAGATATCCTGCAATCCAGCCAATCACCTCCTAGTGGGCGTGTTCCTTAATGTAATCCTGTCTGATGCTGAGCATCTGGTGTAATCAGACAGGATTACATTAAGGAACACGCCTACTAGGAGGTGATTGGCTGGATGCAGGATATCTACCAGCCAGTTAATCACACACCCATTCTTGAAGAAGGCCCTAATAGGCCGAAACGTGTCGACACGTGATCAAACACACCTGTTGCGGTAACCGCTGTCCCTGCAAGTTATATCCTCGGTAAATTGGAGAAGCTTTTCACAGAAGTAAAAGACTGCTCCAGGGGACGCTGACACTGGCATGTCGGTGCCGGCCAGGGGCTGCGGGTGAGAGATCAAAAGATCTCTCACCTGCAGCTGGAGCCTCTATAGGCTTACAGTAGTTTACACCATCTGAAGGTAGTGTAAACTAACGGGGCTAAACTACGAAAAGCTTTTCTTTTTGGAGTTTAGTACATAGGGGTCAGATCATAGTCCCCACTGATAATAATGGGGACTGCGATCTGAAGTTCTAATTAGCACTTTGCCGGAGATTTCCGTGTAATCTCCAGCATTGTGCTTTTAGTACATACTGTAACTACAATACATAAACTTATGGCCATAATTTTATGTAAAAAACAGCTTGATACATAGGCCCCTTAGTGTGGTTTACTTTGAACAGTGACTTGTACTGTCAGGAAGTGTTTAATGCTTCTTGAGGTTCTGGGTTTGCATGTCTGCTCACGGTTTGCTGTGCTGGATTATGAAGTGGCTGCTCAGGCAAGTCCTGTTAAAGTACCAGTCAATATTTGGTGAGGACCGTAGTAATTTAGATTTTTTTTTTTAATTGTTTTGTCACAAATATGTACAGTATGTCAGTGAGGCAGTTATGTGCTGCTTTTCTGTGAGCAGCTTCTCAGTGAGATGTTATTGTTTATATTGTGGAGTAATACAGCTGTGGCTTTGTGATGAGGTTGAGATTACACTAAAGGCCCCCATACATGACACGATATACGTACCGATCCGACGGATCGGCACGATATAGGTGCTATATCGTGCCATGTATGGGCACAATATTGTACCTGATAACGTGCTGCGCGGTCCAGCGGGGTTGTACATCGCATCCCCAGATCTTCCTGCAAAATCATCTGATCTGGGATGCGATGTACGATCCCATTCAGATGAAGGAGGGGGGCCGCACGATTGCCGGCGGTGACAGCACTATCTGTCTGCCGACGAATCGGCAGTCGCCCTATACGGTGCATCGCACCCTGCATGGGCACCTTAAGATCTAGAGTAGGCCTCAGGTGTGCGTTCTTTGGGAAATAATGTGATCTAATATGACCAATCATGTTGATGAGATATGTTTCAATATACCACACCACTAATATAAATATATTTTAATATATATTATAATATAATGTGTGCGCGTGTATACTGTATATGTATGTATATACACCCAGTGGGGTAAAGTGTACTTTTGGAAGTGAGTAGTAATGTCACTGAAGCATAAGTCATTCCGTCATTGCTGAATACCTGACAGGAGTGGTACCCATTCTGGGTGCTTCGGGGCACATGCAAGGGGTGCCATAGGCTGATTTACATGAACCTTCCAGCCGCTCCGTGGGGAGTAGGCAAGTATGCCTTCTGGCGCTATATAAGTGAAAGCTAATAATAATAATGCAGTTTTGTTGGGGGTGTTAGCACACATACTGGCCATCTTTATTTTTACAGGTCAGCTAAAGCCGGGTACACACTAGACCAGTGGTCTTCAAACTGTAGCTCGCGGTCTTAATTTTTGTAGCTCACCTAGCTGCAGTACTGCCGAGTAAACTAGGAGGAAGTGACCTCCTCACCTGACGTGCTTCCCTGTAGTTCCACCCATTCTGTCTACGCTACAACGGAGCGAGTGACTCCCGCCCAGCCCTGCCGGAAAATCACACAGCAGCACTGCTTATACAATATCTATTGCTCCTCTACTGCACGTACCTCCTTGGAGCTGGTAATTAACAGAGAAATGTGGCTGTGCTTACATTTTATTTACAGACTACAACAATATCACTGTAATAATTAAATGCATTATTGTTTACTATGAAATATTTTTTTTAATTTTCATTAAATGACCTTTGTTCAGTTATTAACCAAATTTTTATTCTACAATTTTAGCAGTTCTTCAGGAGGTTTAATTTTACTAAAGTAGCTCACACCTCAATTAGGGTTGGCGACCACTGCACTAGACAATATGTCGTCCAATCCGGCGGGTCGGACGACATATCGTCCACATCGGGCAGTGTGTACCCGCTATGTCGCTGACTATGCCGAATGCAGTATGGCCCTGCCGTCACTCCCAGCATTGCCAAATGTGTACGCACGTGCTGATGCCAGGACCCGCCGCACGACCTGGGTACACATCGTTAAGTGTGTACCCAGCATTAGACACACCCCTTCCCAACTCTAAATCAGTCGTGCAATTTGTTTGTCTTTTTTTGTTTTGCTCACAACTATTATTGAGGCCCATTGTGTTCAGTAAACTTTTAATTGCATTCAGGAAGTCTGTACAGGCGGCAGACTGACACAAAACATGTCAGCAGTTTTTTAAGCTTTAACATTTTCTGCATAATTTTATGTATTAATTAATTAATAATAATTAAATCTATCGGATCACAAGCAAATTGTGTTAAAGTGTGTGCAGTGTTCTCCCCAGGCTCTTTGTTGCGGGTGCAGCGCCCGGCAAGAAACAGCTACTGCCCGGCACTTCCCCCTGCCCCAATGCGCCTCGTCCCCTGTCGCCCGTTCACCCTCAACGCTCAACGTGTCCTTGAAACGGATGCCGGATGTGACGCCGAGCTGCGCCGACGTGACATGTTCTTCACATCGGAAGCTCTGTGTCCGCCAGGCAACAAGGACACGTTAGTGAGGGTTCCAGGTGACGGAACGCATCGCATTGGGGCGGGGGGAGGTGACGGGCAGAGGAGGTGGCATTAGGGTGAGGGGAGGGGACGTGGCATTGGGGCAGGGGAGAATACTGGGCAGGGGATGCGGCATTGGGGAGGGGAGAAGTTGTTCATCACAGTACAGGGGTGGTGTCAGGCTGGAGGGCAAAGATCCCTCCCTCTGTATAAAAACACGGGTGAACTGTTCAGGCGGAAGCAGTCGCCTGAACTGATTAAAGAGAGTAGACAGTATTCGGGAGCCTGCAAGTGGGGACCGTATTTGGGAGTCTGAAAGTGGGGCAGTATCTGTGGAGCTGTATAAAAAATATATTCTGTGGTTCCAGCAAGTGGGGCCAGTATCTGGGAACTGTATAAAAAAAATGTATTCTGTGGTGCCAGCAAGTTGGGCCAGTACCTGTGAGCTGTATAAGGAATAAATTAGTTGGTGTCAGCACTAAATAACGTGATGCTGATTTCACTAGACCAGATCCTACAGACTTTGATTATGAAAAAGCTGCAGACAACTGGGCCTCTTAGAAGAAGAGGAGAATTAATATATAAATTATTTCAAGTTTAAATCATTATAAGGTCAGGATTTAAAAACATCTTATTATTGTGAAGGCCCCCAGCCGGCCTCTTCTTGATGCCACCCGGCTGGAAAAAAATTCTGGGGAGAACACTGTGTGTGACAGATCTGTAGCTGGTTTACTGGTTATTGTAGAAGGTTACTGCAGGCATATATACACTATTGGTACATACAGAGAGAGAGAGAGAGAGAGAGAGAGAGAGAGAGAGAGAGAGCTGCAGAATGACCGGCAGTGGAGACTGATTCCAGCTGCATAGCATCTTACAGAAGAAATAGTTACAATGTGTAGTACATGACATTTTCATTCTAGTAACCAACAGGATTAAGTATGTATAAGAGCCACTAGCAGATAGAAGTGTATATTCAGGTATAGAGGTTTTGTAGAGGTAACCACCAATAAATTGAGGTGGATAATTGACCTGGATAATAATACACCCCTATACCCAAAAGCTGCAATCTAGCTGAAGGCCCACACTCTAAGGACAGGGGTATAATACCCTACATTTGAGGTGTCTGTTTTTTAACTGACAATATAAACTATACACATGTTACATATCACTTCACATTCTGTTTATATAATTTGATCTTAATGAATGTAATACAGGTCACATTTTAGGAGATACTGCTTATTTGAGTGCCCCACATTAGACTACTACCCCTTTTTTCTTGCATGTGATATTTATTCTAGGGTGCACCTCCCACATGAAATTAAATATATATCAATTAGACCAGTGCTCAAAGTGTGCTGGTATGCAACGGTATGGCATTCTGGCACTTCAAGCACTGAATTTTTTTTTTTCTAGTTGATAGGAAAAAGGGCTGTGTGTGTCTATGCTGCTGGCTCAGTAAAAAGGCTGAACTGTCACTATCTGTCAGTGTGCTGCTGCCCGCCCATTCATTCCCATCTGCCTGCCTATCCACCTTCCTGCATGTGCCCTGAGCCGTCCCCCGCCGGAAGGTCTCTGGCGTGACTCCAGCATTGTGGCTTGTGCCCCAAACCCCCACTCACCCGCTGACCATGGATGCTAGGAGCCATCCCCTGCCGGAAGGTCTCTGCAACATCAAGCTGCAGAGTCCAACATTATGGCTTGTACCTCCACGCCCCTGCTCACTTGCCCGCATGTGCCGTTTGACCAGCCGCTGCCTGCCTGCCCGCGCCATGTGACCGCCGCCAGCCCGTGTGTACCGGGAGCCTGTCCCCTGCCAGAAGGTCTGCAGCATCTATTACTCACTGCAGTCCAGTATTGTGCCTCCGCCACCGCCCGCCCTCCAGGCCGTCTGTATATGCCTGTCCCCCACTGGTTACAGTGACAGGAGTCACAGCCACTCATACCTGCCTCCGCAGTGAGAGTAACAGTGCGCTGGTCTGCTGAGGGAGCCATAAGGCTTGGTTCTTTTCTACTGGGGGCTTGGGCATCCCCCCTCTCTAGCACAGCTGTTGGTGCCACTGGCTCCTGCACTTATCCCTGCTTCCATCCACACACACCTTTATGGATCCCTCTCCACTTCACCTTGTTGGAGTCAGACAGTCTCCTCCTCAGCTCTGTTACAGCAGCAGTCGGTGAGTAATACTTGCTTTCAGTTATTTCTCCTTTGTAGTGTGTACCTCATTATTCCTGTGTGCCTCATTATTCCTATGTGCCTCCCCACTCCGTGTGCCTTACCACAACATTTTCCTATCGATGCCAATGTGTGTGTTTTTTTCCTATAGCCTATGAATTTCTTTATTTTCCTATCGATGCTATTTGGGGGCAATTTTAGCGTGATGTTGAATAGCGCAGGGAAGGTGTTTCCGGAGCCATTCATTTCACCACGTGTTAGTCCTACTAAATAATTTCTTGGTGCAAGCAGAAATCAACTAAAGTGCCGTCCATGATGCTGTTTTTCAGTTTAGCGAGGTGCTGACAGTATTGCAACTAGTTGGAAAATGCTGGTTACCACTCCTAGACAACTGCCTGGCACGAGGGAAACAATTGAATAGCTCCATGAACGCTTTCCCGGTTCTATTCATATCATGTTTAATTGAATTGCCCCCAATGTGAGAGTTTTTTTCCATGCAAAGCTTATGTGATTTACTGTATTTACTTTCTGCGGCAGGGGCCTATGTAGTATGCTTT
Organism: Taudactylus pleione; assembly: GCA_031769625.1. NCBI lineage: Eukaryota > Metazoa > Chordata > Amphibia > Anura > Myobatrachidae > Taudactylus > Taudactylus pleione. The sequence goes on from JAUIMM010000052.1 coordinate 30,092,230, forward strand.
TTCCTATGGCTGTCAATGTGTTTTTTTTGACCATGCAAAGCTTAGGTGATTTATATATTTTCTGCGGGGGCCTATGTGTTTGTTTTTTTTCCCTATGGGTGCTAATGTGTTCGCATATTTTCATGAAAAGCTTATGTGATATATTTTTTGCAGGTGCGTATGAGTTTGTTTATTCCCTATGGGTGTCAATGTGTGTGTGTGTGTGTGTGTGTGTGTGTTTTTTTTTGCAAAGTTATATGATTTATATATTTTATTCCGTGGCCTATGTGTTTAGCTTTTCCGTATGGATGCCCCTGTGATGTACGGCCACACCCTGTTTTTATGCGCGCGTTTGGCGAGCAAGCACACTGTGTCCCCATACCCCCACTTCAAAATTTCCACTTCGACCACTGAATTAGACCATATGCATGGGTGCAGTATATAATATGTGTGATAGGATCACTGGTAAAGTGGTCTGTGGCAGGTACATTTGTCCCAGATTCCTGTCTTTTGTGTTTTAAAACCCCAGGAGAAAGTCTGCAGTGTAGCAGGCTTGAGTTTCGGTTTTTTAAAAAGCCGGTTTGGGACCTGGGGGTTGTGGGTGAGAGGAGAGGGAGGGCTCCACCCACGGCCACTCCAGGTTTTGGTTCTCGCAGCCTGGTATCAGGCTTGTTAGTTTTCCACCTGAGAGTGGCCAATATAAGCCTAGTGTGTTGAGGGCTGATTGTCTCACTTGGGAGAGCAGACAGGGAGTTTGCTCAGAGACACTTGGATACCTAACTGTGAGTGTTGTGCTGTGCTTTTGTTGCTGGCGAGGGCATTAGGCCCTGCCAGGTTCTGGTAGTGAGGGAACTACCTGTGAAGTTAGTGCCCCGACAGGGCTAGGATTTATATTTATGTTTTCTTTATGTTTCTGACATTGTACAATAAAGACTGGCGCCGACCAGCTTGTACTTGCATCCAGACTGGTGTGCTGCTTCCCTGCTGCTGTGTGTGTGTGTAAGGAAGGAGTCCTCTACCCAGGAGAGGGACCCCCTAACCTAACTGTGTCACAATATGGTGGAGAATGCGGGCACCCACACACACTGAAGTTGCAGCAAGAGGAAAACTTTCCATTTAAAAATTAAAGGGACAGACACCCAATTTGTGAGTGTGGAAATAACACTGTGTCCTTGGAGTCCCATAGAGGAGGCGTCAGCCAATGCTCAGAGAGGCAAGGTTCAGCTTCCAACCTACACCCCGGGACAAAATGGAGGACATTATTAAAGCCTTGCTCCAAGCTACAGCAGCTCAGCAGGAGACAAACAAACTTCAGCAGGAATCTACCAGGGCTCAGCAGGAAGCTACAGCAGCTCAGCAGGAATCTACCAGGGCTCAGCAGGAATCCACCAGGGTGCAACTGTTGGCCTTGGAGACAGCCCAGAGGCAACAACTGGTCGCCATTGAGGAAACCCGCCAGGCCTTAGCGGAAAACAGCCAGGCCATAAGAGAGGTGGTACAGCACCTGGTCGCCCGGCCCAGAGATGTTACTACTGGTCCTCCCACCACCACTCACTCCGTACGAGCCAGTCACTTCCTCCAAAAGATGACTTCGGGCGATGATGTGGAGGCCTATCTCGCCGCATTTGAAAGAACGGCCGAAAGGGAGAGTTGGCCCAAGGAGCAGTGGGCAAGTCTGGTGGCACCTTTTTTGTCTGGGGAGCCACAAAAGGCCTATTTTGACTTATGCCTGGCTGATGCCAAGGACTATAAAAAACTAAAACAGGAGATCCTAACTCGCTTGGGAGTCACCACCTTTGTTCGTGCCCAACGGGTCCACCGCTGGGAGTTCCATATGGACAAGCCTCCACGTTCACAGATGCATGACCTCGTCCATCTGTCCTCAAAATGGCTACAGCCCGAGATGCTGACGGGACCACAGATCGCGGAAAAGGTCGTGATGGACCGGTACCTGCGATCGTTACCTGCGACTCTGCGCAAGTGGGTGAGCCATGCAGACCCTAAGTCCGCGGGCCAGTTGGTCGAGCTGGTGGAGAGGTACGTGGCGGCTGAGGAGCTGATGAGTATGCCCCACAGAGCCCCGATGGCGCACCGGCGAACTCCCACAGACACTGGTAAGACTGTTCCAGGGGAGAAGGGTGCTGGGCGGTGGGATGTACCTAAGACTGAGGGTGTAGAACCTGGAGACAGGCCTGCCAGGCCAGGAAGGTTCTTGCCCCGTAAACGACTAGACATTAATATGACTCAGTGTTTCCGATGTGGTGGCTTCGGCTATATTGCCGCTAATTGTGCACTTACAACTGAACCTATGCAATGTGATACTGCTCATGTCTACCGCAGGGGGTCTTTCTTTGCACAGATAGCCTGTACGGCTGACCGGCAGGCTGAGACTGATAAGCACATGTGTGTACTCACTGTAGATGGCAACCGAGTAGAGGCACTGTTAGACTCTGGTAGCTTGGTGACATTTATAAAGCTGAGCTGGTGAACCCCTTGAGGCATACAGGGAAAACTGTTGGTGTGACCTGCATACATGGGGATACTCGATATTATGTTACGGCCGAGGTGAACATCGAGACACCATGTGGCTCTGCTATAGTTTCTGTGGGTTTGGTGCATGGTCTGGTGTACGATGCAATATTCGGGAGAGACTTTGCTCACTTCTGGAAGTTATGGGAAAGCCGTTTTGTTCCAGAGGTGAACAACCCCGATCCATTTGAGAAGGTTGTCGATGTAGTGGAGGAGGGAGTTTCTTCTGAGTCAGAGTTATTCCCTTTTTCTACTATGGTTGGCGAACTAGAGAATGCGGAACGTGACGGTGGCCCGCCAACTGATGTGCCTCCCATTGAGGTGGGAAGTGTTGTTGGGCCAGGTGATCGTCTGCCTGATTTAGAGGTCAGAAGAGAGGTCTTTGCCGTCGAGCAGTTGAATGACCCTACTTTGGTAAAAGCCAGGGAGAATGTAAAAGTAGTTGATGGTAAACCCGTAGACCCTGATAGTCCTTTGTCCTATCCCCACATGGCAATGTGTCAGGATTTGTTATATCAGGTGACTAAGAAAGGGGAAGATGTTGTGGAACAACTAATAGTTCCCAAAGCCTACAGAAGAACAGTGTTGGATCTGGCCCATGGTCATATAACGGCAGGCCATCTAGGGGTAGAGAAAACCACTGAGCGAATAATGCAGAGGTTTTTCTGGCCCGGGCTTCATAAAGAGGTGTCTGACTTTTGCGCATCCTGCCCTGAGTGTCAGTATCATGCTCCCAGGCCACATTTTAAGGGTCCACTAGTTCCATTGCCTATCATAGAGGTGCCGTTTGAAAGAATAGCGATGGATTTGGTTGGACCCTTAATGAAGTCTGCCAGGGGACACCAGTATATTCTGGTCATAATGGATTATGCTACCAGGTACCCGAAAGCGATCCCGTTGCGCAATACGTCAACCAAGACCATTGCCAGAGAGCTAGTTCATGTCTTTAGCAGGCTGGGTATACCTAAGGAGATACTAACTGACCAGGGTACACCGTTTATGTCCAAAGTCATGAAAGAGTTATGCCGCCTGTTCAAAATCGAACAGTTAAGAACTTCGGTTTATCACCCCCAAACCGATGGGCTGGTCGAGAGGTTTAACAAGACGTTAAAACACATGCTTAGGAAAGTGGTCGACAAGGATGGTAGGGATTGGGACTACTTATTGCCGTATTTATTGTTTACCATAAGAGAAGTTCCCCAGTCCTCCACCGGGTTTTCACCCTTCGACTTGTTGTATGGGAGACACCCAAGGGGGTTACTAGACATTGCCAAAGAGACATGGGAGGGGCAGTCTAGTCCTTACAAAACGGTGATTGAGTATGTTCCTCAAATGCAGGAGAGAATTGCTGAGAGAGCACCTGGAACAGGCTCAACAGGCACAGCAGAGGGTATACAACCGCAATGCTCGGTTACGCAGCTTTGCTCCTGGGGACAGAGTGTTAGTATTGGTTCCCACTGTGGAAAATAAACTTTTGGCTAAATGGCAAGGGCCCTTTGAAATCTTAGAAAGAGTGGGGCAGGTCAATTACAAAGTTTATCAGCCGGGGAAAAGAAAGCCGGAACAGATATACCATATAAATCTGTTAAAGCCCTGGAAAGATAGAACGGTACTGTCGGCCGTCCGAGACCCTCCAGTAAGTCCAGGGCCCTTAGTTCCCGAAGTGACAGTGGCAAAAACCCTGTCGGCAATTCAACAACAAGAGGTCAAGGAGTTTCTGATTAGAAATAGGGTGCTGTTCTCTGACGTACCTGGGAAAACCTCGGTCATTAAACATGACATCATTACTGACCCAGGGGTTAAAGTTAATCTAAAGCCCTATAGGTTACCAGAAGCACAAAGAGAATCGGTGTCGAAAGAAATTAAAAATAATCTAGAGTTAGGGGTTATTGAAGAATCACATAGTGAATGGTCAAGTCCCATTGTGTTGATTCCAAAGCCCGACGGGAGTGTGCGTTTCTGCAATGACTTCAGAAAGTTGAACAGTGTTTCAAAATTCGATGCCTACCCGATGCCAAGAGTGGATGAACTGATTGAGAGACTAGGGACGGCAAGGTATTTAACCACTCTTGACCTAACCAAAGGGTATTGGCAAGTACCGTTAACCGAGAGCGCCAAACAAAAGACAGCTTTTTCAGCGCCAGAGGGCTTGTTTCAGTACAAGATGTTGCCCTTTGGGCTACATGGGGCACCCGCTACCTTCCAAAGAATGATGGACAGGATTCTAAGGCCCCATAGACGGTATGCGGCTGCTTATCTGGATGACGTGGTCGTTCATAGTCCTGATTGGCAGTCTCACTTACCCAGGGTGCAAGCAGTGTTGGACTCCATCTATAAGGCAGGTTTGACAGCCAACCCAAAAAAGTGTTGTCTAGGCATGGAGGAAGTAAAATATCTGGGATACACCATTGGCAGAGGCCTGATAAAGCCTCAGCTCAATAAAGTTGATGCCATACAAAACTGGCCATGGCCTCTGAATAAGAAGCAGGTGAGAGCCTTCTTGGGAATTACCGGGTACTACAGGAGGTTTATACCCAACTTTGCCACCATGGCAGTCCCACTGACTGACCTGACCAAAGGCAAACAAAAAGTCATGGTAGAATGGAGTCCTGAGGCAGAGAAAGCTTTTCAGGAGTTGAAAGTAGCGTTGTGTTCCCAACCAGTCCTGATGACTCCTAATTTTGAAAGGGAATGCATAGTACAAACCGATGCATCAGAAGTAGGTATAGGAGCGGTCCTGTCCCAGAACAAGGAGGGTGAGGAACACCCTATTTTCTATCTTAGCAGAAAGTTGAATGTACATGAGAGAAACTATGCCACAGTGGAGAAGGAGGCGTTGGCCATAAAGTGGGCGTTAGAGGCTCTCAGGTACTACTTGGTCGGAAGAAAGTTCAAATTGATCACTGACCATGCCCCTCTGAAGTGGATGTCTGAAAATAAGGACAGTAATGCGAGAATTACAAGATGGTTCTTGGCGTTACAAACTTTTACATTTTCAGTGGAACACAGGCCAGGAAGCCAGCTGGCCAATGCTGACGCGTTGTCACGCGTTCATTGTTTGGGGGCTTCAGTTGTTCCGCCCCACAGGTCGAAACAAAGGGGGGGATATGTGATAGGATCACTGGTAAAGTGGTCTGTGGCAGGTACATTTGTCCCAGATTCCTGTCTTTTGTGTTTTAAAACCCCAGGAGAAAGTCTGCAGTGTAGCAGGCTTGAGTTTCGGCTTTTTGAAAAGCCGGTTTGGGACCTGTGGGTTGTGGATGAGAGGAGAGGGAGGGCTCCACCCACGGCCACTCCAGGTTTTGGTTCTCGCAGCCTGGTATCAGGCTTGTTAGTTTTCCACCTGAGAGTGGCCAATATAAGCCTAGTGTGTTGAGGGCTGATTGTCTCGCCTGGGAGAGCAGACAGGGAGTTTGCTCAGAGACACTTGGATACCTAACTGTGAGTGTTGTGCTGTGCTTTTGTTGCTGGCGAGGGCATTAGGCCCTGCCAGGTTCTGGTAGTGAGGGAACTACCTGTGAAGTTAGTGCCCCGACAGGGCTAGGATTTATATTTATGTTTTCTTTATGTTTCTGACATTGTACAATAAAGACTGGCGCCGACCAGCTTGTACTTGCATCCAGACTGGTGTGCTGCTTCCCTGCTGCTGTGTGTGTGTGTAAGGAAGGAGTCCTCTACCCAGAAGAGGGACCCCCTAACCTAACTGTGTCACATATGTAAAGAATTGAACTGCTCTTGTGCTGGTACTAAATCCCCTTTTTCTTCATATCATGTGAGGCATGTAAAATACTTCCCATTGCTGTAATTCCCGGTTGACGAGGTTATATATTTATTTACCAGGCGAGCTAATGCTGTGATGTGCAGTTCCTTTCTCACACACTTCCTCTTGGAAGCTGACCTCATCTTTTGTTATTCGTATATGTGTCACATACGAAGTTGGCTACTGGCTTTTTCAGGAGGCATCCTGACAAAATGTCAACTTTTTTTTTAATTAAGCTGAAAGTATATGAAGATATTACTCCTGGGTTACAAAAGTCATACCAGTTAGCTCCACCTGTGGATCCTTTCAAATGTGTTAGTGAGTAATTAATACACCTGTTTAACCAGGGCCGTAACTAGGGTAGTGCGACCAGTGCCATGGCACAGGGCACTGCAGGGCAGGGGGCTCTGCTCTGGCCTGTCAATTTTCTGTTTATTATCATTTTCACGTGTAGCACCCTTTTTCGGGTGCATGTCATATGTCCCTATTTGAAATATAATGGGGTGGGTGTCAATGCTCTTTCTGGCACAGGGCACCAAAGAGTTTAGTTATGGCTCTGTGTTTAACTGCTAGGTTGTCTGGAAAATGTGAATTGTTAGTAGCTCTCGAGGTCCAAGGTTGTCTAACCTTGCACTAGACGATGTGCTCACGATTCGATATTGTGAGTGATTTCCCTTGAACTCTGCCCAGTAGCTCCCCGGCTCTCCAGGACACGTGCTAAGAAGTGTCCAATCTAACCAACAATCTATCGTGCGTCCTTAACGATTTCCAGTGTTTGTGTATGAGATTGGCAGATCTTGCCTGCTGTAGGTAAGATCTGAAGATACGACAGACGACCCGCCGGTACTCGCATCGGCATATTTTACACAATTTGTCATTCCAGTGCGTCAAAATCAGGCCAATCGTGCAAAATATCGCCTAGTGTGTACGCAGCTTTAGCAGTCACTGAAGTCCCCTATGAAACATCTGAAGCACTAGGATCCAGGTCTAAGCAACAACAAAGTGTACTAATACAAGATTGCCTGGACTCTGATGTAGTACAGAGACGATATAGACATTCTTTGTGTTGAACCATACTTTATGTGGAAAACAGAAATGTGTGTATGAAAGGAATACTTCTCCATACTAAAGTGTACCCGTCATATACACACATTATCATAGCATTTCTGATTTTTTTTTTCCATTTCTAAGTAAAAGATTGTCAGCTTGTATATTCTAGACTAATAATTCAGCAGGAATCGCCAGAAAGAATTTATATGAATTCATTAAAACTGTTAAAAATAAAGTATTGTGCTGTCACAATACTCCTAATAGCAAAACATATATATAACAATAACACGCATAAGGTGGCATATATTCAAGTGAATAAAGGAGGTAAGACTATTATTTGAAACAAAAAACTCCCTCTGCTTCATTTAGCTTAAGAAAGCACAGTGTGAGTTCTAGCATGTAAGGTAGTCTCACCAGTGTAGTGCCCACAGTTGCAAATATCTGTAGTTAAATAAAGGCAGTTAGCCTGATGTAGGAGTATATTGATGGTATCCAGTAGGAAGTATGCTCATGTAGTAGGGCAATGATTCACCTCCACATTCCAATGTTGTTGCTATTAGCAGTATTGTGACAGCCATTAAATATTAAGGGGTCTATTTACTAAGCAGTGATAAGAGACAGAGTAAAAAGTGATAAGGAAGTGATAAGGTGCCAGCCAATCAGCTCCCAACTTCCATCTCACAGGCTGTGTTTGAAAAATGACAGTTGGGAGCTGATTGGCTGGCACCTTATCACTTCCTTATCACTTTTCACTCTGTCTCTTATCACTGCTTAGTAAATAGACCCCTAAATTTTACAATATCTTTAATAGTTGTAATAAATTGATAAATAATATTTATGGTAATTTCTGCAGAATATTTACTGTACACCACAGGTGACACCTAGGTTTGTCTTTTTGTATTTTTATTTTTTTTGGAGGGGTTCAGATGCCCTCTTTAATGAAAGCTGCCACTTAGCTGTATGTTGTATTCAGATTGCTCATACATAGTGAATATTTCTTGTGTAAATAAACGCTTCTTGTCTGCTGCTGTGATTCGCTACTGTGTCCAAGGATGCAGCATTGGATTACTCTACGTGGTCATCTGAGTAACCCTCGGGTTACTCATGATGGACGTGACATGCATGCAGCCGAGGCCAGTGAAGCTGCATCAGAAGACACAGTCTCTGGCCTCAGGATGCTCAGAAAATGGGGCCGATCCCCAACGGGGCGCTGGCCATCACCGCCCCATCCCTGCCCCCAAACGGCTGCTGCATGCCAGTCAGATCCTGCACATACGCCGATCGGCAACCATCGGAGTTGTGTGGTTTGCATACAACTCTGATTCATTATGCACTCCTTGAGCACTCTGCTTTGTCTATGCTTTAAATCATAATTTTTCAGTGCTGATCACATAGCAATAGAGACTCATTGAATCCCTACTGATATGAAAAAAAAAACTTCATGCATTCACAATTAACAATGATTTCATGTGACTTTAATTCATTTCAGTGAGGTTTCTACAAGTACTGTAGCACACAACCCCATTGAAATTATGTGGCCATTGATTTGAATGTAAAGGAAGAACAGATAAAAAGCTGCTGTAACCACTGTTGTTAAATATATATATTCAATGCCAGGGCCGTAACTAGGGTAATGCGACCTGTGCCATGGCACAGGGCACCGCAGGGCAGGGGGCGCTGTTTGGGCCTGTCAATTTTCCTGTTTATTATCATTCTCACTTGTAGCTTCCTCTTTTTTTATCTCCAGCATCTCCTGGCCTCCCCTATCTCTTTCCTGGCCTTTTTCAGGTGCACTATCTTATGTCCCTATTTAAAAATTGGGGGGGCGCCAGTGCTCTCTCTGGTACAGGGCACCGAAAAGTCTAGTTACGGCTCTGCTCAGTGCACTCCTGTATGTATGAAGGGCCCTTTTTTGAAGTACAGTGAAATGCTTGAAAAGTACTAAATGCATTAGACAGTGTACAAATCATTGTGCTCCAACTGCAGGCAAATGCCAGTATCAGTGCAAACCATTCTGGACATGTAGATTAGAATAGAAATGATTGTAGTATATGGTTTCACACATTGAATATTAAAGAAAGGGTCTTAGGGCTGAAACAGATATATATATATATATATATTTTTTTTTTTTTAATTGCAACAGTTCAGAGGGGCGATATTTTAGCTTTGCGTTATTCTAGACAAAAAAAATGTGTTCTTGTAATTTATATGTTGGAAGAGTTGCTGTAATTTTCTGTTTTATCCTTTTTGTTTTCTTCTAGCTGTGTTTGCTGATTGCCTTTCTTTGTGTGAGGTTTACTGACTGGCCAGAATACAGTGCTTATCGCTATTTTGAAGTTATTACAATTTGCTTCATGATATTAATAATCATCTTGTATGTGGTGAACATCTTCCGGATATACAGAATGCTGACTTGTGTGTCTTGGCCCCTAGCGGTAGGTAGAATTTATTATGGCTGTACTGCATACTTACCTACTTTGCTGGGCAGCTTTCCGGGAGCAGCAGGAGGGGACCTGCTGCTCTCCTCTTCGGGGGGCGGGGCCAGACGATAGACAGCATTAGGCCCCGTCCCCTTTACAGAAAACCCCCGTGATTCGCGGGTCCGTGGGGAGGGAGCGGGGCTAAATGACGCAATTTGCCTAATTTAGCCCCGCCCCTTAACCGACGGACCCGATCATTTCAGGTAAAATCTCCCCATCCTGCCCACTTCACTAGGAAGTGGGCGGGATGCGCGAGATATGCCTACTCTTCCGGGATCGCGGGGGGTTACCCGAAAAATCGGGAGCCTCCCGCGATTCCCGGGAGAGTAGGCATGTATGCTGTACTGTAACTTGTTTAAAAACAAATGTCCATGACCATTATGCAGCAAACAGGACTGTTTAATACTACAATCAATTATGTGACAGGACCATGTTCCTGTGGGTATCCATAAACTATCATACAGGGGGCAGGTGCACACATTAATTTAAAGACCAGGCACAGCGCAAAATTCACTCAAGTGACTTCATACCTCTCAATCTGTCAATGTGCTGTTGTTAGTGGTGGTAAAGCAGAAATTTGCACTAGCCAGTGTGAAGATTTGGTCAGAGCAAAGGTATTCCTTGCAAACTATGGACTAGGTGCACCTAGTTTTGTAGAGCAGTGCAAAAACAAGAGTATTACTCATAGACCTACCATTCGATCTTCCCCCTCTAGTTAAAGGGGCCAATAGTATACATGCTCTCTCTTTCGGCCGATCTGTGATCTGTCTGACGATTGGTAAGTGCATACACACTTCCCAATCATCCGCCCAATGTGTGCGGCCAGCAGAGCCATATTTTAATATGCCCGTCCACTTGTGAAATTCAGTGTCTGCTGCGGTCAGCGGATCGGCTGTACAGACAGCCAGGTATAGATGGAGCTGGAAGAGCCACGGCACCAAAGAGTTAAGTTTGAAGCTGAAGCACAGGCTCCTCCTCCCCTATACACATCCCCCTGCCTCATGCAGCCAGTTAATACTAACAAAGCCTAAGGACAGGAAGTAGGAGTAGAGGAGGAAAGAACCAGGTACACAGAACCAGTAACAAAAAGGAGTAGAAGCCCTGTGACCATAAACCAAACCCTTGCCAGCCAGGGACGTAATGACAGGTGTCTAGTGTCCCCCATGGATTCAGAGAAAACGATTTTACAGGTAACAACAAAAATACTGTTTTCTCTTTCATGCCATGGGGGACACTGGAGACCTTGGGATGTCCAAAAGTTGTCCCCTTAAGGGAGGAAATGCTCCTGTCCTGCGAACGGGTCCCGTCACCAATACTCCAATACTAGTATCTCTGGAGGTGAAGGAGTCCAATCTGCATAATAATTTAAATGTGTAGAGTACCACACAGGGGCCCAGCAGCACTGTTCTATGGAAGAACCCTGCCCAGCCATCCAAGAAGCACTCACTGCCCGAGTGGAAGCTGCTCCAACCAAGTCCGGAGTCATCTTGGTCAAATAAGAGGAGGCCGGATGAACCAAGAGATCTGACCCATTGAAATCCTGAAGCCAAAAAGGGGGGCCCGCTCTGTGTACAGCGAAATGAAGAAAGAATACAGGCCCCGTGACATAATTTCCAAATGTAGAAGCCACTGTAGGAAAACAATCAAGACTGGTGCAGAGAATTGCTGAGTTCTGCTGGAATTAATGTGATCCAGCCCTTAACTGAGGAAACCCATCGGGCCGGAGAGTGAGAGCCGGAAGGAACCACCGAGGGCCAGCAGAGGTCCACATGAGCTAGGACTCGAAAGAATGAAAGTGGAACTGCCGCTAACACCAGAAACAAACCCTACAGGGCTATTGTGGATTGGTGGACTGAATCTGAAGCACTTCCTGGAGGAAAATCCGAACTGCTCGCCTAAGGGCAAATCTGTGACTGCACAGACTGTAAAGGTCTAGACGTACCCCTTCGGAGAGGAAAGACAGAGACCTAAATGCAATAGAACAGCCAAAAGGCTGCTAGATTCAGATTACGCACTAAGCACTTGCTTAGGTAGGTACACCCTAACCAAGAATAAGCTCTCAGTGACCCTGATTTCCTGGCGCAAATCCTGATGCACACTCTGCATCCTAAAACAAAACATTAGGATTGTTGCAAAAGTCCCCCTGACAAGCCGTTTGAGTGAGGTACAGGGAATCGGTATGAAATACCGCCGTCCCTCTGGCCGACAGTTCGAATCCCGGCCGCGGCAGGCCGACAGAAGCAGAGATCCCGGCAGCGGAAGCCCGACAGCGCTGGAAATCCTGATCGTCCGCAGGTAAGTAAAAACTAACCTAACCTAACCCGCTAACCCTAACCCTCCTTAGGGGTGCCTAACCCTAACCTCCCCCCCAAGTGCCTAAACCTAATCCCCCCTGTAAGTGCCTAACCCTAACCCCCCCTTCCCCGCTGCCTAAACCTAAGTCCCCCGGAGTGGTGCATAACCCTAAGTCCCCCCCGGGTGCCCTAAACCTAACCCTCCCCCCCTGCGGCTGTCCGCTCACGGTGTCCAGAAAATGACAGGCGTCTAGATATAGACACCTGTCATTTAACCCCCGCCGGGATAAAGCGGTCGGGAAGCCGGCTGTCAGGATTAAGACAACCGGTTTCCCGATTGCATCCCAGCTACAGGGGTAGGTCTGGACCATGGAGAAAAAACTGTGCCTAAGAAGAAATGCCAAAGGAATAGGGGTCTATTGATGGCTGACCAGATCCCCCGTATCAAGTCCTGCGAAGCATAGCTGGGGTCATGCGAATAGCTGATCTGCCTACCAGCTTAGCCAGCTGAGAAGCTGTCGGGGGCAGGGGTGGAAAACTCCTCAACCGGCACAAAACCCCGGTATCCTCATACCATAGCAGGACCTATCTACTCTGTAGGTCAGGTAGTGAGACACTAGGTAGCATTTCCTTATAGAATCTCACCTGAGGGCGAAGAGGGCAACGGGCGTAGGTACATCTATAATCTGCCGATCTAGAGTCCTGGAAGATTTAAAGCACAGTCACAAAACGACAACATCTCAGCAACACAGAGAAGAGAGAGTGATAAGCCCCAACCGAGACAGGCCCCCAGCAAGACTGGTGGATGGATAGGGGTACACTAAACAGCTAGTGAAGACTACTCATCTGAGATATGTAAGGTTGGATAATAACGAAAGAGCCTTACAGAACTAGTAAGCCACACTAATCTGGCGAGCGGTTAGGCAAAGCAAAAAGCTCAAACCAAAGCCTAGGATCCTGAAGCTGTACGTGGTGAACTTGACTAGTTGGATAACTGATCTGGTCAACCAAAGACCCAACGGTTCAGACTGGTAGGGGAATGCCTAACCCATGTCTGACTACAGAGATACCATAGATCCTGGGTCACTTAGTACTCCAGATAGATACGTTAGAAGGAGAAGTCACAAGTATCGATGTGGCATGTGTATACAACACAGATACCTCTCTTGGAGAAGATCTGCTTAGATATATACAGCTGTGCTGTGCTGCAGATATGTCTGTGAACAACGTAATTCACAGACATGTCTGGTGTACACACTCGCCCATGCACCATAGAGATATAGTTCGTCGCTCAAACAAATGGTAAATCGTTCAGCTGTATACCCAGCTTTGCACAGCTGCTGAGGCATTTATGAAACATAGAAACAGAATTTGACAGCAGATAAGAACCACTTTGGCCCATCTAGTCTGCCCCATTTTAAACATATTGTTACCTCAACCCTTATTGATCCTTACTTCTTCTGAATGTCTATCCCATGAATGTTTAAATTGCTCTACTGTCTTAGCCTCTACCACCTCTGATGGGAGGCTATTCCACTTGTCCGCTACCCTTTCTGTGAAGTAATTTTTCCTCAAACTTCCCTTGAACCTACCATCCTCCAGTTTCAGAACATGTCCTCTTGTTCTAATATTTCTCTTTCTTTGAAGAATGTCTCCTTCCTTTTACCTTATTAAAACCCTTTATATAGTTGAACGTTTCTATCATGTTCCCCCTTTCCCTTCTCTGCTCCAAACTATACAAATTAAGATCTTTTAGTCTTTCCTGGTATGTTTTGTGCTGTAGAACTTGCACCATTTAGTTGCCCTTCTTTGTACAGTCTCTAATTTATTAATATCCTTCTGGAGATATGGCCTCCAGAACTGAACATAGTATTCGAAATGAGGACGTACTAATGACCTATACAGTGGTATTATCACTTCTTTCTTTCTGCTACTGATTCCTCTCCCTATGCAACCGAGCATCTGACTTGCCTTCCTCATTGCTTTGTTACAATGTTTGATTGCCTTTAAGTCACCTGAAACAGTGATTCATAGATCCCTTTCCTCTTCAGTAGTTTCCAGTATAGTGCCATTAATACTATATCTAGCCTTTGGATTTTTGAGACCCAAGTGCATGATCTTGCATTTTTTGGCATTAAACTGTAGTTGCCACATTCTTCACCATTCCTCTAGTCTACCTAGATCATCATCAATCATTTGTTTTACCCTTCCTGGTGTGTCTACCCTGTTGCATACCTTTGTGTCATTTGCAGTAAGGCATAGTTTCCCTTCAATACCATTTGCAATGTCACAAATAAAGATATTAAAAAGCACTGGTCCAAGTACAGATCCCTGAGGTACTCCACTGGTAACATTTCCCTCTTGAGACTACATTCCATTTATGACAACACTGTTACCTATCCTGCAGCCATGATCTTATCCATTCAACTATCTTTGTATCCAATCCCATGCTTTCCAGTTCATTTAACAGTCTGCGATGTGGAACAGTGTCAAAAGCCTTACTAAAGTCTAGGTAAGCTATATATATGCCCCCCCCCCCTTTATCTATTTCCTTAGTCCCTCAGTCAAAAAAGTCAATAAGATTTGTTTGACATGATCTCCCCCCAGTAAATCCATGCTGTTTGGGGTCCTGCAAATTGCTGGATTTGAGATAATCTACGACTTTTTCTGTTAAAAGTGTTTTCATCAATTTCCCCACTACTGATGTAAGGCTCACTGGTCGGTAGTTGCTTGCCTCTTCCTTGCTGCCACTTTTGTGCAGTGGGACAACGTTTGCTCTTTTCCAGTCCTCTGGAATGACTCCAGTAGCTAGTGACTGGTTGAATAATTCTGTTAATGGTGTTACCAGCACCCCTTTAAGCCTCACTGTGTGGAGACTTTTCTCTTACTCTGGATTATACTGTATGTGGCTCCTGCCCTTTCATCACAATGGGCAACAGTCCCTCTCTGATGGCATGGGTTTTATGTATTGGGACTCTCCTCTCACTTCAAGTGCTCATGGGCTTCTGTCCCCTTCATAATGGACCACTTTGCCTATCCTTCATTACTGGGGCTCTTGTTGTGCCTCATTTCCTGTATCATTGTTATAGGTTCAGCACTTTAGAGTAGATATACTGTCTTCCTGCAGCTATCCCCCTCTATTTGGCTGCTGCTGCATTTGTGTGTGGGTACTCTGTAGTAATCACTCATACTTTATGGAGCTTTTCTTGGGGTTCATCCTACAAACTCACCATTGCACAGACGCAAATGGTGAGTTTATGCGCTGGTGCAAATTTACAGATTTCTGCGTATGTCCGTCCGGATCGGTCTCTGTGAAATTGGCGATATTCATCTCCCAATGCATCGTGATTCTCAAGGCACAATGTATTCAAGAATTGGTCCAAAGATTATGATGCTGCAACAGCGATAAACTTTGGTGTCTCCAACTCCTCTGCACATGCATTGTTGTTGTTTTTTTACTAACTGCACATACAGAATTTTAGTGGCTGCATTAATCGCTCATGTGTAAGAATAATATTGATTGTGAGAAAGATCGATTATTATTTCACAATTATTTTCTGTATTACACACAGACATGGCAATTCTGTATCAATCCATAGATCGATTTGGGACTGCCGATTTGGCCATCCGTATTCTCCCTCTGCCCCTCTTTCTGACAGAATAAATCACATAGAGCTGTATTACTCCAGCCCATCTCTTCACTAAAGCTGGGTACACACCATACGATGGTTCGACCCAGCAACTGTGCTATGTGATGTAACGATAAATCGCACGCGCCACACACACTGCACGGTCCGGTATACAAAGGCATGTAACAGCACTATATCATTCATTGCATCGTCCCATCTGCCGTGCAGAACAGCAGATGGAACGTTGCGATGAACGACGATAAATAGGGTCACTCATTCAAGTAGACATGTATTTTATCCATGTTGTAAATTCAAATGCTAAATGAAGATAAAAACATCTTGATTATAGTACATTCAACTCTCTTTGTAGCATAATGCAATAGGGAAAAATTATTTAGTACAGTCACTTGCATGTGTCTCTTGCTTAGCTTGTACAAACACAATTGTACTTATAATTGTCATATTGGGGAAAATAACAATTTTGTTCTGTTTTAGGAACTGTTGCACTATGCCATCTGTACTTTCCTGCTCTTCGTTGGCTCCATTGTGGCTGCCGTAAAAAGTCATGGTATTGGCGGATTAGTAGTTGGATCGGTAAGGTATACATTCAGATCCATGGCTCAACATCGCATCCAGATATTACATATATTTTTAACTTTGCGCTCGATTTTATAACGATTTCATATGTAAATATTCTATCTTTTCACAGCGTTTTTCTATTTTTTAAAAAAAAAGGGGGGGGCTTTTTCAGGGTTCCCCAGCTTACGGGGCAGATCAATAAAGTGAAATCCGTTTCACCATAGAATACTGATGGTGCATGCGTCAAGGCAAATATTGTCACAATACTGATACTGGAGGAGTAATTTTATTGGTGTACCCCTCTCCACAATGCTGTGTGAGTTCTGTTCAGTCTTCATTCAGAAACCTGTGCAGTGGTTAAGGTGGCTTAGCCATCGATGGTATGAAACCATTATCAGGGAACTATTGATGGTTTCATCCACAGATGGTCATCCTTGCTCAATTTTGCATCAGGCCAATCAGAGGTGGTGGAGGGGGCTTCACAGGTCACATCAGGGGGAGGAGCTAGGGTCTGGGTCTTGGCGCCAAGTAGGAAAAAAAAAAAACATTGGGAGGAATCTGTACCATCGATGGCGGAGACCCATTGGATCTCCGCCGTTGATGGCAAAACCATCTACCATCGGTGGTTAACAATCAATGGTTGTTAACCATCGTGGTTTGGTGGCCATCCCTATAAGGAAGCCTCAGGGAGGCAGCTAGGTTCACCAGCTGAAGTACCAGTTCCTGTTTTCCTGTCAATGCCCACATTTTGACCACCAGTACTAGCGGCAGGAGGAGTCCAGCAGCATTGTATGGGGACAGATCGGTATGAGGGGGGACCAGGCCCTAACATCCTCTATCCATCTCACCCCCGTGCACAGTGCATGTTAGCCCAGCGGCAGTGACAGCATCCAGGGGCGTAACTAGACCTAGGGGGACCCATAGCAAAATTTTCAAGGGCCGCACACCATCCCCACCCCCTTCCCGACTTACCTCTGCCCCGTAGTCGCGTCCTTCTTCAGCAGTGTGCTGCAGCGCAGGTATATCTCTTCTCAGTTCCATCTCTCCTCACTGACTGATGCTAGGAGGAGCCATACTGAGCCTGCTGGGACATCCCTGGATCACGGCCACACCTCCTCCCAGTATCAGTCAGTGAGGAGAGACAGAGGCGGAGCCTGCCCTGCGCAGCTGAAGTGGTTCACCGCCCTGGTACACACTGGGTACACAGAGCCGCTGTTGAACAGTACGATGCAGGGTACTAATTGAGAGTGGCTGCAATGGGGTTAGCTTCCCAAAAGAGAGCATTCAGGGCCTTGTGGGGTTCCTTACAGATCCAGGACACCTGGAGCACAGTGACCCCACACCCAGTACAGCGTGCCCGTTTCCTGTCACTGCCCTTCCCTTTGACCGGTGCCCTGCTCCTGACCAGCTAGTCCCGTCACTGCTTGAATTCAGATGGAGCACTTTCCTTTCAGCAGCGCAGGCAGTTAATAGGTAATTGCTTTTAAATAGTTCAAGAAGTGGCTTCTTTTAAAGCTGTTTGCAGACATTTGTCAACTGTTCCACATTTCCTGAAGCAGAACCAAGCTTGGAGGTGTGATCCTGCATTTTATGGGGTCTATTTGTGGAGTAGTGAAAAGCCATATTTAACTGATTCATTCTATTTATTAAGGGGTTACCATGGAGAAGTTTGACTTCTCAAGTGGTGCCCCCGCTACATGTCTAGTTTGCTTACCCATACAATAGTATGAGGTGAGCGATTCATAGAAGAACTGAAAGCTTAGCTTTCCGTTCTTCTGCTGTGTTCAAATAAGCCATTTCAGGATGGCATTAATCTGCCCTTCAAAATGAAGAGAGCAGGGAAGTTGAATATTTCCTTGCTTTGCTTTCTGCCCATCAGCAGCACTTGCTCCGCCCCCTTTCTAGAGACCAGCGGCAATTGCTTCAGGTATTTTGTGACTTGCTAGTCACCAAATAACATGTATTATAAGGGTACGGTCGTGACCTTATATTAGGGCTGAATCGAAAAATACGGAAACTTCCATAGAGAATTTTGGGTGGGGGGGCATGGTGTTTAAGGGGCTACACCTCAAAAGCTATAGGAAGTATAGAACTGTCACTCGGTGATGCATGCTAAATTTCAGGGCAAAAAAAATTAGAAATGAGGATTTGTGAACAATCTAAAGTTCCAACTGTCAGTTTTTTTTGACGCTCTGTTAGGACCACTTTTTTGCTGTTCTCTATAGGGGATTTTTGTGAAGGCATAACTCAGTTTAGGGGGTGAATTTAGACCTGGGGTTTGTTTTATTAGGTAGCTCTTCTTCCAGGGTAGGGCCTTTTGGGGTTCAGCTAATTGAGAAAGTTACAGTTTTTAAACTATTACCTTACAATTGCGCCATTATAGAGATAGGAAGCTTAAATTTGTTGCGCAGCCCCAGTAGGTGCCTTCAACTGGTATACTCACTGTGACTTCACTTGGCTGCACGAACATGGCTGGCCAGTGCGGGCGGTAGCAGCGGTGGGACCAGGGGGAAAGAAGCAGCCATTAGCTGCAGCCGGGACGGGTGTTGGGGTAGCGGCAGACAGATTAGCAGCAACGTGTGGTCGGCGGCGAGGGCTGCGGGACCTGGCAGCGGTAGATAGATGCAGCATGCACGGATCTGGGAGATCCATGATGCCTGTATCTGTGTGTGATAAATATAAACACAGAGGCACGGACGGGCTCAGTGAGTTCCGTCTGTGCTGCTGTGTTTAAAAAAAATGAAAGTGTTAAATTGAAAAAAAATGTTGTGCCCCCTCCCCAAACTGAACAACCAGCACTGGGCTTTGCAAACCCAGTCCTGGTGGTGCTAAATACAGGGGACAAATGACGTAGGGGTCCCCCGTATTCAGCACAACCAGCCTGGGCTCTGAGCCGGTCCTGGTTCTGGTTCTGGAAATACAAGGGTAAAAAAATGTGTAGGGTCCCTCTGTATTATCAAAAACCAGCATCGGACCCTTTCGAGCGGGGCTCCCCAGCTGAAGCATCACCCTTGACCTCCCCAGGCTGGGGATCCCTGGAGAGTTGGGGACCCCCTCATAAAATCCCCAGCAGCCCTGGGTGGTGGGTGCTGGGTTGATTGTGAAAAGTGTGGTGCAAGGAAAGAGTTAAAAATATTGGCCCTCATTCAGACCCACTCGCGAGCGGCTGTCCGCTCGCAAGTGGGTCGATGGTCTGCACATGCGCATGACGGAGGGAGCTCCGTCGTGCGCATGCGCAAGACGCGACGAGCGAAGGACTTTCCTTTGCTTGTAGTGTCTCATCAAAGGGGGCGTGCTGTCGATGTTGACTGACAGCACGCCCCCTTTGGTGGGCGTGCCGGGGGCGTGCCTGCCAGACGGAGGCGTTCCCAAGGGAACGCCTACCGTCTGAAGCCGGCCCCACTGACATCACTAGTGATGTCAGTGGGAGTGATTTTGGCTCTGATAGAGCCAAAATCACTCCTGGCCTTGCGGTTGAAAAACTCAACCGCAGGCTTCTGCTCGCAGTGGCGATGGTCGCGATGGTCAAGACCATCGTGACCATCATCCTTCACGCTCGTATATGCTGTGGGTGGTGACCCACAGCTATACGAGCGTCTAGGAGGACCCTCCATATTATTGGAGGTGGGCCCTGATTCAGAGCGAGCGCTCTGGTCAGAGCGTTCGGCTCTGAATCAGGGCCATTGTCTTTTGCTGTGGGACTACAGTTCCCAGCAAGCCCCCCCCCCACATGCTGGTACTTGGAGAACCACATCTACCAACATGCGGGGTATTACGGGCCTGCTTTTACCTGTAGTTCCCCAGCAAAATAAATATTAAATACAAGACACACACACCGTTGAAAGTTAAAGTTTATAAACACATACATGCACACACACATGCACTAACACTCACTATCTCACATACTCACCTATGTATCCCTGAAGCCATCATGTCCACTTCTCCATGTAGATAATCCATAGGGGACTTGTAATAAAAAATGCCATACTCTCCTTCTCCTATGCGTGTTTAGGTCCTCTTCGTTCCATATAGGCTTCCCTGGGCTTGGCAAAAAAAATAAATAATAAGACGCGGACCCACACACATTAGTAGTGTCCTCTAAGGACAGTACTACCCAAGTGACAGCTTCGCAGCAGGATTCCACTATAGAAATCCCGGTGCGGAACACTCATATTGGCTGAGAAAGGCAAGCCTTCCTTTTCTCAGCCAATGAGCAGTTCTCACCATTGACTTCAATGGTGAGAACCACGATGCCCATTCCAAAAATGGCGCCTCAGCGCCATTTTTGAAGTCTGAAACCTAAAGATGGCCGCCACGAGCCAATCACAGCTCGCGACGTCATTGCCCCGCCCCCTTGGCTGGCTAATATAAGCCAGCTCAAGAGCAAGGCAGTCCGTCGGCCGAGAGGCAGCAGAGAAGAGCTGCTGAAGAAAGATGACTCCGGGGAAGTCCTGGTTGAATGGCGGCCATGCAAAAGAGCTTAAAGTCCGCTGCCCTCCAGGTGAAGGTGCAGGAAAATAAAATATTAAAACAATTGGTGAATTATTTTAATCATTCTGTTACAGGGGTACTATAGGTACCAGTGGGCCCTTAATCACCCATTTGCTGGTACTTGTGGTTCTCCAAGTATGTGGGGGAGGCCTGCTGGAACCTGTAGTCCTACTGCAAAAGACAATATTTTTACTTTCATATGCACTACACTACACTATCAATCCAGCACCCACCTGCCAGGAGTGCCGGGGATTGCCCTGGGCTATCAGTCCAGGCCTGGAGTGCCCTGGGGAGGGTGACTCCTTTATAAGTGGGTCCCCAACTCCCCAAGGATCCCTGGCCTGGGCTGACTAGTGGTCAGGGGTGATGCTTCAGCTGGGGAACCTGGTGATAGGGCTCCTCTGGCTGTGGCATTACTCCTCGCTAGAAAAAGTCTGGTGCTGGTTCAGGGGGACCCTACACATTTTTTTTACCCCTGTATTTCCAGAACTGGCTCAGAGCCCAGTGCTGGTTGCGCGTAATACAGGGGACCCCTACATCGTTTGTCCCCTGTATTTTTGCAACCAGGACTGGTTCTGAAAAGCCTGGTGCTGTTTGTGCCTCATACAGGGGACCGACATCGTTTGTTCCCTGTATATAGCACAACCAGTACTGGGTCTCCAGAGCCCAGGGCTAGTTGTTCCTGGGGGGTTGGAGGGGGATGAAGTTTTTTATTTTTTTAAATATACTTTTTTTTTTTTAAATTTATCATCGATGCATGGACCGATCTCACTGATCCTCCCATGCATCTTTGTCTTATTGATTTTTTTTCACATGCAAGACACACAGATCGCACTGATCCACCTCTGAATCATTTATTTTACAAAGACGTCAGCATCACAGATCTCACTGATCCGTGTATGCATTCGGACATATTTAGATCTTGCACGATAGTTCCCAAGTCAAAATGTGCTATTTAAGCACCATATCATGTCCTGGAGTGCCGAGAAGTGTTCAAGGGAAATCGTTCACGATATCAGATCCAGTGAGCCTTTCTGTCCTCCAGTGCTGCTCCTGTGCACTGTCCCACTGCTGCCCCGCACACCTGCAGCCTGCCCCCTCAACCGTCTCCCTCTGCACCCCTGAAACACCACCTGTGTGCTGTCCCCTCCACCACCAGCTCTAGTGTACCTAGTGTTTTCCACCCATCTGCATCACTTTGGCTCTCCCCCCTCTACAGGCCTTTCTGTCTCACACATCCATGCCACTCTGCCTCCTCCCCCCATCCACACCACTCTTATCTCATCTGCGCAGCTCTATCTCCTGCTCAGACCTCAGTTGCATAGACGACATGTGTGTATTCCAATGAGCACACAATTCTGTGGATTAGCAGCTCCACCATTTTATCTTCAGATAACCACAGGGTGTGATGGCATACCATATCTGTATTGCGCAAGGAACACCTCTATTAAGGCGTCATCCTTAATGATCAGAATTTCATTGCTTTTTTTAAGTTTGATTGGCAGAAATTCTATAGGTTTTGCGAAATTTCAGATCGTTTAAGAAGCCTTAATTGGACATGTGAAACCGTAAGGTTTTTTTGTCTATGGAATATATATATATAATATGTGTATGTATATCTATTTATATATAAATATATTATATATATTGGAAGGAAATGGCGGCTGTTCTCCTCAGAAAACTGAAATCCGCCCTCTGATGCAATTAGGCGTTGGCGCTTGTGCACACAGATCCTGCTTTTCAAGAGTGTGATATCTTTGAGGACCACAGATGAACCCAGGATCACACAGGGCCTTTTCACATCGCTTTGCAGCTTGGGTAAGTATACCTAAATTGCTACTTAAAACAACTATATGTCGCTTCGAAATGATGCGATATATAGTGATAACTAACAGTCGTCAGCTGCTGGACAACATGAATAGAACTCTGCTTTTACATAATTGTACCCATCTTTTTCTGTATATTACTTCAGTTCTTGTAATAACACATTATAGTAACAGTCTGGACTCTGAAAAGGAAGAGAAGTGACAGGGAAGAAGCAGGAAGGTACAAAACTGCACTGCTTTTCTCCACATTACACCATTCACAGATCGCCGGAGATTCTGGAAAGGAGAAACGAAAAGCTCAGCTTTCGTTCTTCTCTCAATTGCAGCAGGTTGCTTTCCCCATACTTGTGTATAGGGAAGCAAAATGTGCACTAAATAGGGAGGCCGCTGGAGATATCTGAGGTTTCTCTACAGTAGCTCCTTCTCTGAAAGGATGGAAGCAGTGAAAAGCTGTGTTATCTCACGGGAACAATGATAAAGGGCTTTCCACTGCTTTATAAATGGAGCCCTTAGCTTAGTATGTACCTGTCATGCACTCCTCCATCCTCTTTACCTGCGCCTGAATCACTTAAGTGAGATGCTTGAGTGGATTATCCTGAGCGGACAGGGCTATTAAAAATACATGGAGCAAAGCAGCAATTGTAATACAATTAATTCAGGAGGATGCATTTTTTTGTGTTGCTGATTTATTAGTCTTAAAGACACAAATGGATACCCCAATACTAAAATTTCTATATGTTGTGCAGTATAAATTCTCCCATCACTCCCACATCAAATGCCTGTTGTATTTGGCCATATCTTATGTTGCTGTGCTTCATTCCCACATTCACTGCTATATCATCTTCTTACTAATGGCATTACTAAATCATTTAACACATACACTCACCATTTCCTTTCTGAATAATTGTAAATGGTTTTCCATTACATAAACCATATCTTAAATATATGAATGTGGCTGTTCATTGATTTCCCTAATGATGTTACTAATGCTGCATATACGGTTAGTAGATGGTTGTTTCTTCCTGAATTACATATAAAAAAGTCACTTCTTAGTCATACTGCAGTAGCCTAAAAATGTAAAACAAAATAAATAAAATGTGAAAAGCCAGGATATAAACAAGCAAAACTTGCATATAATTGACACACCACCTTATAAAATTGGTAACTGCAACTATATAATATTACACAACCTATTTACTTAATAGAAAAGGAACAATCTCTTTAAACATAAAAAATAAACTGTACATGTTATTTACTTTTAAAGTCAATAAATAGTTTCTCCTCAACTAAACCATTTGTCTGACATTCCCTTTAGGAATCATGTGTGGAGATAATGGGAAGGTTTCGGGGGTCTATTCAGCCATGATTTTTTTTTACATAATAAATACGGAAACTATGATTTCTGTATTTCTTTATGTAAATCTCCTATACAGCAAAGGGATAATGGAGAAGATAACACAATTATCTTCTCCATTAATTCCCCTGCTCGCAGAGTACCGCACTGTAGGGATCAACAATTGATCTCTACAGTGCTTTAACGCTTTTTGCTATTCAGCAAAGCAAAAAGTGTTAAATCACTCCAAAAATATTTACTTTATATAACTCCATCTCAGAATGGCATTATATGAAGAAAATACTTAAATATCCCGAAAACTGAAGGGACAGAGGGAAATTTATCTATAAGTCCCTGCAGCATCTTGTAAGTCCACCCAGTCTCCGTGTCTGCTTTCCGGTGACCGCCGACAGGTAAGTCCACCTAGAGCATGTTAATCCTGCCAAAAGTGATTGACGTGTATACAGGCTTTATACTAGCCTGTATATATGTATATTTATGTGCGATTATGTTTAACAGATGTACTTACCCCGTCGGCGGTCACAGGAAGCAGGGCCGGAGACTATTCTGGAGAACATGACTAAGCATGCGCAGAACAACAAACAGAAGGGATTGTTTCCGGAATCCTGAAAACAATGCCTTCTGTGACATTGCAGGGACAGCGTGTTACCGCAACCGCTGTCCCTGCAGAAAATATTGCTGAATAGCAGCAACTCGTGACGTACGTTTCTTAAATCCACTCTAAACGAGATTGACTACCTAATGGAGGGAATTCTAGTTTTGTGGGGAGATTTTAACTGGACCCTAGATCCCACTCTAGATATATCCAATAATGCATCTCGTTTTTCAAATGCCAAATACCGCCAAGTCAGAAAGACGTTTCATGAACACCAGCTGGCCGACTCTTGGAGAATCAAATACCCTTCAAATCATGATTATTCATTCTACTCCCATCCTCACAACACATATTCTCATCCTGATTACCTGTTTTTGAGTCACAGACATCTCCATTTGCTCGCTGATGCTTCTATTGGCCAGATTACCTGGTCAGATCATGCCCCAATTTCGCTGACGTTGGCTATATCCCATATTTCACCCAGACAGTGGACTTGGAGGCTCAATGAATCTCTTGTACAAGATGCTCATTGCAGGGCTGAGATTGCTAAGGCTCTTAATGAATACATAACCCATAATGATACTCCTCATGTTTCACAGATTTCTATCTGGGAGGCTCATAAATGTGTGCTTAGAGGCAAGTTCATTCAACATTGGCTCCTATATTAAAAAGCAGAAATCTGCACAAATCTTGGCCTTGCTTCAGCGTATTAAACAACTACAAACCTCCCACCTTCTCTTTCGGGTGATGTCTATCTTGAGTTATTAGAAGCTCGTACAGCACTTAACAAATTGCTTTCTGACATCATTAAATCATCGTTCCGAAAATGCAAGAGTCAGTTTTACCAATGGGGGAATAAACCAGGGAAACTTCTAGCCCGAGCCTTGAGAGCTCAGCGAGCATCTGGGTTTATACATGCTATTAAAGATAATTCTGGCATATCACATTCCCAGACATCTAAAATTGCTTACTGCTTTCAACAATATTATTCCACTCTTTACAATTTGGCAGACTCTTCCCCAAGGTCTTCTCCCCTCCCTTCATCCCAAGATGTTTTAGACTATCTTTCTTCAGTGTCTTTCCCAATCCTCTCTCCCTCAGACAGAGAATCTCTTGAGCTTTCCTTTATGCTACAAGAGCTTGAGCTAGCAATATCCTCCTCTCCCTCGGGCAAAAGCCCTGGCCCTGATGGACTGACCATAATCTATTCTAAAACATTTAAGGATATATTGGCTCCCATGCTTCTCTGTCTCTGCAGACTCCCAGTTTTCTAACCTATCCTTAGAAGAACGGATTTCAGTCATCCCTAAGCTGGGTAAGGACCCCTCCTTGTGCCCGAGTTACAGACCCATCTCGCTTCTTAACGTTGATCTCAAATTATACGCAAAACGTATAGCCAATAGACTCCATCCCTTCCTCCCACAATGATCAAGTAGGTTTTATTAGAGGCCAAGAAGCACGTGATAATACCACTAAAGTCCTTAGTCTTATCCATCTAGCATCACCGATGAATACTCCCACCATTCTCCTGTCCACTGATGCGGAAAAAGCGTATGACAGGATAAGCTGGACGTTTATGAGGTCTGTGCTTGGCCGTATTGGACTGGGGCTCCTGGCTTCACATAGAATCTTAGCTTTATATGCGACTCCTTCAACAAGAATAAGAGTTAATGGCACCCTGTTAGAGGCCTTTTCAATTACGAATGGCACCTGTCAGGGCTGCCCATTATCCCCGTTAATTTTTTTACTTTTGTATTGAAGCTTTAGCAAGATCTATAAGAGCCAATTCAAATATTTCAGGTATAAATGTGGGTGTTGTGGAGCATAAACTCGCCTTATTTGCAGATGATTTGCTAGCCACTATCTCCCACCCGAGTTATACAACTTTAAGATTAATTTCTCAAAATCCAGGGCCCTCAATATCTCCTCTCCCTCCTCTACAGTAGCTAGCTTGCAAGCTGCCTTCCCTTCCTCTTGGTACTCCTCCTATATTACATATCTAGGGATTAAACTCACTATAAATATGTCACAACTATTTCACGCTAACTTCTCCCCTTTTGTCTCATTCATTAGTCTGGATTATAGCCATTGGCATCTGAAGCAGCTTTCTTGGCTGGGGAAAATCAATGTGGTCAAGATGAACACGCTTCTCAAGTTGCTCTATGTCCTCCAAACTACACCGATAAAGTTGCCAGAGTCTTGGTTCCGTTCACTCACTTTTTTGATTCGACAGTTCATTTGGTCCCGGAAACGACCCAGAATTCAACGAGATTTATTGTCTTGTTCGAAACAATCAGGACGCCTCCAATTCCAGATATTAAGTTTTACTACCACGCCATCTACTTAAATAGAATTCTTGAATGGACTAGGAATAGAGACATTAAGCAATGGGTCGACCTAGAAGGCTGCTTCATGAAACAACACCCTGAAATTGTACGATGGCTACCCTTTCTTCCTAATTTTTCTCCTCCTCACCCAACAATATCTCCTACACTTTCTATCTGGAAGTCCTTGAGAAAACTTCCGTCTATTTCTTCTGAATTCGGTCCTCTCACTTCCTTTTTGGCTAATCCCAAGTTTCCACCCGGCCTTAACCCCTCACATTTCCCCGCTTGGACTTCTGCATGCCTCTTCAGAGTCGGCCAGCTGGTTTCTGTTTCAGGTATTAAGCAATTCTCAGAGATCAGAGAAAAATGGGATATTCCTCACTTCGATTTTGGAAGTTCCTACAGGTTCGTAATTTCCTAAACTCGGATAATAAGATAGTCCTAGCTAAAAGGGAACTTCCCTCTTTTGAGAGACTTTGTGTCTCCCCCCATTCCCCCTCCCACACAATATCTATCCTTTACAAAATGCTATTATCAGACCAAGCACTCTCCCTTCTTCCATGGACCAAGGCATGGGAAAAGGATTTAGGCCTCTCCCTTTCTGAACAAGATTGGCAGAAAATTTTCATTAAGGCCCATTTCAGCTCTATCTGTACTACTGTAAAAGAAACACAATATAAGATTCTAATGCGATGGTACAGGCACTCCTCCCTACTGCATGCCATGTTCCCCTCTATCTCTAACATCTGCTGGAGGTGCTCCTCGGCTGTAGGATCTTTGCGGCACATTTGGTGGGACTGTCCTCGTTTATTGACTTTTTGGTCTGATGTTATTTCTATTTCCCAAATAATCTTAAGCTGCCCTGTGCCTACAGACCCTGCTTTTTGGCTACTTAATCACTCCTCAACCCCGGTTTCCAAGTATAAAAAAATCCCTACTTCGTCAGCTGAGCAATGCAGCGTGATCCGATATCCCAATATTGTGGAATTCTGATACACCCCCCCTCTCACAAAGATTGGTTCCATAAAATTGATTACTTTATGTCTATGGAAGATATTCTAAATTCTTCATTGGATCAACCTTCAGATTTCACCAATATTTGGTTTCCCTGGCTAGAATAAAAGTCCTTGGATGACTTTAAAAATTATATGTCATCTTTACGGCATACTACATAACTTATGACTCTCAGATATGACTATTGTCTTCCTTATTTTTGAAAGATCCCTCTCCACTTCTTCCCCCATATTTCTATTTTTTCCTCTCTTTCTCTTATTTGCTTCTTCACTTACTGTTTGTTTGTTGTTTATATCTTTTAATTAGTACTATGTTGTTGTTTTTTATATTGGATGGGTATATGATCATATTCTTTAACAGATTTAATACTGTTTTGATACATATGCAATGTATGTTGTTTTTTCTGTTTATGTGAAACTTTAATAAAAACAGAATATATATATATATATATATATATAAAAAGACTCGTGCCGATGTTGCCCGATAATATTCTGGGTAACATCGTCACACTTGCTGAATAGAGTCCACGGTATGATATCTCTTTGAGCATGCTGAGCTAATTCACTGCCATGTGACCCCATTTGTATCTATTTTCCATAGAAAAGTATATGTTTTGGCTTTACACATTTTCAGTGTATTTTATTTTCAGATCTTCGGATTCCTGGCTACGTTGCTTTGTGTTGTGGGCATGGTGCTATCCTATAAAGTATCGTTTGTAGCACGATCTAGTGGTAAGTGGATATTGAGGTTGGCTTATTGCAATAGATGTTTCTTGAAGGGCAGTAATCTGTTAATTCCTTATGTAATAGGAGCATTTTGGAGCATATAAATAATTTTTTTTTTGCTAAAAAAAACCTAAAAACATTATTTTAGTACAGGAAAGCTTAATAAATACTAAAAAACTTCTTGTGTGTTTCCTCTGCCATACCTAAATGTTGGTGTGAACAAGACTGCACAGAAATTGCTATAAGCCTCCAGTTTTGTATAGTTTTTGTACTATTTCAAGATGCAGCGAGATGACGAGTGCAGGTGTGTTTGGATGGGTTAGGTTGATACAGCTGTCGTGATTCTTTTGATCGTGTTGGATTCATTAACATGTGTTATATGGTATGTAGCCTACATTTAATTATAATAATTAGAAAATGGTATTTATTAATAAATCATATGATATGCGCTCATGTATGTTAGTGATATGCTAGTGCAAGCCCTCTGAAAATGTTAATAAGTAACTTTGTGACCTCTTTATCATATTTTTAAAATGTGATTTGCTTTTAGAACAATCTTTCTTAGCTAGACATTGTTACATACAAATGTTTATCATCTTTCAATTACAAATTTAGTTTCTGCTTGTTAAGTGGAAAATTCAGAGAAGAGATGCTGATGCATAACAGGAAGAGGCTGGGACGGGACATATATTGCACATATTGCAGGCAGGGTCTGACTCTGGTGACTCAGGAGGAAGAGAGGTGTACCGGATATAATTTACAGATGTAGTGCAGTTGCCAAAGTGGAAGAAATCGGGAAGATATATGACTTGTAGTTAAACATGCCATAGCCAATACATGGGTAATCAAACGGGATGCGGTCAATATGCTGGCAAAAGGGATGCCGGCGCTTAGAGTACCGGCGCCGGAACCCCGAAGATAAGTAGCATGGTTAGGGAAAGGGTTAGGCACTAGGGGGGATGTTAAGGCTTAGGGGGAGCTTACGTTTAGGCACTAGGGGGGAGGTTAGGTTTAGGCAACAGGGAGGGTTAGGAGTATGAGAAGGGTTAGGATACCTACAGATAGGTGTTGTTTCCTAACCCTGTCGGTATGCCGCATCGTGATTTTGACTGCAGGGATCACGAGTGCTGGCATCCCGCAGGCAACCCAATGAAAGACTTAAAGAAAATGTTGCTGCGTTACACCACTTGGTGCAGCTCAGCCGCATGAGGCTTTCTCGTGTATAGCTTATTGAGGCTAGGTGTATGAGGACACATCTGTGGGGTAATAATAGTAGAAGTAGTAATCAACGGTAAATGAGCACCGGAAATGGGAAGCGGGAATGAGTTTAAATTGCCATGTGCTTTCTCTAATGGACCACTGATGTGTGTGAAGCTCATTAGTGCTAATGTCTAAAGAACTGTAGATAAAATAATAACTCAGTGGCAGGCAAGAAAATCAGACCAGCGATCCAGGGTTCAGCTCCTCAATAGAATAAAACACAGAGGTTGATGCATTAAATAAAAATACGAAACATTTTTTCCCTGACTCGGTTTTTGTTACTTACATTAAAAAGTTAAACATGAGGACATTTTGGCCAGCTGTTTCTCCAACTGAACCTCTGTGATATGAGGTAAGTCATTAATGTATAGAGTCATACATGCTTCTTAAAGGTTCTCTGTGTAAATGTTGCAGAAGTTTAAAATGACTGTCTGTTTCTTATGCCTGATACATCTTGTTCCAGGGGTCACATTATGACTGTCCAGCCAGCTGAAGATTCCAGAGATGAAGTGAGAATGAAATGAACCCGTACAAATACTTGTACATAAGCGCTGTTTGCACTGTCTGTGATCTCATAACTGAACCAATTACGCAGAACTGATTGATGCCCATCTGTAGTTATATTTGAACATTTAAGGCCGCTAATTTGTATCAGTGAATGATGGACTCTTGTACTGCCAATGTGTTTGCAGATTTTGGGGTTAATGATAAGTCCTCTGAATTTTGGACACATTTTTATCTATTCAGTATTTGTATGGACAGATGATTTTATTACTAGGTTCTTTATAAAAATGTAAACTTACAAACTGCCCTTTTTAGCTGTCATGTAGCCAATGTTTAAAAATGTTTTGTACCAAAACAAATGGATAAAAGTTGAAAGTATAGTGGTTTAGAAAGTTTATGAACCTCTTAGAATTTTCTGCATTTCCAAAAAAATGGAACCTTATTTTCAAATCTTATTCTAAGCCTTAAAGATCAATAGAGAACAGAAACCACAAACAACATACAAAAGGATATGTTTATACTTATTTATTCATTCTTTAATTGATCAAAATGATCCAACCTTATTATTATTTGTATCTATTTTTATTTTTTGTTGGACAAAGTTTGTGACCTTCTAGGATTTAATAAGTGAGATTAATCAAACATTTACTATAACTGTTGATCAATCCTGCTTTGAGTTTGCTGATTTAAACAAGAATTCATAGTTCCATGAATGGTGGGTAGTTGACCAGGTAAAGTGGCAGCAACAGCCCAAAACCATGATATGGACAACACTGTGTTTCACAGCTGGGATGAGGTTATTAAGATGGAATTCAATATATTATGTTTTGCACTCGGAGTGATTCTTGTTGGACAACCATTCCTGGGTAACAATGTTATTGAATTTTTACTATTTACACCCTGCATGAAAATGTATTTATGAAGGTCAGAGTCTTTAGAAATCATTATTTAACCTTTTCCAGCCTGATAAGCATCAACAACTCGTTCTACGGTCTGAAATCACCCATGATCAAGACATGACATACAAAGAAACAATAGAGAAGGGGGTTCTATTCTATCTGTCTATTTTATTTATATATATATATATATATATATATATATGTTCCTGGTTTAGAGGTCTGTCTATTCGGGCTAATCTCTGGAGCCACTAGACGGATTTTGATGGGGTTTTCACTTTTCTATACAGCATTTGTCGATGAAGGTTTAGGTGTCTGAACCATTCCTCTGTGACAAAAGGGAGCCGAGCAGTAAATATTTTAGTGAAGCAAAGTCACAGAAAAACTCTGCATCAAGTGCTTGTATAGGAGTTGGCCAGAGTGCTGAAACAACAAGAAAGCATCTGAAACTGAGGCTTGGAATGAAGCAAGTCACGGAAAAAAACTTTTGCTCTGTGAGTGACTGCTGCTACAGGGCCGAGGGCTGCACTCTGATTGGCTCTCACTGTCTCAGAGAGCCAATCAGATATAGCAATGTGCCCTGTTGCTTATCTCCAGCCTAGAGAGTGGAGGGAGTCAGGGACTGAGCAGGGTCAGGTCAGAGGCAGAGTGAGAGACATCTTCCAACAAACCCATGAAGATGCCCTGATGCAGACGCAGTAGCCAGGAAGGAGCCAGAGGAGGCATAGCTATCAGGAATAAAAAACAAAACAAAAAAACAACAACATTGGAACACCATCAATTGATTTCCATTTGATGGTGGCAAACATCAGACCACCACCATCAAATGGTAGAAACCCTACCATTAAAACAAAAACACTGATGATTAGTAATCACTGGATTCTGGATCCCTATGCTGGACCTGCAGACGGACTCCGACCACCACTCCTCCACCGTGAAGTGCTCCCTCTCCAGCGTGATGTTCCTGCTCAACCACATGCCCTCGGTGAACAGGAGGCACCTCTCATGGAAGTCTGCACTGTTCTCAGAAAGGGGCACCACTGTGAAGAAGCTCAACAAAAAGCCCAGGAAATACAGGGCACATTGTGCAGAGAGGACATTGCTCGTTGCCATGTTTGGCAGATGAGAAGGGCTGCGCATGGAGCTTGCGGAAATATGCACAGGCTCCGGGGACATGTTGATAATGCTTACAGTAGCTGCAATACAAATCTCTCCAAGGTCCTCCTGCCTTTTCCCAGCAAGTCCCAGTAGCTGGGCCTGAGCCAACTAAAGGGCAGCTGCATTGGCGGTTGTGGTGACACTGTTGAGATGCAGGAGGCTGTTGTGAGATGCAGGGGCCTGGAGTAAGAAGCAGGAGGCTGTTGTGAGATGCAGAGGCCTGGAGTAATAATCAGGAGGCTGTTGTGAGATGCAGAGGCCTGGAGTAACAAGCAGCAGGCTGTTGTGAGATGCAGAGGCCTGGAGTAAGAAGCAGGAGGCTGTTATGAGATACAGGGCACTGTGGTGACATGACATAGGTTGTTATGAGATGCAGGAGGCTGTTATGAGATGCAGGGCACTGTGGTGACATGACATAGATTGTTATGAGATGCAGGGGGCTTTGGTGAGATTAAATTATTCCCGTGCGTAGCTGGAGCAGCTTACTAGTATAATACAAATAGAATTACATACAATTAATGGATCAACACTAAGCCCACATTGCTCTTAAACACAGTAAGAAATCCTAGATCAGAGGTTCCCAAATATGGTCCTCAAGGCTCCCCAACAGTTCAGGTTTTAGAAAGATCCATGGTTGAGCACAGGTGACTTAATTAGTACCTCAGTCAAATTGATTTAACCACCTGTGCTCAGCCATGGGATATCTCTAAAACCTCTAGAACCTCTGTCCTAGATTATTGGGAGACCTTTAATCTACCTCTCAAATAACCACAATTTCTAAAAAAGAAGGAAACATATATATAGTATATCATAGGGTAATATTGCATAAATTAGTAGGTAACACCATATGGCTATATCTTCACTGAAATGTTATGTGAGGTGCCCCGCAGTCCATTAGACAATGCATAAACCAGGGCATGTACAATGCAAAAAAGTTTATAGAGGAATGATCCACCTCCATAAATCCAGAAGAAAAGAGAGGAGCACACTCTTTCTATTACTCTTATAAAAAAAATTACTTGATTTTCAGACTCCATGTAACATTGAAAATCATATTCCACTTCTTATTGTCCATTCATTTGTCCAATGATTCCACAGACATATAGGGCCTGACTCTGAGTTGTACACTATTGCACAGTCATTGCGACTTTGTACACAGCGACTGCAATAATATGCTAATGCCTCAGGAGACTTCTGTGATCTGCTGCTTCCGAGGAAATCCACAAGGGGGGCATCTACCATCTGAACTTACTGCAGGGCTGTTCTTTGGGAGCTGACCTTAGAGACTTCTAATTGACTGCAGGTCACCTCACATACCATTGACTGAAGATGTAATCATGTGGTGGCACCTACTAAATTATGCAATATTACCCTATGACAGTAGTTCTTCACCTCAAGTGTTCCCAACAGGTCACTTTTTGAGGATTTCTGTCTGTGGAAGCAGGGGGGATAATTACTGACCCAGCAACATAGAATGAGTCCACTGTGAATGATTGGATACGACTGGAGAACCCCTGCCCTATAGTATTTTTTTTTCCTTCTTGTTTTTCATAAATGATGGTAATATAAGAGGAAGATCAAAGAAGGACTCCCTATCATGTACAATTTTGTACATTGTTGAACAGCGGTGTGTGTGTGCCTAGTTTTGATCCATTCATTGTGTGAGAGACGTGACATATGCTCAGAAGCTTGTGTGGTGAAGATCAGACTTTGGTTGTGAATACTCAGACAAAAATATAATACCCTGTGACAATGACAAAACCAGGATACTGTCATGCTCACTCTGCATCAGAGAATGAGTGTTTATCCTTTTGTGTGTTCATTGATTTGTTCGGTTCTCTAGATCTTCATCTATATCCTAAAAACAGATAAAAACACATTTTGCATAAATACAGAAGAAAAACTTTCCAGTACCACTGTATTACACTAGCACGGTGTTGATTATGGACAAGGGAACCTTAATTATGCAAAACTATTAAATGAATATAAGCAATGTGAATTGCTGTTATAATATACTTGCGTATTATATTTAGCATTTCACTTTTGAAGTAATAAAATAGAAGACCATACTTGGAAGTGATAAAATTATATTTAAATGTGCATTATTTGGTAATAGAAGAAAACAACTTGTTCTTTTTGAATGTCAGCTTCTATTTTTATAAATGTTAAGGGAAAAAAAGCCAAAGGTTAAATTACTTTAACCTTTACCCAAATTGGTCTACCTTTTAGGTGGTAGGTACAATTATTATTATTATTATTATTACCAGTTATTTATATAGCGCACACATATTCCGCAGCGCTTTACAGAGAATATTCGGCTATTCACATCCGTCCCTGCCCCAGTGGAGCTTACAATCTATATTCCCTACCGCATGCTCACACACATACACACTAGGGTAATTTTGTTAGGAGCCAATTAACCTACAAGTATATTTTTGGAGTGTGGGAGGAAACCGGAGTACCCGGGGGAAACCCACGCAAGCACAGGGAGAATATACAAACTCCAGTTAGGGCCGTAGTGGGTATCGAACCAATGACCTCAGTGCTGTGAGGCAGTAATGCTACCATTACACCGTCTGTGCTGCCCTAGAGAGTATCCCTACCTGTCATAGTCACTAGATGCATGTTAATTTGTGATGAGCGTCCCTGACAGGGTTAATCAGATAGTGTAACTTTCATCCTTTCCTGGAATTAACAAAAACAAATTTTATTCTGACTTATTTAAGATCCCAACCTCTGGAATTGGAACCAAATGTACTCACACAGTGTTGGCGCTAGAGCATTTATATAACCTTTACTGCTTTAACAAGGCCACCTTCTCTTTTTTTTTTTTTTTTTCTTGTAGCTGATTTGAAACAATCTGAACACATTTTTTTTTTTTTTTTAGCAAAATGTGAAGTGAATGTTTTTGTGTAGTGTGTGTGTGTGTATGTATATATAATATAAATTTGTATTAAAGATAACCTCTTTTGTACTATTTTATTGTAGAATGTGTGTTCTAAGTATAAAACAGATTTCAAAGAGGAATATTAAGATATGCTTCCTTAACACTTATATTTTTATTACAATGATCAATTCATAGCAATTCATTAATAGTTAAGCATTAAGATGCCTAATCATTATGTTCATTATCGGAGGCCAGGCGGAAAATCACTGGAGCAATTCAACATTGCTCCAGTTTGGGGACAGCTGATCTGAAAATCAGCTGTCTTCATGATCCCCTCCACTCCTACTCCGTAGCAATAAAACTAAGCACTGTAGAGACTGACACAGACACACAAAGCCCCGCCTTCTGGCGGAAGGAGCTGGACAGGGGCGAGGGATCCGAAAAGACTCCTTCCCATAGGGAAGGAGCTGGGGTGCAGAATCAAATGCCACCTGAAGATGGCGAATGCTCCCGCAGTCAAGCTCTGAAAATATTGTATTTTCAGAGCTTGATGAATTTAGGTCCCCATACTAGTGTACGGGGACAGTGATATTCTCAACTTACCTTTATAATGAATACATTATTTCTAAAAAAAAAATTGGTGAGAATGTTAATTTTCACCTGCTTTTGTAGAAATGAAGTGATGATAATTATACCCCTAAGTGATTTTATTTAATAATTATATCATCCTATGCCATTCTAAAGAGGACAAATGGAGAATTTGCCCATAGAAACCAAGCAGATAGTCATACATTCCATACAATGATAGGTAGACGCTGAAAGTTTGCTATGGGCAATTTCTCCATTTGTTCTCTTAATAAGGTTTGATTCCTATTCCTTATAGTTCTTACATGTGCAGCTAGAGGCTTATAAAATAAATACTCGATGGTAATGGTGGAAACCAGGAGTCATTAGCCGAACCATGTTCTTTCTACCTCCTGCCTTGTACTATGTAACCAAAGATATTTGTGGGCCACAAGTCCGGATTAACAATAGCAAAGTACAAGTTTTAAGTAACACATGATGTTGTTGTCCAGGTACAAATGCAGGTTTTCTAGTCAGGGTTTTAAATGCATGGTATCAAAAGAAAAACACATTGAATAAAATAAGCTTGGAACACCTTTTTTTTTTGTTGTTAAATTGTGCTTCAGACATACTGATGATTTACATAAAGCAAAATGTTGCTTATAGTGTATTTCAACACTTAAAATATTGTTGTGTATCCTGAAGGGGTTGCCGTACCCCGAAATGTTGACAATAAACACACAGTTTTTTCACCAACTTTGAGTAGTCTCCGGAGTGCCACCACTATTTGATATTCGTGTATTGGGGATTTATACTCCCGGAGGAGGGCACCCGGAGCAAGGTAAAGTTTCGGACTAGTTTGTATGGTATATATATATATATATATATATATATATTGTGATAGAAGCACTGGAGAAGTCTGGGATGGCATATATGTGTGTCCCAGATTCCTATCATATGTGTTTTAAAAACCCCAGAAAAACAGACCAGAAGTGTCGGCTTTTAGTAAAAGCCGGATAATGGGTCCTAGGGGTGTGGATGTGAGAAGAGAAGGGAGGGCTCCATCCACAGGCCATTCCAGGTGTTGGGCCTTTCAGTCTGAGAGTAGGCTGATTAATAGTTGCACCTGGAAGTGGCTCAGATAAGCTGTGTTAGGTTTTGGTTCAGTGGCTCACATACCCTGGGGAGAACAGACACTGAGGTTTGTTCAGAGACTCTGTGATATTTGAAAGTGCTGTGTTTGTGGTAAGGCAGTAGGCCCTGCCACTTGTAGAGAGGGAATAATCTGCCTAGTTAGTGCCCAGACGGGCTAGGATTTATTTTTATGTTTTGTTTATTTAGTGCTTTATATTGCACAATAAAAACTGGTTCTGATCAGCTTGCATGAAAACCCTGGACTGGTGTGCCGTTTCCTGGCTGCTGTGTGTAAGGAGGTCAAATCATATAAGCAGCCTTTTAATACTCCAAGGATTCAAAAAAAGGGACCAGCATACCAGAAAGTAGCAAAAAATACATTTATTAAGCAGTTATAGATGCCAACGTTTTACAGCACAAAATCCATACTTATTATAGATGAATGAAAAAAGAAGAATTGTCAATATGGTAGCTCCCATCACGCCGGTCAAGGGTTAGCCATAGTAACTAGTGCAGGAAAAATGGCATTAAATAGCAAACAACATTACTGCTATTCACCATTTGCCCATGTCAACCACACCTACCGGTCACCACTTGTCAACATACGATAGGCAGACCTCAAACACTCAACACCCCAAGGTGGAGACCGAATATTGGCTCCGCCGTACCGGAAGTGATGCAGCAGGATCTAATGACAAATTGAAACATATACAAAAATAGACATGCAGTAAACCGCAATAACAAAATAGCGCTGCAAAAGATCATTGTATCACAGCTGTTACAATGCTAAATGAACAAGATATACAGATTTCATCTAACCATATCAACTATTGCTAAGCAGCCCTACAGGTCATATACAGAAGGGTAAGTACTTATAAAAATGGTTGAATATGCAAGATATTACTGCATGAAAAAATCACCTACTGTACCCATATCTAAACATTAATGAACAT
This sequence comes from Taudactylus pleione, assembly GCA_031769625.1. Taxonomy (NCBI): domain Eukaryota; kingdom Metazoa; phylum Chordata; class Amphibia; order Anura; family Myobatrachidae; genus Taudactylus; species Taudactylus pleione. The sequence continues at coordinate 30,130,218 of JAUIMM010000052.1, forward strand.
TAAGATTGAAACACAAAGTCAGCAAATGGAACTATAAAAAAAAGGAAATAAACAGACAACATAATGAAGAGGTCAGTAGTCTCTTAACAAAAAAAAATTGTAATAAATACAAAGTACTTATAAGTCCAGTAGTGAAAGCAAGGCCAACAAAACAATAACGTTCATAAAAATGATGAAAGAATAAGTTTCTCATTCAGGCCAAGCGGGGAGATTGTGTTCAATTTATAGATCCACTCACATTTTAGTTGCAAAAGCAACTTATGCTTGTCCCCTCCCCTACGTAATGGGAGGATATTATCAATCTGCATATAAACAAAGTCTCTAATTGTATGACTGTAGTTAGCAAAATGTTTGGCTACTGGTGGTGCACTGATATCCGTAATGGAGGCTGCTTTTTTGAGTGACGATCTATACATGGCAAAACGTTCTCTTACCATGCATGCACCAATCATGTTTATTGATTAATTTACATGTATTTAGCATTTTCGTGTTTTTTCTATATTTTATTAGATTTTCTTCTATATTTTATTATTGCTCTTTGGTATTATTTTCTATGTATATAAGTTTGGTTATAGTCATGGAATTGAAGGCATTATGCACTGTGCCAAGTGATAGGAAGAATATTGACCCTCGCAATCAATTGGATTCATCAAATACACCTGAACTCCATCTGAAGAGATGCCTATAATAGAACTCTTACTGGCTTCCACCTCATATACACCTGCTTCTCTAAAAAGCCCTAAATGGAAAGGTGAAACGCGTTGAAGGCACAGCTGTATACCATTGATTTCAAGTTCAATGTTTAACTACTGCTACTGTGACTGACCGCTGGACTATTTTTTCTCGCTCCTCCCACTCTACACTGAGCGCTACCCTCACACCTGCTGGCAGCCAAAGCACAGCAACCACTAATACCCCTCCTCAATATCAATAAGGAAGGTGTTAAACATTCCTATGGATTAATATGTTTTTCCATCACCATCTGCAATGTAGTGAAAACTATATATTTATTCTGAACTTGCGAATAATGGATTCATTTTCCAAAAGCAACACTTCAAACAAATATAAAGATAATTATAACATATGTGAAAGTAACTGAAATAATATATACACATTTCTTGCTGGATTAATTGCAGGTCAAGATGATTCAACTATTCATGAATAAATCAATTGTGTTGTACCCAAGGGACTGAATCACATCAATAGGTTTCATTCAGGCATATATAGAGAGATTTCATTCCACTGCAGTAATTATCAGTGAAATTGTAATTTAGCATAATAATCCAATTAAATAACCCTATATTAAACAGGTAAAGTGGTATATCACTTTAAAAATTATAAGCAAGCGCTAGTAATCACTATAGTTGCAGGCGTGGACACAAGCAGCCTACAGCCCATCTGTGGCCCGCCCCCTCTCCGGTGTCTGCAGCAGTCTGCCTTTCCTGCACACACACAGCACAGGAGGACTCGGGAGCGTGCACTGACCTGTCAAGCCCAGCCAATTGGGCATGGGATGCCGGCAGTCAGGATCCCGGCGGTCAGAATCCTGACGCCAGCATCCCGACTGGTAGCGTAATGACACTTGTTGGTCGGTATGCTAACCCTCCCCCTCTCCATACCCTAACCTCCCCCTTAGTGCCAGAACCTAACCTCCTTCTCCCCACTTAGTGCCTAACCCTACCCTTCCCTCCAATCCCGCTATTTCGGTCGGGATGCCAGCACCGGGATTCCGGCACTGGTAATGTAAGCATCACCACCCCGACTGCCGGGATGCCGAACGTATAGCTATACACACACATCTAGAGTGCCACCCAGCCACTTGCTATATTTATCTTTCTACTTCAGGGTCCATAGGGTATCCACAGGATACCTTGGGGTATAGTCGATGGCAGACATCCAGGCACCACAGAGTTAAATTTTTAGCCTCCCAGGATGCACTGGGGTGCCTCTCCTATACCCCGCCCCCGAGCCTCAGGCCACTCAGTTTTCGTCGGTACCTGGACGGACCAGTTGCACCGTACAGAGGGGGGTCTTTTCAAGGCCCATGAAGATTTCCTCGCAGCTGTGGCTGCACAACTAGAGTGCTCCAGCATAGAACAGTCAGTATTGACGTCCATGCTGTCACTCCTACACCCCGCCGGTACCAGAACGCTGGTATTGATCTGGGGATGCTGGTAGGTAGCTGGGGTCACAGCTAGCGGTGACCCTAGCTACCTGGACTGTGGCCGGATGCACGGGGGACAAGGTAAGCGGCGGGGTCCCGTGGTGGGCACCCGCCGGTAACACAGTCCTTTTTGGTCCCCAGACAGGGGGCTCCCTGGGGACTGGCTGCGCGTGGGGCCAGGTACTGATCCTGTGCCTTTCACTAGACCACCAGGGACAGTGGACCGCAGCATGTGCGGTACAGCGCGGCGTCCCAGGGGTTAATAGCAGGCCAGGTAAGAACGCCTTCCCTGTCTCACAGCCGGCGTCTCCCACGCTGCACAGTGCCATTCCACAGCAGTCTGAGCGGGCTGTGTCAGCACTCCTCCCCCGGGCCCGGCTCCTCTCTGCTCCTCGGTGGCCATTTTCTCACTACATGTGCTGGGAAAGACAAACGCTGCTGGAAGCTGTTATAGGTGCCATTGCGGTCCGGGTCCCCCGCATACCTCTCCTTCAATTAAGGTCAGTGTATGCAGCACTGTTTCCTACCAGGCTCTGGTCTGTGTATTTGATCGCAGTGCTTGTAATGCAGGATGTTATCTGTGCATTGTATGTGACTTAAATGCTAGTGCTGTTTGCCTGTACTTTCATTTCAGACTGTTAGCCTTTTTCCTATCCCTGTTATTCTTCTGCTACAGCCCTTGCGGTGCGGTGTTGCAGGGTGTTTATTACCTCACAGTAAACGTGGTTTTTCTGTATGGGAAGTCACATACGCTGCGTTCACACTCCTCATGTCTGAAAGTGAATGAGGATATCCTCTTCCAGCTATAATGTACTGATATCATGTGCAGTTAGCGGAGGGATGTGTAGACGCTGAGGGTTTATGGAGGGCATGTTGTATTATATATCACGCCCCATTTCTGTCACTGTGCCTGCACAAAAAGGGGACCACCCTGTGGGCAACGCCCCCTGCGTTTCCCCATAGGGGTTATCGCAGCGAGTGGTGGTCTCATCACATGCAGGGGTCCCTGGGCAGTTGATGGTACCCCAGTATATCCTGTTTTTCACCCCCCAGGTCTCGCAGGAGCCTGTGTGGGTGAATTTATTGTCCAAATGGTATAGCACCTGATGGACGTTTTACAGGGGGAGTCACCATTTCGGCCTTCTAAACGGCCTTTCGGGTCTCAGACGGGTAAGGACATGACGTCTGATGACTCTGACATTATTGACCCTTTCAGACACGAGCCCCTTAGTGCAAAGGAGGCGTAGTCTGGGTCTAAAGTCTATATACCTGGCCTTATACGGGCAGTCCGTGAGGCTTTGGTTATTACATATCCCACGTGGCTAAATCCAAATATGCCTTCTTTAAGGATAAGGGTGTTGCCACTGTAATTCCTCTATCTGGTCAGGTGGATCATTTAGAGGAGGCATGGAAAATCCGGGTAAGCGGTTCCAGCCTCAAAAACGGTTGAGCTTTTGCATACCCCTTTGCGGTTAATTATTTTTCTGAATGGGAGTTACCTTTACGAGTAGATTCTCATGTTACACGCCTAGTGAGGGGTGCAACGTTGCCCATGCCCTCCAGGTCCTCCTTGAAGGAGGTTACACATTGCAAGGTGCAAATATATCTAAAATCCAATTATTCCCTTGCTGGAGGGGCTTCCAGCCAAGCTATGGCCGTGTGCTGGGGGGCCAGAGCCATGGAGCCTGGGTAGGTAACTGGATCTCTGCACACTGACTCTCCGGCAGAGCAGGTGGATAGTGGCAAATTCTCAGAGACTTAGCCACGTTCATAATGAGACAGTCTTACATATAGCCTACTCCTTTCCAGAATCTCCTCGGCAGCAGTAGCGGCTCACCGCTCCCTGTGGTTTTGCTCTTGGAAAGCGGATGCAGATTCCATTTGGAATGCTTTGCCTTTTACGGGACAGGTCCTGTTTGGCTGACATCTGGACACAATTGTGGCCCCGCAGGCAGCAGCTACGTCTGCGTGTCTGCCATCGGCTACAGTCCCATCGGGGTCTGGGGCTTCGTTTTTTCGGCCCTGTGAGGCCAGGGTAAGTCTAAAATTTAGCTTTCCAAGACAGTCAGTAGCCAGGAAATCTGCTCAACCATAAGAACAGGCTTGGAGTACAAGACGTCCTACTCCCAAGTTGGACTATAAGCCTTCAGCCTCATGGGATGGGCCTCCTCTCGGGGGACCCCAGAGTTGGAGGCCGGCTTCTCCAGTTCGCCCAGTGCTGGTGTCTGACCACCACGGACACTGGGGTAAGGGAAGTATTTTCTTGAAGGTATGTCCTCTCCTCCCGGTAAAAGCCTCCCACCAGATGGTTTTTAGTTACAGGTCTTCTGTCAATTCCAGACAAGGCCCTGTAATTTTTGAGGGTGTTACACGCTATGCTCCAGGCAGGAGTTATAGTACCTATTCCATTGCCCCAAAGGGGAACGAGGTATTACTCCATCCTCTTTCTGGTACAGAAACTCAATGGGTCTTACCTGGACATCCTCAACCTCGAATCCTTCAACAAATTCTTAAGGGTTCCTCGGCTCAGGAGGGGGACCCTGCATTCCATCATTCAATGGAGCCTGGGAATTTTGTGGTGTCGTTGGATATATTCAGGGTGACTACCTGAATATCCCTATTTTCTTAGCACACCAGTGTTTTTCCTCAGGTTTGCAGTGGTCGATAAGCATTTCCAGTTTTACCAGGGTCATGGCAGTTATGGCAGCCCACCTGCGGATGCAGGGGGTCCGCTTGTTACCCAATCTGGGAGACCTCCTGTTGTTACCAGGGTCTCCAGAGATACTTCAGTGCCATCTGCAACGGACAATATCTGTGTTGCTATGTTAGGGCTGACTGATACACTGGAAATGGTCCTCTCTGATTCTTCACAGAGGATGCTCCATATCTCAACATCTGAGGATCTTTGTGATTGAGGAAAAGATCTCTGCATTACAGGCAAAGGTACGCAGTTGCCTGCAGAGTCGCCGAGTGTCTATTCACTCGGCAATGTGGTTCCTGGGTTCCAGGGTGTCGCTGTTCGACATGGTGGAGAGTACCCAGTTTCACTCTGAACCTCTAGTAAAATTGATCCTCTCCGGATGGGATGGGTTGCCCCATAGGATAGTCAATAGTGCTTTTCCCGGAGGTTTGTCTCTCTCTGGCCTGGTGGCTGCGGAAAGCTCACCTAAACAAGGGGCACCTCCTTTGGGATTGCGGACAAGGTCCTTCTGACGACGGACGCCAGTATCCGTGGCTGGGACGCAGTGACGGGTCTACACTTATTCCAGGGCGGGTGGACACCAGTAGTTTTGGCGCTTCCCATAAACATCTGAGAACTCTGAGCAGTCTTCAAGGTTCTCCAGCATGCAGGACAGGTCCTCCACAGAAATACCGTGCAGGTACAGTCTGACAACGCCATCATGATGGCTTATGTAAACCACCTAGGAGGTTCCGAAGTCGGGCGACACTAACAGTGATGTCCCGAATTCTGGCTTGGGTGGAAGGCTATATCTCTGCCATCATCGGCAGTGTTCATTCAGGAATCCTCAGATGGAAAGCTGGCTTTCCCAGCCGTCAGGACGTGCATTCAGGGAAATGTCCTCTTCATCAGGAGGTGTTCAATCTTCTGGTGAACAAATGGAGCCTTTCAGAGATGAGACTCTTATGGTAGACGTATGTAGGTCCAGTGGACCTTCCAAGTTGTGTACCTCATCCCTCCGTTATCCCTTCTTCCTCCAGTAATAGCAAGAAGGAGGCGCGCTCCTGCTGATAGCTCGTGCGTGGGCCAGACGGCACTATTACTCAGATCTTTGGAGCCTTTCAGTTAACACTCCGAAGCTGTTGCCTCTACGACCGAACCTGTTGTCTCAGGATCCTGGCTGATACCCAGACCTGGGTTCTCTGTCCTTGACGGTGTGGCGGTGGAGACTGCCCTCTTAAGGTCTAGGAGTTTTTCCAGCTCTATAGTTAGGGCCTCTGTCAATGCTAAGAGCTCGGAAGCTTTTATCTGCAAGAATTTACCATCAGGTATGGCATACTTTCTTTCAGTTGTGTCGCCCTAGAGGCTATGCTCCTCGGGTATTCCGGATATCCAGAGTGTTGGCTTTCCTACAGGTGGGCTTAGATAACGGTCTTCGCCTTGCTTACCTGAAGGTGCAGGTTTCTGCCCTGTTGGTTTCATCATAGGATTGCTACTCTTCCTGATGTCCGCACCTTTGTGCAGGGTGTACATTATATTCAGCATCCCTTTGTTCCACCTGTGGCTCCTTGGGATTTGGCTGTGGTCCTTAGGGCTTTCTGAGGACCGCCATTTTATCCACTGGGCTCAGTGAATTTCAAGTGGCTTGCGGCTAGGACTGTATTCCTTCTGGCCATTGATTCGGCCGGTAGGATCTCAGAATGGGGGGCTCTGTCATGTAGACCTCCCTTTTTCTCATCTTTCCTAGAAACAGGGCAGTGCTTCGCACTTGCCCTGGTTTTTTTACCTACGGTGGTGTCTAGTTTCCACATCAATGAGGAAATTATAGTACCTGCCTTTACTTCCCCAGTCCTTTCTTGGTGAGGCCTCTTTGGATGTGGTACGGACTCTAAGAATTTAAGTTGACCGTACCAGTCCATTTAGGAAATCAGACTCTCGGTTTTTTCCTTTCTGGTTTCCATAAAATGGGTTGGCCTGTCACTACGCTAACTTTGGCAGGATGGATTCACAGGTCTTCCTGTTCCATCCTCTATTAAAGCTCTTCCACTAGGTCTGTGGGTCCTTCGTGGGCAGCTCGATGTGGCGCCTCAGCGGTGATTGGCAGCCACGTGGTCATCTGTCCTTATTTTTGTAAGGTATTATGCTTTTGATACCTTCGCCTCTCAGGATGCTTTCTTCAGGCGGCGGATTCTCCTTACAGCACAGGAGCGTCCCCACCCTTAAAGGATACTGCTTTGGGACATCCCCAAGGTATCCTGTGGATACCCTATGGACCCTGAACTAGAAAATATGAGATATGGTAAGAACTTACCCTTGTTATCTCTATTTCTACGAAGTCCATAGGGTTCCATAGGGTTCCACAGGACTCCCGCCCTGTCGCACCTGTACTGCAGATGGGCTTTGATCTGGTCACCGGTTTCTCTGTCTCCTTCTGGTGAGAATGTGATTTCTGTGTGTTCCAGACTGTCTTCTCTCTCTTTTTTGCTCCTGCTCCGGCCTATGGCTTGTTACAAAACTGAGTGGACTGAGGCTCGGGGGCGGGGTATAGGAGAGGGACCCCAGTGCATCCTGGGAGGCTGAAAATTTAACTCTGTGGTGCCTGGATGTCTGCCGCCATCGCCTATACCCCAAGGTATTCTGTGGAACCCTATGGACTTTGTAGAAATAGAGATAACAAGGGTAAGTTCTTACCATATCTCATATTTTCCATCTACATATCTATATATGGATATATATCTATATATTGCTCAGCTTGTCCGAAGTGCCGAACGAAAAATACTTTTTATATTTATATATAAATTCAATTCAGTCCCATGTGAATATCTCCGGGAAGTTGGTCTCGGAGTTATTAAATTCAGCGCGCTATTTAGTCCAATTGATAAAAACATAACGCGGACAATGCATATTCTCGCGAATTAACCTGGGTGTTTAGTAGCAAGAACCGGCATTCTCTAACTAAGGTACCGGCCTCGAGGATGTTAGTGCCATGCTAAATCGGAAAACTGCACTTTAGTCAGGAGGGTGAGAGCAGACATCCACTAGTCGGACTAATCAACTCAGTCTATTGGGTAGCTCCGGGGATTCAATCCCAACACTATTCAACATTGCGCTGAATTGACCTCCCCATTGAGGCGGTGATGTGCTGTCATCAGTGAGGCAGTGATGTCCTGCTATTCTGTCAGTAGTGTCTCTGTGAGTGATGCTAGTGTTTACAATTGGATCTATTTACAGATGGTACTGTGACAATTGGAAGTAGTGCAGGTTTGCAGTAACTGCGGTCGTTGGGGAATAGTGCACAGTCATTTGGCCTATGGTGCCCAATCATGTTAGTGAGTTTTATATGTATTATTATATTATAGCCTTTGGCTATTGTGCCGAAAGATAGATAGATAGATAGATAGATAGATAGATAAATAGATAGATAGCCAGTCTAGCCCTGTATCTATCTGGCACTTCTGGCAAATACCAGAAGGACCGTGGTGTTATTAAAATGGCATACTGGGACATACGTTCCAAAAGGAACTAACCCATACTCATATCCCAACACACCATATCGTCATCGTGGTTGCTATTTATTTCACTTAAAGAGACATAAACAAACATAATTTGCATAAACTCCTCCCATCTTCAGCCATATTCCCTCCAAAAGTCAAACGATCACACCCCCAACAAATCACTTGGCGGCCATCTTTAAAGGAAAAACCACATCAGCACACTTTTCAAAAAAGACTTTCTCCCATGCTTTATCTGGGACATAACATTCTGGAACCACAAAATGGTCATCTTGCTCTGGGCATTTCTTAAAACCTCTTTTTAACATTTTAGGCCAACATCTTTCTGTAAAGCAAATCTTTGGAATAATTGTTACAGTTTTCCCCCCAAATTCCTCCATTTCTTCTTTAGGTACATTCCTAAACAACTCAAAATTCAGATGAAAAGACTTTCTTTTACACACAAGTTTAGGTTTCTCATCCTCACATTTTACTTTTTTTTTTTTACTAGAGCACCATTCTTCCTCAGACTCACTCCAAACAATTTTTACAGCACTTGAGCACACTGGCTCCTGAGATAAGGGCACAGACTCCTGACATTTCCACAGAATCTGGGCTACTTGTAAGCTCACTTCCCATATCCAAAGTCTCCTCCAGCAACTCTTGCACAGTCTCAGTTGTAGCAGTTTTAGCATTCTCCTCACTTTTCTTCACATTTGGACAATTTATTGCTGTATGCCCTTCACACCCACAGATATCACACTTCTTAACATCCGGGCAGACACCTCAGGTAACCTCAGTTATATACTGTAGTGCAACTTTGGTTCATTTTTGGGGAAGGGGTTCCCCTGGATTGCTTTGGTTGATGTGTTTCAGGGCACCGCATTATAACACATTTTTCTTTTATAACACATTTCAACCCTTCACTGTTTGTTTATTATACATGTACCTCACTTTTTTATTTTCATTCTTTATATGCAGCTGTGGCTGCTCTTAACTATCTCTTTTACACTGCACTTTTCTTACTATGGCGGTGCCCTGGGGTGGCTTAGCTGGGCCAGTTTGTTGGTGTTCTGCGCTCTGGATTTGAACCCTAGTATGTTAGGGACCTACCCTAAAGAGGTTAACTGGATATGGTGGGTAGGCCCATAACCTTGGCCATGATTATGCTAAAAACCTCTATTGATTGCAACATTTTATTGCATTTATATATTATCAATAATTTGGAGTTGTGCACCTGAGATTTGTCTGGTTCTGTGCCTGCAATTAGTCTCATCAGGTAGCACCTCCCATTATATATATATATATTTAGAGTGTGCAGTCCAGGAATCTTTCCCATATGCACAGTAAGGGGCCTCTCCTGAGAAAGGAAGAGGAGTACTACCTTGATACCAAGCACCACAGGATCACCTTCCTTCAAGCGCAGTTTTTCAAAACAGGTCAAGCAAACTCCATTGTCAAAAAACTTAACATCATAGGTGCCATTAGACGGGAAATCCTGGATACAAAACACCTCCAATTTCTTCACACCAGCCAAATTGATCAATATCTTCACAATAAAATCCAGATCCTTTTCTTCCTTCTTGCCATCCTCGACCCGAAGTCGAATAGTATTCCTCAGAGCCATCACTGCAACCAGTCACAACTCGCCTTCCCTACCCCAGAGTCCTCAAAAGGGAACCCCGAGCAGCCCCCTGAACAGATCAAATGCATCAAAAAACATACATAAATCACACATACAAGTGTACTGTGTCGCAGCACAGCCTAAACCCAATACACTATCAAACATACAATATAATGCATTGCAAAACATATAGCACAAGACATCCTATACTATACATAATGCACTGCACTATTCATTCAGTACTTAAACAAAAACAACAATCAACAAGGTCTATGGGTGTGGAGGGTAGAGGGGAGGGGAGGGGGAATCACAGAACTGAAGTTTTTATTGAAAGACAGACACATATATGGGAAGGGTAAATAAATAGAAAGACATATCAGTCTCTGTGAAAAATGGGGGAAGGGGCCACTGTCCCAGTCCTTGTTGGACAATCAATCATGGGGGGAGGGGGCAGAAGAAGGGGGGTTTAGTCCTCTTCTTCCTCAGGGCTGTCCATGATGGAATAGTCTCTTAGCAGGCTGTGAATCAGCCTGCGTCAGTCCTGGATAGACATCCTCTCCCTCCGCAGAATGAGGCAATTCCTGGCAAGCCACAAAGTGTCCTTAACACAGTTCATAAGGCGCCAGGTCTCCTGGATTGCCCCATAGGTGTGGGTGCCAGGAAACAGTCCATAAAGTACCGAGTGGTACGAAAGGTTGCTCCTTGGCACACAGTCTTTGAGTTCATTTTCCAGGGCATCTAACAACAACTGTGCATAAGTACAGTCCCAAAACAAGTGCATAGATGTTTCCTCGTGAGAGATGCACCAGGGGCAATGTCTGTACCTGCACAGGTTACGGGAGTGCATGAATGTCCTTAGGGGCAGACCCCCTTGGATTGCCATCCATGACATGTCCTTGTGTCTATTTGTGAGCCTTTTGGAGGCCACATTTTCCCATACCTGCTTGGCAGTTGCTGAAGGGAGCCCTGGAATAGGCTCCATAACATCTTTGGCTCTGATGAGCTTGTGGATAGTCTTAGGTTTCCACAAGTCAGGTTTAACTCCCTCTAGTTGGTGCTCCCTCACAAACTTGGACACATCCAGGTAGAACCAGGGAGTGTTCCAGTTGTAAGGGGTGGAGCTGTCCCACTTAGCCCAGCCTAGGGCCCTCCAAAGGGGTAGGAGGAAAAAGCGAGACATGGAGTTTCCTGCAGAGTCATTATCAGTCTCACACAAAGTCCTGCGGATACAGTTGCACACAAAGAAGGCTCGCAGCATGGTGGGGATATCTGGTATTCCCTTTCCACCTTTGAGGGGTTCCTTGTACATAACTGTCCGCTTAACTCTGTCCATCTTGGAGCCCCAGATGAAGTGAAACACTGCCCTTGTGATGGCCCTGCAGACTGTGACCAGAGGTGGCCAGGCCTGCGCTGTGTACTGCAGAACGGGAAGGATCTCGTTGCGCAGTACAAGTGCTTTTCCTTCGATGGTAAGGTCTCTGAGGCTCCACAGTCCAATTTTTTGCCTTACAGTGGCAAGTCTTTCGTCCCAGCACTTCAGGGCCGCACCCTCACCACCAAGCCAGACTCCCAGAATTTTGATGAAGTCCGGCTTGACAGCAAAGGGGAATGGAGCGGAGGATGACAGGTGCCACTGCCCGAACAGCATAGCCTCTGACTTCCCGCAGTTGACCTTTGCCCCTGAAGCTCGGCCGAAGCTCTCGCAGGTCTGGACGAGTGCTGTCACCGAACTCTGGTCAGCGCAGAAGACAGTGACGTCGTCCATGTACAGCGAACACTTGGCCTCTCTACGGTCTGGACCCGGTGCGATGACCCCTCTGATCTCTGGTTTCCATCTGATACATACAGCCAGGAGCTCTATAACACAAACAAAAAGAAGAGGTGAAAGAGGGCAGCCTTGTCTGACCCCAGATAGAATAGGAAAGGGGTCAGTCTTCCAGCCGTTCAACTACACCTAGCTGTGAATATTGGAACGGAAGACGATGCATCTGGATTCCTCCTCGAAGTGCCCTTTCAGGCTCTTTTTGGTCTCCTCCAGATCACCTCTCACGTCCCAGCTGCACCGTTGGAGGTCCTGCAGGGACTGCAGTTGTCTCTGCAGTCCCTTGAAGTTCCTCTTTCGGTCGCACGCCTGTTGTCTTCCTTTGACCTGAAAGAAACTGCGAATGTTAGCCTTAACATATTCCCACCAATCACTCATGCATTCAAAATAACATTTATCATTCTTCCATGTGATGTAGGCATCCTTCAGCTCGGCCAGCACCTCCTCCCTTTCCAGCAGAGCACAGTTCAACTTCCAGGAGCCTGGGCCAGGAGGAAAACCATTGCCCAGGTCTCCTTGGAAGAGAATGGCTCTGTGGTCAGAGAAGAAGCAGGGAACCATAGCATGCCTATTCTGCTTCACTGCTCTAGAGGTAAACACAAAGTCAATGCGGGAATGTACCGAGCCATCGGGGCGGCTCCACGTGTAATTCACGGAGCCAGCCCCCATGGAGCCCACAGCATCCCGCAGAGAAGCTTCGGTTACCATTTCTATGAGCAGTTTTGATGTCAAGTCAAGCTTAGCAGTGTTACAGGTGCTGCGTCCATCCTCCTCCATGGGGCAGTTGAAATCTCCGGCCATCACTACTGCCCTAGTGGTTGCGAGCTGCAGCCGCAGGGTCTGGAAAAGCTCCAAACGTTCATTCTTACCAGGGGGGGCATACACGCAGATTAGCCTGATAGGCTCACCTGCCCAGGAGCCGTCTATGATAAGCAATCTGCCGCAGACAAGCTCCTGAACAGAATCTAGCGTGAAGAGGCTCCCCCTAATAAGAATGGCGACCCCTGCAGACTTACACTCACCCCCACCAGACCAATAGGATGGACCGTGAGACCACTGCCGGCCCAGATGTCTATAGGACCTGGAAAAAGGAATAGAGCACTCCTGCAACATGTAAACATCACATTTCTGAGTATCTAAAAATGCAAACACAGACTGTCTTCTAAACTTATCCTTAATACTCCTCACATTAATGGTAAAAAGGGAAAAATACACCATTAGTTGGGAGAAAAAAAGGTTAGAACACGGAAAATACATTTAGCTACCACTCTTGTCGGGCGGTGCTTCCTCTTTATCAGCTGCTGGGTCACCCTGTTGGGGCAGCTGCATACAGCTCTGGATCAGCTGTTCGATCAAGTTGTCAGCGTTCAGGTCAGGTACTTCCTCCTCCACGAGGCTTTCCACCATCGCCTCCATCTCATCCTCCAGTGGAAGAGGGTTCTCGACCTGCTCTACCGCCAACTTCTTGGAAGGATCGGGGTCAGCAGCTGGGCTGTCAAACTCCTTTCGCTTCCTACTCGACTGTTGAGTGCCTGCAGAGGATACAAGAGGGGGAAACTTCCTCGGAGAGGAGAGAGACAGGGGGGGTGGAAGAGGCAGTGGGGTGGAGAAGAGAGCGGGAGGGAGAGGGGGGAGGGGTTGTGCCAGCAGTGGGGATGGGAGTTGCTGTCACAGTGGGAGGAGGGAGTGGGGTAGGAGGGGTGGGAAGGGGTGGGGTGGAAGTGGGTGGGGTAGGAAGGGTAGGACGGGTGCGGGGGAGTGGGGTGGAGGTGGAAGGTTTCTTACCCTCCTGGCGCCTCTGCTGGCCTTGTCCAGTCACTGCTGCCACATAGGATTTTGCCCTATTGGGGCAGTCTCTGTACACATGGTTCACCTCCCCACAGAGGTTGCATGTCTTCTGGGTGGGGCAATCCTTGGTGTCGTGTCCTGCCACCTTGCACTTCTTGCAGGCTGCCACCTTGCAGTCTCTCCCAATGTGGTCCTTCCCACCGCAGGTCTTGCAGATCCGCGGCTGGTCAGGATAACTGAGAAATCCAGCAGATGCGCCCAGGGAGAAGAACTGTGGCAGGTGCGCAACTCCATCGGGGCTCCAGTTGTCCTTTTGTAGCCTGACAATGACAGCCCACTTGCCTGTCCAGAAGCCATTCCTGTCCAGGATCTTGGAGGGGTCCTTGATCACAGTGCAGAAACGGCCCAGGAAGGTGGCGATGTCCTTGCCAGGCGTGTGTGGGTTCTGCATTGAAACCGTCACCCACCTCTCCTCTCTTTGAATAGGGCAATTGCCCACAAAGCGAGAGAATGGGGATTCAGGCTTCGCCGCTTTCACCACTTCCCAGTACCTCTTGCAGATTGCAATGGAGGCAAATGTCACATAGAAGATGCCCTTAATGTAATTCTGTATGCTGAGGGTTTCAGCAGTCGAGAACCCCTGTTCAAGGATCATCTTCTTGCCGAAGGTCTCCGTTGTCATGTCCGGCATCTTTCCCTCCACTTCCTTCAGCTTCATGACCACGGTCTGCCTCATCCAGGGCTCCAAGGCTGGGGTACCCTTGGGCTGGGTCTGGCTGGGTTTCCCGGGGGCTGTTGCTGGAAGGGCGATGGAGGTGGATGGGACCTGGTCGGGCAGAGCTTCGGCCGGCTTCGGTCCCTTCTTTCCCGTCTTCTTCCTGGCAGAGGTGGCTGGAGCGGAGGCTGGAGCTGGCACCGGGGTTGGGGCAGCTGAGGTCATCTCTCCTGCTTCTTGCCCGGGGTCGAAGTTGGGCTGGAGAAGGGTCTGCGGCGGTCGGAGGTCGGAAGTCGCTTTCGCAGAGGGCAGAGCAAACAAGTCTAACCCAATGCCAGTCGAAGTCCTTCCTCGTCGCGGTCGCAGGGTCTGGTCGCCGCTGGTCGGAGGTCGGGAGACGGCTTTGCAGAGGGCAGAGCAAACAAGTCTAGCCCAATGCTGGTCATTGCTGGTCGGAGGTCGGCTTCACAGAGGGCAGAGCAAACAAGTCTGACCCTCTGCTACTTGTAGTCCTTCCTCGTCGCAGTCGGCAGTCTGGGGGATGCTGGTCGGAGCTTGGCAGTCGCTTCTCCAGAGGGCAGAGCAGCAAGTCTAACCCTCGGCAAGTCGAATCCTTCTTCCTCTCAGCAGTCCTCGTTCAGCTTCCTCGGCCGGTGCAGGTCCAGAAAAAATGCAGCAGCAGGTCCTCTGGAGCCCGAGTGTAGTCAAAGTCCAGTCAGTCAGCACTGATAAGAACAGATACTACACTTGATCTTAGCCAAAAGGCCGAGAAGCGATTGATTGACTGACCGACCCCCCCACAGCAAGGCCCGGATTTTTTGCACCACTTTATTTTAGCATAGGTTACAAGCAGACACAATCACTCTGGATTTCTTTCCCATACTCTCTTGCTAGCTGCTTGATTTGTTTTAAATTTCTTTTATTCATCAGAGCAATAAAACAACAAAGATACATCTGTTGATAGTATTGGCAAGTAATACATAGAATAAAGATTCATTAATGGCAATAACATACAGATAGCATAAGATCAATAATATGTATATCATTTTCTTCGTAGAACAGAACCAGAATAAAACATATATTCCTTAAAATAATTTAGACATGGCCGACACACCCCTCAAAAGTAATAAGATAACTGAAATCCAACTAGAGAGAGGTTCCCTCTTAACCTGTGGTAGGAAGCACAATAGGCAGATCGTCTTGTAAAATTCTTGTTTCATACCAAGAGGTATGTCTAAAGCATAAATGAATTTGGCTTCGTAGTTCCACCGTAAGGGAGTCTATAAAGCCTTCCCACAATTGAAAAAAATCTGCTGTCTTAGCCTCCTTATGTAGTGTAGTCTCTAGCCAGTCCATTTGAAAAGCAAAAAATAATTTAGCCCTAAATAAAGAAACCGATGGGGGATCTGCATGGGTCCACCTCTGCAATATACATTTACGAGCCACCGCAGATATAATCAATAATAATTTTTTATTATCTCTCTTACCCGAAACAAATGGTGGTAAAATACCCAAAATCGCCCACTCCGCTGATAATGGGAGGTAACTAACCAGACATCTAGATGCAAATCTATTAACCGATGACCAGAATCTACGTATAAGGGGACATTCCCACATACAATGAGTGAAAGTTGCTTCAGAAGCCCCACATTTAGCACAGTTACTATTATCAGACAATCCCATCAAGAATCTGCAGTGAGGGGAGAAATACCCATTATGATAAATATTGTAAAACATTTCTCTATACATGCTCGATGAAAGTACTGATTGAGAATAGAGGAATGAGCGTAATAAACCCTCCATAGTGATATGGGGAAAGACACTACACCAAATAGATAATCCCGTAGAGATTTTTGAATGGTCTAAAGGAGTCTGAAGAATTTTGTAGTGAAGGGAAATTACTCCCCTGCCTCCCATAGGTCTATTTAATAGTAGGTCCAAAGAGTAGGACCAATCTACTGGAGAGAGAACGCGTATCATAGAGCTCTCATAATGCTGCGCCTGGTACATTGCCAAAGAGTGGGAATGAGGCAAATTATATGTATTCACCAGTTCTGCCACTCGATAGGGTCTACGGTTCTTGATGTCGACAAATGCCCGGACATAAGGTATTCCCCTATCTGGCCATGACGAGAAGGGCGCTGAAGCCTCCCCGTTTTGAAACTCGGGGTTTAGTAGTAGTGGGAGAAAAAGAGAATGGTGAGAATTTACATTTCTTTGTTTTCTAGTGTATTGCCAAACTCTTCATGTAACCATCAGTAAGGGATTATTAATAATATCCTCAGAAATCTCCTGTTTATGGGAAGGAACGCCAATATGTGTTGGTCAGGTAAAAAAAATTGGTCCAACTGTGAGTCAGTAAATAGGTCAGTCTTGTGTATCCAATCTCGTATATATCTCAAGATTCCCGCATGACTATATAATTTTAGGTTAGGTAACTTAACCCCTCCATTGGCCCTATTTTCAATAAGCCAATATGAGGTTGTTTGTTCTTCCAAATAAATTCCCTAAATGTTTTATACAGGGATTTTTCACCCTCCTGAGAAAGCAAAATTGGCAACATCTGTAAGGGATATAACAATTTTGGGAAAGATATCATTTTCAGTAAATGAATTCTGCCCAAGTATGATAGCATGAGGTGGCGCCATTTGGTCAAGTCCCCCACCACCTCCCGAATAAGTGATTTCATGTTAAGATCATATAAATCCCCTATATATCGAGGTAATTCAATTCCCAAATATCTAAGCGAAATAGGGACCCATATTACCGGATATAAATCCCCCCAGTGTGGTTTTACTATAGGACCCAAGGATAGTGCCTCTGATTTGTCTGAGTTAATATTAAAACCCGAAACCTTGGCAAAATCTGACATTTTATCAAAAATTTTTGGTAGAGTTTGTTCTGGATCCGAGATATAGAGTAATAAATCATCAGCGAAAGCCTGAACTTTAAGTTCTTGAGAACCCATCCGAATACCTTTAAAGTCTGGCCAAGACTGGAGAATACGTAGCAGTGGGTCTAGAGCAATGTTAAATAACACTGGTGACAAAGGGCATCCTTGTCTAGTGCCCCTCAGCATTGTAAAGGAGGAGCTACAGGTGCCATTGATCATCAACGTAGTGGTCGGTTCATGATGTAAAAATCAAAATAAATTCGAAAAGGGTCTACCAAAATCTCGTAGTTCGAAAATTTTAAGCAAGTGATTCCACGACACTGTGTCAAATGCCTTTTCAGCATCTAAGCTCAAAAGCATTTCTTCCAAATGGGATCGGGAGCTAGAATGAGACACTATAGCTGCCAGGGCCGTTCTAACCCCCTTTACCGAAAACCTACCTCGTGTGAAACCCAATTGATGGTGTGAGGATTTCAGGCAAAAATAATTGAAGACGATTGGCCATAATTTTGGTCAGTATTTTAAAGTCTTGGTTCAGAAGTGTAATAGGTCTATAGGATGTAACTAATTCCGGGTTCTTAGAAGGCTTAGGTATGACTATGGGAAATGCATCATTAAAGTTTGGATAGTGTAATCGACCTTCCAATATTCCCTTGAATAAGGTAGTAAGAAATGGAACTAATTGGGGTTTCAACATCTTGTAAAATTCCCCTGCAAAACCATCAGGGCCCGGAGATTTGTTATTATGAAGGTGAGAGATAACCTCTGAAATCTCTGTTTCTGTAATATCTTGAAGTAAAATATCCCTTTGGGTTGGAGTATGTTTCGGAAGCTCCGCCTCATTCAGCAAATCTCTATGTAACTCAGGGAATTCTGGGGGAGCTGTATATAAGGACTTATAATAATCTTGAAATGTGGATACTATATCAGGTGTAGATATCAAACGAGCAGCTGTAATAGGGTGTCGTATTGTTTTAATAGTGTGTCGAGTATTATGCATCTTCACCATATTAGCTAATAGGCGTCCCGATCTCTTGCCCCATCTATAATAACAGTTTTTTGCATAGTCTATCTGAGTCCAAGCATTGGTCAACAGAAAACTCTCTAATAATTGACGATGTTGTTTGTAGACCTCAAAATTGTCATCAGAGGGGTCAGCCTCATATTTAATATAAGCCGTATGCACAGCACCATGCAATACATCATATTTACTCTGATATTCCCGCCTCCTCCCAGCTTGATAAGCCAATATATGACCTCTAATTACCGCCTTGGAAGTTTCCCAAAAGAGAACTGAGTCCTCCCAATGTTCTATGTTGTCATCAACGAAGTCCATCCACTTGGATTGGAGATATTGTTTAAAGTGATCTGACTGGCTAAGAAAAGATGGGAACCTCCAAAATTTACGTGACACCTCAGAAAACTTAGTTTGGATATCTAAAGAAACCGGAGCATGATCCGATATGACTATGCTATGGATATCACTAGAACGTACAGAGGGAATCAATTTATCATCCACTAGTATATAATCAATTCGAGAGAATGATCTGTGTACTCGAGAATGATAGGAGTGTGTCCTGTCAGTGGGGTTAAAAAGTCGCCAAACATCACATAGATTGTGAAGCAAAAGTAATAGCCCCACACCCCCTGGTCCCGATGATGATAAAGAGGCTGATGATCCAAGTCTATCAAGTGTCTCATCAGCTACCCCATTAAAGTCTCCCCCCACCATCAGGTTTGGAGTGGATCGACCCAAAAGCAAACTAGAAATTGTTCGAAAAAATTCCATGTTAGGAGAGTTGGGGGCATAGATATTCAGGAGAGTATAGGGTTCACCCCGCAAAAGCACATCTAGCAAAACATATTGGCCCTCTGGGTCACATTCTGAGCTAATTATAGAATAATCTAAGCGTTTGTGAAACACCACAGCCACACCTCTTTTTTTAGTGACAAAGGAAGACTAAATGCATTCCTTAATCCAGGAGCTACGTAGACACATATCATCCAAATGTGCCCAATGTGTCTCCTGCAAAAATGCTATATCTGATCCTAATTGTTTAAGGTGTGTAGCCACTCGTCTACGTTTAATTGGAGAGTTTAATCCCCTCACATTCCAGGAGACCATACGGATAGAATTATGTATTGTGGAAACTAGAGTAGAATTAGCAGCTGAAGACATTTATATTATCTAACCCCAGTCTAGAAAATGAACCCATGCAGATACTATGAACCATCATGTCCGCCCCCCATCCCAGCGAGTGGGGGGAAAAACTAGAAAAACAAAAAGGGGGGTGCCATCTGCCATATCCAAACCACTCAAGATGAGAAAGATTCCATATATTACCATTAGAACACCATTTTGCTCTGACAAACTCCATTTTCAATTTTCCTCCAAACATATAAACAAGGAAATATGCATTACATTACATATTTCCATATCACATAAAAATAATAAAACAAAAATGAGAAAAGTCAGAACCCAAAACCTAGGGGATCCAACCTCCCATAACATATTTTGTATGAAATAAGACAGTACACTATGTGTGTCCCTCTTTTATAAATAAAGATACAGAAATATCAGGGTATCAAGCACTAGGTCCCATTGAGTTAGCAAATCTGATGGGCAGGGAGTGCACGTATGTTTTGGCCTTATCTAGATCATCATACATACGGACTACTCCATCCACAGTAACTTTCAATTTTGCAGGGAATAACAGAGCAAATTGGATATGGTTATCAAAGAGTATTTTGCAAAGTGGAGAGAATTCTTTTCTTTTTTGAGACACTGCGGCCGAGAAATCTTGGAATATCTAGAGTATGTGGCCCTCGATAACCAGAGACCCCTGTCGTCTATAGGAACGAAGCACTAGCTCCCTGTCTCTGAAATTAAAATATTTAGCTATTACAGGACGGGGTCTAGAAACGTTGGTAGATCTTTCTGGTCCCAGTCGATGTGCACGTTCAATAATCATGGGAGGAGACATCTGGGTTATACCTAAGGCATTATTGAGATCATTTTGCAGATATTCAATTAAGGCGAACCCTTTCACCGTTTCCGGAATTCCCAGAAACCTGAGGTTATTCCTTCGGTTTCTATTCTCCAAATCTTCTATCTTATCTAGGAGAGCCTGAATAATATCTCCTTGTGTGTTGTTCCACTGCGTCAAGTCTCTTCTCATGAGACTCTATTTGTGAGGTCATGGACGCAAGAGTGGAGCTGAATTCCTTGAATTGTTGTTCCATTAGGGACTTAATGACCAATAGCATCTCCTGAGCTGCTGCTGTAGCAGTAGGGGCGTCCAAAAGCACTGAGTGCTGTGTATCTCCCTCTAAGGCCAAAATAGGTGACGACGGGGGAGTGATAGAAGGACCAGGGGAGTTAGAGGGGGAAGACACTGTGGAATCAGATGGCTTCGCCTGAGAAATAGTACCCTTCACAGATTTCCTGGTCATTGTAAATTATTTTTGCATAGCCAAACGGCCACAGTAGGAATAAAAGGTAGTAATGTATATATTCTTATATCTACTTATACACACGTATATATATTGGTTGTAGAGGGACTACAACATATAATCAAAAATCATACATCATGACATGATGTATCTTGAGAATAGAGAAATATCTCAAAAATACAGATAATACACAATATTCATTATAACGTGAATTGCAACATTCACCACTAGATGGCAGTAAAATCACATAAATCAATAAAATAAACCTCCTAAGCTATGGGAGTATGATCCACTATATAGAGATATTAAGAAGGAGATATAGGAGTGGCAGATTTAGGGAAAAGTGGGCCCAAGACTGAGGAAAAAAAGGGTGGATACACGAGGATTAGAATAGGGGTACAGGGGGGGAGAAGTGCCACAGTCAAGGGAGAGACATGAGGTCAACAACCACAGAAAAAACACTTGCGTATTTTAGCGGTTTGTCAGGACAAAGTGACAGAAGGGTAACAAGTCTGCCTTTATGTGTCCCAGGGGAAATCTCCTTCCTCAACCGCTCAGATAGGTGTTGGGAACTCCGCAGCCAAGGCAGGTGAACTCAATAGGAAATCTCTTGACACAATATCACCCAGGAAGGTTTCATCCAGTCTCCAGTGTTACACTTCCCCAGCGCAGCACTCCAATCAGGGTAGGCAGGATATCTGTGACCAAGAGCAGCCAGTCAGCTCAACATCAGCCGAGGTTGTGAGGCCTAATAGGCAGATCACAATTATGTAGGACTCCGGACCCAGGAGCGGTCACCCTGGACAACCTCCGCACAGATCGCCGAGCACATCATACACTGACCCTCCAGCGGCACAGCCGGCAGCAGACCTCTAGCAGTTCAGGCGGTCAAGCACCACTGAAGGGGACCAGGTGGGGTCAAAGATGCCCGCAGGTCTCACAAGCAGATCACCTCCGCGTCTCCACGGCTGCCAACAGCTCCACGACAGGAGGAGAAGGATGCTCCGCTCAAAGAGGCTGCAAGAGTATCCCAGCCTCCGGGCCTCATCTGCGAGGCCAGGGAAGACCCAGTCTCCTCACCCACGATCCAGGCAAGCCAGGTAAGTCCACGCCACAGGGTTCGGTACCGCAGTCACCAATATGTCTCTCCTCCACTGTATCTTCACTAGGAGTATTCCCCAAGGCTGAAACCAAGCTAGAGACAACACATCCAGTCTCCGATCAGCCCGCTTGCAGGGGACAGGCACAGTCCAAAGGATTCTCCGACTCCCACCCTCGCCGACAAGATGGCAGATAAGCTGGACGCTCAACAGCGTGAGCTGACTCCGTGGATAAATGATAGCCGGGTGAGTGAAATGGCCTGCACCTCACTCCCCGCAGGGTCTCCAAGGCTTCCTGCGCCTGTCAATATAAATAGACCCCCAGATAATCTTTTCTCTAAGGGTCTAACGAGAGTTAGATCTGAGGAGCCCTAGTAAAATGCGGCCACATACAAGGCCCGCCCACCGGGTCCCATGGGAGTTGCGGATTGGCTAGCAATCCGCAACTCCCATGGGACCACAACCAGTAGCCGAATTCAACCTGAAATATTCACATTCCATACTACAATATTCCAACCAGATTCCATTATATAATGTTTCAGAAAGTATAAACTACTAAACAGTGTACATTACTTATAAACTTATTACAATGTAATTGACCACTACCGAATTACAGGTTCCTTCATCACCAGCTGATATCAAACAATTATATATCTACAGATTGCAATATTTTACCCAATTTCCATCTTAATCTTAACTACACAATGTTACAGTCAGACCACAAGAATACAACACACACTAAACCTATCTCTCTCAGACAGTGCTATTGTTAAAGCACATGGTGGATCGTATGAACGAACTACAGTCTCCAAAAAACACATGTGAATATACAAAGACTACACCATATCATCCACTGAATGCATTGCTACATATTATACATTGCAGAGTCACCCAATAAGCTTGCTGTTAGAAATTCACTTCACTATTGAATGTTAACCCAGCCTTTCCAATAATACAATACAAAATTGTTACACATATAGTCTACTACAGATTGAGACAAACTTGCTACAAATACACTAAACATCCAAGGCATATTCAAAGCATTACAGCTTGATAACCTTGCTGTTAATTACCATATTGATTACTACATAAATCACTACAAACTATGTCTATAAGCTATAAACAGATTAATACAAGCTTGTTACAAATACCCAAATAGGCTATCTAATGTACAGTTTACTTAGCCATTATGAGTAGATATCGCCAGGCGATATCTACTCATAATCTACTCATATCTACTCATTTTGACCTTCTGGGGGAGGAGACTGCTCTGCCTGTGTCTCTGGTGTCTCCTTGCAAGAATGTGTGTTTCTCCAAGTGTGTGTGCCTGCATCTGTGTGAGACCCTTTGTCTGATCTCTGATAGGTG
This sequence comes from Taudactylus pleione, assembly GCA_031769625.1. NCBI lineage: Eukaryota > Metazoa > Chordata > Amphibia > Anura > Myobatrachidae > Taudactylus > Taudactylus pleione. The sequence continues at coordinate 30,153,316 of JAUIMM010000052.1, forward strand.
TGTTCAAAAAGGGGGTGTTTCAATCCTTTACTTTGAAACTCATGTCCAATCACCTGTGAGGAAGCTTCAAGAGGAAAATGCCTCTTGTCGGGGGTATGCTGTGGAGTGTGAACACCTTAACAAATGCTAATTAGATTGTAGTATCATTTAGCCATCTCTATTGATATGCTGGAATAACCAGTTCTGTGTAAACTTGTTTGGGACCTGACTCTCTCTGGAATATGTGAATTACACATATATATATTTGATTCTAATTGTATAAGGAATTATTATTATTGATTTTAATATACACACTGTAACATTTCCCCCTGTTGTGAGTTCAATGACATCTGACAGAACTGACATAAGCTTGTGTATTATCATTATTTTAGTGTATGTGTTATGTGTATGTTCATTGATCGTACAGGTGGTGAGAAGAGAGAGAATTCAGTTTGGAGAGAATCATAACAATGTAATTTTCACAGTTCAAAATAAAAGGTAATGAAAGGGCGGAGAAGTAATGGTCCTCTCCTGCTTCGCAAATGTAGATGGAAAAAACCTTGTTTGAGTGTATGTAAGGATAAAAAAATCTTTCATATCTAAACCAAACCCTTTCCTAATTTTTATTAACATTTGGAATCAAAAGCCTATAGTTGTCATCTTCGCCACATGGGATGAGGGCGCACTTCTGGAGTGTTGTCATCTTGGACATCTGCTTTGGATGATCCGTATCCTGGTCCTTCTGATCTGTTCCATCTGATCATTTTCCGATCTGTGTTCCGTTCTATCATCTTAGGGTTTGTTTAGTCATCTGTCAGGAATATCATCTGTCTGCAGCTGGGCCTTGTCAGCATCTAAATAAGAAATTAAGAGACATCAGTACTTTTGAATGTCTCCATCTTTCCTACCAAATCTCATGTCTTGTCTTCCATCCGATCTGTCTGCAGTCTTCAGATATCCTGCTGTTGACTTGTTTTGCCTACATGGACGAAAAACAGATTCTCCGTGCATTAGCGGTCCCTCCCCACCCACTGTGATAATTTATAATTTTGTCTGCTCCATATTGGAGTTTCCAAAAATCACATATCATTAACATTGACGAGCGTTACAGACTCAACTTTACATCGTTTTCTCCACTAGATGGCATTCAAGATCCTACAATACCTTTGTTTTTCTAATTTTCTATGAAAATCTCCCAAAAAAATATTCATAATCTGGGAAATTCTAAATTTCCAACCTTCAAATACCCATATAACACCCCCCCTTTTCTCATGACAATAATCTGTGTATTAATTGTTGAGGAGAATCAGGGAAGTCTTGGGCTATTTGATCTACTTTAACCTGCATTCAGGTGTTCCGAGAAAATAGAAAGAAATCTTAGTTTACATAATACTGCATGTCAATATGTACCTAATTCCTATCTATTCCAAACATACAAACTGTTAATAGATATACCCAATTCATTTAGTAAGAACAGAAAATCATCCTGTGGAACCTGTTTAAATATAAGATCATTTTAAAACAACCTTAAATGTATTTTTTTTCATTAAAAACCCTTAGTAATTCCAGGCATTACCACCTCTGCTGGGAAATGGATGCGTATTTCCCCTTCTACTACTACTCCTCCTAGGACCTGAGAATGTCCCTACTGGTCATAAGAGTTAAAACATCAAAATTACAGGTGTTTTGGGGGGGAAAAAAACGTACATTCCGCTGAGTTAATGTCACTGCAACAATTTAAAACAGTATGATCATATGCATATTTTTATGATCTATGGCAATCCCCCTGTTCTGGTGAATGAAACCTCCACCATAGGGTCATCCATAATACCTACATCACAATTTAACTAGATTTTACAGGGATTTCTGAACACAACAATATCACGTTTGTGTCTGTTACTAACACTTGGGATCTATAAACACTATTGCTTATGAACTGTTACCAATTACAACAGTTCCGATGTCATTTACCACATAAGTGAGATATACACAGTATTTTCAGCTATTAATATTTACAAGATCCTACAAAAAAGACCTTGTCCACCCATCTTCCAATTCCTATGAACTTGGTCAGGGGTTGCAATACTTACTTTCTACCACTAGGGGAATTTGGAATCCTTTACTCCGATATACATATTTATACCATTATACTTTACCTGTATACACATGGGATTTTAAAATAAGCAGGATTTTATACCACCTGTCTGTTTTTAACCCATATTATACCATATACAGTCTTAAGAACAATTGCATATACCGTAAACATTGCTGTAAGCATAAAAGTTAAATCCATTATCACCTGTAATCAGTATCATAAAGACGTCTCCTTATTTACTGCAGTAACGACAAATCTAGATTTCCTTATTTCTGCTTTTCATATGCTATCCCTACTTCTAAGGAACATCCCATGTCCAACGCTCTGAGTATTACGCATATCACATTGTTCTTAATGTCTATAATGTAATGTAAATCACTATCTAAAAATCATATTTCCTGCAGTCATATACCTAAAGGAAAACAATTATTTAGACATCCTAACATCTGTGGCATCTTAAATGAAATGATCCATTTTTACCTTTATTAAAGACTTCGCCGACCTGCGATTTAGTCTTTTTAAACCATATTCTGCTTACCAATATATATATAGAACGATTATTACAAGACTCATTGCAAACCTGCTATATGATTTTGTATTGTATTATCGGAAAGGCTGGGTTAACATTCAATAGTGAAGTGAATTTCTAACAGCAAGCTATATGGGTGACTCTGCAATGTATAATATGTAGCAATGCATTCAGTGGATGATATGGTGTAGTCTTTGTATATTCACATGTGTTTTTTGGAGACTGTAGTTCGTTCATACGATCCACCATGTGCTTTAACAATAGCACTGTCTGAGAGAGATAGGTTTAGTGTGTGTTGTATTCTTGTGGTCTGACTGTAACATTGTGTAGTTAAGATTAAGATGGAAATTTGGTAAAATATTGCAATCTGTAGATATATAATTGTTTGATATCAGCTGGTGATGAAGGAACCCGTAATTCGGTAGTGGTCAATTACATTGTAATAAGTTTATAAGTAATGTACACTGTTTAGTAGTTTATACTTTCTGAAACATTATATAATGGAATCTGGTTGGAATATTGTAGTATGGAATGTGAATATTTCAGGTTGAATTCGGCTACTGGTTGTGGTCCCATGGGAGTTGCGGATTGCTAGCCATATTGTGATAGTATTGTGAAGTTATGTACTATCATAGTTTGGGGATTTTATAGTTCAAATAGATTTGGTATAAGTAATAATTACCATGTGAAAGGTAGTCTGCAGTTTGTTAAAGATGGCTACCTCCATATGGTATGAACAAAGGAAATTCCATGTGCTCCATGTTTCCCCATTGAATCATGTGCTTAATTCAATGGAAGTTGTGAATATCTAGTCTTGTGATCATAGTTATAACTCTACCCAGTTTTGGTGTTGTATAGTTATTTACAGAAGTTACAACATTATGTGAGTTTTGTGACATTCAAAATGGAGTTTGTGATCAGAGACCATACGGTTTGAACAATAGGACATGTGCCCAAACAACCAACCCCACACATAATCTCACACAGCAGCCATTTTCTCTCTCTCTCTCTCTCTCTCTCTCTCTCTCTCTCTCTCTCTCTCTCTCTCTCTCTCTCTCTCTCTCTCTCATCTTTGTATCGTCTATATTGTATTTTAATAAGCATTGATTTTATGAAGATTGATTTGATGAATATAAAAACAATTTACTTCTAACATTTTGTGTGCATCATTATCTTTATGAAAGGAAATTATCCAAATGATTTAAAAGGTATATAATTCTGGTTAAACACTTTGTGAAGTTATATATTTATATTATGTATAACCTGATAGTTATTATATGAAAAATAGAATAATTTGCTTCAGATATATTGAGATTAAACAAGCTGGCAATGGCCTGTGTGTACAAAGCAAAGAAGGTAATACACCCCTCATCAGATGTCATTGTGTTCTGTTGTTTACAAGTATTGCACTTGCTTGCTGAGGTCCATTGGAGGAAGACCCAGACCACAAGATGCTTTCTACCATTGATTGTCCTTGCAAATGGGGAAAAAGAATGCTTCCTGATGATCGTATAACGCTGAAAGAGGCATATTCAAGCCATTAACAAAACAAATAATTGAAAAAAAATTGCTTGACAAAATGACTGCAACTTTCAAATAATTCAACATGAACATACTCTGCCAAATTTATACATGGGGGACAAAGTTTGTAAAATATACTAGTTGTCCGAATGAAAACTAGGGTAATTCAAGAATGCAAACGTTCAATCTATCCATGTGGTTGACATTGCAATGGTGCAAAAAGTGAAAAAGTGATTCTACAGCACCCACCCCACAATTAACTCTCAATGAGTGGCCAGCCTACAAAAAAGAGCCTCCTGTTGCTTGCTGCCTCTCTCTCCAATATGCTTCCAACTACTACATTGATTGACTGACCAACCCCCCCCACAGCAAAGCCCGGATTTTTTGCACCACTTTATGTTAGCATAGGTTACAAGCAGACGCACTCACTCTTGATTTTTTCCCATACTCTCTTGCTAGCTGCTTGATTTGAATTGGCACCGCCTCTGCCACACCCACAAGACGGCTTGCGGCCTTCCTTTCTTCATGCCGTGTCCCTGCAGGTAATTAGACAGTGTGAAGCCTTCATTGAAATGCTAAGAAACCTTTCTTGGAATGTTCACAGGGAATGGGTATGATAAACCGTCGGCCGCATGGCCAGCGGTTCGATTCCCATCAGCGGCAGGCCGACAGAAGCAGAGATAGAAGCAGCAGAAGCCCGACAGCGCTGGAAATCCCGATCGTGGATAGGTAAGTATAAACTAACCTAACCTAACCCCCCTAACTTTAACCCTAACCCTCCTTAGGGGTGCCTAACCCTAATCCCCCCTCTAAGTGCCTAACCCTAACCACCCCCTTCCCCGCTGCCTAAAACTAAGTCCCCCGGGGGTTGCCTAACCCTATGTCCCCCCCGGGGGTGCCTAACCCTAACCCTCCCTCCCCCTAGCCTAACACAACCCTCCCAGGGGGGTGCCTAACCCTAAGTCCCCCCCGGGAGCCCTAAACCTAACCCTCCCCTCCCGCGGCTGTCCGCTCGCGGCGCCCGGCATCACTACGATTGTGATACCAGGCGCCGGTCTACCGGCATCGGGGAAATGCGGGTGTCTACATCTAGACACCCGGCATTTCACCCATGCTGGGATAACACAGTCGGGAAGCCGGCTGCCGGTATTTAGGCAGTCGGCTTCACGATTGCTTCCCGTTCACAGTGCCTACGGAATGTCAAGGAAGAGCTGCGATGGGTCGTGAAGGGCAACAGAATGTTGACAGTCAGAACACAGAATGTTGATACATTCACATTCTAATTTTCAAACAACCAACATTCTACTCTTATGTCATTGTGTTCTGTTGTTTACAAGTATTGCACTTGCTTGCTGAGGTCCATTGCAGGGAGACCCAGACCACAAGATGCTTTCTACCATTGATTAACCTTGCAAATGGGGAAAAAGAATGCTTCCTGATGGTCATATGATGTTGAAAGAAGCATTTTCAAGCCCCTAACAAAACAAATCATTGAAGAAAAATTGCTTGACAAAATGACAGCAACTTTCAAATGATTCAACATGAACATACTCTGCCAAATTTCTATATGGGGGACAAAGTTTGTAAAAATATCCAAGTTGTCCGAATGAAAAGAAGGGCAATTCAGGAGTGCAAACATTGAATCTATCCATGTGGTTGACTTTGCAAAGGTGCAAAAAGTGAAAAAGAGATGCTACAGCACCCACCCCACAATTAACTCTCAATGAGCGGCCAGCCTATAAAAAAGAGCCTCCTGTTGCTTGCTGCCTCTCTCTCCAATATGCTTCCATCTACTGCATTGATTGACTGACCAACCCCCCGACAGCAAGGCCTGTATTTTTTGCACCTCTTTATGTTAGCATAGGTTACAAGCAGACGCACTCACTCTGCATTTAATTCCCATACTCTCTAGCTAGCTGCTTGATTTGAATTGTCACCGCCTCTGCCACACCCACAAGATGGTTTGCGGCCTTCCTTTCTTCATGCCGTGTCCCTGCAGGTAATTAGACAGTGTGAAACCTTCATTGAAATGCTAAAAAACCATTCTCGGAATGTTCACAGTGTCTACGGAATGTTCAGGAAGAGCTGCCATTGATCGTCAAGGGCAACAGAATGTTGACAGTTAGAACATAGAATGTTGATTCATTCACATTCTAATTTTCAAACAACCGACATTCTACTCTGATGTCATTGTGTTCTGTTGTTTACAAGTATTGCACTTGCTTGCGGAGGTCCATTGCAGGGAGAACCAGACCACAAGATGCTTTCTACCATTGATTTTCCTTGCAAATGGGGAAAAAGAATGCTTCCTGATGGTCGTATGACACTGAAAGAGGCATATTCAAGCCCCTAACAAAACAAATTATTGAAAAAAAATTGTTTGACAAAATGACTGCAACCTTCAAATGATTCATACTGTGCCAAATTTCTACATCGGGGACAAAGTTTGTAAAATATCCAAGTTGTCCGAATTAAAACTAGGTTAATTCAGGAGAGCAAACGTTCAATCTATCCATGTGGTTGTGAGCGTAGTTTTGAGAGCTGTACTACTTCCTTCAATGTATCTGGAATCAGCAGTAGCTTATTTTACAAGACAAAGCAAGCAGACAAACAGACAACCATGGTTGGAGAACAAATCAGACACAGACAACGATGTAGTTACACATCACAGCACTGCGTAGACCATTCTGGGGAACAGTACGAGTGCTGGCTTTATTTATAGGGGTCTTGAAAAGGTCAGTCACCATGAGTCAGTTTTATGCATGGGCAAAAACAACTTGTTTGTGCCCCCCAATACTGGCTGGACATATAGATAAGATAAACATAAGACATTATGATGCATATTCTTGTTGTGTTCCTCGCCTGGCATCCTCGTCAACATCTTCTATCTTGTTGGTCATCCTAGACTATCTCTTAGATAATGCTTATCTTCTCCACTCCAGGCTGGCTGGTGAATAACATGTTTTTCTGTAACTTCAAACTTATGTAACTTTTAAAATCACTCTTAAAGCGACATACACATAGGTAGAGCATTTAATAATGTAATTAAGCATTCCACGCTAACATTCCCCTCTTTTTATCAAATGATCTATCTTTCAGTAGAAATGTCCATGTTTCTTTAGTAGCTTCTTGATGTTCTTGTTGTTCCTCACCTTTCTTTGGCCTTTATGACTTTTGTTACCTGCCTATCAGTTACCTACGATAACCAGCATATGACCTTATAGTGCCTATGTTATCCATATGTTATCCTAAGGACCACATATAGATAGAGCAAATATTCAGCACGTATCATTGGTGTTTATCATAAGAACTATTCTTACTGTTGCTTGAAGGTCAATCATGCCAGGAGGAAAGATCGAAGATTCAGGTATCTGGACATCGGGGATTAGAGTATAGGCCCCCCTCATATGTAACTCCCAGGTGTTAACAAGACCTCTCCTGGGGTGTGGAGTCTAGTCCACTTGATGGTATTCACCAGTGACCCCTCCAAGCGGGATATGGGCTTTGCTGCACCAAGTGAACAGGTTGTGGCCCCCAAGATTGGTACCTGGAGCAAACACTGAGTATATTGGAGGAGGACTATACCTTTTACTGGTTACTGGTACTTCAGAATTCTTGATCTTCAATTCTTTCACTCAAGCAAGAGCGCTTCTGCTCATCTTCTTTAGTTGTGTAGTAAGTTGCTTGATCACTCTATCTCCATTGTTCACTTCTTACGGTGCGATACTGTGAACCCAACTGTCTCTTCCTTCCAGCTTTACTGCAGAAGCGGTGGTCAGTAGCACTTGAAATGGGCCTTCGTATCGAGGTTCAAGTGCCCTTCTCACATGTCTCTTGAAATAGATCCAGTCCCCTGGACTCCATAAATTAGTACTGTCATCAGAGTCTGGATCTGGAAGGGAAGAGAATACTTGACAATTGAGGTTAGTTAAAGCTTTACACATTGCTTGTACATAGGCAGTTAAATCTTCATAGTTATGCTGTAACTGCTGAGGGAAGTAACACCCTGTCTTAGGTACTGTATTAAAGCTTATGTGTCTTTATTGGGGTTAATAGTAAACAAAACTATTGGTAGACATTGTAATCAGTTCCTATTACTTTTTATACTGATGTGCAAGGCCCTCTCTTAAATAGCTGTAGGTAATCTTTCTGCAGCTTAGAGTGGCCTTGGAATCTGTTTCTGTAAAATCTTTACTTTCTGTCCTGGATTACATATTTCATACATCCCACATGCTGCTGCATTGAATTCTGGTGCCATCCACTGCTGCAACATAATTTGGCTTTCTTTGAACAGTTCATCATTATTTGTAACATGATTAGATACCAAGCCCTTGGTAGACATCCTTGTTGTCCTTTTTGCCCATATACCTTGTTCATTCTTTTACGGCTCCTATGTTTTATCCACGATTCCTTCTCTCCCTTGGAAACCTGTTCCTGGAAGTGCTGTATGGTGTCCTCATGGACTGGAGCTTCTTGTACTTGAACTTGGTACACAGTTACTGGGTCTTGCAATACTGCTTTCTTTGCTGCTGTATCTGCAATAGCGTTACCTTTTACTTCTGGTGTCTGTTTCTGGGTAGGGGCCTGTATCTTTACAATTGCTTCTTTCTGATGTTAGTTCAAGGGCAATGAATAGCTGATTAATTAAAGTTGCATGCTTGATATAATTTCTGGTTTCTTCAGGTAGACACAACTTTGTGGATCTCATACCTGGGATTTCTGTAGAGGTTTGGCTGTTTGTCCTTCTGCCAAGATTCAAGCTTCCTTGAGTGCACACAATTCTTCTTGTGCTGAGCACTATGGAGGTAGTGCTGTGAAAATTAAGATGTCTGTATTTGAAGTGTCTGTATATCCTGTGTGTATGCTCCCATTAACATAGTATCTGGAGCCATCTACATTCAGGATTCTGTAAAGGAGTGTCCATTACATGATGAAGAGCCCTGACTTTAACTTACATAAGAGATAAACAATCATGATGAGGAAAAAATTATGTATATTTTTTTAACTACCTTTACGAAGAACTTCTGACAACTTCTTCCTCCTTATTACATGATCTGTCTTCATCTGTAATCTCAGTACCTTCTTCCTTATCCCATGATTCAACTTCATCTGTACTTTTTCCTACTTGAAGGATTATTTCACAGGCTCATTTCCCCTCTCATGAATCATTGATAGGAAGGTGAGTTACTGGATTGAGAACTTGTGTACCTTAAGATGGTTACATGAGATGTGCTTAACAAAGCCACTTCATACCTGGTTAATCTTGCAGTGGACAGGTGCTTGGTTCGTTCTTGACCAATTACTGTATAAGGTCTTGAGTTCAGTTTCTTCATTCTGTACTTGAGTCAGTGAATACTGTCTTATTGATACTGGGAGAGTATTTGGCTTCAGGGTAAGTTTGGACAAGCTGTATGCTAGAAGTACTGCTAGAAGCCCCACATTGTCTTTTTCTTTTGTAGCATATCTTACTTTGGACTTTCATTCCAGTAATACTGTAGCTTGTGGGGTCCTCTGCTGAGAATAATAAATAGCTGCGGTCAACTGTTCGTTCTGTTCTTTTGTGAGGCCTGAAGTTAATACCACTCCGTCCGGAGTGTACTTGATACATACTTCTTAACTTGAATATTACTTCTGCTCCCAGTAGGTTGACTTGGACATTTAACTGAGTTCAGGAACTTAATGGGTACCTGTGGTTACTTCAGATTCTATCTTCATCAATACAGGTTTACTTTCTTGTAAGTTCGCTTCACTTTCTTCAAGTCCAGTCACTGTTAAACTTTATTAGATAATAGATTGTTTGCTACCTCCTCTTTATCATAGGCTAGTTAATTTTGCTCCGCTCTTCATTAAACATTCACACTGCTGACCAGTGGGTAAAGTATTAATTACATTGCCTTTAGTCTTGTCTTGATGGGGTTGGTCAGTAGTGTAAAGTGGGAGGTACAAGGGAGCGCCTACATCTTATTCTTGGGTTTTATCTTGTTTCTTCTGCCATTTCTTGTATTCGTGTCAATCCCTTTTCAAGTGACCATTTTTCATGCAGAAAAATCATAGCCCCCATTCCTTCATTTTATTTGCATCTAAAGGAATCCTTCTCTTGGTGTTTTCAGTAGGATCTTTGCATCTTGTCTTGTTTTATACCACATGCACTATTATTTTCTGTGCTGCGGTCTTTCCTCTTTGTCTGTTATTTTTCTCTCGCTCTCTGTCTTCTATACTTTCCACTACTTGAAGTACAGAGGGAACTTCCATTGTTCCTGCTTGTGGTTCTGTTGGATATGATTGTCCATATAGTTTCAATACTTGAGTCTTACACTTCTTTTCACGTTGTGGATCTGTCATGAAGAAATCTTCTTCTGGTGTTTGTGTAGACTGGTCACGGTATTGCTTTAAGTTTTGCTCGATGTTAGGTGCTGTTGGAGCGAGATTCCCTTTTTTGCTTTGCTGTTCTAGCTTCTGTATCAATTGTGGTTTCTATGTTGTTTGTTGCCTCTATCAGTTGGTTATTCTTGTTACAGGGGTCTGGCGTGAACGAAGCTACTATATCTTGCATACTGAACAATGCCCAGGGTCTGCATTGCTCTTGAGTTCCTTCCATGTGTCCTGCTTCATCAACAACACATTGGTCCTGGGTAGGACACACTGAAGGCTCTTTATCTGATGGTGGTTCTGGTGTGCCCATGCTAGAGCTTCCTCTGACCCTGATATTAGCTCTGGTTGCAATCTCTTGCTTACTGATATTGTCAGATGTAGCTGTTATCTCTATATCTCAGATTATCAATTCAAAAGTCCTAAAAATACAATGAGCTTCTAAACTATAACTCAGAACGTGACTTTGCAATCATCTGAAACATTCTTTAGCAGCACACAGCTAAACAAACCATAGCTATCATCTGTACAATATATCCTAAATAAATTTCTAATATTTTTAAACCTTGACCATTAACTTTATAAATGTTTACATTCTCTTTGGTCGACCATTCTTTAATAAAACATTAATCCTGTACATACTTTACATTTTCTATAATTTAAAACATTTTTCCTTATTCTGCATTCCTGTCATAAATTTGTATTATCTGTGCTATCCATAAAAGAATGAAAAAAGTGACATACCTTCCTTATTTGTGGTCGTGCATTCACGTATTAAATATGATGTGCACAGCCACAAAAACTTTTAATAATTTCTTATCTTATATCAACAGCTTGGTAGTTGACGTGACGTAGTCACCCCCCCCCCCTCTCATTCTGCTAGCCGCTTCTTCTAGTCAATTTCTTTAGCAGCATTTTGAGGAGACAGACTACCACTTGCTCGCAGGATTATTCAACATTATGCAATTGCATCTAAACTAAAAGGTACCTTCTAATACATATAGAGCACTGCCAGATAAATATTCATTAAACCTTTGTTAATTACTGTTTACATTATTTAAAGCAACTATTACTTTTAATTGTGTATAATGCCTGTTCTAAGTGTCCTTTCTTGTGGTTCTCAATTTCCTATTGCATAAACTGTATGTTACCTCCCCTCACTGTCTTTGCGCACAATCATGTTGGGGGGAATTCTATGTAACGCATGTATCGCTGTACATCTGGGTGTCTTGCTGGTGGTGTGAATGCATTGTGGTGAAGGGGTATATGGAGCATTTACCTCACAGTCTGCCACACTGTGATATCCATGCGGTATATGGAGCATTTGCCTCACAGTCTGCCACACTGTGATATTCATGCCTCTCTACCTGATCTAACCTGCTAAAACCTGCCACATTCTAGCATCTGTGAAGCCTGCCTGCAGGAATAATGGCCAGTATTCCTCCTATAGGCGTCTGGTGCCTTCCTTATCTGTCATGATCTGTAGGGGTTCATCCAAACCATCTGGTTCCTTGCTAATTCATAAGTGTACGTGTATTGTATGTGAATGTATGCAGGGACTTTGTGTGAAAGCTCCCTATTTGTTGGAGGTCTTGGTAGGAGGTGTATGTAATCAGCAACCCATGAGGTGCCTCTGGTCCGGATACCACCGGAGTAGGGATCGAATCAGGTCAGCAACACTTGAGGCGCCTCTCGTCCCAACCACCGATCCTGGACAAATCAACAGAGGCAACCCATCAGGCGCCGCCACCCTTGTGGTTGCAGGTGTGGGATATTGATCAGCAACGCATGAGGTGCCCTTCGTCCGGATACTTAGCCCGGAACCAAGGCAGCCCACCCAGTGCGACCACTCCCCACTTGCATTTATCTAAGCAACCCACTGGATGCTGCTAATTATTTTTAGACAGCAATACACTGGCCGCCTTTGCTAGCGTATACTGTTCCAGAACAAATCAACAGCTACAATATACTCTAACAGTCGCCACTGGGCCAGTGATCATCCTTCATGTCTGTGCTCCCACGTCTGGGTAGTCGCAGTGTTGTTATGATATATATATCTATATTCTTTACTTGTGCACAATTCAAGGCACCTATCTAGGGGTATGCCACACCCCACTTCTAATGTAGTGTACTTTGGTTAACTTTAGTTGGTGCTACTATTATGACAAAAGACTAGCTTATATGTGAGCAGCTATCCTGCTTCTGAGGTCAGTGTATGAATACACTATATGACCACTGAAAGCTCCTTTTCCCCTTGCTTTGGTGGTGGTACTGTGTTATCTTTACAATACGCATTGTGGGTTTTCCTAGTGCGTCTATTCTGGCTAACTTTACCCAGCAATATGTACAGTTAGTGCAATGAAATCTACACAAAACATTTCATCAATATTTCAATTCCTACATAACTTCTAACAAGCATTAATGTAAATTGTTTCTTTTGATCTATTAATACTTAAACTATATTCTCTAGCAGTTCTCATTTAAAAACATAAACATCAAAACATTTCATGTACACTTTCTACAAGTTATCTCTAACCATCCCGCTAGCCATTTCCCCATGAAAATATTCCCAATCATAACCTTAAAATGTCCACTTCAACATGCACACATTTCTTTATGTCCCTTGTAACAATCCTAGTTATTTTACTGTATTTCTGTTATGCCATTTAATTAGACTTGTAAAGATCTCTAATGCATTACATTTTAATTTACTTCTGTAAATACCGCAAGACGGTGCTATTATTTATAATGCTTAAAAATATGTCTAATTAAAGATTTCAAATTGCAATATGTGCAATATGAGAGGTTATACTGGATAAATGCCACAAATTGGCACTTTTAATCTTTAGTTACTTACAAAAACCCCATCTACAAAGCACAGATGAGGATACTGGATGAGGAAATGTGAGAGTGAGCAGGAAAAAAGACAGTTTAAGCGTACACACACACATAAAACAGTAGATTCCAAACACATCGGGTTCTTTTTGGAATACCTGCTTATCCGGACCCACTGAACGCTCCCAGAGATCCCAAGGAAGAACCTAATAGAGTAAGAAGATGCAAATACATAGCTTTCACTTACTCACTGTGGATTTGGATTTCAGTTCATCCTCGACATCCCACGAGATGATCTGTCAGTGGTTTCCAGATGTTGAGGTTTCCCGGCCAACGCGCCAGTTGTGAGCGTAGTTTTGAGAGCTGTACTACTTCCTTCAATGTATCTGGAATCAGTTGTAGATTACGTTACAAGATAAAGCAAGCAGACAAACAGACAACCATGATTGGAGAACAAATCAGACACAGACAATGATGTAGTTACATATCACAGCACTGCGTAGACCATTCTGGGGAACAGTACGAGTGCTGGCTTTATTTATAGGGGTCTTGAAAAGGTCAGTCACCATGAGTCAGCTTTATGCATGGGCACAAACAACTTGTTTGTGCCCCCCAATACTGGCTGGACATATAGATAAGATAAACATACGACATTATGATGCATATTCTTGTTGTGATCCTCACCTGCCATCCTTGTCAACATCTTCTATCTTGTTGGTCATCCTAGACTATCTCTTAGATAATGCTTATCTTCTCCACTCCAGGCTGGCTGGTGAATAACATGTGTTTCTGAAACTTCAAACTTATGTAACTTTTAAAATCACCCTTAAAGCGACATACACATAGGTAGAGCATTTAATAATGTAATTAAGCATTCCACGCTAACATGGTTGACATTGCAATGGCGCAAAAAGTGAAAAAGAGATGCTACAGCACCCACCACACAATTAACTCTCAATGAGCGGCCAGCCTACAATTAAGAGCCTCCTGTTGCTTGCTGCCTGTCTATCCAATATGCTTCCAGCTACTGCACTGATTGACTGACCGACCCCCCCCACAGCAAGGCCTAGATTTTTTGCACCACTTTATGTTAGCATAGGTTAGAAGCAGATGCACTCACTCTGGATATCTTTCCCATACTCTCTTGCCAGCTGCATGATTTGAATTGGCACTGCCTCTGCCACACCCACAAGATGGCTTGCGGCCTTCTTTTCTTCATGCCGTGTCCCTGCAGGTAATTAGACAGTGTGCAACCTTCATTGAAATGCTAGGAAACCTTTCTCGGAATGTGCACAGTGTGAATGGAAAGTTCAGGAAGAGCTGCCATCGATCATCAAGGGCAACAGAATGTTGATAGTCAGAACACAGAATGTTGATACATTCACATTCTAATTTTCAAACAACCATTATTCTACTTTGATGTAATTGTGTTTTAATGCTTACAAGTATTGAACTTGCTTGCTTAGGTCCATTGGAGGGAGACATAGAGCATGCGATACTTTCTACCATTGATTGTCCTTGCAAATCTGGTAAAAGAATGCATCCTGATGTCGTATGACGCTGAAAGAGGCATATTCAAGCCCCTAAGAAAACAAATCATTGAAAAAAAATTGCTTGACAAAATGACTGCAACTTTCAAATGATTCAACCTGAACATACTCTTCCAAATTTCTATATGGGGGACAAAGTTTGTAAAATATCCAAGTAGTCCGAATGAAACGAAGGTCAATTCAGTAATGCAAACGTTCAATTTATCCATGTGGTTGAAATTGCAATGGTGCAAAAAGTGAAAAAGAGATGCTACAGCACCCTCCCCACAATTAACTCTCAATGAGCGGCCAGCCTACAAAAAAGAGCCTCCTGTTGCTTGCTGCCTCTCTCTCCAATATGCTTCCAGCTACTGCATTGATTGACTGACCGACCCCCCACAGCAAGGCCCGGATTTTTTGCACCACTTTATGTTAGCATAGGTTACAAGTAGACGTACTCACTCTGGATTTCTCTCCCATACTCTCTTGATAGCTGCTTGATTTGAATTGGCACCGCCTCTGCCACACCCACAAGATGGCTTGCGTCCTTCCTTTCTTCATGCCGTGTCCCTGCAGGTAATTAGACAGAGTGAAACCTTCATTGAAATGCTAAGAAACCTTTCTCGGAATGATCACAGTGTCTACGGAATGTCCAGGAAGAGCTAAGATGGATCGACAAGGGCAACAGAATGTTGATAGTCAGAACACAGAATGTTGATACATTCACATTGTAATTTTCAAACAACCAACATTCTACTCTGATGTCATTGTATTCTGTTGTTTACAAGTATTGCACTTGCTTGTTGAGATCCATTGGAGGGAGACTCAGGACCTCATTCAGAGCCGGACGCTATCAGCCGTTCGCTCGTACGTATTCGATTGTTTTAAACCACGCATGCGTCCGCTTCTCATTGCGCATGTGCGGCCGGATTATTGCGGTAATTTTTCGATCGCTCGTATACACTGCAAACAGGAAGTGACCTATGTCATTTGATTGACAGAATGTTCCGTTTATGAATGGTAACTGGGGTGGAGATGAGAAAATGCAGGCGTGGTAAGGCGTTTTTTGGGCGTACATGTATTATCTTGTGCGAACATCTAATGTGGATGCTATTTTGTACATGTCACTGTGTGATCCAATTTCCATTAAGACTGCTCGCTCAGCTTTGGGTCTGGTATAGTCTACCGCAATGACGATGGTCTCCTCGTACTTCCCCGGACTCATCGATGGTGTTGCGAGTAATGAAGTGAGGCAACAAAAACAATTAACTTTTAATTGCTAAACAGCTTCTAAGGTTTTTCGCAAATAGACCTTTTTTAGTAGTTAAAAACCGAACGCAGGTGAACTACTCAGCTGCTAATTTCTGGGGCATACAATCATTTAGTTAACAAATGTTTGGGTTTTTTTTAGTGCTTTTTACATATTTGTAAGTGTTTATTTTGTAGACAAACAATATTGTACGCATGTTTTTTTTTTTTGTTTTTTTTTGGACCAAGAATCCAATCGTCCTTTTTTTTTTGATAATTGTTAATTAAAACTAATAAATTGATTTTAACCCTTATTTTTCAGGCAAAATATGAAATGTTTATATTTCCGTTGTACTGTTTGTAAGTTTGTTAGAGGGATTACCTTTTAACCAGTTTGTGAATAAATCAACAATAGATTTTTGCAATTTTGTTCCCAAAGTGTAATCATTTTTTGTTTATTTTTGTTTCAAGTTTTTTTTAAAGTAAACATATTTTTTTTCATGGGACAAAATCTACAAATCATTTTGCACACACACCCACAAAATAAGTGGCATTTGAACAGAATTAAAACAAATAAAAACAATTCACAAGAAAGGAGATGGAGGTTTTTGCCATGCAGGAATATGGGGCAAACACAGACATGGATTGTGGGGAAATTAGCCAGTGCTGTCATCGCCTTTTAGGCCATTTGGCCGGGGGTTGGAGGGAGCCTGAACGGGTCCGGGAAGTCCTTCAGCTGGCCTGGCCAGAGGCAGATGTTGTGGCCTCTGGACTAGGCATAGGGCTAGGCACATTTGGAGGGATGGCTGTTGTTGTGCCAGAGGTGGAGGGTCCTGATGTTCCGGCAGGAAGGGAGGCCGGCTCCAGCATGTGCTGGCGAACGAGCTGCTCCAGGGCATTTGCTATTCGCACGTTGGCCCCAGTATTTTCCGCAAGGGCCTTAGCAATGGTCACGTTGGCCGCAGCACTTTGCTCCAGGGCGTCCGCCACCCGTAGCAGATTGGCATCCATCCTCAGCAGAATCTCGGTCTGCTGATCCGTTTTACCATTGAGATCAGTGAGGAGGGCCACTGCCTGCGAGGGGGAATGCCCTGGACTGTCTGCCACAGGGTCCCCAGCCGGATCTACTGCTTCCTCCCCTGCAAAGCCAGAAGAAATTCTGCGGCCAAAGCTCACCTCTGGAGCAGACTCATCCGCCTGTGTCTCTGTGAGAAAAAAGAGAAAAGAGTAAAATTATAATCTAGATATTGTCAAAAACACATTTCTGAGTTGGTAACCTTACAACATTTACCTGGGGCAACATGAGGAGCCGCAAAGTCTGGCATGTCGGTATCCATGTTTGACATGCCAAACACCTCCTCATCCTGCACACACCCCTGGGCCAGCTCCTCCAAATCTGTGAGCTCAAGTGACACAGGGGTGGGACCCCCACCTGTCCCCCCTGCATGCCTAGCCAGTTTTTGTTTAAGCCGATATTTGAAGTCACTCCATCTGTTGGTTTAAAATTTGTAATTATTCCTGCAGTATTTTGACCTGTAAACACTTTTTACTAAAATGTAGTTTTTACATACCGGCGTTTGACCTCCCGGGTTGAACGTTCAAACTCACCCACACCATTGACACCACTGGCTATGTCATCCCACAGTTTCCATCTCTGGGTTGCACCCATATTCCTTGGTGCCTGTGCCAGGTTGTCATTGCACATTTGCACCAAAACTTCCATCTCCTTCCTTGTGAATTGTGGCTGCCTTTTTTTTTGGGCCCTAGTTTGCCTACTAGGGCCAGCAGCCTCTTCCATGGCATCCTCCACACCTTTTTTTTTAAATGTTAAAAAAGATTTTTAGTAAAATGTTTTAAAATGTAATGTTAAACATACGCATTTTCCCATAAAAAAAACAACACTTACATGGTGCCTGTTGGCTAGTACTTTGCTGCTCTGTACTCATTTTTTTTGGTCAATGTAGCAGACCGATTTTGGCCTTCAGTGATGTTTTTATACATGCGTCAGCATTATTCGGCCGCATCATTCCTTGTGCGCTCCTATTGTCCGTCCTTAATTTGAGCGGGAAAATAAAGCCTATTTATGGCTTGGTGTGACTCGAGTCGAGGTGGCATGTTTTGATTGTTGGAGGTTTAGCGTTGGAGTTGATTGTTGGCGATTGGTTTGTAGAAGGGGGACTGGTTTATTTTGATCTTTTGGCTTTTTTTCTTCGTTATTTTCCGTTAGCATTTTTTAATATTTTTCGGCTTTTTGGATTTGCATTTTTGAGTAAGTATTTAAAAAAAACAACGTAAAAAATAATAGTAAATAGTTTACATTTGTTTCTAATTTTTTTTTTGTTTTACAGTTATTTTGGCCGTGACCGAGTGAAGTTTTTGAACTTTGGGATATTTGTCTGTTTTTGGTAAGTGTTTTTGGTTTCATGTTTTTACAAATTCGATGTGTTGGTCTTAGCATATGTTTCGCTAAGTAATGTTTTTTTTTTCTGTGAACAATCATGTCTTACCACTAAATGTAGCGTACTATTTAGCAAACTAATGTATCCTTATTGAACTGTAAAAGTAGCATACTATTTAGCGAACTAATGTATCCTTATTTAACTGTAAAAGTAGCATACTATTTAGCGAACTAATGTATCCTTATTCAACTGTAAAAGTAGCGTACTATTTAGCGAACTAATGTGTTTTCAACTTTTCTGTGTAAAATCATGTCTTACCACTAAATGTAGCGTACTATCCCTTCTCTATTTTTTAGAATACGAACTTTTTTTAAAATCATAGTTTTTTAAATTAATATCTTAAAAATGTTAAAATTTTGAAATGTAGGTTGATTTGCCCATGACACGTCCCAGGCCTGTAAGCATCTTTGGTTTTCTTGGAAAAGATAAGTATATTTTTCTTAACACATTTGTCTAAACCTATAACTACCTTGCTTAACATTTCAGGTTGATGTTGGTCGTATTATATTGGCCATGGTTCCAGAACCCGACCAACCTCAACTTCGTCCCAGGCGTAGGCCTTGTAGGCGTGCAGGACCCCAGATATATAGAACACGTGTCACCCTTTTTGGAATGCCAGATGATGAGGTGTTAAGGCGCTACCGTCTTCTGCCACAAATCATCATAGACACTCTCTCATTAATAGAGAGTGATCTTGAACAGCAAATTGACAGTCCTACAGCAATACCACCACTTACGCAATTAATGTCGGTGTTACATTTTTGTGCTTCAGGATCCTTTCAAACCACTGTGGGAATAGTCGCTGGAATTTCCCAATCCTCCTTTTCAAGGATCCTGAGGGCAGTGATGGAGGCCCTTTTCAAACACCTCCATTATTTTATTAAAATGCCATTGGATATGGGTTCCCTTAATGTGGCGAAGGCTAATTTTTATCAAATAGCTGGCTTCCCACACATCATAGGGGTTGTGGATGGCACTCACATACCACTTCAGCCTCCAGCAAGGCTGGAGGCTATATTTAGGAACCGCAAACACTTTCACTCGATGAATGTTATGGTGGTATGTGATGCCTCCCTCCAGATCCTGTCCCTGAATGCCAAATTCCCCGGCAGTGCACATGATTCCTTCGTCATCTGGCAATCAGGGATTTGGCACAAATTAAACAACCTACAATCTGGTGATGCGTGGCTTCTGGGTAAGTTGACACCTTCTGTTGAAACCAATGCAAAGCTTGGTACACAATGGTCCTGATGTTTTTTTATCTGTTTTCACAGGAGACAGTGGTTACACTTGCACGCCCTGGCTGCTCACTCCTTATTTGGCTCCCACACCAGGGCCACAAAGTCAGTATAATTCCGCACTTACAGCCACCAGGCAGGTGGTGGAGTGCTGTATCGGCCTTTTAAAAGGCCGATTCAGATGCCTCCACCGCTCTGGTGGCGACCTCATGTATTTGCCGGCTATGGTTTCAAAAATTGTGGTCCTGTGTGGGATATTTCACAACATTGCCATAAGGAGTGGTGTCCCAATGCAGCCAGAGGATGCCTTGCCTGAAGACGGCCCCCCCGAGGTTGGTCGGAGGTCAGTATGTGGGGGGGCCATATGCGATGAAGTTGTGGCCAGATGTTTTAGGTAATTATTTCCTCATAATGTTTAAAAATGCCACAATGTAAACATGTAATATTTTAAAGTACACTTTTAACTGATTTTTTGTGTTTTTTTATTCCCTAAAATGACCATCAAAAACCATGCCTACTACCTGATCAACACAAATGACTTTATGTGGACACATTGGATATAACTTCGGGAACAATGATTTCTTCTCCTCATTTGTGGATTCATGTTGGCATGCTCCTTCTTCAAACAGTTCTTGATTTTTTTTGGGGGGGGGTTTGGTGTGTTTTTGACGTGTGTGTGTGTGTGTTTTGAATTTTTGTATTTATTGTGTGTATTCACTTGGTGTTTATTATTTGTGTGTATTGAAATTTTATTTTACGTTCACCAACGATTTCCATCGTAAATTACAACCAAGTGTAACCTGTTTCTAAAAATGCAAAGTTGCTTAATGCCTAATACTATAAGTTCTTATTTGGAAAAGTTTAGTACCCTGCTTTGTTGCTAAAAACAAACACCAAAGGTATTATGGTGAATCAGTATGTTTGCAATTGTAGGCCTAAGCAGGTAGCTTTAAATTTAACATTACCCACACCAAAAAATAATCACATTTTGAGGTTACTTCTCCAAACCTATTGGTATTGTTATGTGTTTAATGTGCAAGCTTACATACTTACTTGAGCTTTCGACAAACACATTTACATTTCTTTAAAAATCAGGGACAAATCTAAGATTTACACACAAGGAATGAGACTTAAATAAATCAAAATAAATTTTATTTTTTAAAACATTTTTGGAGGGAAAAAAAATAATTAGTGGCGCAGGCGCGCCAAAATGTGATCCAAGGCCACAAGCATAGCAACTACATGGCCCCTCAAATTCTGCAAGCCTGCATAAATTTCTTCGTTACGCCTCTGGTCCTCTCTGGGTAAAAAAAATGGGCGGATTACTAAAATGACACCTTAATTTATATGTGAAAAAACAACTAAAAAATCATACTATACAAAAAAAGGTGACCAAAAAAAAATACAAAACAAAAGGAATGCCAAACGAAAAGATTGCCGAAAAACAAAGACAAAAAATATTTGGCAAAATTAACATAAAAGAGAGTTACAACTACGCAAAAATACAACATTTGTTGGTACCGTAAACAAGAAAGACACAAGTATGAGTGTTTGGACATGTGTCATATGTGTAAGGGGAAAACATCCTAGACATTGTTTCACAAAGATATATATCAAAAACATTAGAAATACTTTACAATTTTGAACTGCACAGTCAAAAGGACAACATCAACCAAAATCAAAATAATGTAAAAACAGCCATAGTTTTAAAGGGAAACATACCGGTCATAATGGTGCCTAGTCCTAGAGCCCCAAAATTGTCCTCATCAGAGGTTGGCCAGTGCAGCAGGGATGGAGGAGGGGTGATTTGGGAGGAAGTTGAGGGTGAGGAAAAGAGAAGGGGGGTTGAGGGGACTGTGAATTTGGAGGGATGGGAATGTGAGGAGAGGGAGGGGCCTCACGGTCGGCCAGGTCTGGGTTGGAGGGGGAATTTGGGGAAGAGTGGGCGGAGGAGGTTTGGGTGGGAGTGGGGATAGGGGACGAGCCCGACGTCGATGACGTTGGCGACGTTGTAGTCTGCGCTCAGCCCCTAAATAATGTTGAAAAATTTATATTATTACATATTTAATTTTTTGTTTCAACAATTTACACACCAAAAAAATGTAACAAAAAAAACAGGGCTATACGGTAAACATGCACACGCAGGTATGTCCAAAATAAAGAAACAGGGCTATACAGTAAACATGCACACGCAGGTATGTCCAAAATAAAGAAACAGGGCTATATAGTAAACATGCACACGCAGGTATGTCCAAAATAAAGAAACAGGGCTATACAGTAAACATGCATATGCAGGTATGCTTACATTTTAAATATAATTAAAAAAAACACTTACTTTCCTGTATTTGCTGACGCAAATTGGCCAACAGGCGTGGGGATCTGCGCCCAAGATCGGACTACCTTCTTTCCAGTTGGCCGATATTCCTGTGGTAGCCGATCGTACGCAGGCGGCGCCACACCTCCGCGTAGGCCAGCCGCTTGCGGAGGTTAGTGATGGGGTGCGGCTGGTCTGTGATTCTCCGGTCCATCACATCAGTGAGGACCAGGAGCTCACGTCTACAAAAAGCTGCGGCTCTCATGATGGCAATGATTTTTTTTACACAAAACAGTTTCAATAAAGGTCCTAGAAATATTTTGATTGGCTAATGTACTTTGTAAATTAACAGAAAGCATTCTATTGGTTATTGTATGAGTCATGTGACCTACACCCTCACAAATATAATGTGAGTTATGATAGGCTTGATGCAGTGACATGCGTAAGCTAATTTAAATATTATTAAAAAAGATGAAAAATCGGGCTTGAAAAAAAACGTAAAACAAGAGTAGCATTCAAAGAAACTTTTAATTTTGAACAACCATCCCCTTGGTCCAACCGTACGAATTCTGCGGAAGCAATGACACACACTAACAATAATAAAGTTTATTGACATTGAAAAAAAAAAAGGATTGCAAACATGTGAATAACAATTAAGCTAATTAATATAGTGATTGCTATTAATCGATTCAAGTATGTTTGCTGAAGGAAATAGCAGGCAATCGAAAACTGACAGGGCCACTTCCGGATTTGACTTGTGCGAGCGTTCCCTGCAACCAAAGAGGAGACGGACGGTCGCTATTTCGAATGTTCGCTAGCTAGAGGAGGGGTTGGGAGAATATGGGGTGGAAGATTAGCTGCAAGCAAACATACGAGCGAGCGCTTGAATTTACATTTTTTCGTTCGTACGGCGGACGAGCGAATGGCCACTTGCGTCCGGGTCTGAATCAGGACCTCAGACCACAAGATGCTTTCTACCATTGATTGTCCTTGCAAATGGGGAAAAAGAATGCTTCCTCATTTTATCTGGAACCACAGACCCCCCTGAATATCGGCCAACGTTTTGAAGAGACCGGTAGATGCTGGTGGCAGAGGCCTTCCAGATATTAAATTCTATTACCTAGCCTCCCATTTCTCACAAATTGTTACCTCTTTTTCGCCCTCAGGATCCACTTCCTGGTTAGACCTAGAAGCTGCCTATATTACCCTTCCTGACCTTACCTCCATTTGGGGCCTTTCTCCCTTGCAGCGCCCTGTCACTATTAAACAACTTCCTGCCCTTAAATTTAATATCTCCCTCTGGGACCGACATTAACTCAAATTGAATCTTACCTCCTCCATTTCTCCCCTAACTCCTATTTGGTTCAATCCCTTGTTTCCCCCTGGGTCTTCTGTTAAAAAAGCATACTTATGGTCCAAAGCGGGCTTTAAGTTTCCTATAGATTTCTCCACACAGGACCAATGGTTGTCCCTACCAGAACTCCAAACACAATGTCCAGCCCAAACATTAAGCCCCTTTGAATTTTTTCAAATTAGTCATTTTCTGCGTTCTCTACCTTCTGCATCGATACTCAGAGAACTT
Organism: Taudactylus pleione; assembly: GCA_031769625.1. NCBI lineage: Eukaryota > Metazoa > Chordata > Amphibia > Anura > Myobatrachidae > Taudactylus > Taudactylus pleione. Next base: position 30,177,014 of record JAUIMM010000052.1, read on the forward strand.
ACGCCCTTTGAACGCCTTTGTAAATATTGTCCCCTTACCAAAGGCCTGATTTCACAACTTTACTCTATTTTTCTTGACATAACTTTTCCTTCCCCAAGATCTCATGAGGTTGCATGGGAGACAGATTTAGGCCCTCCTCCAGAGGAGGAAACCTGGGAGGAAATCCGACTTAATATTGCTAAATGCTCCATCTCCACTAAAATTAAGGAAACCTCATACAAAATATACTACCGTTGGTATTATACCCCTGTACGACTCCATCAGATGTTTCCCTCCTCATCACCTGACTGTTGGCGAGGTTGCGGCCATAGAGGCACTATGTTACATATTTGGTGGACATGCCCAAATATTATCCCCTTCTGGGATTTGGTTACTGACCTTTTAAACTCTTTGTTGGAATCCCCAGTCACAAAAGATCCCTGGATATTTTTGTTATGCTGCTCACCACCAAATCTGCATAGTTTCTCAAAGAAATTACTTATGCATGTTCTTTCGGCGGCCAAATCTCTGATAGCTCTTAATTGGAAAAATATGTCCCCACCGTCTCTTTCTGCGCTTAAAAAACCAGATTTGACATATAGCTACTATGGAAGAGATAACTTATTACCTCCATGATAGAGGACATATGTTTGCTCAAGTATGGGCTCCCTGGCTTTCTGTTAAGCATAGACATCTACCCCCGTCTTTCTCTGGGAGGTGACGTGTATGGAGACCCATGGAGGGTAGGCACATTTTCTTCTTTAGTTTAAGCTGAAATTTTTTAATTCCATTTATTTTTGTGGTCATTTTTCCCTTCCCTTTCCTTCCCCAACCCTTTCCTCCCCCACAATGGTTTCTGACCTATGACTGTTGTCTCATATATAAGTACTTATTTGTATTGATAATTTGGTTATCAATTTATTTCTGTTGTCACCATTAATAGACTGATATCTATTTTGTTCTTTTTTTGCTTTAACCGATATAATTTTATTGTTGATTGTGTAAAGCTGTTTGATATTGGCATTGTTTATCGTTTTGCGGCCGGTGACACGGTTTTGATGTTTATTTTTCTGTTTTTCTTGTTATGATTGACCATCCAAAATAAAGAATTTGAAAGAATGCTTCCTGATGGTCGTATGACGCTGAAAGAGGCATATACAAGCCCCTAACAAAACAAATCATTGAAAAAAAATTGCTTGACAAAATGACTGCAACTTTCAAATGATTCAACTTGAACATACTCTGACAATATTCCTATATGGAGGACAAAGTTTGTAAAATATCCAAAATGTCCGAATGAAAAAAAGGGCAATTCAGGTGTGCAAACGTTCAATCTATCCATGTGGTTGACATTGCAATGGTGCAAAAAGTGAAAAAGAGATGCTACAGCACCCACCCCACAATTAACTCTCATTGAGCGGCCAGCCTACAAAAAAGAGCCTCCTGTTGCTTGCTGCCTCTTTCTCCAATATGCTTCCAGCTACTGCATTGATTGACTGACCGACCCTCCCACAGCAAGGCCCGGGTTTTTTGCACCACTTTATTTTAGCATAGGTTACAAGCAGATGCACTCACTCTGGATTTCTTTCCCATACTCTCTTGCTTGCTGCTTGATTTGAATTGGCACCTCCTCTGCCATACCCACAAGATGGCTTGCGGCCTTCTTTTCTTCATGCCGTGTCCCTGCAGGTAATTAGACAGTGTGAAACCTTCATTGAAATGCTAAGAAATCTTTCTTAGAATGATCACAGTGTTTACGAAATGTCCAGGAAGAACTGCGATGGATCTTCAAGGGCAACAGAATGTTGACAGTCAGAACACTGAATGTTGATACATTCACATTCTAATTTTCAAACAACCAACATTCTACTCTGATGTCATTTTGTTCTGTTGTTTACAAGTATTGCACATGCTTGCTGAGGTCCATTGCAGGGAGACCCAGACCACAAGATGCTTTCTACCATTGATTGTCCTTGTAAATGGGGAAAAAGAATGCTTTCTGATGGTCATATGACGCTGAAAGAGGCATATTCAAGCCCCTAACCATACAAATCATTGAAAAAAAATTGCTTGACAAAATGACTTCAACTTTCAAATGATTCAACTTGAACATACTCTGACAATGTTCCTATATGTTGGACAAAGTTTGTCAAATATCCAAGTTGTCCGAATGAAAAAAAGGGCAATTCAGGAGTGCAAACGTTCAATCTATCCATGTGGTTGACATTGCAATGGTGCAAAAAGTGAAAAAGAGATGCTACAGCACCCACCCCACAATTAACTCTCATTGAGCGGCCAGCCTACAAAAAAGAGCCTCCTCTTGCTTGCTGCCTCTCTCTCCAATATGCTTCCAGCTAATGCATTGATTGACTGACCGACTCCCCCACAGCAAGGCCCGGGTTTTTTGCACCACTTTATGTTAGCATAGTTTACAAGTAGGGGTGTGCACCGGCCACTTTTCGTGTTTTGGGTTTGGATCTGGATCTTTCTTCGTGTTTTGGATCTGGATTGGTTTTGCCAAAACCACCCTTCCGTGTTTTGGGTTCTGGGTTTTGTGTTTTGGATCTGTATTTTTTTTTTAAAAAGCATAAAAACAGCTAAAATCACAGAATTTGTGTGTTTTTCTGCTCCTATGCTATTATTAACCTCAATAACCTTAATTTCCACTCATTTCCAGTCTATTCTGAACACCTCACACCTCACAATAGTATTTTTATATCCAAAAGGTTGCACCGAGGTAGCTGGATGACTATGCTAAGAGATACGAGTGGGCGGCACAAACACGTGGTCCATCTAGGAGTGACACTGCAGTGGCAGACAGGATGGCAGTTTGAAAAACTAGGCCCCAAACAGTACATAATTCAAAGAAAAAAAAGAGGTTATGTTGTATAAACAGGACATGCACACTTTAACAAACCAAACATTTCAGCGCCAGGGTCTGCCACACGACTGTGGCTGAAAAGATTGGTTCGTTTGGGCCCCCACAAAACAAGCTGGCAAGTAATCTGTCCCTGCACAACCTGGCTCTACGGAGGCAAGATGTCGTCCTCATCCTCCTCATCCACCGATTCCTCACCCTCTTCAGTGTTGTGTACATCCTCATCCTCACAGAGTATTAATTCATCCCGGCTGGAATCCACAACCACAGGTCCCTCTGTACGTTCTGGAGGCTGGTCTCCCTGGAAGAGTTGATAATTCATTTTATGAACATCATCTTCTCCACATTTTGTGGAAGCAACCTCCTACGCCTTTCGCTGACAAGGTTCCCGGCTGCACTAAACACTCTTTCGGAGTACACACTGGAGGGGGAGCAACTCAGGTAAAATAGAGCCAGTTTGTACAGGGACCTCCAAATTGCTTATTTTTCCTGTCAGTACAGGTACGGACTGTCTGACATGCCTACTTGGATGCTGTCACCGATGTAATCCTTTAACAGACAGACGCACGCTTGTCGCTGCTGCTTTAAGGATGCAGGTGCTGCTACAGCCCACACATTTCACAAAGACAGAAAAAAAAAGAAGAATTTTTTTATTGTTTGTGGAGCGCACTTTGAGGGTTACACCACCCTTTAACAGACAGACGCACGCTTGTCGCTGCTGCTTTAAGGATGCAGGTGCGGCTACAGCCCACACATTTCACAAAGAGAAAAAAAAAGAAGAATTTTTTTATTGTTTGTGGAGCGCACTTTGAGGGTCACACCACCCTTTAACAGACAGACGCACGCTTGTCGCTGCTGCTTTGAGGATGCAGGTGGAATCTAGATGGGATTTGGAACCGGGGACACACTACCTCCATCAATTGTCTAAATCCCACTGCACTAATGGCGGATACCGGATGCACGTCTAACACCAACATAGCAGTCAAGGCCTCAGTTATACATTTTGCTTCAAGATGACTGCTGTCGTACTTCATCCTCATCGCTAGGGACTGTTGGAGGGTCAATTGTTTAGTAAAAGTAGTGGTGTTCCTACTTCCTCTCTGGGATGATGAACAACTCCCAGCAGCAGCAACAGCACTAGGAGGAAGTGGTTCTTGATCTTTCCCTATTTTATTTTTATCGGAGAAAGTTTGGTCCTCCATTTATGTTATATTGATATATACGTGCGGCTAAGGCGCACACAAACACAGAAAATATTTTTTTATTTTTGCTGGTGAGTAGTGCACTTTGTGGGTTACACCACCCTTTAAGAAATGAGCCAGCCGGCTCTTTACTTATGGGACACAGGCGCACGCTTGGCGCTGCTCCTTTGTTGATGCACGTGCAGCCACAGTGCACACAATTCACAAACACAGAAAATATTTTTTTATTTGGTTTGGAGTGTACTTTGGGGGTTACAGCAAACTTTAATGGTCAAGCCAGCCGGCCCTTTACTTATGACACAGGTGCACGCTTGGCACTACTTTGTTGATGCATGTGCGGCTACTGCGCACACAATTCACAAACACAGAAAATATTTTTTTATTTGGTTTGGAGTGTACTTTCGGGGTTACAGCACCCTTTAACGGTCAAGCCAGCTGGCCCTTTACTTATGACACAGACGCACACTTGGCACTACTTTGTTGATGCACGTGCGGCTACTGCGCACACAATTCACAAACACAGAAAATATTTTTTTATTTGGTTTGGAGTGTACTTTGGGGGTTACAGCACCCTTTAACGGTCAAGCCAGCCGGCCCTTTACTTATGACACAGGCGCACGCTTGGCACTACTTTGTTGATGCACATGCGGCTACTGCGCACACAATTCACAAACACAGAAAATATTTTTTTATTTGGTTTGGAGTGTACTTTGGGGGTTACAGCACCCTTTAACGGTCAAGCCAGCCGGCCCTTTACTTATGACACAGACGCACGCTTGGCACTACTTTGTTGGTGCACGTGTGGCTACCGCGCACAAAATTCACAAACACAGAAAATATTTTTTAATTTGGTTTGGAGTGTACTTTGGGGGTTACAGCAAACTTTAATGGTCAAGCCAGCCGGATTTCAGAAATCCGAACCCGCTCACCCCTAGTTACAAGTAAACGCACTCTCTCTGGATTTCTTTCCCATACTATCTTGCTAGCTGTTTGATTTGAATTGGCACCGTCTCTGCCACACCCACAAGACGGCTTGCTGCCTTCCTTTCTTCATGCCGTGTCCCTGTAGTTAATTAGACCGTGTGAAACCTTAATTGAAATGCTAAGAAACCTTTCTCGGAATGATCACAGTGTCTACGGAATGTCCAGGAAGAGCTTCGATGGATCGTCAAGGGCAACAGAATGTTGACAGTCAGAAAACAGAATGTTGATACATTCACATTCTAATTTTCAAACAACCAACATTCTACTCTGATGTCATTGTGTTCTGTTGTTTACAAGTATTGCACTTGCTTGCTGAGGTCCATTGGAAGGAGTCCCAGACCACAAGATGCTTTCTACCATTGATTGTCCTTGCAAATGGGGAAAAAGAATGCTTCTTGATGGTCGTATGACGCTGAAAGAGGCATATTCAAGCCCCTAACAAAACAAATCATTGAAAAAAAATTGCTTGACAAAATGACTGCAACTTTCAAATGATTCAACTTGAACATACTCTGACAATATTCCTATATGGCGGACAAAGTTTGTAAAATATCCAAAATGTCCGAATGAAAAAAAGGGCAATTCAGGTGTGCAAACGTTCAATCTATCCATGTGGTTGACATTGCAATGGTGCAAAAAGTGAAAAAGAGATGCTACAGCACCCACCCCACAATTAACTCTCAATGAGCGGCCAGCCTACAAAAAAGAGCCTCCTGTTGCTTGCTGCCTCTCTCTCCAATATGCTTCCAGCTACTGCATTGATTGACTGACCAACCTCCCCACAGCAAGGCCCGGATTTTTTGCACCACTTTATGTTAGTATAGTTTTCAAGCAGATGCACTCACTCTGGATTCCTTTCCCATACTCTCTTGCTAGCTGCTTGATTTGAATTGGCACCGCCTCTGCCACACCCACAAGACGGCTTGTGGCCTTCATTTCTTCATGCCGTGTCCCTTCAGGTAATTAGACAGTGTGAAACCTTCATTGAAATGCTAAGAAACCTTTCTCGGAATGTTCACAGTGTCTGCGGAATGTCTAGGAAGAGCTGCGATGGATCGTCTAGGGCAACAGAATATTGACAGTTAGAACACTGAATGTTGATCCTTTCACATTCTAATTTTCAACCAACCAACATTCTACTCTGATGTCATTGTATTCTGTTGTTTACAAGTATTGCACTTGCTTGCTGAGGTCCATTGCAGGGAGACCGAGACCACAAGATGCTTGCGACCATTGATTGTCCTTGCAGATGGGGAAAAAGAATGCTTCCTGATGGTCGTATGACGCTGAAAGAGGCATATTCAAGCCCCTAAGAAAACAAATCATTGAAAAAAAATTGCTTGACAAAATGACTGCAACTATCAAATGATTCAACATGAACATACTCTGGCAAATTTATACATGGGGAACAAAGTTTGTAAAATATCCAAGCTGTCTGAATGAAAAGATGGGCAAGTCAGAAGTGCAAACGTTCAATCTATCCATGTGGTTGACATTGCAATGGTGCAAAAAGTGAAAAAGAGATGCTACAGCACCCACCCCACAATTAACTCTCATTGAGCGGCCAGCCTACAAAAAAGAGCCTCCTGTTGCTTGCTGCCTCTCTCTCCAATATGCTTCCAGCTACTGCATTGATTGACTGACAGACCGCCCCACAGTAAGGCCCGGATTTTTTGCACCACTTTATGTTAGCATAGGTTACAAGCAGATGCACTCACTCTGGATTTCTTTCCCATTCTCTCTTGCTAGCTGCTTGATTTGAATTGGCACCACCTCTGCCACACCCACAAGATGTCTTGCTGCCTTCCTTTCTTCATGCTGTGTCCCTGCAGCTAATTAGACAGTATGAAACCTTTATTGAACTGCTAAGAAACCTTTCTCGGAATGAACCCAGTGTCTACAGAATGTCCAGGAAGAGCTTCGATGGATCGTCAAGGGCAACAGAATGTTGACAGTCAGAACACAGAATGTTGATACATTCACATTCTAATTTTCAAACAACCAACATTCTACTCTGATGTCATTATGTTCTGTTGTTTACAAGTATTGCACTTGCTTGCTGAGGTCCATTGGAGGGAGAGCCAGACCACAAGATGCTTTCTACCATTGATTGTCCTTGCAAATGGGGAAAAAGAATGCTTCCTGATGGTCGTATGACGTTGACAGAGGCATATTCAATGCCCCTAACCAAACAAATCATTGAAAAAAAATTGCTTGACAAAATGACTGCAACTGCAATGATTCAACATGAACATACTCTCCCAAATTTCTATAAGGGGCACAAAGTTTGTAAAATATCCAAGCTGTCCGAATGAAAAAAAGTGCAATTCAGGTGTGCAAACGTTCAATCTATCCATGTGGTTGACATTGCAATGGTGCAAAAAGTGAAAAAGAGATGCTACAGCACCCACCCCACAATTAACTCTCAATGAGCGGCCAGCCTACAAAAAAGAGCCTCCTGTTGCTTGCTGCCTCTCTCTCCAATATGCTTCCAGCTACTGCATTGATTGACTGACCGACCTCCCCACAGCAAGGCCCGGATTTTTTGCACCACTTTATGTTAGTATAGTTTTCAAGCAGATGCACTCACTCTGGATTCCTTTCCCATACTCTCTTGCTAGCTGCTTGATTTGAATTGGCACCGCCTCTGCCACACCCACAAGACGGCTTGTGGCCTTCATTTCTTCATGCCGTGTCCCTTCAGGTAATTAGACAGTGTGAAACCTTCATTGAAATGCTAAGAAACCTTTCTCGGAATGTTCACAGTGTCTGCGGAATGTCTAGGAAGAGCTGCGATGGATCGTCTAGGGCAACAGAATATTGACAGTTAGAACACTGAATGTTGATCCTTTCACATTCTAATTTTCAACCAACCAACATTCTACTCTGATGTCATTGTATTCTGTTGTTTACAAGTATTGCACTTGCTTGCTGAGGTCCATTGCAGGGAGACCGAGACCACAAGATGCTTGCGACCATTGATTGTCCTTGCAGATGGGGAAAAAGAATGCTTCCTGATGGTCGTATGACGCTGAAAGAGGCATATTCAAGCCCCTAAGAAAACAAATCATTGAAAAAAAATTGCTTGACAAAATGACTGCAACTATCAAATGATTCAACATGAACATACTCTGGCAAATTTATACATGGGGGACAAAGTTTGTAAAATATCCTAGTTGTCAGAATGAAAAGTAGGGTAATTCAGGAGTGCAAACGTTCAATCTATCCATGTGGTTGACATTGCAATCGTGCAAAAAGTGAAAAAGAGATGCTACAGCACCCACCCCACAATTAACTCTCATTGGGCTCTATTTACTACAATCCGCATATTGAATGCGGATTGTAGTGTGATATTACCGAGTGAATTTGCATTGCGAATTCAGGCAATATCACAGGGATTTACTATAAATCCCTTGCAGGGACAGAGCTTGCAATAAAGCTCTGTCCCTGCGGATCCCATCCGCACTCTAGTCGCGGTATTTTCGGAAAAAATATCGCGACTAAGAGCCCGCGCATGCGCCGACCGACCACCGCTACTACCCCCCCACCGACGCTAAGCCCCGCCCCTGGCGCTAAGCCCCCCCCCCGCGATTGCGGACCCCCGCGACCCCCCCTCCCTTCATTACACTTACCTGCATCCTCCTGGCCTCCGGTGGTCTTCTCCGGGCTTCCCGATCAGGTGATCTCCCATACTGCACTGGGGCCCGATCACCTGATGACCGGGCCCCAGTGCACTGTGGGAGACCAGCTGACCGGAGAGGAGCCATCACCGGAGGCCCCATCACCGGTCCCTGGATTCAGGTAAGTAAAAAAAAAAATGTTTAATTTTTTTTTTCTTTTTTTTACAGCAATCAGCTTGAGGTCTGATTAGACCACACAGCTGATTACTGGTACTGGCTCCCGCCTCTGCTCTCCCCGTTAGAGCAGAGTGGGAGCCCGGTAACCGGGAGAGACCCTGGATAACGCCACCTCCAGGTGGCGTTATTATCACAGGGCTTTCCCCGGTATTTTTTTACAATTTATTTTTAGTAACTTGCACACAGATCACATTTCCCATTACAATTATGGGAAATGCGATCTGCTTTACTAAAAATAAGTGATACTGGGGGTTGGAGTAGAATTTTACTAATTCTACTCCAATTGCCCTGTAATAAATACAGGTGAAACTAAAATAATGTGAAAAGGGTGTGAAAACACCCTTTTTCACTTTATTTTAGTAAAAATAATGTTAATAAATAGAGCCCATTGAGCGGCCAGCCTACAAAAAAGAGCCTCCTGTTGCTTGCTGCCTCTCTCTCCAATATGCCTCCAGCTACAGCATTGATTGACTGACCGACCCCCCCACAGCATAATGATTCAACATGAACATACTCTGCCAAATTTATACATGGGGACAAAGTTTGTAAAATATCCTAGTTGTCCAAATCAAAAGTAGGGTAATTCAGGAGTGCAAATTGTTAAGGAAATAAATGGATCCCATCAATCCTATCCTGCAATATCATTTATTTGTTCTTATAGGCAATATATAAATGTGTTTGTGACATGTGTGACAAATAAGTTGGTCTTTCTTTGCTTCATCACGCTATTTCATAAACCCTGCACCCTCTATCTCGAATACAGTAACAGATGGCTTTCGATAAGGATCACCACCCTGGAAGCCTACTTGGATTGGTCCAGCCATGGGTGGAGGGGTGCTGGAGTGTGTGTGTATATTGTAAGCTGTGTGAGTTGAGCAATGGAAGCAGTAGCAGCGGCCGCACATATGATAATTACCTGTAAATTAACTGTGTCACTTAATTGTAATCATTGCTTCTGCAAGAAAACAAATATATATTTCGATTTGACAGCAGCTGTTTACGTTGTCTTTATTTTCCACAACAATTTGGTGCTGAAACCCGGGACCTGAAAGCGACTGAAACGGAATCAGAACTGGAGCGGAGGACTGGAGACTAGACTGGCACCATTCAAAAAGGTGAGAACATTTGTGTCTCTCTCTCTCTGCTCTCCCTCCTCCGATCCTGAACCCTCTGTTTCATTGACGTGAGTACAGGTCCCAAGAGCCTGAACAGCTGTGTTTTGTATCCTAACATCCTTTGGATATGTGTGAGTGTATGTGGATTTTGGCACATCGCCACATCAGCGTGAAAGAGGTCCTTTACGGCTGAGTGATTGCGCTGCCTCAAGACGCACCTCCATGGAGAGAGCATGGCGGGGGCAGGGAAGTAAAAAGTAAGAGGACCCTACTGTCCTCGGACATGAATGTTTTCTATTTTCTGAGTTTGTCAAGTAATACTGTCAATAACATTGTCTGTCTGGCAGAGGGACTAAAAAAGGTCATAGGAGAATAAGTGTTGGTGAGAGTAGTGGTTTTTGCCGGTCTGCCTATCTTGTTTGTCAGTACAGATCCCTGGGCAACCCCCCTCACCGGGGGCTCTCCCCTCGGAACAGGAGCGATTCGATCTCTGATCACCTCCTAACGTGCTGACAGCTCCGGGTACATTGGCTTTGCATTGCTTATCACTACACTGAAGGGCGTGTCCCGAAGCTGCAGACTTGTGAGCTGAGTCTCTCATGAAGAATCATATTTCTGGTGTAGAAAACCCCTTACTTGCATGGTTTGACATAGATAACATTAGAGGGCAGATATTGTTTGGCACCTGTTCCTTGTTGGTTTTCATTTGGCTCTGTTGGAAAATTTGTAGGGACCAAAATCAGGGATTCACTGTGTGGGACTTCCCCTAACAGCCAATAGCCATATAATATAGTGCTGTGGGAAAACTGAGAGAGGGGGTAAGAGCCTCCTCCACCATAGCCGGGCACAGCAGACGAGGATTTGGCCGATCACCAAATCAGAGTAATGGGCGTCCTGAATCTCCTCGTATGTCACAGGAGGAGATGAATAAGAAATATGGCAAATGGGTCAGCCGGCATTTACCTAAGTGGGGCAGGCTGACTAGGGGGATGGATTGTGGGATCCCAAAAGAGGGAACCTTTGAGTTATCCCGCTGGGCAACTCTCTACAAAAATTATAAAACAAAATTAACAGAGCCAAATGAGCTGCCAGCATGGAGCAGGTGGATGGTAGAATCTAATAAGAAACAGCAAAAAGCCCATGGTATTTTTACATTAGAAACAAAAAAGGAGGGGTCAAATCAGCAATGGGGGGAGGCACAGCCAGAACAGAATGAGGAACAGGGAGAGGAAATAGAACAACTAGCAGTATCTTTAGTAGCACCCACTGCAGTTAGTCTGGAGACCTCTCATTTAAGCACCCAGGGGACTCCAATACGTGAAGGGACAAAACCAAAGAAGCCCCCTAGTTTCAAGGCAATATACCCCACTGCAGACCTGACATCCATAATAAATCCTGGCACTCTACCACCGCCTAGGTATGCGGAGTCCCAGGTCCAGGCTACTGCTCTTGAATATGCACCTCCTCACTCTACCTCCACCTCTTGGCAGATTATATCTGATCCAAGGGGAGGAAGGGTTTTGTGTGGAGTGGAGGGTGAGCTTCTCATCACTCCCAAAGTAACTCAAAATGAGATAGATGAGATGGCTGAGGAACATCGCTTGTCTTAAGCCTCAGCTTACCTGGTTAGAGAGCAATTTATCCCTGGTACAAATGGACAGGCAGATCAGAGAGTGACCCAACATGTCCCGTGGACACCTGGGGAGATGAAAGGATTTCTTTCATCCTTCCCCCTAAACCACGAAATAATCCATATGGGTTTGTAAATGAGCTGCATAATATTTCAGTCAGTTACAATCCAACATGGAGAGATCTGCTACAGATAATAAAATCAGTAGCCGGACAGATCGACACTGCTGCTATTTGTACCAACTCACCCTACCATCAGACCCATCAGAACAAGAGAACACTCCCCTTAGGGCATTAGAAGAATATGTTACCCACATAAAGGGCAAGATTGGGGAAGTGTTTCCCCCACAGTCCTGGGTCTGGGTAACCAATATTCAACAAAAGGTTAAAGAACCAGTGGAGGATTATTTTGAGAGATTTAGGCAGGCAGTAGAAGAAGCAGGGGGGGATTTAGAGGAGCAAGGTATGGGAAAGATGCTGACTGCCACATTAGTCTCAGGACTTAATAAAGACATACATGACAAGCTGGTTTCAGCCCATGCTGACTGGCGAGACAAATCAGTCCCGGCACTAATGAATGTAGTCAGCTCAATCCAGAGAAACATACAAGAAGTACAGGAGAAAAAGGCCCAGAAGGTGATGATAGTTGACACCTCCAACAACCCCCAGAGGGGTAGTTTTAGAGGGAGGAATAATTGGGAGCCCAGAAGAGTGAAGTGCTACAATTGTGGGAAACAGGGCCACATTGCAAGGAACTGTCCAGCTCCAAAAAAAGGAGGGCAGGACAGCGCCTGACAGAGAGGGCTTCCAGTGTTACCAGTCATCTCTGAGAGTAGGGGGGGTGATGCCTTTGTCCACTTGACCCTGCCTGAAATGCCTTTTTACTCGGTGGAGTGCTGGTGGACAGCGGAGCAGCCCGTAGCTTTCTCAAAAGATCTGAAGCCCCAAATTTAAAAATTTCAGGATTAATAGATGCTGTAGGACTGGAAGGTAACCCCATCACACTGAGAGAGACTGCAGAGACCCCTGTAAATATAGGTCCAGTCAGCACCTCCCTCTCCTTTGTTCTCAGTGACACTGTCCCTTGCAACTTGCTGGGAAGAGATGCACTGATGAAATTAAAGGCAACTATTCAATACACGGAGGATGGGCCTATTGTGACTACATCTGAGGGATCAGAGGACCAGAACACTCTGGAAAGTCTGGTCCCTCTGATGGCAGTTCAACATCCTCCAGATCAGGAGATCCCTCCTGACCTGAGGGATGTACCCCAAGAGGTATGGGCTGTTAAGGGTGGACCGGTGGGCCTGATCAAGCAGGCAGACTCAGTGGTCATCAAGCTCAGACCAGGAGCTAAATTACCCAGGGTTCCTCAGTATCCCCTTAGTGCGAAGCAACTTAATGGTGTGAGAAATCAAATCAAAACCTTCGTGGACCCGGGGATCCTGGTCCCTATAAAATCCCCAGTCAACACACCCCTATATCCAGTAGCCAAACCTAGAAAACCAGGCCAGTCCCGTGTATGCCAAGATCTGCGGGCAGTGAATAAGATTATTCAAGAGGATTATCCGCTCGTCCCAAATCCTCACACTATTCTAGGAGAGATCCCACCAGATGCCTCCTGGTTTAGTGTGATAGATTTGGTTGATGCTTTTTTCAGTGTACCTGTGCACCCAGACTCCCAGTACCTGTTTTGCTTCACCTTTGAGGGACAACAGTATGCTTGGACTCAGTTGCCACAGGGAATGGTCTCCTCACCATCTGAATTTGGTCAGGCGATGAAACAAGTCCTGGATAGGTGGCAATCGCCAGCAGGGGTCACTATTGTACAATATGTTGACGACCTCCTGCTGACAGCCACTTCAAAGGAGCAGTGCATTAATGCAACCGCTTCTCTACTTTCCCACTTGAGTGTTGAAGGATGCAAAGTGTCCTCTAGCAAGCTACAATTTTGTCAGGAAAAGGTAATTTTCCTAGGCCACTGTATTTCACGGGGCTCTAAATACATAACTGTGGACAGAGTCTCAGTAATACAGAAAGCGCCATACCCACAGAGTGCCAAACAAATCAGAGGTTTTTGGGATTAGTTTCATATTGCAGACAATGGATACCAAACATGTCTCAAATTGCTGCCCCCCTATACACTCTGACCACTCTTGCTGGACGCATAGAGCTGTCTGAGGAAGGAAAACAGGCTGTGGACCAGTTGAAGGCGGCCATACTCAGTGCCCCCTCACTTGCACTCCCAAACTACACTAAGCCATTCAGCATATTCTGTCATGAACAGGAAGGACAGGCTTCGAGAGTACTTACTCAAAAATATGGAGGGAGACAGAAGCCAGTAGGGTACTTTAGTACCAAACTGGACTCAGTGATGTCAGCGGGCACCGCATGTGTAAAGTCAGTCGCAGCGGCAGCCCTGCTAGTTGAAAAGACTGCCGATATTGTCCTGGGGAATAGACTATTTCTTATGGTTCCCCATGCTGTACAAGCAGTTCTCCACAGCCTAACCACCAGACACCTCTCTGCTGCCAGATTGACCAAATCTGAAATTTCTCTGCTTGCGCCATCTAACATCACTGTACTTTGGTGCAATTTGTTAAATCCAGCTACCCTTTTACCACTCCATGACACGGGAAGTGGGCCAAGCCCAGAGCATGATTGTGAGCAGGAGGTGGAACTCTTCTACACCCCTCCTGGTCCTGTTGTGGACGAGCCCATTCCAAATGCAGAAATGACCCTCTATGTAGACAGGTCCAGACTACAAAAGCCAGAGGGAGGGTTTGCTGCAGGTTTTGCTATAGCAGACGACACATCTATTTTGTACTCTGAAGCACTTGATCCTGGTGTACATTCGCCCTGATCAAGGCATGTGAACTGGCGGAGGGAAAGACTGTAAACATATATACAGACTCCCGCTATGTATATGGAATTATACATGATTTTGGCTTTCTGTGGAAACATAGAGGCTTCCTGACATCCTGTGGGAAAGTTGTAAAACATGCAAATCTGATCCAGGACCTTTTAGAAAAGGTAACATTGCCTAAAGCTGTAGCAGTTATCAAGTGTCAAGCACATCAGCGAGAAACTGATCCTATCACTATGGGTAACAGAAAAGCAGGAGCCAGGCAGGCAGCCTTAATGCTTCTCCAAGAGTCCCCAAAAGATACAGAAAGTATGTCAATGGACACCCTAGTAACCCTGCAAAATCAGGCAGGTCCCCAAACACTTGGCAAATGGAGGAGGGACGGGTGCGAACAAATAAATGATGTTTGGAAACATGGAGATGGTCGATTGTGTGCACCCCCGTCTCTGTATCCCATTCTAGCAAGCTTGTCTCATCTCCCTTCACATGTTTCCAAAGGGGGAATGATTGCTAGTGTCAATAAATTTTGGTTCGTACCGGGCTTTCCACAGTTTGCAACAGAGTGGTGTAAGAAATGTATGATTTGTGCTAAACACAATCCAGGCAAAATGACAATGGCATTTTAAAAAACAAAATAGCTAAGATATGTGAGCAAACAAAACTTACATGGTTACAAGCGTTACCGATAGCTCTTTTTGCTATTAGGCATACCCCAAAGGGATTACATGGACTTTCACCGTTTGAGATACTGTTTGGCAGGCCACCACTAACAGGCCTTTTCTTTCCACAAGAATTACATGGACAGTACGCCTCTCTTACTGATTATGTTGTTCAGCTTAACAAGCAACTGACTAACTTGCATGGAAAGGTGTTTTCTTCTTTACCAGATCCACAGGACACATCTGGAACCCACCACCTACAACCCGGAGACTGGGTGGTAATCAAAAGACACGTGAGAAAACATCTTGAACCCCGATTTGAAGGCCCATTCCAGGTGCTACTGACCACAGCTACCTCAATCAAGGTAGAAGGGAAGCCTAACTGGGTACATGCTTCTCATTGTAAGAAAATTAACTTTCAGGTCAATGGCGCAGACCGGCTCCAAAGGGGTGAGGCCGCTTGGGAAAAAGGGGAGCAGATGGACTGCTAAGATGCGCTTGTTGTTCTGCCTGCTCGGTTGTGTTTATTTCCTTGCATGCAGGTGAACGGGGAAAAACAAAAGAACTCTATATGGCTCCTGCATCAGCAGACGGCCAAGCAGCTGAACTCCACTAACTGTTGGATCTGTTCTCATGTTCCTGCCAACCATAAAGGAATCCCTTTGCTTGGTATCCCTATATCAATG
This sequence comes from Taudactylus pleione, assembly GCA_031769625.1. Classification (NCBI taxonomy): domain Eukaryota; kingdom Metazoa; phylum Chordata; class Amphibia; order Anura; family Myobatrachidae; genus Taudactylus; species Taudactylus pleione. Next base: position 30,192,869 of record JAUIMM010000052.1, read on the forward strand.
AACGATCTTAACCTCCCAGACTATAGCTATAATGTTGAAATAGATATAAATCACACTGCTCACAATGCTATCTCAGACCTAGGAATATACTTAGAAATTGCTGGTATAATCTCTCCACCCACTATGTGTATAGGGCCTATGTACGTTAACCATGTGGCCGAACTAAAAGGTCACCTAGTCAACTTGCCCAAGGTATATGTTGGAGAAACTAATTGTAGGAATGTTACCTTAGTGTTTAATATGGAATACAAGGAAGCTACATGTGATAAGGTGGATGGGAACTGTAATAATCAATGTTGGTGTGCAAATATGAAAGTTCTTTGTGCCCCTAGGTGTGCCTGTCCTGACCATAAGGATGAGGATGATGTGGAGTATAGGACCCAAATGTACAAAGATATGGTATGATTTCAGAGCTGGTTGGGAAACCATGGTAAGATAATTCCCAGGGTATTGAAGCAACGGCTATATTATATTTGTGGTAATAGAGCCTACTCCTGGCTTCCTATGGGGGCATGGGGCAACTGCACTATAGGAAGAGTGGTACCAGTCATAAGGCAACGTGCAAATGTCTCTTTCACCAATATGATAGAAACAGGCCCTAGGGAAACTCGAACTACAAGAGGGAATTGTTTACTACAGCAGATAAAGCCTGGATGTGGTTCCCTGCCTGGACAGGTTGGGGAATTGAATTAGCGAATAAATTGAATAAATATGCAAACATTATGGATGGGATAATTAATGAAACCACAAGTGCCATCCATGCTATAAATGAAGAAATGGCCCAAATTAGGAAAGTGACCTTACAAAATAGAATGGCTCTTAATTACTTGTTAGCCATAGAGGGAGGAACTTGTGCTATCATAGGTGAGGAATGTTGCACTTGGATTGAGGATACACATGACCCCATAGAGGCGCACATGAATAAAGTAAAAGAATTACAGAAAAAAGCTAGAGACATATCCAAGGAGGGATGGAATCCCTTCTCCTGGATGGGGACAATTGGTGTCTGGTTTAATAATATGTTGTCAGACCTGATAAAACCCATAGTGATAGTGATAGGATTGATTGTATTTCTTTTGATTGCATGGAAAATTCTAATGTGCTGTATTTTGCATTGCAGGAAAGGTGTGGATCCACTCATTTAATAGGAAGAATGATAACAGCCACAGAGATGACCATCTGACGGCCTAGCCCAACTGCCCATCTCTTCTGAAAGACCCCTCAGCTGTTGTAAAGATCTGGATGGAAGACATCATCTCTGAAGGAGGGTCCCGCAGGTGCACTTTGTCAGTTTGGACACCGCCCAAAGAAAGTTTTCTCCCTCGCGAGTGAGTTCGACGAGTCAGTAATCTTGATTCCAGCGAATTTACCGAGTGGTCTCTGTGCCCTAGTGCACCTCCGGCTGCTGTTATAGTTCTTATTGATAGAGAGTGTTTGTGTGAGATTGCTTAATAAAGATGTGTGAATGCTGACCTGGATGGTGGCAAGGGCGGTACTTTAGCCAGAGGTCCTTTTGCTCATACCCTGTCTCAATTGCACTTTGTCATCCTATAAGACCTGGGGGCATCAGAGTACTGGGTGGACCTAATCCACCTGGGAAAAGCGGCTGCTATAGGTGAAGACATTAACCTGCGGGTGCAATTGACTGCGGGGTATATGGCAACAGAGTCAGTGTAGTCCCAGTTTTGTAGGTGGTATGGACTATCCCATCACCTTCCCTATCTAAGTAGTACTGCCATTGCTGCCATTTCAGGTGGTGTTTATATGTGTGATAATGAAATTATCAAAAGGGTGAGAATTGTTAAGGAAATAAATGGATCCCAGCAATCCTATCCTGCAATATAATTTATTTGTTCTCATAGGAAATATATAAATGTGTTTGTGACATGCGTGACAAATAAGTTGGTCTTTCTTTGCTTCATCATGCTATTTCATAAACCCTGCACCCTCTATCTCGAATACAGTAACAGATGGCTTTCGATAAGGATCACCACCCTGGAAGCCTACTTGGATTGGTCCAGCCATGGGTGGAGGCGTGCTGGAGTGTGTGTGTATATTGTAAGCTGTGTGAGTTGAGCAATGGAAGCACCGGCCGCACATATGATAATTACCTGTAAGTGAACTGTGTCACTTAATTGTAATCATTGCTTCTGCAAGAAAACAAATATATATTTCGATTTGACAGCAGCTGTTTGCATCACTTTATGTTAGCATATTTTACAAGCAGACGCACTCACTCTGGATATCTTTCCCATACTCTCTTGCTAGCTGCTTGATTTGAATTGGCACCACCTCTGCCACACCCACAAGACGGCTTGAGGCCTTCTTTTCTTCATGCCGTGTCACTGCAGATAATTAGACAGTGTGTAACCTTAATTGAAATGCTAAGAAACCTTTCTCAGAATGTTCACAGTGTCTACGGAATGTACAGGAAGAGCTGCAATGGATCGTCAAGGGCAATAGAATGTTGACAGTCAGAACACAGAATGTTGATACATTCACATTCTAATTTTCAAACAACCAACATTCTACTCTGATGTCATTGTGTTCTGTTGTTTACAAGTATTGCACTTGCTTGCTAAGGTCCATTGCAGGGAGACCCAGACCACAAGATGCTTTCTACCATTGAATGTCCTTGCAAATGGGGAAAAAGAATGCTTCCTGATGGTCGTATAACGCTGAAAGAGGCATATTCAAGCCCCTAAGAAAACAAATCATTGAAAAAAAATTGCTTGACAAAGTGACAGCAACTATCAAATGATTCAACATGAACATACTCTGCCAAATTTATACATGGGAGACAAAGTTTGTAAAATATCCTAGTTGTCCGAATGAAAAGAAGGGCAATTCAGGAGTGCAAACGTTCAATCTATCCATGTGGTTGACATTACAATGGTGCAAAAAGTGAAAAAGAGATGCTACAGCACCCTCCCCACAATTAACTCTCAATGAGCGGCCAGCCTACAAAAAAGAGCCACCTGTTGCTTGCTGCCTCTCTCTCCAATATGCTTCCAGCTACTTCATTGATTGACTGACCAACCTCCCCACAGCAAGGCCCGGATTTCTTGCACCACTTTATGTTAGCATAGTTTACAAGCAGACGCACTCACTCTGGATTTCTTTCCCATACTCTCTTGCTAGCTGCTTGATTTGAATTGGCAACGCCTCTGCCACACCCACAAGACGGCTTGAGGCCTTCTTTTGTTCATGCCGTGTCCCTTCAGGTAATTAGACAGTGTGTAACCTTAATTGAAATGCTAAGAAACCTTTCTCGGAATGTTCACAGTGTCTACAGAATGTCCAGGAAGAGCTGCGATGGATCGTCAAGGGCAACAGAATGTTGACAGTTAGAACACAGAATGTTGATACATTCACATTCTAATTTTCAAACAACCAACATTCTACTCTGATGTCATTGTATTCCTTTGTTTACAAGTATTGCACTTGCTTGCTGAGGTCCATTGCAGGGAGACCCAGACCACAAGATGCTTTCTACCATTGATTGTCCTTGTAAATGGGGAAAAAGAATGCTTCCTGATGGTCGTATGACGCTGAAAGAGGCATATTCAAGTCCCTAACAAAAAAAATCATTGAAAAAATAGCTTGACAAAATGACTACAACTTTCAAATAATTCAACATGAACATACTCTGCCAAATTTCTACATGGGGGACAAAGTTTGTAAAATATCCAAGTTGTCCTGTCCGAATGAAAAGAAGGGTAATTCAGGAGTGGAAACATTCAATCTATCCATGTGGTTGACATTACAATGGTGCAAAAAGTAAAAAAGAGATGCTACAGCACCCTCCCCACAATTAACTCTCAATGAGCGGCCACAGGGCCGCCATCAGGGGGGGACCGCCGGGCCTCGAGTCCCGGGCCCGGAGGAAGGGGAGAGAGAGGGGGGCCCGGCGGGTAGCAGCGCCGCTGCAGCAGCAGCAAGTGACAGCAGGGAGGAATATACAAGCAGGGTGGCCGCAAGCCAGCCTGAGATCGCGGAACGGCAGCCAATCAGGAGCGGCCATAGCGGCCGCTCCTGATTGGCTGCCCGGTCCGTGAGCTGTGATTGGCTCTGCAAACGTCGGCTTCCTATTCTCTCTCTGCAGTCCTGGCTGCCGCTGCAGCACAGATGCCACCTGCCGGGCCACCCAACCTCTCCATACTTAAGCAGCAGGGCGGATTCTACCTGGCTGGCTGCACCAGCGCAGCCAGCTGAATGCATCGCTGAGCAGGTACACCCTGATCTTGACATGCTACCCTCCCTAGTTCAGCCACTCTTCCCTGTCCACCCACCTGTTCCTGTGCCCTATGCCTCCCCCCTTTGCCTTATCTGCACTGCCCCCTTTCCTGTTACAGCCTTATCTGCCCTGTACCTCCCCCCATAGTTCAGCCAGTCTTCCCTGTCCACCCCCTCCAGTACAGCCAGCCTTCCCTGTCCACCCCCCTAGTACAGCCAGCCTTCCCTGTCCACCCCCCCAGTACAGCCAGCCTTCCCTGCCCAGTCCCCCCCCAGTCCAGTCAGCCTTCTCTACCCTGTGCCTCCCCCCTAGTTCAGCCAGTCTTCCCTGTCCATCCCCTCCAGTACAGCCAGCCTTCCCTGTCCACCCCCCAGTACAGCCAGCCTTCTCTACCCTGTGCCTCCCCCCTAGTTCAGCCAGCCTTTCTTGTCCCCCCTAGTCCCGCCAGCATTCCATGCCTTGTTCCTCTCCCTTGTCCAGCCAGCCCTTGCCTGCCCTGTGCCGTACACTTCTACACTTACCCTTCCATCTGGCTTTGTATGTGGATACAGCATTTTTAGTGTATTTTTATGTGGGTGTGATATACACATATATATATATATAATATATATATATATACACACACACACACTTACATTTATATATATATATATACATAAAATCAGCTACCAGGTTTCCATCAGTGTGACGGATAGTGTAGGACCTGCAGAAAAGTGGGGTCCCGTGATGTGGGCTGCGGGCTTAAATGCATTGATCAATCCATGAACCAAATCCCCATTATTTATTTATTTATACATCATTGTGAGTGTTTAAACATGGTGAGTGCTGGGTTTTCTGATTTTATTTATTTAGGCAATGTGGTCACAGGCCACTTGGACCCCAGTCCTGGGAATGGCGAGTGCAGGTCTGCACCCCAAGTCTGGGAGTGGCGAGTGCAGTGGATTTCTGACTTTGTTTATGCGGTTAATTTTTTTATTAACCTTTTGTGATCATAGCTTTCCCATGCACCCCATGTGCAAACTCATTTATATTAACCTGTGTCAGCTGTCTTTTTGGTAGTATCATAGAAGCTATGTTAGGTGACTGCCATACCTTTAATAGCCATTATCTGGCAGGTGAGCTTTAACCCAGGTAACATTTTTTCAGTCTAACCTTATGATAGCAGCTACCAGGTTTCCATCAGTGTGACGGATAGTGTAGGACCTGCAGAAAAGTGGGGTCCCGTGATGTGGGCTGCGGGCTTAAATGCATTGATCAATCCATGAACCAAATCCCCATTATTTATTTATTTATACATCATTGTGAGTGTTTAAACATGGTGAGTGCTGGGTTTTCGGATTTTATTTATTTAGGCAATGTGGTCACAGACCACTTGCACCCCAGTCCTGGGAATGGCGAGTGCAGGTCTGCACCCCAAGTCTGGGAGTGGCGAGTGCAGGGGATTTCTGACTTTGTATATATATACATATATATATTAGAATCAATGTTGATTTCCATATATATATATATATATATATATATATAAAAATGATGTGTGTGTGAGTTTTACAGCAGTTGTTGGACTGGTTTACGTACCAATTGATGCCGCCCCCCCCGCCGTCAACTCTGCTCCATCCATCCCGGGGGGGAGGGGGACCCTGCCTATTTTGCCAGTACCGGGCCCCAGGATTTCTGATGGCAGCCCTGAGCGGCCAGCCTACAAAAAAGAGCCTCCTGTTGCTTGCTGCCTCTCTCTCCAATATGCATCCAGCTACTGCATTGATTGACTGACCAACCTCCCCACAGCAAGGCCCGGATTTTTTGCACCACTTTATGTTAGCATAGTTTACAAGCAGACGCACTCACTCTGGATTACTTCTTTCCCAATCTCTCTTGCTAGCTGCTTGATTTGAATTGGCACCGCCTCTTCCGCACCCACAAGATGGCTTGCGGCCTTCTTTTCTTCATGCCGTGTCCCTGCAGGTAATTAGACAGTGTGTAACCTTAATTGAAATGCTAAGAAACCTTTCTCGGAATGTTCACAGTGTCTACGGAATGTCCAGGAAGAGCTGCGATGGACCGTCAAGGGCAACAGAATGTTGACAGTCAGAACACAGAATGTTGATACATTCACATTCTAATTTTCAAACAACCAACATTCTACTCTGATGTCATTGTATTCCTTTGTTTACAAGTATTGCACTTGCTTGCTGAGGTCCATTGCAGGGAGACCCAGACCACAAGATGCTTTCTACCATTGATTGTCCTTGTAAATGGGGAAAAAGAATGCTTCCTGATGGTCGTATAACGCTGAAAGAGGCATATTCAATCCCCTAAGAAAACAAATCATTGAAAAAAAATTGCTTGGCAAAATGACTGCAACTATCAAATGATTCAACATGAACATACTCTGCCAAATTTATACATGGGGAACAAAGTGTGTAAAATATCCTAGTTGTCCGAATGAAAACTAGGGTATTTCAGGAGTGCAAACGTTCAATCTATCCATGTGGTTGACATTACAATGGTGCAAAAAGTGAAAAAGAGATGCTACAGCACCCTCCCCACAATCAACTCTCAATGAGCGGCCATCCTACAAAAAAGAGCCTCATGTTGCTTGCTGCCTCTGTCTCCAATATGCTTCCAGCTAAAGCATTGATTGACTGACCAACCTCCCCACAGCAAGGCCCGGATTTTTTGCACCACTTTATGTTAGCATAGTTTAGAAGCAGATGCACTCACTCTGGATTCTCTTGCTAGCTGCTTGATTTGAATTGGCACCGCCTCTGCCACACCCGCAAGACCGCTTGAGGCCTTCCTTTCTTCATGCCGTGTCCCTGCAGGTAATAAGACAGTGTGTAACCTTAATTGAAATGCTAAGAAACCTTTCTCGGAATGTTCACAGTGTCTACGGAATGTCCAGGAAGAGCTGCGGTGGATCGTCAAGGGCAACAGAATGTTGACAGTCAGAACACAGAATGTTGATACATTCACATTCTAATTTTCAAACAACCAACTTTCGACTCTGATGTAATTGTGTTCTTTTGTTTACAAGTATTGCACTTGCTTGCTGAGGTCCATTGCAGGGAGACCCAGACCACAAGATGCTTTCTACCATTGATTTTCCTTGTAAATGGGGAAAAAGAATGCTTCCTGATGGTCGTATGATGCTGAAAGAGGCATATTCAAGCCCCTAACAAAAAAAATCATTGAAAAAAAATAGCTTGACAAAATGACTGCAACTATCAAATGATTCAACATGAACATACCAATTTCTACATGGGGGACAAAGTTTGAAAAATATCCAAGTTGTCCTGTCCGAATGAAAAGAAGGGTAATTCAGGAGTGCAAACATTCAATCTATCCATGTGGTTGACATTACAATGGTGCAAAAAGTAAAAAAGAGATGCTACAGCACCCTCCCCACAATTAACTCTCAATGAGCGGCCACAGGGCCGCCATCAGGGGGGGACCACCCGGGCCTCGAGTCCCGGGCCCGGAGGAAGGGGAGAGAGAGGGGGGCCCGGCGGGTAGCAGCGCCGCTGCAGCAGCAGCAAGTGACAGCAGGGAGGAATATACAAGCAGGGTGGCCGCAAGCCAGCCTGAGATCGCGGAACGGCAGCCAATCAGGAGCGGCCATAGCGGCCGCTCCTGATTGGCTGCCCGGTCCGCGAGCTGTGATTGTCTCTGCAAATGTCGGCTTCCTATTCTCTCTCTGCAGTCCCGGCTGCCGCTGCAGCACAGATGCCACCTGCTGAGCCCCCCTCTCTCTCCATACTTAAGCAGCAGGGCGGATTCTACCTGGCTGGTTGCACCAGCGCAGCCAGCTGAACGCACCGCTGAGCAGGTACACCCTGATCTTGACATGCTACCCTCCCTAGTTCAGCCACTCTTCCCTGTCCACCCACCTGTTCCTGTGCCCTATGCCTCCCCCCCTTGCCTTATCTGCACTGCCCCCTTTCCTGTTACAGCCTTATCTGCCCTGTACCTCCCCCCATAGTTCAGCCAGTCTTCCCTGTCCACCCCCTCCAGTACAGCCAGCCTTCCCTGTCCACGCCCCTAGTACAGCCAGCCTTCCCTGTCCACCCGCCCAGTACAGCCAGCCTTCCCTGCCCAGTCCCCCCCCAGTCCAGTCAGCCTTCTCTACCCTGTGCCTCCCCCCTAGTTCAGCCAGTCTTCCCTGTCCACCCCCTCCAGTACAGCCAGCCTTCCCTGTCCACCCCCCCAGTACAGCCAGCCTTCTCTACCCTGTGCCTCCCCCCTAGTTTAGCCAGCCTTTCTTGTCCCCCCTAGTCCCGCCAGCATTCCATGCCTTGTTCCTCTCCCTTGTCCAGCCAGCCCTTGCCTGCCCTGTGCCGTACACTTCTACACTTACCCTTCCTTCTGGCTTTGTATGTGGATACGGCCTTTTTAGTGTATTTTTATGTGGGTGTGACATACACATATATATATATATATAATATATATATATAATATATATATAAATATATATATACACGCACACACATACATTTATATATATATATATACATATATATATATTAGAATCAATGTTGATTTCCATATATATATATATATATATATATATATAAATGATGTGTGTGTGAGTTTTACAGCAGTTGTTGAACTGGTTTATGTACCAATTGATGCCGCCCCCCCCCCCCGCCGTCAACTCTGCTCCATCCATCCTGGGGGGGAGGGGGGCCCTGCCTATTTTGCCAGTACCGGGCCCCAGGATTTCTGATGGCAGCCCTGAGCGGCCAGCCTACAAAAAAGAGCCTCCTGTTGCTTGCTGCCTCTCTCTCCAATATGCTTCCAGCTACTGCATTGATTGACTGACCAACCTCCCCACAGCAAGGCCCAGATTTTTTGCACCACTTTATGTTAGCATAGTTTACAAGCAGATGCACTCACTCTGTTTTTCTTTCCCATACTCTCTTGCTAGCTGCTTGATTTGAATTGGCACCACCTCTGCCACACCAACAAGATAGCTTGAGACCTTCTTTTCTTCATGCCGTGTCCCTGCAGGTAATTAGACAGTGTGTAACCTTAATTGAAATGCTAAGAAACCTTTCTCGGAATGTTCACAGTGTCTACGGAATGTCCAGGAAGAGCTACGATGGATCGTCAAGGGCAACAGAATGTTGACAGTCAGAACACAGAATGTTGATACATTCTCATTATAATTTTCAAACAACCAACATTCTACTCTAATGTCATTGTGTTCTGTTGTTTACAAGTATTGCACTTGCTTGCTGAGGTCCATTGCAGGGAGAGCCAGACCACAAGATGCTTTCTACCATTGATTGTCCTTGCAAATGGGGAAAAAGAATGCTTCCTGATGGTCGATAACGCTGAAAGAGGCATATTCAAGTCCCTAACAAAACAAATCATTGAAAAAAAATTGCTTTACAAATTGACTGCAAATTTCAAATCATTCAACATGAACATACTCTGCCAAATTTCTACATGGGGGACAAAGTTTGTAAAATATCCAAGTTGTCGGAATGAAAAGAAGGGTAATTCAGGAGTGCAAATGTTCAATCTATCCATGTGGTTGACATTACAATGGTGCAAAAAGTGAAAAAGAGATGCTACAGCACCCTCCCCACAATCAACTCTCAATGAGCTGCCAGCCTACAAAAAAGAGCCTCCTGTTGCTTGCTGCCTCTCTCTCCAATATGCTTCCAGCTACTGCATTGATTGACTGACCAACCTCCCCACAGCAAGGCCCGGATTTTTTGCACCATTTTATGTTAGCATAGTTTACAAGCAGACGCACTCACTCTGGATTTCTTTCCCATACTCTCTTGCTAGCTGCTTGATTTGAATTGGCACCGCCTCTGCCACACCCACAAGACTGCTTGAGGCCTTCTTTTCTTCATGCTGTGTCCCTGCAGGTAATTAGACAGTGTGTAACCATAATTGAAATGCTAAGAAACCTTTGTCGGAATTATCACAGTGTCTACGGAATGTCCAGGAAAAGCTGCAATGGATCGTCAAGGGCAACAGAATGTTGACAGTCAGAACACAGAATGTTGATACATTCACATTCTAATTTTCAAACAACCAACATTCTACTCTGACGTCATTGTGTTCTGTTGTTTACAAGTATTGCACTTGCTTGCTGAGGTCCATTGCAGGGAGACCCAGACCACAAGATGCTTTCTACCATTGATTAACCTTGCAGATGGGGAAAAAGAACCTGATGGTCGTATGATGCTGAAAGAGGCATATTCAAGCCCCTAACAAATCATTGAAAAAAAAATCCTTGACAAAATGACTGCAACTATCAAATGATTCAACATGAACATACTCTGCCAAATTTATACATGGGGGACAAAGTTTGTAAAATATCCTAGTTGTCCGAATGAAAAGAAGGGTAATTCAGGAGTGCAAACGTTCAATCTATCCATGTGGTTGACATTGCAATGGTGCAAAAAGTGAAAAAGAGATGCTACAGCACCCACCCCACAATTAACTCTCAATGAGCGGCCAGCCTACAAAAAAGAGCCTCCTGTCACTTGCTGTCTCTCTCTCCAATATTCTTCCAGCTACTGCATTGATTGACTGACCAACCTCCCCACAGCAAGGCCCGGATTTTTTGGACCACTTTATGTTATGTGATAGGATCACTGGTAAAGTGGTATGTGGCAGGTACATTTGTCCCAGATTCCTGTCTTTTGTGTTTCAAACCCCCAGGAGAAAGTCTGCAGTGTAGCAGGCTTGAGTTTCGGCTTTTTGAAAAGCCGGTTTGGGACCTGGGGGTTGTGGGTGAGAGGAGAGGGAGGGCTCCACCCACGGCCACTCCAGGTTTTGGTTCTCGCAGCATGGTAACAGGATTGTTAGTTTTCCACCTGAGAGTGGCCAATATAAGCCTAGTGTGTTTAGGGCTGAGGGTCTCACCTGGGAGAGCAGGCAGGGAGTTTGCTCAGAGACACTTGAAAAACCTATTTGTGAGTACTGTGCTGTGCTTTGTTGCTGGCGAGGGCATTAGGCCCTGCCAGGTTCTGGTAGTGAGGGAACTAACTGTGAAGTTAGTGCCCCGACAGGCCTAGGATTTATATTTTTGTTTTCTTTATATTTCTGTCATTGTACAATAAAGACTGTCGCCGACCAGCTTGTACTTGCATCCAGACTGGTGTGCTGCTTCCCTGCTGCTGTGTGTGTGTGTAAGGAAGGAGTCCTCTACCCAGGAGAGGGACCCCCTAACCTAACTGTGTCACAATATGGTGGAGAATGCGGGCAACCACACACACTGAAGTTGCAGCGAGAGGAAAACTTTCCATTTAAAAATTAAAGGGACAGACACCCAATTTGTGAGTGTGGAAATAACACTGTGTCCTTGGAGTCCCATAGAGGAGGTGTCAGCCAATGCTCAGAGAGGCAAGGTTCAGCTTCCAACCTACACCCCAGGACAAAATGGAGGACATTATTAAGGCCTTGCTTCAAGCTACAGCAGCTCAGCAGGAAGCTACCAGGGCTCAGCAGGAGACTAACAAACTTCAGCTGGAATCCGCCAGGCAACAACAGGTCGCCATCGAGGAAACCCGCCAGGCCTTAGTGGAAAACCGCCAGGCCTTAGCGGAAAACAGCCAGGCCATAAAAGAGGTGGTACAGCACCTGGTCGCCTGGCCCAGAGATGTTAATACTGGTCCTCCCATCACCACTCACTCCGTACGAGCCAGTCACTTCCTCCAAAAGATGACTTCGGGCGATGATGTGGAGGCCTATCTCGCCGCATTTGAAAGAACGGCCGAAAGGGAGAGTTGGCCCCAGGAGCAGTGGGCAAGTCTGGTGGCACCTTTTTTGTCTGGGGAGCCACAAAAAGCATATTTCGACTTATGCCTGGCTGATGCCAAGGACTATAAAAAACTAAAAAAGGAGATCCTAACTCGCTTGGGAGTCACCACCTTTGTTCGTGCCCAACGGGTCCACCGCTGGGAGTTCCATATGGACAAGCCTCCACGTTCACAGATGCATGACCTCGTCCATCTGTCCTCAAAATGGCTACAGCCCAAGACGCTGACGGGACCACAGATCGTGGAAAGCGTCGTGATGGACCGGTACCTGCGATCATTACCTGTGACTCTGCGCAAGTGGGTGAGCCATGCAGACCCTAAGTCCGCGGACCAGTTGGTCGAGCTGGTGGAGAGGTACGTGGCGGCTGAGGAGCTGATGAGTATGCCCCACCGAGCCCCGATGGCGCACCGGCGAACTCCCAGAGACACTGGTAAGACTGTTCCAGGGGAGAAGGGTGCTGGGCGGTGGAAGGTACCTAAGACTAAGGGTGTAGAACCTGGAGACAGGCCTGCCAGGCCGGGAAGGTTCTTGCCCCGTAAACGACTAAACATTAATATGACTCAGTGTTTCCGATGTGGTGGCTTCGGCCATATTGCCGCTAATTGTGCACTTACAACTGAACCTATGCAATGTGATACTGCTCATGTCTACCGCAGGGGGTCTTTCTTTGCACAGATAGCCTGTATGGCTGACCGGCAGGCTGAGACTGATAAGCACATGTGTGTACTCACTGTAGATGGCAACCGAGTAGAGGCACTGTTAGACTCTGGTAGCTTGGTGACACTTATAAAAGCTGAGCTGGTGAACCCCTTGAGGCATACAGGGAAAACTGTTGGTGTGACCTGCATACATGGGGATACTCGATATTATGTTACGGCCGAGGTGAACATCGAGACACCATGTGGCTCTGCTATAGTTTCTGTGGGTTTGGTGCATGGTCTGGTGTATGATGCAATATTGGGGAGAGACTTTGCTCACTTCAGGAAGTTGTGGGAAAGCCGTTTTGTTCCAGAGGTGAACAACCCCGATCCATTTGAGAAGGTTGTCGATGTAGTGGAGGAGGGAGTTTCTTCTGAGTCAGAGTTATTCCCTTTTTCTACTATGGTTGGTGAACTAGAGAATGCGGAACGTGACGGTGGCCCGCCAACTGATGTGCCTCCCATTGAGGTGGGAAGTGTTGTTGGGCCAGGTGATCGTCTGCCCGATTTAGAGGTCAGAAGAGAGGTCTTTGCCGTGGAGCAGTTGAATGACCCTACTTTGGTAAAAGCCAGGGAGAATGTAAAAGTAGTTGATGGTAAACCCGTAGACCCTGATAGTCCTTTGTCCTATCCCCACATGGCAATGTGTCAGGATTTGTTATATCAGGTGACTAAGAAGGGGGAAGATGTTGAGGAACAACTAATAGTTCCCAAAGCCTACAGAAGAACAGTGTTGGATCTGGCCCATGGTCATATAACGGCAGGCCATCTAGGGGTAGAGAAAACCACTGAGCGAATAATGCAGAGGTTTTTCTGGCCCGGGCTTCATAAAGAGGTAACTGACTTTTGCGCATCCTGCCCTGAGTGTCAGTATCATGCTCCCAGACCACATTTTAAGGGTCCACTAGTTCCATTGCCTATTATAGAGGTGCCGTTTGAAAGAATAGCGATGGATTTGGTTGGACCCTTAATGAAGTCTGCCAGGGGACACCAGTATATTCTGGTCATAATGGATTACGCTACCAGGTACCCGGAAGCGATCCCGTTGCGCAATACGTCAACCAAGACCATTGCCAGAGAGCTAGTTCATGTCTTTAGCAGGCTGGGTATACCTAAGGAGATACTAACTGACCAGGGTACACCGTTTATGTCCAAAGTCATGAAAGAGTTATGCCACCTGTTCAAAATCGAACAGTTAAGAACTTCGGTTTATCACCCCCAAACCGATGGGCTGGTCGAGAGGTTTAACAAGACGTTAAAACACATGCTTAGGAAAGTGGTCAACAAGGATGGTAGGGATTGGGACTACTTATTGCCGTATATATTGTTGGCCATAAGAGAAGTTCCCCAGTCCTCCACCAGGTTTTCACCCTTCGACTTGTTGTATGGGAGACACCCAAGGGGGTTACTAGACATTGCCAAAGAGACATGGGAGGGGCAGTCTAGTCCTTACAAAACGGTGATTGAGTATGTTTCTCAAATGCAGGAGGGAATTGCTGCGGTAGTGCCGATAGTGAGAGAGCACCTGGAATAGGCTCAACAGGCACAGCAGAGGGTATACAACCGCAATGCTCGGTTACGCAGCTTTGCTCCTGGGGACAGAGTGTTAGTATTGGTTCCCACTGTGGAAAATAAACTTTTGGCTAAATTGCAAGGGCCCTTTGAAATCTTAGAAAGAGTGGGGCAGGTCAATTACAAAGTTTACCAGCCGGGGAAAAGAAAGCCGGAACAGATATACCATATAAATCTGTTAAAGCCCTGGAAAGATAGAACAGTACTGTCGGCCGTCCGAGACCCTCCAGTAAGTCCAGGGCCCTTAGTTCCCGAAGTGACAGTGGCAAAAACCCTGTCGGCAATTCAACAACAAGAGGTCAAGGAGTTTCTGATTAGAAATAGGGTGCTGTTCTCTGACGTACCTGGGAAAACCTCGGTCATTAAACATGACATCATCACTGACCCAGGGGTTAAAGTTAATCTAAAGCCCTATAGGTTACCAGAAGCACAAAGACAATCGGTGTCGAAAGAAATTAAAAATATGCTATAGTTAGGGGTTATTGAAGAATCACATTGTGAATGGTCAAGTCCCATTGTGTTGATTCCAAAGCCCGACGGGAGTGTGCGTTTCTGCAATGACTTCAGAAAGTTGAACAATGTTTCAAAGTTCGATGCCTACCCGATGCCAAGAGTGGATGAACTGATTGAGAGACTAGGGACGGCAAGGTATTTAACCACTCTTGACCTAACCAAAGGGTATTGGCAAGTACCGTTAACCGAGAGCGCCAAACAAAAGACAGCTTTTTCAGTGCCAGAAGGCTTGTTTCAGTACAAGATGTTGCCCTTTGGGCTACATGGGGCACCTGCTACCTTCCAAAGAATGATGGACAGGATTCTAAGGCCCCATAGACGGTATGCGGCTGCTTATCTGGTCGTTCATAGTCCTGATTGGCAGTCTCACTTACCCAGGGTGCAAGCAGTGTTGGACTCCATCTATAAGGCAGGTTTGACAGCCAACCCAAAAAAGTGTTGTCTAGGCATGGAGGAAGTAAAATATCTGGGATACACCATTGAGCAGAGGCCTGATAAAGCCTCAGCTCAATAAAGTTGATGCCATACAAAACTGGCCACGGCCTCTGAATAAGAAGCAGGTGAGAGCCTTCTTGGGAATTACGGGGTACTACAGGAGGTTTATACCCAACTTTGCCACCATGGCAGTCCCACTGACTGACCTGACCAAAGGCAAACAAAAAGTCATGGCAGAATGGAGTCCTGAGGCAGAGAAAGCTTTTCAGGAGTTGAAAGTAGCGTTGTGTTCCCAACCAGTCCTGATGACTCCTAATTTTGAAAGGGAATTCATAGTACAAACCGATGCATCAGAAGTAGGTATAGGAGCGGTCCTGTCCCAGAACAAGGAGGGTGAGGAACACCCTATTTTCTATCTTAGCAGAAAGTTGAATGAACATGAGAGAAACTATGCCACAGTGGAGAAGGAGGCGTTGGCCATAAAGTGGGCATTAGAGGCTCTCAGGTACTACTTGGTCGGAAGAAAGTTCAAATTGATCACTGACCATGCCCCTCTGAAGTGGATGTCTGAAAATAAGGACAGTAATGCGAGAATTACAAGATGGTTCTTGGCGTTACAAACTTTTAAATTTTCAGTGGAACACAGGCCAGGAAGCCAGCTGGCCAATGCAGACGCATTGTCACGCGTTCATTGTTTGGGGGCTTCAGTTGTTCCGCCCCACAGGTCGAAACAAAGGGGGGGGATATGTGATAGGATCACTGGTAAAGTGGTTTGTGGAAGGTACATTTGTCCCAGATTCCTGTCTTTTGTGTTTTAAATCCCCAGGAGAAAGTCTGCGTGTAGCAGGCTTGAGTTTCGGCTTTTTGAAAAGCCGGTTTGGGACCTGGGGGTTGTGGGTGAGAGGAGAGGGAGGGCTCCACCCACGGCCACTCCAGGTTTTGGTTCTCGCAGCCTGGTAACAGGCTTGTTAGTTTTTCTCCTGAGAGTGGCCAATATAAGCCTAGTGTGTTTAGGGCTGATTGTCTCACCTGGGAGAGCAGGCAGGGAGTTTGCTCAGAGACACTAGGAAAACCTATTTATGAGTACTGTGCTGTGCCTTGTTGCTGGTGAGGGCATTAGGCCCTGCCAGGTTCTTGTAGTGAGGGAACTACCTGTGAAGTTAGAAGCCCAGCCAGGGCTAGGATTTACGTTTATGATTTCTTTATGTTATTTCTGTTTTGCACAATAAAGACTGGCACCGACCAGCTTGTACTTGAATCCAGTCTGGCGTACTGTTTCCCAGCTGCTGTGTGTGTAAGGAAGGAGTCCTCTACCCAGGAGAGGAACCCCTAATCTGACTGTGTCACATCTGTTTAACATTGTTTGTATGAGTTGCAGGGAATTTTGCTACTTTTCAAATATAAGTCTGTGTGTGATATTATACACGTAAGTCCATGCATGATGGGCCACATGTACACACATACATATATATATATATGTGTATATATATATATATATATATATAACTCTCCAAGATCCGGCACTCACAGGTATATTATATAACTGGACCGGGTGCCCTCCTCACTGTGACCTCCAAACGGGGATACACTGACACATACTACAACCAATGGCGGCACTCCGGATAACAAACGATGCGGACACTTAGCTGGTTTCAGCGACGTTTCAGCGCCTTTAATCAGCGCTTTTATCAAGCATATACAGTAATACAAAAGTGAATAACAGACTTAAATAGCTCACCACCCCGCAGGCCAAACCTCCGATGTAGCACACGTGCGCTGCCAGACAGCAGTCGCACAGGACATGACGTCATGGTCAGCCGCTGGTGTAACCATAGTGATGTGAATGCACACTAATACTCACTGTGACTGCTCATCGAATGATCATAAAATAAAAGCAAACTCTGTATCAAAACCGAAAAGCGGCCTTAAACAGAATATGCACCAATAAGTGAAAATGAATAAGAACACCAATACTCTAAAGAGTATTATTTTTAGAGTATTGGTGTTCTTATTCATTTTCACTTATTGGTGCATATTCTGTTTAAGGCCGCTTTTCGGTTTTGATACAGAGTTTGCTTTTATTTTATGATCATTCGATGAGCAGTCACAGTGAGTATTAGTGTGCATTCACATCACTATGGTTACACCAGCGGCTGACCATGACGTCATGTCCTGTGCGACTGCTGTCTGGCAGCGCACGTGTGCTACATCGGAGGTTTGGCCTGCGGGGTGGTGAGCTATTTAAGTCTGTTATTCACTTTTGTATTACTGTATATGCTTGATAAAAGCGCTGATTAAAGGCGCTGAAACGTCGCTGAAACCAGCTAAGTGTCCGCATCGTTTGTTATCCGGAGTGCCGCCATTGGTTGTAGTATGTGTCAGTGTATCCCCGTTTGGAGGTCACAGTGAGGAGGGCACCCGGTCCAGTTATATAATATACCTGTGAGTGCCGGATCTTGGAGAGTTGTGTATGGCAGCAGATGTCCAGGCTCTTCATCCAGTCGTGGAGCAGGTCTGTCATTTATCAAGGCACCTTGGATTAAGAGCAAACCGCAAGTGCAGGTCCAGCTCTCAGAGTGTTCATTATATGTAATTTCTTTTGTTGTTGTTTTTTTCTGACATTGGAACCAGCATGTGATATGTGTTTTCCCCTGCGTGTGTCAACATTGGCTGTATAGGCATAGCAAATTCAGCCGCTCCCTTCCTTTGTTGGGTTTTTTTTGGGGGGCTTAAGTCACACTATATTTTGTGGCACAATGGCGGAAGGCACTGTTGAGGGTTTACACCAACGTATTACCCTAGAGCAGGGATCTATTTTCAGCTATTCTGAATCAGAGGCTGAGGCCATACTATTTAAAGAAGATCTGTCTAAACATGTGTCTGTACCTACCTCATCAGATTTATTTTATGATTTGTTACGTCTCAAAAAGAAAGAAACTGACTTCTTTTTCCATGGACTCACGTTATCCAATTATTACAAAGATAAAAAAATTCCCCGGGGTTTCAGAATTAAAAATGTGCCTACCATCGGCCGCTATAACATCGATTTTTGCAAGAAATGGACTTCAATTTTGAATAAATGCTCATTCGATTTATTATTACTGGTCATTGAAGAGTCCAAAAGAGAGATGGCAATTATTAGAGACAAAATTACAGCCTTTGAATCTTGCCACTTAATAACTCTTCAGAATGACAAACAAGGTGAATGGATTTCCAAGTTAACAACACAATTGGAAGCCTACAAAACGGAGCTAGTAAAATTCAAAGCAGACAAAAAGAAGAAGGTGGATCTTGATTACGATCAACAGCGAGTTTACAACTGGCTCACGGGGGCGAATTCCAAAAATGACAGGAGACCACAGTTTAGACGTAACATGCACAAATCCCATTTCAACACCTCCGATGATACTGTGACCACAGAAAGTGACACTGACACATCTGTTAAGTTCAAGACTAGACAACGTATGCAATCCCCTGTTGGCAATCGCACGAGAGCCCGTTTTTTAGACTTGGGCCCAAGCGCACCCGTAGAGGGCAACAAAACAAGAGGGAGAGGAAGACCCCCCAAGGGACGCAGGACTTAGTTTTTAACTTATCAGATAGAATGTTGTCCGTTACAGAACTTTCAGTTCTACGCAAAGGACTAGCTTTTGTCCCTACCGTACCCTTCAATCAAATCCAATGGAAAAAAGAAATATTTATGCTGAATAGAAGTCTGAAAATAAAAGAATTCTTTGCAGATAAGCCTGCAGTTTCTACATCGATACCCCCTCAATTGATGAAGTTGCAGGAAAAGTCTGCGTTTGAACCGATCAGCACCAATGCGTCGATTACCACTTTCACTCGGCTTTTGGATAAAGCAATTAGTGAGGATTCCAATAATAGGACACCTTCTTTTTGGAATCTTACCAAAGATGAACGCATGGCCCTTAAACATCTAGCTGCATATGATGACATTGTATTCCGCCAAGCAGATAAGGGAGGAGGGATTGTAGTGTTAAACCTCACCGATTATATTGAGGAGGCATCCCGACAACTTAGTGACGTCACTACATACAAAAAACTTGCACAGGATCCAACGTGCATTTTTAAAAAGGAATTGGATGCTATACTAGATGAAGCTTGTCGCATGGGAACTATTCCTGCTGCTATCAAAAAAATTTTGGAAGTAAAGTTTCCCATCAGACCATTGCTTTATTTGATTCCCAAGTTACACAAAGATCCCATTAGGCCGCCGGGTCGGCCCATCATCGCTGCTCGTGGCTCATTGTATCAACCGATATCCACTTATTTGGACGCGTTGCTGCAACCATGTGTTCAAGCTAGATCATCATACTTAAAGGACACTAATACTTTGTTAAAATCTTTTGTGGATCTTCCTGATTTACCTTTAGATTGTGTCTTATGTTCGGTGGACGTATGTAGCCTATACACGTGTATCCCCCATGGGGAAGGTTTACATGCCACCAGGAATTTAATACATGATAATCCCTTATTCAAGGGCATCAATGAGGAATTATTTATACAGTTGTTAGAATTAACACTCACTAGAAATTACTTTATGTTCAATGGCGCTTATTACTTGCAGCTGTCTGGTTGCGCTATGGGGTCTAATGTGGCCCCTTCATATGCTAATTCTTATATGTTCGCCATTGAACATGAAGTATTTTTTTCTGATCCCAATATTTCTAAAAACATATTGACTTTTTACCGATATATCGATGATTTGTTGATTGTGTGGGGAGATACCACACAGGCATTTGTCAATTTGATTGAGCAATATAATAATTTGCATAGACCTGTGAGATTTACGTACCACACCAGTCTCACTTCGGTGAATTTCTTAGATGTTACAGTTACCAAGTGTGGAGGTAGATTAGTTCCCTCTTTATTTACCAAGGCCACTGACAGGAACAATGTGTTACTGGCCAGTAGTGCACATCCAGCACCATTAAAAAACTCTTTACCATTCTCACAGTTTTTACGTGCTTTGCGTATAGCGAAAGATCGAGAGGAAGGGATCAAACAACTAGATAGGATGCTGACTAATTTTTTACAAAGAGGGTACAGTTTGGCAACTTTGAGCCAAGCCAAACTTAAAGCATTGGCAATTCCAGCAGATAAACTGCTTGGTGCTCCTAGTACCGTTAAGAATGCTCAGTCTAATAGGCATATATGGGTTAACAACTTTAACCACATGAGTTCCTCCATCAATCGACAAGCTAAACGTCTGTGGCCAATCATCAGCACAGACAAGCACCTTCAACCCCTCATCAATTCATCTCTTATGTCTTGTTATCGCAGAGGTAGAAACCTCAAAGACCTTTTAGTGCGCAACGACATCACCCAATTGGGTAAATCCAAGAAAAGCAGCTTTTTGGGTAATCCTAAATTGGGTTGTTATAAATGTTCCAACTGCACCACTTGCAGCTATTTACAGACAGGGCCTTCGTTTTTCCATCCATTCACAGGTGTGAAATATAATATACGCTATCACCTTACATGCACTAGTTCATACATTGTTTATGCGATTATCTGCCCTTGTTCTAAAATGTACATAGGGAAGACAGAGTGTACACTCCGAGTCCGTATGGCGCAACACAGGTCAGCTATTAGGGCTGCTATTGTTAGCGGCACCAGTGAACAGCCTGTAGCCAGACATTTTTCTGAGGCTAAACATAGCATTGCGACGTTACGCTATCGTATTATTGACCATGTGCCTCCTCTACAGAGAGGTGGTGATCGTGGCAAGAAACTGTTACAGTGTGAAGCCAATTGGATCATGAGGTTAGAGACATTGGCTCCTCGTGGTTTGAATGAGACTTTAGGTCTTCAATGCTTTGTATAAACATCCATAGAGTCTATCATTTAATAGTTAGTGGTGCTTGCCGTAGCGATTAACAGATTATCACTTCCAAGGGGGCTGTTTGATATGTTCGGACACCATTTTGCATCTTAGTGTAGTCTCCGTTAATTTATGGGCCTGATTATAGTCATAATAAGTTTTTTGTGGGTTGATACAAAGTGGGTACATATCGGTTGCTATTCATCTGTTTATTGTGTGCATTAATATTTTGTTGTACATTGTAAATTGACATCGTTTTATGTGTCCAATGTCATATATATTTAGGTACGTCGTGTTGATGTTGTCGGTCATGTTTGTATAGGTGTAGGTAGTGGTCATGGTGCTTTTAGCATAATTACGGCAGTCTGCCGAGAGTTATTTTTAGAGTATTGGTGTTCTTATTCATTTTCACTTATTGGTGCATATTCTGTTTAAGGCCGCTTTTCGGTTTTGATACAGAGTTTGCTTTTATTTTATGATCATTCGATGAGCAGTCACAGTGAGTATTAGTGTGCATTCACATCACTATGGTTACACCAGCGGCTGACCATGACGTCATGTCCTGTGCGACTGCTGTCTGGCAGCGCACGTGTGCTACATCGGAGGTTTGGCCTGCGGGGTGGTGAGCTATTTAAGTCTGTTATTCACTTTTGTATTACTGTATATGCTTGATAAAAGCGCTGATTAAAGGCGCTGAAACGTCGCTGAAACCAGCTAAGTGTCCGCATCGTTTGTTATCCGGAGTGCCGCCATTGGTTGTAGTATATATATATATATATATATATATACACACATAAGCACACATGTATTTTTCTGATGTTTTTAAACTGCAATTGCAAAATGTGTTTATACAGTGAATTTAGTTCTCATACAGGGTGGAGGCTCCCAGCAGTGTAGTCGGAGCCTCACTCTTTATTCTGCTTGTTTTGGTTGTGGGGATGGACTCAATTGTGTAGCTCCATAGCTAGGCTACATTACAATTGCCACAGCTCATATATTCTTATGTAAAAATGCTCATAGCACCACGTTATATTGTGTCGTGTTATGGTATAGGGATTTTCTCCAGGATGGGCTTTGTATAGGATTCCAAATGCTAATACCGTATATACTCGAGTGTAAGTCGACCCGAATATAAGCCGAGGTACCTAATTTTACCACAAAAAACTGGGAAACCTTATTGACTCGAGTGTAAGCCTAGGGTGGGAAATGCAGCAGCTACTGGTAGTAATCCCTCCCCTGGTACTGCCCCCAGTAGTAATATTCCCCCTCTGGTAGTGCCCCCAGTAGTAATACCCCCCCTGGTAGTGCCCCCAGTAGTAATCCCCCCTCTGGTACTGTCCCCAGTAGTAATCCCCCCCTGGTAGTGAAAACCAGTAGTAATATCCCCCCCTGGTAGTGCCCCCAGTAGTAATACCCCCCCTGGTAGTGCCCCCAGTAGCAATATCCCCCCCTGGTAGTGCCCCCAGTATTAATCCCCCCCCTGGTAGTGCCCCCAGTAGCAACATCCCCCCTGGTAGTGCCCCCAATATTAATCCCCCCCCGGTAGTGCCCCCAGTAGCAATATCCCCCCCTGGTAGTGCCCCCAGTATTAACCCCCCCTGGTAGTGCCCCCAGTAGCATCATCCCCCCTGGTAGTGCCCCCAGTATTCCCCCCCTCCCTGGTAGTGCCCCCAGTAGCAACATCCCCCCCCTGGTAGTTCCCCCATTATTAATCCCCCCCCTCTGGTAGTGCCCCCAGTAGCGATATCCCCCCCTGGTAGTACCCCCCGGTAGTAGCCTCCCCCCCCAGTAGAAAGAAATGTAAAAAAAAAAAAACACTTACCTGTAGCCCCGCTCCTGGTCCCGACGCTGCTACAGGCTCCTCCGCCGCTTTGCATAATGGGAGAGACGTCGTCATAACGACGTCTCTCCCATTACCCACTGCGGGAGCCGGAAGATGGCTCCCGAAAGTGGGAGCAGCAGTAGCCGCTGAGAGTCTGACAGACTCTCAGTGGCTGCTGATTACACCAAACACATAGCTGCCGGCTCTGGCGGCTGTGTGTTTAGCAGTGTGTAGTGCTGACCGAACTCCGTCCGGTCAGCGCTACACACGCGGTGCAGCCTGTGTCACAGTGACACAGTCTGCACCGCGGCCCGCATGGTATGCTACTCAGCAGCGTACCATGCGGGCATGACTCGAGTATAAGCCGAGGGGGTGCTTTTTCAGCACAAAAAATGTGCTGAAAAACTCGGCTTATACTCGAGTATATACGGTAAGTTAGTGTTTGTGTTAAACACTGTCTGCCTGTGTTTGAGGAAGGCTGACTATGTACCTTTTTTTCAAAACAGTGTTGTGATATTTTATTTCTAAGATGGAGTCTTGTCGCCCTTTACAAGATAGCATTGCGCAGATTCCAATTGCAAACAGATTCTGGTGCCTGACTTATACGAGCTCACTCAAACCCAGATGCTAAGCTGTGCTCTCTCGCTGCTGTCAGGGGCCGGGTATGCAAATTCTATGATCGCACTGTCTGGCTTAAGGGCGCCCTCTATGTTTTAGAGAGCGACAGCAGAGTGAGTGCACGCCAGTATAAAGACGCCCACTTTCCTTTCTTAGCAGACATTATCTCCAGGAAGTGTATGATTAATCAGTAACATCGAGAGCCATCAGAGCTACATGCAGCACTTGAGGTAGACCCTACCCCACTGCAAGCACTGCGATCACTGCAGGCTGAAATACAACCAGGTGACGTGTACAATGACACCTTCTTGCTAATTATGGACACCCATTAAACTCCATTTTGACGCCCAGACACGCCTGCGTTCGCACCACCGCTCCACCATTCACAAGCACCTTCACCTGTTACCACCCACAAATGGCACTATCTGTTACTCAAAGTAGCACTCAGTCTGCGAACAATGAGCGCACGATTCCCGATCGCAATGACTGGCTTGCGCACATGCACTGCGACTCGTACGCATGTGCAGACGGGCGACAATCGCCCATAGCGCGTGTCCGTGGCTTAGCATCCGGGTCTGAATTGGGCCCATAGTTAAGAGATATTTCTTACAGTCTAAGGCCCATATTCAATTAGAAGCGAATAGCCCAGATCCACAAAAAAGTATAGCCGATTGCGACTTTTCGCCAGACGGAAACTTATCTTCGTATTCAATTCCAAATACTTTTCGCATACACGAAAACACAACGCAATGTAATAGGCAAAAAAGATTCGCCTCTGAATAGCAGGAGAAAAAAATTACTTTTTTTTTTATTTTCGGTGCGGATCCACTCAGAACCTTTGGAACAGTCCCCCAAAGGATAACTGCATCAAAAAATCCCTAAGAAAAATGAGAAACACCCCAAAAAATGACTTTAAAAAATGGGGGCAAAAGGGGCGTGGCATGACGTGCATGGAGAGTGGTCGCACTTTTGAGCAGCTCCGGATGGACTCTCAAAACTATAAAGTTTCTGACTCCCTGAAAGTTATCTAATGCTCCTGACGTAAACCTATAGCCACACTCATTTCAGGGGCTCAGTTCACGGAGTCGGGAGGTACTTTTAAGTGCCTTTGCGGACAGTGGCCTGGTCATCTCCCTCAAGCCGGGGCCTAGATTTACGGACGCACGCATCGGGGACCTTCTACTGACCCGCTGTACAGAGCGCATCGGAGCCGTTCTCCTGCCCTCTCCTCCCTCCCAGTGAGTACCCGCTTACCTGATCTTCCTCTGCCATTAGATTGGCACCAGCTGCAGGGTTGATGTGAGCCAGCTGCTATTTAAGCGCGCTGACTGTCCCTCAGGCGGCTGCCTTACCCCCCGCGACTTCCTCTCCCTGGGTCTGATCGTGGAGGTGGCTGTCCTCCTGCGGCTCTGCCTCCACTCCACAGCCGCCAGGTGAAAGCTGCTTACTCCATCTGGTGCCCTGCGTGGCTCCTCTAACACCGGCGGCGCTCGGCTGCGTGAGCTGTGCGCACCAGCTGCTCTCTTGTGCACCGGCTGCCCCGCTTCTACTGGTGACCTTGTCCTGGGTCTGACCACACAAGTGACTGACCTCCATTGACTTCCCTGTTACTGCGCTGCTACCAGGTGGGAGCCAGTTGCTTCTATCAGTGCCCTGCATGGCTCACCTCACCCCAGGGATATTAGAGCTGTGGACTAATCCACTCATAGTATCCCTCAGTCCGTCAGTCCATCAATCTATACTGTAGCCCAGCAAACATTGTGGTGCCAGTTTTGTAGTTTTGTAACTAGCATTGACAAGACCCATATAGGGATACTGACCCTTACCATTCCTATTCACTCTCATATCTGCTGTCACAGTTGACATCCCCTGCGACCCACCACCTTACAAAGGTCTAGACAGTCAGTCTCAATAGGCTGCAGATTAGCAGCACTGTTCCTCTACTATATTGTTGGGCATACAATACCTACAAAAAATTGAGAACAACAAGTGAGACCAAATTAAAACCTGTGGAAGAAAATAAGGAGAAAAAAGAGTGTCTCAATTTTCTGCTGTACCCAAACTAATTGCTTTTATTACTAAGGTTCTGGCTCCCTCTTGTGGCAATTTGTTGTTATTTCTCTATATATACAATTACGTCATCTTTTAACAGCCGCATTTGATATCTTAGCACCCTGCTCATGGCTCCCTAAACACCAGATTTCATACCCACTGGGAGTCTATTTACTGGCCTTTTTACTTTACCCATCTCTCTGACCATGAACAGATCCAATACGAGAACCAAGAAATCAAGTGGCGATATCGCTCAACATTTCACGAAAAACGACAAAATTTCACAACTGCAAAATTCTACCTCTCCCTCACTTCCACTTCAAGATGAAGATGGATCCTCTTTCCCTGCCCTCTCCACCAAGGACGATACCCTAGCCCTAAGGTCACTAATTACTGATTTTAAAGAATCCTTGGAGACCAAACTTGACAAGGCTGTTTCATCTATTAAATCGGATATTTCCTCCTTGGCCTCTAGAACGTCTAAACTGGAATCACGTCAGGATATTCTCCACAAAGCTCAGACTGAGACCCACAGAGATTTGGATCATATAGCTCAAGAACTTTCTGATCTACGCACGAAAAATTAAGATCTTGAGAACCGTGAAAGGAGAAATAACCTCCGTATTTGTAATATACCTGAATCAGTAACCTCAGAATCTCTGGAGCCCTACCTCCATAAGATGTTCTCTTTTATTCTCCCAGATCTAGGCTCTCGTCACATACCTCTGGAAAGGGCACATGGAGCACTCAGACCCAAACCTCGATCGGGCGACCCCCCGAGAGATGTCATTATAAGAATTCTCAGTTTTAAAGACAAAGAATCCATCCTAGCCCCAACCCGAGGCAAGCCTCACATCCTATACGAGAGTACCAAACTTCAGTTCTCTGAGGACCTTGCACCTACCACAATTATTAAACGAAGAGAACTTAGAGAACTAACAAAGGCTCTATGTGATCGTGGAATTCGATACTGATGGGGGTTCCCCTTCAAACTTATTATTGATCTTCACGGCAAAACGATTATTATTCGAGATCCTAGAGAGGGTATAGATTTGCTGACTCACCTCGAAGAATCTGGACCCCCTCCTCATTCAACTAATGGCAACACTTGAACTTTTCCCTCTTCGACAATGAACACACACTTGCCTAATTGGTTTTGTTGTTTTCCATGAATCCTACTCAGTCATACCTATTACTACTTCGGATCTCTGACCTCCACCCTTATACCAATACCCAAGAAGATCTATATCCTTTTTCTCTAATATAGACTGTCATTACTGTGAAATGTATACACCATGACGTTTTCGTTTTCTTCCATGCATATTGTTGTTTACCCACAGGTTATACATTAGTCGTTTACCATGTATTCTAGGAAATGTTATGTAGGTCTTTCAAAGTTACGCTGGCTTCCATTTATAGCCAATATCTCATTTTCTGGTTCTTGAAATTCTTATAATTGGAAACTATATATTAATTATATGTTCTTTCTAATACAATATAGGCCTTACCATATATTCATTATTTTTAGAACACACCCAGAGGGTTCTATCTAAATTCAATCTTATTTAGATTCATTTACATTTAGCCATTGCATAGTTTGCATACTAAAAATTTTCTTTTGTCTGTTTTTTATTTTTCATATTTCCTAGAGGTTATAGGAGTTTAGGCCCTCATTCAGACCCACTAGCGAGCGGCTGTCCGTTCGCAAGTGGGTCGATGGTCCGCACTGCGCATGCGCACGACGGAGGGAGCTCCGTCGTGCGCATGCGCGAGACCCGACGAGCGAAGGACTTTCCTTTGCTCGGAGTGTCTCATCAAAGGGGGCGTGCTGTCGATGTTGACTGACAGCACGCCCCCTTTGGTGGGCGTGTCGGGGGCGTGCCTGCCAGACGGAGGCGTACCCAAGGGAACGCCTAACGTCTGAAGCCGGCCCCACTGACATCACTAGTGATGTCAGTGGGAGTGATTTTGGCTCTGATAGAGCCAAAATCACTCCTGGCCTTGCGGTTGAAAAACTCAACCGCAGGCTTTTGCTCGCAGTTTCGATGGTCGAGATGGTCAAGACCATCACGACCATCATCCTGCACGCTCGTATATGCTGTGGGTGGTGACCCACAGCTAATCGAGCGTCCAGGAGGACGCTCCATTTTAATGGAGGTGGGCCCTGATTCAGAGCGAGCGCTCTGGTTAGAGCGTCCGGCTCTGAATCAGGGCCTTAGTTTCTTAAACTTCTGTGGACTCTAAGGTCCTAATTTCCATGTGTGTTATCCTCCGCTGGTCTCGGGGATTTCATAACCGGATTTCTCCCTTGCCTTTTTTCTTCTCCCCCCTACCCTCTAAGCGAGTCGGGATCCAAGGTTTTTTATTTTTTTTATTTTATTATTATTCCCCCTCAATTCTAGTCTAGGTTTTTTTTATTTTTTTTTTAAATCCATTAAAATGCCTCTGACCTTTGCTTCCATGAACGTCAAAGGTCTCAATACGCCGCAGAAGCGATCATTACTATTTCGCTCCATTCGTGGCCTTAAAGCTGGCATTGTATTCCTACAGGAAACCCACTTTCGTGCCTCCTCTCACCCATCTCTTCTCTAAGCATTTCTCAAGTGTGTTCTATTCCTCCAGCCCGACTAAACATAATGGCGTAGCTATACTAATCAATAATAAACTACCCTTTGTTCAAGACTCTGTCTTTACCGACACAGATGGCTGGTTCATTATTATAAATGGTAAATTGGGACATTTACATTTGACGATAGCTAATATATATGCTCCTAACACAAACCAACTTTCCTTCTTCAATTCATTTTTTTCAACTCTAAATAAACGAAGGAAGGGTTGTCTCATTGTAGGCAGGGACTTTAATGCTGTCCTCAATCCAGACCTAGATAAATCGCATTCTCCAAACCACCCCCAAGCACATCAACTTAGTAAATCTCTTAATAAACATCTGCGAGAATTGGGACTTTTCCACGCTTGGCGCGCGGTTAACCCCTCCTTTCGTGACTATACTTTTTTCTCCCCCCCTCATCAAACCTATTCTAGAATTGATCTGTTTCTTTCCTGCACCCAACTTTCAGGACACTTAATCGATTCCTCTATCCTACCCAATACATGGTCAGATCATTCTATTCTTACAATTTCTTTTGATCTTCTAGAAACACCTATGTCTAAACATCCTTGGCGTTTAAATGAAACACTCCTGAAATTACCTCAATTTCAAGAAAAAATTGGGTCTGCATTGGTTGATTATTTTACTACTAATAAAGCAAATTCCCCCTGTTCACCTTTAGTTTGGGAAGCCCTCAAATCGGTTATACGCGGACGTATAATTAGCTTCAATTAGCTCATTTGACTGAAGAAGTCCAAAATTTAGAAACTTCCCACAAAAACAATCCTTCTCTTCTCTATAAAAAACTTACATCAGTTAAAAATGATCTTAATGCCCTTCTGGCGGAAACACTGAGAAATCCCTTTGCTGGCTTAATCAACGTTTCTATGAAAAAAGTAACAAGGCATACGCTCTACTAGCCAATAGATTAAAATCCCGGAAAGCTAAATCTGCCATTCAAGCCCTTACAGATGACAATGGGGAATCTCAATACAATCCAGCTGCCATAAACACTATTTTTAAGACTTATTATAGCCATTTATATAACCTCTCAGGATCAGCCAGTCCAGACCCCAATGTTGACCCTCAAACTGTAGATTATTTATCCTCTTGCGATCTCCCCTGCATTGACCCACAAATGTCAGGAACACTTGGACTTCCCATTATAGAAGAAGCAACTTGTAATGCCCTGAAAACACAAAAACCATCTAAAGCCCCTGGCCCTGATGGATTCCCAATATCATACTACAAAACGTTCGAAGCCTCATTAATCCCACATCTTACTGAGATGTTCAAGCAGATTTTGAATGGTGACACTTTTCACCCCTCTACCACCAGAGCTACCATCACGGTCATTCCCAAACCTGGTAAGGATCCTCTCATCACCTCTAATTACCGACCCATTTCATTACTTAATGCAGATCTAAAAATTTTCGCTAAAATCCTGGCAAACAGGCTCAACCCCCTTCTACCCAACCTTATCCATCCGGACCAGGTGGGCTTTGTTCCGTCCAGGCAGGCACTTGATAATACTAGGCGAACAATGGATATTATTCACTATATAAATAATCATCACCTTCCTTCTCTTGTGCTTGCTCTGGACGCAGAGAATGCCTTTGACAGGGTATCCCGGTCATTTATGATGCACACACTTACTACTTTTGGCCTCGGGGATAAATTTCTACAAGCTATTAAATCCCTTTACTTTAACCCAACTGCATCTGTTCTTGATGGGGGGATACTTTCAGATCCTTTTTCTATAACTAACGGTACCCGACAAGGCTGCCCTTTATCGGCCCTTATTTTTGCGTTGATTATAGAATCGCTGGCCAGGAGATTACGGGCTAGCTCTGATATATCTGGTGTAAATATTGGAAACTCTCAATATACTCTCTCTTTATTTGCTGCTGATGATATTCTTCTTACTCTGACTAAACCACTCATCTCTCTACCAAAATTATTTCGCGAATTGTCCCTATATGGAGATCTGTCGGGCTACAAAGTTAATCAAACTAAATCTAAAGCTCTTCCTATTCATCTCATGATGATCTGAAACGACTACTTCAATCGAATTTTAATTTCCATTGGAGAACAGACTCTTTGCGATATCTTGGGGTCAATATTACTAAAACATATGATCGCCTATATAAAACGAACTACCCTCCTTTGTTTAAATCAATTGAACAGGATATTCTGCAGTGGAAAACTTATTTTATCTCATGGATTGGGCGTATCAATGCAATAAAGATGAATGTTCTACCAAAATTGCTTCATTTGTTTCAGACACTACCTGTGGCGATTCCAACCCAAATCCTCAACCAACTCCAATCTCTATATTGTAAATTTATATGGAACTATACAAGACGCCGGGATATCTTAGCCAGACAATCATCAGAAGGAGGTCTGGGTTTGTCTCTGCTTCTACGCAACTATAAAGCTTCTCAGTTGAGTTAGATGGTAGCCTGGTATGCTCCTAGTTTTACTAAACGCTGGGTTGACCTTGAGAATGCTTTAGTGGGTTTTGATTCAATCTCACACTTGCCTTGGTTACCTTACAAATACAGACCCCGCACTGCCCTCTCCATACCAACGGTAGCTCTAACACTCTTCATATGGGATAATTTTAATAAGAAACTCTCTCTCTCCACCTACCCGTCTCCTCAAACCCCCATATGGAACAACCCTTCCTTCCCACCAGGCCTCTCACCTGTCATGGCATCTCCATGGTCCAGGGCAGGTATTACCCGCTTCCGTCACATTATAGGACAATTCGCCCCACAATCATTTAATGATGTTCAGGAAAGGTACAGCATCCCCAACTCGTTACACTACCAATATTTGCAAATTCACCACTTTGTCACTTCTCTATTTTCCACTATTTCATCTAGAAATCCTTCTCCTATAGAAAGATACTGCATACACTGATCTACTAACAAGGGTACTATATCCTTTCTTTACCACTCTATATTGGCACCGGAATCCCCCTCACTCTCGACACACGAACTCGCATGTGAGGCAGATTTGGGACACCCATTAGGTGATGACACCTGGGAGACAATTCGTCTTACTATTTGTAAATGTTCCATTAGTATGGCAATCAAAGAAAATTCATATAAAGTTCTCACCAGATGGTATTTAGTCCTAGAACACCTCCATCATATGTATCCCAACACCTCTAACTTGTGTTAGAGGCAATGTGGTCATGTTGGCACATTTTTTCATATTTGGTGGTCGTGCCCAAAGATAATTCCATTCTGGAATATGGTTTGTTCCCTCATATCATCTGCTGTTACCCTACCTTTCTCTCTTTCCCCCGCTAACCTTTTACTCTGTGTCCCGGTTGATCAGGTTTCCAAAGACACTAACAAACTAATTCTTCACATCTCCTGTGCAGCCAAATACTAACTGGCACGCAACTGGCACGCAACTGGAAAAAAAATTGTATCCCAACTCTTAAAATAGAATCTGGTTTGTATCTAAAGTGGAGTATACTACCAGCTTATTGAGTAACTCAGTGCATAATTTTCATTTAATATGATCTCCTTGGTACTCCTCCCAAGCAGTTACTGTTCCAGGCCTTTCATGAACCACGACCCCTGTCTCTGCTCCTGATGTTTTCATTTATCATTTTATATTATGTTGTCCCGGCTCGCTTACACACTTTCCCCTTCTCCTTTTTAATATCTATCCTTTCCTTTTACCCCAAATATCTTCTGATTGAACTTCATTTATTACCACATCTTATCAATGTTTTTATGAATACTTAAGATGATACTTTTCTCAATTTCAAATCAGCTGAAGTATTTTTTTTTTTTATGATGTCACCGGTGTAATGTATCTAGTGTTACACCGAATTGTCTTATCTATGATAATTCTAATAAATGATTTAAAAAAAAAATAAAAAAATGGGGGCATAAAAGTTCAAAGTTGGGGTACAAACATAAAAAGTATCTAAATAGAATTTTTGGGGGTCTACAAGTAGGGGTGAGGTGTTTTTCTTATTGCAGGTGCTTGCTTAAGGTGCATTTTTTATGTTTATTAAAACCTCACTTTAGCGACTTAAAACTATGCTTGCACCCATTTTCAAGTACCCCAAATTTGACAGGATTACTTATTTTCACACAAAAAAACTGCTAAATCTATTCTTCCCCACTTGTGCAAAGACGCTAATTAGAAGCAATAAACACTACTTAAGTACCCCAAAATGCTTCATTAGGGCTATTTGGGCACATCTACATTGATCCCCAATGTTTATGCATCTTTTGTGGGATGTCAAGCTGATTTCCCCAAATCTGACTGCACTTTTCGCCTTTTTGACATTCGCTGGGATGCGTTTTCTCGTCTTTTGGAATTGCATACAGTGAATAGTTTTGCGGGCAAAACACACGATGTAGGCAAAAAGTGCGGCAGGTGAAACTTTATCGCGGGTGCGAAACTAATTGAATATGGGCCTAAGTTGCAATGCAATGTGCATGCATCATGTTTGTGCCCGTTCAGAGTAGCAGTTGTGATTGTCAGATACACGCACAAAGACGTACATGAAGAATGTGGTGGGCAATCCGGAGTGGTGACAGGGAGGTGTCTTAGTGCATATGCAGATATAAACTTCCAGTTGCAGGTGTCTCTTTGCACCAGTCTTCTTGTCCTTCTCCATCTTCCTAACATTATGGGTAAAGCCTTGTATGCACCATGCTCAATGGGTAACACTTACCTTGCCGGCCTTGCAGATTTATTATTATTACACAAAGGTGCTGATTCTGAGTAAGGCAAAAAAGAGCAAGTAACTTGGCACCAGGGCAAAACCATGCTGCACTGCAGGTGGGGCAGATTTACATGGACAGATATATTTCAATTTATAGGGATGTGTCCAAATCTTAATAGCAGTATAATAATAATTTTTCTTGTCCTTGTCCTGCATTGTCTCATACTGTAAGTTACTGTTTTCTTGTTTGCTCATTTGTTTATATACATTGCTAGGCACTGCGAAACCCTTGTGAATCCATTAAAATAAACAATAATGGGGGCATGGCCTGGCAAGCATTGGAACCAGACGTGTGTCCAGGGAGCTCCTGCCTGAACACCGTCAAACCTGCTCCTTTTGGTGCTCCTTGCAGCCCACCTGACTCACCTGCCTATTATACCACCGGCTCTCTGCCAGTGCATATGGTCCGCGGAATCGGAAAGCATTTTTAACACTTTTGCGGATTGCAGCCTACCCACCCCCTAAAGCCGGAGCCTGGAATTCTGGTTGACCTTGCCGCGGCATCTCCATGTCCTGCCCCCTTGCTCCACTCGATATCTACAGTGTCTCCCCCTGCCTCCGACCACCTTAGGCACATACCTGCTCCTGCCTTGGACCATGTCGGGTACTGCATATTCCTGACTGGACTGTAGTGAGTGCGGCTCTACTGGGACCCGGTGGTGCCATCCTTGCTCCCTTGTTAGGTTGTCCGGAGCTGGTGAGCTGATCTGACCCCACAGTTTTCCCCTTGTTTTGCCTCCCTCCCCCTCTAACCTTAGCCTACATATTTTGGGGGTTGTCACACCATTTGACCCCCTACTCTGCTTGACGGTTCCCCAACGTTGCCCCTTTTGTGCAGTGTATAGGGGTTGCAGTGGTTCAATCCTATGTTACTACGTCACAAGCCACATATTCACAGTCCATTTTTGTTTGGGTTTAGCTCCCTCTTGTCGCAATTTTCTGTAACTACATAATGTAATATATAATTTTAATTTATTTTTTATTTATAGTTTTCGTCTTAAATCTATATATTGCAGAAGGAAATTGTGTCTCATATATATTGTGCTCACTACACTGCTTCCCCCCGATTCTATTTACCCTCTCGAGTTAAGTGGTGTCCCCCTCCCCCCGTAAAAGTGGGGCTAAGATGTGAAGCTGATGGTTATCTGTGATTGTTCCATGCTTGCTATGTAGTCCCACCAATAGAGGAATGTGACCTCTGCCATCCATTTATCTGCTACACTCCCTGACCATATGCCTCCTCCTCACGTCAATTCCTGATGGGCAAGTCCAAGAGAGATACGCAGAAAAAATACCCGTGGACGCCAAAGGCCAATTCTTCTCAACCAAACCTCCGCTCTTATTTATCCATATTGCACATTGCAGACTCCCTTGTTACTATAACTCAGCCTGATCCAGACACCCCTTCCACTATGGCCCTTTCCCCCAAATCCGGAGATCTTCATGTTCAATTGTCTCAATTACGGAAATCTTGACCCATGTTCGGTCCCTTCCCTCTAAACAAGATATGCAAGCTCTGGAGTCGCGGATCCAGGACTCTATGCAGGTGCAGATTTCTCTGGTACAAGCTGATGTTAAACACTTTGGTTCCCGCATTGTTACCCTAGAGCAGGAGAAAGAGTCTGTTGACGATCAGATATCCCAACTACATTAATCTCTCAACAATCTTCGGATATGAGGGCCATGCAAAATAGTTTGGATGATCTGGACAACAGAGGCCGTAGAAACAATATTCGTGTCCGGGGGCTTCCAGAAGATGTCCTTCCATCTGGCTTGATTGATGCCCTCAATAAAATCTTTGCAGAAATCCTGGAATTAAACCCCAATGGTCCTATTGAATTCGACCGCGCCCATAGAGCCCTTCGTCTGAGGGGTCTTGCAACTGATCGTCCAAGAGACGTTATATGCCGGGTCCCTTACTTCTCACAAGACAGGACTAGACAGGGCTGTCCTTTATCTTCCCTAATTTTTATTCTCTGTATGGAGGCTCTGGCAAGGTCAATCAGGTTGAACCCAGATATAACAGGTAGTGGCAAATACAAACTAGCTCTTTTCGATTATGATTTATTGGCAACGATTACTAACCCTGTTGTCTCATTACCAAATCTAGTGAATGAATTTAAGACTTTTGGAGACCTCTCTAATTTTAAGGTCAGATACTCTAAATAAGTTGCCTTAAATATTACAGCACCTCCTCAGATGGTAGCAGGCCTTAAATCGGCATTTCCTTTTGCCTGGCATGCTTCTCAACTGAAATAGATTACTAGGGACCTTTCTCGCTTATTTGAAACCAATTTCTCTCCCATTTTAGTTAAAATACGTTCTGACCTACGTTTGTGGAGGTCCAGGCCCATCTCGTGGTTTGGGAGGTTAGGGGTTCCCAAAATGAATTATTTCCCCAAGATTCTGTACCTGTTGCAGATTCTACCTATTCAGCTACAGTGTAGTTGGTTTCTAGAGGTCCAAGCGCTGATTAGGGGATTTGTTTAGGGAGGTAGTAGGCTTCGTTTGAAGTTAGACATCCTGTTCCGTCATAAAGACAGAGGGGGGCTACGTCTCCCTAATATTCTAGGTTACTACTGGGCCTGTCTCCTCCGTAGAATTTTAGAATTTTTTAAGGACAGACTCCACTAAACAATGGGTGCAAATTGAAAACCAGGCGATAGGGATTCCTATATCAATAGCTCCATGGCTTCCCTCCCTCCCCTGTTCTCCCCTGGCCCCACTTTAAATTGCTAGAAAATCCTGAGGCAATCCCCCTCAATATCATCACTTAATTCTTCATTTATGTCATTTCTCTTTAATGAACAATTCCCCCCGGGTATGGATAGTAAAGCTTTTCATTCCTGGTATGAGTTAGGACTTTTGAGAATTGGACAGCTGATGAGTGGAGGCAGTTTTATTCCGTTTGACGAAGTACGAGATAAATGGAACCTCTCATTACGGGAACATGGGAGCTATTTTCAGGTGCGCCATTTTATATGCTCGCTTGTTCCTTCTACAGCCTTTTGCCTATCACTTACTCCCTTTGAACAACTTTGTGTTGGCTCAGCCCCCCCCCCGACACACACTATTTCTCTAATTTATAATTTTCTGTTGGCAGACACTAGCCTGCCCCTACCTAGTTTCACAAAAGTCTGGGACCATGAAATTGGGGAGGATTTAGGTGAAGTTAAGTGGGAAATAATATTTAAATTAGCCCATGCATGTTCTTCCAGTGTTTGTGTTGGAGAGACCCAATACAAGCTTCTTTCCCGTTGGTGTCCGGACACTCTCTCTAAAATGGGTATAGGTGTGCCTAATATCTGTTGGCGGTGTTCTAATGCCCCGGGCAACCCTCTCCATATTTGGTTGCAATGCCCTACCCTCCAGCCCAGTTGGAAGGAGGTTCTTAACCTATCTGCAAAAATTTAAAGAGAAGCAGTCCCTACAGACCCTCTGTTTTGGTTGTTTCATTTATCGTCCAGACCCCTCTCAAAATATAAGAAATCTCTGTTGTGCCATTTGAATAATGCAGCTAAAGCAGTTATCCCAGTAAGATGGCGTTCCCCTTCTCCTCCAGCGGTGATGGATTGGTTCAAAAGGATAGATTTCTATATGGATATGGATGATATACTGACTTCTGCTGACGGGGGTTATGAGTCCTTTAGAGACACCTGGTTTCAATGGATGGATTTTAAGAACCTTCAAAGCTGTTCTTTCCTGCTCTTCCTCCTACATTCCTTGGGTCTGTCTCCCGGTGTGTCTGATTCTTGCCTCTGTTAGATGCTACCTTGGCTGTTCTGTAACTTCACTCTATATCTACTTTAGTTTTAATTGGTTTTTGTAAATGTGAGTTTGCACCATACTTATCCCCCTCTTTTTCTTCCCCTCCTTTTTTCCCTTGGTCTTATTGTCTTTTTGTTTTTATTTTCACATCATAATGGAAAGTATTACTGTTTTTGTATGTATGCTTTTGTTTTTTGTGATTTATTATCCACTGATGATAGGTAATACAGTTATACGCTTTTTCCAGTGGTTCTGAAAACGAGCTGGGGTTCCCCCCCCTTTTTTTTTTCATTTATTTAATGTTAGATCTGCCACTGTTTTTGTATATATGTATTATCTTTCTTTTGTTGAATTCAATAAAAATACCATTTGCACTAAAATAAAGGATAATAATAATACCGTCCAGTATTTGTGGGCTACAAGCAAAATCAGCCAGTATTTTCCCTGGATGCAAAAAATAAAAATAAATGTATTTTCCCTCCATGTTTGCCGAATGGTTTGTTCCAGATACAAAGTTACTTGTTTGTTTGTTTTTTTGTGTGATTTGCTCCCAACTCAGAATCAGTCCCATAATGTCCATTTTTAACCATGCAGCAAAGGTCTTTTTAAAGCAGAGACATGTGCGAGGTGCTGAGAGGGGGAGGGAGTGGTACTACTTACCCAGGCTCAGGCTGGTTGGAGAGGCCTGGCGGGGGCACGGTTCAGCGACTCCCACTGCTCTGGCCAAAACTGCCGGCCATGTCTGTATAGCAGCAAAGCTGAAGCCGCAGCAGTCTCTTGTCACTGCCAAATGTGCCGCTGTGGCTGTGCTACTATGGTCACACTGATGTGCCCCCCCCCCCCTTGGATCTACCTAAAATATTTTTGGGGGGAGTTGAAGTGGTCAATCCTCATGGATTTGGCCATACCCCTCAGGACCAGGGCCCAAAAGAGCTCTCGATGGCCCTGGGCATGGGGTGGGCTCAGGTACTGGGAGGGCCTGGCTACTGGAGTGGCTGTGGCTACACACTGTCATACCTAAGTTCCTATGCTGCATGCAGAGAGGGGCAAAATAGCAGATGAAGCATAGACTAAGCCCCCTTACCCTGGCAGTGCCTACACAGGGGAAAAAACACATTCTGCCAGTCTGAGTAAAAATGTGTGAACTAGGTCCAGTCTGATACACATGCAAGATTAGTGAGTCAGTTGTGACTAGTTAAAGGGACCGGGACTCAGTACACACTGCCAGCCTGTGTACAAAGCTGTATAAAATGAAGCAGAGAGAGAGAGTGTGTGTGTGTGTTTATGTGTGTGTGTGTGTTTATGTGTACGCGTGTGTCTTATTAATGAATAACAGCTTTTTAGAGTACAGGTTGAGTCTCCCATATCCAAATATTCCGAAATACGGAATATTCCGAATTACGAAATAATTTTGGCATGACTGAGAAAACAAAACCTTTGATTTTTGATGGTTCAATGTACACAAACTTTGTCTAAGGCACAAATTATTAAAAATATGGTATAAAATTACCTTCAGGCTGTGTGTATAGGGTGTAAATGAAACATAAATTTATTTCATGTATGTACACAAACTTTGCTTGAGTCACAAAATTATTGAAAATATTGTATAAAATGAGCTGCAGGCTATGTGTATAAGGTGTATATAACAAATAAATGCATTATGTGTGTATATTGGGGTCCCATTCCCAAGATATTTCATTATGATATGCAATTATTCCAAAATACCGATTATTCCGTTATCCAAAATACCACTGGTCCCAAGCATTTTGGATATCGGAGACTCAACCTGTATTACTGCAGTATTAAGTTATAACAACTACTGTTCCTGAAAATCCTGCACAATGCCTATTATATGCTGCATTCCTCCTGTGAGTGTCAATTGCCCGCTGAAAAGCAGTAGGTGATTTTATAGCAGGTGATTTTATGGTAAGAGGAACCCGCAGAGCATTCCGTAAAACAACTTTTAACTCCGCAGACAGGGTGGCAGAGTTAGCGCATCCTGCCACATCTGGCATTTATATGTCATTTTATGCAGGGCCGGTGCAAGGTTTCTTGGCACCCTAGGCATTTCTTCAGCCTTACGCCCCCCCTGCCCCCACCCTTGATAGCTACACAAGCCCTTATACAGTGCCCCCAGTAGTGGCCCCCCTATACAGTGCCCCCAGTAGTGGTCCCCTCATGCAGTGCCCCTAGTAGTAGTCCCCCACCTATGCAGTGCCCCTTATATAGTGACCCCAGTAGTAACCCTATGCAGTGCCCCCCAGTAGTGGTCCCACCGATGCAGTGCTCCCAGTAGTAGTCTCCCCCCCAGCAGTGCCCCAGTAGTAATCCCTCCAGTAGCAGCCCTCCCTATGCAGTGCCCCCAGTAGTGGTCCCACCAGTGCAGTGCCTACAGTAGCAGTGCCCCTAGTAGTAGCCCCCCCAGCAGTAATCCTCCCCTATGTAGTTCCCCCGGTAGTAGTCCCCCCAGCAGTGCCCCTAGTAGCAGTCCCCCCCAACAGTACCCCTAGTAGTTATCCTCTATGCAGTACCCCCAGCAGTGCCCCTAGTAGTCCTCCCAGCAGTGCCCCTAGTAGTACCCCCAGCAGTGGCCCTAGTAGTACCCCCAGCAGTGCCTCTAGTAGTACCCCCATTAGTGCCCCTTGTAGTACCCCCATCAGTGCCTATAGTAGTACCCCTAGTAGTACCCCAGCAGTAGTCCATCTATCCCCCCCGCCAGACACACACATTAAAAAAAAAAAAAACACCTTCCACTTACCTTAATCCCGCTCCGGCATGCTTCTCCGTCCGGCTGGAACCCGGATCCGGCAGTAGGCGCAGCAGCCGATGAGAGTCTGTCTGACTCTCATCGGCTGCTAAAACAAACACACAACTGCCAGCGGCAGCAGCTGTGTGTTTGTTCCTAGTAGTGTAGTGCCGTCCACACTACCGCCCTGCCAGGGCCGGATTAAGGGCAGGGCGACAGGGGCGGTCGTCCTGGGGCCCCCACACATAGGGGGTCCCCACACACAGCCCCCAGCCACATCCCCATAAAACATTTAAAAAAATGGTTTATTAACAGTGCCGCGATTAGGCCCCGCCCCTCCCACGATTTGGCTCCGCCCCCTTTTCAAACTGAGCGGGCTACCTGTCGGCTCCTTTCTTCTCCGCCCACACACAAGGCGGTCGGGGCCCGGGACCTGCTTCCTCTGCTCAGGTCAGTGGGCACCATGGAGGGAGCATAAGCAGAACACTGCAGCCGGAAGGTAGGGGGGTGCCTCGTTGCTGGAAGTGTAGTAGGGGGGGTTGTCTGTATATTTTAGTGTAGGAGGGGGGTGTCTGTGTGTTTTTAGTGTAGGAGGGGGGTGTCTGTGTGTTTTTAATGTAGGAGGGGAGTGTCTGTGTGTCTTTAATGTAGGAGGGGGGTGTCTGTGTGTTTTTAGTGTAGGAGGGGGGTGTCTGTGTGTTTTTAATGTAGGAGGGGAGTGTCTGTGTGTTTTTAGTGTAGGAGGGGGGTGTCTGTGTATTTTTAGTGTAGGAGGGGGTTGTCTGTGTGTTTTTAGTGTAGGAGGGGGGTGTCTGTGTGTCTTTAATGTAGGAGGGGGGTGTCTGTGTGTTTTTAGTGTAGGAGGGGGGTGTCTGTGTGCTTTTAATGTAGGAGGGGGGTGTCTGTGTGTGTTTAATGTAGGAGGGGGGTGTCTGTGTGTTTTTAAGGTAGGAGGGGGTGTCTGTGTGTTTTTAGTGCAGTATATGACGGTGGGTGCTGATAGTGCATGATGAGGGTTGTATCTGCACTGTGTGTTGGTGATGAATGTATGATTGTGTGCTGCTGGGGTGTCCTTGGTGCATGACAGAGGAGGGAAGTAATTGGTGAATGAGGTGAGTGTCTGGGTATATACAGTATGTGTGTTGAAAAAACTAATAAAAAAAATAACATATATATAATATATACACGCAGTATGTATGTATGTGTGTGTGTGTGTGTATATATATATATATATATGTGTGTGTGTGTGTGTAATACTTTTTTATATATATATGTGTGTGCAATAATTTTATATATATATATTATATATATATATATATATATAAATATATATATATATAAATTGATATGTGTTGATTGGAATTTGAATTGCTTGCACCACGGTCTTTTAAACTCTCTAAGGGAGTGCCAACCTCATGGGACTTGTGATATATAGATATATTTTCAACTTTTATTGATAGGGGCCCCCACATGCTTGTTGCCCAGGGGCCCCCACAGACCTTAATCCGGCCCTGCGCCCTGCAGTGGCCGGCGCTCTTAGGCAAATGCCTAAGTTTGCCTAGTGGTAGCGCCGTCCCTGATTTTATGTTGTACTTAGAGGAGAGATATTGTTGGATAACATGATCCCTAATCTATTGTCCTTCTTGCTTTAGAGAAGATTATCTCCAACCCAATCTCCAACTCTCCCTTTATAGGCACTCATGGGTGTGGGGGATGCCATTGCTATGGAACCCAGTAGCTTAGGTGGCCCTGGATACAGGTCATATTGTTGTCAACCAAGTTCCTGGAATTGCCCTCTAAGCAATTGACCCATTGCCCAGTCTGATAAGAGGAACTCATCAGAGCTCATATAGGTGGTGATCGTTATCTCTCCATCTCAGTAATGCTCCACACTGATATGATCCATCTCGCATGCGTTCATTTTACCCTTACAGATACAGCTGAGATAATCAGTGAGCTCAACACTGTTATACATTAGGCTTCTCCTTGATTACTGCCTTTGTAGAGTGAGCTGGGTCTGTAGTGAGCAATGTGGCATAATATAAACTGGGGGCACTTCAGTGTGCCATAATATGTACTGGGGACACTGTGTGGCATAATATGAAGTGGGGGCACTGTTTGGCATAATTTGTACTGGCAGCACTACTGTCATGACCAGGGTTTCTCGGCATGCTGGCCGGCAGGTATTACCTGTGACGATGCTATGGCGAGGGGCGTCTGGCTGTGGCACTGGTATCTGGCGGGGTGCATTGGCTGTGCGTAGTCCTGTGCGGGCATACTGTCACTCTGGTCTGGTTAGGCCTGGTGGTGCTTC
Source organism: Taudactylus pleione (assembly GCA_031769625.1). NCBI lineage: Eukaryota > Metazoa > Chordata > Amphibia > Anura > Myobatrachidae > Taudactylus > Taudactylus pleione. The sequence continues at coordinate 30,234,641 of JAUIMM010000052.1, forward strand.
CATTCCGCTCTGGCATGGGCGCCGCCATCTTGCCTCCGGTCATGTGACCTAGTTCACCCTATCCTGGTGTGTCACATGCTCTCTCTGGCCTGTCACAGTGCAGCACTGGGTATTTAAGGGAGTGCCGAGCTTCCTCTCATTGCCAGTGCAACGTGTTTCTCAGTGAGAGCGAGTTTCTGTGCTCATTCACCTGTCTGTTGGGATCATTACCTAGCCTGTTTCACCCTGCCTGTTCCAGCCCCGCTGGCTCCTGCCTCCTCCTTTGCCTCTCCCTTGCCTGAGTACCTGTGTCAGCTGTTACCCTGCACCTTGCCTCCACTTGCAGTTTCCCTGGACATTATTTCTCAGTCTGCAATTCATTTCAGCCTGCCATTCACTTCAGCCTACCATTCACTTCAGCCTACCATTCACTTCAGCCTGCAACTCACTTCAGCCTGCAATTCACTTCAGCCTGCAATTCACTTCAGTCTGCAACTCATTTCAGCCTCACAAACCCTGGAATACTGGACTACCTTCTGTTATCACTACCTGGACTTTTTCCCATTGCCTCACTACAGTTTCCAAATACACTTTAGTGCAGCACCCGGACTTTTTGTTTTTCCACATTCATGTCTGTTAAGCCACTTATTAAAAACTCCACGTTTATTTTTAAATCTACTTCAATGTCTGCTCCTTTTACCACCCAGGGGCCCACAATAAAACCAGAACCTCACAACTACGATGTTACATATTGTAAAATGGGGGTGCTACAATGTTGCATAAAATGCATTGGGGGCACTGTAGGTGTAATGTGAACTTGGGCACTACTATGGGGCATAAATTGAACTAGGTTACTACTATTGGTAATAACATTACTAGACACTAAGACGGGATATAAAATTTAATAATATATAATAAGTTATCTAGGGCACTATGAGGCATAAAATTAGCTAGGCACTACTATGGGACATAAAATAAATGTGGGCATTACTATGGGGCATAATATGAACAACTGATGTGGAATGAGGTGTTTCTTTTGGAGCATTGGGGTGGAGGCACCTTCAAAATGTTGCTATGAGTTTTGGCTACGCCCCTGTACACTTGGTGATGTCATGATGTACACAGAGCAATGACATCTCAGCTTTCCACCCATACTGTACAAGAGGTCTCCCCCATGCTGGTCATGACACTGAAAATGGCACTTTAGTAGACCAAGGGATTCATTTACTAAGCTGCAGTTTAGTGTGTGGTTTGATAACTACTATAAACAGTAGCGCACACAGGGGGGGTTCTGAATACCCAGAACCTCCCCTGACAGATGAGACGAGCAAGCGCCATATTACTAATCCCTGCGATATGCGGGTCAATCAGGTGGAGGTGGTGCCAATATGATGCAATTCCATTAGAATTGTGTCAATTAGCCCCTCCCCCTAATTGACCCGCTAATCACCCTATATTGCCACTAGGAGGAGGGGCCTAATGACAGTGCCAGGTCCAGTCCCCATCTCTACAACCCGCAGCTGCTGGCAGGTAAGTGTGTGTAATTGTGTAATGTGTGTGTGTGTAATTTATGTGTGACATATGTCATACTTACCGACATTCCTGGGCAGCTTTCTGGGAGCAGCAGGAAAGGACCTACTGCTCTCCTGGGAGGGAAACCCTAAATGATGTGATTTGCTCCATTTAGACCCACCCCTTCCCTACGGACCCGAAAATTCCAGGTAAAATCTGCACATCCTGCCCACTTCACTAGAAAGTGGGCAGGATGCCGTAGACATGCGTACTCTTCCGGGGGTGCGGGGGGTTACTCAAAAAATCAGGAGCCTCCCACGATTCCCGGGAAAGTAGGCACGTATGACATATGTATGCATATGTATATATAATATATATATATATGCTTGTGTGCATACTGTATGTATATATATATATATATATATATATATATATATATATATTTATTTATTTATAGAAATCCCCCATAAAAATTCTGTGTTTGCCCCTGATAATTTAGATGAGGTTTTAAGATTTAAACCACAATATTTACTAACCTGCAGTTTGGAGGCTGATAACGAAAAAAAGGGTATTAAGTACTGATGTTTGAAATCAGGAGTGGCTCTAGGCCTGGGCAAGCCGGGCCGTCGCCCGGAGCACCACTGTATCAAGCGGGCGCAAGAAACGCCCACCCTCTCTCCCGGCGCTATTGAGAATATGTAAGCTCAGGGGGAGGGAGCGTAGGAGGGAAGGGGCGGCAACACAGGACGGCGCTGGGCGCAGCAAAGCCTAGCGCCGGCCCTGTTTGCAATCCCCTATGCTGCATGCTGCACAAGCCAAACTGCATTATAAAACCAGATATTAAATGAATAAATGTATCACAGTAATAATTTAGCCTGCCGTGGTATTGCTATGCGGATGTCTATCAGATAATCAAATGACATTTAACAATATGGTCTTAAATACTGGAAAAGGGACATAAAATATTGTTTAAATTGGTTAAATTAGTTTTATTTAACCAATTTGTCTGAACAACTATTTTTGTCTGTTTTCCAGTGTTTGTGAACAAATGGTCAATTGTCATTTGTTCTCATACATCACCAGATTTTCATTCCAACCAGCCAGATTGGGCAGATATCTGACAGATAATTATATAGTGTATGCCAAGCATAAGTAATGTGAATTGATGACCTGATAGAACATAACTGAGATGCTAATGATTAAAGTTCTATCAGCTGGAGAGCTCAGTACACAGTCAGCCAATTAGAAGTGACCAGCTGGTGCTGCTGGTTGTCACCATCATTGTGTATGGTTGCACCAGCACTCCACCCACCGCAAAATATACATCTCCAGGCAGGTGTATCTGCCTTCAGGTCTGCTGCAGTCATATTTATGAGAACACGCCCCCTTTCCTTCCCTTCCTCATGCCACTTCTCCAGGGCGTAAGAAATCCTAAATTTAAGAGGTGGCAAAATTTAATACGGACGTATATGCACATTTTATAGTATGTAGATGCAGTATGAAAAAGTGTATCTGACTCAAAACAATAGATGTACGTCCAACACTACATGAGCCTCATTCTATATATGTTTCCACAGATGCATAGTATGGGCCTGAACAGGGGCGGATCTAGACTGTTCTTTTAGGGGGGCAATTTAATGATTAATTATGACTCCTCCTCTTTCATGTACTGGCACACCCCCTTTCTGGTCCCAACGCCTCCCCTTTACAGTTGTTTGTGTGGCCACATTGATTATTACAATGTATACAGTAAAGATAAATATATATATACAGAGCCGTAACTAGACTTTTTGGTGCCCTGTGCGAGAAAGAGCATTGGTGCACCCAAAAAAGGGCCATGGCTTCATGGGGAAGGGCCAGGGAACAGATAGGAGAGGCCAAGAGATGCTGGGGATGAAATAAGAGGAAGTTACAAGCAAGAATGATAATAAACAGAAATTTGACAGGCCCAAACAGCGCCCCCTGACCTGTGGTGCCCTGTGCGATTGCACCGGCCGCACTACCCTAGCTACGGCCCTGTATATATATATATATATATTTATATATATACACTGCACTAGCGGACTGGCACTCAAAAAGTAAAGATAATATCAAAATTAGTGGGTGCCTTCAGATGATGAAGCAGAACACGTAAAAGATAGACTGCAGCACTCCACGTTTTGCAGGTTAAAACAGAAACTGTATTTAGGCAGAATACATAGCTGTATAGGGCACAATGTTGCCGACGTTTCAAAGCAGACGCTCTTTTTTCAAGGCGGCCAAGATACAGAAGTTAAGTAACAAAATTTCAAACAAGTCATGTATACATTCTTACCTTAAATAGGTAGAGAAGATCACTGGTCTGCTGCAGACCGGGTGGCGCGCGTCCACGCCGAGGCCGGGATCCCGTCGCGATGACGTCAGCCGGCCGCGACCTGGTTGCCAGGAAACCTGGCAGCATCTCCCCGATCTGCTATGCAGACTACAGCGCTGGTTAAATTACTGATACATTATTAGCAATACGACTTAAAGACAACTCATGAATCTAAGTAACACCTATTATTATGTCTTTTCATTAAGGCCCATAAGGGGAGGTGACCGTGATAACTTATTATTGCGCCTGGAGGCACGTTGGATACACCAACTTGACACAATTGCTCCACGCGGCCTTAATGAAAAGATTAACTGGAATACCATTTAAAACAGTAGTGGCCAGTTTACACCTTGTGTGTATTAACACTCAAGTTAAGCCACGATATATTTTAAATCACCAGGATGTAATGATATACTTTAAATCAACAGGTCAGTAGTTATTTGCAGCAACACGGTCCAGTTACTACTATAAATTGTGTCTGGTAGCCCGAGGGGATGAATTGTATATTGTCCACCTCTGGGACATAATAATAGGTGTTACTTAGATTCATGAGTTGTCTTTAAGTCGCAGCCAGTGTGTGGATAGTGTTGATCTTAGGTTATTTGTTAAGCGATCCTAATGAGCCCCATTATACAGTGCTTTATTTTCCACTAATTTAAGGCCCTTGAAGCTAGCTAAGTCTCTTGTCAATTCTAGGTCACGTATTGCTAATAATGTATCAGTAATTTAACCAGCGCTGTAGTCTGCATAGCAGATCGGGGAGATGCTGCCAGGTTTCCTGGCAACCATGTCGCGGCCGGCTGACGTCATCGCAAACGGGATCCTGGCCTCGGCGTGGACGCGCGCCACCCGGTCTGCAGCAGACCAGTGATCTTCTCTACCTATTTAAGGTAAGAATGTATACATGACTTGTTTGAAATTTTGTTACTTAACCGCTGTATCTTGGCCGCCTTGAAAAAAGAGCGTCTGCTTTGAAATGTTGGCAACATTGTGCCCTATACAGCTATGTATTCTGCCTAAATACAGTTTGTGTTTTAACCTGCAAAACGTGGAGTGCCGCAGTCTATCTTTTACGTATTTATATATATATAAATATTATGACTATTATTATATATATATATATAAATATTATGCATTGCTCCATTCCCCATTGTATTAATCTAATGACGGCCGTACACGGTGCGATTAAGAAACTTCACGATGTGTTGTACGATTTCCCTTGAGATACTTCCCTTGAAATTCTCCATACGATGTGGTCAAATGGAGTACGATTGATCATTACGATCATACGATCCCAATATGCATATGTATCACATTGTACATGATAGATCGCAATCTTACGGTCTTGCCGTAAGATCTACAATCCAGCTCTACGACAGCAGGGACGCGCATCGTAAACTTACATAAACACACGATGTGCACGTTTGATCGTTACGATCGATCGAAATCGCAGACATCATGGAAAAAAAAATGTACCATGTATGGGCTGCTGAAAACTTCCATGGATGTCATGACGTGGAAACATAATTTTCCTGCGCTCTCTGGCAAAGTCCTCTCGTATTATCACAGCAATAACATACACAGAAATGTTCTATGATTTATTTTGCAAAACTTATTGGTCTCCAAAGAGGCGTTTGCAAATTGACCGGCATATGATCATAGATTACTTAATGGTCAACTTATTCCAATGATTTTGGCATTGCCCTCTTATTAAGAAATTCTGGACTAGTGTCTGAAGCTTACGAAAGATCACTTAGGCCGATATCCTATTAGCAGAGAAAATTTTTCGTACGCAAAAAACGGGTGTTTTTTCGCTGATTTTTTATTCACGGTATCCAATTAAACCCCATTTTTTTCACGAAAACACATACAATCCGCAAAAAGTCGCGAACCTATGAATTTTCACTGTGGGAAAAAGGGCTTCTTATCACGGATTTGGTGTTGCCTGCCTGAGGGAGGTGAAACAAAATTCTGGATAAGTGACGGCATCAGAGCTAATGGATAGCCCCGATGCATCTTGTCCCCCACACATCAAAGCCCAGATCTGTAAATGCTTTCACCTCACACTGTGATTTGAAACTCGACTACTTCTCCAAGACGATCCGATATTGCTCTCATGATATTGCTGATTTATTTATTTATATAACCTACCTCTCTTAGGATGTCCCGCACACACGTCTGCTTGCCTTTTTTATTTCTCATATCTGTGCCAAACTCAACGTTATTCACTGTATGCTTTGCCCGAATGCTTATTACATTTTTTTTTACTTTGTAGCACTTTACTTTGTAGCATTTATTTATTTATCTTCCTTTTGCATATTGTTTGTAGATTTTCTTTTGAACTGATGCTTCAAATAAATGTATTTAAAAAAAAAAAAAAAGATATAATTAATTTTCATTTTCTATTACAATATGTAGAAATAATATGGTAGCCAAACAAAACCTACTATTATTTAAACTAGAAACCTACTGCATGAGGTGACATAATACAGTACAAAGGGCAATGTCAAGAGAGGTTAAATAACATGGTACAACGCAGCACAGAATGTGTAATGGTTATCATTACTGCCTCACAGCACTGAGGTCATGGGTTCGATTACCACCACGGCCCTACCTGTGCGGAGTTTGTATATTCCCCCTGTGCTTGCGTGGGTTTCCTCCGGGTACTCTGGTTTCCTCCCACACTCCAAAAATATACTGGTAGGTTAATTGGCTGCTAACAAAATTACCCCTAGTGTATATGTGTGTGCACATGTGATGGGAAATATAGAATAGAATGTAAGCTCCACTGGGGCAGGGACTGATGTGAATGTCCAAATATTCTCTGTAAAGGGCTACGGAATATGTGTGCGCTATATAAATAACTGGTAATAAATAATAATAAATAAAATGATCACATCAGCCGTAAAATTATACATAAGGTACAAATATAGACGAGACAGATGCTTGGAATTTACAATGTATACAAAACAAGGGGGGGCAGGGATACCTCTGAAGCGATGTAGAAGTACAGAAAAGGACCACAGTATCCCACAAGTGGGGGAAAGTGGAATTCTAATAAGCAGAGAAGGTGGAGAGGCAAGGGATCCCCGATCTTATGAAACGACAGTGAAGAGCCCTTTAGTACGTTAGCCATAAGCTCCATTTCATAGATATACCACTTTTTTTTTTACGAACAACAGTCATAGAGTGCAGGGTTTGGGATTTCCAAACCCCAGTCAGGAGACAGGTGGGTGCACTCATTGTGTGGCGAACAAGTTTATTGACAAGCTTGAGAACATTTGGGAGGGAAAGAGGTAGTAAGAAATACTTAAAATGAAATGGGAACCCTTTAAGGAAATACCAGAATTGCGCCTCAGACCAGAATCTCTGCAAGGCAGGGCATTCCCACCAGACGTGAATTAAAGAGCCTGACGGGGAGAAGAGAAGGGGTAAATTCTGTGCAGTCTTGTTGAGGCCAGATACCCCCAAAAGAGGAGTTTATATAACTCTTCACCCATGTCGGACTCCCAATTTCTGTAATATAGAGGTGTAATGGAATCTGTCTTTATGAGAGCGGATGGTAGAGGGAAGAGAGGAGGTACCTGAGTGTGCAACTCAATAGATAGAGGTGTTCAAATAGGGTTAGAGGCTTTGCAGATGTGGTCCCAGGATATTGAAAGAAATGGCATATTTGTACAAATTGATGAAATGTAGTGGAATGAAGATTGAAGTTTAGCTGAAAGGAAGAGAAGGACAGTAGAGTACCCTTGAGAAAAAAATAATTGAGATAGAAGAACTGAGAGTGAGGGATGAAGGTCAGGCAACAAATTTTAATTATACCAAAATGGGATTAATGGAGAGGAAGATGGAGTGAGGTAATATATCCTATTGCTGCAAGACCAAATTGTAAGAGACAGATAATGACTAGAATGATAGACAACAAAGCTGACAGGAGGGAACAGACTAAATCAAACCAAATTCAGGACCCAGTGCCACTGGATAAATTGCTCAAGTTGAGTTGCATAAAAATATCTTGCAAGTCCAGCAAAGGATGGCACCACAGAGCATGGGACCCTCTACCACCAGTCAGTAAAACACCAGAGGGCCGAATCACATGACAGCCCTGCAAAATCTCCAGTAGGCATCGCCACAGTCAGACAGGCCAGAGCAATCAGGGTCACTGATGGAGGCATGTTATAGGGCAGCCTAAGTTCTTTAGGTTCATGATTATCAAGGGAGACCCAATTAGGCAAGGTATGTGGGGCTCCAATATGGTGCCTGCATCCTGTGCAGGAGAACGGAGCCCCACTCTCTGGATGTGGGTGATCTGGAACAGCTGGCATATGCTCAATGGGAGGCTTCTGGGCATAGGGAATTACATGGACCAAAGTCCCGCCCTGAATGCCGGCTAGCAAGCTAAGAGAGACTGGTGGAAGTGTCTCTGCAAGATGGAGCAAGGGAGCTTATGCATCTGAAATCTTTGGCTCTCAAACCACACCCCTGGTGACCCCTTTTTTTTTTTTTTTTTTTACAGAAAATGAGGTATATCTGGGCTTTAGATCCCCCCCTCCCTTCTACCATATGTGGAAAATTTTATTTTCGCTGTATAGTTTGTCATTGCCTGATGCTCACCAGACAATAACTTACGGGGGTGGGAGGGGGGGGCAAGTGTGGAGGAGAGAAGATACAATGTGCCCTCCCCATCTATGGAAAACATATTTTTTTCTGTAGCACAGGGTGATATTGTCAGATAAAAACTGCTAAGGGAGCATTTTATTTGAAGGAGCTTGCCCTCACATGTGCAGGTGCCATTATGGCAGTGATAGGACACATGTAGTGCCCTCCCCACTTTATAGAAAATGTTTTTCATAGTCCAGGGTAATATTGTCTGGTGACCAACAGACAATAAAGACTAAGGGGCACTTAGTGTGAAAGAAGGGACTCCTATCTTTCAAATTACAATGCCCACACATGTGTTTGTGCCCATATGGGGGAAATAAGGCACATTTAATGCTCTCGCCATTTATGGGCAATCTCACGAGATGTGCAGGAATGAGCCTGAAACACAACAGCTTCTATAACATGTGAATTATCCTATTCTCAAAGGCAAAGCATACGAATGGTAGAGCAGCTTGTAGACATTCTCCCTTACTCTGTTTATTTATTCCAAGTCATTATCTATTGTATCTTCCAGATCCATCTCCTACACCTATATGTGAGGATCCTGAGACAGGTCTTTTACAGTACCTTGTCAAATGCTCCAGCCATCCTGAAGCCTGAGTCCAGTATTATCAGGCCACTTAACTGTTTGAAACACTATGGCGATCTGGACACTTTTCTCCAAGGGTTTAAAAAAAAAGAGAGCATAAAACAACCCTGCAGTTATTGCCGGGCAGCACCATTTGTACTTAAACCATGGAATAAAGGGTAAAGAATCATTTACATCTCTTTCACCTAAAAAGTACCAGGACTATGAGGAAAGAAAATTACTTTTCTTCGGCATCTTAACATCACATCTAAAATTATGAGGGTTGGTGGCTCAGTAGATGAGAATGGATGAGTGATGGATTGTGACTGACAGATATGCCACTTATCTGGTATTATCTTCAGCAGAGAATGGAGCATTTGTGCCAGAGCAGGCCACCTGAAAACTGGGGTGGAAATGAGGAATATCACCATCTGCCAATCCTACTGCCAATTCTTTTTCTTCTCAATTATGGTAGGGGCAATGCCAGCTTGGGGAGACACCTGTCTGTATTTTATTTGCAACAAGATGGTGCAACCTCAACAGCACCTGCAGAAGCATCTTACAATATTAATTTGGGGACACCTTCACTATGATCTCACAAGCTGCCCCATGTGATGTTGTACTCTTAATTCTACAGTGATTGAATGTGTCATAAGAATAACCAGAATTCAGAGACAAAGGGGCTACAATTTCACTTTTGCATCCAGTGTTTGTGAGCTCTGAAGACATAATTTAGTGGAAAACTATTGTAGTGCAACGGGCAGGTGAAATTTAACCTGCCTGCAGCACGGTTAGGATGTGAAGAGTAGACTGTGGAAAGTACGGGTTTCAGACAATATTCGTGCAAATATTTTGCTAGATACTAATTTAGACAGAGTGTTTGACCAACCTGTTCCTGAGAATCTTCCATGTACCCCTGTTGTGTTGGAAATGGACAATGTTTGTTTTACAGATGCCAAGTCCTGAGTTAGAAAAATAATTTGTTTGGGAGTGACGGTAGAGGGAAAGTGTGTGTTCATCTACACCTGAAATAGCACAAAATGTAGCAGAAAAGGTGTCCTACACAACTGAGTCTAAGATGGACTGGGCTGCTCTCTCAGCTAATAGAGTTTAATAGTCATAACCATGGGTCAAAAGTAATAGGTTGCATTTTTTTCATGACTTTGAAATTGCAGCAAGATTTTGGTGACTTTGGCTTTAAAGTTGCCAGATGTAATAGAAGTCGATTTAAGGTGCCCATCCACTAGGTGATTTAACTGAGCGATTGAACAATAACGATATCGTTATCATTCGTAAATAGTTTAAAAATCTTGGCAAATCATTAAAAAAAATAGTCGACCAGCGATGCGCACTCCCGCTAGTCATTTAGACATCTATCATCGGGCAAACATGCTGGATAACCTGACGATAACGTCAGGTTCAGCATGTTTGCAGATGATTGATGTGCCTACACTGAACGACTGCTCATTCAGTGTAGGCACATCACAGACGGAGAAAAGACAGCATGATTACAATGTCGTAATCGTGCTCTCGTGTCTCCGTCTGCTAGCACCTTTAGTATGAAATCAACGGCAAGTTTCAGCGATTTTTGGAAGGTAAAAACAAAAAAATTGCTAGAAACTCGACAAAAACAAAAGCGGTTGATGAAACTACATGTATTTTTTAAGCTATCTGTCTGGACAGAACATAATAAAGAGCCACATTAAACATAACTATTAATTAGTGACAAAGTGATGCATAAGGGGCCACAAAATTAAAAAATTGATCAGCCGTAGTTAAAGTTTTTATTATGTAAAAATAACAACATTTACAATTATACAAAAATATTATTTTGTGTGTAAATTGGGCCCATATTAATTCATGATAGAAGCACCAATTAGATTACACTTGTGGCACTACAAGTGCCATTATGGGTCTACTTATATCATCAAGAAACATAAACATATTATTGTATACAAAATTTAAAATGTTCTTACTTTATAACATCATTGCCCCAATAATAAATTTAATTAAATATTAATGGCTCATCTAGATTTTTTTTTTTTTGAGGTCCCTTATTTAAGTATTGAGTAACGGCAAAGTAATTAATATGTTTAATGTGGCTCTGCCCAGGATGATAGTATAAAATGCATGCTATTACATCTGACAATATGTATGTTCAACATTACAAAAATCAGGATGGCTATTACATCCCCCCTTTATATGTACAAAAGGAAAGTGTGGAAAGGATAGTGAAGCTTACCAACTTAAACAGCACACCTAGAGAGGATGGGGAAATATACATTTTTACATTATACCTGTTGTTCTGTCCTTACTATAATCTCAGAAGAAATGTTTGGTTTTTTTTGGAGTTGCACTGATTTCACCCCGCTTAACGGGGTTAGTCCATAAGTAGGCGGTATATGAAGAACTGGTAAATGTATACTGGTAAACATATATAGAAAATCAAATAATATCCAATGCCAATGTCACAGAGGGTTGCCGGCGGTGCTCACAAGAGGTTTAAACAAGTAATAATTTACAGAGCAAAGAAAACAATTTTTTGGGGGCACTCTTAAATAGTTAATACTTTTAATAGTATATAAATCTGACTCACATGATGCACAATACAACAACAAGAAATAGAATAGACAATTTTTTAAGCAAGGTTTATCAAACCTTGAATATCATGCAGATAACCAGAATTAAATCATTCAAAATCCACTTAAACCAGCGTCAAATAATCGCTTTAGACACTCCTCTCATAAATACAGAGTAGCCAATTTTATGCACCCTATGCAGGTTGAACTTAGACACGTTTTTCTAGAAACATATGTCAGAAGATAATAATAAAGATCTGCATAAACATACTGTAGGTCAACAACATTCATATTCATTTTGCTTAATGATCACCATCATGATGTACAGTATTCTTTATCTTACAACGTATCAGAGGGTCTTAAATTTGTCTGTGATAGAAAAGAATGGAAGAAAGCGTGCATACTGCCTGCAACTGGTTTCTTCTTTCCCGTCATTTGTCTGTGACATTGGACGATAGAAGTTGAGAGTACCAATCTGTTTCACACAGTATGCACAAAAACCTGCACCTGCTTTTGGTCAATGTTTGCATATGTTCTTTTGCCAATGAGTGTACAGATACATGCGAAGGAGTGTGTGAGACTGGAGATGATAGGTAAGTTAAATCTGCAATAGACATAAATCAATATAAATAAGAAAGCTGCAGTAAAAATATTATTGTATTCGTTCGAACTGCAGTATTGAGTTCCTGATACAAAAATTTCTCTTACTATATACAATTATTCAAATATTCAGCAGATTATCGCATGTATAGGTGTGTGAAGGAAGAGCCCTGTAGGTGTACACAACCACATCTGCTGTTGATCCCCTTACCCTCAGGCATCGAAGGGTCAATGAGAGTATGGAAAATTGTACACAGAACAGAGCATACTGTGCTTCTGCTGTTAATTACATAGCAACCAAAGCTGCCATGCAATCAATGGGGATGCAGTCAGGAAGCCGAATGTCGAAATGCCGACCTCCGGCTTCCCGACTGTCTAATCCCAGCAATGTACTGACATGCGTCGAAATCCCCGACGCCTGTCATTAGACCTACACCGGGAGCCCGACGCCCAGCATACCGAACGAAGGTAAGTCGGGCGCCAGGTGCAGACAGCCGTGGGGGGTTAGGCACCCCTAAAGGAGGGTTAGGGTAAGGAGTAAGGTTAGCGATACTTACCCAAAATTAATGATCGGGATCTTCACCCCTGCCGGGCTTCCGCTGTCGGGATTAGAACCGACATGCAGCCGGCGGTATTACATACTCATTCCAATCAATGAGAGAGCACTGAGGGAGACATAAGTGTAGACAATAAGGTACCTGGATACCAATATAGAAATCCCTCTGGTGTGGTTGTTAAGGGGTGCTGTAGTAGCAACTACTTGCACTCTATAAGCGGCGTCCTCGCTGCTACCTTCCGAAGTACGTTTCACCGGAGCTTCCTTGAAAATTGTATATTTAACTTACCTATTATAGCTAAAGCGATTATTTCACGCTGGTTTATGTGAATTTTTAATTATTTAATTCTGGTTATCTGCATAATACGCAAGGTTTGATAAACCTTGCTTAAAAAGTTGTTTATTCTATTTCTTACTATAATCTCCTCTGAATAAAATTAGACAGACAGCATAACTATTCCTTCTTTCAATAATCCAATCTAGATGTGAAGATCTGAAGAATGGTGTTTACTGTAATAAGAGAAGAAATTGTATTTAGGGGTAAAACTGTAATAAAAACAAATAGAATAGTGCAAGTACAATATGCAGAGATAGGAGCATTTATTCCTCCCCTCAGCCCAGCATCGATAGTAAGATCTGCTGATAGTTAGAATTCATGTTGTTTGCAGAAGCACGTGAAATCTAAGATGGAGACTGCACTATGACCTAACTAGGTGCAGTGGAAAGCTTCAATCCTATAAGGGCTATTTCGCACACGCCGGTTTTCACCAGCCGACAAAAACATGCAAAGCCAGACGTTTTCTTTGCCAGCAATTGGTGCCTTTCACATGCAATGGCTTTGAGACATTTTTACTGGTGTTTTTTTTCTTCATGTATTGGGCATGCACAGCAGCAGCAGTACAGGCTCAGAAGCGCCAGCCGATGTGTGTGTGAAAGGAAAACATTGTAACATATATTTGACTGACTTGCAGTGACGGCACGGACACGGCACGGCAGCCGTCCTTGTCAGTGGATATTCCCGGCTGTAACACAGCGACCGTGCCATGTCCGTGCCGTCTCAAAAGGACCTGTTTTCAGGCTTAATTAGAATTAATACATGCCAAAAAAAGGCAGGTTTTTTGCCAGCTGGTAAAAACCGGCGTGTGTGGGGGCGTGGCCACGGCAGCAATAGTGTAGGACACAGGGACTGAGCTCTCCGGCTGATAATCCTGCTTACCCCTCCTGAGACCCCTATATCAACGTTACTACCCTGCTGTCTCTCACATACTTTGCCAGGAACCTGCTGACTTGGTTGGAGCTGTGTGGCGTGAGGAGAGTGGCTCTTGAGGGCCTCCATTGCATTCCCTGGGCCTGCCTGTCTCCAGATCCTGTGACTCCAGAGCTGCACCCAGGCCTCTCCTCTCCTGTTGGCTTCTGTATTACGCAGCCTGTCTGTGCCTGACAAGGGGGCTTTGCTGGGAGCTTCTAGTCTGCTTCTCCTGCCTGGCTTGTGTTTAGAGTCAGGGTCAGGGAGGTTATCTCTGAGTCTGATACTGCCGGAGTTCTGCCAGACATCACTATTTCTCCCTGCTCTGTGTGAAGAACTGTCAGCTCTGCAACTGTGGGACTCAGGAACACTTCTTTCCCTGTGAGTGATTTCTTAGTTTGGAGGGATCTCTGCCTGTTGCTGCTGCTGTGTCACTACCTGTGCATTTATACATTATAACTTGTCTCCTACATTATTCTTCTACATTATATTAATACTATGGGGAAAACAGGTCATGCTGCTGCTGCTGCTGCAAAACTGGAACGCTTTGCCCGTTCCTCTACTCCTGTGCCCCCAGTGTGTTGTGATCCCCAGGGTACATCCAAGTCTGTGACCCCACCTCCCCCTGCTGCATCTGGGTCAGATTCATCACCAGAAGTTACGCTGCAACAAGTGTGGGAAGCAGTTACCTCCTGCGAGACTAAATTGGCAGATAAGATTGAGAAAGTTCAATCCGATATATCTTCTCTTCATCAAGGTCTCCAGCAGGTCCGCGAAAGAGTCGGGGAGGCAGAAACACGTCTATCTAATCTGGAAGATTCCCAGACCCCACTACAGGCTCAAGTGGCCTCCCTGACATCCCAAATGTCCACAATGCAGCATAAAATTTCCGATATGGAGGGCAGACTGCGCCGCAACGAGCGGTTCGTTGGTCTCCCAGAAAGAGAGGAGGGGTCTTCACCTGAAACATTCCTTGAGAAGTGGTTGGGGGATACATATGGCAGAGACTCATTTACTAACCAATTTGCTGTGGAGAGAGCGCATCGGATCCCTACCCGTCCCCTGCCACCTGGCGCTCCACCGCGCACATTTATAGCCAAATTTCTTCATTACCACTGTGCTTTGATTGGCTCGAGTTAAAGGGCCACTGGAACGCAACGGTGTGAAAATTTCTATGTTTCCTGATTTCGCAATGGATGTCCAAAAAGACAGAGCTAAATTCCTTCCAATAAAGCGTCGTCTCCGGGATTTAAATCTTCAGTACGCTATGATTTTTCCATCTAAGTTGCGAGTGGTAGCGGATGGAGAGTCAAAATTTTTCTCTACACCACGGGAGGCTGCGGCGTGGCTGGACCAGAGATCTCCTGGGCAGGCAAATGGCACCGGAATGACTGTACTGATTGCATTTGCTGATTATATTTGTTTATGGCCAGAAATTGCTAGTGTCATAACGTCATTAAATAGGCCTTTTTCTGATTTTCCAATATTTATATTTCTATAATAGTATTTATGTTGTGATATTGGTTGGATATTGTTCTATGTCCTGCTCCCCTTACTGGGTATATTTCTTTTTTTTTCTGGTAGGGTTTTTCTTTTTCTTTTGTTGTTTATGTTGATATTTCGGTCAAAATATGGCCGGAGAGTTCCGTTGCATTGGTGGTTATTTTTATTCCAGTGCCTTTTACACCTATAAGGATTGAGCAGTTGTATCCTGTGGGTTTTAGTGTAGTTTAGTTTTGGGTTTAAGTATGCCTAAGTTCGGGTGGGTATACAGGGTGGGGGGTGGATTTGGATGGGTTGTCAAGTCTTTTTCTTACAAATGTTTTTTTTTATTTTTTCTTTACCACACTATTTTTAAGGTAACTTCAATTATGCTTTATAGTTCAATGTATTACAATGGTGAAACTTTTAACATAGAATGTCCGGGGGGTTAATGATCGTTTAAAGCGCTCTTTGGTCTTTAAAATGATTAAGCAATATGGCCCTGATATTTCTTGTCTAATGGAGACGTATTTGGTTGGGAGTAAGGTACTAGCTCTAAAAAGACCATGGGTGGGATGGACTTATCACTCCTCGCATACTTCATCGTCCAGGGGTGTCTCCATTCTTATTAATAAATCTGTCCCTTTTTCTTTTACTGCGGTCCAAACTGACCCTTTTGGCAGATATGTGTTTCTGGATTGTGTACTGTATTCTAAGCCCATTTTATTGTTAGCAGTGTACATCCCCCCTCCTTTTTCATATGACGTTTTAAAAAAAGCTGCTGAATTTGTGGCCCGTTCTCTAGATACGCCAGTGCTCTGTTTGGGAGACTTCAATAATATAATGGACCAGTCTATGGATAAGTGGCGTGAGTCTTCAAGTTCTCTTTCTAAAGGTGGTGAGGGCTTTGCTAAGTTTGTAACTGACTTGGGATGGGTTGATGTGTGGCGAGTTAAACACCCTGGAGTACAACAATTCTCCTGTTTTTCCTCCGCGCATCACTCTTTCTCTAGATTGGATTTGGCCCTGGTGTCCCCATCTATTGTACCTAATATAACTAACATTGAATATAAAGCCAGAGGAATCTCAGATCACTCCCCACTTCTAGTAGAATTGAATATGTGTAGTCCTAGAGGTCTCCGTTTATGGAAACTACACCCCCTCTTGGCTTCTTCAAATGGGTGCAGGTTCAGAGCTGGAAGTTATGTGGGATGGCTATTTCACTGACAATGTGGGATCTGCCTCTGTAGCTAATGTTTGGGATGCCTTCAAGGCCTATTTACGTGGGTCTCTGATCAAAAGGGTAGCGGAATTAAAAATATTTTATAGGGAAAAAGAACGTGTTTTGGAGATGGCCTGTAAAAATCTTGAGTTGGATTACTTGGGGGACAGGTTGGAATCTTCACGTTTAAAATGGTTGACTGCACAGACAGAGTGGACTGATCATTTGACAGATAGAATGAACCGTAGACTGTTATTCCGTTCTCATTTATATTATATGCAGGCTGACAGAACTGGTAGTTTTCTGGCACACTTGGTTCAAGCTGATCATCCTTCTGCTGTTGTCTCAGAACTAATTGGGCCTGATGGTTCTATGGTCACATCTACACAAGATATTGCAGAGGTTTTTAGTTTATTGTATAAAAACTTATATCAAACACAGTTGACTGAGGACGTGAATGCTTTGTCATTATATGTTGCTTCTGCTAGGCTTCCAAAATTGTCATCCGAGGCTCGGGCGTATTTAGATGCCCCGTTGACCCTGGAGGAGGTAGATGCTGCGATTAGTTCCTTTCCCGGTAACAAGGCACCCGGATCTGATGGGATTCCCATAGAGATATATAAAAAACATGCTCGTATCTTTGTTCCAAGACTTTTAGATCTGTTTAATGGGCTCTATGAAGAGAATTTGTTCTCTCCATCTATGTCTGAAGCCATAATTGTTGTGCTCCCTAAACCCAGGAAGGACCCTAGATACCCTGATTCCTATAGGCCAATTTCTCTAATTCCCACAGATGCCAAAATTTTGGCTAAGATCCTTTCTATTCAGCTAAACACTGTTATTACTTTGATTGTTCACCCAGACCAATCAGGATTTATGCCAGACAAGTTGACGTCAGAGAACATTAGAAGGCTGCACACTCACTTACAGGCCTCCCATGGCGAGGAATCGTCCTCTGTTATTGTGTCATTAGATGCTGCAAAAGCATTTGACTCTGTGGAGTGGCCCTTTCTGTGGGAGGTCATGTTATGTTTTGGGTTTGGGCCGGTGTTCTTGAAATGGGTAAAGCTTATGTATGCGAACCCTACTGCCAGGGTGTCAGTGAATGGGTTTATCTCCCCATCCTTCCCCCTGTCTCGGGGCACAAGACAGGGTTGCCCCTTGTCCCCAACCCTGTTTGCATTGGCTATTGAGCCGTTAGCCTGTATTATACGTTCTCACCCTGATATTATAGGTCTACAAATAGGTAATAGAATGGACAAAGTTTCCTTATATGCAGATGATTTATTACTTTTTTTGTCTGACTATGTAACAGCTATGCCTGTGGTTCCTCAAGTCATAGAGCAGTTTGGAATTTTTTCTGGTCTTAAGATAAACTGGGACAAATCATCTATCCTTCCTCTTAGGGGGTTGTATCCGACTGTTCCCATTGTCACTCTCCCTCTCTGTTGGGTAAATAAATTTAAATATGTAGGTATCTGGATAACTAATTCCCCAAAGGACTATATAGTATTGAATGTTGAGCCCCTGTTTGTCTACTTAAAGGGCAAACTTCAGTCCTGGCGCCGGCTCCCTCTTACCGTTACTGGTAGAATTAACTTAATAAAGATGGTGGTGCAGCCAAAATTTGTGTACGTTTTGCAGCATTCTCCTGTTTTTATTACAGATACATTGTTTAGGCATTTGAATAGTCTTCTTTCTTCATTGGTCTTGGTGAATCGTCGACCACGTATTCAATTGGCAGCTCTGACCCGCTCTAGGTCTGGGGGAGGTTTGGCTCTTCCAAATTTCAAATTTTATTATTATGCGGCGCAGATGGCACATATACGGTTATGGCTTCAAGATGACTCCCCTAATGCCCTGCACGTTTTGTTGGGTTTCTCAGATTTTCCCTAACTTTACACCATTGCAGGCCTTGCTTGCGGGTAGAATTATACAGAAAGGCCCTCCCCTGTTGATGCAAGCTATTAAGATATGGAAATTGGTATCTAGTATTCTACAGTTTACGGGATTAGATCCAGACACTTCTCTATGTAGTTATCGTATATTACCTGAACTGGCCTCTTTACAGCTTGAGGTGACATGGGGTTCTAACGATGTAACTACATTGGGTAATTTATATGACACTTCAATTCTTAAATCTTTTGCACAACTCCAAGAAGCTCATCATCTCCCTCAATCATATTTCTATAGATAATTACAATTACGGCATGCTCTCTCGGCTCAATTTTCAGATGGCACTCCTCTAATTCAAATATCCCCATTGAAGTCATTCCTTTTATCTTTAGGTCCCCGGAAGATGCTTTCTTCTACTCCTATATATTGTCTTCTTATCATAAGGATAGTTTACCACATCTTAGATCAAAGTGGGAGAGAGATATTGGCCTTATAAGTGATACGGAATGGGATAATGCTCTAGAAGCTCCTCGTATTTCCACGACTTCTATAAGATTTCAACATATTCAACTGTTTATTCTACACCGTACCTATTTAACTCCTGTTCGTTTGCTAAAATTTGGGGGGAGAGCATCTGACATATGCCCTAAGTGTAAAATTAGTAGCGGTACTCTCTGACACCTTCTATGGGATTGTCCGGTGGTTATCACTTTTTGGAATAAGGTTCTGAGAGTTTTGTCCAATACAATATTGCTCCCACTTTAGCTACGCCATTGACGTGCTGTTTAGGCTCTATGGATGATGAGGTAGTGGACAGATATCTTAAACAATACATTGTCAATATGTGTACACTAGCTAAGGTATGTGTGGCTAGGTCGTGGATGGCTCCTACAGGACCAGATTATAATGCTTGGCTGTCCTTGGTCCGTACCACTATTGAACATGAAAAACGTGTTTATTTGTCGCAAAGCTGAGAAGAAGTATGAACGTATCTGGAGCAGTTGGCTTAAATCCTGTTATGCCCGTGCACTGCCTAATGATTGACCGGTATATTATTGTTAGGATAATGAGGTAGATTATTACTTTGTTGGAGGTAATGTGCTGTGTGATAAGTTGAGAATTTATTGGGATCTAGTTGATTTTGCCAATTTTTCAGGTGTTATTTTTGACAATATTCCAATATTTGTATAGTGTGGTTTTTTTTTTTTTTTTTTAAATGTTTTATGTTTATGTGTATATATATGTATGTATATGTATATATATATATATATATATATATATTCTCTATGTTTATTGTATTGGTATACACATTAATATTATATTTTTTATAAGCAATGGATCTGGGATGCAGTTTGTAGAACAAGGTTTTATATTCCAGATACTGTTATTTGATTATGTATTTATGTGTATATGTATGTATGTATGTATATATTAATATATATATATATGTTATTATTTTTTTTTATTATTATATATTTTTATTATTTATTTTGTTTGGCTATTTGTTAATGTATTTCTATAAACCAATAAAAATGTACTCAATTTAAAAAAAAAAAAAAAAAACGACTTGTGTGAAGTAGCCTTTAGGCTCAAACCAAGCATAAAACTGACCACTAGGTGGAGCCCATGCAGAATCAAAATAATGATGCTGAAGGCATGACACTCCCTGTCTGGTATCAACCATAATTTAAAATCTTAGGATCTGAACTGGTCATGTTGTTACCTTCTAAGAATTTTTTGCAGTATAGGGTTAATACCTCTGGCCATGTCTAGAAATGCAAGTCCCAGCAAGTCTCCTTCAGACTTTGTTAGGTAATCTAAGGATATCATCTATTATTTTCAATAGTTCACTATTATCTCTGGTGACCCATACCACTCATCAAGTCTATCCCAGATTATTTTAAGGCCAGACTCTGGGTAGTTTTTATTAATCACTCTAATCCTTTTAGTGTGTACAGCAGCTCATTTCCAAGCCATTTCATTAAGAGGTCTATATCTTCCCTAGTATAGTGAAAGGTCTTTGCCTCTGACTACATTTTGGAAGGAGGCTTGCCAAATTCTGAAGCGCATAGGGCAGAAGTTCCCAAACTCAGGCCTCAAGACACCCTAAAGGTCCAGGTTTTAAGGATAACCATGCTTGGGCACAGGTGACTTAATTAGTACCTCAGTCTTTTGATTTAACCATCTGTGCTCAACCATGGATATCTTTTAAACGTAGACCATTAGGGTGCCTTGATGACAGAGATTGGGAACCCCTGGCATAGGGTGATCATTGAAATTGGAAAGTCCCTTTGTTAGCATCTCATCATGCAAAAAACCTAGTGAAGTCTAGTGTGTTGTGGTTGGCTCTAGGATATGTTGTTGGTGTATTTAACAAGGTAAGTGGTGTGCGCTTATACCTGCTAGAATTGTCTGGTTAAAGCTGATCTGTATCATCCCGCTTCTGTTTGCAGGAGGCATAGTTTACAGACTTAAACACTTTGCATGGGGGAAGGATGTCCCTCCTGGCTTCACCTTCTGTAGAATTCATTTGCTTGTATATTTTCAGTTTGTCACTTGTAGTAGCACTGCACAGTGAGTTTCGCTTGTTCCACTGATGAAGTCTGGTTGCAAGCCTTGCACTGGTGGAGGGTTGCTGCTTGTTTTGGAGACATATTCTTATGTGCGTTGCAGTGAATCTTGGGGTCCAAGCTCTGAGTCAAGAACATTGGTGGTTCTTTTCATATCTGATTATTCTGCAGTCTCCAGAAACTCTGCTTTAGCTATGGCAGCTGCAGCTTCCTTCTTTGAGAGAAAAAATGCTTATAGGCAATTATGTAGAAGCTCACTGCAAACCATTATTTTTCTACTTATTTCTCTGCTTCCAAACATGATTTCTCTATTTTCAGTTGCATTTCTTGCTCTGCTTTTGGCACGTACTTTCGCGGCTGCAGCATTTAGGTTCATCCGCCCACGAAAGAACCTAGGCCTACGTAGGCTATACAGCACCCCTACCTGCTGGTTCCTCTGTTCTGTTTCTTGATCCTGGGCCCTTTCCGTCAGCTGGTGCAGACCACATGAAATATGTGTTGGTGCACACATAACAGTATCCTGCCTCAGTCATGCTAGTCAGCAAAAAGAGAGTGCTGCAGCTGACTTTACTGGCTTTTATAAGCATCAGGCTGTTATAAGCATTCTGATAGAGTTTGAGCTAATTAAAATGGTTTATACCTGTCAACACAATTTTTAAAACTCATGATTTACATTGGTTCCAATGTTATTTTGTTGGTATTTGTATTTGATGGTGATTTTACGCAATTTGGTCTGCAAAGTTGTGTTTGACATGTTGTATCCATGCAATTTCACCATTAGCACAGAAAAAAAAAGAGAGATTTGCCCTCCAGCACACTGCAGCAAAAACAATACTTAAATCCTACATAATAAGAGATTTAGAGGTATTGGTTACACATATTTGCAAATATATGAATAAGCGCCAGGCCAATCGTCAAGGCTCCTCTATACTGGCGTCCCCAAAAAAATTCCAACCAAGGGCCATCCCCAGGGCATCACACGAAAAAGGGAAAAAGGTGATAGTGAAGTATGTAGAAAAGATGTGTAAAGATAAATCAATAAGTGTTAATGAAATGATAAAGAATTTTTTTGGGGTGCCTTGCTTCTCGGACGTGAGCCCCTTTAATATTAGGGACGCCAGTATAGAGGAGCCTTGACGATTGGCCTGGCGCTTATTCATATATTTGCAAATATGTGTAACCAATACCTCTAAATCTCTATTATTATGTAGGATTTAAGTATTGTTTTTGCTGCAGTGTGCTGGAGGGCAAATCTCTCTTTTTTTCTGTGTTCAGAGTAAACCCCGCCCTTTACAAGCACCTGTGTTATGCAATTAAGCTGATCTGAGCAACTTCCATTTTTCTTTGTAAATTTGGAGAGGCATGAAGGCAGTCAGCATTAGGAGGAGGTGCTGATGCTTATAGTGCCATGTGGAGGTTTTTTGGGGTACCTCCAAGGTAAGTTAGCTCTCAGCTTACATATGTACTGTTATCATGCAGTACATCAATTGTAATTATATGACCCAGAGTGGGTGCTACTATTATGTAGCAATAATTATTTTGGGGTGAGCATTTGGGAGTGGGGCCCCCGGGGGGGTTCTGACTGGGCCTTTCTCATGGCATCACCACTTAATTCACATAGAATACTTTTATCACTTCTCTATTTGTTTGTACATTATATATGTAATTTTAATTCTTTATCATTTCATTAACACTTATTGATTTATCTTTACACATCCTTTCTACATACTTCACTATCACCTTTTTCGTGTGATGCCCTGGGGATGGCCCTTGGTTGGAATCTTTTTGGGGTGCCTTGCTTCTCGGACGTGAGCCCCTTTAATATTAGGGACGCCAGTATAGAGGAGCCTTGACGATTGGCCTGGCGCTTATTCATATATTTGCAAATATGTGTAACCAATACCTCTAAATCTCTATTATTATGTAGGATTTAAGTATTGTTTTTGCTGCAGTGTGCTGGAGGGCAAATCTCTCTTTTTTTCTGTGTTCAGAGTAAACTCCGCCCTTTACAAGCACCTGTGTTATGCAATTAAGCTGATCTGAGCAACTTCCATTTTTCTTAGTAAATTTCACCATTAGTAAATTCACGATTTGCAAAATCGCAACTTTAATCACTGATAAATGCAAAATCGGTCAAACAGGAGCCTTAGTAAATCCCCCCCAGGTGTAGGGAGAGGTGGATTCTTATGCTCCTAGTTCCCACCTTTCTGGCTAACTCTCCTAGTGAAAATGTAAATTAGTCCTCTGGGACTCACACACATTCTTTGATCAGACTTTACAGGCAGGTTTTCACATTGTTGCAGAGGGCCTGTTTGAAGCATCCTACGTATAACTGCCTGCATATGAGATATGATGCAGTTATATCAACATACCAGAAAGGGTTATTACTCTCCTGACCCACTGCCCAACACCCCATTTTCTGGGAGAGCTTCAGGTAGAGACCAGGGGGTATATTTACTAAAAGTCGATTTTGGTCAATGTTGGGCCAATTTTTACTTTTTTTTTTTTTACACATGCACTAACAGATTATTTTTGTTTTAGTTAAACAATGTCTAAAAAGCAAGATGTCAAAAATCATCTAAATGAATGCGTGATTTAGACCCCGAAACACAAAAATCGACCCAACATCGAAAATCGACCAAAAAAAAAAACAACCTAAATAGACTTTCAGTAAACCTACCCCTAAATCATACATTTACAGATTATTTTTGACATTGTTTAAAAAAATTTAAAAAATCATCTGTTAGTAAATATATGATTTAGAACCTGAAGTACAAAATCAACCTGGGCTTCAAAAGAGAGCAGAGGCCGTAAACCACATCGTACCTATAAGCACCTATGCAGCATAGAACCTAGGTCACTTGCTGCACAGACATAGGCACACCCAATTACATGGCATCCACTTTGCTACATTTACAGGGATATTACATGGAACACACACACACAGGGCAGAACCATGACACAGACCAAGTCTTTTTGTGTTGATTAACCATTTCAAACCAATATGTCTTGTCATGCTACTACCCAAATTACAGACGTTTAAAATTGCCCCATGATTTAACTAGTATTTGGTATGAACATGGTCAGAGATGAACAAAGCTTTCATACAAAATATATAGCACGGCTTCTCATAATGAATGAGACAAGATATTACACTCCTAACCTTTATTCGGTTATTCATGATTACATGTCAATATATTTTGCTTACAGTGTATAATTACAGTGATTAAAAACTTAAAAAAAAATATTCAATGGTAAAAATAAAATTATTGATAGTAAGACATTGCATAGTAAAGGGGAGAGAAGGTAGAGAACTATATAAACAGTGTCCTTGTATTTAGATTAATCACATCTTAAAGAGGGGCACAGTTAAACATTTCATACGACATTAAACACGATGGAATATTCTAAAAAGTACAAACAAGAACTGAAGAAGTCATTCAATTCCTGGAATTTCCATTACTAAAAAGTAGATGAAATATTTACTTAAACTAATTTTGTTTTTATTTACACCATTACAAAACAGTGACCTGCAAAAGAGAGGACAGACTTTTATATGTTTGTATAATTATAAACAAATATTTAACGATTAGTTCCCTTTACTGTATTTACTTTAGGGTAATAGGGTTAAGATTGTATTTTCCAACTGTTCTCATGTGACACACCTGCTGATCTATTGGCATTTTTTCTTGGCAAACCTTTGCTAAAATATTTGAATGATGCAAGAATAACAAAATACTAAAGACAAATCTCAGGTATTTTCTTTAATGCCTAATAAAACATATGTTCTTATGAACCCCAGTCTATGGGGGAGATTTATCGAATCTTGGAGAGAGAGAGTGGAGAAGATGCTCATAGCAACCCAGCTTCTGTTTTTCTAGCACAGCCTCTAAAATTACAATTAGAAGCCGATTGGTTGGCATGGGCAACTTCACAAGATTTGATAAATCTCCCCCGATAACTTTAACTACGATTTTAAAGCCATAAACAAACATTCCCTCTGGCATGTGATACATACAGCCTAGCAGATGATTGCTTTATGAAGTTATTTATTGGGTAGAGTAAGCCTTCCAGAGAAAAACACCATATTTACAGTTCTGTTTATTAATAAAGCTGTGATGGTCTGCATACTTATTAACCCTCCATCACCACCTAATCCCTAAAGTGTGCTCACCAGATCCCTTTCCTCCCCTGAGCCCTGGGTTTTGCACCATTCCCATTTTAATCCAGCATCATAGTGATATTTAGCAAGTGCTCACATTAATATGAAGGGTTACTGACACCATAGGAATACACCTCTGCATAAGAACACAACCTAACAGCGCTAATACTTCCAATAGTTCAAAAGCATTCACAGCCCTCTCTCATTTACATGCAAGAGAGGGAGATCAGTTATGCTGCGTACACACGGTACGACAGCAACGGTCAGAGAACGAGCAGACGATCCTTGTCTGATCGTTCTGCATGTGCTGGATCGAGCATCCAGCATATACCCCACTACTATAATGACCCGATCGCAGGTCCCTATAGTAAACAGGCTAACCTGGTCGATATCAACCAGGTCTGCCTGCTTGCACAGATAGTAGTTTGTCGTGGACACACCTCGTACATCGTATGGTCGTTAGCAGGGCCCGGAAACTGTCAGATTTGAACGATAACGATAGGCTCATTATCGTACTGTGTGTACAGACCATTACACGGATTTCTAAACTAATGTACAGTAGGTGGTAAAAAATTGGATACAAATGGTGATCTAAAATACATTGCTGAAAAGGTAAATTACTCTCACTGTAGTCTAAATGTATGACAGACTAATAAAAACAGAATTAAATTTTTTTCCAACAGCTTTTTATAATGACAATAATTGTAGATTAAATTGTGAATAAATAATTAAAAGGTTTTACCTACGCATGGAAAATGGTGAAGCATGATATTAATATGTCTGGCAATATGAAAAGAAGAATTTCGCAGGTAGGTCCATTAGTGGAATACATAATCCAGTTTAGCATATGCTTAATTCATGTGTGATGCAAACTTCTCTTGACGAACTCATTCAACATTAAAAAGGTATTATACCCTCCAAACAACTGGATAGTATTTACATAAAAAATATAACATTAGTTAAGATAATGATTCGTGCAACAGATCTTCCTGTGCCATCAGCCATAGCATCAATTAGGCCCAATTCCCACTATTAATAATGAATTATGAACTGAAAGTTGTGGTTTTCTGGCTGTATTAAAATGCACATTGGTTATATAAGTAGAGGAAGGTTATGCAGTTTCTTGTCCAGCAGCTTGAACTGGAGCATTTAAAGGTTGCACCTCAGGGCCGGCAGCTACTCCATTTGCTTGGACTTCAGTTTTCGCTATGTAGCCATGTTTCCACATGAAAAAAACTTCTATTAAAAACGCAATAGCTGCAATAAACCCAAAAATCTGACAAAAAAAAAAAAAAAAGAGAAACTATTATGTCAAACATGAAAATATAAACAGGCTTATTTAATAATATGGTGTAAATAGTCCAAAAATACATCAGCATATAGCAACTAATATTTTTGATCCTAAATACACAGATTGACCCCTATAACACCATACAGTTACCATATTTTTACAGGTTCAAGTATTGTGATGAAAGACAGTCCACCCACTCCACAAAAAATCTTTTGGAGAATGTCAATCACAAGTGCTCCTGTTGCGGCTTGGATGCCATAAACTTAAGGTATGTTGTATGTTGTATGTTGTGTGCTAGAATCACAAACATCATCCTAGAGTCTGTTTTGGGGTCTCTTGTCAGATCAGCAATATGGCCATCACCAAAAGTTTTGAGAATGACAAGTATTGGTTTTCACAAAGTCTGCTGCTCCGTTTTTTATTATGGAAATTTGCATATACTCCAGAATGTCATAAAGAGTGATCAAATGAATTGCAATTAATTGCAAAGTCCCTCTTTGCCATGAAAATGAACCTTAATCCCAAAAACATTTCCACTGCATTTCAGCCCTAAAGGACCAGCTGACATCATGTCAGTGATTCTCTCATTAACGCAGGTGAAAGTGTTGACGAGGACAAGGCTGGAGATCATTCTGTCATGCTGATTGACTTAGAACAACAGACTGGAAGCTTTAAAATGAGGGTGGAGCTTGAAATCATTGTTCTTCCTCTGTTAACCAAGGTTACCTGCAAGGAAACACGTGCAGTCATCATTGCTTTGCACAAAAAGGGCTTCACAGGCAAGGCTATTGCTGCTAGTCAGATTGCACCTAATTCAAACCATTTATTGGATCATCAAGAACTTCAAGGAGAGATGTTCAATAGTTGTGAAGAAGGCTTCAGGGCGCCCAAGAACGTCCAGTAAGTGCCAGGACAGTCTCCTAAAGTTGATTTAGCTGCAGGATCGGGGCACCACAAGTACAGAGCTTGCTCAGGAATAGCAGCAGGCAGGTGTGAGTGCATCTTCACGCACAGTGAGGCGAAGAACGGCAGCAAAGAGCCAGTTCTCTCCAGGAAAAACATCAGGGACAGTCTGATATTCTGCAAAAGGTACAGGGATTGGACTGCTGAGAACTGGGATAAAGTTATTTTCTCTGATGAATGCCCTTTCAGATTGTTTGGGGTATCTATAAAAACGCTTGTCCGGAGAAGGAAAGGTGAGCGCTACCATCAGTCCTGTGTCATGCCAACAGTAAAGCATACTGAGACCATTTATGTGTGGGGTTGCTTCTCAGCCAAGGGAGTGGGATCACTCACAATTTTGCCTAAGAACACAGCCATGAATAAAGAATGGTACCAAAACATCCTCCAAGATCAACTTCTCCCAACCATCCAAGAACAGTTTGGTGATGAACAATGCCTTTTCTAGCATGATGGAGCACCTTGCCATAAGGCAAAAGTGATAACTAAGTGGCTCGGGGACCAAAACATGGAAATGTTGAGTCCATGGCCAGCAAACTCCCCAGACCTTAATCCCATTGAGAACTTGTGGTCAATCCTCAAGAGGTGGGTGGACAAAAAAACCCTACAAATTCTGACAAACTCCAAGCATTGATTAGGCAAGTATGGGCGGCCAGCAGTCAGTATGTGGCCTAGAAATTGATTGACAGCATGCCAGGGAAAATTGCAGAGGTCTTGAAAAAGAAGGGTCAACACTGCAAATACTGACTCTTTGCATAAACTTAATGTAATTGTCAATAAAAGCCTTCAACACTTATGAAATGCTTGTAATTTTACTTCAGTATACCATAGTAACATCCGACAAAAAAGGCCTAAAACCACTGAAGCAACAAACTTTGTGAAAACCAACACTTTTGTCTTTCTCAAAACTTTTGGTCATGGCTGTACATTCTATTGGGAATTACTTTATTTGGGACTCCACCACAAAATCAAAAATGGTATGATAACCCATGAGGAACCAGAACAATACTATATTGATTAGCTTGGGTCCCAGTTAAAAGAAAATTAAGCATCTCTACTATATGCAATGAATTTCTATGGACAGGATATCTCACTCTTAATGAGGGATGACCCATGTATCAATACTTGCATTAGCATGCTGCAAAGAATAGGAATTCCCAGTAGGGAATCCAATGTATCTAGAACCTGTGTCCAAAAGGAGTAAAAGTGGTAGCAAGTCCAGCGGTGGTGAAGGTTGCATTCTGTTGGCACTTATATCTGTAATAAGTGCTTAGTTCATGAGAATGCTTGCAATTGGGGTGGGGGTCACATTACCTATATCAAGGTTGTCCAAACTCAGCCCTCAAAGCACCTTAACTTGACAGGTTAGAAAGATATCCATGCTTATGCACAGGTGGTATATTTAAACTGACTGAGATGCTAATTAAGGGCCTGATTCAGAGATGTACGCTAACGCAATCACAACTGAAATTTCGCACGGAAATGCAGCTGCAAAAATATGCTAATGTTTCCAAAGCCTCCCCGAGCATAGGGACGCCCACTGCTGCCTTCTCATATCTGTCCGACGTCACGCACCAACGTAAACATCTGTAACACTGACACAGAATAGGCAGCCATGCAGCAACTTTGACCTGTCCCAAACACAGCGTCTCTGAGATCGCAGTGGCTAATTTATGCACGCCCATGAAACGGCGTTTAAATAGTCAGACACCCTTGCATTTGCCTAGCCACCCCCGTTACCTCCCTCTCACTTTGCGTTTGAATCCTCTTGTGCAGGGTGCATTGCGGCTTACACACATGCGCAATGGCAAACAATTGCTCAATCAGCATAAATATCGGCATTGCGTACATCTCTGAATGAGGCCCCAAGTCACCTGTGCTTAAATATGAATATCCTTAAAACCTGGGCTGGGTGAATTGAGAACTGAGTTTGGGGACCACTGCCCTGAATAATAGTAACTACTGAAAGAAAGTATTCCAGACACTGACAAATACCATGGAGGAATCAGCCAGTGATTTATATTCTCAAAAAGGAGCCTAATTAAATACCCTTGGGCGAAAAAGCCTTAGGCTACCTCCCATTTTCACCCGTGAAAGCTTATGAGGTGTAACTGAATTCCCCCCTTAGGGCCATATTCAATTAGCGGTGAAAACGTCCGTTTTTCGACGAAAAAAACGGCGAAAATTTATCCAAAAAACAGGTGACAATGGAGAAAAGAAAAACTGGAGAAAAGTTCTCTCCATCCTAGACCAGGAGAAAAAAAAATCCAAAATCCCTATTTTTGGCTAAAAATGTGGGGATTTCTTTCAGAACCCTTTGGGCCTTCTTTCAGAGCCCCAAAATGATAAATTACTGAAAAAGAAAATTTGTAAATTGCGTACTTTGGCAAAAAAACGACAGCGCAAATTTTGGGTGAAAAAAACAAAAGTTGAACATGGTGTTCACTTACAGTATTGGGTCTGATTTTTTGGGGGGTGGTACGGCAGGTGGTTTTTAAAATTGCATTTTTACGATAACGAAAATCTACCTACACCAATTTTAACGTACCCCCACCACAAAATTTGCGCGTTTGTTTTTTGCCAAAGTGCGCAACTTACAATTTTTTTCCCCCCGGTAATTTATCATTACGGGTTGTGTCCAAAGGGTTCTGAAAGAAATCCCCACATTCTTAGCCAAAAATAGAGATTTTGCATTTTTTTTCTCCTGGTCTGGGATGGAGAAAACTTTTCTCAAGTTTTTTTTCCCCATTTTCGCTTGTTTGATGTTTTTGTTTAAAAAACAGGCTGTTTTTGCCAATGGCGGAAAAAAACTTCCATTTTCGCCGCTAATTGAATACTTCCCTTATTGTGAGAGAGTAGAAATGCGGAGTGAATACCATGGCAGCTTGTGTAACATATCTGGCTTTATTTCACTCATGCTTGGAAAGTGAATACATAGAGATGCGAGACTGCAGACCTTCACACATTTGACACTTCCAACTGTAGAGAGGGGAGCAGGGATTCTTCAATATGCAGAGCTCGGGGACCTCGGCCAGGCCTTGCAATATGGCTGACCCAGAGCCAAATTACTTGGATGGCACATGCACCTGGCACCCATCGACCATTATTTTCAGACGCAGTCAAGTAGTGGAGGATGAGTGGGAGGGTCCTGTAAGCTATGAGCGAGGACAATATATTGTGCGCTTCATTCTGCATTTCTCTTTATGTATGCCTATGAGCGTGACCCTCTGCATGTGCAAGAGTCTGCAAGTGAGACGGAGCCTGCAACTGCATGTGTGCCTTTCCATGTGTGTATATGGTGGTCAGAAATACATTTAAGGTGCTGGAATTGAACAAATGGAGTTGGCGGGAGTGCGTAAATTGGGGAGGCATGAATTAAATTAGGGTATAAAGTGATTGGGGATAGACATGACTGATGATTTGAGGGTCATGGACTGATTGTGCCCTCAGTAATACATGAGTGAATAAATGAGTGCAGAAGAGAACAACTTACCCCAGATACTATTACAAGTCCATCTGAGTCCATTGTAGCCACAAATGTAATGGAAGCAATGAAAAAAAATGCTCCAACAACTGCTGTGATCCAGAAATCCTGTAAGAGAAAGGTTTACAAATCATATAAAAAACTTTCCTCTATGTGGCGCTCCATGATCTGTAAGAATGCAGTTTAGTACTGTACATAAAACAGTAAACCTAGAGTAGCACTCTATCAAGAAGGCACCGTGATACAGCTTATAATAATAATAACAAACTCAGGGGTAGATGTCTGAAGCTGCGTTATTTTTCTTGACGAGCTAAAAGCGTGTCCAGCTACCGGCCGCATGTATTAATGTTGCTGCTTTCTAAATGGTAGAGCGTTTAATCACCTGTCTGATGTTTACCATTTGACTGCGCATGCGCTGCTTGTTTGATTCCCAGCAGCCTCTGAGCTTGTGTGTGGGCGTGCACACGCAGTTAACTGGGAGACACCAGGACATGAGACATGTGTGTGGTTGTGTGGCTGCTTCTCTCCTCCCATGAGTGCTGTCCCTGCTGTGGTGGTAGGGCCATGACAGCCACACCTGTCAAAATCGAAAGCTGCAGCTGTCGGGAAACGATCAGTGCCACTGACCGTTCATACATAGCGTGCTGATATGCTAGGCAATCTTGTAGATAGCAGCAGCAATAATGACTGGGGAGCATAGCGCCCCTGTCATTTACCACACATCATTAATGAATAAAATAAATGGGGGAGAAGTGGTGTCAGCAGCATATAATGTGCGCCGATACCACTAATCCCCCTAATGCACTTTTATACATCTCCTCCCAAGTTCATATTCACTCATATCGTTTCCTTACCCATTACAACTAAGGGCCATATACAATTAGGAGCGAAAAGTCCTTGCCGAACTACATGAACAATAACAGCTACTATATAAATAAATAAAAACTATTCACTCCTTTTGAAATTTTTCACATTTTATTGCATCATGGAATCTTTATCACTTTATTTAAATAAAATATCCTCTGATGTCAAATTAAAAAAACCTGCATGACTTTGATAATTTACTAAGCACGTAAGAAAAGGATTTTAATTGTCTTTTTTTCCCCCCCTTTGTAAATAAGGATTCAAAATCTTGTTGTAATACTTGGTAGAAGAACCTTCAGCAGCAATTACAGCTGTAAATCTATTCCACTTGTTAATATTTAGTTATCTCGCGCTCTCTGCTGAGTGGGCTGTATTGGGAATATCTCTAGGCAATATTAGATTGCTGGGAGGGAGTAAAATGTTGCTGTTACCAGTGTTGGCAGTGGTACGCAAGTGTATACTACATATGTGGGTACAAAAGGATCCTCCATCTTTGTCTCCAGTCAAGACCAAGTTATTCTATGCCTTCTGAATGGACTGGTTGGAGACTACTGTACATAAGGAGTCTCGGATGGTGTCGCTTTTTTCAGTTATGGGATGGTAATATTGATTATTTGCAACAAGACTTCAAATTTTTTGTCGTTGTTTTGGTACAACTTTTTGGTATGAAACTAGACAGTTACTGGGGGATCCACTGGTTGTGTTGCAACCTGACACTTGACACTTTATTCAACCGTACCTTTTGGTTTTTCATGTGCGTTTATAGTACCTTCTTTTATCTTTTTATTCTGCCTACTATAATATTATGTTCTGTTTAAGACTGATGTATGCTGGCCAGTATGTTTGATTGTTTGTTCTTTTTTGCTCCAAGGGAATAATAAAAAAATATATCTATGCTAATTCTTTCCAGCTTAGAATTTCCATTATCAAAACCTTCTTTAGGAATTTGAAGTTAAGACAAAATCTAGAAGATACAAAAACATCTCTAGTAGAACTGCTCATGAACTGGTCATATCACTGAAAAGGCACCGCAAAAAGGTTTAGCGACACTGTAATAATAATCCATAGATCCTAAACAGCATTGCATATACAACAATAATCTGCATGGAAGAGTTGACAGATTAGCCAGAAGGTTCCTTCTAATGCTGGGCATACACGGCAAGATAAAATGTCTGTCAGACCGACAGACATTTTATCTGGCCGGCTGCCAGCCGCAGATGTCCGCGGCATACACTGTGAGAGAAATCTCACAGTGTATAGCCCGACATCTGCGCTCCGCCCCCGGGGGAGGAGACATTTCCCTGTTCCTTCCGTAGGAAGGAACACAGGAAATGTCTGTGTCGGCCGCGCTGGGCATACACTGCCCGATGCGGCCGACAGTTAACGGGTAAATATCGCATCGGACGGGCATGCTGGACAATCCAGCATGCCCGACCGAGCAATATTTAACCCTCGGTCACCCTCCCCCACGCTACAATTATCGCGGCGATCCGCCGATATCGGGCGGATCGTCCCGATAATTGCAGCGTGTATGGCCAGCATAAGTGCTGAGGACTGATGAAACAATTTATACTTGTTATATAAATATATTGACACCAGTTGAAAAATAAATGCAATCTACCCATGTGACATTTCAAAGATTCAGTTATATTACTAAAGCAGGAACTTTGCAAAAGTTACCAAATCCCTGGAATGGCAAATGGGTGGCTCTCACTACCTCCCCTTGGAGAGTACATGTACACCATACTTTTTGGTCCTACTCTCAACGGTGAACCCATGAACTGGCAGAAGGAATAACACTGTCCTCTCCGGGTCTGCATGGCATCCTGGCTCCCCATACATTTCCAAAACAACGAAAGCCAACACATCACCCCAGCACCACGCTATGCACGTCCCATTCAGCTTTTAGTGTTGCCTGTATGCTTAACAATTACACCAACATTTTACTTTATAGTCACAGCCACAAAGAATTCAGACCTTACACAGAATGTAACACCTTACCAAATGTTCAGCATGAGAGTGGACCTGAGAGTTGTGCAGTAACTTATCACATGAAACATTCAGTGGAAGGAGGAATGAATTTAAATGTCAACAAATCCTAGCAGTGGATATTCTACAGTCAGTGAAGATATTTAAATTGAAGAGAGAGGATGGATATTTCAGCGAGACAATGATTCAACACATACCTCTGAATCAACCATGAAGTACATACAGGAACAAAAGTTACCATTTTAGAATGGTCTCACATTCCCCAATCTTTAATCTCACACATTTAGGGCCTGATTCAGAGATTGAAGCTGCTGCTCTTGCGTCTGTTGCCGAAGTCGCAGCTGCGAGTATATGCACAAATGCTAATATTAGCCCTGCCCCTGGTATCAGCTTCAGTCTCTGGCACCAGCAACACTTGCACCAGCCCTTTGGCAGGTGCAGTTTCACTGTCTGACTCTGGTCTCCTATGGCTGTGTGCCGTTCTCACTGACACACCTGCAACACTCCCATAACACGCCCAGGAGAAGACGACTTTTTTGCGCTCGCTTTTAGCCACCTCCCCATTTCTGATACAGTCTTTCCTGATCGCAACAGCACCTTTGTGTGTACACTCTGCCACGCATGTGCCATAGGGGTTCACAGTAATGTTTGCTGATGCTTAAAATCACTCAACTACATGAACATCAGCATTGCATGCGACTCAGAATCAGGCCCTTAGTAAATAGAACACCTTAGAATATTCCTGAGGTAAAAGTAGTTCTACGAGGAGTGGGAAAATATTCCTAAAGCTAGACTACAAGGAATGACTGAAAGCTGTGATTCTATGAATGCCAAGTACTGACTGACAGGATAATTAGATAACTCCTAATTCTTTACTTATATTAATTTGTCAAATGAGCAGCAGCTTCCCCTTATATACATAATGACAGCACAGATTGCTCCTTTATTGTACTGACTGACAGGGCATCCAAGCTTTTATATAGTATATATTCAGTTTTATTTTTTTCATACTTAAATTCAGCCAACAGTAATTCTGCATACAAATGTGCAGCAATGGTCATGTTGCCGTTTGGGCACTGCAGAAGTTGTGTACCTTTTTTTCACTTGGGAGATTCAATGAAATAGGCAAGAAATACAACTACACAATGCCACCATTTGGTTGACACAAAGATCTGGATATGGACAATCTTAATTCTTCCTTGAACTCCATCAAACACTACATTTTTATTTTTGAGTGTCATTTATTAAATTATTGTTGACTTTGCTAACCTCAATAAACAGGTATACTTACAATTTTCTTGAAGCTTGGAATATTGATTTTATCCTTTAAAGGTGTGCAATATATGACTAGCATGAGGATGGAGAGCAAAACAGCACTGCAACTGACAAACTCAAAGAAGTACAGCCCTCCACAGGTGTTACATGTACTAATCACCTCCTCACATGTGAACGCCACCAAGGAGAACACCTAGGAAAGAAAAGTATACATTGCGTTATACTGTGCATAAATGAATTGTTTTAATGTTATTTTGTTAATTCTTTTTATTAAGTTTCAAGAAAGGAAGAAAAAAATAATAATCAAGAATTCAGTTACTGTGCATAACATTGCCAGTAATATAAAATGCAAGTCTTACACAGAGCTGCTATCAATCTATCAAAAATGGAATACTATCAGGGGTGACAATCATACCAAGACAGAGCCTCATATAAAAGTTCAACGAAGCCTAAGAAAAATAATAGAAACCAAAAAAACTAATCTGTTTACCTGGTGAACGCCAGGACCATCCCATATAGCATTCGTAAAACCATGAAGAGAATGCGGATATAAGGAGAAAGAGCATGATGAATTGGTGGTGAGGTATGGCTATATAAAATTAATAAGCTAATAAGCTTTGGCTTTAAAAAATTACGTAATGTTTGACCAAGTAATAAAGACTGTACTGCCTCCAAAGTTTTGCCCTTTACTATTTCATTGTTTATTTTTTTCCTTACTTTTCACAACAATGGGGTGGCCCTAATGCCTCAGATCCTCAAACACCCCTCATTGCCAGCACTAGTATGTCTAATATTGTTAAGCTTTGCAATAGGAAAATGGACAATACTCTGCAGAATAAAACTGTGGCTAAAATACACAAATACTTACAGGGGTATTCAATATGAAACGTTAACTTCACTGTCGAAGTTAACGTTTCATATCAGAGTTTTTACCCGCGTTAAAGTATCGGGCGCGCTCCCGCTTATCCCCGTATTCAATATAAAGTTAACGAAAACGGGAACCTCCGAAGTTGGATTTGCGTAAAGTTACGAATTTTTCCATAAAAAATTTGTAAGACCCCCCTAAAGTTGTAAAGACATGGGGGATCACTATGGGTACCTCCGTTTTAGCCTTTAAATGAAAGTCGGGGATTTAAATAGCTGCAGCAGGTGTTTTTTTCCCGACATTGAAGAAGTGTTGCAGAAGAGCACTTAGGTTATTTTTTTCATTTTTTTAAGTGGTCCCATCAAATTTCGGGTACATGCAAATGGGTACTAGCATATTTTTAAGTCCCCAAAGTAAGTTTTTAAAAATTCTGCATTTGTGCACCTGCCGCTATAATTCTATTCTTCAAAACACCTGCCGCATACTTGCAGAATAGCCCTGAACCTATTTCCCTATTGTTAAGCAATTTTTTCCCCCTTTTTTTTTTTTTCACCCCAATTTTTAAATTAATTTTTTGGGGTGTCCCTATTTTTTTTTTAAACCCAAATTTATTTTTTGAAGGGTGTCCCGATTTTTTGTAGGAAATTTTTTTTTTTAACATTTCCTTTTAAGGGGACATTCCCAAAACTACAGGCTATTTTTTATAAGCCTACACCCCCAAACCCCTATTCTGCATTTTTTTTCCACTTGCTATAGTGCTTAGAAAAATTATCCCTGTTTTTAAAAAAATTACCCTTGAGCCCATTTAAGGAAAAAAACGGGAATTTTCGGGAAATATGCCTGGGACCCCCCTAAAGATGTCCAGACATGGGGGATCACTATAGGTTACCCCGTTTTTGCCTGCAAAAGAAAGTCGGGTTTTTAAATAGCTTTGCAAGGTGTTTTTTCCTGCCGCGGCTATTAGAAACCCCGACTTCCTTCAGGAGTTAAAAATGGGGGTACCCATGGTGATCCCCCATGTCTAGACATCTTTAGGGGGTCCCTAGAATATTTCCCGAAAATTCCCATTTTAGTTAACCTGAAAAAAAATTTGTAAAAAAAAAAAAAAAAAATGACTTAAGGTCCCCCCCCCAAAAGCCAAACCAGCCCCAGGCTTGCCAGCCAGTGTTAGTTTCTAAAAATACGGGGAACAAAATGTGTTGGGTTCCACCGTATTTTAGAAACCAACACCAGGCTGCAGGGACTAAGTGCTGGTTTTAAATATAGGGGGCAAAAACGACGTGGGGTACCCCCTATATTTAAGACCAGCACCAGACCCAACCGACCGGGGTGTAATGCCACAGCCCGGAAACCCAATCACCGGGGCTCCAGGTCCAAAGCATTACACCCCAAGTCGGTCAGCGCAAGCCGGTGATCTCTGGGGAATCGGGGACCCCCCAAAAAAGGGTCCCCCCTCTCCCGAGCACCACAGGCTTACGCTGAAGCCTGGGGCTCTTCCCCATACCCCTTGCTTGGTGGGTATGGGGGTAATAGGGGGGCCAAATAATGTAACACTATTGTACTTTACAGTGGAACTACAAGTGCCAGCATGCCTGCCATTTTGCACTTGTGGAACTACAAGTGCCAGCAGACATGCGGCACCTGTAATTTCACTGTAAAATAAATAGTTAAAAAAAAGACAAAAACACACACACCGTGCCCAGTATAAGTTTATTACATACACCTACCCA
Source organism: Taudactylus pleione (assembly GCA_031769625.1). Classification (NCBI taxonomy): domain Eukaryota; kingdom Metazoa; phylum Chordata; class Amphibia; order Anura; family Myobatrachidae; genus Taudactylus; species Taudactylus pleione. Next base: position 30,272,486 of record JAUIMM010000052.1, read on the forward strand.
TTCACACATACTTACCTATACCAGAAGTTTCTGTCCCCTTGTCCAGTAGAGATCCATGGTACCTGGCCCTGTAAGGAAGATTTCATACTCACCTACATCCAGCGCTGGTCTCCGCAGTAATCCATGGGATTAAAAAAAAAAAAAAAACACGAGTTACCCGATCCACACTACAAGCTATCTGTATGTGTGTTGTCACACATACAGATAGCTCCCGAATGGCCGCTGCCAGGACTTCACGGGGCATTGCAGTCCCATCAGCCAATCAACGGCAGCGCTCACTGTAGAGCGCCCGCTGATTGGCTCCGGCAACTGACAGTTCCCACGTGGGCCGATTCACCCACGTGGGAACTGTCAGTTGCCGGAGCCAATCAGCGGGCGCTCTACAGTGAGCGCTGCCGCTGATGGGACTGCAATGCCCCGTGAAGTCCCAGCAGCGGCCATTCGGGAGCTATCTGTATGTGTGACAACACACATACAGATAGCTTGTAGCGTGGATCGGGTAACTCGTTTTTTTTGTTTTTTAATCCCATGGATTACTGCGGAGACCAGCGCTGGATGTAGGGAGTATGAAATCGTTCTTGCAGGGCCAGGTACCATGGATCTCTACTGGACAAGGGGACAGAAACTTCTGGTATAGGTAAGTATGTGTGAATGGGTAGGTGTATGTAATAAACTTATACTGGGCACGGTGTCTGTGTTTTGTCTTTTTTTAACTATTTATTTTACAGTGAAATTACAGGTGCCGCATGTCTGCTGGCACTTGTAATTCCACAAGTGCAAAATGGCAGGCATGCTGGCACTTGTAGTTCCACTGTAAAGTACAATAGTGTTACATTATTTGGCCCCCTTATTACCCCCATACCCACCAAGCAAGGGGTATGGGGAAGAGCCCCAGGCTTCAGCGTAAGCCTGTGGTGCTCGGGAGAGGGGGGACCCTTTTTTGGGGGGTCCCCGACTCCCCCGAGATCACTGGCTTGGGGTGTAATGCTTTGGACCTGGAGCCCCGGTGATTTGGTCTCCGGGCTGTGGCATTACACCCCAGTCGGTTGGGTCTGGTGCTGGTCTTAAATATAGGGGGTACCCCACGTAATTTTTGCCCCCTATATTTAAAACCAGCACTAGTCCTTGCAGCCTGGTGTTGGTTTCTAAAATACGGTGGAACCCTACACATTTTGTGCCCCGTATTTTTAGAAACCAACACTGGCTGGCAAGCGTGGGGCTGGTTTGGCTTTTGGGGGGGGACCTTATGTCATTTTTTTTCAAAATTTTTACAGGTTAACAAAAACGGGAATTTTCGGGAAATATTCTAGGGACCCCCCTAATGATGTCTAGACATGGGGGATCACTATGGGTACCCCCATTTTTAACTCCTGAAGGAAGTCGGCATTTCTAATAGCCGCGGCAAGTGCATAAATGCGACTTTGAAGAAAGTGGTGTAGAAGAGCATTTAGAATTTTTTTGGGGGAAAAATAACTATGCCCAGCAAATTTGGGGTACTTGAAAATGGGGGTCAGCATATTTGCTAAACAGACTTGAAAAAATTGTGAAAAACCCACTTGCGCAAGGAGCTGCAATGAAAAAACACCTGGGGCATACTTGGGGACCCCCCCAGAGTCAAGTTCGCTATTTTTTTACTTTGTTCCCCAACATTTTTTTTACGGCCCCCAAATTCAAAGTGCTTTTTTTGGGGTGTCCCGATTTTTTTTTTTTGACACATCGTTTCAAGGGGTAATTCTGAAGGGTGCAGGCTATTTTTTTTAAGCCTGCACCCCTAAACTCCAATTCTGCACTTTTTTTCGACACCTATTCAATGGTGAAAACTTATCCCCGTATTTTATCTTCGACTTTTCAAAACTGCGATAAGTCTTTGATATTGAATAAGGTGTAAAAGTAAAACCTCCGATAATGACGTCATAGCTCCGATATTAACGCAAAAATGGACTTATCGCTCCCATATTGAATACCCCTGTAAATCACACTCACAAAATTTTAATGCAATCTAATCTAAAGTCCCAATGTTGATTATGGGCCTGATTCAGACCCACTCGCGAGCGGCTGTCCGCTCGCAAGTGGGTCGATGTTCTGGACTGAGCATGCGCACGACGGAGAGAGCTCCGTCATGCGCATGCGCCAGACGCGACGAGCGAAGGAAAGTCCTTCGCTCGTAGTGTCTGATCAAAGGGGGCGTGCTGTCGATGTTGATTGACAGCACGCCCCCTTTGGTAGGTGTGCCGGGGGCGTGCCTCCCTGATGGGGGCGTTCCCACGGGAACGCCTCCCGTCAGAAGCCGGCCCACTGACATCACTAGTGATGTCAGTGGGAGTGATTTTGGCTCTGATAGAGCCAAAATCACTCCGGAGCTTGCGGTTGAAAACCTCAACCGCAGGCTCCGGCTCGCAGTTTCGATGGTCGCGATGGTCAAGACCATCGCGGCCATCAAAATGCACGCTCGTATAGCCTGTGGGTGGTGACCCACAGCTATACGAGCGTCCAGGAGGACGCTCCATTTTCATGGAGGCCGGCCCTCAGTCAGAGCGTGCGCTCTGCTCAGAGCGTACGGCTCTGAATGAGGGCCTATGTTCTGTAGATCTCTCGACACATTCGCTGCTGAAGGTTCTCAGTCCTGTGCGGAGCCCATTTTTCAATGTTTGTGCTCATCACATTTCAACATCAATATTTTTGTACCACAAAAATGTATCTTGTTTTTTTTCCAATAGACATTGCATTTTCAGAAAATAGCATTAGCCTTTTTGTTGTGTCCAACATATCAAATAAAATTTTACTAAAATGGGCAAAAAGTTATTTTTATTGGAAGTTCAAGAAATCAAATTTTTCGCCAGAAGCGTGTTACAGTTTGTAGGAATAATAGCCCAACAAGGCCTACCACATTTTAAACTAGAAAGCCTACTGCATTAAATAAAGGGACCCCTTGTTTATTAACCACAAGATGGGGGAAATCTGGGATAGATAGATAGATAGATAGATAGATAGATAGATAGATAGATAGATAGATAGATAGATAGATAGATAGATAGATATCTCTATCCCCATGTGTTGAAAATTTTTACATTTTGGTGTACTCTTTAAGTCATTGTCTAGTGATCACCAGACAATAGCACATCTCGCTCTCCACTATCCCGCATGTCTCCTGCCTGGGTTTCATCTTTGTGGTCACCCTTTTATTCATTGTCCACATCCACTCCCTTACCCAAGACTATTGCTTTAGCCTCCGAACATCACAAGGTTTAAAGGGTGACGCTACTAAAACGCTTATCCACTCTAGTATTTTCTAATGTCTTGACTTCTGCAACCTATTTCAATCGGGCCTCTTTCACCAATGACTCCTCATTTTAATCTATCCTCATGCTTTCTAGCTTGCTGATCTGTTCAATGGCTCCCCTTTAATTACAAAATCCAAATTATACTCCTCAATTCGATCTGCCATTGACTGGTGCCTCAACTCTTCACTGATATCCACATCACACACCCAACTCCAAGCCTTTTCCCGTGCTGACCCACAACTACTGAATACACTCCCTTGTCCAATCACACTCTCCACAAGTTTTCTTTAAATGCCACCTGTCGATCAAAGCTACCAGTCTTCCACCTAAATCAACCCTTGCTGGACCAACCTCTCTGTTCCTACATTCTCACTCTTTCAGCCTTTCTTTTGTCAGCTTCTCCTTCTCATTAGATTGTAGTCTCGAATGAGCAGGAACCTTAAGCTTGTCTTCTCGATTGCTCCCATCTGCACCCTTGAAATCTTCCTTCCTGCACTTCTTGTATACCTTGCTTATGTAGTCTCCTAATTTCTTAGTATACAGATCTTTGGCTTTTTGGCCTCTATGACTTTGTAAGATGCTAAGCACCCCAGTGTACAGTGCTTCATATTTTTCTGGTGCCCTATAAATTATAAATAACTTGTATCACAAAGATCCCTGAAAAGTATTTTAAAGTGATCTGTTAAAGGTAACTTTTGGACCTATAGGTTGGCTGTAGGAGAACAACGGTATTATTGCTAGATGGGGAGCTGTATTCAGGTATGCTCGATATGATGGTCTGTAGTCTGCAGGTAGGGTCACTTTAATAAAAAAAAAACACATGAATTACACAGGTTCTGTGGCTAGCTGACTTCAAGTATATTTACTTAAATGTGGATTTCTAGAAATGGATATGTTGCCCATAGTAACCAGATTGTAGCTATTGTCTTCTAGAAGGGAATCGCTATGTAATGCCACCGGCTCTAATGTCGGCGGACTAAATACCGACAGTGGAAGGCCGAACAATGAAGATCCTGTCTAGGGCTCGTTAGTAACCCAACCCTCCCCTCTCGCCCCCCTAACCCTAACCTTCCCCCAGTGGTGCCTAACCCTAAACTCCCCTTTTCCCCTAGCCTAAACCTAACCCTCCCCCCATTCCACCCTGTGGCTAGCAGCTACAAAACCCCGGCTTACCTTCGTTCGGGATGCCGTGTGTCAGGATTTCGGCATCAGGCTAAAGACAGGCATCAGGATTTAGAAACCTATCTTTAGTCCCACGTCGAGCTTCCAGTGTCGGGATTCCAACGGGCGGCATTCCGGACGGCGGTATGTTAACCGCATCCCTTCCTAGATAAATGTTAAGTAGAATCTGATTCTAAAAACCCGCACTTTAGTAAATATACCCCCAAGTCTCTAAAATATAAAACACTTTCATGTAACAAAAACTTCCCGATCTAGAAGTAATATGCACAAACATGATTGCCCAGAGTATTTTTGAACTTGTATCATTTAGTTCCTCGTACATTTCAAGTACTTGTGAATTCTCAGCTTCTCCCCTAGTACACACAATGATCTCTTACAAGTAACAATACAATTTACAAGATTAACTATGAAATCCTTTATCTTAGTGAACTGAGCATCCAATATCAGATACAGTTAAAACAAGAGATATGGTAAGAACTTACCTTTGTTATCTCTGTTTCTACGAAGTCCATAGGGTCCACAGGGTTGACCTTGGGGTATAGGTTGGGAACCAAATCCGGGCACCACGCAATTAAAGCTTTTAGCTCCCAGGATGCACTGGGTCCACTCTCCCTATAACCCCACCCCCAAGCCAGAGGCACCTCAGTTTGTAAGTAGCCAAAGGCCGGAGGAGGAGAGAAAAAGAGAGAGAAAACTGGAACACTCAATAACCATACTCACAGAAATGGGAGACGGAAAACCGGTGACCAGCCACACAGCCCATATGAAGCCAGGTGCGTCAGGACGGGCGCCCTGTGGACCCTATGGACTTCGTAGAAACAGAGATAACAAAGGTAAGTTCTTACCATATCTCTTGTTTTCTACTTCAGGGTCCATAGGGGGTCCACAGGGTTGACCTTGGGGATGTCCCAAAGCAGTTCAACCAAGGGTGGGGACGCTCCTGTGCTGAGAGGAGAATCCGTCGCCAAAAAGGAAGCATCCTGAGAGGCAAAGGAAACCAATGCCTAGAACCTTAAAAAAGTGTGGACAGAAGACCACGTGGCCACCTAGTAAGGCAAAACAGCCGAGGCGCCACAGCGAGCCGCCCACGAGGGTTACATGGCCCGAGAAAAAACAAGCATCAACAACAGAAAGGCCTACCCATGGGTAGGCCCCTGAGGAAGACCTACGAGGCCATCCACCAACATTTGGTTATAGGCCGGTCATCCTTTCCTGTGATAACCAGAAATCTCAGACCACCAATAAGGAGTCCGATTTCCGTAAGGAACCTGAATGGATCACATAAATCCAAAGGGGCCGGACCACAGTCAATGAGGCCACACCAGCCGAGAGGACTGGGGACAGAATGGCCGTACCATAAGTTCCAGAATAAAATGGAACCTGAAAACCACTAAGAAGAAACACAGGGCGAGAGCAACTCACACCCTGACATGATGCCCTCCAGAAGAGGGAGCCACCTGAGAACGCTCCCAATTCAGACATTTTCCTGGTTGATATAAACACCCTGAGAGAAAGAGAGAGCCTAAGCAATAGACCATGTAATGGTTATCACAACCAGCGGTTCCATTGACTGTCCCCGGAGGGAACGAAGAACCACTACTAACTCCCAAGGAGTCCCTAGGGAGGACAAATGGAAGCATAATCCAGAAAACACTCCAAAGGATGAACTGAATACCAGAGTGGAGCAATTCCATATCTTAACCATACTGACAGTGTAGAGATCCGCACTGTCAGGAAGACCAGGCCAAGTGTGAAACCCAAGCCAGCCAGAAGGAATGCCAGAATATCTGGAAATCCTGGACACCGGAGGATTGTATCGACAGGTACAATACCATAAGATTTATGGTTGCCACAGTTTGTGGTAGGTCCCAGCAAAAGCTGATGCATGTGCTCTAATCATTCCAACGATGACAAAGCCAGGGAAGCCGCAAGACCACTGTAGGGACACAGTCAAAGACAAACGACCCAGGTCCAAGGCAAAACCAAGGACCCTGAGACAACAGGTCCGGGCAGCGAAGCATCAGGAATGGAGTATCGATGGAGAGACTTCGAAAATCCAAGTACCCCTGACATCTGGGGCAATCAGGAGCCACCAGCAGGAAAGCATCTCCGTCTCAACTGAAACACTTCCAAAGACCTCGAGGAAGAAGGGAGACCGGAGAACAGAGGTACACAAAGTGAAAGGACCACTTCATCGACAAAGAGTCGCTGAAGGTTGCTTCAGAATCCCCAGAGCTGGACTGTAACACCATAGTGTGATAAAGTCAGAAGGCCCTGAGGGTCACCTCAGGGGGGCCCCCCCTGCTCACCAGGAGATGAAACCTCTCTTGGGGAAGAGACTAGTCCCCGGGATGCACGTCGTGACGGCTGAGGACTCCCGCTTCCCAATGGAGAGCTCCTGAAATGAACGCTGCCGAGATGGTCGGGAGGAGACCCTCGGACTATGTCCGAATATGTGACATACCTGTCATTGCCACCCAACGAACAGTGTTGCTAAAAAGGAATCCACTGTCCTGACCCTGTCGGACTGAACCTTTTCAGGTTCACCGGGAAACAAGAGTTATGCCAGAGTAAGTTAATTGACAGGGTGGAATCGACAGACGTCCAACTGCACTGAAAAGGATGCGAACCAGACACTGTCCATAGCAAAGAATACCCTGGACGAGATGGCCATAGCCACCCGGACAGGGACCGACTTGCCTCCGGAGAGAGCATCATCGTTTGAACAGTGATCCGACAGAAAAAACTCGTTCCATCTGGAGATGAGCCAATTATGGAAAGGTCTGGAATGGAACTGAGCCCATTCCACCATGCATCCCAGAGTGTAAAGACATATGTCGACTGCGCAGACAACCACGTACTCCTAATGGAAGAGTGGAGATTCCATCTTACGCCAGAAGAATTCTCAGATTCTGAGAATCCAGCAGGGATCCTAGATGAAGAATACCCAGAGAGGGATGCAGGGAGGACTTTTTCCCCATTGATTAAACGTCTGCACCCTGAAGCCACAGTCATCCTGACCTGGCTGTAAAGTACCCCGGTGATCCCGCTAAGAGTAGGAGGCCGTCCAGGTACAGGAGCATTGGGATATACTGAACAGGAGAACTGTCAGAAAATCCAAAACACTGGTAAACCCCTGTGGGGCTGAGGACAGTCCCAACAGGCAGAGCTCGAAAAATTGTAAGTGTTGCTGTGATACAGCAAACCTCAGCCCATGCTGAGGAAAGGTCTCTGTAAGTACCCGTAGGCACGCGTCCTGTATATGATACCATAAAGTCCCCAGGTTCCAAACATCGTATGATGGAGCATAGGGATTTCCTCCTGAGCCCAGGTAGCTTTAGGAACTGGTTCAGGGAATTGAGACAGAGAATAGGCCAAAGAGGACCATTCAGCCACCGCACCAGAAAGAAAGCAGAACAACCAGTCCCTCACTGAGATAGTGGGGATGGCCTAATTAGCTCCGCTTACCGCAACAACTGCATAGCTTTCTGGATCTGTAAGGCCCTTGTAAAGAGGCCGCCTGAGCAAAGAGAGGGCGTACCCTCCTACCCACGTAGCCACGGCAACTTGACACTAGTACCGGGCGAACTGAGAAAATCGGTATCTCCCAGTTGTAGGCCTGTCCCGTCAGGCTGAAGAGATATCCGTAGGTTCAGAAGCAGGATCGGCTGGCAGTCCAGGCCTGCTCGGTACTGGATATGTCGGCCCTTGTAGATGCCGACAGTCTACGAAGAAACAGACCTTTAGGCTGACCCAGAGGACAAAAAGACTTTACAGACTTAGTCTGAGGCCTTGTAGAGGGCATAGCTGAAAGCGGTAAACTTGTCGTTAGTAATACTGCCAATGTTACTACAATCTTGTCAAGGTCAGGACCAACCAAGATCAACCCTAAAGATGGTATCTGCACCTCTGCATTCCCAGAGCGCAGCCATAGGGTATTACGGAGGATACAGTCGCAGCCGGAACTCTGAAAGTTAGGAGACTGGTATCCAATATAGGCATTTCCACCTATGACAACTGCATATATTACGAGAGCGACCAAATACATTTGAACCCCCGACGTGTTGGAGGGGAAAAAATTTTACAAATGCATCAGCCCAATATGCAATAGTATTAACCAACCATGCTATAGCCATGGTAGGATGGGTAACAACCCCTGAAAGCAAGTATACCGATTTCAGGCAGAGTTACCACCTACGGACCACGCAGGAATGGGAGGCGTAGTAACGTCTGTAATCAGACGAGTAACACGCCCATCCACCCCAGGAGGGGCTCGTGATGACCCTCAGGGAATTTGGGACAGGAGGCCAAACACTGTTGTAACACCTCCTATCTGGCCACAGCCAGAGTCCCGCTATGCGATCCACCCGCTAGTCAGCAACAGGGAACCCGAAGGCATGTAAGACTGAGGGTGTATGATACAGGTGCAGGTCAACATTCACTCTAACCAGAATGGACCTGCTACCAGCCCTAAAGCAGGGATAATAATACCTGAAATAGGCTTCCACCCGTAAGAGGGAAAGAGCCCAAAACAGTATCCAGTACATGCAGAGCCAACTGGGAAGTAACCACAGGGCGTCAACCACGCCAATTTGCGTTTCGTAGAAAACGACACCACCCAGGGTGGCTGTTGTGGTAATCCCTGCAAGGGGCATGACAGACTATTGTGGCACCAGGGGGAATTCATATACTGCGAAAACCCCCTGCAGGGAGCGATAGTCTGTGTCACAGGGGAAGAGTGCAAGAAACTGCGAGATACCCTGAGATGAAAAGGGCAGTATGGTGGAGTAACCCCAAGTGAGGTACAACAATGGGGCCCACCCGGCAATCCGCAATTGAGAGGATCCCGAGAGAACAAACCGCCCAAGGGGGTCGTGAAAGGGGCCGGCACCAGATGACGCCACATACAGAACCCTTTATGAGTCAAATCCTCCGCACTAACACCTGCAGCACATGGCTTGCAGGATAGGAAAAATGGGTGTAGTATAATGCTCTATCTCCTGGTCAGACATATCTGACCAACCCTCTTGGCGGAAATATTAAGCAGCGCTATACTGGTCCTGACTGATGCCAAAAATTAGCTGCAGGGACCCATTTTCAGCGTATGCAACACACAGTTCCATCTAAAATATGGCAACGTGCAGCACGCAACAGTATGTGACAAACCTCACAAATATTAACAAGTATATAAATGTGAGGTCACAGAACCACCCCAAGTACAGCTGTATTAGGGCAGATAAAGAAAAGGGATAGATATACACTGACAGGTGAGAGAATTAAATACAGACAGTCAGCACTAGCATAAGTCACATACCATGCAGATATATACATATATACATAAACATGTCATATAATATACTGCACTATTACACTGCATTCAACTTACCCAGATTCAGTGTCTGGGAAGGCTACAGCGCTGTGTACACTGACCTGATGGTGAGGTACGCAGGGGGACTGGACTCACTGCCATCTCCGGAGCTCTGCTGCTGCACCACAAGAAAATGGCCGCTGGAGACCTCAGAAGAAGCGTGGCCCGCGGAGGAAGCAGCTCAGCGACGCCAGACTATAATACTGAAAGGCGCGCTGAGCTGAGGGGAGGAGCCGCTGTAACAGGGAAAGCTTCCTCCCCTGGCCGGCTATTAACCTCCCGGGACGCCGGCTCCCAGCGCCGATCAGTAAGTCCCTAGTGGTCTAGTGGACACACGGGGTATGGGGGGCCCGCCGCCACTGCCGGCGCCTCCGGTCTGTCCCCAGAGACCGGAGGCACAGGACTGCATATTAAATGCGCGGATCACCGCAAGCGGTGATCCGCGACCTTACCTGCTCCCCGTGGATCCGGCAGCGGTCCTGGGCGCCCGCAGAGTCCGGCTAGTACAGACTCTGGGGTCCCGCTGAGATCCCCAGATCTGTACTGGCGTCTCAGCGCCGGCGGGGTGACGGAGCGGCAGCTTAGACGTCCTATGGACAGTCCGACGCTGCCGCTCTGAAAGTCCAAAGTAAAAATAAAAAAACTCTGTACTTAGAAAAAATAAAGCTTAGGGGCTGCTAATCAGCTCCCCACTGCACTAAACGGTGACCCGACTCCGGCCGGGCACAACTTAAACTGAGGTGCCTCTGGCTTGGGGGTGGGGTTATAGGGAGAGTGGACCCAGTGCATCCTGGGAGCTAAAAGCTTTAACTGCGTGGTGCCCGGATTTGGTTCCCAACCTATACCCCAAGGTCAACCCTGTGGACCCCCTATGGACCCTGAAGTAGAAAAAATGTTCTCAGAAGCAGACTTATTGTGGAGTACAGGGGTTGCTTAAATTATGAATTTTCAATATAACAAAATGTCAGCGATCCACGGGAATGTGAATTGGCACCACGCTATGTGCTTTAATAATACGCAGCATCTAAAACAATAAATCTCACTTTACAAATATATTCCTATAAATGTTTTTTTGCTAGAATTACATTTTAAAAAATACAAAGAGCAGATTGTTAGAAATGGCAGTGACTGGGAATGGAACAGGAGGAACATTTGAGCAATGACGACTGGAAGAGGATGTGCACACGGAAAGGGAAGTGTGACATCAACCCTTCAGTTCAAGGCTGTGATAGCTAGAATGGACATGTTTAAGTGATAAATTAATCAGTCATATTACATTTAGCAGATCACAGCACAAATGCGGTTTTAGATATAAGTCACTTGTTTTCAATGTAGCTACAAATAAGTTTCAGAAAAAGAGCTGGGATTTGAAGAAATCTTAAACAGCAACAGATATGGGAGTGGCTCGTCCTCCCCAGACAATCCATGCAGTAAAGCTCTCAATCACTCAGCCAGCTGGTTAGACAAGAACTGTAAAGGAGTGCGTATCCTTGCCAAAACATCCCCCAGATGTTGGGAGTCTCCTATAAGTCTATGGCTGAAGTTCCCTTCCTACGACTTACTTTACTATTGTAGAGAGGAAACTGGAATAGGACACAGAATATCAACATGTCTGTGTAATTTATACATAAACCTCATCAAAACATCAACCCTTGAACATGTTTTATTTATAATCTTCTAATTTGTTTTTACATCCTAGTAAGTGCAAGCTTTTAATTCATCAATTTGCCAGCTGTTCATATAAATATACAATATACTTGCAATAAATCTTGTCAATCATTTATAGCTAAAATACTAGCAACCCGCCCCAGCTACGCACAGGAGCAATTTCATCTCGCCACAGCCCCTTGCATCTCATAACATTCTACGCCATGTCACCACAGTCCCCTGCACCTCACCACAACCCCCTGCATCTCCTAACAACCTACGCCATGTCACCCCAGTCCCCTGCATCTCACTCCTGTCCCCTAGATCTCACAACAACCTACGCCATGTCACCACAGTCCCCTGCACCTCACCACAGCCCCTTGCATCTCCTAACAACCTACGCCATGTCACCTCCGTCCCCTGCATCTCACTCCTGTCCCCTAGATCTCATAACATCCTACCCCATGTCATCCCAGGCCCCTGCACCTCACCACAACCCCCTGCATCTCCTAACATCCTATGCCATGTCACCTCAGTCCCCTGCATCTCACTCCTGTCCCCTAGATCTCATAACATCCTACGCCATGTCACCTCAGTCCCTTGCATCTCACTCCTGTCCCCTAGATCTCATAACATCCTACGCCATGTCATCCCAGGCCCCTGCACCTCACCACAACCCCCTGCATCTCCTAACAACCTACGCCATGTCACCCCAGTCCCCTGTACCTCACCACAACCCCCTGCATCTCCTAACAACCTACGCCATGTCACCCCAGTCCCCTGCATCTCACTCCTGTCCCCTAGATCTCATAACATCCTACCCCATGTCATCCCAGGCCCCTGCACCTCACCACAACCCCCTGCATCTCCTAACAACCTATGCCATGTCACCCCAGTCCCCTGCATCTCACTCCTGTCCCCTGCATCTCTCAAATGTCACCACAAGCCCCACTACTGCTGCCTTGCAGCTGGCTGGGGCCCAGCCACTGGTATGTGCTGGGAAGGGCAGTAGGATCATGGATCCTGCTTAATTGATAATGAAATAACGAGGGAATAGCCCACACCTGTCCATGAAATAGCTTTAGAGTTGATAGTCCCATTACTTTTGGCCCCTTAAAAAGTGGGAGGCACATATAGAAACCGTTGTAATTCCTACACCGTTCACCTGATTTGGATGTAATTACCCTCAATTTAAATCTGAAAGTCTGCAGTTAAAGCACATCTTGTTTGTTTCATTTCAAAGCCATTGTGGTGTTGAATAGAGGCCAAAATATGAAAATTCTGTCAATGTCCCAATATTTATGCACCTGACAGTAGATACACAGCACGAATCTCCTGATATTAAAATCTGTCAGATTTTAATATCAGGAGATAGTGGTGAATCTTTGTCCATTAAACATCAACTCAATTGTAATTCCTGCTATGTAATTTACCAAATAATTTGCCCTCGCGGGCTTACTTATATTGGTAAAACAGAAAGTAAATTCAAGGAATGCATGGCGGCACATTATTTGGCTATACGTAATGCCTTAAGCTCTGGTGTTAGTGAACAATCGGTCGCTCTGCATTTTATGGAAAAAAAGCATCCTTTATTGAGTATCCGGTACAGGATGATTGATCGCATCCCTCCTCTGCCACGGGGTGGGGATTGTGCTTTGAAATTATTACAGTGCGAAGCACGATGGATTGCTCGCTTAGATGTACTGTACCCAAGAGGCTTAAATGAAAACTTATCTTATGGTAGTTTTATAGGATTCTAATGCTCTATATTTTACAGCATCATAATGACCTCGTTTGATTACATGTCCCTAGACCGGATTGCTAAACTATAGGAATTGATATATGTACACTCATTTGCTATTGTGACTAGTTTGTGAATTTTGGGATAACAGTCTGCCTCAGTGCTGTCTATCTATATGCTTTATATTATTGTTTATACATTGTAGCACGATAGGATGCGCCTAACACACGCCAAATGCGCTGCTGGGCGGGAGAGCGTTCCCGGCTCCGGAGATACGGCTTCACTTGTGGTGCAGTCTTGTATATAAAAAAGGTATGTAATTTTGGGGTCTCTTATTCTTGACAAAAGTTTTCTATAAACTGAAACGCTAATCTGCTTAAAGCCGTGATCTAAAGCCGCATATCCGCTACACGATTAATGAACGATTGAAAGATGACATTGTTATCGTTCATTATATTGTGCAGTGGACATTGAGCCCACACTGAACGATATTATCTTTCAGTGTGGCCACCCTCCCTCATCCCCGAACCTGCACAACCTGATATCGTCAGGTTGGACAGCAGGTTCGGGCAATGAGCGACGGCGTCAACAACCAGCGGGAGCTCGCACCGCTGGTGATTGACGGCATATCCACTGCACGATATTGCAGACGATGAACGATAACGATATAGTTCAAATTGTCAAATTTATCGTGTAGTGGATATTTGGAGCAAAGGCAATTCAGAAAGTATTATTAATGCAGGAACGTGTAGGCTCCAATATATGTGTTTGTAAAACAAGCGATTCCGGACTTATATATGGATATCCTAATTGCCAGGATGTTTTCAGCTGATATGGTCTATGGTGTCCCAAAGGTGCAGCTTACACAGGTGGCCACCTTGTACTATACGGAGATCTAGCTGTGTGCTAAGCTCCATCAGCTGACAGATAGCTACCTGCAGCAGCCAGCAACGGAGAAATAGCACAGGTAAACGGCACTGACGCGATTTACCTCCTCAAATGAGGCGCTATCAAAGAGTGCAGTTATTGATGGCTGAAATATTTGTATAGGTTGTGTGGTATAGGTCATTCCTGTAATTAATTACCTCACACTTGTAGAATGAGGGTGTACTAATGTTTAAGCTAATGAACCGAGGTATGCCACTAGTGAAAACCACAGAATATAAAATAAACCTGTACATATAGCACGTCTTAGTTAAAAAAATAAAAATAAAAAAATCATACAAATACAGTTGATTTATGAAAAATAAAAATATTCTAATTCCGGATTCAAACCTCCAACCATTAATTTAATGTTGCCATTTTGACCGCTAGCCCATAGCAAAAATATCCTGACATAATACTGTAGGATGTTTTTATTATTTCAAGAGATGTAGAACAGATGAACTTTAGCAAATAGACATGATAGAGATTGTGGCAATATAAATTTAGATCCAAGAACATAAGCTATACATTAGACAATGAAAATCTAGAGGCTGGAAATTGGAACAAAACCGATACAGAGATAGGGAATGTAGTTTTAAATCACAGCCGTTGGTATCCCGGCATTCAGAATGCCAGAGCCGGAATGCCGACACCAGTCAGAATCCCAGCGCCAGCATGCTGACTGTAAGTAGTGGGGTTAGGGTTAGGCTGCGGGGAGGGAGGGTAAAGGCTAGGGAAAGGAGAGTATACTTACCTCCCTCTGTCGGGAATGTTACCCTATGGGAATGACAGCATCGGTATTGATTGCCAGGATTCCGAGCACCAGCATCCCGTGCCCAACCCACAGATAGTATGGACATTACTCAATTTAAACATTTTAAATGGTCTGATTATATAAAGTATATACGGGAAATCTATATTAAGGCCCATATTCAATTAGGTGCGAAAAGTCCCAGACTTTTCGCCATCATCGCTGGCTTTGCATGCGAAAAAGTATCTTGCGCGTCACCGCTTATCCCCGTATTCAATTAAAAATCGGAGAAAACGGGACCCAGCGAAAAGTGGTGTTGCGAGTGCGTCCACTGCCACATAGGCCTACCTGATGGTCAGACGGATCCAGAGTCCAGTAGTCTGCTTTGAAGCCGGGGGCTTGTAGGGGGCGATACCCGCCATTCACATCAGATCACATAAGCCTTCCAGATACGGTGGTAGTGTCTGGAAGGAACTTTCTTCCGGAGCATAGTAGGGATCACAGTAGATGGGATACCCTTTCATCTTAAGATTGCCCTTTCAACAGCCACGCTGTCAAACGTAGCCGCCTTAAATCTGGTTAGAGAAAAGGACCCTGCTGCAGGAGATCCTCTCGCAGCGGTAGAGGCCACGGATCATTTATCAGAAGTAGACGCAGGTTGGAATACCAAGCTCTCTGGAGCCACTAACAGAACCCTGGCCCTTTCCCTCTTGATGTGTTGCAGAAGCCGAGGCAGAAGAGGAATTGGCGGAAACAGATAAGACAAAACTGAACCGCCAGGGTGTTGCGAGTGCGTCCACTGCCAAGGTCTCCGGGTCTTTTATCTGACAGCAGTACAGAGGCAGTTGATGATTGTGTCTGGACGCCATGAGGTCGACTTGTGGAAGGCCACACCTCTGAACGAGTCGTTAAAACGCCTGGGGATGGAGTGCCCACTCCCAGAGATGTACGTCCTGACGACTGAGGTTGTCAGCCTCCCAATTGTCCATGGGAAATGGGCCTCAGACTGCACACCTTGAACATACAGTCAGATGCATAAATATTTCAAAACCACCACAATGGTTTTGAAATGAAATAAACAAGATGTGCTTTATCTACAGACTTTCAGATTTAATTTGAGGGTAATTACATCCAAATCAGGTGAACGGTATAGGAATTACAACGGTTTCTATATGTGCCTCCCACTTTTTAAGGGGCCAAAAGTAATGGGACTATCAACTCAAAAGCTATTTCATGGACAGTTGTGGGCTATTCCCTCGTTATTTCATTATCAATTAAGCAGGTAAAAGGTCTGGAGTTGATTCTAGGTGTGACATTTGCATTTGGAATCAGTTGCTGTCGACTCTCAATATGAGATCCAAAGAGCTGTTACTATCAGTGAAGCAAGCCATCATTAGGCTGAAAAATCTAAACAAACTCATCAAAGAGATAGCAAAAACATTAGGTGTGGCCAAATCAACTGTTTGGAACATTCTTAAAAAGAAAGAACGCACCGGAGAGCTCAGCAACACCAAAAGACCCGGAAGACCACGGAAAAATACTGTGGTGGATGACAGAGGAATTATTTCCCTGGTGAAGAAAAACCCCTTCACAACAGTTGGCCAAATCAAGAACACTCTCCAGGAGGTAGGTGTATATGTGTCAAAGTCAATAATCAAGAGAAGGCTTCACAAGAGTGAATATAGAGGGTTCACCACAAGATGTAAACCATTGGTGAGCCACAAAAACAGGAAGACCAGATTAGAGTTTGCCAAACAACATCTAAAAAAGCCATTACAGTTCTGGAACAACATCCTATGGACAGATGAGACAAAGATCAACTTGTACCAGAGTGATGGGAAGAGAAGAGTATGGAGAAGGAAAGGAACTGCTCATGATCCAAAACATACCACCTCATCAGTGAAGCATGGTGGTGGTAGTGTCATGGCGTGGGCATGTATGGCTGCCAATGGAACTGGTTCCCTTGTATTTATTGATGATGTCACTGCTGACGAAAGCAACAGAATGAATTCTGAAGTGTTTTGGGCAATATTATATGCTCATATTCAGTCAAATGCTTCAGAACTCATTGGACGGCGCTTCCTAGTGCAGATGGACAATGACCCGAAGCATACTGCAAAAACAACCAAAGAGTTTTTTAAGGCTAAAACGTGGAATGTTATGCAATGGACAAGTCAATCTCCTGACCTGAATCCGATTGAGCATGCATTTCACTTGATGAAGACAAAACTGAAGGGAAAGTGCCCCAAGAACAAGCAGGAACTGTAGACATTTGCAGTAGAGGCCTGGCAGAACATCACCAGGGATGAAACCCAGCGTCTGGTGATGTCTATGCGTTCCAGACTTCAGGCTGTAATTGCCTGCAAAGGATTTGCAACAAAGTAATAAAAAGTGAAAGTTAGATTTAGGATTGTTCAGTTTGTACCATTACTTTTGGCCCCTTAAAAAGTGGGAGGCACATATAGAAACTGTTGTAATTCCTACACCGTTCACCTGATTTGGATGTAAGTACTCTCAAATGAAATCTGAAAGTCTGCAGTTAAAGCACATCTTGTTTGTTTCATTTCAAAGCCATTGTGCTGGTGAACAGAGGCCAAAATATGAAAATTCTGTCAATGTCCCAATATTTATGCACCTGACTGTATATATACACAAAATTGGAGGTGCTACCTGTGGAGACAATTGATATATGCACAAAAAGAAGAAATACAGGTGCTCAACTCCAAATTAACTGATTGTATATAAATAAATACATTTTTGCAGTGAATAACATTTTTTTATCATAATCTTGGCCAAGGTTATGGGCCTACCCACCACATTCAGGTAACCTCTGTCGGGTAGGTCCCTAACATACTAGGTTTCAAAATCCAGAGCGCAGGACATTGTCTCCATTGTCTCCACAGGTAGCACCTCCAATTATGTACATATATGTTCAAGGTGTGCAGTCTGAGGCCCATTTCCCATATAAACTCAATCAGTGCATTGCTTTGTACACCTGGAAAGCCTGAGACACTTTCCACTCAGACTAGCACCCTTACTACATTGGTTCAGAGCATGGAGTCTGGCATAGTAATATGCACACCAGTCAGAGGCACAATATAGGTAAGTCCTGCAAATATTTAGACTGTGTAGTGCAGCTATGGTTCATTTTTGGGATGTGGGTCCCCCTGGATTGCTTTGGTTGATCTGTTCCAGGGCACCGCATTATAACACATTTTTCCTTTATAACACATTTTAACCCTTCACTGTTTGTTTATTATACATGTACCTCACTTTTTTATTTTCATTCCTTATATGCAGCAGTAGCTGCTCTTAACTATCTCTTTTACACTGGTTTACCAATAAGGTGTATTCGGGTGCTATTTAGGGATGTTGTTCTAAAAAGCAGCTGCTGTTAAATGGGAGGAGTCAACTCCACATACAGATAGATATCAAAAAAGAAAGCAAGCAGCGCTAATAATGGCAAAATGCACAACAATATAGCTCACAATTAAATAATATTTATTACAAATAAATGTATAAAAGTTTTTAAAAATCAATAAAATACATGATACAAGAACCAATGATAAATACACTTGTTCCTAAGTGGTTGGTAGGACTAAAATAATACTACTCACTAGGACAAAATGGCATGCAGGAGCATATTCCATATACTAGGTCTCCCAATTCCACACCGCTGGAGGAACAGTCCTGTATTCAATAGTGGTTGTTATCCCAATATTAATGGGGGGTTGTAAATTCCTCACCAGTAAGCGTTGTCTTGTTGGTAGAGTCCTTTATGATTGGCAGATGAAAAAGTGTCCCAAATTATGGAGTAGTGATGGTGAATTTGAAGTCCAGTCCTGGTTCAAGCGTGATAGTAGGTTCTTGATAGGTCGTTGATAGGTTTAAAATCCACAACTAACGCGTTTCGCTGCTATTCCAATGCAGCTTTATCAAAGGTGACTTTCACTCTGGCTTGACTGGGTTTAAACACCCTCCTAAGTGAACCATTCTATGTGCATCTGATGTTAGCCATCTAATTGTATACATCATATCTATAAACATCTAAAAACAACAATATTTTGACTCAAAGGCAGACTTATCTATAATCCATTTATTTCAACAAGCACTAAGTGCAAAAAAGAATTGTTTTGATAACATATATTCAATATATACACGATCATGTGATCGCTTAATAACGCCCCTCATATATTTAAAGTAACTCACCTGTGGTCGCGACTGACGTCACTCCACTGGGCGGCTAAATTTAAAACACACATCTCCATAATCCCTGTATATGGGCTTGGATTCGAGAGGGGATCACACTCCGAACCTCTTGCCCTCCAACAAGTGAGATTAATTCAGCCACCAGAGAAGAGATATCAGAGTTCTGGGGGCCAGCTCCACTCGTTGGTGAAGGAATAGATGGGATCCCGAACACTGGGAGAAGAGTCCCAGTTGAAAAGGCCTGGAGTGGATGCGACTGTATGGAATGGCTTTGAAGGTCGCAACCATCTTCCCGAGGAGGTGCATCGATACTCGTTGATGTTGTAAGATCAGCCACACCATCTCCTGAATGGAAGTTGCCTTTTCCTGAGGAAGGAAGACCTTCTGACTTACCGTGTCCAGAATCATCCCCAGAAATTGAAACCTCTGTGTTGGCTGCAGATAGGACTTGGGAAAGTTCAGGATCCACCAGTGTCACATGAGGAGCCTGTGAGTCACCAGTATGCTTTGTAATAATTGGTTCCTGGAAGGAGCTTTCAGGAGGAGATCGTCCAGGTAAGGGGCAATCGTGACTCCTTGAGTCCGAAAGAGAGCCATCATCACCGCCATTACCTTGGTGAATACCCTGGAAACCGAAGATAGGCCGAAGGGTAAGGCCTGGAATTGAAAATGTGAGTCCCGAATTGCGAAATGTAGGAACGTTTGGTGAAGCGGCCAGATGGGAAATTGTAGGTAGGCATCTTTTATGTCCCAAGACACCAGAAACTTGTTTTCCTCAAGCCCCGCAATGACAGATTGAATCAGGCCCTCAATCCCTATCTGAGAGTTTTCAGAGCCGCTCACACGATGTGTATGCAAATTGCGTAGACAGTGCTATCTCACAGCAATGCATTAGCACGCCCGGTATTTCTTAGAGAGCGATCACATAGTGTATGCAGACACCCACCAGCCTGATTTAAGACGTCCGCTTGTGCACGTCATGTCAAGGAAGTGTATGCAACCATCGGTACATCAGGTAACATCGAATGCTATTGCGGCACTTGAGGTTGACCATACCCTACCGCAAGCACTGCCAGCATTTCAGTGTAAAAACAAGCCAGGTGACGTGTACTATGATGCTGTCTTTTAATTATGCACACCTCTAAAACTCCGTTGAGATGCTCAGGCACGCCTGCGTTTGCACCTCCACTGCCCCTGTTTTTAATGGCCAGCCCGTTACCACCTACAAATGGCTTCCCCTGTCACTCACTCTGCTGGGCTGTCTATGCGTAGCGAGCAAATGCATTGTGAACTTTCGCTAAGGTATGCACATGCGCACTGCGATGCATGCACACAATGCATACACACTGCATACCATCGGCAGCAGCGAGAGCATGCATCTTAGCGAGCGGGTCTGAATGAGCTCCTGAGATCTTTCAGGTTCAGAATAGATCTGATCAATCCATCCGGCTTCGGAACCACGAACAAGCTGGAGTAGAACCCTTGTTTTAATTGATGTGTGGGGACCTGTACCAACACTCGAGCATTCAGAAGTTTGTCTACAGCTTCTTGTATCACAACCAGTCTGTCGTTGGAAACTGACAAACCTGTGGTGAAAAACAGAGGAGGTGATTGGATATGGAAATAGAGTTTGTACCCCTGAGTAGTGAGGTCCCGAACCCAGGCGTCTGGACAAGATTGTTCCCACACTGCCCTGAAATCTCGAAGACGAGCTCCCACCCTGGAGTCCCCCAGGTGAGATGGAGACCCGTAATGCACTGGTTTCGGTGGAGGGCTTATTGTCCTGGTGTGTAGAGGTTGCTGCAGCTCTACCCCTACCTCTGGAGCCACGAGAAGTGGTAGGTCTTCCTCTGGAACGGCCTCTGAATCTTCCTGGGGCACAAAAGGACGGTCCTGAATAAGGCTTATGGGAAACCGAAGCAGCTGAGGGGAGATGAGTAGATATACCCCCCGTAGCCTGGGATATCCACTTGTCAAGTTCGGGTCTGAACAGGACGTCACCAGTGAATGGAAGTGCTTCCACCTCCCTCTTGATTCTGCATCAGCCTGCCACTGTAGCAGCCAAAGAGCTCTGCGGGACGATATTGCTAGAGTGGATGACCTAGAAGTGAGATTGCATACCTCTTTTTAAGCCTCGCCAAGATAAGCAGCCAACTCCCCAATCTGTTCTGCTAAAGAAATAAGATCCTCAGCTGGGAGTCTCCTGTCCGTAATCCGATGGATAGTTTTAGCCCAGGCTTCAATCACCTAATTGACCCAGCAGGCCACTTGAAGAAAGCAGACATAAAATGGGATTTCTTTGGACTTTGCAAAAGTATTAGACGATTTGATTATTTTGCAGTTTTAGGTAACAAATTATTTATTATTTACCAGTTATGTATATAGGGCACACATATTCCGCAGCGTTTTACAGAGAATATTTGGCTGAACAGAATGGTGTAGTCAGTGGATAATGAAGCATGCTTACCCAACATGCTGGGTTTTGTCAGATGATATTTTTTGGCCAAATGCTGAATGTTATGTCTTTGATTTTGTTTGAAAGAGCATGAAATACAGCAGTGTTCTTACTGAGCAGTTCATTTTACTTTCATGCGTCATGATTAAATCAAATTGAATCGAGCCTCAAAGAAATGGTTTGAGGAACATGATAAAGCGTTCAAGGTGTTGACTTGGCCCCCAAATTCCCCAGATCTCAATCCGATTGAGCATCTGTGGGATGTGCTGGAAAAACAAGTCAGATTCATGGAGGCCAACCTCGCACCTTACAGGATTTAATGAAAATGCTGCTAAAGTCTTGGTGCCAAATACCACAGGGCACCTTCAGGGGACTTATAGAGTCCATGCCTCAATGGGTCAGAGCTGTTTTGGCGGCACAAGAGAAACCTACACAATATTAGGCAGGTAGTTGTAATGTTATGGCTGTATTGTATATTACATTCAGAAAATGGAAGATATTGGAGAGACAGTAATTCAGGTAACCAGGCTGTTCAAAAGCAGAACTGAAGTTACATCACACAGGGATGCTTATCACTGATATAGCACATATGTGATGTGGGTAATAGAACTGAAGCAACAGGATATAAAGACAATGCTGGTACTGAGGATGCACTGGTAATAGGACTGAAGCAGCAAGAAACAGGACTAGCAAGGCACTGGTATAGTGAATCTGTACAGGACTGAACAAGCTAAATTACTCACTAATAACATATATGTCAGCGGGTCAGAGCAGAATAAATACCAGTTAATGGAAAGGAGTCAGATCATGGATAGAAGCCAGTTGAAGCCAGTGGATCAAGGAGATAGCAAAGTAAATAAACAAATGGAGGTCAGGAGTTTCAGAAGTCAGCAAGGTCAGCGCCAGTCCAAAGGTCAGTTTTCCAGGAAAAGTCAGGTAATTCAGCAACAGGCACAGAAAGTTCAGTTATACCCCTTTCTCATGGCAAACCCGGCTCTATCCAGGGATTTTAAACATGGGTCCAACCCAGCTGTGACCCAGGTCAGACCCCTTTCACACTGCACCTTCGACCTGGGTTATTCCCGTTCACACTGAACCAGGGTCAGCCCTGTAAAACCCTATGAATATCATTAAAAATTGACTTTTTCAGGCTCACAAAGAAAAGATCACAGAAGGGAACAAAAGGGAGGAATGGGAATGCTCCCAGCATTGCAGGAATCATGGCTGATGGGTTACCACTGTGCAGCCCTGAGTTCATGAGTGTTTGTGCTTTACTGCTGTTAGATTTAACCAGTGAGAGCATGATGCAGCTTCTCACAGCATAGTGTACAGTTCACTTCATCACTCCAATTAGTCATCACTGTAATGACAGTAGTGGTATTAACCCCTTTCAGACTGCCAGAATGCTGCCTCTGCTGTTGTCTGCAGGGTGCTGCATGTGTGTCTGGCTGCTGACATCATCAAGTGAGACCAATCAGCTATGCTTGCTGAGTCCCGGGTTGGACTGCACACTGCACTACGGCCTGGGTTGGTTAAGTGTTCAACCCTGGTTGATTGCAGGGTTGAAATGCCGGGTTCGACCCAGGAATTTTTCTGGTGGCGCATTCACACTGCACCTCAACCCGGCAATATCCGGTTACTTTTGCAATGTGAAAGGGGTATTATAAATGTCCCTTTTTTAGGGTACATATTGCAGGGGAAGAAAATGTGAGCCTTTTCCTGTTCCTACTTATTGTCAGCTGATTCTATATTTGCCATCGGTATGATTAATATATTCTACAAAGGGGTTGAATCTCATACTTCTATAAGCCAGCAGTATGCCTCACATATATAATCAGTAGAATGCATACAAAATTCACCAGTTATTGTCCCTGTAACCAGTGGTTAATTCAATATAGGTATTTACAACTTTTCCCCAATACTCCCTTATCCAGAGAAGAAATATTTTATTTTAATTTTTAAAATGTGTTAATATGGAGTGACCGAGTATTGAGGAGACAATTGTAGAGTGAAGAGACAAGTTTATGGAAAGGGTCTGCCTGGAGCACACCAAGTACATATTGAACTTTGATCAGGGAACACAATTCAGTTTTTCCCTGAAAACCACTAATTGAGTTAAACAATATTTCTCAAAGTAGCTCCCAGAGGGGCCCATTTAAAATTGTATTATTTGCAGCTTAATCCCCAGAAAACCCATTTTTGAGGGTTAACTGCAAATATATTACGTTTTCCCCATATGTATCCAAGAAGGAACGCAACAGCTATCTCCGAGACCTGCTGCGATCCCTCCATTCCCACCGTCAGCCGCATCCCCCATAGGTTTCCATGAGGGATGCTATGCTGCCATATTTACAGATTGAACACCCCTCCCCCCACAGCCAACGCCATCTGAAGATCGCGGTAGCCCATTGTAGCCTATGGGCTACACATTGCGGATTCAGCTAGCAAAAGGTTCCCCCGGAACCCTCCTCAGAAATGGGCGCTGTCAGTGGAACCGCGCGTGTGCAGCAGCCCCGGCAGCACTCGAGCACATCGCAGGGACAAGCTCTTTTTGGAGCCCCTGTCCCTGCAGGTGCTCTATAATACATCCAGATGATGTAAATCACATTCTGTAATGCGATCATGGCGCTAATATCGCACCCAGATTGCATTGCAAATGCGTTTAATAATAAATGGACCCTAGAGTCATTTGACGCCAAGTCAGTTAGTGAAGTAATATCTGGCAGTCATTCAACTACAAGGAGATTTATTAAATATAACTCAACAATATAATATTCCTATCCTGAAAATTAGTTATTTGACAAGTTACTTTACAATAAGTATATGTCTATTTTATAATAATGCCACAAAACTAGGATAAATCTAGAGTCTGCTATACAGTACTTGAAAACATAGCAAAAAAAACTAAACAAAATCACAACAGTAAGGTCACACAACTGTCACGCTGATTCTCTTAACTGCCACACCCAACTGCAACATAGCCAAGAGCCTCCTGAGAAGAGTACACACCCTTCCCATTACCAACATGCTCTTTTTATAACTAAATAAATGTTAAAAAAAAACTAGCAGCCCCCTTAACACAGCTCTCTCCATTTTCCTACTTGCATCTGTTTACACTCATTCTCCAGATTCTGTGACTATGAAAGAAATATGTATAAATTGGTGATCAGGCACAGAAAAAGGGTTCAGTTAGAACCTAATGGTCCTGACCTTGTCTCATCAACCAACTGAATAGCTTGAGCATCACTCTAGGCCCATTTTAGAATCTGTTTATTACTTCCTGGCATTAATGTGCAAAAATGTCTAATGGTGCATACACACAGTAATGGGGCCCATCCATCAGCGATGGATTGCCGCAATCCCGCGATGCGGCAACCCGGCATCGCGAAAATCCAACATATAGGATTTTCGCGATTTGACGATCGCAATCAAAAAATGATCGCGATCATCAAATCACCGACATTTAAAATGGACGGATAGCAGAACATCGATGGTGGGAGGTCGGCGTTTCCACCCGGAAATGCCGGCACTTCCCATCGCATCGCCGGATCGCAAAATCCGGGGTCTGATGTATGGCCACCTTAAGATTTGTCAGTTCATCGATAACGAAGAACAATTTTTACAACGATTTGAACGATTTCATCAACGATTGAACGATTTCTGACAGTATTAAAATTAATGAAATCGTCCACATCTGTCTGCAAAATACAGTCGATGTCAGATATCGTTATGTGACATGCGGGCACACGCATCGTTGGCCGATGCATGCCCTACATGTCAAAGATATGAACGATTTAGCGATTTTTACAATTGTTTTCGTTCATATCTGATAAGAAATCTGACCGTGTGTATGCACCATAAAGCTGCATATAGACTACACCACAGGTTCTCAAACTCGGTCCTCAGTACCCCAAGCAGTGCATGTTTTCCAGGTCTCCTCACAGAATCACAAGTGAAATAATTAGCTCCAGCTGTGGATCTTTTAAAATGAATCAGTGAGTAATGACTACACCTGCGCACCTGTTGGGTGTCCTGGAAAATGTGAACTGTGTGGGGTCTTGAGGACAGAGTTTGAGAATCACTGTACTAGACCAGTGGATCTCAAACCCGGATCACGCCATTTACACTGCAGGGTTTCATGGGTTATTCCCGTGTTAAACCCTGCAAGTTACCTGGGTTGGATTGTCAGTTCACGGGAATCCAACTGTCCTCTTTTACACCAAGGAGCTACCCGGGTTAACCCTGCAATAACCGTTTTAGCTCTGGTGTAAAAGGGGTAGTGAAACCACAATATAACCACACATGCAAACATTTGCATCCAGCTTACAGAACTATGAGTGGTACTAAATGGAGCAGAGATCTAACTGTTAGTACACATGGTTTGTACACAGGGGCTTTTTTGAAAACAGACCATTCACCAAAGTGCTGTTCATATCAATGAGTCAGACATCTTGCACTAAACACTCAGAAAATAATCAGGTTAAGCATCTCTACTTTGTATTATATACTTGGATTGACGCATTTAATAGTAGAATATTCATTTAAAGCAACTATTCCATAGTAAGAAAACATTCAACTGCTGCAATATGAGAGAAAAAGACATGCAGCCAATTGGCTCCAACTGAGTTCTGTACAGCTAGTATCTTACAAGTTTCCAAACTGATATTACTGAATGTGTCATACTTTAACTATTTAACTATGCCATACCTACATTACTCCATATTTTTCCTTATGAATTTGATATATGCATCCAAGTGTGGAGGTGCCTTGAGGAGGTTTTTACAATCGTGTTATACCAGTGACAATGCATGTCTAACGCAATCACACTTAGGGGTTTATGCCCGATATTTAAAAGGGCAATGGGCCTGATTCAGACCCGGTCGCAAGTGCTGAGCACTCGCAACCGGGTTGATGGTGGCCCACAGCGCATGCACACGACGGAGCCGGCTCCGTCGTGCGCATGCGCGAGACCCGGCTAGCGACTTGCGATCCGTCGCTCCGGGTCTCGCACCAAAGGGGCCGAGCTGTCGATGTTGAGTGACAGCTCGCCTCCTTTGGTGGGTGGGCCGTGGGGGTGGCTGCCCAAACGGAGGCGTTCCCATGAGAACGCCTGCCTTTTGGGGAGAGTGGAGAGATTCCGGCTCTGTTAGAGCCGAAATCTCTCTGGGGCTTGCGGCCACGAGACCCTACCACAAGGGTCTCGTCGCAAGCCCGATGGTCGTGATGGTCTTGACCATCGCGACCATCAACCTGGCCACTCCATAAAAAAAAAAAAAAAAAAGGACGCCCTGATTCAGAGCGTCCGGCTCTGAATCAGGGCCAATGTTTTCACTAGCCAGACATGGCTAGTAAAAACATTGCCCTTTTCAATATCAGGCATTAACACGATCAGAAGCGCCAGATTTTACAACCTGATGCTTCATAAATAAACTCCTTAAGGTGGGTACACACTTTACAGATATATCTGCAGATGATGGTTGTTCATACATACTGAACGACCATCATCTGCATGCTGCAGCCTAATTGCGGGACTCTTTGAAAAAATAAAAACAGAAAAAAAAAACAATCGGGTCGAGGCGTTGCATGCTGGGGAGGAGTGCGCTGTGTGCCCCTCAGCCCGGCGCACAGCCAATGGGGGCGTGATCAGTGTGATCGCTCCTCCCCTTTGGCATAGGAGACTCTCCGGCTGCTGCTTAACAGCCTCGGACAGTCTCCCATTGCAGCCCTGCACACAGCAGCGTGTGCTGAGCTGCTGTGACCTAAGAGGGATGGGGAGCGGTGCCGGACCCGGGTAATTAGTACCCGCTCGCGGCTCTCCCCACCCTCTCAGCGCCCCGGTGTACATGAGATCGGCTGATCGCCCGTACACACTTGCCGATGGACAGATATGTCTGCAGACATATCTGTTCATCGGCTGTGCAGTACAGCCAATGCGATATGTCTGTGAACGACGTCGTTCACAGACATATCGTTTATACACACTGGTCGACGTGGGTACGATATATTGGCCGATCAATTGATCGGCCAATGTGTACCCAGCATTAGAGTAATGCTGCCCATCCACTTGTAGATACGGGGCTGACGGCACGATTATGACATCATAATCGTGCCATCGTCCCCCTAGGGGTGAAGTGCATACACTGAACGTTCAGACGTTCAGTGTATGCAGATCAATCATCCTCAAACATGGCAACCTGACGGCGGTCGTCAGGTTGACCGTCCTGTTCGGGCGATGATAGATGTTGAAAACAACCAGCGGACCATCGCTGGTCGTTTGTAACATTTTACTGCCCGATTTGAGGGCGAATACTGAGCAATTTAGCGATAACGGCGGTCGTTATCGCTAAAATGCTAGGTTTAATCGCCTAGTGGATGGGCAGCATTAGACTGTAACTACTAATGCCTCTCACAGCTCCTAAGCTATGTCAAATTATCCAAGATTGACAACTGTTGTTTCTCCAAGCGTGTGTGTTTTCATAGTTAAAATCAAATGACTTTAAAGAAAAAATTTTTTTTTATTAATTTAAAAGCAGGCAGCTGCAATCCAAAGACTTCTACTAAAGTTCTATGCATTCCAGAGGGTGAATCAAAGTAGAACAAATTGCATTTTACAGCCTTATTAAAGAATACTCACATTTAAGAAAAAAAACTATTTCACTTTTCTGCATGTAGCATAAATAATAAAAATAAGTACAAATTTCAAACCTATTCTGTGGAATATTGGCCATGTAAGTTAGCACATTTCACCAAGGAAATCTGCCACTGTTTCCAGTCATCCCCCATCCACACCACATTGCAGAATGAATTGACTGTTGTTGTCTCTGTTCCGTTCATAGACTATAAACTCCGCATTTATAAATACAGTGCGACATGACATTTTACAGAATTGTGTAGTAAAAGCGGAAATCTAAGCAAATCGCCAGAACGTCATTAAATGTTTCCATGATTTTGCACATCTCTTCTATGTATACAAAGGGACTAATGAAAACGAATTCATGACTATGTTGTAACTAGCTGAAAATATGTTGAAGCTGAAAGAGATAATACAATATCTTCAAGTATCTGATATGAAAGTCTGCAATGGGGATGGCCCAGACAGTAAACAATGTATAGATAAAAGAATAACCAGGGACAGCACAATGAGCTGTTGCCATGAGGAGTGAAATCACATGACCAGCTGTTGCTGTGAGGAGAGATCACATGACCAACTGCTTTTGAAAGGAACACATGACATCACCGTGCTTGTAATTAAACCTTAGGGCTTGAAAAGAGAATACAATCGGATAAGTGATGCCTACTATACTTACAAGAATTCAGATTTCATGCACTTTATACTCATAACAAGGTATTACTTAAAATAAGACATATTTAACCTTTTCCAGGAAAAATGTGAATAGCATTGATGTGTATAAGGCAATAGGCAATGTCGGTTAATGTGCTGCGATTAAAAAAAATATGCATGTCTCAACATGCTATGTTTTACTTTACAATGGTCATTGGGGGTATTCCATTAGCCGCAAGGCTAATTGCTGTGACAAAGAAATTAAATTAGCAGGGATTACCCTGCGCACGAGCTTTCGCAGTCGGACTAAACCTCGCTGCTCATGGAGGTGTGAGATAAAGGCCACGGAAAATCACCAAATCGTGTTCGCGCCAAAGAAACAAAAAAAACATTCATTCCGCAGTTTACGTGGAATCAGTGGGTTTCCACACCTGAATCCCGATTTCATGGCGCGGCAAAAAGGCTATTTAATTGAATAGCCTTTCCCAGCGCCGCGGGCCTTTTTGCTGGTAATTAGTTGCGGATGGGAACCCCATGGCTAAGTGAATACCCCCCATTATGTCATATTTAAAAATAAATATAGACTAATTTAGTAATAGTTTCCATTTACCCATGTATGAAACTCTCCTAAACAGTACTAAGTTTACAGTATTTGGAAATCCCTTGTCTTTTCTATACAAAAATGTATCTATGCATAGGAGTCAGCAATGTGAGTGCTCAAAGAATTTTTGCTGCTGTTGAAGCTATCCATGTCCAATATAGGCACCAGGAATCAATTAAAAAAAGTTGGCTCCTATGGATGTATGTATGTCCGATGACGGAACCCCAAACGCTGAAGATCCCAACAGGAGAGGTAAGTACCCAACCCTCGCCTAACCCTCCTTTAGTGGTGCCTAACCCTAACCTCCCCCCCCCCCCCCATGGCCGTACCCTTAACCTAACTCTACTGGGAGGGAGGGGTGCCTAACCCTAACCTCCCCCCCCCAGTGGTGCCTAACCCCCCCATTCCCTATGGCCTAACCCTCCCCGAGGGGTGCCTAATCTTAATCTCCCCCACGGGTGCCTAAACCTAACCCTCCCCCATCCCAAGCTTCCACACGTTTGGGATTCCAACGTTCGGTATGCAGACGCCAGTATCTTATTTGGGATAGCTGCGTCTGCATTTTGCCGGCGTTCCGGCTTTGGAATATCGGCGGCGGGCATCCTGTCCGCCGGCATTTTAACTACATCCCGTATGTAGTGTTCCCTCTAGCTCTGGCGGGAGGCAGGGTGCCGGAGCTAGAGAGGGCATGCCCGTGCGCGACCGAGAAGGGGGCGTGGTCATCGGAAAAGGGGGCGTCTATAAGACGCGTCCCCTTTTCGGCACTCTTGGGGGCGTGCCCGGCACTTGCGGACACGCCGGGCAGCCCCCAAGCCCTGCAGACAGGGAGAATAGATGCAGGGCGCATGCGCCCGGCGTCTATTCTCCGGCGGTGACCGGGTCACCGCATGTTTCTCCACCCGCGGGACACTGCGTCCCGCGGGTGAGAACGGCTCCCGCAGGCTGTTAGGGCAGGGCCTTTTTGCCCTCCTCCTGGAGGACAGGGTGCTTTTTGCCCTCCAGAAGGAGGGCAGGGCGCCGCGCCCCGCTAAAACAGCCTAGCGGGAACGCTACGTATGTATGCATGTCTCTACTGGGTCGCTCCCATCCATATCAGAGTAGCTTCCCTCTGGTCTAGCTGGTCAGCATTGTTTTCTGCAGTTCTTACAGTTGTTCTGCAAGTTGTGCATGGTTCAATAATCCACAATGCACGTCCTCACACATCAAACTGCCCAAATGTAATTTCCCACAGCAATTCTACTTTTAATGTTGACAAAAGCATATAATTCTAGTAAATAGACTGGGCCATGTCGGGTCACTTCAGACTGCCCCTACCCCACACCATTCCCGTTATGCTTACCCCCTGTTACAGACGCAATGGTCCTCCTCTATTGGTGATCTGTACCATTGCTGCAGTGGGAGTGCGCAGCGACCATGGTTGATTTTAAATATGTATATGTTGGAGGAAGGGGAAATAAGACTAGTCAATATTTACATACATCACTAATATTTGCTGATCATTAACACCCAGAATGCCAGGCCACATAGTTAGAAACTGTCAACCAATAGTACTTGTCAAATCACCTGCCGCTCTCTATTGGCCATGAGAAAAGCTATTTAATTAGCCCAGTTCTGTTTTTTGTAAGTGTGTGGTGTCTTCTGGACCTGGATAATTAAAAGTACAGGTAACAGTGACAGTAAAAGTCTCAAGTTCAGGAATTTAATTTGTGTTCCTTTGGGAGAAAGAAAAACAGGCTGCAAAAATAAAATATTGCTTGTTTTTTCGATCAGCATACTTTTTTAATTAAACTTTTAAAAGTGGGTTTTTATTAACTTAAGGGCTGATTTCAACTGTTTCCAGCCCCCTTCGTGTCTGACGGTGCTATTCAATTGTTGCTCCTGTCGGGCGCGATCAGCTGCCAGCGCTCCATTTCAGCTCGCAGCCCCAGGGGGTGTGAGCTGAAATGGGCGATAAGTGACCTGTTTGGGCGCCCAAACGGCACTTTTCGCAATCGCGCACAGCACTTTGGTCGGGGGAATCCGATTTACATGGCTAAACCTGACCACTTTGGACGTGATCAGCGTGAAAAATAGTAACAATTGAATAGCGCCCCACGATCTCCCTTCACTTTAGATGGGAGATCCAGACCACGAAAACAATTGAATACCGCCCAAATAGTCTAAAGAGGAAATAAATTAGCCGTGGTAATTTACTGCATGCTAATTGTTCCCACTGTGCAATTCAATCAAACCCAAAGACAGCAGTCAGGCTGCAATTAACAGATTTTTTTTCAGTCCAAAAGGAAATCCCGATAAATAGGGTGAAAAGACCTTTTTAACGCATAAGTATGTGAACTTTTCACGGATTCTATGGGCAGTATTCAATTGTTTTCGCGGACCGGATCTCCCGTCTAAAGTGACGGGAGATTGCGGCGCGCTATTCAATTGTTACTGCTTTTCGCGCTGATCGCTACCAAAGTGGTTCGGGTTCAGCCGCGTAAATCGACTTCCCCCGACCTAAGGGCTGGGCGCGATCGTGAAAAGTGTCTTTTGGGCGCCCAAACAGGTCACATTTCGCCCATTTCAGCTCGCACCCCCCTGGGGCTGCGAGCTGAAATGGAGCGCTGGCAGCTGATCGCTTCCGACAGGAGCAACAATTGAATAGCACCGTCGGGCGATGGAAACAATTGAATTCCGCCTGTGTGAGTGTTACCATTTGTCAACACTAGAACCTTACTTCCATGAATGTGGCATCAGAGTGCCTGGACAGCAATAGCTTGCTGTAGCATGGCATATTTTATGTTACTTTGCAATGTTGTATATTAATAATATTATAAAGGTTGCATGGTCATATATGGACAGGTATATAATTATATTTTAACTATTGCCACCATTAAACCCTACGTGTTATCCGGAGCGTGGGAAGAATGTGCCCGGCTACCCACCCTGCCCTACTCGGGCAGCAGTGTACAGCCAGGTAACGCTGAGGCCTATGAGAGGATAAATGGCATCACACCCTCGGCGCACACACACTCACCAGCTGTAAAATCTTCAGTACCAGATGTGTCTTGAGTAGCTTTATTCTGCTGCACCAGGACGTTTTGTCAGGGTTGGGCTCCGTGGTAGAGACATAAGCGGCTCCGGTCCCGTCAGCCATGGCCCTATCTCTTGCAGTAATCCCGGAGGCACAGACGCCTAGTACTGCTTCCGCTGCTGGGTATATACCACCCTGGCACTGCTGCTGGGGACACACGCCGCGGCCTGGCACTGGTGCTGCTGCTGGGGACACACAGGGGGGTTTCCTTGTCGGTGCGACACTTCCTCCTCCGCCGATTCCTGTAAAATGGGCGCCGCAGCTGGAAAAGGAAAGTGAAAGCAGCAGTTTCTCATCGCTTGTGACTGGGGCGGTCTGAGTAACTTCTTGAGTAAATGAGTTATGGAGGTTTTACGCCCCTTTTCTGTTTCCGTGTTTTGTGCTCGTTACTGCTCTCATTGTAACAAACATCGCTGTGAAGCGATGTTTCCCTGCTGATTGCAGACCCACCAACATGACCCCTTCCATCAGGCACAACCTGTCCTGGACAGCTGGACTTCTCTTTCAATTAATGATGGCAGCAGTCACCTGTATTCAGTGGCGTCACTAGGGGGGTGCGAATCACACCAGGGCCCCCATTTTTAATGATCGCACTTGCAATGCGATTTGGGCATGTCAGTACCACCAGTCATCCTAGGTGCCCGGAGGTAAGATAAATGTTGGTGCCTCCCCCAAATTAAAATGTACCACCCCCCCAGCACCTATGCCAGCCCCAGCTGCTGCCCCCCAATGCAGTGCCCTCTGTAGAGGTCCCCCTATGCAGTGCCCCCCAGTAATGGTCCCCCTATGTAGTACCTCCAGTAGTGGTCCCCCTTTGCAGTGCCCCAGTAATAAGGGCCCCTGTAGTGCCCCCAGTAGTAAGCCCCAGTAATGCTCCCTGTAGAAAGCCCCCAGTAATGCTCCCTGTAGTGAGCTCCCGTAATGCCCCCAGTAATAAGCCCCCGTAATGCCCCCTGTAGTAAGCCCTCGTAATGCCCCCTGTAGTAAGCCCCCGTAATGTCCCCTGTAGTAAGCCCCTAGTAATGCCCCCTGTAGTGAGCCCCCAGTAATGCCCCCTGTAGTGACCCCCCCCCCCCCCGCGAGCGCAAACACACATACAAAAAGAAAAAAAAATAATACTTACTTGAAACCCCACTCCAGTGCTGCTGCCTTCTGTCCCTGGCGCCCGCTCCTCGGAACTATGGGAGTGACGTCATGACATGCATCTGGCTAGCAGGGTGCCTGGAACGCCGCCCTGCAGCCAGTTATCGCTACTGCAGTGCTGCCCGGATCTTCCTTTGCTAGTCTTCTTGGCGCAACATCACGTGTTCACGGGGAGTGCACTGCCAACCTGTTATGACACTGTCCGCCCTAACTGCGTGGAATTTGTATATTTTTCCTTGTGCTTGCTTTGGTTTCCTCCAGGCGCTCTGGTTTCGGTGGCCGGCACTGGGACAGTGAGTCTGCTCCCAGCACTGGTCAAAAAGCAGCAGCACTAGGTAAAACTTGGCTCTGGGGCGCAAGCCGATTGCATCTTG
This sequence comes from Taudactylus pleione, assembly GCA_031769625.1. Classification (NCBI taxonomy): domain Eukaryota; kingdom Metazoa; phylum Chordata; class Amphibia; order Anura; family Myobatrachidae; genus Taudactylus; species Taudactylus pleione. The sequence continues at coordinate 30,306,517 of JAUIMM010000052.1, forward strand.
CCACCCGGCCGTCTTGATGCGGCACTAGCTTGAATTAGGCACTGGCCACGAGCCAAGTGCTGCTAGCGTACTGGTGGCAAATAGGAAGCGGAGGCACTTGAAATTGGCACCAATTGAGGTTGTGGACCAGCAGTCAACCAGGGGCGGCCGCGGCGAGCCAATCACTTCTCGTTGTGGAGCAGTCAGTATGGATGTTGTTCCAAAAGCTACGACTGCCGCGGTAGAGGCCAGAAGACTCTGCAGTCAAGAAAGAAGATGCCCAGCATCGGCTGCAGTCAGAGAAGATGAGGCGGTGCCAGGACGGCCAGTGGAAGAAGAAAGAAGCTAAGGACCGAAGAGTGCCCTCTGTGATGCCTGTTTATAATTAACCACTCTCTAGACAACCAGGGTAGTCGGGCAGTGGGACCGTGGAGTTAGTCAAGCTTCAGGCCTGTTGCACTGATAGGCAGACATTAGGCCCATGCCACTGCAAGTGACCCTCGGCATTAGGCCCAGGGCACTATACATCTAATTAGGCAGGCTCAAGAGCCTGAACCCCATTATCATAAAGTGACTCTGGGATTGAGGCGTGCACTTTGCCAGGTGCAAAAATATGCTTTGGGCCCGCTCCACCCAAATTTCACAATATGCCACATGGCAAGGAAATGCAGTGGGTGATGGGAAGAGAGAAAGGGTGACAAGCAGAGGGTGACAGGATAAGCAGGGTTGCAGCTAGGTCCCCTTCAGATACAGGACCCTGACGGCATCAGTTACTGTCCACATGGACATAAAGTGGGAATAATAACCTGTGGTGTGCGAAGCGAACCTGCGAGAATACAAATTTCTACTATTGGTGGCCAGATACTAAAGTTGAGACAAAATAATACCCCTTTCAGACATACGACCCGGGAAATTTCCTGCTCAGACCCGGGTATTTCTCCTGTGGAAATTCCCGGGTATTTGGTCAAGACCCCCCTTTCACACTACAACGTCTACCCGGGAATTTCCCGGGTAGACCCCTTTCAGACAAGAGCAGGGTTTTTCAGAGTTTTACACAGAAAATCACAGTTTTATCATTTTAAGTGGACCATATGCTGGCACACATTAATGAGGTCATGCAAAGGTGGGGGTTTGGTATAAGGGGACTGGGAGGGACACCTATAAGGCATTGCTGTATTTCCAAGCATCTGTGTAGCATGACCTATTGTCTAGTGAATTTGGTGTGCTACACAGCAACTGAGGCATGGCTGAAGCTGCTCACACTGTTCATAATCGTACAGTGTGAGATCCTGAGAAGAAGGGAGCATTTTGTGGTGGAGAGGGCATCCAAGCGCCGACATTACCTACGCCGGAGGAGAGCCTTGGTAATGTCCAGCATCTCATCCATATTGAGAGTGACTGGAGGGTCATCTCGCACAATATGGTCTCGAGATCGACAACATGGAGAGGCTTTCTGGGCTACGGTTCAGGGGTTTACAGAGAACCAATGGATTGCAAATTTTAGGATGTCGCAAGGCACCTTTAATTACATCCTGGAATTCCTGACCCCATCACTTACCAGGCACACTACTCGATGGAGACAGCCCATTACCCCGAGCATGAGACTTGCGATCGTCTTGTGGTGGTATGCTACCCCTGGCGAGTACCGTACAATATCCTGCTTGTTTGGTGTAGGCATCTCCACGGTTTGTGTTTTGGTGCGTGAAGTGACCCAGGCCATCCTGGATACCTTGTACCACCGGTTTATTGCCCTACCCCATGGGCAGCGATTGGATGAGACAGTGTCCGGTTTTCTGCACCGCGGTTACCCACAGTGTGCTGGTGCAATTGATGGCACCCACATCCCCATAATTGCTCCCACAGACAGCCCAGCAGACTACTATAACAGAAAGGGATGGCATTCCATCATTCTGCAAGTCGTCGTTGACCATCGTTATTGGTAAGCCACATTTATTACTTTTATTTAGATATATATTGTGACCTGCATGCAAAGTAAAGTATCTAAAATGTTGTGTGTTTAAAAAGTTTATATGTAAAGTTGTAACCGGATCTTATATACGCTTTCTATCAGAAATAAATAGATGTATATATTGTAGTGTATTTAAAAGTTAGGGGTATATTTAATAAAGTGAGGGTTATTTGAAGTGGAGATGTTGGGCCTAGCAACCAATCAGATTCTACTTCACATGGTCTATGGCCCTCATTCAGAGCCACTCGCAAGCGGGCGCACGTACGTTAGGCGTACGTACAAAAATATTTAAATTCAAGGGCTCGCTCGTATTTTCGATCGCATCTAAAAATCCTCCCCAAACTCAGACGACCCCTCCTCTAACTAACGAGCGTGCGAAATAGCGAGCGTACATCCCCGAAATGGCTTGAAGGGAACGCACGCACAAGTATAAACCGGAAGAGGCCATGTCAGATGTCGATTACCTGCTCCTTTATTCTGCCTACCTCCATCAATCGTATCATGCCAATCAATGTATCAATTAGCTTAATGTTTTTTTTTTTTCAACACAATGCAAGAAACTTTACTCTTGTCCGTGTTTGTGTTTACCCGCAGAATACGTACGGCTTAAACATTCGCTTTTATTGCTCAAAAAACATGTTAGCCACAATGAGACAATTGTTCTATTGCTGTGGATCCCCGCATATTTTCCGGGGTTCATTTCTTTATTTAAATTTGCTTACGCATGTCACTGCATCAAGCCTATCATAACTCTCCAGAGATTTCTGGCCCTGTCGAACACATGACTCATACACTAACCAATCAAATTGCTCCTGTTAATTTCCAAGCTACATTAGCCAATCAGAAATTTTTGCCACACTTTATCAAAAATGAATTTTAAGAAAAACACCATTGCCATCATGAGAGCCTCCGCATTCACCAGGCGCGAGCTGCTGGTGCTAAAGGAGGTGCTGGATCGGCGTATCACCAGCCAGCCTCCACCCATCACCAACCGGCAGAAGCGTTCCGCGTATGCGGAGGCACGGGCCCGCCTGCGCTCCTTCGGCTCACGCCGCAACATCGGCCAGCTGGAGCGCAGGTGGTCTGACCTGCAACGGCGAACGCCCCGCTTGCTGGCATGCTTTCGCATGCAGATATTGGAAAGTAAGTGTTATGTATTGTGGTTTTCATGTTTGTCTTTGTGGGGCAAACTGCGTGTGCATGTTTTCATGTCTGTCCTATTTTTTCATTCTCATCATATCTGCGTGTCCATGTTTTTATGTCTGTCCTATTTATTCATTCTCATATCTGCATGACCATGTTTTCCCTCTATTTCTGATATATTCATTCTACTCATATTTGCATGTTTTTTGTTGGTGGTGGGTGATTTTAAAATGTTATTTGGGCAGGATTTGGCCAGAAACTAACCACAATTTGTTTGACATCTTTTAGGGGGACAGGCAAGACTACGCCGTCACCGTCCGGCCAGACGGCGGTCCCGCCCACTCTCACCCACCCCCAGCCAACACTCCACCCCAAATAATTCCCCTATTCCCCCCTCCTCCCAAGCCTTCCAAGAGCCTCTCCCGGAACTGTCGGGCCTCCTTCCCCTCCGTCCCCCTTCCCCCTCTCCTCCAACCACCCCTCTTCCAATTACCCCCTCCCCGGAGTCCGTGATAACCCCGCCCCGTTCTTTGGGGAATGAAGGCTCCTCCGAGGATGAAGATGGAGGGACTTCGGGATCTGCCGTTTTGGCTACCGGTATGTTTTTATTTTGCGTATTTTTTAACCACAAACTGTTTGTATGTAATCATGTGTCGTTCCTTTATTCGTGATTTTTGGGTTCTTTTTTGGTGATTTAGCAGTTTGCCTTTACCTCTTCCTGCTGATTTCAACATACACATATCACACCTGTGGGTATTTCTACATAGGCCTTGTAATTTTTGCAGCACCCCTTTTTTTAAAAATTTTGGTTTTGGAGTGATTTCGTTGTGTTTTTGTTTTTTTAATTTGGATTCCCTATTGTTTGATTAATCCACACACTTTTCTCACCCACAGAGGAACAGAGGCGTCGGCAAGAGGTCGAACATTGTGTGGCACACATGCACCAAAATGTAATTGGGGTGCTTGTGGCCCTTGACCGGCTGTCTGGCATCCTTCGCCAGTAGTTTTTTTTTGTTTTTATATTTTTCAAAATAAATTGTTTATTTCTAATATACGTTCTGCCTCATTCGTTTTTTCAAAACCAAAGATAGTTAACCCTGACATAAGTAGACTGTTCCTGCAAGGTTTTGCATTTTTTAAAAATTAGAGTGGGTTTTGTATTTGTATGTAAAACACCCTCAAGAAACACATAACAGTAACAATGTAATTTCCCTTTTTGTGTGTAGTGGCAATTAGATATTTCTACATTTTACAGGTTCCTAGTTGGTGGGCAAGCTGCTTAGGCGAATCTTACAAAGCCAAATGATTGGACAGGCTTCCTTTTGGTGTGGGTTGGGAACCTGAAAACATATTTCATTTTTGCTCAACTGGCGTCAGTACTGGATTACCCCTTAGTCAAATGTAAGGTGTGTTAACCTGGTTAAACTTGCTGGTAACGTCCAAAAAAAGGAAGAACATTTAACTCTCCAAACATTTATTCACAACATAACTGAGAAATCAAAGTGGTCACTCACAAAAAAAACACACAGTGAGAATCTCAAATACAACACATACCCAATAAAAAAAAAACCAAAAAAAAAAAATCAAGAACTGGTTGAGGAAGGACCATGCCAAAATGATTCCACAAACATGGCGTTGCGATATGGGTTCCAGAATATATTCCCAAAATGAGCAGATCCAGGTTTGGTAAGGGTAGCATGAAGTAGTGAGCGTTGTAGGGCCAAAGATTATGTGAACAAACCGAAGATGTTGAAAAAAAGAAAACAAAATTAGATGTTCGCAAACAAACACAAACACATTAGGTTAAAACACTGTTTTGTTCAAACTTACCTAAAAAATCTGGCCACCACATCATCGCGTATGGCCCCCCCACATACTGACCTCCGACCAACCTCGGGGGGGCCATCCTCAGGTAAGGCATCCTCTGGCTGCATTGGGACACCACTCCTTATGGCGATGTTGTGAAATATCCCACACAGGACCACAATTTTCGACACCATATCCGGCAAATACATGAGCTCGCCACCAGAGCGGTGGAGGCATCTGAATCGGCCTTTTAAAAGGCCGATACAGCGCTCCACCACTTGCCTGGTGGCTGTAAGTGTGGAATTATACTCACTTTGTGGCCCTGGTGTGGGAGCCAAATAAGGAGTGAGCAGCCAGGACATGCAAGGATATCCACTGTCTCCTATGGAAAAGAATTGACAACATCAGGAACACTGTGTATCAAGCTTAACATTGTTATGTACTAAAGGTCTCCACTTACCCAGAAGCCACGCATCACCAGCTTGTAGGTTGGTTAATTTGTGCCATATCCCTGATTGCCGGATGACGAAGGAGTCATGTGCACTTCCGGGTAATTTAGCATTCAGGGACAGGATCTGGAGGGAGGCATCACATACCACCATTACATTCAGGGAGTGATAGTGTTTCCTGTTTCTAAATATGGCCTCCAGCCGGGCTGGAGGCTGAAGTGATATGTGAGTACCATCCACAACCCCTATGATGTGTGGGAAGGCAGCTATTTGGTAAAAATTGGCCTTGGCCACACTAAGGGCACCCATATCCAAAGGCATTTGAATAAAATGATGGAGGTGCTTGAAAAGTGCCTCCATCACTGCCCTCAGGATCCGGGAAAAGGAGGATTGGGAGATGCCCGCCACTATTCCCACCGTTGTTTGAAACGATCCTGAGGCACAGAAATGTAACACCGCCATAAATTGCGTAAGTGGTGGTATTGCTGTTGGACTGTCAATTTGCCGCTCAAGATCACTTTCTATTAATGAGAGAGTGTCTATGATGATTTTGGGAGGTAGACGGTAGCGTCTTAAAACCTCATCGGGCATTCCAAAAAGGGTGACACGTGTTCGAAATATCTGGGGCCTTGCATGCCTACGATGCCTACGCCTGGGACGAGATTGAGGTTGGTCGGCTTCCGGGAGCATGGCCAGAACAATCCGCCCCAGATCAACCTGAAATTCAAAGATTTTAAAGTAAGGCTTTTGACCCACCCCAAAACTATATTAAAACAACTTAGCTTGATGATACCATCCATTGCTGCTTACATGCCGGGGTATTGTCATGATACGTCCAAACTGAAAATAAACACCAAAATTACTTGACACATTTCACTCTGTGCTTTTTTGTTTACAAATTTTGTGCTAGACCAAAGTTAAAATATGCCAAACACCCATTTAGCAAAACAGCAAAGCGACATTTAACACAGTACATCAAAATGGGTCGAAATGTTGGCCCAAAAAGCGAAAGAGAAACCACCAAAAAGTTAGAATGATTATTAAGCTGTTAAAAATGCGCTAATTAGTTCGCTAATACAAGTCACAAGAGTAACTACTAAAAATGCACTAATTAGTTCGCTAATACAAGTCACAAGAGTAACTACTAAAAATGCGCTAATTAGTTTGCTAATACAAGTCACAAGAGTAACTACTAAAAATGCGCTAATTAGTTCGCTAATACAAGTCACAAGAGTAACTACTAAAAATGCGCTAATTAGTTCGCAAATACAAGATAAAAAATGGACTTACCAAGAGCAAATATCTAAGATGCAAAATCAAAAGGTCTTTTGGGTCGAAAATAAACAAAATCTAAAATAGAAGAAATTATGGATCCAAAATTTAAAAAAAATAAGAAACACAATGAAACAACAATTGAACAAAAGTTAGACTTCACAAAACTTACCAAATCAAGAAACGAGGTCCCAAAAATATAAACCAACAAAGATAACGGAAAAAAAAAACGCAAATCAAACCAACAAACGAATCTACAACCGCCAACTCCTTTCTACGCAATCAATAAACTCCAGCCAAGATAACCTCCAACAATCCAAAAACGCCACCTCGACTTGAGACACACCAAGCCATAAATAGTGCTTCGTTTCCCGCACAAATTAAGGAGGGATCATAGGGCCGCACAATCAATGATGCGGCCGCAAAATAAGGACGCATGTATAAATACGTCACGAAAACACATTCAAATTCTGTTGTATTTCTTGTTTGGACCTCAGACATGGCGACAGACCAGGGAAAAAATGCCCAAGAGTCAGGCGGTAAGTCTTTCATGCATTTTCTATCAACGATTAATTTGAAACATAAGATTGGGCAAGTTGTGATTTTGTGAATTCTGTAAATTTACACAAATAGGTGAGGAGGATGACATGGAAGAGGCTGCTGGGCCCAGTATTCCGGCCAAAGCTGCCAAAAAAAAAAGGCAGCCATATTTCACAAGAAAGGAGATGGAGGTTTTAATCCAGAAGTGTGTGGACATCCTGCCACAGGCAGACAGGAATATGAGTGTAAGCCAGAAGTGGAGAATGTGGGAAGAGGTAGCCGTTGCTGTCAATAGGGTGGGTGATTATGTCCGTCTAGCCCGGGATGTCAAACGGCGGTAAGTAAACCCTTGCCCCCCCTAAAAACAAACCCCATTTTAAACCAAAGGATAATGGCTTCCATTTTTTCCCACAGATGGGGCGACTTCAAATATCGCTTAAAACAAAAACTCGCGGACAGGGCTAGGCATGCAAGGGGGACAGGTGGGGGTCCCACCCCTGTGTCATTGGAGTTGACCGATTTAGAAGAGCTGGCACAGGGGTGTGTGCAGCCTGTGGAGGTGTTTGGCGTGTCCAACATGGATACGGACATGCCAGACTTTGCGGCTCCTCATGTTGTCCCAGGTAAATCTTTGGATGTCATCAACTCTGAAATGTTATTGTGCCAATATGTAGATTGTAATGTGAGGCTTTTCTCTTTTTTCCTAACAGAGACACAGGCGGATGAGTCTGCTCCAGAGGGGAGCCTTGGCCGCCGAATTTCTGCTGGCTCTGCAGGGGAGGAACCAGTACATCCGGCTGAGGACCCTGCAGAAGCCAGTCCAGGACAATCCCCCTCGCAGGCAGTGGCCCTCCTCACAGAACTCAATTTCAAATCGGATTCCCATACGGAGATTCTGCAGAGGATGGACGCCAGTCTGCTACGGGTGGCTGAGGCCCTGGAGCAAAATGCTGCGGCCAACGAGACCATTGGTCAGGCCCTGGCGGAAAATACCAGGGCCAACATCCGCATCGCCAATGCCCTGGAGCAGCTCGTTCGCCAGCACATGGTGGAGCCGACCTCCCTTCCTGCCGGAACATCAGGATCCTCCACCTCTGGCACAACATCAGCCAATCCTCCAAATGTGCCTAGCCCTGTGCCTAGTCCAGAGGCCACAACATCTGCCTCTGGACAGGCCAGCCCGATGACATCCCGGACCCGGTCTGGCGCCCTCCCTCCCCCATCCAAACGGGTGAAAAAACGGTGACAGCAATGGTGACTTTTCCCACAATCCTTCTGTGCTTGGCTCATATTCCTTTCGGGTCAAAACTTCCCTCTCCTTTCTTGTGAAATGTTTTTATTTTTTTGATGTATGTTTATGTCAACAGTTATGTTGGGCCAATTTGTTTGATTTGGGAACATATCTTTGGGCAAAAAAGATGTCCCCAAAATTTTTAAAATAAGTTTTTTTGGATTGTGAAATTATTGTACAAATGGGTTACATTTAATCCTGGGCCAAAAGGCAAAAACTCGGCCAAAAAAAAAAAAAAAAGGGCTCTTTAAGGAACGTTTAAAAATTCATATAATTCGGCAAATTCAAGAGGCACAAATAAAATGGTGCGAAACTGAAAACATGATGAAATTATTGTTACAATAGGCCCTAACCACCAAATTGCTGCCCAAATAAACCCCCCCAAATGTACGCAAATTGACTGTGTCATCCTGACATTAGCAGCTCTGAGTTCCACCTGCGTACGTTTTGTGCTATCCCAAAAAACTGATTTCAAAACACATACCAAGCCGGTTCTCAATCCAACACTAATTGCTTTTCTGCCCGCCCGCGATTAATCGCAACAACATCGTGGAGTCCAGGGACGGAGGAGAAGGCCATCGCCAATGTGGTCGAGTAATCCAGACCCTAAGCTGTGCGAGCATTTGGAAGGGAAAGAGGATCATCCAGTGACGTAGGAGTCGGTCCGTACACATTTTACGCTCGCATCTGCTAATGTATGTATGCCCCAAAAACGCCTCGCCACGCCTGCGTTTTTCCATCTCCACCCTCGTCAACACCCTAAAACGCCCTGTTCTGTCAATCACATTTGACATGTCACTTCCTGTACGCTATTTTAGGAACGAGTCCCAAAAAACTCGCAATCTGCAGTACGCACATGCGCAGTGTTACTCCGACGCATGCGCGGTTATTCAACATCGGAACGCAACGAGCGTACTGCTGTTAACGAGTGGCTCTGAATGAGGGCCTATATGTCTAGTTTTAACTGGATATTATCTTGCTCTCACAGCTTCACTGATGTCTTCATTGGTTGGCCTGGTCGTGCTCATGATGCTCGTGTTCTGGCCAATTCTGATCTCTACAAGATTGCGGAGGAGAGGCAGAATGGTTGACTGTTTCCTCGTGAGGTAACTATACACACATTTATGTCATGCTTTATATTGCAAAACCGATATGTATTATCTTCCATACCGAACCACAACATGATTTTTGGGATGTCACCTGCAATTTTCTCTGATATACCGTATCTGCATACAACACTGTTACCTGTAAAGCCTTTAATAATAACTGTAATATTTGTTTCTATTTGCAGAAGTCCAAGCTTGTGGATGGAGTGGAGATACCAGTCCACATCATTGGGGATGCTGCGTATCCACTACGGAGGTGGTTGATGAAAGGGTACAGCCAACAGGTTGTGCTTTCGAACGAGCAAATCGCCTACACCCATACCCTCAGTTCAGCTAGAATGGTTGTTGAAAATGCATTCGGGAGACTGAAGGGACGTTGGCGCTGCTTGTTAAAAAGAAACGATGTGGACATTCGGCTGATTACTGATGTTGTAGCGGCATGCTGTAGCTTGCATAACATCTGTGAGATACAGCAAGAAGAATACCTGCCAGAGTGGGACATCGTGGAGGAGCCTGTTGGGAGTGATCCTTCTAGCCTTTCATCAACCTCACTTGCTTATCGAACCAATGACATAGAATTGATTAGAACCACCATTTCAAAAAACATTAATTCTATGTTATTGTAATAAATACAAAAACTTAATTTTTGAAATGTTCAAAAAATCTTTTATTTTAATAAAGGCCTTTTGTTTAAGTTGCATACGAAGTTTGAAAGCATTTCCATATTTCTTACATAGGAAATAATGTTGCACAAAATACAACACAATTCAAAACCAAACAATAGTATAAAAATAAATAAAAGTGCACATTTACTTCAGAACCCAGAGTACTCCATCTGTATGTATGGATTGATATTGTCGAAGCGTAGACAATGAGAACAATGTTAAGTGCGCATATAGCTGTGAGGCATTAAAACAAGCAGTAACCATAAAATTTTCAACATCATGATACGGCTATTTCTAGTTAACATCACTAGATACTGTATATTTGATTACCACAGTTAAATATTTTGGTAAACTGTAATCTCTGGGTTTTTGACAGGAGTAAGTTCCTGTGACAGAGTATTAGCTGGCAAAGTATCTTTAAATTGACCTTCGAGTACATTAATGTATTATCTGTAAATGTTGAGGATGACTGAGGTGTTTGCGGATGCTTGGATATATGGGATGTAGTTGGCCCAAATGCTGTGGGGGACTTTACTTGTTGCGCATACTGGGATTTTTTGCCAAATGCTGGGGGGGACTTGTTGCGCATACTGGGATGTGTGCCCAAATGCTGGAGGGGGCTTTGCTTGTTGCGCATACTGGGATGTGTGCCCAAATGCTGGAGGGGGCTTTGCTTGTTGAGCATACTTGTATGTAGTTTGCCCAAATGCTGTGGGGAAATTAGCGTGCTGGTCATACTGCGATGTATGCTCAAATGAGGTGGGAGACTGAGGTTGTTCCACATACTGGGATGGTTCCCCAAATGAGTTTGGATAATTAGCTTGGTGCCCAAAATGGGTGGGTGGTGGAACATGTGTTGTTTTGTAGTGGATTGTGCTCAAGATTTGAGTAAAAAATTTGCGGTTATCGCGACTAAGCCTTTCCTGCATAGCCTTCATTTCCTTTAGCAAATGACTCTGCATTTCTCTCTCATTGGCCATGAACTGCTGCAGTCTGGCATCTTCTTGTGTCTGCCATTCCGAATCTAGGTCGCGTAGTTGTTCACAGAGAATATTTGGCATGGCTTTGGTAGCAACATCAATTTTGCTCTTCTTTTTACGTGTTGGCACTGTGAAAACTGAAAGTAAAAGAGAGAAAACATTGAGCAACACATGTAAAAAATATTTGAAATACAAAACAATAAATGGTCCCAATTCAAAAAGCAGCACGTCTCTTTGCATGCGGTGCCCATCCTCCACTACAAGATAAACGCACAAACAATACGGTTTCTACTATATACTAGAAATTGAACTACAACATTACATAGATTAATGCAGCAGAACATAAGTTATTTGAATTAAACTTACTGTTACCGCGTAGGGTAGGCTTGTCTCCCTGGGTCTGTGGCTCGGACTCAGAATCTTGCCTTTGCGTTGGAGAAATGACATCTGTGCCAGTGCTTGGTTCAATGATGATGGTATTAGATGAGTCCTCATCTGCGTCATCAAATAGGACCTGCGATAATGCAGGGCTCGGCTGGCTGCTCTCAGGAGTTGTTGAAGGCGTGCATGTCGTTGTTGCAGACAGTGTGCCAGCATCACTTGAAGAAGATAGAGCAATGGGGTTGCATAGTGCTGTATGCCCAAAAGCGGAAGTGCATAAATCATATAAGGGCCACTCATCCTTCCCACACCACTGCGATTACGATTGTGGTCATGGACCTTTGTGTATTGTTTCTTTAGGCTCTTTATCTTATTAAGGACTTGCTGCTGTGTCTTCACAATACCACGGTTGGCCAGGATTTTGGCAATGTTGCAATAGATCATGGCATCCTTAACAGTGCCTGTGATTTGAGCTTTTATTTCCTCCTCTCCCCTCACATGTAAGAGCTCACGGACCACCTCGTCCTTCCAATGTGCCATGATCAGCAACCACCTGTACACAGAAAAAAGAAAGATTACCGCGCTAAAGAAATGCCAGAAAATTTAGATAATAAATAAATAAGCAAATGATTAAAAAATAAATCTCTTGTATGGTGTATTAATAATGTATTTCAGTATTTTAAAATGTATGCCATATATAATAATAGAAACAAGCTCTTTTAATAAGGTAATAAAACAGTAATTTTACACACCTGGCACCACTCTCCAACCACCTGGTACTGCACTCTCTCCTCTGTCACCTCGTAGTCTTGAGCTGTTGTGGGACCTAAATCCGCCTTGTTGCACTGCACTGCCTTTTTAGTGCTATTTGCGCGTCTGTGGCGTCTGCCCTCCACTGTCCGGCTGCTGCTGATGATCTCATCAACAGGCAGCCGCGTCCAGGCCAATCAGGAGCTTTTTGGTAAAGCCCGGGAGTAAATTCCCAGGTAGCACCATTCACACAAGTGCAGGGTAATTTCCCGGGACTTAAGTCCCGGTAAAAACCCTGGTCGATTGCAGGGGCGGCTACCCGGGAATGTGTTCCCGGGTAGGTACCTTTCAGACAGACGCGGCTACCCGGGAATTTGGCTGAGGCAGGCCAAATTCCCGGGATTCTCGACAAGTCTGAAAGGGGTATAACAGTGCTGTCAGGGCATGGAACTGCACTTTCACCCTCACTCCACGTCACTTCTGGGTTCTGTAGCTGAAGGGGAACTAGGATCAACCGGAGAAGCAGTGGGTGACAGGCAGAGAGTGAAGGGTATAGGCAGAGGATATCTGAGGTCTCTGTAGGAGAGTAGTTTTGTGCATGCTCAGTGAGGAAATCACCTGGAAAATGGTGGCCGAGCCATTTCCCTGGCGACCTGCGCATGCGCAGTACACTCTGGGCGTAGACTAGTGCCCAGAGTCTACTCATGATGCGGTCAGCCTTCAGTCTGCTGGCGGTCACAGGGCAGAGAGGAGGGGTCCCCGGACAGGGGGAATGCACACGGGCCCCCTCCTCTCTTAATACGCCCCTAGTGTACTCACAGTTCAAAAGAATTACCAGTAATTTGCAAACCTTTACATTATATAACAACTGGCGTTGTTACAGTGTGTCAGTGTGTTACAGTGTGTCTGAAGATGGTGTTAGCTACGTGGAAGCAGCCCACAGAGAAACCTATGGGGGCTACTTTTGTGGTAGAAAAAGGTGTATTGCAGCATATATCTCCAATATATGCTGCTGTCCCACCTAGATACATCCCTAGGATGCTTAATATTTGCAGGCTCACTCGTGACAAGTACAGGAAATTTGAGGTCTCCGTTCCTCACTTTTAATGACCGTGTCTCCTGTGATTTACCACCCACCGTAGGCAAAGTCTGATACATGTCAGGAGAGCAGCACAGGATTTTTATTTTTTTTATATCAATATTTTTTTATTGAGACAAAGGAGAGTTTACAATCATGAGGAATTCTAAGAAACAAAGCATTGCATAATGTATGGAAATGGATTAAGCATAGTATTACAGTTACAAAGGATATAACCACAAAGAAAGCAAAGTATCAGTATACAATAATAAGAATGAATTTGAATGACTCTTGTTGTTATTTTTTTTTTTACTTTGTCATAACATCGAACAAAAGGAAAGTCCATGGTATAGTGCTAGTTCTTCTTAAATGCGTCTAACATGAAAGATCATTAACCTATGTCTTCAATTTTGTAATTTACTTAACAAACATAACATATACACAGAGATTTTGCAATAAAGAGAGGATTAAACATAAAGAGTTATCTTCTTGTGTCTTTTTTTTGTTAAGATAAGGAAATGTTGTAAGAGAAAAGGAAAAGAAGGGAGGAAAGGAAAGAGATTAAGGGAGGTGGGGTATTGGAGAAAGTAGTCAGGTATGTGGGGGGGAGGGGGGAGTGGAGCAAGGGGATGCGGTGAGCCAAGGACAAGGGAGCACCCACGACATAAGACAAGGGAGCACCCACGACATAAGATAATATGAAACAAGGAGTCATTTATGTTAAATATTATGATTGGAGTGGATGGTTACCAGATGCTAATTGGGATTTTAGCCATTGTGTGGGTCGGAAGCATGTGAGTATGAGGTTTTTTATGTCATTAGGTTGGGAGTGGATATATTGTTCCCAGATGTCAAAGAACCTCTTCACACGAAGTTCCTTTTGGAGGGTGGCTTCCACCCAGTCCATTTTGAGTACAAAGAAAAGTTTTTCTTTAAATAGGCTAAGAGATGGTGGGTGAGGAGAGCGCCATTGTTGCAGGATACTCTTTCAGGCTACATTAGAGATTATAGAAAGGATCTTCCGACTGCCCAGGCTTAAGCGAGTATAGGGATCAAGAAGCCCCAATACAGCCCATACTGGGGTCAATGTAAATAGTTGTAAACTGTTTGATGATATAAAGCGTTCAAGTTGCACCCAGAATTTTTTAATCCGATCACAGCTCCAAAGACAGTGAAACAATGTAGCAGGAGAGGTGTTGCATTTAAGACAGGAAGAACAGTTAGACATACCAAGTGTATGTGCGCGGGATGGGGATAAGTAACCTCTATACAATATTTTATATATCATTTCTCTATATGTGGTCGCTGATAGAGTATTTAGTGAGTATGAGAGAGAGTGATTAATATGTCAGATATTTGGAGATGTGGAAATTGTTCCTGCCATACCATAATACCCGTGCGGTGAACGTACAATGGAATAAAAAAAGGAGATCGATTTGGGGGGTTGTTTAGGGCAGAGAAAGGCCAACTATTGTGTTGTTCCAGTCAGTTGGTGAAAGATTATGGAGGACTTTATCAACATAATGTTTAGATTGAAAAAATGCGAAGGTTTGATCTTTTAGGAATATACATTTTTCGACGGCTTGTGTAAAGGTTAACGATTTGTGCAAAGAAGTATCTACTATGCAGGGGCGTTTCTAGAGAGGAGGGGGCCCGTGTGCACTCTCCGACACGGGCCCCCTCCTCTCCGTCCAGCGGCCGGCAGCGCACTGAGCTGTGCGCGGCCAGCGCCGGAGTTATAGACTCTGGGCACTAGAGTGTGCCCAGAGTCTATAATGTATGCACAGGTCACCGGGAAAATGGCCATGGTGGCCATTTTCCTTGTACTGCGCATGCCATTTTCTAGTCGTTTTACAACGCCAGACACCGCACCGACGCGTGACTCCGGAGAGGTAAGTAATATTATGGGTGCAGGGTGTGCGGTGCGAGGCCCCCCTGGACCAGGGGGCCCGTGTTCCCCACACAACCTGCACCCATTATTGATACGCCCCTGCTACTATGCCTCTAATTGAGGAGAGACCAGCCCTTACCCAGGAGCGGAAGGGGTAATTGGCCTGTCCATTTTGAAAAGCTGGGTTTCCCCATAATGGAAGAAAGAGAGACAAATATGGATTAAGATTCCAGGATTTTCTCATTTTGAACCATATTGATCTTGTGGAGGTTAGTATGGGATTATCTAAAGCTGCAGGAGGGATGTCTTTTTTTGCCAAATGTAAAAATGTCACTAGATGTATATCAGGTATGAGCTGTTGTTCTAGCTCTGAGTTAGCATAATGACTGGTAGAGCCTAGCCAGTCTTTAATGTAACGGCATATGGCTGCTTGATTATAGAAGGCAATGTGAGGGAAGTTTATACCCCCTTCTTTTTTGTTTATTACCATTGCATATAAATCAACGAAAACTGCATTTAAAATTAGTTAATCTTTACTAGTTATTACTAAGGGTAAGACTTGCAGGGGTTAGAGAAGTTTTGGGAAATATATCATTTTTATGAGCTGTACTCGCCCCAGAAAAGAGAGTTGTAGATTTTGCCAGCTTTTTAATTCTAGCGTGATTTTGGATATCATCTTAGTTATGTTGAGTGAGTATAGAAGAGATACATTTTTTGGTAGTTGGATTCCTAGGTAAGGGATACTAGTGGGGGCCCAGGTAAGATTAAGATGTTGAGGCCAACGGGGACATAGTTCTTGGGACAGGGTCATAGCTAATGATCTTTGAACATTGATTGTAAAACCCGAAATTAACCCGAACTGGTAAATTTTTGGATACTACCTCCTGCATGCTTCCTTGAGGGTTGGAAAAGAAAAGCAATAAATAGTCAGCAGAAGTCCGGATTTTAAGGGATTTAGGAGCTCATTCAGAGCCGGTCGCTAGCAAGCGGCTGCTGGTTGCAGACGATGTTCACTAAGGTGCGCATGCGTGTAGTTTGCAGTGCACGTGCGCAAACTAGTACGAGCAATTGCAAATTTCTTGCTCACCCTGCAAAGACAGCCCAGTGGAATGAGTGACAGGAGAGGCCGTTTGTGGGTGGTAACAGGGGCAGGCCAGTAGTAACGGGGGAGTGGAGTTGCGAACGCACGTGTGCCAGAGTGTTTTCATGCCGTTTCTGGCGTGTGCATAATTAACAGGCAGCATCATAGTTCACGTCACCTGGTTGATTTTTACACTGAACTGCTCGCAGTGCTTGTGGTAGGGTATAGACAACCGCAAGCGCTGCGGTCAGATTCGATGGATTCCGATGTACCGATGGTTGTATATACTTCCTGGAGATGATGTGCGCAAGTAGGTGGCTAAAGACAGGCTGGTGGGCATCTAGAAACAAAAGGCGATCGCTCGCCCAGACAGTGGGTGTGCTTATGCCTTGCTGTGCGATCACCTGCCTTGATGTCAGTTAGCTGAATTTCCATACGCTGGGAGCGAGCAGCCGCAACTTAGTGCCTATAGAAATAACCCTGAAACTATTTAAAGATTTTAGTATGCGTAATAAAGGGTCTAGGGCTAAGTTGAACAGGGGGGGGGGATAGTGGACAACCCTGTCGTGTACCCTTAGCCAATTCAACAGGTGTGCCTAACGAGTCATTAATAACTAGTTTGGTTTTGGGGTCGGTATAAAAGAAGCAAATGAGATTAATGAAATAGGAACCAAACATTCTTTCTTCAAGTATACGATAAAGATGTGGTCATGCTATTTTATCAAAAACCTTCTCCACGTCAAGGCGCGATAGTACGTTTTGTGTGGATTTAGAGTTTTTAGAGGCAATGATAGCAGAGATATACGACCTTATGCCTGATACTGAGTAACATGTGCTAGTGAAACCTAGCTGGTGGTGTGTCAGGAGAGTAGGCATTAATGTTTGTAAGCGAGAGGCAATGATTTTTGCTAAGAGTTTGAGGTCCTGGTCTAAGAGTGTGATGGGGCGATATGATTCTACTAGTTCTTCATCCTTCTTAGGTTTGGGTAATAGTAAGGTGTGAGCTTCATTAAAATTTGGGTATCGCGCATGGCCTTTTAGAATAAGCTGGAAAAGGGAGGTGAGGGTTGGGACCAAATCCTCACGTAGGGCCCCGATGGCTTGGTGGATTTCTTCTGCTGTTATATCAGCTTCCATGAGGTCTCTGTGAAGTTTCTAGTTTAGGAAGATTTGCTTCGGAAAGTAAGGAGTGCGATAGGTGAGTCTGGAGTGGCTGTATAAAGTGTAGAGAAATAAGAATGGAATTGAGAGGCTATATCTGACTGAGAGGTGATATAAGTTCCTGAGTTCTTTAGTCTTTTGATAAACCGTCTTTTGGCTTGTTGGCGGACCATGTATGACAATAGTTTACCCGCCTTACCACCCCATCTGAAGGATCTATTTTTAGTATAAGATAATTTCATTTGGGCCTCATTAGAGACAAAGGTCTCCAATAGGTATTTATGTTGGATATATAGGGTTTTATTTGTTTCATTCGAGTCATGTAAATAAGTGTGATAGGCGTCACTTAGATTATGGTTAAGTATTTGCATTTTTTCCTCTCCGTTCTCTATTTTTTTGAGATATGTATGCAATTATATGGCCTCGCATGACGGCTTTTGAGGCGGACCAAAGCAATACAGGATCGTATTGATGTATATTATTGGTAACTGCATAGTCCTCCCATTTATGTTTTAGATAATTTTTAAAATCATCTTTAGAGTATAAGTAAGACGGGAAACGCCAAGTTGCATTCTTATTGTGAGGAGTGCAAAGCGCAAAATCTAAGTATATGGGCGCATGGTCAGAGATGAGGATATTGCAGATATATGCTTTTTGCAGCCTAGGGAGTAGTGAATCTGCAGCGAGACTGATCTATCCAAGTAAAGGTATTGTTTACGTGTGAGAAAAAGATGAACTCTTTGCTGTTATGGTTTAATAATCTCCAAGGGTCTATTAGATTATGGTGCGAGAGCAGCAAACGTAGGCCGTCTCGTTGTCTAAACGTGCGTGTCGTGAGTGCAGGTGCTCTGTCAAGAGATGCATCAATGGTTAAGTTAAAATCTCCACCGATAATAAGGTTTGGAGTATCCATTTTCATCAATAAGTTCGAGATTTTAGTATAGAAGTCAAAGTTAGGGACGTTTGGAGCATAGACGTTTAGTATGGTGAAGAGTTTGCTGAATATTTTGATCTTTAGTACAATAAAACGACCCTCTGGGTCAATAGTTGATTGCAAAATGTTGTACTGAAGACGTTTATTAAAAAGGATGGCTACTCCTCTTTGTTTTCGGTCATAGGGAGCTGATCTGCATTCACCTATCCAGGGAGTTGATAACTTGGCATAAGGTCCCTCTACCCAGTGAGTCTCCTGCAGCAATACTATATCAGGATTAAAGGATTTGAGGTGTGTAATTACTTTCTTTCTTTTTATGGCCGAGTTTTTGCATAAAATAGTAATGATGGGGAGTGGCAATCAGCCAATTCCACTTTTGTTAAGCCCTTCAATAAATAATGAGCTGGAGCAACCGTCCTGTCCCAGAAAGCTGGACGATTAAGCTCTTGAAGATATGTGAGACACACGAGTAACATGAGATATTGTGGATAGAATTAGGAACCCCCACATCCCAGGCCCACCGCATGTGAAGAGGAAGGGGAAAAAGAAAAAGGGCAGAAAGGAAGACATTGACAGAAGCATTTTCTTTTTTTTTCACCAAAGATATACGAACATAAAAGAACAAAATGTTTTTTAACACGCTAAGCGTATTACAGCGGGAGTCTTAGACTCAATGTAGTGTACAAACATATTGCTTATTACCTGAAAGGGTGATAATGTATTCAATCGTTAGGAGGGGACTGATTTGTCCCAGTAGGAGAATGTGGGATTATATCAAAATGAGATTTGTCAGCCTGTGGGGAATCAAAGATGATTGGTTTGCCATCTAGTACAACCCTTAATTTTGCTGGGTACAGCAAGGCAAACTTACGTTTCTTTTCAAAAAGGAATTTACAAATAGGGCTGAATTCCCTTCTATTGTGAGTGACCGTGGCCAAAAAATCTTGGAAGATTAATACAGTAAAGTCGCTGAGTTGAAGGGAGTTAGTCTTATGGTATGCCCTCAAAATATTTTCCTTTTCACGAAAATCCAAAAATCTGACTTTCACTTGTATTGGGGCATTGTTTTTTGAGTTATGTTGTGGGCCAATGCGGTGGAAACACTCAATAGCTACAGTACCTGTGCTAGTGGGAACCTGAAGCACACGAACAAGATAATTGAGGTCAGAGCCTTTAATGGACTCAGGAATTCCTAAGAATCTTAAATTGTTGCGTCTATTACGGTTTTCCTGATCCTCTAGTTTATCGGTTAATTCCTCAATTGCCTTAGATTTTAAATCTACAATATTTTGCAGGGTATGTAAGGCATCTTCATTATCGCTGGTGCATTGTTCAAGATCAGTTATCCTTTTAGTGTTCGATTCTATTCTGGAGAGAATTGTATTGATAGATAGTTGGATGGTGTCAAGTTTTTTATCCATGGACTGGATATTATCCAGTTTTTTATCCATCTGATGGAAGATTGGTGAGTCTTCTTGAGATATGCCTGAATTGGGGGAAGAGGGTTTAACCTGTGACAAGGAAGACTGGGGGTCGTTTAATGATTCCATGGTTGGAACCGGGTGGGGGGGGCTTATATTGGAGAGATTTATTTCCACCCTTGATGTGTTTGACCATCGGTGTGGCCTGTTTTAGAAATGTTTCCATACCATGCAGGAGAAAATGAACAGGAAAAGATTTGTACCTAGGAGAGTGATTAATCAACATCCCCTCCTTTGTAAAATGTTTACATCAAGACATATGAGTTAAATATTTACATAGATGTCACATTGTGTATTTGTAAAGATAGTTTTATCTGTGTCTTAATCAGAAATCCAAGATGTAAAATGGATTATATTGACATTCAAATCTGATATGGTGTGGGATAGTGATGTAGTCTATCTTCCCCCTTTCCCCTCCCTTTTTATCTCTACCCCTTCAATCTACGAGTAGAGGCGATATAATGGGCCACCACCAGGTGACAATAGCAAGGATATGAATCAAATGTTTACATTGTTAACCTACTTTGCATACATATTGGTAAAGAAAAATCAGGAACACATTCTATGATACAGTACCAAAATGAAGTGTTTTACTTATAGAGTGAGATAATAATGTAGGGCATTTGAGGGTATATTCACTTGTGAACGATTCATGTGATTTCTCAGTTTTTTTCTTTTGTTTTCCCCTTTTGATTTGTGGAGTTTAACTTTACAATGTGTAAGTGATAAGATTGCCACTAAGTTTCTACATTAGTGATGGTTGGTTATAGCTGTTAAGTTGTCCAAAATCAAACACTTAGGTATTGAATAGTGCTTAATAAAGGTATAATAGGTAATATTATGAATAAGAGGTGAACCATATATCAGAATTACCCTTGTAGTAGTGCCTGGGTTAATATAACTCAGCAGGTGGCATTAGAAGTGTATGTAGTACAAGACATTGTAAAAGTAGTTGTAGTACACTAGTAGAACCACAAGATGGTAATAGTATACTGAAAGTGTTCAGTAAGCCCCCGATGTAGATTGTTATGATACAAAATAAGTATGCATGGATCTGCTTAGAGTGAGTGAAAATTAAGTAGGTATAAGGAGAAGGGATACAAAAGGGAAGGACATACAGAGAAAAGACTGGGGGTACATGGATAAACACACCTGGTAGGGGAGAAAGGATTGGTGTGGGGTAACAGATATCGAGTTATAGGGGGAGGATAACTGTGGTCACCGAAAAACACTACTTCATTTGCAAAGGATCTGTCCGCAGTCCTGAGCTTAATAGACCGAGTAGTAAGGTTAGTCCACCTCATATATGAAATGGCTGTTCCTGGATGCTGCTTGCCTCTTCTCCAAAGTTTCAGCTGGCTCGTCTACTGTGCTGTGGAACTAGGGATCGGCTTAGAGTGTCTGGGCCAGATGTACTAAGTTCTGAAAAGTAACCTAGAGAGTGATAAACCACCAGCCAATCAGCTCCCAACTGTCATTTTTCAAACACAGCCTGTAACATGACAGTTGGGGGGGCTGAGTGGCTGGTCATTTATCACTCTCCAGTTTATCACTTTTCAGAGCTTAGTACATAGCATTGCAGGATTAAAGTGTATAGCCGGCAACTGATGAGAGTCTCATGAAGGAGAAGGAATAAAGTACCTGTCAGCACAACAGCGGGGAAAGGGTATGTGTGCCGCAAACTGATGTCCGTGGTGTTAGGAGTTCCTGTGCGCACAGAGACTCCCGTGAAGAACGTGGCCCGATGCGCGTTTCGCCTGACGGCTTTTTTAAGGAGGCTCACGTGTAAGTATGAGAGCCGGATGTAAATACTCCTGGCTGCCCTGGTATTGGACATAATATTCTGATTGACAGAGTTGTCCTCCAATGTAGTCTACGGTAAATAATGCACCTACACCGGAGACTACATTGGAGGACAACTCTATCAATCAGAGAATTATGTCCAATCCCAGGGCAGCCAGGGCTGACTCTCATCAGTTGCCGGATATACACTGTAATCCTGCAATGCTACGGTAACAGGGTGAGTGTACTGCCCGCACTGACAGCAGAGAAAGTACTCTATTGTTCGTTCACTGTGCCCTGGGACAGAGACTCTCATTTCCAGTCCAATGGTAATTACAAGACTGGTAAAAAGCAGATCTCTGTTCCTCTAAGTGCACAGGTACAACGGTCTGTTTCTCAGCACACTTTAATCAGGGGCATACAATTAACAGGTATATGCAGAGGGACGCCTCATGCTATTATAGTTTATTAATTTAGAACAATAATGTCCGTGGTGTTATGGCAATTATCTGCCATTATATTATGCAACTATTGAATGGTGACAATTGTTTAATATTACTGCATATTCACCTTGGCATAGTCATATTTACTAACAGCATTTGATGTTATCTTATGTGTTTTCACTTCAAAATTGTGACTTAGATACAGAGGCAGAAGGTATGCACATTCCTGACTCAAATTTTGTATGCTTAATTCTTTCATATGGTTGCATACGGTTTTCAGGTATACTGTACATGCAATGGATTGCAATGCACTAGCACTTTATAGACAAATTGCTGCTATTTATGTGTTTTTTGTTTGCTTTTTTCTTTTTTGAATATCACTATATTTATAAATCTTTCATGATTGTTTCACGTTATAATGTCTGTTTGCAAATAGCAACTATATTATGTTGCACTAGCACTTTTGATCTGTTCATAATATATTTTTTCATATTTTTGTTTATATTGATTTAATTTTTTTGCTGTCTGCATGTACATAGTGAATACTTTGAGAAGCTTTTTCCACTATTACTTATTTATCTTCATATGTACAATTATTAGATGTGTGAGCATACTCACATTATATGATGGTATATTTTTCTGTCTATTGCAAGGATTTTTAAATAGTTTGTTTAGTTTTCAGAGTTCCAACCAATTAATTTTTTATTTATATAATAATAAAAGTAAAATTTTAACATTAATGTATGACTCAGTGTGCCCCAAACTAGGGAGTTGTTCTTTTCTTTTCAGTATAAACCAGTTACTCCCAGGGAGCACCTCAGTCACTCATATCAAAACCGTAGAAATTATTTTTACATATATCCCATGTTTATTTCTCAAATTGTGTACATATTCCTCATTTACCTGTGCTGCGTTCTTTTCTCCCATGCCCACTCCCTTGATATATTTAATCTATATACCCCATCACATGTACACGCACATACATACATACATTCTAGGGTTCATTTTGTTGGGAGACAATTAACCTACCAGTATATTTTTGGATTGTGGGAGGAGACCCACGAAAGCACAGGGAGAATATACAAACACCACGCAGGTAAGGCCGTAGTGGGAATTGAACCCACGCCCTCAGTGCTGTGAAGCAGTAATGCTATAAATACTAACAGAAGTTTTACAACCCGACACTTCGTAAATAAACCCATATATATCCAAGGGTAGTAGTGGTTGGACTTCATCTAGGAGAATCTATACTCTGTGGCCTGATGCAGAGTTACTGTAGGTGTACATTAAAAGGAACAAAAAAATTTGCAATTTGCAAATGGTGTAATTACATTTATTTTTGGAATGAGGGAAAATATTGACTGATTAACCATGTAGCAAACAAATACAGTACTAGGCAGCTCTGTTTTGCACTGGAAGTTAGACTTAAAATAAACACACCCCTTATCAACTTTAAATCTCTTTGTACATTTTAAATGTACCTCACCTGCAGTTCTTAATTTTGTGCCATTATAATCAGCCTAAACAAATTTGGGAGGCATTCTCATAGATACAGTAGAATATATTTACTAAAGGTCGGTTTTGGGTTTTTGGTTTCAGCATGGGCTGGAATTGGAAAATAGGGGGAAAAACTTTGTGTGTTTTCCTCTATTCTCCAATAACCTGTACTGGACTGACCAGTCGGGGGAATAATGCCATAGCAGAGAGACACAGAGTGAGGGGTCCACCACCAACATAAAGTAAATCAGCTCCAAACTGGTCAGTCCAGGTCTAGAATTCCTCAGGAAGTGGAAAACACAAAAATAAAATGGGGGGTCCCTCCCAAATAACTACCAGTTCCTGGGCTCAAATACCAGGACTATTCCCTGCATCTCTGGTGGCATTGGCTGTGGGGTTAATAGTATTAAAATAGTTAATAATATTGTTTGTTACAGGTGGACTACAAGTCCCAGGCAGCTTGACCCAGAATGCTGGCACTTGTGGAACAAGTGCCAGCATGCCTGGACATTAAGGGCTTGCTAGCACCTGTAGTCCGCCTGTAAACAAAATATTAAAATAAACAGAGTATACACACACCGAGTGTTTTAATATTCTATTGAAAAAATAAATAAAAGAAAACCATTTCCTACTTCCCAAATCCTTTGATGAGCTCCTCTTCGGTCTATATAGCCATCCATAGGTGTTGGGAAAATAAAAATGACAGGTCACTAGGGACACTATCATAGGATTGAATGGAGAAGCGCTGATTGGTTGAGAGCAGACGGTTGCTCTGGCAGTGAGGGGTTCTTCTTTGCAACAAAAAAGATAGAGATTCACATTCAGGAGTCTAAATCAAATCACTCTTTAAAAATAAGTATCATTTGTCCATCATTTCTCAGCTGTTTGATCAGTTGAAAGGAGCAATCAGAAATCTCAAATTGATTTACATGGAGCACACAAATGTGTGTGTAAATAGACACCTACTGCAAGCTTCTGTGATTCACTTCTGTGTCGGAACATCTGTGAAAACATCGGCCATCTGAGTAACGTTTAGGTTACGCAGGACGATCAGTGTTTTCACTCTGCCGGGCCATGAAATCTGCATTGGAAGATGCAGACCCTGGCCTTGGCACACCATGAAAATAGACCTAAGTCCCCATTTTCAAGACTGCTGGACATCACCTCCACTTCCCCGCCTTCAGTCGCAGCATGTCAATCAAGCTGCGGCTCAGGGGGGACTGCGACCGCCATCGCAGTTGGTGATCAGCATATGCTCCTATTGTTAAACAACAGAGTTGTTTACGTACAACTCTGAATCAGGCCCTGATTTATAACTGACCTCGGCCTGAACTTTGCCGATGGATGATATGAAATGGAAAACACTGGATACTATGAAAGGCCCTCAAATATCACTTATCAGTGTGAGCAGATGGACCACATACCCTCAGATACAGTCATAAGAATCATGATCAACACCTGTTTTGTTTATCATCATTTATTCTGTAAAATGTCATGTAGCTTTTGCTCCAAAGGGCACATACCGTACAACCCCAGACCTCCCATGTCACTTGTACCATGAATGAACAAATCATATATCTAAATTATGAAACTGCCCTTCTGTGAATATGAATAAAATGTATGGTCTTCTGCTCTGAAGGCAGAATTCTTATCTCCCACTCTATTGATCTACACCACTGTGCACAGCTTATGAGCAAGATCCATTTAAGAAAATACACTTAAAAAATTAACAATTGGGAGCATCGTCTATCTTCTGCCTTCTGGTGCCACAGATCCTAGCTGACTCCCAACCATCGACAAACGGTGGAAACCGTCCAGACTGGTAAAATACTTTTATTGTCTTACATTCTTTGTCAACTGAAAAGACTCTTGATCCATTGTCACTCACTAGAAAACGGGAATTAACTCATTGGTGAGTAACCACTTTTCAGAAGCACTTCTGTACATAAGCAATAGCCAATGCCCCAGTTGGTTTTCAGTATTTATTCAATGAGATGTTGGAAAACTCATTATAGTCTAAATCAGTATTTATCAAATTTTTTTTCTATAAGAAATGTAAATTAACCTTATTGTACCCAAAACACACCCATTTCCTGTGGATCTTTACATACTGAACATCCCCATCTCAAGTTTTCTTTTACCATTTACAGTACTTACCTGAGGACATTTTTCCCTCTTTATTTCCTCTCCATGACAGCATCATTATGCTGAGACTCCTGCACAGCTACAGCTGCCTGCTCTCGGCTCCCCTCTAGTGCTGAGCGAAGCCAATTACCGGATGGGACTTTGTTTTGATATGGCCCTCCAACCCCCCCCGTGTGTCTAGTGGAGCAGGGGTTAAGAGTAAGGATGGACATCAGCAGGCCAGCACCAAATGGTTGTTGGACGTCCGACATTATTTTACACGATCGATGGCTAGTAGCCATTGCATCAAAAACATTTGACCATCAATGGTGATACTGTGTACATGTGCAGAAGCAGTCAGAGCTTTGTGCATGCGCACATAGGCAGAGCAGCAGACACTTCTGGATGTCTGCAGCTGGGCAAAAAAATACAGCCATCCCATGAGCATCAGAAAGCTGCATCCGATGGCTGGCAAACATCGAATACCTGCAATTCATTGGGAAGTCTACTTCAAGCAGATCGGGAACATGGATGGCTGCTAACCCATCCCTAGGTAAAAGTGGGAAAGCACACTCTCCCATACTAGCTTTTCTGATTGCCCAGAGCGTGTCCTGGAACAGGGAGAGATTAGGAATGCACAGTCTCCCATCCTTGCTCTGACGATTGGCCAGAGCGCATCCTGGGGTTGGAGGGAGAGCAAGAAAGCACCCTCTCCTCCCCTTGCTCTACTGATGTGCCTGAGCGCGTCCTAGAGCAGGAAAGCATACTCTACTCCTCTTGTTCTGCTGAGTTATTGAATGGAATTTTCCCACCAACTTAAAAGATGTCCAACACTTTCTGGGTTTTGATAACTATCATAGGTTTATTGTAATCATTTCACTGATGGTGGCTCTGATCACAGCATTACCCAAAAAGGAGCATGGTCACCTAAGACATTACACGCTTATAGTCACTTGTGAAAGCTTTTGTATCCGCTCCTAAAATTCTGAACTGCCATTTATCATTGAAGTAGTTGGTACTAACCTGTCTAAAGTCTCAACCAGTGATGCAAAGTTTCACCCTTGTGCATTCTTATTTAAAAAAATGATCTGCCTTAGATCAACTATGACATTGGAAGTCCAACATTGCTGGAAGGGGGTAAATATACAATTGCTGTATAGAATGATCACAAGAACTTTCAATATATTGAAGCATCACAAAGATTAAAGGGCCTATTTATTAACAGTCCATCTCACAACAACCCACGTAATAACCACTGTCCCTGCAAGTTGCATCCACAGTATTCAACACATTTACAGATTGACCAAAATACTCTTGCTTTGAAGAATCTTTTAGTGGATTGCTAGCTACAGGATTAAATGTTTCATCTGCTTTATACCCAATAATTAATAAATATGCCCCTTAATGCATTAAAACAAGCTTTAAACTTTACAGCCAATCTTAACAAGTGTCTCATTTTAGGGTTAGGGTCACATTATTTATTCACTGGACTTGTGTGTTCATTTGATTGCTTTGTACGTTAAAGCACTGGTCATTTCTGCGGAATCGAATTGAAAAATCGGCGGCTTAAGAGCCCGATGCCCGGTGGTAAGTATGCTAACCCTCCCCTCTCTCCCCACCCCCTTAACCCTCTTTTAGGGGTGCCTAACCCCCCTCCCGGGGGGGGTGCCTAACCCTAACCTTCCACATGGGGGTCCCTAAACCTAAGCTCCCCCATCCCCGGGCTAAGTGTACACTTACCCGGCAGAGAGGACGATCAGTCCAGCGTCGGGATTAACATAGGCGTCGAAATACCAACACATATGTAAAAACCCTTGCTGGGATTACGCTTTTGGGATTGAGATCGCCGGTCTCTTAACTACATCCCCATTTCTGCACCTCTTGGTTATTAAATTATAACTGTTCCTTCATCTTGAAACCAAGAATGTATTTTAAAAGTAGATCTGATAATGATGATCATATAGATTTCAAAATAGTTTTTGTTTTTTAATATCAACTACAACACCCTGCTAATTACTGATACTATAGGGAGCCATGTTATGGTGTTTAACAGCTCAAAATGAAAAAAAAAATTGTTGTTAGATTTTTATATTATGCTTTTTTTTTTTTTTTTTTTTTAAATTGAGTAATTTATTATTTAGATTTTTGAAAACGCACCCAACAAAAAAAAAACAATAATAAAAAACTAAATATAAATATAGTGGCAGACATGATAAGAAATGCTACATACATAAACATTTAAGGCAGAGTACAATTTAAAGACAGAATATCCAGAACAGAATATACATACAACTCCAAGTAATAGAAGGAGAAGGTACCAAGTACACGAAGGCACCATTCAGGTCCCCGGAACCGGAGGTCAATAAAGAATATAAGGAGCCCAGAAGAAAAGACAGGATATCTTACACAATTACCCGATCAGTGTAAAATCTAAGTGTACTAACCCGATATTAGAACAGGAAAAATGTTTTCCAAGAAATAAAAAAGCTAGCTACATCTTCTAAAATAACAAAACTAAACATAACAAATACACCCAAAACAAACCTCCCTCATAACGGAAAGGGGCCGGCGGTTCGATTGCCGTCAGCGGCAGCCCGACAAGAGCAGAGTTAGAAGCAGCGGAAGCCCGACAGCGCTGGAAATCCCGATCATGGATAGGTAAGTAACCCCCCTAACCCTCCTTAGGGGTGCCTAACACTAACTTCCCCCCTCTAAGTGCCTAGCCCTAACCACCCCCTTCCCCGCTGCCTAAACCTAAGTCCCCCGGGGGGGTGCCTAACCCTCCCGGGGGGGGGGCCTAACCCTAAGTCCCCCCCCGGGAGCCCTAAACCTTACCCTCCCCCCGCGGCTGTCCGCTCGCGGCGCCCGGCATCACTACGATCGGGATGCCGGGCGCCGGTCTCCCGGCAAGGGTGAAATGCCGGGCGTCTAGATGTAAACGCCCGCATTTCCCCGACAGTCGGGAACCCGGCTGCATTTCCCCGACAGTTGGGAAGCCGGCTGCCGGAATTTAGCCAGTCGGCTTCCCGATTGCTTCCCCTCATAACCCCCCACCCTGTATAACCTAACCCCAACTCAAGCATACGTGAATCCCCTGATGGCCCCCCCCCCCCCAATATAAAGGATAACTATCGTATATATGACTGGGGCAAAATAATTAAATAAATGGCCATAATCTAGTTAGAGAAGGTTTCTCCCATAAAATGGTGAGTTGTTTACAAATACTGTATGTGGATCAAATGGGCTAGAAACAGACATATTATACTGAGGTGACTAAATAAATAAATAAATAAATAAATGACCTTATACCAAACATGATAGGGGCATCCTAATAAAAAGTGAGTTATATAAAAATATTTAAATAAAGAGCTATATACACACACAACATAAATGGCTGGTCAACTAAATGAGGCCTTGAGCTGGATAGGACAAGTTTCTTCCTTGGAATAACAACTTGTATACATATACTTATAGTTGATTTCATGCTCTTTTGATATAAGAAAATACACAAGGATACAGTAATACGAAAAGATAAAGACATTGATCAAACGGTACAGCAAAATAATGGACTACAGAATATTAATCTGGCCA
This sequence comes from Taudactylus pleione, assembly GCA_031769625.1. Taxonomy (NCBI): domain Eukaryota; kingdom Metazoa; phylum Chordata; class Amphibia; order Anura; family Myobatrachidae; genus Taudactylus; species Taudactylus pleione. The sequence continues at coordinate 30,335,911 of JAUIMM010000052.1, forward strand.
TGCCTCGGCCTTCTGCAGGAATTTAAAAAGAGGTGCAGTCCCATCACAGAGCATCCAGGGACAAGCAGAGAACTACATAGAATATATCAACGGCAAATCCTGGATCCACGGCACATCTGACAGGATAGAAAGACAAAGCTTTATAGGAATCACAGCCATCTCCAACCACCCTCGAACAAAGGAGATATCAAATTCAGGGAGAATCACAGCCATAGGGAAGGAGAAATCCATGAAATTAACTTTCACAGAAGGGGTGGGGACTGCAGATTCAGGAATTGGAGATACAGACACCCCAACGTCCTCCTGAGGCTTCCAAAGGATACAGCAAGGGGAGAGGATAGCCTCCTGTAAATCTCCAAATTTGTTGATAAGCCTCTGGGCTGAGGCATTAATTGCTTGCAGGATCTGTTGTAGAGAGGTATCCATTCTTAGCATATACAGAATAGCAGATGAGTTTTAAAGGCCACTGATAGAAACTCAACTGAGGCAGCAAGAAAACAGGATATTTCTCTGCAGCCACTTCAGATAGGGAAGGCAGGGAGAGAACTCATAGATAGCCAGGAACTGCCCACAGATTATTGGAAAAGTCAGTGAGACACAAAGCACAATATCAGACAGACAGCCAATAAACTTATCTCCTCTGAAAGGAGTGAAGTCTCAACAGCCACCAGCAATACTGTACAAGGCAGGGAGGAATAGCAGACAGCCCAGCAGTAGCACTACACAGGACAGGACAACAGCCGGAGGAAGGATACCACTGACAGCCAAATCCAAGATGGCCGCTGCCTTCACGGACGCGGCTCTCTCGCAGCAGCAGAGACTCCCAAAGTATCGGAGGCCGAGACACGGACAGGCAGGACACCGGTTAACAACAGTAGGCAGAAAAAGGAGATCAGCCGCATCAGACCACGCCAAACACAGCCAGAAGCGAGCAGAGCCAACTCAACGTAGAAGGCATGCCATGCAGGGCTGCAGAAGAGGATGCCAACAGGCCCAGCATGCCGGGAGGTAAGTGTCCCAGGGAGCAGTATGCAGGGAGAAAGTCTGCTCCCGCTGCAGGAAATGGATGAGACAGCCGGATTTTTGCAGAGCAGGAAACCAGCGACCTACTCCATACTAGTCCAGGCCACGCCCCCCTTTATATTATGCTTTTATAGATTTAAAGGACTGTTCCCATCACTTATAGTGATGGCTACAAAGGAGGGTTGTGATGGACTGTGGTGGGGCCAGAAGTCAACTGTGTGTATTTCCCTCCTCTCCAGCCATGTAGCGGTCTCCTCTTACTTGTGGCAGACAAACGTGATAGGAGGGGAAATCCTTGGCATCCCCATAGCAACCACTCCACAAGCAGTACTAAGTGTGGAAAGCCTGGACATAGGAGCTTGGTGTGGGAGAGACTGTGAATTAAGCTCCTCCCCTCAGACAGGAAAACCAGGAGACCCAGGCCAGTATCAAGGGTACAAAACCAAAATTGGTATTCTTTTGCACAGCCTTCATGCAGTATCAAGTGGTTTATAATATGGAACTTGATACAATTGCTCACAGGTGCCACAGATCATGAACACTGTATAAAATGTACAACTCAATTTTATTGTATTTTTTAAACTGTTACAGACACAGTGATTAGTGAAAGCGAAAAGATATTTAAAAAGAGTCATGGAACACCAGATTGTGTTTCATTTTATGGTGATTTGTTTCTATTAATCAGTAGCTTCTCAAACTCGGTCCTCAGGACCCCACACAGGTCACGTTTTGCAGGTCACTCAACAGGTGCACAGGTGTATTCATTAAGCACTGACACATTTTAAAAGATCCACAGGTGGAGCTAATTATTTCACTTGCAATTCTGTGAGGAGACCTGGAAAACATGCACTGTTTGGGGTCCTGAGGACAGAGTTTGAGAACCTGTGCTATAGATATTTTACATGACAGCAGAATCTTAATGAGAATATCAAAACTTTTTATGGACCATATATGGAGTGCATGCTATTCTCAAAGAGAGAAGACTATTATATTAATTAACATGGTTAGCAAACTCTTAAGGCTTGATCCAATTTGGTTTGAAGGGGGTGAATTGCCATTGCAGCGGCATAGAAATGCCGGCAACAGCACAGCAATTTGCTCCCCCTTGTGGCCCAATCTCACCCTGGACTCACACATTTTTGTGCGCAGCCCTGTGGAGGTACCGCAAGTGCAGCATACAGCCACACATACTCGCACCGCGAGAAGCTCGCACCGAATTGGATCAAATTATTAGTGTTGTAAATTCCTATAGAAGTTACGGAAAACAGCAAGTCCTTATAATTGCAGAATCCAGGAGTTAAAAAAATTAGTTGAAATTTGCTATATTCTCCAACAAGCTGTTCATGGTAGACTCTTAGTCAACTGCTTTTCTTTGAGGTCCATAGGGTCTACAGAGCACCCGCCCTGACGCACCTGGCTGCATGGGTAATTTTTTCTTTCGGTCACATTTTCCCTCATTTTGTGTAAGAGTGTTTCTGTACGATTGCTCTTCCTTCTCCTGCCTTGAGGCTTGTTAACTAAACTGAAGGCCTATGGCTAGGGGCAGGGTATATATGGAGGAGGACCCGAGGCATCCTGGGAGCTGAAGCTTTAACTGTTTGGTGCCTGGATCTCTAAACCATAAGATTCCCATGGTATCCCTGTGGACCCTATGGACCTCGAAGAAAAAGAGTTACCTCACTAAGTCTACCATAACTAATTATATATGGAATTCTCCAACTACTGAACAAAAATCTGGCAGATGAATAACAATGTGCTCAAAATACACTTATGATGAAAAAGCAGCGGAGGGTATCAAAGTTAGAGTAAAGTTATAATATGATAGAAAACATCTTAATTCTTTATTAGAGAGACACACACAATGTTATTTTAATATAATTATATAGTAAGTGTCCGTATTAGGTAATCTATAGTACACTATAATAGTCTACTATTGAGTTGTAATACACAAAATGATACAATTGTTTTTTTTTTATAATGACGCAAGAAATTTCTTTATTTGTGCATAATAGTTACATGGTATTTAGGTATCACACAGCTACCTGTTAGAAGTTTTACAGGAGTGTATTTGTCCTCCCCAGAAAATTTTGCCAGGCAGGTGGTATTAAGAAGAAGCCATGTGGGGGCAGTGTAATACTTTGCAATAATGAAAATGATTGATATACATTTTAAAGACTCCTGCAGATATTGCCCACTTGCTGGGTGGACTCAGAAATAATGGTGTCCAGCAATGCACGTCTGCACTTTCCATCTACCCTCTCTGCAAGGTTCCTGCAGTCCAAACCACGTCCTTACTGTTCTAGACAGGAGACGTGCCTCTGTGACTGCATGTCACAGTAGCATCATCAAAGCACAACTTTGGGGGATCTCTGATGGGAGGTAGATCTGTGACTGTCACAGTAACTTAGCCAAACAACACTGACCAGAGGTACAGGTTTCCATCCCCCGTCCTTTAGCAGCAGACTCCAATCTGATACTTCCCCAGAGTGGTTATGCAACAGACACAGAGCTCAGCCAATAGTGTCTCATTGCTAGGCTAGCAATAGGGCACCACGGGTTGCGCTTGTTTTGTTCACATGTCCGCAACAATGGTTAGACTCTGCTCTGGCGAAATCTGATAAGTATTTGCAGGTTTCAATTACACTGTCATCGTGGACCGCCAGACCAGAGCACCAGGATAGTGCAGAGTGGCTTGTAAAAAGCCAGATGGGGCGCCCGTGAAATTGATCCTGGCGAGAACACTGCTTCCCTTAGATTTATGTAATGAACGTATACTGGGATTTAGACAACAGATGGGCCTTAGAATACATGTAAACATTTCATTCATGATCATTTAAGTTAATTATAATCTTATAGGTTACTTATAAAGGAATAAAACACGCAAAGACTTTTCATGGATATATTTTTGATGAAGTACACTTTTTGATAAACCAGCTTGTTTGTACAAATACTGTATACAACAAATAGTTGCAATTGAAGTCAATATTAGGTAAATACATTAATATCCCTTAGAAGGTGAGAGATGCCACTAAAAATACATATAAAGTTGACTTATGGAATTATTTACTCACAAAACTTTGGAGGAAAGAAATATCAGTACCTTAACCTGAAAAGCATGCATTTTTTTTTACTGCCAACCTCGCCAATTCCAAAGTTTAAGCCATAAAGAATATTCTGAGAAGCAAAACTGCGCTCAATGAGAAAAGATAAATAATGTTCGACTTTCCAGGTGCACTTCCTGCAGCATACAGGGATGTCGAAATATATATGACAAAACTTGGATGGCACTCCGGTAAAGAGACAATAATAATGCAGACCACACGGCAGTGGAAGTCAACGTTTCAGAGGTTGACCCTCTTATCAAGACATCATCATGATCTCTTGATAAAAAGAGGGTCAACCTGGGAAACGTTGACTTCCACCACCTTGTGGTCTGCATTATTTATTGTCTTTACCGGAGTGCCATCCAAGTTTTGACATATACAGTATACATCTCTTATACACACACAATATTGTGCAAAGGTTTAGGCAGGTGTGCAAAAAATGCTGCAAAGTAAGAATGCTTTCATATATAGAAGGGTTTAAAAATAAACTATTATCAATTAACAAAATGCAAAGTGAATGAACAGAAGATAAATCTAAATCAAATAAATATTTGCCTTCAAACATAAATCAATTCTTCATGGTACACTTGCACAAAGTCTGGGATTTTGTAGGTTTATAATCAAGTGTATGATTAACCAATCATACCAAACAGGTGCTAATGATCATCATTTTCATATGTAGGTTGAAACACAGTCATTAACTGAAACAGCTGTGTAGGCTTATAACTGGGTGAGGAACAGCCAAACTCTGCTATAAAAGGTGAGGTTGTGGAAGACAGTTTCATGTCACATGTCATACACCATGGCAAAATTGAGCACAGCAACAAGACACAAGGTAGCTATAGCGCATCAGCAAGGTCTCTCCCAGACCGCGGTTTCAAGATGTGCTGATTAAGCTCTTTTGAAGCACAAAGAAACGGGCAACGTTGAGGACCGTAGATGCAGTGGTCAGTCAAGGAAACTTAGTGCATCAGATGAAAGACATATCATGCTTATTTCCCTTCGAAATCAGAAGATGTCCAGCAGTGCCATCAGCTCAAAACTGGCAGAAACCAGTGGTACCCAGGTACACCCATCTACTGTTCGGAGAAGTCTGATCAGGAGTGGTCTTCATGGAAGAATTGTGACCAAAAAGCCATACCTTCGACGTGGAAACAAGGCCAAGTGACTCAACTATGCACGAACACATAGGAACTGGGGTGTAGAAAAAATGGCAGCAGGTGCTCTGGACTGATGAGTCAAGATTTTAAATATTTATCTGTAATAGAAGGCAGTTTGTTTACCGAAGGGCTAGAGAGCGATATAATAGTGAGTGTCTGCAGGCAACAGTGAAGCATGGTGGAGGTGCCTTCCAAGTTTGGGGCTGCATTTCAGCAAATGGATTTGGTCAGGACCAATGGTGTCCTCAATGCTGAGAAATACAGGCAGGTACTTATCCATCATGCAATACCATCAGGGAGGCGTCTGATTGGCTCCAAATTTAATCTGCTGCAGTGAAAAACTACCCCAAACATACAGCCAATGTCATTAACAACTATCTTCAGCGTAAAGAAGAACAAGGAGTCCTTTGCAGTGATGATATGGTCCCCAGAGCCCTGATCTCAACAGAGTCTGTCTCGGATTACATGAAAAGACAGAAGGATTTGAGCAAGCCTACATCCACAGAAGATCTGTGGTTAGTTATACAAGATGTTTGGAACAACCTCCCTGCAGAGTTCCTGCAAAACTGTGTAGAAGTGTACCTAGAAGATATGATGTGGTTTGGAAGTCAAAAGGGTGGTCACACCAAATATTGATTTGATTTAGATTTTTCTTCTATTCTTTCACTTTGCATTTTGTGAATTGATAAAAATAAACTATTAACATATATATTAAACTATTTTACAAGCATTCTTACTGTGCAGCATTTTTTCCACACGTGTGTGTGTGTGTATATATATATATATATATACACATACATGTATATACATACACACTCACACTATCTGTTCAGTCAATAGCAATGTCACAAATCCCTTTAAAGTGTAACTGTCCACACTACCAATAAAATATTTAAATCAATTTGTTTTACAAATACAGTAGACATACAGAGCAAATATTAAAGTGGTGCTCAAATTAATTAGAACAAAGCTTCTGTATTGTCCCCCACACAGAGGGCCTGATTCAGAACCGGAAGCTATTTGCGCTCGCTCGTTCAGAAAAAGGGGCCGGCTATTTAAATTGAGCGCTCGCTCTTTGCGGTCTGTTGACGCCTCTATGTCTGAGCGAGCGAATGAAATATGCGCTCACTATTTTGTAAATACGTCATCTCCGCTATTTATTAGATTAATCGAGTACATCGAAAGCAGTCTGAACTGCTCGCAGTGCTTGTGGTTGGATTTTCCTACCGCAATCATGCGAACAGTTCAGGATAAGAAACAACCAAGTGACGTGGTCAATGACGCTGCTTTGTTAATTATGCACACCCTTAAAACGCCCATTTTGACCGTTTGGCACGCCTGCGTTCAGATCTCCACTCCCCGTTTTCAAGCACCTTTCCCTGTTACCACCCACAAACGCCTCATTCTGTCACACAAATTAGCAGGCATTCGCTATTTTGCGAGCACACAATTTCCGACCGCAATGACTGGTTCGCGCATGCGTATTACAACCCATACGCATGCGCAGTTGTGCAAATATCGCTCGGAGCGAACGAGCGGCCGCTTACGAGCGGCTCTGAATCAGGCCCAGAGCATAGAGGTGGGACTTTCCCTAGACACAAGGTGCGGCTTCATAAATCTGCTTTGGTGCAGAGAATACCAATTGCAGCTGGTTCGTCCATTTTTTCATTAATGTTAAATTGTTGTTCATTCTGCCTTCAGTATATTACACCCAGGAAAAGAGCTAAAACTGAAGCTCTTAAACACATTAATAACGGTTTGTGATATTGTTGACTCTGATGAAGTCCGTAAATCTAGTGTTTCAAGGATGCATAAAACACACCGTAAACCCGCATCTGTGCCATTGAGAAAGGAATAGAAAATGCCACCAGAAACGTAAAGCAATTGACCAAATAAAACAAGCAAGACTTAAAAAGACATTTGGCAGCTGGTGGTCTACCAATTCATTGTTTAACCATGTGGCACAAAGTTTTAGATATGGGAATAACTGCACAAGGACCAATAAAAGAAAATAGAAAACTCCTTAAAACTTAAAAAAAAAAAACTTGCTTGCAAGTGACCAAAAGATAAAAACAGCTGTACCAGTCTGAAATGTTAAATACATTTTTAGGCCCAAGGATACAGAAAAATTGTTGTATGGAGAAGCCGCGCTGAAAGTCTACAAATGGGACATCTTCAGCAAATAGCGATGGGATTGAAATGACGGCGGTTCACATCCCGACAGCAGATGCCCGGCAGGATCAAGATCCCGACAGAGGCAGGTAAGTACCTCAACCTTCCCTGTCCCCCCCTAACCCTCCTTTAGTGGTGCCTAACCCCAACCCCCCTTACCGCTTCCTAAATCTAAACCTTCCCAGGGTGGGGGGGTGCTTAACCCGAACCTCTCCCTGGGGGTGCCTAACCCGAACCTCTCCCTGGGGGTGCCTAACCCTCCCCCCCTAGGGGTGCCTAACCCCAATACCACACCCCCCCCCATAAAACCTAACCCCGCTAAACTCCCTAATCCTAACCCACCCCCCGCGGCTAACGCCAAGGGCACCCCAGACTTACTTTTGTTCGGGATGACGTCCTCGGCGTTGGGATTATGATAGGCATTGGTATTTAGACGCCTATCATAAATCCCTAGCCGGCTTTCCACTGTCAGGATTGTGGCGGTCACATGACTACATCCCTCAAAAAATATGTTTGTGGTTGTTTTAAATTTACAAGGCCTGAAAGCCTTGCTCACTTTAAAGTAAATAGGACTTCAGAAAAATTAAGTCATGCTCTAGTCTATAGCATACAGTTACTCAGGCAGTGGAGAAGAACTTCCAAAATGGTGATGGCATCATTTATATCATGACCTCTCTCCTTGTTCAAGAAAATGAAGTCTGTTATTGAAGAATTGAATATAAACACACTTCCATGTGGCCAGGGAACTACCCGGATTTAAGTTCTTTTGAGAATTTACAGGGTATAGCAAAGTTAATACTTGGAAAAACGGAGTGTTAAACAAAGGAATGGTTCATTTCCAAAATAAAAAAAAAGTGTGTGTGTTTGCGATGTGGAAAACGTGCTGTTATAAATGTAAAACAAGTTACCACGGTTGTCAAGGGTGGTCATAATAATCAATAAAATACATATAATTCTATTAAACAAATAAAGAGAAAAAAAAAAAGCAAACTGCCCAAATTACTTTGCACACCACTGTAGATTTAGAGAAAAATATGAGATATGGTAAGAACTTACCCTTGTTATCTCTATTTCTACGAAGTCCATAGGGTTCCACAGGATACCTTGGGGTATAGGTGTGACGTCAGTCGCAGGGCACCAAAGAGTTAAGCTTTCAGCCTCCCAGGATGCACTAGGTCCCCCTCCTATACCCCGCCCCCGGGCCAAGGCACCTCAGTTAGTTACCAAGCCATAGGCCGGAGGAGGAGAAGGAAGAGAGAGAACAAAGATCTGGACACATACAAGAATCACATTCTCACCAGAGGGAGACGGAAAACCGGTGACCAGAGCAAAGCCCATCTGCAGCACAGGTGCGACAGGGCGGGAGTCCTGTGGAACCCTATGGACTTCGTAGAAATAGAGATAACAAGGGTAAGTTCTTACCATATCTCATATTTTCTACTTCAGGGTCCATAGGGTATCCACAGGATACCTTGGGGATGTCCCAAAGCAGTATCCTTTAAGGGTGGGGACGCTCCTGTGCAGAAAGGAGAATCCGCCGCCCGAAGGAAGCATCCTGAGAGGCGAAGGTGTCAAACCTGTAATACCTCACGAAGGTATGGACAGAAGACCACGTAGCAGCCTTGCAGATCTGAACTGCCGAGGCACCACGTCGAGCTGCCCACGAAGGACCCACAGACCTAGTGGAATGAGCCTTCAGAGAAGGAGGGACCGGTTGGCCTTCATGAAGATAAGCTTCAGAAATAGCCATACGGATCCAGGCTGCCAAAGTTTGCTTTGAAGCAGGCCAACCCTTTTTACAGAAGCCATAGAGGACAACAAAGCGTCCGACTTCCTAAACAAAGAAGTGCGGTCAACATAAGTCCTTAAGGCCCGCACAACATCCAAAGAGGCCTCACCCACGGAAAGACCCGGTGAGTTAAAGGCCGGAACAACTATTTCCTCGTTAACATGAAACTGGGAAACAACTTTGGGAAGAAACTCGGGCCGAGTGCGGAGCACTGCCCTGTTCCCATGAAAAACCAAGAAAGGGGGTCTACAAGAAAGAGCCCCTAACTCAGAAACACGTCTGGCTGAAGCAACGGCCAGAAGGAAAACAGTCTTAGCTGTTAGCCATTTAATATCCACTGAGCCCAGTGGTTCAAACGATGGTCCTTGGAGAGCCCTCAGGACCACAGCCAAATCCCAAGGCGCCACAGGTGGAACAAAGGGCGGCTGAATACGGAGAACACCTTGCATAAAGGTGCGCACATCCGGGATTGTAGCAATCCTACGGTGAAACCAGACAGATAGGGCCGAAACCTGTACCTTCAAAGAAGCAAGGCGAAGCCCATGATCTAGTCCCGCTTGCAGGAAGGCGAGAATCCGAGACAGACAAAACTCCCGCGGTGCATAACCTCTCGGTCGACACCACTGGAAGAACGTATGCCACACGCGATGGTATATCCTCGCGGAAGACGGTTTCCGAGCTCGTAACATGGTACGCACCACAGAGCTGGCAAACCCCCAGGACCTCAGCATGGCCGTCTCAACAGCCACGCCGCCAAAGACAGCCGAGTCAGGTCCGGGTGAAGACAAGGACCCTGAGACAGAAGGTCCGGTCGTAGCGGCAACCGCAGAGGACTGTCCACGGACAGACCCTGAAGGTCAGAGAACCAGTGCCGTCTGGGCCACGCGGGAGCTATCAACAGGAGCGTCCCTCCTTCCTGTTTGAATTTCCGGATTACCCGTGGAAGAAGGGAGACCGGAGGGAACAGGTATGCGAACCTGAACGTCCACCGGACGGACAGAGCATCCACCAGAGACGCCCCTTCGTCTCTTGTGCGAGACCGGTACACCGGCAACTTGTTGTTGTGCCGGGACGCCATGAGGTCGATTTCTGGAAGACCCCACCTGTCCACCAGTAGTTGAAAAACGTCCGGGTACAGGGACCATTCCCCTGGATGAACGTCCTGGCGACTTAGAAAGTCCGCCTCCCAATTTAGCACTCCCGGGATGAAGACCGCTGATATGGCCGGAAGATTGCGCTCCGCCCAAACCAGGATCCGAGAGACCTCTACGAGAGCCGCCCGACTGCGAGTTCCTCCTTGCCTGTTTATGTAGGCCACGGTGGTAGCATTGCCCGACTGGACCTGCACCGGGTGACCCTGGAGAAACCGCTGTGCCTGCAGGAGAGCATTGAAGACCGCACGGAGTTCCAAGATATTTATTGGAAGCTCCGCTTCTGTCGGTGTCCACCTGCCCTGGAACAAGTGTGGACCCGAAACTGCTCCCCAGCCCCGAAGACTGGCGTCCGTTGTCAACAGGACCCAATTTGGAACCCAGAACGGACGTCCCTTGTTGAGGTGGGTCGTCTTTAACCACCACGCAAGGGACAGGCGAACCTCCGGGGTGAGCACAATCGTCTGGAACTTCAGAGACTGAGGCAGCCCGTTCCACTAGGACAGGATCAGGTGCTGCAGAGGTCTGGAGTGAAACTGGGCGTATTCCACCATGTCGAACACCGACACCATGGAGCCCAGTAACCTCATCGCCGAGTGTAAGGACACCCGGCGGCTGTGCAGACAACTGCGCACCCCTGACTGTAAAGCAGAGATCTTGTCCTCCGTCACGAAGATCCTTTGCTGTCCCGAGTCCAATAAGGCTCCAAGATGCAGAATCCTCCGAGACGGGATTAGAGTGGACTTCTGCCAGTTGATTAGCCAGCCATGCCGTTGCAGCAGTGCAATGGTCAGGTCCAAGTGGTGTAACAGGAGCTCTGGAGATCCTGCCACCAATAACAGGTCGTCCAAGTACGGCAACATGCGGACTCCTTGCAGCCGCAGAGAAGCCGCCATGACCGCCATAGCGTCCTGTATGTCCAATGACACCATGTAGTCCCCAGGTTCCAGCGCCAGAATGATGGACCGTAGGGTCTCCATCCGAAACTTCGGGACCCGCAAAGACTTGTTGAGTGCTTTGAGGTTGAGAATCGGACGATATGACCCATTGGGTTTCTGTACCAAAAATAGATTTGAATAGAAACCCTGGCCCCTCTGGGAGAATGGAACAGGCACTATAACTCCAGCCTGGAGCATAGTGTGCAATACCTTCCGCAGCTCCGTAGCCTTGTTCCGGTCTGATGGTAGACCCGTGGTGAAGAATCGGGCCGGGGGTCTGTGCCGGAAGGAGAGGGCGTACCCGTGAGAGACCACCTCCAGAACCCAAGTGTCTGTCGTAGTGAACGACCAACACCGGGAGAACTGCAGCAGGCGGCCTCCCACCCTGGGATCCCCCAAGGGGAGACCCGGACCGTCAGGCCGCAGGCTTGTCATCTGGCTTGGGGGCCGGACGTCTGGTACTCCATGCCTGTTTCCGGGGCTTGACCGATTTCTTAGGGCCAGCCTGTCGAGGAAACGACTGTGGTTTGGGCCTGCCCTGGGCCCTAGATGACCGAAAGGACGATGGTCCAGAACCAGAAGGAGCAGCGGCCGACAAGCAGATTTGGCTGCCGCCAGCGTGGCCACAATCTTATCCAGATCCGGACCGAAGAGAACTTCTCTGGTAAACGGCAACGCTTCCAGACCTTTCTTGGATCTGCGTCCGCCTTCCAGGATCGCAGCCACAAGGTGCGACGAGCAGCTACCGCTGCTGAAGAAATTCTAGACACCAGAGTACTAATGTCTAGAGCCGCCTCGTTGATGTAGGTGGCCGAATCACGGAGATTGCCAAACAACTCCGCTTGTTCGGCCGGACAGTCGGATTCAAAAGAAGCCTCTAATGAATCCGCCCAGCGCTCCATCGCTCTGGCAACCCAGCAAATGGCCATAGCCGGCCGTGCTGCCCCCCCTGCAAGGGAATAAGCGGACTTCAGGCAGATTTCTACCTTGCGGTCCGTAGTATCCTTAAGGGAGGACATGGATGGCATCGGCAATGTGGCACTACGGACAAGACGGGTCACGTGAGAATCTACCTGTGGAGGGGATTCACACTTAGCAAAATAATTATCCGCGAACGGATAAGCCACCGCCAGGCGTCTCTGCGGCTGGTATCTTTTGCCAGGTTGTTTCCACGCCTCCTCTAAATGGTCCACCAACTGACCCGAAAGAGGAAAGACTGTGGCATCGCCCTTCACATCTTTGAAAAAGGCATACTTAGATTTAGCCGCTGGGGGAACTTCGTCCTCAATCACCAAGGCTGTGCGGACCGCCCGAATAAGTCCAGGAATATATACTTTGGACTTAGCATCAGCGTCCTTAGTATGGAAAGGTTCCTGATCGTAAGGATCCAGAATCTCCCCATCATCAGACGTCCCTTCGTCATCCTCATAAGGAGCGGACAGAGACGCCACCGGCCTTTTATGAGGCCGCATCACAGACTCCCCTTGCAACACATCCGACAAGTGCTGTAAAGAACTCGTCAGGGAGTTAACCCACGCTGGCTCCTGAGAACCCGGGAGCGGGGAAATAGGGAGACTGTGGGGTACCACCAATTGTCGTGGGAACCCCTGCATGGGTGACGACACCACAGACTGCTGGGACAAACCCATCGGAGTAAACGCGGGCTGCGGAGCTAACTGGCCCACTAAAGCTGTTAACGCCTGAGCGAAACAAGCCCAGGGCGGCTCCTGTACCGGTGCTGTAACCGTAATAGGCCGCGCCATGGACAAACACTGCCGGCAAAGGCCCTCCGCGCTACCCTCCCCCTCCGCTAACGGTACTTTGCACGTGGTACACTGTAGCCGGAGGGGAAAATCACTTTCAGACATGATGGCACCACGTATGTGACCTCTCTCACCAATTAAGTATTAAATAGGCGAGAGACCACCCTGCAGCACCGCACCGCAAGGGCTTTAGCAGAAAGAACAGGGACAGTAATAAAGCTGACAGTTTAGAGAAGAATAGTTACAGGCAGCGCTAGCACAGTCACATACAATGCAGAGAAATAACAATTCCTGCACTAACAGCGCTGATCACTCAACTACACAGACACAGGGCCTGGTAGGACACAGCGCTGCATACACAGACCTGAGCCACAGCGGAGGAGAGGTATGCGGGGGGACCCAGACCACGATGCTTCCTTCCAGACTTCCAGCAGCGTTCACCATGCGTTGCAGAGAAGATGGCCGCCGAGGAGCAGAGAGAAGCTGGCCTGGGGGAGGAGCGCTGACACAGGACCAGTCAGCACAGTGCAGAGAGGGCTGTGTGCAGCGGGGGAGGCGCCGGCTGTGAGACAGGGAAGGCGCGCTCCCCTGGCATGCATTTAACCCCTGGGACGCCGCAGCGCTACCGCTCTGCTGCGGTCCGCTGTCCCAGGGGGTAGTGGAAGCGCAGGTTGGTCGCCTGGCTCCACGCTGCAGCCAGTCCCCAGGGAGCCCCCTGCCTGGGGACTTAGGACCATGTGATCAGCGGGGACCCACCGCGGGACCCCGCTGCTTACCTCTGTCCCCCTTGAATCCGGCCATGGTCCGGAGCATCTGGGGTCACCGCTAGCTGTGACCCCAGACGCCCACCAGCATCCCCGGATCAGTACCGGCGTTCTGGTACCGGCGGGGTGTAGGGAAGACAGCATGGACGTCAGGACTGACTGTCCATGCTGTTCATCCAGATGTGCAGCCACAGCTGCATGAAGAAAAAGCTTCAGGGGCTCTTCTAGCCCCCACTCCAACAGGTGCACCCGACTCCGGCCGGGCACCAAACTAAACTGAGGTGCCTTGGCCCGGGGGCGGGGTATAGGAGGGGGACCTAGTGCATCCTGGGAGGCTGAAAGCTTAACTCTTTGGTGCCCTGCGACTGACGTCACACCTATACCCCAAGGTATCCTGTGGATACCCTATGGACCCTGAAGTAGAAAAATAAATTGAATTATCATTAAGATAAACTGCACAAATTACATGTTAAATATTTTATAAAATGCATCCAAGACGAAAATAATATGAACTAACCAGTGTCACACTATGTTAAATAAAAATATTATGCATGAGAACAATATGTAGTTCTGAGACTATACTACCCATAACTTTTGATTTGAAAGCATACTATGACCCAAATGCAATAGCCTATGAGTTATGCTGGCCATACACGCTACAATTATCGGGGCGATCCGCCTGTTATCAGCGGATCGCCCCGATAATTGTAGCGTGTGGGGGGGCCACCGAGGGTTAAATATCGCTCGGTCGGGCATGCCGGATTGTCCAGCTGTATGCCCAGCCGCGGATTGTCCACTGTATGCCTAGCCGTGGCCAACATACATTTCCTGTGTTCCTTCCTACGGAAGGAACAAGGAAATGTCTCCTCCCCCGGGGGCGGTCCGCGGATGTCAGGCTGATACACTGTGAGAGAAATCTCACAGTGTATGCCGGCGACATCTGCAGATGGCAGCCGGCCAGATAAAATGTCTGTCGGTCTGACCGTGTATGCCCAGCATTAGGTGCAGTGGCAAGATTTCTGGGATTGCTACTAGATTTAAAGTTTGTCTTTTTAAAGGAAAAACTGGTTTGCCGTTTTGAATCTAGCAGCTACATCGCCAAAATCTCGCCGTTGCCCACAACTTGCAGCTGGCTATTACATTTGGGCACTTATGTGCCAAAATAAAGTGAATACATTGCTGCATTTAGTATAAATCGGAAACTTGCTAACCTAACTAGCTATGGTGTTCTTATTTAAGTTTTCTATACAAATATATCCTATCCAATGCAAGAGAGAGCCCATAGTTGTAGCAGTTATATTAAACCAGACTTATAAAGGGCAAAAGATTACAATAAATATTTCAAATATAAAAAGATTGTTTAGTCTATGCAGAGAATAAATACAACTTTATTAACTGATTGTAGAAGACAGGACTCTTTGAACCATCAATGTAAACCAGATAAATACCAGCTAGTGCAGATCTGTACACATTAGACAAACAAATCTGGAGACATTAGTTTAAACACAACACAATTAAGCCAATCTTAGCCTTGTTGAAAACATACAAAAATGTTATTCAGTGCTTGTACTAAAGTGGTAATAGAACCTGCCCATACCGTAGGTTACTGTATTAGGGGACACAGCAGCAATATTTATTAATGTCAGTTTTAGTTACTCTGAACTTCAGAATTAAGTTCTCTGTGCCCCATATAGCCCATACAAGATTTGCTAACTTGTTTTTTTCTGAAAAACAAACAAGCAAATCTGTATTTTATTATTTTTCATCTTATAGTTTGAAGATGGCAAACCATTAGTAGCCTATGGGATTACAATTTCACTCATATATATTATTCAGATTAGGCAACTAAACAGAAAGAATTGCAGTTGTACCAAACAGTGACTTAACAAAAATTAGCATATTAAATATGTAAAAAAAAAAAAAAAAAAAAAAGGAAAACCCACCAGTCCAGTAATGGATTTCTCGCTTATACCTCAGGCATTTTTGTTAGTTTGGGAAGGGTGAGAGAGAGAAAGAAAAAAAAAAAAAAAAAAAAAGGTGCTTCTGTCTCCGCAGTTCCACGATCACTAAGGAAAAGGCAGAGGAAATTTAACACGACTTTTAGGGTGCATTTGCTATTTTCAAGATGCTTCGCTTTCTGTAGGGGATGTTGGTGATGTAGGGGATAGTACATCAGGTCTACGTGGGATTCTTTCCAGTTCAGCTTGAACATCTGTTAACACTTGCTTTTGACCTAGAAAGGAAATAAATAATAGATAAAAGTGTTGTATGGGGCATCAATAAGAAAACACATCATTTATATTCATCTAATCCTGCTCATATCACCAGAATTTCTAATATTTACCATCTGTTTATAAGATTATTTGTTAAAGTTTATATATGGCGGTCTTGAATAGTAACATATTGGATTAAATAGCAGTATTTTATGGAATTTTTATACACAAAAAATTAATGTTTTAATCAGATACTTTAGGATGTAACCCCCCAAAATTTACAAGATCACTAAACGAAAAAGTATTATTAGCTACTTTAAAGAGGACGGCTTGTAACACAAAGAGCTGCCATACACTGAAAAAAAAAAAAAAACTTGAGATGTTTCAGATTGTATGTATATTTCTAGCCGTCTTTCAAATTATCCATTTTGTGGCTAAAAATGGCTGACTGCAAGATCCAATAGTGTTCTACTTGTGTGGAGTTTGTATATTCTCCCTGTGCTTGCATGGGTTTCCTCCGGGTGCTCCGGTTTCCTCCCACACTCCAAAAATATACTGATGGGTTAATTGGCTCCCAACAAAATTACCCCTAGTGTGTATGTGTGTGTGCGCGCATGTGGTAGGGAATATAGATTGTAAGCTCCACTGGGACTGATGTGAATGGCCAAATATTCTCGGTAAAGCGCTGCGGAATGTGTGTGCGCTATATAAATAACTGGTAATAAATAAATAGAATTGGATTCATCTGTACATAAGGCAAATTCTCCCTCACTAACAACTCTCATGTCTTGTTCTGATAAGCTTTTAAGACTATTATTTTTCTAAAGATTATTAGTTGCCCTTACACATGCCATTTTGTATTTTAGGGTCAGTGATTCCATAAAGAAGTTATTTCTACAAATTTTACAAACTAAATGGTCATCACTATATTCAAGGTCTAGAACAAATGCAGACACTTGAGTTTTTAGTTAACTGCTCACACCAAAGTATGTTATAACTTGTTTATTTGACAACTGAATTATTTATAATAGTCACAGTTTACAAAACAAGAATGAGTACAGTGGTGGGAACGGATTTCACAATGTATAGGTAATGATCTTAAATCCAACACTATACACAGCTCTGTATAATGAGGGGGATCATGACATAGTTATATCACATAAAATGACCTGAAACAGAGGCCAAGGATGTTTCTGCCCAAACAAGTTTACAATCTAAGAGGTAAGGGGTGGGGGGCCAGTCGATACATAAGGTAGCATAACAAAAATTAAAGCATATAGTGGCTGATTATGCTCAGAATTTACAGTAGCCATACACTTTACCAACCAATATTGAAGCAACAATTGGCATTTCTGGGCAGCTACCAGAGATGGTTGGAATGAGGAAACATGGAAGATCTAACCATCACTGTAGAAATGTCAAAGTTAATCTGTTACTACCAACCATGACAGTGCTTCATCATTTCTCTGAAGCTTCTTTTTATGGTTGTTGAAAAGGCCCCTTTTGTGCTGCAAGGGCACTAATGTTCAGCTTGGAGTAGCTGTCTGACTACCACTTTTCTTTGGTATTATACTAGCTGAGGGACACAGAGACGGGACATCTGGAACCTATGTTCACAGAAGCAATAGCGGTTGTCACCAAGGAGGCTGTAGACACCACAGTAAGAACAGAAATGGCAACAGCAGGGACAGGTGAACGGATATAAGGGCAGATGTACTAAGCTCTGGAAAGTGATAAATAGGAGAGTGATAAACTACCAATCAACTCCCAACTGACATTTTTCAAACACAGCCTGTAACATGACAGTTAGGAGCAGAGTGGCTTATCACTCTCCAGAGTTTAGTACATCTCCCCATAAGTGTTCTAGTAGATCTTAAAAACATCTCTATCTATGGTGCAATGCCATTCTGTGTCACCTTGTAATTTCTCACTGCTGTCAAATTTTTTATAGATATTTGTGTGAAGTTGCTTATATGGGAGGATGGGCACTGAGCTGATCTAAGGTGTAGCCACCTCAAACTACCTTCTGCAGCATAATGTTCAGTGTCTTCTCTAACCAATCCTCTCACTTAACACTTATATAAGTGACTGCTTTTATTTTTTTTATAATAAAAATTTCTTTGGCATAAGCGAACACATTATTAATTAATAGAACACATTCCCAAATACTAAAAGGTAAGGGGTGGGTGACAGAGGAAAGATTTGTCCACCTCAAGGCAACTACAATCCTTGCACAGAAGTTATCGCTCAAAAAAATAAAAATAAAAAATAAAGAATGGTTAATTTCCAACAAGGGTAAGAATAAAGATAGATTTATCACACTTATCTATGTGATACGAAAGATATAAATAAAACCCTCTATATCCAACATCAACAACTATTAGAGACCTTTATTTCTAAGGAAGCCCACATGAAAGTGTCTCACGCTAAAAATATGTACTTCAGCTGGGGTGGTAAGGCAGGTAAACTTATCTTACATGGTCCGCCAACAAGCTAAAAGAAAATTTATCCCAAGGTTGAAACATTCAGAGGGTTATGTTACTTCTAAATCAAACACAGCCTCTTCACTTCCACTCATATTTCTCTACACAGCAACTCCTGACTTACCCCATTTATCATCCTCCTTACTTTCTGAAGCAAATATACCCAAGTTAGTGAATTCACAGAGAGAACACATGGAAGCGGATATGAGGGTGAAATTCTCCAGGCTATTCAAACTCTGAAACTTAACATATACACCTGGGAGCGGATGGTTTTAGAGGTGAATATTTTAAACTCTTGCGTGTAGACCAAACCCTGGCCCTTACCACCCTTTTCCAACTTATTCTAAAAGGTCAGACTCCATACCCAGATTTTAATGACGCCCACACTAGATCCATCCATCCATCCATCCCTGTCTTCCATTGTGGGGTAACACAGCTTTCAAAAATGGACATGCCAACCACCACTTCCACTCATGATCAGGGACTGGGCTATCCTCAATTAGATGCATAATAGATACTTCTTCACGCAAGTCACTGGCCTATACAAAAGCTGTAGAAAAATTACATTTCTTCAAACACCAAACTTTTCAATCTGGACATTATGTTGACAAAATCCTTCATCGTTTCTCGCCGGCTGACTGGAATAACTTAATAGATTCAGCGTTTCTCAACCCTAACCAACCTCCCAGATTGATCTCCTATTTCTACTCTTGTACGCTCACCTCTTCTTTTCCCGAGAACATCGTACAGGAGTTATGTGGAAGGAACAATTTTCCCATCTCCAATTAACTGAAATACTGGCCACTCTTGCATACTCACTAAATACATTAACAGCAACTACAAACAGATAAAATATTCTAAAGAGGCTCGCTTTGTCCATCACGTGCAAACATAATCGATATGTCTAAATCTTCTTCATGCCACAAATGCAACACCTCTCACACCACGCTGTTTCACTGTCTCTGGAGCTGTATCCAAATTAAAAAATTCTGGATGCAAATCAAACACTTTATTGTTCAACTATTTCCGTTGACCCTAAAATGGGCTGTTTTAGGTTTCCTTGATCCACGTACCTGCTTAAACCTGGTACGTGGACCCTCACTATAATCTCTAACATAGCCCGAAAGAGTATCCTGCAGAAATGGCTCTCTTCCTATCCACCATCTCTCAGCATATTCAAAGAAAAGGAGCGATATCGTAAAACTTACCTTCATTAACTCTCTTTCGTCCAAGTCCATAGGGACCACAGGGAGACAGTGTACAGCAACAGCAAAGCTTTTCAATCCCAGGAGCTCCGGTCCTTCCCCCAACAGCCTGAGGGCACTTCAGTTTGGTTAACAAGCCCAAGGAAGGAGCAGGACAGGAGAGAAGGAAGACTGGTACACTGAGGAATCTCACACTGACGCAGAGAAGGAAACAAGTGACCAAGAGGAGAAGCCCATAGCAGCTAGGAGCGTAAGGGCGGGTTCCCTGTGGCCCCTATGTACTTCAAAGAAAGAGTTAACGAAGGTAAGTTTTACTATAACTCTCCTTTTCTTTTTCTGGGTCATAGGGCTCCACAGGGAGACATTGGGGATGTCCCAAAGCAGTTGTTCAAGGGCAGGAACGCTCCTGAGCTGATAGGATGCTTCCTTCGGGCATGAGGTTCTCCTGAGAGGCAAATGTAGCAAAGGCATTAAACCTAAGAAACGTGTGGACAGAAGACCAGGTGGCCTCTTCGCATTGCTGTTCAGCTGAGGCGTCACACCGGGCTGCCCATGAGGGACCCACAGAGTGAGTAGAATGAGCAGAGACTGTAGTCGGCACAGGAAAGCCAGTGTTAAGATCACAGGGAACAGAGTCTGATGTCAGGTCTGAGATTTGATACGTTTTGACTAGTCGTGGCCAAGGGTCTAAAGCTGTGATGCAGCCTTTGGGCTGTTGAAGCAGCCTTGAGGGCTGATTTGCCTTTGCTAGTCGCGGCCTGTGGGCCGAGGGTGAGATGCAGCCTTTGGGCTGTTGAAGCAACCTTGAGGGCTGATTTGCCTTTGGGCTGTTAAGTCTGTGATGGTGTGCACACTGAAGTGAAGATGCTATCGATGTCGCCGGGTTGACACTGGCGGTGGTGCACTGGATTGCACACTTGGGACACTGAGTTGCGACCAGTGCCGCCGGATTGACACTGGCGCGCCGGATTGTGCACTTGTGATGCTGAGTTGCGACCAGTGTCGCCGGATTGACACTGGCGACGGTGGTGCACTGGATTGCGCACTCACGTTGCAGGAACGCAGCTGGTGTCGCCAGGTTGACACAAGCCACCGGATGAAGGTAGGTGCTTCAGGACAAGGAAGCACACTGTGCCGCCTAGATGACAAGCAGCATGAGCAGGTGGTAAACAGACTGGGCAATCTGGATGGAACAAACAGCAGCAGACAAACACAGCAGAACTGGACTCTGGAACTCAACCGATACACAGGAGACTGGAACAACCGGTAGCACGAGAAACTATCACTGTCATGGAGTGAAGTGAAGGGCTGGCTGGAATTTAACAAAAACGGCCCAAACTCCTGGGCTGTGCACAGACAGGAGAATCAATCAGTGTGCACCTGACACTGCACACAGACAGGCAGTAAGTAGTGTAGAGCCTCAGCAGCAATCAAGACTGGAACTGCAAACAAAATGCTGCTCCCAAGAGGAGGAAGGAGGAGACTTCAGCGAACGCTTGCCCGGTGTTCATCCCGCACAGCATTGGCAGTGCGATGGCTTGCGACAGCCAGTCTGCGTGTAAGCCGGTTAGTCATGCAAATCCATCTGACCAGAGTCTGTTAGCTGGCCATCCCTTCTTATGGAATCCATATAGGACAAAGAGGGAGTCCCATCTCCTGAAGGAAGTAGTACAGTCCACGTAGATCTTTAGAGCACGGACCACATCCAAAGAGGTCTCACCTGCCGAGAGGACTGGTGAATTAAAGGCCGGACCCACAAATTTCCTCACTCAGGTGGAAGCGAGAAACCACCTTGGGAAGAAAGCCTGGGCGTGTTCGAAGAAAGTGTGGAGCGACAGGAAAGTGCCCCTAAACCAGATACCCTACGGGCAGACGTTAAAACCAGAAGAAACAGAGTCTTTGCCATTTGACATCCACTGATCCCAGGGGTTTGAATGGAGGATCCTGAAGTGCTTGTTGCACCACTGACAAATCCCATGGATTCACAGGAGGGACAAAGGGAGGTTGTATATGTAGAACACCTTGCATTAAGGTGTGAACATAAGCAGAGACCTGCACTTTGAGAGATGCTAGGCGGAGGCCTAGGTCTAGTCCAGCCTGAAGAAAGGCAAGAATACAAGAAACTTTTAATACTTGAGGGTCATAGTGTCTTAGAGCACACCATTGGAAATATGTATTCCATATTCTGTGGTAAATCCTGGCTCAGGCCGGTTTATGTGCTCAGAGCATGGTCTGGACCACAGAGCTGGAGAAATCCTTAGCCGTTAGGAGGTATGTCTCAAGAGCCACGCCGTTAAAGACAGACGGGCCAGGACCAGATGTAGACATGGAACATGAGACAAAAGGTCTACTCGTGGAGGAAGTTATAGAGGAACGTCTATGGAGAGCCATTGAAGATCGGACTACCAATGACGGATGGGTCAAGCCAGAGCTATTAACAGGACTGTGCCCCCCACGTCCGGTCTGAACTTCCGAAGTACTCGAGGAAGCAGGGATATTGGAGAGAAGAGATATGCCAAATGGAAGTTCCATTTTACGGACATGGCATCTATGAAAGCCGCGTTGGGGTCCTTTGTTATGCTCCATAAACTGGAAGTTTGTGGTTGTGCCTTGAGATCCACTACTGGAAGACTTCTGGATGTAGAGACCATTCTCCTGCATGCACGGCGTGACGGCTGAGGAAATCCGCTTCTCAATTGAGAATCCCCGGGATGAACACTGGGGAGATGGCTGGGAGATTGTGTTTGGCCCATGTCAGAATGCGTGACACTTCTGTCATTGCTGACTGACTGAGTGACCCATTGGTGATTGAGGTAGGCCACAGCCGTAGCATTGTCAGACTGTACTTGTACTGGCATGCTTTTCAGAAAGTTCTGAGCCATAGTGAGAGCTCTGTAGATGGCTCGAAGTTCCAGGATATTGATTGGCAGCAATGCCTCGACTGGGGACCATCGGCCGGTTACTGCGACCCACCCTTGGAGGCTTGCGTCCGTGGTGAGTAGAGCCCAGTCCGGAATCCAAAAGGGACAACCCTTGTTCAAATGGGAAGTCGGTAGCCACCAGGCTAAGGACAGGCGAAACTCTGGGGGGAGGCTCCATCTGGGATCTGAGCAGATGAGGTAGCCCGTTCCACCTGGAGAGGATCGGGTGTTGGTAGTGGCCTGGAGTGAAACTGGCCGAATTCCACCATGTCGAAGTTGGACACAATTGATCCCAAGGCCTGCATTGCAGAGTGAATCGACACTGATTGTGGAGCAATCTGCGTAGCCTGTGCTGCAGTGCTGAAATCTTTTCCGATGTTAGGTAGATTCTCTGAACTAGAGAGTCCAGGAGGGCTCCCAAATGTACCATCATTTGGGAGGGTTTCAGGGAAGACTTTTTCCAGTTGATCAGCCAACTGTGCATTTGTAGAAAGGCAATGGTTACCTGCAGATGGCGGTGAAGAGTCTCTGGGGAGTTGGCCAACAGCAAGAGACCGTCCAGGTATGATCCCTTGACGGCGAAGAGAGGCCGCCATAACTGCCATGATCTTGGTAAAGACCCAAGGGGCCGTTGAGAGGCCAAACGGCAGAGCCTGAAATTGGTAATGTTGCCGCAGTGTAACAAACCGGAGATATTGTTGATGAGAAGGCGCTATAGGTACATGTAGGTAAGCGTCCTGAATGTCTAGGGATACCATAAAATCTCCAGGCTCCATAGCTAGCATAATAGAACGGAGGGTTTCCATACGAAACCTGGGCACCCTGATAAACTTGTTCAGAGACTTGAGGTTGAGGATATGCCGCTGAGATCCATTGGGTTTATGAACTAAGAAAAGGGTAGAACAATAGCCCTTGCCCTGTTGTGAGAGGGGACCCAAATTATTACTCCTGAATTCAGTAAGGACTGAATAGCTTTTTGGAGAAACGGAGCCCTGGTTGAGTCTGATGGAGGTCTTGTGCAAAAGAACTGTTGGGGGTGTGGAGTTGCCTCAAGAAGGAGGGCGTATCCGTGGGAGATCACTTCTCTTACCCAGGCATCTGACGTGGCTTAATGTCAAACTTAGGTGAATTCAAGAAGTTGGCCTCCCACCCTGGGATCCCCCAGGGAGAGGCCCGCCCCGTCAGGTTGCATGCTTGTCCACAGACTTGACAGGTGGATGTCTAGTAGCCCAGGCCTGTTTGGCCCTAGGCTTGGAGGCCTTGGCTGAGGTCTGTTGCCGTGGAAAGGACTGACCTTTGGCTTTGCCTTGAGAGCGAAAGGACTGAAAGGAAGACGTCTGCGGCTTTGTATTATATGCAGAGGGCAGGAACGCAGTCTTGTTAGCTGTCAAAGTAGTCACAATTGTATATAATTCTAGACCAATAGGAGGTCTCCTGCATAAGGCAGACTCTAGAGCCTGTTTTGATTCTGAATCTGCTTTCCAGGAACGTAGCCAAAAGCATACGTCGGGCCACTACCGAAGTTGCAGATATCCTGGAGGCCAAGAGAGCCGTATCCATAGCTGCTTGACCTAAGTAGGAGGCTGCATCTCAAATGTGAGATATGTAGGACAGTTGTTTCCTTGAAGTGTGCAATCGCGGTGTATAGTATGTGATAGTCCTCACAGTTATACAGCAGATGTGAGGTACAAGGAACCCCCAAAACATTTGTAAGTCAGGGTATAGGAGAAAAATAAGGGAGAGATAACTGACACTATAGAAAGTAGAGATTAGCACTAACACAAGTCACATACAAACGTAGAAAAAAAAACATTACATGTCTGCAATGGGCACTAAAATCGACTACACAGACCACAGTGGCTGGTAGGATATAGCGCTGTATAACCTGGTCCGTGGGAGAGATATACAGGGAGACTGGACCCAGCGTTTCCCGGAGACCTGCTTGCCTAAAATGGCTGCCGCGCGCCTCTGAGGGGGCACTGGGTGAGGGAGGAGTAGCTCAGGGAACACCAAAACCACAGTGGAAAGGCGCCCTGAGCTGGGTGAGTGGCTGCAGGGAGAGTGCCTTATCCCCTGGCTGACTTTAACCACCAGGTCCCCATGCCTTTAAAATATGCCTCTGCGCCAGTAACGTTATGCTCCGGTGGTCTAGTGGAGTAGTGGGCAAAGCCAGTGTCCACATCAGCGTCCTGAAACCGGAGGCAAGACTGCACTAAGACGCGGGTCCCCGCAAAATGGGGTTCCTCCTTACCTATCCCCTGGATTCCGGGCTAGTCCCTGTCGGAGCCCCGCCGGGAGTACCTAGCACAGGCTTGGTGTCACAGCATCGCTGAGAGGTGATGGGGTGGCAGCACAGACGTCCGGAGGGCAGTCTGGTGCTGCTCGCCCGTTTGTAAAAAAATAAAGCATAAATATAAAGATTGGGCTGCTTAATGCAGCCCACGGTTATAATGGTGGTCCAGCTCCTGCCGGACACCAACGAAACTGAAGTGCCCTCAGGCTGTGGGTGGGATTATAGTGGGAAGGACCAGTGCATCCAAGATTTGAAAAGCTTTGCTGTCGGTGTCCGGTCCTCCAGGTCCCACCTACACCCCAATGTCTCCCTGTGAAGCCCAATGGACCCTGAAGAAAAAATTAGAAATATGGTAAGACCTTACCTAGGTTATTTCTCGTTCTACAAAGTCCATATGGTCCACAGGGTGAGCTTGGGGTATAGGTGATGATGGGAGTCATCCGGGCACCACGCAGTTAATTTTTCTTCCCAGGAGGCATTGGGTCCCTCTCCTATACCCCGCCCCCGGGCCAAAGGCACCTCAGTTTCGTATCAAGCCAAAGGCAGGAGGAGGATAAAAGAGAAGAAAGTCAAACACTCAAAAATCACATTCTCACACAGAAGGAGATGGAAAACCGGTGACCAGAGAGAAGCCCATCTGAAGCACATGTGCGTCAGGGTGGGTGCCCTGTGGACCCTATGGACTTCGTAGAAAAGAGATAAAGGTAAGTTCTTACCATAGCTCATTTTCTTCTTCAGGGTCCACAGGGTGACCTTGGGGATGTCCCAAAGCAGTACCGTCAAGTGTGGGGACGCTCCTGTGCAGAGAGGAGAATCCGTCACCTGAAGGAAGCATCCTGAGAGGCAAAAGGTATCAAATGCATAAATACCTCAAAAAAGGTCTGGACAGAAGACCTCGTGGCCGCCTTACAAAGCTGAAAAGCCGAGGCATCACGGCGAGCTGCCCACGAAGGACCCACAGACAGGGAAGAATGAGCAGTAACAGAGGGCGGCACTGGAAGGTCCTCATGAATGTAAGCCTCAGAGATGGCCATGCGAAGCCACCTAGCCAAAGTTTGTTTATTCCCTGGCCATCCCTTCTTGTGGAATCCATACAGTAGAAACAAGGAGTCTGACTTCCGAAGGGAACTAGTACGGTCCACATAAATCCTGAGGGCATATACCACATCCAATGAGGCCTCACCTGCCGAGAGGTCTGAGGAATGAAAGGCCAGCACAATAATTTCCTTATTAATGTGGAAACTAGAGACCACCTTAGGAAGGAAACCAGGGAGAGTCCGAAGCACCACCCTGTCCTGGTGAAAAAACAAATGGGGAACAACAAGAGAGCCCAGAGATCAAAACACACTTCTGGCAGAAGCAATAGCCAGAAGAAAAACTGTCTTAACAGTAAGCCATTTGACATCCACAGAGTCCAGGGGTTCAAATGGAGGGCCCTAAGGACAACAGCCAAATCCCTAGGCGCCATAGGAGGGACAAAGGGAGGCTGAACGTGAAGGACCCCTTGAAGAAAAGTGGTGATATCAGAAAGAGGAGCAATCCTTCGCTGGAACCACAATAAAAGGGCAGAGACATGCACCTTCAGTGAAGCAAGGCAGAGACCAAGGTCCAAACCTGCCTGAAGGAAAGCCAAAACTCTGGATACCCTAAACACCAGGGGGTCGTAATCTCTGGGACGACACCATTCAAAGTAGGTATGCCACACCCTGTGGTAAATACTGGCCGAGGCAGGTTTTTGCGCCCTGAGCATGGTGTTAACCACAGAGCTGGAAAAACCCTTGGATCTTAGGAGGGATGTCTCAAGAGCCACACAGTCAAATACAGATGTCCCAGGTCCGGGTAAAGGCAAGGATTTTGGAATAACAGGTCCGGATGTTGAGGCAACAGCAACGAAGTGTCGATGGAGAGACTGAAGATATGGAGTACCAGTGACATCTGGGCCACACTAGAGCCACCAGCAGGACAGTGCCTCCTTGTTTAAATTTACGAATTACTCAATGAAGGAAGATTGGAGGAAACAGGTACACAAACTGGAAGGTCCACTTGACGGACAGCGCATCTAGCAAGAGAGCATTGGCGTCTCTTGTCCTGGACCCGCACAGTGGCAGTTTGTGATGTTTGTCGAGAGGCCATGAGGTCCATGTCCAGAAGGCCCCACTTGTCCAATAGAAGCTGAAACACTTCTTGGTGAAGATACCATTTCCCTGGATGCACATCATGATGGCTGAGGAAGTCCGCTTGCCAATTGAGAACTCCTGGAATGAACACTGCCGATATGGCTGGTAGATGGCCTTCCGCCCATGACAGGATGTGTGACACCTCTGACTTTGCCGCCAGACTTAGAGTGCCTCCTTGATGGTTTATGTAAGCCACGGTCGTGGCGTTGTCGGACTGTACTTGCATGGGCTTTCCGTGAAGTAGGAGTCCTGCTTTTTGTAGGGCCCTGAAGACTGCCCAAAGTTCCAATATGCTCCTACTGTCCACCGCCCCTGAAAGGAGTGTGGACCAGTCATTGCGCCCCAACCCCAGAGACTGGCATCCATTGTCAGAAGGACCCAGTCCGAAATTCAAAAAGGAGGGCCCTTTAGTGAGGTGGACCAACTGCAGCCACCAAGTCAGAGATAGACGCACATCCGGAGAGAGTACCATCGTTTGTGTCCTTATCCGATGGGGTAATGCGTCCCACCTGGAGAGGATCAATTTCTGCAGAGGCCGGGAATTAAACTGGGCATATTCCACCATGTCGAACGTTGACACCATGGATCCCAGTAACTGCAAGGCTGAATGTATGGACATTCGGCGACTGTGGAGGCATCTGCGCTCTCGCGTATGCAAAGTGGAGATTTTGTCTGTGGACAGAAAAATCATCTGCTGTTGTGAAT
Organism: Taudactylus pleione; assembly: GCA_031769625.1. Lineage (NCBI taxonomy): Eukaryota > Metazoa > Chordata > Amphibia > Anura > Myobatrachidae > Taudactylus > Taudactylus pleione. Next base: position 30,363,772 of record JAUIMM010000052.1, read on the forward strand.
CCAAAAGAGCTCCCAGGTGAAGCATCCTTCGAGATGGGATCAGGGAGGACTTCTTCTAATTGATCAACCACCCGTGCATCTGTAGTACAGATATTGTCAGCTGTAGGTGGTGGTGGTGGTGAAGAGTCTCTGGAGACCCTGCTAACAGCAAGAGATCGTCCAGCTATGGTAACAGGCGGACCCCCTGCAGTCACAGATGGGCTGCCATTACCGCCACAATTTTTGTAAACACCCGAGGTGCAGTAGAGAGGCCAAAAGGCAGAGCCTGAAACTGGAAATGTTGTTGTGACACATCAAACCTGAGAAAACTCTGGTGAGCCGAAGCAAATCGGAATATGCAGGTATGCATCCTGTATATTCAGAAACACCATAAAAGCCCCAGGTTCCATAGCCAGTATAATGGAACGTAGAGTTTCCATCCTGAACAGAGGTACCCCAAGGATTTGTTCAGGGACTTGAGATTGAGGATAGGTCAGTGGGATCCGTTCGGGTTATGCACCAGAAAAGGCTGGAATAATAACCCGTTCCCCTCTGGGATAACGGGACCGGAACAATGACCACTGCCTGAATGCCTCTTGAATAGCTAAGGCCTTGTCCTTGTTTGACAGGAGGCCTGTGCAGAAGAACTGATGGGGAAGCAGTGTCCGGAAGGAGAGGGCTTACCCCTAAGACACCACTTCTTTCAACTAGGTGTCTGTAGTAGTCAGACAACAGCGCTGGGCGAATTGAAGAAGTTGGCCTCCCACCCTTGGATCCTCCAGGGAGAGGCCCGCCCGGTCAGGCTGAGGGCTTGTCGTCAGGCTTGGCAGCTGGATGTCTCGCACTCCAGGATTTTTTGTTAGGCTTGGTCATTTTCTTGGTTGTTGACGGTCAAGGAAAGGACTGGGTTCTACCCTTTCCTGGGGCTCGAAAGAAGTCCGAGACCCCGAGGAAGCAGGAACAGTTGGCAGACAAGCAGACTTCGCAGCTGCCAGTGTATCCACAAATTTGTCCAAATCCGGGTCGAACAGGACCTTACCATTGTAGGGTAAACACTCCAAGCCCTTCTTGGAGTCCGCATCTGCCCTCCAAGAGTGAAGCCACAGGGAGCGAAGAGCCGCAATGGCCGCCGTGGAGATCCTGGCATTCAATAAGTTGATATCCAAGGCAGCCTCATTAATATAGGTTGCCCACAAGATTCAACTGCTCCCTGGTCGCATCCGAAGACAAGGACCCTTCCAGGGTGTTTGCCCAACATTCCATAGCCCAAGCCACCCAGCAGATAGCCATGACTGGTCTGCACGCAGCACCTAAAAGGGAATAGACAGACTTCAGGCAAACCTCCACCTTTCTGTCTGTTGTATCCTTCACGGACGACATGAAAGGCATAGAGAGAGTCGCGCATTTTAACCAATCACGTGATGTGGGAATCCACACCGGTTAAGTTTCCCATTTAGAAAAATAGTCCTCAGTAAATGGAGAAGCATGGACCTGACGCTTCTGCGGCTGGTACCGCTTTCCAGGTGTTTTCCATCCCACCTCCAGATGGTCCACCAGGACAAAGGAAATATGGCAGCGGTCTCCTTCACAGGTTTGAAAAGGCCTATCGGGGAGGTTCATCCTCCTCTATGACCAATGCTTGTATCTGACTCGGAAAATATATTTTCGACTTGGACTCCACATCACGTAGAGAACTCTGAATCAGTGCCATCCGGGAGCATCCCATCATCAGATGAGATCTCGTCATCATCATATAGGGTAGATTGAAACAACGGCAAAAGTCTTTTAGCCTGTCGTCCTTTGGGTGCCTCCTCCTGCCTCACCTCAGCCACATTCTGGAACGCAGTGGGAATCGTATTAACCCACTGGGGAGACAGCACCTGCATGGGTGCAGCTGGCTGAAGCAGGCTCTGAGAGGGCATAAGCTGTTGCTGTGTGAACCCCCCCCCCCCCCCCCAAGGGGGCTCCTGCAGAGTGGCAGAGACCATAGAGGGACCTGGAGGGGCATAACACCTCAAACATAATCCCTCAAGTACCATGTCTCCCACCCCTAATTCCGCTGTACATTTTCAACATAACAACCGGGCGGGAGCCAAATTCGGCATATCACTCTCAATGCCAGATATGGTGAAGAGGATACCAAAATACAGTATGTGACCCACCACACAGAATATAAGAGACTGTGAGGCTGCACTCTGACAACACCTGTAGTAGGGCTCAGAAGAAAAAAAAAAACACAGGTAAAGTAAAATGGCTGACAGAAGAAAATGAAACTCTGAGACCGCGCTAGCATGCAGTCACATACAATGCAGAAATAAACAACACCTGCACAAATGGCACTACTTAATCAACTACACCAACTTTGTGTCTGGTAGGATATAGTGATACATACACTGACCACACACTGAGGAGAGCTATGTAGGGGGACCCAGGCTCCGCGCTCCTCAGAGAGCAGTGACCTTGCCAGGAGAATATGGCCACCAGAGATCCAGGAGGAGGCATTCCTGTGGGAAGAGAACTGCACTACCTGAGCCAGACCGCAGTGAAAGGCGCGCTGTTGCAGAGCGGAAGAGCCGGCTGTAAACAGGGAAGGCAGCCTCCCCTGGCCGGTGATTAACCCAAGGCGCTGGAAGCACAGTGGTTCCCAAGCACTGCGCTCCGCATGTCCCCAGGCAGTCGTACAGTGGAAGCGCAGGTGTTGATATAGCCTGGCTCCACGACAGTCATCCCCCGGAGTGTCCTCAGAGACCTGGGGGGAAAGGACTGCACAAGCGGTACTTACCTTCCCTGTACATCTGGCTGCAATCCTAGAAGCATCGGTACCCCCTTCTCGGTGCCAGCGGGGTGAAGGTGCGGCAGAGCGGACGTACCCTGGACTGTCGGCTTACAGAAGAGATCTTCATAAAATAAAAAAATCTTCAGAGGTTGTTTGACAAGCCCCCCTGCGTTCAGTAACTCGACTCCGGCCGGGCACCCAACGAAACGGAGGTGCCTCTGGCCCGGGTATAGGAGAGGTACCCAGTGCATCCTGGGAAGAAAAATTAACTGTGTGGTGCCCGGATGACTCCCATCACCACCTATACCCCAAGGTCACCCTGTGGACCCCTATGGACCCTGAAGTAGAAAGCTTTTTCTTCATATTTAAAATGGACTGGATGGAGGCTCCCCTCCATAAGGAACTTTGTGTTAAGTTGTTATTTGGCATTTGGGAACAATATATCCATTCTCTACCAGACATTAAAATACAGAATTATGGTATAACATACCTTTTGATAATTATTTTTCCTCGAGGTTCATAGGGTCCACAGGAATTATTTTGGATATATACTTGGACAGTGTCCATTGCACCTAACAGCAAAGCTTTGGAGCTCCCAGCATGCACTGGTCCTCCTCCCTATATACCCCGCCCCCAGCCATTCAGTTTGTGACTAAGCCTCGCGGCAAGAGACTGAGAATGGAGAAGGAAGAAACATTTCACAAGAAAACACTCGACAAGCAAAGAGGGTATGTGATACAAAGCTTTAAGAACAGGTCCATCTGAGGCCAGGTGCATCAGGGTGGGTGCCCTGTGGATCCTATGGACCTCGAAGAAAAAGAATTATCAAAACGATACTGTATGTTCTACCATAATTCTGTATTACTTCTTCGGTTCCATAGGGTCCACAAGAATTACCTTGGGACGTCCTAAAGCAGTTCCCTTAGGGATGGGGATGCTCCTGAGATAATTGGAGAATCCGCCGCCCAAAGGAAGCATCCTGGGAGGCATACGTATCACAAGCATAGAACTTCATGAACATACTCACGGAAGACCAGGTGGCGGCATTGCAGAACTGTTCAGCACAGGCGCCCTGTCTTACCTCCCACGTTGATCCGACAGACCGAGTGGAATGGGCTGTCACCCTGTTAGGAACAGGGAGATTAGCTTGAGTATAGACCTGGGAAATGGTCATACGGAACCAGCGGGACAAAGTCTGTTATTTGCGGCCCACCGCTTTTGTGGAATCCATACAACACAAATAGAGAATCTGTTTTCCTGATGGACCAGGTCCGATCCACAGACACGAGAAGAGAAAAGAGTGTCCTCTTTGTTGGTGCACTAAAGTTAACTATAAAATATAACTTTTAATTCATTTTGCTAAAATGTAAATAAACTTCCAACGTGAAATATAAAAATATGTTAAAATAATAAATTTCTTTGTGTGTCAATGTTATCCCAAAAATAATAAAATATCAATATCCTGAAATCCTCGTTCTTATAATATGTCCAATATATATTCAAAATTGGATAAATCAAGCAAATAATTATATCTGTGTAAATGGATATGTCAAAAGCAGTTACTTGTAACATTTATACTATACAGAGTATCCACTGTTTGATAAACACTATTATAATTCCAGTGACCATGAGTAAGATTATAAGACCATATCTTTGGCCAGTAGATGTCACTGTTGTACAAACAATCGTGCGGGACTAACACTGGTTATATCAAAAGGTATTTCTATATCAGTGGAATGTTCAGTGCTGAAATAACACTGATTACAAAAGGATAATCTACATCAGTGGAATATTCAGTGCCATTAGTTGATAAAGCACAATTGTAATGTGACGAGAGTTTTAAGTAATAAGCTTAATTGCTACTAGCACACACAATATATATTAGGTAAGTACAGCGCTATATCAAATAGGCTATATAGAAGTTCTGTATATAGAATGTCGTTAGTAAGCACACAAATAACAGACACGTGATGTTCTGTTCCGAACAGTACAATGGTGAATAGAGAGAGCCCAATATTGCTGATATACACACTATATATGTGTGTTAAGCGTTTTGGGTTCTGGATTGTCAAAATGATGATAATCGCGCTAGTATAAATTGCTTATGCATGAAATGCAACTGTGATATAACAGATATTAAGTAATCAGCTTAATTGTTACTGAGGTGCATAATACATTAAATAAACATCGCGCAATGTCAGCCCAGACACAAAGCACAGATTTAATTCTAAGCAGCGCAATGATCTAGTAACAAAAGAAACTATTGTGTCACTCTATTGATACTAACACATGAGATGTCCTAAATGAATGAAAATTTATTTAGTTCCTAATCTGCTGGTTGGTACTAATAATCATATGCCTGATACCTATAATGATGGTTATATATAGCACAATATTATGCCAAAATATATGGATAGATAATACACAACCGACAGGCAAACTATATTATAATTAAGGCCATATAGGTATTGCGATTGAGAGGCTAACACGCACATTGCATGGAGATAAATCATGTGCTACCTATGGACACACTACACGGCATCTAGAGTATATATGTATCTTTGTTAAGCAATATGAAAATAAATGACTGCTCATTCTTTCTTGTTTTCTAATTTAATGCTTTTTTACACACGTGCTGTGAAATCAATAGTTGAGTTGCTACAAACGTGCACTGCGTATTGCAATGTATCAATCAGGTGCCTGACATACCCATTACTTAATGCCAAATCATATGCTGCTAACAGACACACTGCATAGCATATTGAGGATATGTATATATCTTTGTTGAGCTGTGAATTCCAAGGTTAAGCGCTGCTATAGACAACACATTTATTATAATAAATAACATCTTGTTCTATGTTATGTTAAACTTTTTTACACACGTGCTATAAGGTTAGTAGTTAGATTACTACAAACTAGGGATGTGCAGGCTCGGATAGGTTCGAGTTTGCACGTGGAGTTCGGATTTTTCCCTCCAAAAAAACGGAACTCAGAAAGAGGCAAAACGTCATCTTGCATGGACGAACATCATCATTCCTGGACAAAAGTTATCGAAATCTATAATTAGAAAAAATGCATAATCTCATTCCGTTATGTTATAGGAATGGTAAAAAACTATTAGATTCATTAAGACCATGGGGATATAAACTTTTCATCAAGAAAATCATCTTGGTTTCCAACTTTAAAAGTTCTTTATCAAGATCCCCACCTCTTACTCCAAGTTGGATCTGTTCCATGCCAAAAGCTTGAAGATCTTTCGGATTTCCCTCGTGAAATCGCAAAAAGTGGCTAGCTACAGGTGTCAGGGTTTTAAAATTGTTTCTATCAGATCTAGCATGTTTGATATTATTGGCATGCTCTAGTAATCTCGTTTTGAAGGGTCTAATGGTTTTGCCAATATAGATTTTGTCACATGGACATTCCAGGAGATAAACAACTCCTGCAGAGTTGCAATTGATATAATTTTTAATATTCCATTTTTTACCTAAAGTGTCATAATAAAATTTGGTTGGCACCATGTATTGACAGGCTTTGCAACTCTTACAACTAAAAGAGCCTTTGGTAGGATATATTGATCTTTTACCCAATGTTAAATGACTCTGAACCAAGAGATCTTCAAGGTTCTTGGATCGCCTCCAACTGGTTTGAACTTTTTTAGGGAGTACTGCTGCCAAATCATGGTCTGTCATAAGAACCGGCCAGTGTCTTTGTAGGATATCATTAATATCCTTCCATCTGCTATTAAATGTCCCTACATACCTCACTGGTTCTTCCTTCCTGATTTTAGTTTTTGGAATCAACAGAGAATCCCTATGTTGAGATTTGACATTATGCCGAGCTTTCTTAATCACCCTTTTGCCATATCCTCTTTGGATTAATCTTGTACACAATTGTTCCTCTTTCCAGGTAAGTTCGTTTCTCTGTACAATTTCTTTTAGTTCTCAGTAACTCTCCTTTCGGAATACCCCTCAAGGTCGCTGGTAAATGGGAACTATCGAAATGGAAGATACTGTTGGTCGCCGTTATTTTTCTAAAGGTATCTGTGATAATATTTAAATTGGGGCATTTATGTTACTAGCTTATATATATACCCACTAGTGCAAAAGTTCTTTCCATCTTTCCCTGATTCACCGATCCACATAGATCCTGAGGGCTTGACCCCCACATCAAGGGAAGCTTCACCTGTAGACAGGTCTGAAGACTGAAAGGCCGGGACTATAATTTCCTCATTAATATGGAAACGGGAAACCACCTTTGGAAGGTAGCCCACCTTGGTACTGAGAACAGCTCTATTCTGATGAAACGCCAAATAGGGAGAGCGACATGAGATGAGCAGTCATAACTGCCATTATCTTTGTAAATACCCAAGGGGCTGTTGCCAGACCGAAGGGTAGAGCCTGAAATTGAAAATGTTGCTGATCCACTGCAAACCTGAGAAAGGTCTGGTGGGATGCTGCAATTGGGACATGCAGATATGCATCCTGAATGTCCAGCGAAACCATGAAGTCTCCCTTCTCCATTGAGAAAAAAAATGGGCATATAGGAAAAAGATGAAGCTACACAACAAAAACTGCAGCCTACGTCTTACTAAAGAGACCTTCCCTTTTGGTCTCTGAGGAAAATTTGTCGAACTGAATAAGTTCTATTGCCAGCATAATTGACCGTAGAGTCTCCATACGGAACTTCGGTACCCTGACAAATCTGTTGAAAGATTTTAGATTCAGGATAGGGCGGTGCGACCCATTGGGTTTTAGGATCAAAAATATATTTGGAGTAGTAACCCCTTCCCTGTTGCGTCACAGGAACTGGGACTATGACTCCTGAGTTTAGGAGTGCCCCCACAGATTCTAATAGGCCAAGACTCTGACTGGGTCCGCAGGAAGATTTGTAAACACAAATCTCTGAGGGGGTTGTCTTCGGAATGTTATGGCATAACCGCGAGTTCTCGCACCCTGGCATCTGTAGTTGTCTGATGCCAAGCCTGGGAGAAATAACAGTCGGCCTCCAACCCTGACATCCTTTAGGGGGAGGCCCGCCCCATCAGACAGTAGGCTTACCGTCTGCCTTGGATGCCGGGCGCTTGGTTGACCAAGGCTTCATGTGTGGTCCTCTAGGAGACTGACCCTGTCTGGCCGAGGACTGTTTCTTAGTCTTATTTTGTGGATGAAAGGACCGGGATGACAGCTGCCTTCTAGAAGTAGATGGTAACTTCACAGGCCTAGGTGCAGCCAACGAAGTCATAATGTCATCTAATCCTGGTCCAAAAAGCACCTTGCCTGCAAAAGGTAAAGATTCTAGAGCCTTTTTAGACACTGGATCTGCCTTCCAGTTCCTTAGCCAAAGGGTCCTCAAGGCTGCCACAGAGTTAGCCAAGACCCTAGACGCCATGATGCCTGCGTCAATACCTGCTTCCCCCAGGTACACAGCCGCCTCCTGTATCTGGTTCAGAAGGAACTTCTGCTCTCTTGTTGCGTCGACCATAGTCTCACTCAGAGACTTCGTCCAATTTTCCATAGCTTTGCCACCCAAGCTACAGCCGTAGCAGGTCTGGGGATGGCCCCAGATAAAGAAAACATTGATTTAAGAGAAGTTTCTTATCCGTACTCTCCTTTAAGGAGGATGCTGCCAGAATAGGCAATGTAGCGCTCCTAATTAATCTAGTGTTCTGAGCGTCTACTGTAGGGCAAACCTCCCATTTACTACACACTCCTGGGGCAAATGGGTACAGAGTGGTTACCTTCCTAGTGGGCGTAAAATGCTTGCTAGGAGTTTCCCATGCCTCAGACATGAAATTTGTCAATTGACTAGAGTGCGCGCAAATACTCTTAGGCCACCACCTGACGTCTAAAAACCACCTTCTTAGATGTCGGTGCGACCTCCTCCTCCTGAATATTGACGACAGACCTCACCGCTCTTACCAGAGAGGGAACAAGAAGGATTGATGATCCTCCTTTACCAAGACTGACCCAGAAATCTGAGAATCCTCGTCTGACGAGAAGTTTGAGTCCAACTCTTAAGGAAACACCTGGCGAGAGCCCCTTCTATGCCCCTGCTTCCTTACTACCACCGGTCTTTCTACCTGCGGAGAGGCTGAAGACTGTAGTATACTCTGGCTAGAATGAGCAGCCATGTCAGCCCAACAGGGATTCATGGGTGGTAAATACATAGGATGCACATGCTGTGGGAACCTCATAGCCTGAGGTACCCCAGCAGCTGGAGTCCGTACCTCTGTGGCCTTGCCTATTAGATAGGACAGGACCTCAGGTGTGATAGCCATCCACGACAGCTCTAGTGATGTTGCAGGAGTACCAGATGTACTAGGTCTCTTGCTACAGTTTTTACATAACCCATTCCAATTGACATTCTTCTCAGACAGGCCTGCGGCAGTGGACTTACAGGATATTAGCACCAGAGGACTCTCATCCTTATCCAACATAAATCAAATGTACAAGATATGCAAGTCTAAATGCAATGTGACTTACACTATCAGTGACACACCCCACCCTCAGAGGTATAAGGAGAAACAGTGATAGCAGTACCTGACAGTTTTTAAAACATAGGCAGTGTACATATAGCAGCTGGCATACAGTCACATTCAAATGCAAAAAGACGCGGAATTGCTACAGCAATATGGACTCCATCAACTAAACCGGCCCACGGAGGGGGATGGTAGGATATAGACTGCGCTATATGCCAAACCCAAGGGAGAGGTGTATAAAGAGACAGACCAAACCTCTGAGACAAACTGCTGCAGTCGTGGACAGATGCTGAACTGCGCGCGTCTCACACATGAGGTGGTAATTTATATCAGACGCGGGAATCTGTACTCGGAAGTTGGTGTCTGGGGGGAGAAGCGGCCGGGGGAGTGCCTTATCTCCCCTAAGCTGCGATTTTGACGGCAGAGTACGCTGCACTAAAAGGTAATAAGACGTTGACTAGTGCGCTCTAGTGAGTCTTACCACACGTCCCCGGCAACAGACTATATGGTCCTAGCCGCCTTAGTTAGGAATCGCAAAGCATCTTTCACCCGCAGCGGCCTCTGGCGCGTCTCAACACCAGAGGCAAAGGACTGCTTGCTCATGATTCCCAGAGAGGAATCCTTACCGGACATCTCCGTTTACCTGATCGCAGTCCCGGACTTCAGCGTCTTTAGGCTGCCAGCTAAGCTGAGGCCTGCTGAGAACCTCAGGGCTTACAGCGATACTGGTGTTTCGGAGTCGGCAGAGGTAGATGGAGCCGCAGTAGAGTCATTACTGGCGCTAAATACCGCTAAACTCTGACGTTTCATAACTTAAGGTAAAACATAAAAGAGAAAATGCTTAGGACTGGCAAGCAGTCCCGCTGTTATGACAGGTGCGTCTTGCCGCGCACCAAACAATAAAACTGAATGCCTGTGGCTGGGGGCGGGGTATATAGGGAGGAGGACCAGTGCATGCTGGGAGCTCCAAAGCTTTGCTGATTGGTGCAATGGACGCTGTCCAACTATATTTCCAAAGTAATTGCTGTGGACCCTATGGAACCCAAAGAAGAAAATCTTATACTTACATGCTTCCAACCAACACAATGGCTAGATTCTCATTTGACATCAGGTAATTCCTCATTCCATTCATAATACTTGACCACTGGCTCCATATACTAAGCTGTTCCAGACCATGAATGCACCCCTGCCCTTGGCTCACTGCCAATTCCTTTACCTCCCCCCATCCCAGCCCCTGCCTACTACCCCTATAGCCTCATATCACTCAAATTCCCTTCACCTCCTTGTTCTTCTTTCTCTATATTCTCTTTTCACCAGATTAAGATAGAAGACAATTATACTTTTGTTCATTACTTTCTTTATTACGGCACAAAAATTTCCTTTGTATATATTTGTTACATTTTCGAAATTGAAGACTAATGGCGCCTACACACATAGCGATTTTTTACACGATCTGGCCGATTCCAACGCATTGGAACGACAGATCGTGTAAAATATGCCCAAATCGTGAGTCGCCACTCACGATTACGATGCGATGCGCGTCCCCGCTGGTTGCACAACGCATTGTCAGATCTGTCGTGCTGTATGGCAGATCTGACTATCTACGCTGGAAAAATACTGGATACAGGAGAGATTGTCTGAAGATTGGACACCAAATCGTGTGCAGAGCTGCCGGGGAGAGTTTCAAGGGAAATCGTGCACGATGTCGGATCGTCAGCAAGTCTGTATGTGTGTGTGTAGGCACCTTTAGGATGGCGAAATTTCTACTAGATTTACCCAAAAGGATGCGGCACTGCTCCATGGACTATTACCCTTTGCTGTTCGGTTGGATAAGTCTCTAAAAGGACATTTGGACTAAAGCTGGGGTACACACGTAAAGATTTTCTGTCCAACCATCCAACTAGTTGATTGGTTGGAATGAAAAACTGGTAATGTATGGGAGTAACTGATGATCAGCAATTTGCTCCTAAATGCCAGAAACAGATGAAAAAGGTCGTCAGACAAGTTTGTTAAATGTTTGATCTAAACAATTTGTTCAAACAACAGTTTTTGTCCATTTTCTGGCGTTTGGGAGCAAATTGCTGATTGTCATTTGCTTACATACGTTACCAGATTTTCATTCCAACCAATCAACTAGTTGGATGGTTGGACAGAAAATATTTACGTGTGTATGCAGCTTTATGCACACAGCTTTTGCCATTGCCATCTCACAATATCTGTATTCCCACTCTAGGCTTACTTTCCTACTTTATATGTATGAGGTTTATGGTTAAAAGCTCTCCTTTGTCTCAAAAAATATGGACATTAAAAAAAAAAAAAGAAAGTACTAGATTTAGACAGGACCAAAATATGGAAGGGCAAAGCCAAATCAAAATGCCTGTATGCCTGTGAAGGGCTACACCTTGGAGATGACATCAGACAGCTTTAATGTCTTTGGTGTAGATAAAAGGTATGATTGGTGAATAATATACATCCGATTTATGGATTAGTAGACTAGTACACAGGTTCTCAAACACCGCGTGGCGGCTGATGTAATTTCTTCTTTCATCAACTGGATGTTTATATTCTATTATGGACCAGTGTTATCATATCACGCCTTTGACATTGCTTCCCTGTCTGTTGGCAGCAGCTGAGTAGAACAAGGGTTTCTAGAAGTTATTTTTGTACTTTACTAACTTTTTCTGCAATCTATAATCAGGGATTAACATTTTGTTAAGTAGAAAAACTAAAAGGTTTTGTTTATTGTTTTGCAGTTCTTTACTTCTACACACATACAAATTTTCTGTAGTTCTTTTTGAGATACAAGATAAGAGTACCTGATTTTTTGGCAGACGTTGGCAAACTATTGCCTCCAGTATTGCCTGCAGGGCCCGACGTACCACCAGGTCCAGAAGGCCCAGCTTTCTTGCTCAACAAACTGTTGAAGAAATTAGCAAGCACTCCTTCGTTTGTTGTTCCGGCTGTGATAAATACAGAGAGGAAACCGTTAATGCTGACATTTTACCATTACAAAATGAATTTGCTGCAAAAATAACAAGCAGCTAACAGCTCAGATACCTTTCATGTTGGGATCAATTTTCTTTGTGCCAGCAGGAACTGGCGACACACTGGCAACATTAGAAGTCCCTGATCTACTAGGCGTCCTCGGAGAACCACCAGGGACCCTAGGAGAGGCATCCTGCAAGAAATTGGACACTTGACATTACAGAGTTCATAATTAAACAGAATCTCAAGTAGGTAGCTTGGCACGAAAATAACAGGATTTGATATTGTATTTGTACATTAATAGTTTATGATCAAGATTTAGACCAGTCTTTTTTTTTCTTACTAATGAATTTATAATTTGCATAAAGATCAATAGAAAGTGAACATTTAACCAATTATTAACATTCTATAACCAACTTGACTTTTTTTCTTTTAATATAATTGAAAAAGTTATATATGTAGTGGAGAATCATTTAAAAAAACAAAACAAAACAAAACAAAAAAAAAAGCACACTTTTGTTTTTTCTTGACTCCTCCAGTCAGTCAGCCTAGATTAACTATTACACAATAAAACATAACCCGTCTGCTTGATCACTGCGTCCACTGAACGCTAGACACAATCCAAGCACACATCTCTCTCCTTAGTGCTCCAGCATGAGACAAAACAGAGGATGGAAAGAATTGAGAAAACAAAATGGCACCATTTATTTAGCAATGGTATGCTATCAGTAAATGTAATTACAGTAGCCCACGTTAAGCAGGAATTGAAAAGGGTAACCCCCTCCTTAGCAGCATGCAATTTCTAAACAAGTGTGATTGTATAGATCCATATAGCTATTTTAAAGAAGTTCAGTATAGTTGGTGAGCAAGGTTTCCCACCATTACAAATATGAAGTAAATATAATAATCCCATTTGCACCTTATATAAAACTATACCAAATTTGTTGTAAAAATGTAAATGTTGGTTATTTCTTTACTTTGTAAACTAGATAATTAAAATAAGTGACCCGATTTGGTATCGCTCCCATGTAAATATACTTCTATATAGTGAAAGATCAATTTGTACACATCCACACCCCCCCCCCCCCTCAAATATAAAATTGGCTTGCGTAGAGTAAAATAGATAGATCACATGGATAATGTAACAATAGAAAAACTAATACTTACTGGGCGCCCAGCTGCAGTTGGCGGTTGTTTTGCTAATTGTGACTACAAACAAACAAAATTATAATTTGCATCATTGAGTGTGTGATAATTAAAAAAAAAAACACAACAAAAGAAACTTGAATGAATTCAGTATACTGTAGGACATAGGCTTACCTGTTGTTTCATAAGGAATACTTGATCATCTTCTGCTACAATCTCCTTCTCATGAACAAACTGCGGGAAAAAAAAGTTACATTGCAAGTGCATACAGGAGATCAACATTTCACATTAAGCAAATAACACAAAATAAAGTATATATCTATATTTGTAGTAATACTGTAATCAGCGTTTATTAATGTGTGTAAAATAAAAAAAATAAATAAATAAAACTTATTGGCTTCTTATGCCTAGCTATTTAGAGAAATGTTTAACTTATTGTATTAAACCACATATATATATATATAATTTTTTTTTTTTTTAGAAAGGAATAAGCAACAAAATGTGAAGTTACCTTTCGCACAGGTGGCTTAGTGATAATGTCTTCAAAAGTGTCCTCTGGTTTTAGTGTTTGAAAATTTTCATGTAAAATCCCTATTTTCTTATCATTGTCCCATCCGCCTGGACTGGAGAAAGATATAACTTCAGAAATAAGATCTCCATTATTGAAAGTCTACATTAGTTTCCAAACCTGTTCTCAAGCCAGCAAAGGGCGTCGCCATTTACATGACAGCAAGCAAAACCCTTTTTGACAAATTAAGAAAAGCCTTTATTAGTGAGAAAAATAGACATCAAACCAGGAATTAAATTGTGATCTAGATTTGTCCAGTATTCTGCCTGTTCTAACCTTTATGGAAAACAGGTACTGTTTAGGTGGGTGGTGTTTCTCAATCTGTCAGCAGTATACAGCCAAACCTTGAGACAGGCTAGCAACTGCATAAGCTGATACATGCCCTAAAATATACAAAGAAAAGTTGCTCAAATAGTGTAATAGCTGTAGCAGGTTCCTGTAAGGAAAGTTAAAAAAAAAAAATTAACATCATATATATTCACCACCTACCCCCCCCCCCCCCTCCATGTACAATGCTGTAAACCAGTATAAAAAAAAGCATTTTATCTTACATAACATGCAAACACATGTTTCAGTTTACTGACAGATTTGGGGAATTTCCAATTTCTATATTATTGTGTTAGGAGTATATATTATCACGTAGCAGATAGTGTCAGTCCATGGAGTGCCATATTGGAGGCTCTTGGGGTACATACGAATAATTTAATGCTTAGTTAAAAAAACACATGAACCTATGACCCTAAACAGAGGCTTTCATTATTGACAGGTAGGACACCTCTTAAAAAAAAGTCTCCTGTGGTAAGGAGATGAAAAGTGTTTACCCTGGCTGCTCCGCAATATCATTTATACCTATTCTGGCTTTGCGACTTTGAATACACTGAACTTCGTAATCAGAAACAGCCGCATTATGAACTCCCTATTTCTAACAGCCTTATGTACTGCTGAAAGCAGGAACAGACAGAGCCCTGACAGCCACTACCATTACACCAATACGCTCTCACCGGCATCTGCCAACAGCTCTCACCAGCATCTGCCAACAGCTCAGTGGAAAAATCGTGTGCATATTACTTGTAACGGGTAAGGAGAGATGGGACAATCAGTTGTTGCCGGTATTTCACTGAAATTTTGCTACCATCTGGTGACTTGTATACTTAAATAGGAGCTGAACTTGTCTCCATACCCCACACAGTTCACGTTTTCCAGGTCACCCAGCAGGTGCACAGGTGTATTCATTACTCACTGACATTTTAAAAGATATACGGATGGAGCTTATTTTTTCCCTTGCATTTCTGTGAGGAGACCTGGAAAACATGCACTGTTTGGGGTTTGAGAACCTGTGCTCTAATCAAATAGCAGTTCATGAGAGAAACTAGGTGTTTTTCCACCTGTGGCGGGTGAGAGAGGACCACATTGCCCCCACAGTATTGGTGACAATTTTAAGTAAATAGTGAGGCTCATATGTATTTAATCTTATTGTCTACATGGACTGATATTAAAAAACAGAAGGAATACAGCACATCAGCAATATATTACCTGAGAGAACGTGGACAAATTTATTGTATTACTGGGAGTTATTGTCCTTTAATATATGACAGAGGGAGAGTACCTGAATTCTGTGTGACTATTAGTGTATCCAGTTTTGTTTATAGCAAATTGCATACAGACACACATTGTACAATTGAGATTTGGTTTTATGAGCAGGATTATGAATTGCTTTTTAATATAATTTTTTGTTGTATAACATTTTATTAAACTATGGGTAATTATTAGTCAAATTATATTTTATTGATACACTTGAACCAATGCTTTCACTTAATAGAAAGTAGACTCTGTAGTTCTATTTATATTGCTTGGTGCTCAGTACAGTTTAAAAGTTTATACGATTCTCCTTATTGGTATTTGAAATTTGGAGCATAGCACAGCTTCAATTTTCACTTGCTGCGGGCATAAAAGTGCAATATTATTATTATTATTATTATAATAAAGCAGCAGGAGTTGAAGTAATAAGATTTGTATTACAGGTTGAGTCTCAGATATCCAAAATGCTTGGGACCAGAGATATTTTTGGATAACGGAATATTCCGTACTTTGGAATATTTGCATATCATAATGAAATATCTTGGGAATGGGACCCAAATATACACACAGAATGCATGTATGTATTATATAAACCTTATACACACAGCCTGCAGGTAATTTTATACAATATTTTCAATAATTTTGTGGCTCAAACAAAGTTTGTGTACATACATAAAACTCAGTTATGTTTCATATACACCTTATACACAGCCTGAAGGTATTTTATACAATATTTTTAATAATTTGTGCCTTAGACAAAGTGTGTGTACATTGAACCATCAAAAATCAAAGGTTTCATCATCTCAGTCAAGCCAAAAAAAATTCCGTATTTCGGAATATTTGGATATGGGAGATTCAACCTGTATCTACTTACATTTTTGTTTCTTTGTTTCTGTGTTTTATTTATATAGAATGTTAGATTTTTACTGGTTTAAAAGTGTGTGCTATGGGAATAATTTGTGATTTTTTTTCTAGATTTCACATGCTCTTGTTCATGGTTTCAATCATAGTTACATGAGAAACTATAAAAGAGCAAACTAACTGACAAGCGTTGAATGCAACTTAAGCTTTTGGTCTGGTGTAGGTTCTCAAAATAGATGCTATGCTAGATCAGTGTTCCTATAAACACTGCAGCCAGTAAAGAGAAAAAAAAAAAAAAAAAAACAAAAAAAAAAGCAACCTAGCAGCAACACATGAAATTTAAAATTTTGACATTTAAATTGTTGATTTCTTTCTATAATCTCTCTTCTCAAAAGGTTGCTTCTGCCCTTTTTCACTTAGGACATGTAACAAAATTATTTGGGTGTGCGCGCAATATGGTAAACTAAAAACTCCCTTTAGTGTCCAAAATAAATAATGTGAAGATAGATCCAACAATCCACATGGAATCCAATAAGTTTATTAGTCCAAAAGCACAGAGAAGAAATCCTGTTTCATATATGCTTACTAGACCCCCGAGTAAGAAGAGCCTTCAATAAAAGGTATTTTAGTGGTCTAACTTTCAAGAATTTTTCCAAATAATCTCCACTTGTGCCAAGGTACTATCCACCCTTACTTATGCCAAATCTGCATACAGAAGGCCACCCCGCACCCCGTTGGTAGTCATCATCAATAGTATTTGGGCTTGCTCCAGCCTCATGCTTGGTGGAAAAGATCCACATGCAGTGATTAAGCATTGAAGCTTGCTTAGACGCCCTTGCAACGAGACAGGACCAATGTGGTGCGATTGTTTGGTCACTGCCCAGAAATGCCCACTTCAGGGATAGCAAGGTCCGTCAAAAAATGCATCAATCCATCGCCGCATGATTGCATGGTGTGGCGCATGCACAGTTGGCTCTATGTAGAAAAATTTATGCCTATATGAAGTTCTAAAGGGCAGAGGCAACGAATGAGAACGTTTATAGAATAGCCGCGGCACCCATGTAAAATTTCAACATTTTTTCCAGTATAGGATCTGTTTAAGATTGAGCAATTGCTTCTCCATCCTACAGCCATACAGTAATCTATATTTTAGATACTCACATAAATACTGCATCCTTTTCCACAACCACAGCAGGCATATTGAAGGGAAATCCGTATAATTGTTGAACAATATATTTATATACTAGGTCAATGTTTTTGTTCTCTTTTATGGACGTATAAATGAGTGCAGCACCATCTTCACATAAATTAGTCAAGGAAACAATTTAAAAATAAAAAGAGGCAGACTAGATGGGCCAAATGGTTCTTTTCGGTCGTCAAATTCTCGATTTATATTAAAAATTTTTAGACTTTTTAAATAAATGCACATTTTCTACATATTTTTTTTAACTTCTATTTCTTTTAAATATTTCACTTTATTGATTGGACATATTTTCTAAAGGTGCCCACACACATACCGATTTGCTCCCAATCAGCCAATGTACACGATTCCCCTGAACTCTCCCCAGGCAGTCATGGTCACGATTTGGCGTTAAAAATGTCCAATCTGACTTAAGATCTATCTTGCAGCCAGTGCATTGTATCCCAGATTGGCTAATCTGCCCTACAGCACGGCAGATCTGAAGATGCGATGTACGACGAGCGGGGACGCGCATCGGCATCGTGATCAAGTGTAGAAACTGACGATTTGGCCATTTTTTACATGATCTGTAGTCACGATTCGTCGAAATCGGCCAAATTGGATGAAAAGTCGGTATGTGTGTGGGCACCTTAAGACTAATAAAAATGTAAAATAAATAAAAATTTGCCTTATAAAAGAAAAATTTGCCATCAGATCACAAGTTCCCAGTACACCGCCAAATAAACAAATTATTATGTTTTGATTGAGTAATCGTTACAAGTTTAGGTGGTAACACATCCGACAAGTGAGCAATGGTCATATATGGAAGTGGTTGAATAATATATTATTCTCAGGTATACAATGTCACATTTTAACTGCATAATTAAAGTGGAGTAACGCAATATCTCCTCCACTCATTTAATTCTTAACACAGTGAAGAAGTAATCCCAATAAACAATTTTATCTAGTATTGATAAAGACATGAACCATTTTACACTCTGGAACTTTCTCACTCCAGGTGGGATGCACTATGCTGAAAAATGCGGTCAAACCTCTAAAAATGCCATTTTCAGAGGTTTGACCACATTTCCCGTATGCACCAAGCTGTGGAAAGCAACACTTTCTGAAACTTAGTCCAGATAGGCAAAATCTTTAGATGGCGTTGCTTAATATATGGG